>VMRM01000023.1:5809000-7128000 GCA_010277075.1 Poeciliopsis retropinna | reverse complement strand
AAATACACAATAACTGTACAAACACAATGGGAAACCTTGCAGAGGCATTAATACTATTTGAATTAATCCCTTTTCAAAGCCCTGAATTTGCAATAGTTACTGAAAGTGATGCAAAAGTGTGGAACAACTTTACTTGTTTCGACTAGTGTTAAACGCTGGCATCAGCACAAGGCACTAAATATAACCACAAGAGAAGCAGCACAGGTAGAGAAGTGCGGAGTAAGTGGGAATTAGCAGGCTAAAAGTGTTAGGTGATGAATTGTTCTTGGAAGAGGTGTGTGTTAAAGAGATTTTAGGAGGTAGACTAAGTCCTGTAAATCAGTGGTTTCTAAGGCAAAGATCACAACCTCCACCAATGGTCATGAAACACCAACAAATTATTTTTCAGAAAATACCTGTTAATACAATTATAGGCAGTGGACATGGACAATAGTAACAAATGAAAATTTTAGGGTCAGAAACTTTGCCAGAGATATGTTTCTGATTTGGAACAGAAAGCATTTGGCAATGATCGCTCCAGAAGAAGCAGAAAACAGATTTACATAGTTGTCAAACCTGGTGCTACAAATATGTAGCATCAGAGAAGTTCTGAAAAAAGGTTTCACTGCTTTGGAGCAAAATATAAAGAAATACAGGAAATATCAAAACATTTGCATTATAAAATCAGAGTTTTATCAGTATTTTATGGTCTTTTTACTTGTTTTATTGAAACCAACAGAAAACATTCAAAACTGTATAATACTGTTGTGTTTCTGACTGATTTGGTAGTTTAATAAAGATGTGCTGCTTTAAGTAAATAACACTTCAATGTCACCTTTCTACACATTCGACACTGTATCACGCCCAGTATGATCTTCTGCTAAGACAGACTGTCGCTGTTTTCTGGACATTAAAAAGTTTGAAACTTTGGCATGGAAAACATGATATTCTACAAGTGCAACTACAATTGTAAACGATAAAAGTACTACTCAGTTGTTGTAGCAATTACCCAATAATATCATTGGTTACTCTCATGCATCTCTGTGCATATGCTTTGAAAATTAATTCACGTCTTCATGCTGAATGCTTGAGATGGCTGACTTGGTGGAGAACCTGGCCTTACATTATTCTTATGTTAATTGTTTCAGCTTTGCAGCACCCAAAGACTGTACATGGGTAACTGAACTTCATTCTCCTGCTCAATAAGTATGGAGAGAAAGTGGTGATGTCACAGCAATAGCAACATCCCCCATTTGGGCACAACAGAACGCTAAATGTCACACCTTTAACCCAATACAGCTGCACTATACCAAAACGAAGCACATAGACAGGACTCAATTTTTCAGTTTAATTTAATTGATATTAAATTAAGACATCTATTAAAAATACACATTTTTGTGACAAGATAAGCATCGGTGGGACAGAAGCCTTGGAACAGGTTAAATGTTTTTAAAAAATTACACAAATGAAAATCTGTAAATATTGGATATTTGCATTACTGATTGATCGCTTAGGAGTCGCTTTAACTCAACTGTATTTTGAATGTTTTCTAGGTATGGTGATCACTATGAGTGGAACAAAGTGGTAACCTGCATCCACAACGTGCTCAGCCAGCAGAGGTATTTGGAGCATTATGGAGAGGTGACCATTCAAAACCTGACTAACAACACCTGCACCTGCAAGATCACCTTTGTCAAGGTTAATGAAGCAGCGTCTCAGAAACTCAGTATATTTTCTTTTAATTCTTTCTTTGAAGAAACAAACAAAAATGATTTTGCTTGTGTTCTCCTTTAGTCTCGTTACTGGGGTTCAGACTCAAACAAGAACGAAGTACAAGGAACAGTGATCGACCAAAGCGGCAACGTCATTCACCGGTTTGGAGGTCTTTGGCATGAAGGAATCTTCTGTGATACTCTGCCGACTCCTAAATGCATCTGGAAGCCTAGTGAGTCTCTTTATTTCAGAGGAAAATAAAACACACTGCTCTGAGGTGTTTGCTCATCACACATCACACGTTGATGTTGTTAATCACAAAGACTCTGCTTTTGACGTGGAAGGTTTAAGTAGCATAAATCCAAGTGTCACGTTTGCGCTGCTGCCCGTCTGAGAAGCTTCTGTCTTGTACAGATCCTCAGCCAAAGGATTACCTGCTGTATTATGGCTTCTCATCGTTTGCCATGGAGCTGAATGAACTCACGCCAAACCTGAAGCCTCTCCTCCCTCCTACCGACACTCGCCTGCGCCCAGACCAAAGGTCAGAGATCCTTTCGGATTTCAAACGCTATTTGAAACCAACGTTTAGAATGATAGATGTGTAGATTGTGAAAAAGGATGGCACAAAATAATGAAATGTGTAACTTACTTTTGGAGTCATGTTTCCTTCTTGATGTTCTGCAGAATGCTGGAGGAAGGAAAAGTTGCCGAGGCCGACAAGAAGAAAGACGACATTGAAGAAATTCAAAGAGAGCGGAGAAAACAGCTCGCCAAGAGGGGGGAGGAGCATATTCCTCGGTTTTTCAAGTAAGTGCGGACTAAATCTGGACAAATTCGTTTGTTGGTCAAACTGTGGAAAATGTCCTTTAATTTACAAAGTTGACTCATGGGTCATAATTTTTCCTAAACTAGTATTCAATAAATTAGCAATTTAAACTTATTATTGTATGCACAGAAGAAATGATTTGTTCTAAAATGCTACTAGGAAAGCCAAATAGGTATTAGATTGTATATAACTTTATTTTTCTAAGGCTTCCTACTTTCACTTTATTTAATTTTATTTAGAACATTATTATTAGAATAGAAGCTGCTAATTCACAGGGGGGCTAATTCTGCTAATGTACAGCCTGGGTAACACAAGGATGTTTCAGAGGTGCAAGGTGTATAATCCATATTCCATGAAAAACAAAATATGTTTATCACAGTTGTCACCATAATCACCAGAGTATTCTCGGTTTTCAAATCACTAATCTCCTCCCGCTCTTTGCCTCAGGAAAGCCAAAGATTCCTGTGGACGGGATGTGTGGCTGACCAATGGCACTTACTGGAAGCTCAGGGATGATCCAAGTTTTTCTAATCTTGAAAATACAGTCCTGTGGTAACGAAAAGAGACCACAGCAACATGCACACAACGTAACTTTAGTGAGAAAACCGCCAGTGTTTGGTGGTTTTGAACAGCATAAATGACCTACTCTGACAGAGTGGAGACAGTGCTGCTTCTGGTCTCTCACAGCGAATCTTCATCGACACATTTAGACACAACTTGTGGGAAAACAGAAAGAACTTTCCCTTTTACGAGCTTATTGTATCGTGATTTATAGAATATTGCAGGCACAATTTTAGGAACTTAAAAGTTTTCTTTAAGATTAGTGGATGCCTGAGTCTGTTATTGAATCTTGTGTAAAATTTCATTTAAATCTCGTCCTCTTAAACAGCTTTAACTGCACTTTCTAACTGACTGGATAAATGAGCTGGAATCTATTTCACAGTTAAAGTAAAACCAGCTGTTGTTGCTGCTATCATACTGCCACCCTGTATAGAGCAGCATCTCTGTCCTCTGTGGGATTACTAGCTGTTTTTGCTGCTGTTTTGCTGCATTTTTTTTTTTTGCTTTATATTCCAGACATCAATTAACAGGTCAAATAAGGTTCAGCAGGTTTACGACATATTTTGTTCAGGAAACCAGCAAGTAAGAGATGAATGATGGACGCTGCCCATGTTTTAATTTACACCGATTTTTGTTAAATCAGTCTACAACTGAATGTTGTTCCTCAAGTGTAGCTCACTTTGGATGAAGCGCTTTGCTAAATGACAAAAATGATGCAATATTTACCCTTTGAATCATTCTTGTACATGTTATTACTATTTACTATTCTACTATTTACTATTCTTATCTAAAAATATGTTTACTAATAAAGATTATGATAATATGTATCCAACTATTTTGATTGTTATTCTTGATACAACGGAAAAAACATCAAGTAAAGTTTATAATTATTATTTATTTTTCTATGGTTATAACTTCATCAATAGTGATTAATTTAGTGCTCAGGATGCTGGTATTCACACTTACTACCAGTTATAATACATATAATGGATAATAGTTTGCAGAAAATTAAAATCATCTGACTGTAAATAGCATTCAGTCAGAAGAAGTGTGTGCATAACTTTGCTTATGAGATTAGTATGAAATCCAAAAGATATAACATCACCAAATAAACACCATATCCATAATAAGACACGGCAGAGATAGTATCATGATGTGGGGTTTTATTTACTTATGTCTTAGACTGAACTTGGGATTTGTAAAGGTGGCTAAAACTACAGTTCCAAATAAAAACAAATCTTTCTTCAAAGCTAAAGATGCATCAGCATCACAGTGAGTCCAATTCACCTAAACAGCATCTTTACCGGAATCAAGTGAAAGTGTAAGAACAGCCAAGCCAGAATCCTGAACTAAATCAGACTGAAAACGTGTGGGATCTCCTGGAACCGACGGTGAACAAAAGATTTCCTCTTGATCAAATCAACATGTGAGGCGCTCACAGACTCTTAGTCTGAACGCTGAAATTAGATCAACAAATGGTTCAGCAAAATTTTAGTTAAGGTTATTCATACGATAGCAAGCTTGTTCCTCTAATCAGTTTATTTTTTATTGCAGTGTATAGAATAAAATAAATTTTACATTAAAATTGGAAAATGTTTTGTTTAACAAAACTTTCAAGTCAGAACAGTAGAGTCTTTTTTTTTTGCATGAATGGTATGGAAAGCCCATCATTCTGTGTAACCTCAACTAATTATGATATCATTAAATATCATTATTTAATAATTTTTTCCCCTGTCATATCATAAGTAAAAAAGTAAAAAAGTGTCCTGTTTGTCAGTAGGAAGCAAGATGGATCATTGACTTAATGTGTAAAATAGTAGAAAACATTGGATTGTTTTAATCCTCTGCACACATTCCGTCTTTCTGCCTTCACAAGGAGGATTTTGCACTATTTCAATTCATTCCTTTTGATTCATTTCTAAAGCCTAATCTTCACCCTTTCCCTAACTCTAACCTAAACTCAATTCAAACTTTAAACCTGGGCTTGGAGCCCCAAAGTTCTCATAGTATGCATTGGAAA
This sequence comes from Poeciliopsis retropinna, assembly GCA_010277075.1. Classification (NCBI taxonomy): domain Eukaryota; kingdom Metazoa; phylum Chordata; class Actinopteri; order Cyprinodontiformes; family Poeciliidae; genus Poeciliopsis; species Poeciliopsis retropinna. The sequence continues at coordinate 7,122,901 of VMRM01000023.1, read as the reverse complement.
AATGGGCCTTAAATGCTAAGTCACAGACCCCCCCCCCCCGCACACACACACACACACACACACACGCATCCATATATCATAACCACCCCTGAACTGGAAGCTGTGTCTCACACTCACCGTTACCACATAAGGTTTCCTACTGACTGAAAGACAAGATTACATTCAATTTTACACGTTTACCAATTTTCTAAGTTATGAGTGATCATTAAGAAACTGGACTGCGCTGTGGATTTAAAAATAAGATAATAAGTCTGAGAGATATTTGATATGTGTTGACTGACATCCAAGCAAACAGTTCTGATGAAAATAGTGTCTAGATAACATATCTTAATAGTTTCCAAGACATTGTCTGCGAGACAAAAGGCAGACTAGACCAAATCAAAAATCACAGTGTGGGCAATGTGGAAGTAATGAAGTTTGATGTCTAATGATGTCTGCTTTGCAGTGTTCATGTACATTACTTCTATTCAGTTAAATCAGCAAGTGAAAAGCAGCCAGAGTTTGAGAGGTGAAAGCTTTAATTTCATTAAAAAAACAACAACAAATATACACATATGCCATGTTCAATAAATAAGTTTCTTTTTTCCTCCTTGACAAATCTCCATTATTCATTTGCTTGCTGCAATTTATAAGCATCTCATGAGTAAAAGAACAATTACTGCTTCCTAAACGGCACAAACCTTTCACACACAGAAATGAACATCTGTGGCTGGAGCTGTGTGTGGTCTCCTTTATTCACTCGCTGCTGAATTTTTTTTTAAAACTGTACAGCAAAGTCTCCAGAAATGCAGTCCTATTTTCATCTAGAGGGAAACGTGCCATAGAAAAAAATACAACAACAAAAAAAAAAACAGTGGGAATATGAAGGAGTCAAGTCACTGGTTAAAGTTTATCATAATATCTGGGATGTTCAGCAGGGGCCCTTCCCGAGGTGTTGACAGTATTTTAATGCAGTTGTTTGATGTGAGATTTTGCCGCCATGTAGGTGAGAGATCATTTGTATACCATGGAGACCACAGAAAATTAAAAAAGCAACTGATGTATTTGCAGGCTGGTGTTTCTGTGACACTTTTTCCTCTTTGTTTCTGCATTCACACCCTCGCCTTACATCAATTTCATCTTCATTTAAATGCCCTTAAAACATTGGAAAACCTTCATCAATGTACCCCGAGAATAATTATTTGACAACTATGAATATATTAAATAAAAGAACATTTTCTTTTAGAAATATAACATAAGAAACATAATGACATTTTCTCTCTCATGTGTTTTCAGCACCTTGTTACTATTTAATGAATCATTACGTCTGTTACCATTCAGACCATTACTTTATTTAACATCTGCCATTAAATAAACAACAAAAAGCCGCTGAATAGCTTAAGCTAATGCCATGTCACCAGTAAATTATAGCTATTAGCTACTGTAAGTAGCTACATGGTGTCATTTAGTAAAAATAAGCTAAACAAGTGGAAGTCTCAGCACCCAGATATATGCAATACTATAAAATTTTAAAGTTTTAACCTTATGAAACCAGTAAAATGTATTTTTAACTACTTGTTATGGTTATTTAGTCTATATAGGTGATAACTTTTGGCTGCACAGTGGGCGGCTGGTAACAGCGTTGCCTTGCACCAAGAAGGCCCAGAGTTCAAATCTTGGCCTTGGGTCTTTCTGTATGGAGTTTGCCTGTTCTCCCTGTTCATCTGTGGGTTCTCCCTGGGTACTCCAGCACCCTCCCCCAGTTCAAAAACATGACTTAGGTTAGTCGGCCTCTCTAAATTGTTCTTAGATATGAATATGTGTGTCGAATAAATATGAATATGGTTGTCGTGCGTGTGTCTCTATCCTAATAACCTTCCCAGGGTGTCCAGGACCCCTGTAGATAGGAACCAGTCCTCCCTGCAGCTCTGGAAGGATAAGCAGGTATAAACAATAAAACGAAATGGATAGGTGAATGCAACAACCAACAAACTGTTTTAGAAATGCTTTTAAATATTTCGCTTTTTTTTCTCTGCAAATTTTACAGTCTATAGACTCATTTAATTTACAAAGAGGTTAAAATGTAAACATGCTTTTTAAAAATGAGCATTTCTACTCAGCTTTAACAGCATATGGCAGTTGTTGAATTTCTGCCTGTTACAGTAGTAATGGTTCCATCAGTGAACACCATCTCCATGCATTTCACACATGTGTAAGTAATTTGAGCTTGGACAGTCAACATTGAAATTTCCCTGATAGATAACACTGGGCGCTCGCTTGTCGCCTCCGGTGTTGTCTGAGGCATTTAGCACACCTGGTGAGGAGTGAGAAGCAGACCTCTGATCAGCTCCGACTGCAGCCTCACTCTTTATTTCTGTCACCAGAGTAAGAGCCGGGCCTCTGTCAACCAGCGTCACCACATGATGGGTCCTGAGACCAGGGGGGAAATTCAGAGTGTCGGTCTGGTCACTTTGTGCTTCCTGTTTATTGTGGTCTGAGGCTGACAACGCCTCGTCAGTTTAACTACAGGTGCATGTGGGTGTCCTTGCGGCCTACTGTCAACTGATCTACAGAATTACTGCCATTTTGTCTGTGTCTTAAAAGCTTGTATGCTTCTCTTAATGATACTATTCGGCAGTTATTGATGCTCATACTGATTGTGTGTTTATTTGTTTGTTGATGGGAGTGATTTAATATTGACTAATTATTGCAAGGTCAGAATCTTCGCACTCTATACCCTCACGCCTTTGGACAGCTAGTCTTGTTTGAAGCTTTTTCCATGAAGTCTATCTAAATTAATCGTTACCCTACAACTGCTACTAAAAGTTGAGTGAAAAAAAGGGTCAGTGATTGAAGTTTATAGCAAATATTTAAAACTTAAAGAGCAGTGATCTCTCCATCATCAGAAAATGGAAAAAGTATCACACAACTACAAACTTACCTAAATTGACAAACTGGGCATCGAAACAATTAATCAGATAACCATGAAGGAGGCCCATGGTTACTCTGAGGGAGCTGCAGAGACATGTAACTCACATGGGGATATCCAATGAAGTTACAGTCAACAAATTTGGCCTTTATGTGTTTAGAAATCAATTGCAAAAAAAATAGTGGCAAGAGAGGAGGTGATCTGGTTCAATGAGATCCTATTTTTTCCACCTACATACAAAACGGTGAGGCAGAAAACCAAAATCCTGATCACACTATTGCTGCCATAAAAAAAAGGTGGCAACCTGCAGTGGAGATGCTTTTTTAAGAGACACTAAATCTGGTAAGAGTTGTTGGGAACGTGGATTAAACTGGATAAAAAGGAAGAGAACCTGGAGGAAAACCCAGAGACTGCAAAGACTTGAACCTGGAGCTGTGGAATCATCTTCCTGCATGAGATGAACTCTAGATCAAAACAAATACATTTGTGAGAATGGCCAAGAATTAAATCTGATTAACAATTGATTGAAAATTTAAAGTTCAGGTGTGTTTGCACAGAAGAATGGTCAGAAATTTCAGTCTCTCCATGCACACTTTGAGCACAGACCCATTACCCCAGAGGGATTCCACAAAGTATTGATTCAGTGGTGTTGAATTCAAATGAATGTCACATTTTTTAGATTATTTGTAAAAAAAAAAAAAAAAGTATCAAAAACTTTTTGAGCTTCATAAGTATTCACTAATTTGCATCGGTCTATCACAGAATGCCATTAAAAACAGGTTTGATGTAATAATGAGACAAAATTTGGAAAACCTCTTGGTGTTTGAACACATGAAAGGAACTGAATCTGCCTTTGTTTTTAACTTTGTATGTATGATTAAACATTATGCAATGATCATTGCCAGATGCTGTGCAATCTTCAGATAATGTGTCTATTTTATTGTGCTTTTGCCGTCACTGCCACACTATTAACACGCGTCTGCTAAGCTTACCTAAAACCTGCTGTGACATTGACCTTTACACTAACTGCCTGCACTTCTCCTCTACTGCCACAAGTGGGCGCTGCATCGTTTATTATGAGCCAAAGGTTAGAGAGGACATGAGTTTTTCTGTTATTTTTTGCTAACCAGTTTCGGCAAAGCATCACTGGGAGAAATGAACGTGAGCACATCGTGAAGAAATGTGTAAATGGTTGAGGGTGCGAAGGAAGACACAGACGAGACATGGCACCGCAGCCGGAGTGGGTTTGATGCAGAAAGAACAGACAATTCCTGCAGGCATCTGTCAGCAAGCAGATATGCAGATGTTTGGGCTTTTTTCCCCTCTTAAATCTCCAGATGTTTCAAAGACTTCAGTCACACCTCTGTATGTCTGTTTGGTGTTTATGTGACTGTAGGCCAGAGTCCCAGTCACATCCACTTTTGTTCATTTTGTCACTGTCCTTAACAGTTTCTCCTGTGATCATTTGACTCTTGTGAGATGAAACTTTACTGTGTGGATGTTTTTCCACTGTGAGGGATTGTATTTTGTGGTTCTGTTTGTTTCAATCCATCATGAAGACCTGGCAGACCAGACAGACTCAGGGCGCTGTGAGAGGGCGTTAGGAAACGTTTGTGATGAAACAGGAGGCCCTCAGTGGGTGTAATAGCCGTAGTAGTCAGGATCGCTGTTGTTGTCTTTTTCACAAACCTCCCCAGCACGCGGAGGAGGGGAGTTTTCAGTGCTGGACGTGTAGGGCGAGACTCTCCTCTTCTTTCCCTCAAACATGCCCGAGTCGGCCGAGTCTGCTGATTTGACGGAGGGTGGCTCAAGCCAGGGGTCCTCAGCTGCCACTCCGGTGGGGTCTTTCGGCTTTTCATGCAGCACGGGCGGCTGCAGGGACTCCAGGAGCGAGGGAGGGTGCAGCCTGGGGTTCCCAGGGGGTGTGGAAGATGACGAGGAGGAGGAGGACGACGAAATGGGTCTGAACCAGCTCAGACTTGGGGCGGGTTTGCTGGGATACTGTGGGGTGTGCCTGCTAGCGCTCCATCCTGCTGACCCGGCCGCTGACACCGATACGCTGCTCGATGCAAAAGGATGCTCTGGGTAGTAGCTGAGGGCATGGTGAGCGGACGTCTGCAGGGGGAACGGCTTGTAGAAGCCATTTCCAGAAAAGTCCCCCTCATAGGAGGATGTGAAGTCAAGCCGGTTCGGTGGTATGTTCTGCTGTGGGGGCAGGTACCAGCGACTGTGGGGCCCCGGGCTAGAGGATGGGTCTTTGTGCTGCTGGCCCATGCCAATGTGATCACGGCCATAGAAGCGGGTCTGCGACAGGGGGCTAATATATTGTTCAGAAAAGTAGCTCTGTGGGTAGCAGGTCCCCGGTAGCAACTGCTGGCCCTCTGTAGGGGAAGGGGTGAGGCGATCAGAGTCGGGAGGAGCGTAGAGCCTAGGCAGGAGGGAGGAGGAGGGGAAGAGAAGAGAGTGTGAGAAGAAGAGGAAAAAGAAGAAGGTGTTATTTCCTGCCCAAACCTCAAACAACTATCAAACATCTCACAGCCCCTTCACTGCAGCATGCTCAGCAGCAGCGCAGTAATTGCACCTATTCTAATATTAAAAAGGCGACATGAGCACTCAGGGCATTTCAGTGACAGCACTGATCCAGTTGAATTATTTAGCCAGAGTTCACACAATGTTCTCAAACCAGAGCAAAAAGGAGAGGATTTGCTGCTGCTCTCTCTTTACAAACACAAGTATTTTTCAAATTACTTACGTGTCGTAATTGTCGCGGAAACCTTTCGCGAAGGGGTTATGGTCTATTTTCAGCTGAGTGATCTGTGTAGGGAACAGGAGGAGGGCAGCGAGAGAATGTAGGCACAGGAAAAAGAGAAGGAGTAAGCAACTACCATGAAGAAACAAGAGAGCAGTTAGAGAGGAGGTCACTGAGTAATAATTAACGAGGTTAACATGCTGGAAAGAGTTGATATTTAGAATCACAAAGTGGGTGATCATACCTACAGAATCGATGCCAGTATGTCTATACTACGCATTGAAAAAGTTTTAGACAATGCAGCTGTCAGTGAAACATTGAGCAGTCGGTGACTCTCAGTTGAAATGGTGTTGCACTGATTGCAAAGTTATATGTACAGTGCAGTGAAAAAGGTATTTGTCCCATTGCAGACTTTCTTCTGTCAAGAAGCAAATTCATATCATACAAAGATAACCAAAGCAGACACATAATACAATCCCTAAAGGATGATTTCATTTATCAAGGGAAAAAAGCGATCTGATATCTAACCAGTAGATTTAAGAAATCACCTACATAGAGCCTCGATGAAAATACAAAGTCGGCCGTAAGATCTTTAAAGCAACACATTGTGCCCCCATCTAAAGAAGTTTAAAACAGATCAACCACAAAGTCATTGACTTTTATCAGTCTTGAAAGCCATTTGTGAGGCTTTGGGAGCGCCGTTATCCACAAATGGAAAATATCTGGAACAATGACAGAACATTGTCAGGAGTTACTCAAATTACCGAAGGAATATTCCTCCATGAAGTAATAAAAGACACCCAAACAACATTTAAAGCAGACCTCACTTGCCTCAACTAAAACCTGTGTTCATAAAAGTGAGGGCAAAAATGTTATCCACTGGAGAGCTCCAAGACCAAAGCTAATGCATACAAAACTTTTTTTCCCACAATAACTGGCAAATTTTGATGATTACAAAGACTCTTTATAAATTAACATGACAAAAGATTAATTAAGTTGTGCATCCTGTTACATCTGGTGAAGAACTAACAAAGTACAATTTACAAACAGCAAAAAAACAGTGGTGAAAATATGATGATCCGGGATTACTTTGCTGTTTTCCATAATGGAACCATGTACTCTTCTCTTCAGCAGAAAATCAGAATGGGGAATGTCAGTCGTCAGTATCTGACGTTCAGTTGTAGCGCACCTGAGTTATGCAGCAGGAGTGATGTAAACGTACTAAGGAGTCCACTTTGGAAAAGCTAATGGACTTAATGGACTCTGAATGGCTAAAGGACTTAAATTATGAGCTTAATCAGGCCATGAGTGTGCTCTAATGTGGCTCAATTCTGCAAGAAGATAGGGCCGAAATTCCTCCACAGCAACAGAAAATACTTTTTACCAGGTATCACAAATGCTTAATGGCAGTTGTTGTTGTTGCAAAAGATGGCAAAACTGTTTAGGACTCATTAAGTTTTTCACATTGGGCCATGTTGATTTGGATGCTTTTTTCCCATTAGGCATGAAATCATCATTTAAAAATGTACTTTTGTGTTTACCCAGGTTACCCTTGTCTGTTGTTAAAATTAGTTTTGTTATTTGAAACATGCAAGTGAGAAAAAAAAAAAAAAAAAGCAAAAACAGAAAAACTCTGGACGAGTGCAAATAGTTTTTCCACATCACTGTATGCATGCATGCAAAAATCAGATCCATTCAGAGTTTTAAAAGAACTATAACAGCTCAGTAATAATATAACCTAATTTCTTCCAGTGAACAGTGTGTGCAAAAAAAAACAAAAAAAAAACTCTTACATCTGCGTTCTGATAAGCGGTGACAGCGATGAACTGCGTCTCTGGAAAGACAAACATCTGAGCTTTAGAGGACAGGAAGGGGTCCTCTGAGCCGTCCTCCTTCACCTCCACTATGTGAAGACGTGGCTGGTACTTGTGGAGTGACTGGAGCACAATCATCTGAGGGAAAAAAATAAATAAATTCACAAAATTACCTTATTAGGACAAAAAAAAAAAATCAAATGATGCCAGAGCACTTTCACACAGTGATTCAGGGATTTTGACAACATGTCAGGACTGAGACACTAGAACACATTTCTGTGTGGCAAAAATCTCAATTTAGCAAATGTACAAAATATTGACACAAACTGATTTTCAAGGTATCATTTGAAAAAGGAAGCAGAGAGGGATACCTGTGCCACGTTGTTGGTGCTGCCCTTGTTATTGGTGAGCTTAAGCTTGCTGAATGACACTTCTTGTCTCATCCAATGAGCCCCTGAGTTAGGAGAGTCAGGGTGCATGTACATCCGATTCCCTGGAGTCACCAAAGGAAGTCATCAGCCACAGGAACAAGGTTTTTAGTTGACAGTGACTTACAAAAGTATTTTTACCACTTGACCTTTTACATTTTCTTGTCTTGATTGACCTCATTTTATTTGATTGGGATTCCATGTGGTAGGCAAGATAGCAGGGAAGCTGGATGAAAACCAGTCAAGTTTCCCTGTCTCTGCTAAGAAAAAGCATCCCCACAGAATGACTTTGTCTCTAATTTACTGTGGATCTAGTTTGTTTCAAAGGTGATATGCAGTGACCTCTACACATAGCATTTTGGATGTGGGCCAAGGACTTTAGATTCATCCAAACAAAAAACATTTTTCATGTTTTGATGCGGCCCCGAAACTTTGAATTTAACTTCTCATGGTTTTTGTTGAACAATGGATTTCGTTTTGATTTTTTTTTTCCATAAAGGCCAAATCTGAAGACTAATCTGAGATTCATCAAGAGATTCTCCAATTTCAGATTAGAACTCTGATCAATGCTGACCTCATCTGACCTGTCAGTTTAGGTGGATGTCTTGGTAGGCCCTACTTTTTTTTGCTGGTCTGTTACATAAAATCCCAATAAAATACACTGAGGATTGTAGTTGTAAAAACTACAATCCTCAGTAGTTTTTACAACTAAATATAAAAATATTTTTAAAAAATATGAAAAATTTGAACTATTATGAATATTTTTGCAAGGCACTCAAACAGATTAATAGATGAATTAATAGATTAATAGGGCACATAACCCATCCATCCATTTTGTACCTTTTAAAAAATGCAGAACATTTGATTTCTGTTTGCAAAAAAACTGAAAAAGCAATATTATTTTGTCTCTTGTCATTGTCAATTTATGACATTTCCACTTTAAGTGCTACATCCTGTAATCAGGCATGCTATTCTTTCTTATTCCTTTGATACTTCACTGCTCTCATATAAACTATGCCGCCATGAATTTTCACAGCATCACCACAATGACCTTCTAACCTGATTTTGTTCATACCACAAGAAGTGCACTATTAAATCTAATTGAGAAAAGCTCTGTCACCACAGTTTCCACAACGTTAGCACGTCATCATTCACCTTTTCCACAACAACTGGCAAACGTGTGACAACACCTTAGAGTTTCTGTCATTTTTGATGAATGTGGTTTGTCTATCATCAATCATAGGTTCAGCTTGCTTTTATGTGTATGTGTTTCATTCAAGTGAGAACAGGAAGAACAGTGGAATTGAAGGAGAAGAGATCAAGGAGTATCTCTTGATCTCTACATCCCTATAAGATGTAGGGAAAAAAAATCTTTACCAAAAAAAAACTTTTCCAAATGAAATTGAGTGGCCCCCAAACCGGCCTTAGAGGATCTAAACACATGGACCAATAGTTTTGTTCATATCCTAAGTTAATATACGTAAAACCATTTTTTGAAAGTTTAAAGACGTAAATACGTGCTTGGTAGGGATTACTGTAAAGTCAACAACACAAGCGATTGTCGCTACTTGCTGGTCAGGAGGAGTGAATGCAATCAATGCAATCTATTGGGTTTCCTCAATAACTTTGTAAGGTACTTTAAAATAGACCTGAGCTTTCTGTGCTGTTTAATAAGTAGGATCAACTGGAATGTAGGAGTGATTGAACTGAAATAAATCTTTTTGTGAAGTGTCTCGAGATGACATTTGTCGTAGATTGGCACCATGTACATTAACTAAATTGAATAAACTGAACTGAACCAAAATAGCAGGTATACATTTTAATGTGAAGGCAGTTCATGCTCTCAAATCCTTCAAAAGGCGCCAAAATGGTGGAAGGAGGTGGTCTATCAGACGAGACCAAAGTAGATTTTTTTTTCTCTTATGTACAAAATACAGTGTGAAGAGAGAAAGTGACACTTTGCTTCACCCTGAACAAACCATTGACATGGTGACACACGACAGTGGCAGCTTTACTCTGTGGTTTATGAATGACCAGAGGAACCTCAGTGGGGGCTTGTCTTTGTAGACTTCTCACTGAACTGTTGAGAGATGCGACTAGTTGAGTTACATCCTCAGCATGTCTTCAGGTTCTGCACAGGTTTGGCAAAGAACTATTCATTTGTTTAAAGTGTATGGGAGTTCAAATGCTTCCAAAATATACATCATATTAATGTCTTAGAACGGTTCTGAGTAACCGTTCAAACCGAGTAAAAATTCAGCTCCTATCCAAAACTGGTTGGATAGAAACTGTTTTGAATGAATCTTTGGATCCATTAGATTCATACATTGTGTTTGTAGCATGATAAGGTGTCAAAGATGAACGGGTGGGAATGCTTTATCTTAACTAATTTTCCCACCAAATCCGATCAGATTTCATTGCTTCTTATGAAAAACAGCCTTAACTCAGCATGATGCTGCCTCCAACATGCATCACTGTGAGCATAGTGCTTTCAGGATGATCTGCAAAAATGGGCTGTGATTAATTTTTACAGGCTTTATGTGATTTTTATACAGGATATAATTTTTGAGTAATTGTATTGTTTAAAAAGACGTCCAGATTTTAAGATATAGTGACATCTATAGGCTCAAGCGAAAAACTTTGTGACTTCATTGATAATTAAATCTGTAAAAACCATAAAAGTAAAGTTACCAGCCATTGAAATAATACCTCTAGCCTTTTCTTCTGCTGCTTCTAAAGAGTTAAAAGTCCTGACAGTGAACCGTAGCTTCAGCAATGACTTAAGTCGGTTTCATCAAACCAAACAGAACATGCAGAGAAGCGGCAGACGTAAAGCAACACCAGAGCGTCCACAAGAAAGTGCCTACCAGTGCATCATGATGCACATTCTGGTTGCCTCTATTGCCTGTGGATGTGTTGCTACACAAACCACTTCCTCGAGATCCTCCATGTTGCACGCATTGAGATGAAAACTTCTTAGCTCCCCAGAGCCTGAAAAGAGGTTTTGTACTCCACCTGAAGTTATCTAATCTACAACTGAAAATCTGGGTTCACGAAGATTACTTTGAGTTTTTTCTCCATCAGTTGTGGCTGAAGGTGGGGTAAGTGCGTTATTGGCAGGCACTGGTGCAGGTTCTTTTTGTTTTGTTTTGTATGACATTGTTTGCGAAGCAGTAAGAGCATTATGACATCTTCTGAGATTCATGACATTACTTGAAATGAATAATTTTGAAAAGATCAGAGAAAGGAAAATAACCACTTTCAAGACAAAAGTTACTTTATTACTACCGGGAGCATGAATATGTTGCTATCAACACTTCAATACCAAAGTGAAAGCTGCTGATTATGCAAGAAAAACTGTTAAAGCATAAAGTATGATGTGGAGTAAATTTGTGCTGCTCTAACATAAGTATGACCTTAATGCCATTCATAGTAAAAGTGGTAAACAAATTCATTTGACTGAGGAACTAATCTAAAAGAGTTTAGTTTATTTACTGAGTTCAGCCTGAATCTTCTAAATAAGTATAAACTTTAACAATGTCTGCTAGTAAGAAATTTAGAAAAACTTTTACTTTTTGATTTTATATGTGTAATTTTTACCTTGCATTTTTACTCATTTCTCACATTTGAAAATGTAAATTTCATCTAAATTTCATTCTTTTCATCTTTTGTGCTATGGTTTTATACACACCTGGCATGTTTCCCTCTGCTTTCCCACACTGGACCCATTTGCCTCCCTGGTACCTCCAGTGGTGCTGATCGGCCAGAACCACGTCTACATAGACGTTATAGTGGGCAGACGGATCCAGCACGCTGATGTTGAAGCTCAGGAAGGGAAACATCCTCCTGGATAAACACAAGTGAATGTTTATCTGATATTTCTTGAACTCATGCAATGGAGAATAAAGAAGAAACATATCAACAGTACACCGCAGAAACATAAAATCTTACCAAGTATTTTTGGTCTAGTTTCGAGCGCCAATATCTTAGTAAACTTCAAAAAGCCGAAATTAACTTACAGAGAACTTTTAACGAGATATAGAAGCTTGTTTTAAGCAAATTATTTCTTAATATTGATGAAAAAGTACCAGTTCCATCAGCAGATTATTTAACATATAACAACACATTCTTCACATCTTATAATCATTTTTTTCTTTGAATTCAACTAATACTTTTTTTTTAAATCAATGTTAAGGAATTATTTACTTAAAACAAACCTCTATATTTTTCTAAAAAGTTTCTTTTAAGTTAGTTGGTCTTATTGTAAGTGTAAATAAAATATTTGCACTAGAAACTAGACAAAAAATAAGATTTATTATTTTTGCTGTGTACATCTGTGAAACTTGCCTGTATCACAACGGCCTAACTCTCCCTTATTAGCTACCTTCATTCCTTCTTTTCCTTATTGGCTTGGTAACAGACCCCTTGTGTGTGACCTAAAAATCCATGTTTTAAGTGGCTGTTTGATCCTGGTCAAATGTACATTAAACTCAGAGAACTTTTGTCCAACAAAGACGCTGAGAACCTTTTAAACCTTTGGAGCTGGTGTAGAAAAATGCCTGTTTTGCATTGATTGCCTTATTAACTTGTTCATTTTGAAGATCTGTTAGATTTTATTTTGGTTCCATGTAAAAGATGTGTATTTAAGCCTTTTTTTCTGGACATGCTGAACATCCAGACACTCAAATCAAGAGTGTCTGATTTGAGTGACTGTCTTTTTGTAAGGGTGATGACTGTCCTGTCATCTGTGTCTGGACTTGTCTCTAGACCAAAGAGACGTTTGAAAAGGGACCCGCTCAGTGGTGATACTTCTGGTCCTCACTCACGATAAAGCTTGTTTTGGACCAAACAGGTGCTTTCTCTTCTTGTTCTGAGTAAATGATGACTTCTTATGTTAATTTCTATTTCATGTGAGTTTGCTACAGTAATTCAGGGCAGAAAGTGGGACCCATTTGATTGTAGTTGTGAAGTGAAGCACGGATTTCAGTAATAATCATCTGAGACAGAGCTACACCTATGAAGAGTAAGGAGGGCGCGTTATTGTTTTTATTGTCACAAGAATTTGGATGTATTGTGAAGACGATGAGGGTTGTTAACCCTCAAAATTTAAAGTATTGTTGGGATCGCTACTTTTTCTATGTTTCCACCATTGTTCCCATGAGAGTGGCAGTATTAAAATGTTTTCCATAGTATGCCCCTATTTACAGAAACAAAGACAATTCTAAAGCTTTACATTAGCATAATTATGATCTTAAATTGTCATTAAAACAATCTTATTCAACAAATAGAAGGATTTTTGGCTGTTTTGACTCAATTTAAAGAGACAGTTGAAGTCTCTGCAATATTTCCATCATCCAGTGTTTTCAAGTCATGACATCAATTTTTACGTATTTATGTGCCATATACTGTCCTACTTTTATCATAACTAGTCAGTGTAAATACCAAAAAAACCCCAATATATTAGAACAGAGGGGATATTTACATGAAAATTTGAAATAGTCTCAATTTATTATGAGGGATTTTTTTTTTAAAACCAAAGAAATGATTCCTGTGGTGGCGTCAGTATACCAAATACTCGCTTTGTTTCCTTAGAATTAGAATGTAAGTGAATAACGGGTGGAGAGGTGGGGGTTTAGAGAAGGCTGAGACTGTGGGTGAATATTTAATGCTGCTGTTAATAAAAGATGCCCCAGAAGATGCTCTTGATTGCCGGGGCTTTACATGTTGAACTCATTTTGACCACCAATGGTTTCAGTGAGACGAGGTAACTGGGAGGTCAGGGCGTCCCCAGATTCACTGCCAGGGAAAGCGGCGGAAAACGCTGAGTTACTCCAAATCAAAACGACACACAGCTGTGGCTACAAACACTCTGGCGCAGTTGGGGCCCGCTGATGCTCAGCACCCAAAATGCAGGTCAGAGATGTGACAGAGAAGCTATAAAATTAGTTTTCCTGTGAAACTGACCCATAGTGCAAAGGCAACAATATATATATAATTGCATGACTCAATCTGTTTTAATTCACATATTTATCACCTGGCTGTCACAGTCTTTCACTCACACACACACACGTTATCTTCCACAAGCGCAACACACAACCTTTTGGAAATCTAAATGCTGCAGTTATGACGTTTATTGAGATGAACTAAACTCTGAAAGAGCAATGCTTTATTTTAATAATGTCTATTTTTGTCATTGTTTTATTTAAATTAATCTACTTTTACCACAAAATTTCCAGGTTTAACTTCATTTATCAGTTTGATAACCATCAGGGCTTTCTTTTTTTAATCAATGTCTGCCAATAACACTATGCGAGATTTTCCATTTATAACACTTTAGTAATGATGTAGTGGAAACAGACCTTATATGCCATGACTAACAGTTTAGGAAGGTTTTCATAGAGAAAAAAAATACTACATTTGGATCAATGGTACCTGAAATATTTTGTGAACAAAATGTTTACCGTTTTAAGGTTTCAAAAAGACCCAAACTAGTTATTTAAACTAAGACTAGACTAAGAATATGCCAACACAGAATACTGAACAAAAGAAGTTTAGCATGAATTAAATATTCTCTAGTGAATCAACATTATATAAAAAAGTATGGTAACATAAAGCTGTAAAATTGAGTGAAATAAGGCTCTCAAAATGATACAAAGCTACGGTTAAGTGAATGAAATGTTAACATAGGGAAGTTATAAGAAAATTACTATCATGATGAAAAAGCAGTTGAATAAATACAGTCTCCAGTGCATACACAATATATAAATAAAACATTATCATATAAAAAACAAATGCTAAAGGGATAAAAGTGCTTCTGTTATGAGTAGCAAACAAACCAACGTGCAACTTGATCAGATTTTACAATAGTGTTAATATATAACTGTTAGGTGAAATAGGCACAAGTTTCTCAAAGTAAGCAATGCTAGCTCATTCAAAGTTATATTTGGCTAAAGCTAAGCTAATGTGCAACCCATTCAAGACAACAGCAATTAAAATAATACTGTGAGGGAGAAGCAAATTACTGGTTATGTAAAATACAGGTGAGAACTCGTGATAAATGTAATGTACTTGCATAACAATGTTGATGCGATATGCATCGTATTGGAGTGGCTGCGTGCATAAAACAGGACCTAATGTTTGACCTTTAACCTGCCTTTTTTACAACGATTGAACACCTTTCAAGGTTTTGCCAAATTTGTTATGAGTAAGAGGTAATTCCCTCTACTTTGATTCTTTCTGATATAGGAGGAGGGGAATTAACTATTTCAGATTACACGTTGCTCATTATGCAGTGAGTTTGCTGCAAATCTCAGAGCATTAAGTTCAGCTCTAATAAATCCCCTCTGGTTTCTGAGGTTTGCATTTGGACATGTATATAAACTAATGTGTGAGTTAGAAGATATGTGCAAGTGATTGCATGGCTTAGTCATTGTTGTAGGACAGAAAATGTAGATGCAAACATACACAATAAGTCTT
This sequence comes from Poeciliopsis retropinna, assembly GCA_010277075.1. Taxonomy (NCBI): domain Eukaryota; kingdom Metazoa; phylum Chordata; class Actinopteri; order Cyprinodontiformes; family Poeciliidae; genus Poeciliopsis; species Poeciliopsis retropinna. The sequence continues at coordinate 7,107,526 of VMRM01000023.1, read as the reverse complement.
TCAGCAACACCCTTTTATTTCTTGTCTAAGGCACTTTGTTGTGGGTGGAACAAATGGTGTAGATAAGATCCATTGTGAACTGGCTTGCTGCCTTACAGTAAAAAGGTGCGTTCTTATAATAAAACTAAGCCTTAACACCATTAATCTACAGAAATGACTTCTTGGAAACAAGATAGAGATCTATTGCATTTAAATTATGCCGTATCAAAGCAGAGAGGCATTAAGTTTGCATTAGTACAAAGTGAAAGTTTATCCACAAATATGAAGTGTCTGTCCTTGATACCAAGATTTTCAGTGTTGCAAATTTCTTCAAAAAGCAAATGAGTTTTCATTAGTTGTAATTAGTCACCAGTTGCTCTACTTGTAAATTTTTTAAATGTGTTCAATTGGGAGTGCCATATTTATGGTCTCCAAATGAATAATTTTCCAGAGTGGGGTGACCTTTCTATTTAGATCTCTCTGCCTCTAATTTATTTCTATTCATTCATTTTCCTGGCTACAATTAAGTACATAAAAAATAGGGCACTCTGTAACACCCCATGTGTTTTTCAAACAAAACTGGACATACAAATATTTAATATGAATTTCAACAATACTGAGCAATTAACGCTTATAAATACTAAGAACTGAAAAACACATTTATTCACACTTAAAGTGGCTGACATTAAAGACAAGCATATTACATCCATGCAGATGACAGAACCCCACATTTTGATTAAGGTTTGCCTTTTATTAAGCCTCAGACATTTAATCTGATGTGCAGCATAATGTTAAAAATGAGAGTAAACGCTAAAGTAGGACTAGGTCTCCAGAAAGAGGACTGTGTCACTTTCTGAGTCTGGGAGACAATTTAAAGAGGTCTCAGAAGAATTTAATTCAGCTTTCCTACAACATGAAAAATAGTTTGGATATTTTTCCAACAACCAAGAGAATCCACCCTGAGAGTAAACGGCAAGATGCTAAAAGCAGCTCCCAAAAAATATAAAATTTCATCACATGGCCTACACCTCATTCTTGTTACCGTTACGCAAAAGTTTCTTCATGTAATCAAAAAGCCACTTCACAAGTTTAAGTTTAACGTGAGGCATGCTGGGAAAAACCTTATGCTCTCTAAGAAAAACATTAAAAGGCAAGACACAAAAGATGTAAAGACCAGCATTCTACAATAATGTTCTGTGGACAGATGAGTCTGACTTAATACTTAATACATTCAATACTTTCAGCACCATAAAGCAAGAAAGTGCCACAAATATCATCACATAATTATGAATGTTTGAGGAGAATAAGGCTGTCAGAAAAACATAATTAGGTTGGAGCAGAACCGATCATTGCAACATGACAATAATCCAAAACATGCCAGTGAATTCAGCAATGACTGTCTGAACACTAAAAAATGTAGTTCTGGTTTGAGTCAACAGATTTTGGTTTCATTGTTCGGCTGTGATGTAACTTGAAACTGGCTTGAAGCCTCTCAAACGTCTCACAGCTAAAAGTGAGGATTGGGCCAAATGTTCATCAAATACGTAAAAACATGGCGATGATAGCAAACAGTGAGTCACTGACGATATTTCAGCCAAGTGGAGGTAACACTGGCTGTTAGCTGCTATTTCCTCAACTGGAAGTCAGATTTTCTTTGATCTCTTTTGCATAATGAACAAAACAATTGACAGTTTCTCTTTCTGTAACAAATAAAACTGCAAGAGGGCTTTAAAAATACATTGAGCAAGCACACTCGCCTCTGATGTTTTTCTAGAGAATTTTAACTTAGGCATTTTCTAAAATTCAAGCAGATGCTTGAATTTTGTTGGTGTAAATCCAGATGCAAACACTGGCGTTCCATAAAACAGGAAGATGACTCAATAGATTTAGCTTTGAATTGAATGCTTTCCAATGCAGGTCAGAAGGTAGCACTTTTTTTTGTGTGTGCAGATCTGGTGAAGAAGCTCTGTTGATTAATATTTCCAACTGGTGCAGACTTGCATCTGAGCAACCACAGGTGACAGAAAACAAACTTGCTGTGGCCACAACCAACAGAGCTTTGCTGTGTCACAATACAGCTCAACCCTTTTACATGACTGAGTGGAAATGAAATTATTACCACATGGAAAAGCAAATTCTGGCTTGAAAAATAATTAATCTTCTGACCACTATAGGGCTAGAAACAACAGTAACAAATCAAATATATATGTACATATATATTAAGTAGGATTTTCAAGAGGCTATTGTTGCTTTTTTAAATGCTGTAGAAAGCAGTTACATTTACCTAATTTTAAAAGAACAAAAATGGAAATCACCAGGAGGGGTCAAGCTAACAGATGCAGTGGACAGGTCCAGATTAAGTTCATATTTCACCATTTTAAACAACAGGAAATCAAAATGTTTTAAGTAGAATCAGTGGATATTATTTCACTACTTCTGTGCCTCACTATTTTTAAATTAAACAGCTGCTTACTTGACGTTGAGGCATCCAGAGCACAACTTTATATATAATATTGGCTTTCCCAAAATAAGATGACATTTTAGAAATATTTTTGGAAAAAACAGAGAAAAAACTTGCTGTACCTAAAAACAAAATCAAGTCAGTGTAGCACATTAATCCTTATTAATATTAATTGTAACAATTAGACTCTTTCAATGTGATGAACATCTTTATTTGTTCAATGCAAGAGTGCAACAACTCTCAAACACAAGCACATAAAACTAAATACTTACAAGATCTCCTTTCCTCTCTTTCTGACTATGTTTTAAGTAAAACATTTTTACTGGCTTGCCTTATTAAGTTTGCATTAGTATACTACTCAGTAAGATTAAAATAAAGCAATACCTCTTCGACATTCCCGATTTAGCTTTAGATTTAACGCACAGGAAAATTCATAATTTCTGAATTGATCATGTTCTGAGTAGCTGTTGACAGACTAGGTGTCTGTAAGCTTCACTCTGTTTTTTCTTATTCTTGAAAAAAAGATCACGCTGTCCTCTGCATTCATGCAAACTTTTTGAATAAATATTTATATGAATTTATGTGACCTCTATTCCTTCAAACTATCATCTCTTCATGGTTATCACAATTAAAAAATAAAACAAAAACATTTGGCCTCTTACAGTCGTCTCCGCTTTGTATTGTTGTCACTGCTAAGTTACATATCAAAGATAACTTGAAAAAACACAAAATGTAGTTTTTGTATAATGACCTCATCATACAAGCAGCCAACTATAGCAGCCTGTGTAATGCCAGACTTGACATCACTAAAATGGAACTGATGACATGAAGCAGGTTAAAAAAATCTCAAAAAGCAAAACAACTCGCATAAATTCAAGACCTACAAATGAACCGACAATGAATGTTTTAGGTGTTACTTCTTATCTGTTTTGAATTTCATTCAGGCCACTTTAGGCTGTCAAATACATCTTGTTGTGTGATTCTGCAGAACCAGGCCTTGATGTTGATGGCGAAGTTTCACTCATTTATCCAAATAATGTGTTTGATCAGGAAATGTATTTAACACTGATGATGATTCCTTTTCCACATAATCCTAGGTTGGTTTTGATATAAAATATGATTTTTTTTTTTTAGCACTGGAAACATCCAAAAATGACTACAAAGTCAAAAGCAAAAGAAATCTGTTCGGGAGCGAGAACTTCTTCACTGAACAGCTCATCTGCTCTGTGCCATTTACTGGTAAAAGAAAACCGTTCCCTGACTGGTCCCAGTTGGGTTTTTCCAACAACACAGCAAGTCCAGTTTAACGATCAATCATAGTTCTATGAAACCCAATCATGCCAGCAGCTCTTTAGTGGCGTGCAACAGGTGAAAGAGCTCTTCTTCCACTGCAGCGTTTAATACAACTGAAAACAGAAACCCGTATGAATGGCTCAACCCACCTACAGAGTGTGAAAGTAATCTAGAAAGTGTATGAGCAGTTATCGTTCTTGCTACATTGAAATTGTCAATTTACTTATAGTGAGCCTTTTATAGGAAATCAGAACTGGAGATAGGGGGAAACCATAGAAAACACAACACAGAGGGGTATTTACATACGCGGGCGGGCTTGGGTTTTATGTACAGAACAGAGAAGTTGAAAAACAGTGAAGACATCTGAGCAGCAGCAGCTATTTCCAGAGTTGTGGTAGAAAAAAAAGTACAGTCATGAGACTCCTCTCTGATGACAATATCATTAGTTTGATGGTACATGAATTGACTTTTATGTAGCCAGCATATGCTTACATGTAGCTCCACTTGCCATAGCGGCAGTGGAGCTCAGACCTGCAACTGTGCAGTCCATAAACACAAAAAATTATCGTGAAATGTCTCGTATCTCTGCAAAAGGACACATAACTGTAGAATGCATCCAGACATAACACCACAGAGACAGAAGAGTGTGCTGAACCAGACAGTAATACAGAGGCAGACATTTAGAAAAAAAATACAAAAACTCACAATAAACTGTGTGGATGCTGGAGAAAGAGGAAGGGGAGGAGAGCTGACAGAAAGTATGGGAAACCGCAGGGGGAAGGTGAGGTTAGAGAAAGAGAAAGAGAAGGAAAAGGGTGGAGTAAAGAGGGGGTGAATGAGGGAGCGAAGGGGGATGACTATATCCTGGGGATGAGAGAGAGGAGCTTGAGAGGAGAAGAGGCACCGGCTATTCACCAGGGAGAGGACTTTTCCACACGAGTGCATGCGCTGATGCATCCGGACAGGAGCTCAGGTCCGGTTTTTGTCACTGTGCGTGCGCTTGATCATCTGTGACGAAAACATGCCAGTCTACAGCTGCTGCCGGACACAATCACTCCCTTAACATGTAGACAACCCCTGTTTCTGTATTGACTGATTTTGGATGAGAGGTGAAGCAAGCCAAGTTGCCTTCATTTAACACCTGGATAAACTGTGACCAGAAACCACCAAGGATGAGTCCCTACAGCAATGAAGCACGAAAACACCAGTTTAGAGTTGTGTCCTGAGAGATTATAATTTTAATTTGTCCTTGATACCTTTCAGTCTCCGTGGTCATGAGCACTTCCTGCAGGTTTCTAATGCAAAACCTTCAGATGGGTCACAATTAAAGGTCTAAAGCCGTTAAAGTGCTTCAGGTGAACACAAACTGACTGATGGCATTGGTGTCTTTGAGAGCAAACATTGCCTAATGAACGGGCAAAAATATCTGCCACAGGAAGTGAGGGAGCAGTGGTGCTGAAACAAGGTAAGGATGTTCATTTTAGTGACCCAGGATTGACTTTTCATTGCCTGAGCTTCACCTTAGAGAGGGAGGTTTGAGTTCTTGGGGCTGAATCTACAGTTTTGTGCAATGCATTGCAAAAGTATTAATGTCCCTTGAAAATCCATAATAAACACAAACATTATCTCTCTCTCTCTCTCTCTCTCTCTCTCTCTCTCTTTATATATATAAATATATATATATGGATTTTTTAAATTTAAAAAAATTAAAATGATTGTTGCAGTTTATTAAAGACTGAATTCCAAATGTGCAACAATGAGCTTTGATTCCTTGTTGTAGTTTAAATTAAACTATTATAAAAATGAAATACATACATTTAGGTTATATTACAAGAAACAAATCAATAACAACAACAAGAAAAAAAAAAACCAAGTGATTACATTACTTTATTGAAGACTAAATTTCAAATCTACAAACAAGAGGTGATTGTTGGGTTCAAAGTTGGATATTTGTTTTACAAATTGGTATCTCAAATATTGCATTGTTACAGAGATCAGATTTCAAATCATTGTCAAGGAGCTTTAGATTCACTCAAAACTAACTATTTTCACTAAAATTTAAATAAATATTGTTGCTTCTGGCACCGAATTTTATATTTGCGACAAGAAATACTTATTTGAAACAAAATTTTATATTTTTACTGAAAGTCAAGTTTAAAATGTGCTACACAGAAAGAAAATAAGAATAAAAATTACTTTTGATTCTTTTCAAAATCTGATTTATTTATTTATTTTTGCCAAAAATGAAGCTAACGTTGTGCATAATAAGAGACAAACATTTGCACACGGTACCCAAGACAGCAGCTGTTAAACTGAGTTTTAAAAACAATGTCTCCATGTTTCTTGACTATCCTGGGAGTGTGCTGGGATTCCCCTGTATGAGCTGACCCAAGAGTCTGGGTCTCTCTGCTCTGGCTGCTGCCGCCACCACCCAACCCGGGCGAAGCAGAAGATAGAGGGTGGATGGTTGTTTCACAGCACTTGATGAATTATTAGACATAACTGCAGTGCTGTGGATTCAGTTATGCACACAGAAGACCCGGACCTGTCAAAGACATGCCTTCTCCCATTTAATTTTAAATTCCTTCCAGATAACATTATTTTTAGAACGCTTTTGCATTTCTATTGACCTGACTAATACCAAATATAGAGGACCTCCTTCTGCGATCAACAGCAGCAGTAAGGTTTGTATTAATAGGCCTGTGGCTCAAACTGCGGTGCTCTTGAACGGCCATTGAATGAGGAGAATTTTTGTTTTTTTGCATGTAAGGAGGAAGTACTCAGCTCGGCTATGTGAAAATATTGGCACTAGATGTTTCTGCGAAAAGGGTGCAAAGGCACACATAGACAGCTGAACAGGAAATGACTGGTCATATTGTCAAAACCTTGAAATGGTCCTGCTTCTGCTTTTCAGACAACGAGCGAGAAAATGAATAAACATGACTTCCAAACGTTCTTCCGAAATGTTGCTTTATAGAAAACGTACCTCCTTATTTGTTCATTTGGTGATATTTTAGCACAAGTGTAGGGAAACACCTGCAGCGTTGCACAAAATGAATAAACATTTACTCTAAAATGTTGATCAAATAAAACAAATTCTAACACAATTACTTGGCTCAAAAGTGATTCTTCTTTTTTCTTAATCAAATATAAAGTTTGACCTTTTGAGAACGTGACAATGTTGGGTCAGATCTTGCTGATTAGTATGATTTAGCCTCAGCAGCTCACTTCAGTACTGACTTGTACCTTCTATTTTGGGAGCAAACAAAATCAAAGGATTGTTTCCTACTGCAAAATGAGCAGACGTCAAACTGAAGTGTGTCACTGCGTGGACTCAGGGGAGCAAAGAGAGCAGATGAGCATGATTCCTCCTGTCGCAAATTTCTGCCTTATTTCCCTAAAACATGTTTGTAAAGTGAGATCTTAGTCAGTTCGCTCTCCTTCCTGTGAACTGACTATCAGAAGATGCACTGCATTAGTAATTAGTAATAGCATGAGCTATTAGTAAGATTAGTCAAAGGCTGATTCAGGAAATAAGTGCCAGAAACGTCAATTTTAAAAGTGTGACTTATCATTTAATGCTTAAAAAAATAAATCTTTTTTGAATCATAACTGAGTTCCTAAAATGTCATTGCAGTGTACTTATTATAGCTAAAATATACTATATTTATATAGCATAATAATATATCCTATATATATATATATATACTATATATCAAGTTTTCACTTGATGCAGCAGGTTTCTGAGATAAGTGCTAACTTTTTTTGACAGCCACAGGTCTCAGAATCAATTTTGTAAAATTATTAAATTTGGCTCCTAAATACTCCTTTCAGGGCCTTCTTTTAACAGCACAAACATGTTTTAGAAGTTTAAAGAGTGTAAAAAAATATATTTAATTTTCCACAAAAATTCCCCTGCAGGGAAAACTTTTCTTTTTTGACTCATTTCTGAATTAAAAAAGAGAAAAAGAAACGCCCACAGGTGTGGGATCATAAAACTGGCCAAAGCATTGATCGATGGAGAGAAAATTTCACTTTCTTGTTTCAGTTTTAGTCACCCGCTGCAAGTAAAACCAAGCCAGAATAAAATCCTACGTTTTGGAGCCAAAATTAATACATCTGAAACACTGATGGATGTTGAACGACGGCGCCTCGATGGCACCCAGCACGCCTGAACTTTGCCACAAACACGGCACCTGAAATGGAAACGGCTGGTGCGGTGATCTGAATTTGGCTCGTGAGAAGAGCGGCTGAACTCTCCCTTGCTTTGCCACGGGGTCACGAAAACGCATCTATATTTCAAAGGCCAGGTGTGGTACATGAGTAAAAACTTCTGAGAGATCTTTGCACCCTGCATGTATCAGGTGAAGAAAGCAGGGAGAAAAAAAAGAAAGAGAGAGAGGGAGAATCTCGTCTTTTACTTCCTGAACTTCAAAGGTTCCTCGGCTCCTCAGTGTGGCCATCTGAAGCCTCGCTGGCGTTTGACCCTTCCCTTCACATTTCTCTCACCCTTCCTCCTGCAGATGTTTTGATTAACATTGCAGACCCTCAGACTGCTCTCTGAAATCACAGTAAAATTACTTTGGATGCCTGAACCCAGGATTAAAATTTGACGAGGATTTTGCCTCTGATATTGGAAAAAAAAAAAGGAAAAGAGATTCTCTTTTAGTGTTGCTCTGCTCAACTTCTCTAAAATCTTTTACTGTTTCTTGAGAAAAAGCCCTTCTTGTTTACAGAGGGAGATAAAAGGCAAACAGCAAAGTCATCGTCAGGAATTGAGATTTTCGTAATGTGAGGTCTGTGGTTTTTTGCACACATGAAAATTGGCTTTTTCTCACATGTGGATTGAAAAGCCCTCTGTGGATAATGTTTGTTGTAAGTCCAACTTTTTTTTATTTAAAAAAAAAAATAGCAGCTTCAAAAATAAAAATGCATTTTAATTACATGACCTGGTGGGCTAAAATCTTCTGACCACAGTGAGTGTTTCTGGAGAGGAAGCTGTCAAGGAGAGTTATTGTCAAATGACACACACACACACGCACACACACCCCCACACACACGCACACACACACCCACACACCCACACACACACCTGGGTAAAAATAACAAGAAACAACAGGAAAGAAAAGCCACATCTTCACCTGAATCTTTGCATGCACGCACAAAATGGGCATTTATGCAATAAAAGGAATCACCAAAATTATAACAAAATCGCCAAACCCTATTTCTATACCTCAACCCCCACGCACGTCCCCTGGCACATGTTTCACGTAGAGTTTCAAATATCGCACTGAGGCATGGGGCGCTCCCTCCAGAAGCCGATGCATCATCAGCTCACACTGATTCTTAACATGTAAACACACACAAACGGTTATCAGTCCAGCAGCTTTTTAATGTCTGTTCAGAAAGAGGAGAAACAGAGCATCAAACGTAACCAAATGAAAAATAAATCAACTTTTTAAATATCTTATAAGTTCTCATAATGTGTTGACAGTTTCCGAAGAAAGAAATTGAGTGACTTTATGTGCGCAAAAATCCTAAAACATACTTTGATGTAGTCTCATCGCAAATGGAAAATATGTGCAAATATCATAAACTAATAAGAAGGTGGCGATCTGAAAGCACCAGACTCAGCGGTTCTTGAATTTTATTTCTTGTGGAAATGTTTTTTAAGCAAAGAGATGGGATGCTATATCAGTGATGTTTAAATTATTTAATATTAAATCAGAAAATAAAATAATATATTTGCAGTTTTCATGCTCATTAACAATAAAAAAAATTTATAAAAATGCCTAAATCCTACTTCTCTCATTGCCCCTCATGCTAATCCTACATCTCTAAGTGTAGGATTAGCAATCGTTCATTTGGAATCAAGGGTTGTCTGCCAATATGCTTGAAAATCTAAAAAACTATATAACATATTTTGAATGACATCATAACTGCTGCAATGTCTAGCTGGAGTAGCATCAATATATTGCATTTGAATTTTAACAGAAAAAAAACCATATCGATTTCTCTGAATAAATTTTTTTTTCTTATCAGTTATTTTTAATGCTTGCAAGTTTTAGAACAACTGTAGAACTTTGTCCTTGCTGTATTGGCAACAAATATGGCAATATACTTTTTTTTTTTCTCTAACAAGCAGAAAGAATACAGAGTGTTGACATCTACTGGGACCCATTTTTAAGTGGGATATTTTAACCACTACCTACATTAAGAGCCAATGGACAGTGGGAGGAGAAAACTTCAGGAAATGTTGTTTAACCCAAATGTAGGATACTGGAATTCTTGAGATTAACCATTAAATCTGTTTGTTGTTGCTTTACTTTTGAGCGTATCTGCTAGTGCATCTTCCATCCCCTTTTCAGTCGTGATGCTTTAAAAATCTGTGTTCAAAGATACCTTAATCTGACATCCCGCTGATCAACAACTGGGACATCATAACCCTTGCAAATATGGGGTTTAGGTGTAAGAATGAGTGGTGATTTTAGCCATTGTATTGATTTCTTTGTTCAGCTATTGCAAATGGCACTCATATATTTAAAAGCTTTTGTTGACTTCAAAGAAGAGCCTGAACTGTGCTCCACTTCTTCAGGTCTTTTTTTTTTGCACTCAACCAGAAAGCAAAGACACAAGCAAAGAAGGTCAAAGGGGACTATTCTGCATGAAGAGCAGCAGCACCTTAATTCTTCTTGCTTCTGTTTAAAAAAAAAAAGCTATTTTTATCCTTTGCATGAAATTGATTTAAAAACCCCCCCCAAAAAACAAGAGAGGCTTCTGCAGATGCGCGGAGAATATCACTGTGCTATTATGGTGACATGGATTTGTTTTTTCTAATTTTTTTTTTTTTTTTTGGTGCACAGATCTGAGCCATGAGAAACCTTTGGCCTGAAACCTTCTGTCAAACACAAGTGTCGCGTATTAGAGAATTAATCCCCATCGACGTGGTTGCATCTTAATGCTCGGTGACCTGCAGAGAAGCCCGCCAGCGTCTCTCTCTCCCTCTATCTCTCACTCTCTGTGTTTTTCTTTCTCCTCTGCCCTGCAACTAAAACATTTCTTCTTCTTTTTTTTCAGTGTTTATGACAACTTTGGCATCCGCTTTAACATTTTAATTCACCGCAGTAGTGGCAGTTTCATTATCATTAGGCTTTTTTTTTTTTTTTTTACAGATGGTTTAACTTCAGAAGAAGAGATAACACGAGCTCTTAGAGAGCTAATTTAAATCATTTTAGAAAGATTTCTCAAAATGCGTCTCTCCCCCAAAAGCATTGTTCACCCTTAAAAATAAAACCTCAAAAATGTTCAGTGGCAAAGAAAAAAGTTTTTGACTTGCACTGATGCTCCTGGAGAAACTAAAATCTGAAAGTTGGTTTATGTCTGGCCTGAATTTGCCACTTATCAAAACTGGAAATCTTTGTTAATTATAAGCGATCAATCTGAAAAAGTCACACTTAAAAATAAATAAATAAATAAATAAAAATTACAAAAAGTTTGCAACAGTTCTACCACCTGACCAGTGATGGTTTTACCGTCTGCACGGCTCTGAACAGATGAAACCTCCAACATGAAGTCCTAAAGTGCAAAATGTGTAATTTCCTCTACAAGTTTCTATGCATAAACGTTCATGAGTGAGCAATGACGGTGAGACCTACCTGCCCTGCTTGGTGATTATCATCTCGGTCTGGAACTTGTGAAACTTGGCCCACAACGGGTAGTTGTTTAACAGAACCTGGGTCTTCCCGCACACCTGCAGCCCAGGTAAAGGGTAGAGAGGCCGCTGGTAGCCGTGCTGGAAGCCCGCCGGGTAGTTCTCCGCAGAGGGGGAGTACACCGGGTCTTTACCTCCAGTGGGGAACCCCTCTCCAGCCGCGGGGACGTATCCCTGCCCGGCGCCGCTCTTCTGCGGAGAGCGCACCCCGCCGTAGGGGCAGCCGCTGAAGCTCTGCGCGTAAAACCTGCCGGATGGCGCCCCGTAGCCCCCCACTGTCTGCTCCGTGTGGTAGGGCAGGGCCAGAGGGTCCTGGCCGCCCTGAACCGAGTCCGGATAGTAGAAGCGGGCGTCCTGGATGCCCATCTTAAACTCGGCTAGATCCTTGCCGCCGCGGTGGAGGTGGCTGCTGATGTCGACGCTCTTTCCGAGAGTTTGCGCTTCAGTCCCATTCAACATGCTGAGGTAGAGGCTGCCACCTATGCCGCCCATTTGCAGCGTCGCTCCCGGAGTGTGTCAAAAGTCATAAGCTTAACTCAGACTGCCAGTAAAAAGGAAGAGAGAAAAAAAAAGAAGAAAAATAACAACAAAAGCAGCAGAGTCTGGACTGTTTTATCCTCACCTAGGAGAGAAAGCGCTCTGACATGCGGCACATTTAAACTTGTCCGCCGCTCACAGGTGAAAACATCTCTCACACGCTCCGTTCACACCAAACTTTAGCTTTTTTCTGTTTTCTTTTCTTTTTCTTTTTTTTTTTTTTTTTTTTTTTTTACTACTACTACTACTAGTGGGTGAATGTCTTTTATATGACTCCAACAGTGACTCAAACACATGCGCCACTTTTGAACCTGTGACATACATATATTAAGTGGTCGTGTTTTGGAGGAGTGTCAGGAGCTCGCAGAGAGGACGCGATAGGCTCCAGACTCGAAAGAGCCACCCCTCCTCCTCCTCTCCCCATCATAATGCATACACACTCACTGGCACACACACACTGTGTCGGACTCCAACACCTCAGGAAACTGTTTCTAATTAATATAAGCAGGAATTTAAAAGATATATATATATTTTTGCACCCACTTTGCGCAATTCGATTAAATGCATTTTGCATTCCGAACTTATCTCCAACTTAGTTTGTGCGCTCTTCCGAGACATCCGCGCGTTTCATTAATGTACTTTATAGTCATTGTCCTTTTTGACGGCAACCGTCCTCTCTCTAATGTTATTTCGCTTAAAACTGGGATTTATTGTAATCTGACTGAATGCCTGGGTGTACAAGCAACAATCGCCCACTCTCTTTCAGTTACCTTTTTGTCTTTTTTTGTGGCCGTGTTTCTCTCCTTCTTAGTTTTTCCTCGCCATAAACCAGTCGCCAGGTTGAATCATCATTGAATCAGAAAATTTGGTTAGTTTTCGCTTTCCATTTGACTTCCGATGCACCTGAAGAAAAAGCTCTTTTATTGTTTTGTTAGTATTATTACAACTATTACTATTAAACAACTGGTGATGACATTGGTTATATTGTTCGAAAATTTGCGCAAAACCAATGGATTTCAGTTGAAAATAAGAAAACTGGGTTTTAAAAAAAATAAATTTAAAATGTTTCCGAAAGGACCTTCTTGCTTTATTTTTTTTCTTGTTTCTTGCTTTATTTTTTTTTTCTTGTTTCTTGTTTTATTTTTTAAAACAAATTAATAATATTACAAACAGCATGATTAAAATCGCTGGGGTATTTAAAAGAACCTAACATTTCTGAAGGATTTGTCATGACCTCGTGGAAAACTTTGAACAGTTGAATATTTTTGAAATATTACAGTAAATACCAGAATCAGAAAATACACGATGAAGCCTGAATGTTGTCATTTTCAAGCATTTATGACAGTTTTTTAAAATAATTTTAATTTCTGGACAAATCAAGGCTTTTGTCATTAGAAAAAAAAAAAAAATTCTCAATTGCAATTAATCACATACAGACACAACTCATTGAATTATACCACTAAAAAATTGAGTTATTTCATCCATGGAGTTTAAAAAGTGAAACCTACAAAGCAATTTATTTAAAGTTTTATTTGTTTTAAATTCATTAATTTCTTTATTTTTACAGAAAATGAAAATCCAGCCCTTGTTGTCTTTTGGCCTTCACAATATTGAGAAAGTTTATTAACTGATATTTTCCATCAGTATGTCTGATTCCCTCTGTTATATCCAGTCATAATAATGGAAAATTTAGTGGAAGGTAAAAGGTAATTACCCCAAGCAACAGGGGTAATCGTATCACCTAGAGGATTGTGAAGCAGAACACATTCAGTTTTGGGGAGAACAAAGTTTGAACAGCAGCTTCAGAAGCCACAAATTAATCCAGGTCATCATCCACAGCTGCTGCACTTCTTGAAGCCACCTGAGAAATGTCTAGGCTTCAGAAGAAAAAGAACTGGACTTTTGCTCCCATTTCCAAAATCTTCTTTTCAAATGACAGCAAAGTCATTTGCCTTTTGTGAACATCTAGTCTGTAAGAAGAGGGCAGAGGCACAGAATCCAGCTTCATGGTTCCTCCTACTGAAAAGCATTATGACCACTCTGTGAGTAATGACAGCATGTTGTGAGTTTGACTGTTTGAATAGATGTTCTGATTTATTCAGATGCACCTGCTCTGTCTGGGGTTTCTGGGGCTTGATCTTTGCTGATCTTTGTTTTAACTTTTGAGGTTAACTCCAAACAGTTTTAGAGTCTGGTGAAACCCAGAGCATTTATGACTGACAGAGGGTATGTATTCCTTTTTTTGACCATGACTGTGTGATCTGGCCGAAACAGAAAGTGGTTTGGCTCGTGGTGCTGTAATAAGCTAGACTTTGTTCTGAGTTGTCTGCAGCCCAGCTTGGACAGAGGATCTGCTTCATAAACACAGATGAAACAGATAACCCTGGGGTATTAGCAGCTGCATGTGTTGGACTGCACACACAATCATGGACAAATCCCCCTCCCCTCCAGAGCAGGTATGACACACTCAAACCCCTTGACACTGTCACGGCACTGATCCCACTTCCTGCGTCTCTCCTAGCAAGGTGAGCTCACAAGGGCGCCCGCTGAAGTCATCGGAGTTGACACGGGTGGCGAGGGGGCCACGGTGTGAGCGACACGGTCGCTGCCACGGCCAGCCAGGCGTGTCCACCCCCCCTCCTGGGGCTGGAGTCGCCACTTCCTCTGCTCCGCTCTCCCCGCTTCCGGTTGGAGGCCTCAGGCAGTCAACTCGTTCAGCTGAAATCAGCTTTCATTTTGTGTCAGGAGCAGGTCAGCTGCTTCTGACTGTGTTTTGGTGTCTTTTAATCTCGAGAATTTTTGGTCATTATCTTCTGGAGCAAAAAGCTGCAGCTGTGGGCTGTTTTGTAATGAGTGTAACACGGAGACACAGTGAGTCGGTGAGCAGGAGTTATAAATATTCTCGCCCTCATCCTCAGAGCTGGAAACTGAACACTCACGTAAAGGGTTATTAGATGCAACAGAATGCAGTAAAAGTTAGTGTTGCTGGCTTCTGAGCAGCTTCGACAGGCTATATACAGGGTTATCATCACATGTCCTAATGTCTTCATTAACACGACCCTTTGAGTACGGCTCCATTAAAGTCGAGGGCATCTTGTAACTGTAAAATTTTGCATGAAAACCTTAGCTTCTCCAAAAGTCCCCATACACCTTGAACTTCAACCACAAACCACATTGTATTTTATTGGCGTTTTATGTAAAAGACCAACTCCAACATGCTAATAAAGTGTATGACGGATACACGTATGTGTTTATCCCCCTTTATTCTGATACCCATTAAATAAAATCAGTTGCCTGGAGGTGTAATCAAAGCAGAAAACAAATTTATTTGCAGTTCAAGGTTGCAAAGTTCTTTCCTAATCCTAATGACATGTATTGAAGTTTATGGTTGTAACATGACATTGGGGTGTGAACGCGTTTGCAACATCATCATATTATATTCTGAAACATTTGGTTGAATTATGCTTTGAAGCCTCAAGGCATCTTTTGAAGTGATTTTGGACAATTCTGAGGAACTTTAAAAGTTTCACTTTTGGTCTTTGCAACATTTTAGCCGACATACTTAAACAGTCCTGTCATTTGAGTGGACTTGACTTCTCTTTCTGTTTTGTAAACCTGTTTATTCTGACCTATGGATCTTTTAGAGTTGAACTGGACTTTTATTTTGAAACCACTTACTTTTCCCATGGTCAAATGTCCTGTCAGTGATTCTTCAGGATTCTTCATCGTTAAAACAACCATCTCTCTGTTTTACTTTCGCCATCATTAATCTTAGAGAACAATTGGAAGACTGGTCAGACCAAATGAACTCATTTTCTATCTCGAAAGTGACAAAATGGAAAACAGATTTTGAAATTACACTAAGAGAATCATTTTCAGAGAAGCATATTGTAAAAGGCGAGACCATACCAGCAGAAAAATGTCCTCCAGACTTTGGAACCAAGAAACTAACTGAGTATAACACAACTTTTAATAAAATTGTCATCATAATTTGTGTTATGTTATACTTGATTGTTAAAAATCTTGAATACTAATATTGGTCAATATGGTATTTCAATAATAAACACTAGTTGGTCTATTTAGACTTAATTGTGTTGTGATTACCAACATAGAAACATCATTATTTTTGGCTTCCTGCAATCTAAGTGGTTAAAAGCTTCTATACTTCCATCTAGAAGTTGTTTTTGATCAGATTATTTCCCAGCATACTAACAAACAGAAATATGTTTTATTTTACACAAAAAGCACCAATGATTAAGAATGGACAGAACTAAAACAGGTGAGTGTCTGGCTAAGGGATGCATCCATCTGTCCATCTGTCCCACATGTCTTTTTATCCCTTTGGTCTTTTCCAGCAGTGTCCCTCACACCTCATCCCTCTTGCCTCTTTAGATAAGTGTGAACTTCAACATTATCTATCCCAGACGTCCTTGAAAGACACTGGAGTATTTTAACCCTGAAATTAGGTAAAGGGTAAATTTTCAAGTTGACACCACTTAGTTTACTACATGTTCCTGCTGAATCTGCACTGGGAAGACCTTCTGACCCCCACTGGAAACCCGAGGAGGCAAGCATGACCACAATGTTCACTATGTTAACAGCATAGATATTTGTCATTACCATCAACCTCCTTTTAATAAAATTTTCACAAGCAATCAACCCTAACAGCACAATAATTTAAGTTACTATGTTATTGTCTTTGTCAACATCTCTGTTTTAAGTCAACTGACTTTTGAGTGCTTAACCCCTCAGCCTTAAATATCCGTCCCTGAGATCGCAGCGAGGTGGGTGGGCACGGTGGACCTGTCACAGAGCGACAAATCAAAACCCTTCTACTAGTCAAGCAGTGGCGTTCATTTCACTGGAGCACCAGTTTGGCGCTTGCTGCAGCCAGAAATAATGAAAACAGGGATGTTGTCATCACATAGAGACATGCACAGCAGATTTCTCACAAGAGGAAATGATTTGGCAACAATTACTTTAGTACTTTGATGACAATAACATTTAGGCGACAATACATCGGCCTCATGAAAATCCTTGGGCTGCGCCAGAATGTCAGCAATCATATAACCTCTCAAAACTTGTAGTACAAACAGGATCATGAATACCAAAAACATACAGGTCAGAGATACATTTGTGGAGAAAGTCAAAGTAGGGTGGGGTTAGAAACAATATAGTTATAGTTCTGTTCAGTTCATCAACTGAAAATGGAAAGAGTGGCATAACTCTTGCGATGACTGTCCACCGAAGGTTAGTGGCAACCAACACAGTGATTAATTTAAACATTTATGTAAAAATTAATTTAAAATAATTTACAAGCCGCTGCAGCAAGTTTTAGGGTGTATAAACACTAGAAAATATTTTGGTTCACCTGTTTCATCCAGACCAAAAATGGACTTTTTCTTTAGTTCTCTGTAGTTTGCTTTAACATTGTGTGCATTCGCAAGCGGATTATAATTTATAAAAGCAAAGCAGGTGAAGATCATTGCTCCCATTGGACAGAAATGATGGAAACAGGACAAGTTGCACTCCTGAAAAGAAAACAAACATGGAAGTCCTGCTTGCTGCATTCATGTTGTGCACTTTTTGTTATGTTATTGCAACTGCAGTATCATTCTTCATGTTAACAACTCTCACAACGCAGGTTTTGCAATGTGACATTAATTTTGGAACGGTGCCATAAAATGTATGCTCTGAGCTGAATGAGACGAGATGCTCTGGGTGCCTTACCCACAACATGCTGGACGTAGCATTACTAAGCAGAAAATGCCACTAGTCATGCACTTCATGCAGTTGTAGCGTTAGCAAGACTGCAGGGCTCATTTTTACCACAGTGCCCTGCGATAGTGGCTTGTGAAGGACAAAGCAATATATATTTCCTGTAGTTACTCTATTGTATCAAGGCCTATCTGTATTCACACCAGAACCGAATCTCACCACCTTAAAAAGTGGGTCTCAGTCCGGTTGTTTGGTCCGGACCAGGGGTCATTAAAGAGTCATTAGATGCAGGTTTGAGGGGGCGACCTCTGACAGTCACCATGCAGATTGTAAACAGATTGTTCCATTTGGATCTAAGACTCAGACACAGTCTGAAAAACATCTTCCTGTCTGAGGCAGGCTCATAATTAGCATAGCATATGTTTATTCAAATCTGTGAACGTGTGCGAAAGGGGGTTCAGGGAGGCACCGCCCACAGAGACTGTGAAAGCAGAGGGTGGTGGAAATAAGTGGCGAAGGAGTAAATGGAAAGATCTTGTGCGTTCCCGACACAAAGTGAAATTGTAAAAGACAACACTTAGAGCTCAGTGGAATTTTCACCCAATAGCTGATGAACTCTTGGTGAAGTGCAAATGTATTCCTCAGCAACCCAGAAACAAACAAGCTGCCACTTCCTTACCCTATAATTAACCAGTAATCAATGCTGGGTGGATTTCTGTCCTGCCAGGCATCCTCAGCCATCGAGGGGAACACTAAGCCAGCAGCTGTACTTTCAGGGCTCAAATGACAATCCAGCAAAAAGAGCTTCAGCAGTGATGTTGAAGGGTGCTTATTGTTGATCTGAAATGTCCAGATCAGTTGCTGAATTATTAGGTCTATTAGATATTTAGTGGTCAAAAAAAGTCAAATAATGTATTTGTTTAACATTCTGCAATAGTTCTGATAGCACTAACTACAGAAAATATACAAATTCAAAAAACAACTTACATATTTTTATATAAAAAAAGCTTTTGCAATAGGATAAGGCTTTTTTGCGATATCAAAATTCGTGTACTTTGCAAAACTTCAGTAGAAACATTTTTGTCCCATCACACAATCATTTGATCAACAACTGAACGTTATTACTGGTGGAAAAGACAAAGACGATGAATGGAAGCGGTAAGAGACTGATGGTGCAATTTAAAAAAAACAAAGGAAAATCAGCTACTTCTGTGATTACGGTACTTTTACAAATCCTTCAGTACAGATTGCAGTCTCGACTGTAATTTCTCATTTTAGCTAAAATTCTGATTGTATTTGCTTATAGTAGTAGTTACACTAAATATATTTACAATATTGTCATGTATTTACAATATAAAATATCTTAAGTTGTAATATTGCAGTAATAATTTACATGTTTTACTCAAACTAAAGATGTAGAATGGTGATAATGAAGAAAAATAGGATGAAATGTGTATATATTACTGTATATTTTGTACTGGTTTATCTAATGTGTCATTAAACATCCAAGCTGCACTAGCAACAATCAATAACAGCAACAAGTTTGATTGCTCTTTTATTCGGTAATCAAACTGAATAAAAGAGCAATCCAAGACTTGAATCATGGTGTTCATAGCATAATCTAGGTTGCAGCACTTCTCCGTACCAAAGATGGCCTTGGATTAAAAAAAAAAAAATGTTCAGCATTAATGGCCAGAGGTTTTCTCACCAAATCCCTTTGAGCAAATCTTTGGCTCAATTCACTCTCTGAGAAAAGAACTGGGGGCATATAAATTTAATATAAATTCTAAATGTATTTTCTCAGAAATATTAATGTTACATTAAATCGGCAAAAATATTTTTAACACATGGCGAAAGATGGCTGTTGGCATCTTCCTGAAGTAGGTTTGGCAACTTGTATTACTAGAAAGTTGAGTGTAAGAAAAAAAAACTGTGATTGAAAAAAAGTGCACAAGCCTTAAGAGGATAGTGAAACAAAGTCCATTTATAAATATTCATGAGGTGTGGGCATCAGCTGCTTCAAGGATTACTACACCTTCTGATCCAGGACAGGTGCTGCAGCGGTTGCATTCCTCGTGTGAAACCACTCCATCTGAGAAACGTTTTGAACCATTTAACTGGCCGGACAACAAAACTGATGCTCAGTGGTCAAAAGTCTTCTTTTCAGATGAGAGAAACCTATCATTTTGTTTTCAAAGCAAGAGTATGGAGGACAAATGAAGACATCACAATGTGATTTGAGGCCCACTGGGAGGTTTCAGTGAGTGATGATTTCACCATCTTCTCCCAGAGAGCTTTTTTATACTCATTTCAATTTACGACCATTATTAGAAGTCAAGGTATTTACTGAAAAGGTGACTGATGAAGCATAAACCTGTTTTTTCTGACATGAACAAATATTTAAAAAAGAAGTGGTAAGCTCAGACTCAGCCCCTCCTGATTACTGATGCTTGGTCTTAATTTACATCTTTCTGTCTTTCTTTGTCATTTTCGAGTTCTTGTTGGTACATGATTAGTTCTGGTTGGAAATCATGATTAACAGGTCAAAACAGGCAAACTGCAGTGGTGCACCTTATCACCCAGTGCAGAGCGGGGCTGGGTGACAGAAACAGCCTGAGCAGCCTCTAATCCTGCCAGAAATCCACTAAAGCATGTGGAGCTTTGTTCTCCTAGGTGACCTTTTGAGGAAAACCTTTGAGGTGACGTCACATCCCCGGTGGAGAACACGGACATCTCCATTGACACATGTCGTGGTGTGACTTCTTCAGACACTTACCACATCTACCAAGTGCTGGTTGGAGATGAGGGAGGAGGTGGCGGGAGATGGAGGGTGTTGTATTATGTGTGAGTAATGGGACAGTTGGCACTCTGTGCTTGACCTCTCAACTTTAACTGACCCCTATGAAGACACAAAAGGTCATCTGTAAACATATGAAGTCGCGTCTTAGTCGTAGCGTCACTGATGAACTTCTCAATGGTTTTCAACAGTTCATATAATTTTAAGTATGGCAGCCGGATTAATGTTTGACATCAGCAATCTTTGTGTTATAAATGCATCTCATGTGATGATTGTGTATCTTCATGACTCACAAGAAGGGGCATCAGCTTGCCAGTTATTTTGTTCTGAATTAGTATGTCAGTCTCATAAGAAAAATATTTACACTTTGACTAAATCAGTGGTGTCCAGTTCCGGCCTGGGGGCAAATTCTGGATATTTTTAGATAATTCCTTGGTTAAAATGACTTGATCTAAATCAGTAGGTCATTAGCGAGCCACTACAGAACCTTATTACATGCTCTGGACCCCAGTCACCCATTTGAGTAATTTGTTTTGGAACAGAGACCGATCTCATTTCACTCAACACCCACTTTATTTGACACATCTTGTATTTGTAGGACCTCCTTTTGCCTTCAAAACTAGCTTAATTCTTTGTGGCATGGCTTCAACAAGGATTCAGAAACATTCCTAACAGATTTTGACCTGTGGTGACACATCAGCGTCACACATTTGTTGCATATCTGCTGGCTGAACATCTGTAAAGCAAATCTCCAGTTGCACCACATCCAAAGGTTCCATATTGGAGAGAGATCTGATGACTGTAGAGTCCATGTTGGTACGTTCCAGAAACCAGATGAGAGGATCTGTGCTTTGTGACAGGTTGCATTATCCTGACAGCTTAACCAAACTATGAAGTTTCCAGCTCTGTGCTTCATAGATGGTACAATGTTCTTTTCAGGGAATGGTTTACTTGGATTATATTTGTGCCAAACATATTCTCCATTTTGGTGGCTGTATAATTCAATTTTAGACTTATCCATTCAGAAATGACCTGTGAAGTCTGTGTCTACATTCTTTCTGACAAACTTTATGCTTTTCTTACAGAGCTAAGCTTTACTGCTCCAATGAAAGTTTAATTTATAGAGTCTCTCTCTAATTCTACACACCTGCAATTTCAAATTCAACAGTAAAAATGCTGTTGCAGATGTAAATTTTTGGAGACTTATTTTATGATCTTGAAATCTGCTCTTGTGGTGAACTTAAGACAGTCAGACCTGATTTGTGGAAACAAACATGACCACCAGGGATCAACAATACAGATGGCCCCATTTTTGTGTGGTATGAAAGTAAAAAGCCCGTGTGAACTTTATATTTTTTCTGGCTTGTTGGAGGCTGTTTATAATTGGAATTCTGACATTGTATTTTGAAGTATATTTGGCTATTTGGAAGTAGCCATCAGAAGATAGCACGCGATCATTCTCAAGTAGGTGAACGTTTGAAACAATGCACAATTTTTCGCCACACCTGACGGTGCTTGCTAGAAGCAGAGTTGCAGAAGTCTTACAGGCCTGATGTTGGAACATATGAATACCGATATAGGACAGTAACACATGCCCCCAGTTGCCTAAGACAGACCATCTCAAGGGAAGACTGTTGCACTTTGTGCCAAGGATTCGAGAAACAATGCACTACACTACAATCTAGACAAATGCATTGCACTTAGCACAACACCCCATGACATCCAGCGCTGTAGCTTAACAACTGTCATCAGCTGCACTAGGGGTTCATTGTCCCATGCAAAGGCAGCCGTAGGTTTTGGATTAAATACAAGTGGTGTCATATCATGCTCAGAGGATGAATCTTTGTTGTGTGATCACAGATAATCATTGTATGTCAGCAAATTGGAACCAATCCTATCAATGTTGTGCAAAACCATATAATATGACTGTATATACATTATGGCAGGGATTCAATTACATTTTATATTCAGATGTTATACATATCCTAAGAACTCAACTCTGGGATGGTCTTTCAAAAACACAACTCTTGTTCACAAATACCACTTCTAAGAAATAGCACTCTCTTGTTGCAATGGGGTACAAAATGTGTGATGCCCAATCTAAACATCCTTTATTATGTCTGCTACATGCTCATGTTTCCCTGATTTTAAACAGTTTTGACTTGGAAAGAATCTTTGCTGCATGTATATCCTGTATATACTGAAGCTTTTAACTATTTCATGCTGGTTTTAGGTGTCTTCCATTTGCCTAATCACTCAGTTTGGGCAGATTTGGACAAGTTTTACACTCCTTCAATTTCCTACAGTTGGATTTGGCTCAACTTTAAGTTGGAAAACCTTTTACACTCCCTAAGAAACATTTTAGACATATTTTCTTCAAGTCAACTGGAGTCTGGTTTTGTTGTATTTGGAGCAGGAAGACTGGTAAACACCTGTGTGGATCTCACAGACACGAATATACAGTACATGTAGAAAATTATAAAATATATTTATTTGACCCATATCAACTGTTGCCAGGTAATTTCCATTTCAATGACTCTGTTGATATCAACTGCCTGGATCCCTGTTGACTTAGGTCAGGCACTTTGAAAGGGGTGTATGTTTATGCAGTAATTTACTTTTCCTTGTACATCAGTCCATTATCTTCCGCATCATACAGGGTCAGGCTGCAGGGCCAGAAGCCAAAGCAGAAAAGCCCTGACATCCCTTTCCCCAGCCATATGGGCCAGCTCCTCCGGGGGAATCCCAAAATGTTCCCACGCCTGAGGGACTGGCATCTCATCAAGGAAGCATCCAGAAGGGATCCTAAGCCTAAATCACCTTATCTGGATCCTCTCAGTGTGGAGGAACAGTGGCTCTATTTCTGGATGACAGAGGTAGACCAACCTGAAATTCAGTCAAATGCCTCACCAATCGTCCTAACAATCTCTCACTATAATCTTGCCTCACTTATGAGCAAGATCTCAAGATGCTTTCCCTTTCATGCTTTTTGTTAATTGAAACCAGTTTGTAAAGTTTGAAAACTTGCCACGTTTTGTCAAAGTTATTGTCAACTTTTCATGACCATCATTTCTTTTAGAACAGCACTAAAAGGATGGCAACATCTAAAGGGACAAAAATACTTTTAGAGACATTGTGCAAAGAAAGTAAAGGTGGTTAAAACTGTTATAAAACCTTTATAAAAGGTTCATGTTAAGTTGAGCAACTAAGGGCTTCAGACTCTTTGGAGGCAAAAACACTACGAGCTTTATGTTACTCAGACAGACAGCCCAGCACACAGACATGATAAAATAGGGCAGCTGTGCATTTCCTCACATTCCTCAGGCCTGCTTCATGATCACATTCACCTCAGAAAACCAATGCTAGGCTTCCCTTGCCCTTTTCCTACCCTCACCCAGACTCTGCAAACTCAGCCACTACATTAAGTAATCATCACTAAAAGCTGCGCTCACAGTACTGGATGCTGCTGTACAGGTCAGGTGGTACTGAGATCAGCTACTGATCGAAAAATGTGAATTAAAGACTGAGCACAATACATGAAAATACTTCAGAGACTGAAGTCATATTTTACCACCAAGCCTAATTGATGAAACCCATTTGGTTATAGTTTTGTGGTTTAAGGTTTAGTCACAAATGACTTCTGACTTTTCTACAGTATATTGTGACATAAGCAACCAATAGAATGTTTTTGATTTTCTACAAGGTGAATCTCTACATCATTGGCTCAAAAATAAACTTGAACCAAAGTTGGCTCAAATTTACTCTGTGTGTGTGGTTTGCCAGTAATAAAACATATGAGCCACATGCAATGAAAGACAATGACTGAACTTCAGTATCAGAAATCTAAGTCTTTTTTGATATTTTGATTTCACTTCACTCAGTCATGGCACAAAACACATTGATTTACAAAAAGATTCATACAAGCATTTATAAACTTAATACAGTGTACGCTTGCCAGGTTAAATTGATGAAGCTATGTAGGACATGCACAAATTTTCCTTCAGCTTATTTCCGTTTATCCAGAGTGTCAGTTGTACATCAGCTGCCTCAGTGGACATGGTCTCCTTCAAATGTCCAATTGCGAAGCCATAAATCCTTCTGAAAGAAGAGTCAGGTGCTGTCAACTCAGTGGACTTTCCATGGGCCTGTGTCACCTCTCCACACAAATGTACAGTGTGTTTATTTCATAATTAAATCAGCCATTATGCAGTGTCCAGGAATGTGAAGCATCTTTGGAAAATGTTGCTTCACTGTTGCCATTGAAGGGACAAACAGCAATGCTTTTTTAACTTATGCAGCAGCTTTGCATGACTTTCAAACGAGCGTGGCTCAGAGAGGTTTCAGAGAGGTATAGAGCCAGATGTCTTCTAAAACCCACCTGACAGATTTTAATTTCTTTTTGCTTTCTTACTGAACATAAAGCTTGACGGAAATGTAGCGTAACGACCCTCAACTTGTGACATACTGTATTTTCTCATCAGGTCATTGTTTTATGCACATAAATGTAATTATTCAAACAGACATTTTAACTGAGAAACTTTCGACTGATTTCATAATTAGTTGCAACTTTAGTTATTAATGACTGTGTTACATTTTTAAGCTCTTGTGTTATTACTTAATGAGTAATATTTGGTAGTAAAACCGTAGTAGTAACTCCGTCTGTCCAACACTCTCCATTCATCCAAGACCAGAAGCACAAGCAGGGAGACTCCAACTTTTCTCTTCTTCTGACAGATTTTGGAGTCACAGGTGTAGGAAAAAACAACATATCTGCAACATAGCACAAACAAAAAACAAAACAAAACAAAAAAACACTTCTGGCCCATCTTGAAACTTTTGTAAAAATAAAAAAATAAAACATCACTGCCTGAAAAGGTGTAGCTGAAGATCACTTTTGAAGGAAATCTGATCTGAGCTCTGTTTTAAAATAAACCTGCCTTCTTGCTCCTTCACATCATGCACTCTCGATGCTGGCGGCTCTGATATTACAATCACTGTAATGAAGCCACAATTGATTGAATGATTGGCAGCTGGAGACATGTGTGCTGAATGACCTGAGCTGCATAAACACGGTGACGGGCACAGCGATCTGGGGGACGTGAAGGCACAGAAAGTGCAGCGGGGCTTGAAGCATGGCAGAAGATGGAGGCTAGCTTCTATTTGTTCCACTTGCTCCTGGGCTCGCGCTGGCATTTTGTACGGTGTGTGTAATGTGTGTGTACGTGACAGTGGTCTGAATGGCAGCAGGCAGAGGGGCACTGCTCGGGGTGGTCAAACACAACAAGTGAAGGAGGACGAGGGTACAGATGTGTATGCGCGTGTGTTTAGCTGGATGCGGTGGCTTTAAGCGGCGTTTCCACTGACAACGGCTTGCCAACCAGAGGTCTTGCCTGCCTCTACCACCACCTAAACCCTATGATTCATCTGGCCCTATCAGTCCAGTGCTATCTGTATCAATCATTGAAAATAATTTATTTTTAGTGGGATGTGGCCTCTCACCCTCCTCCCTGCCCTCTTGCCCCCCTGTGGGGTCCCTCTGCCTCACAGCCCCTCATTAATGAGTGTCAATCTGGAGGGCTGTGGCACTTTTACTGCAAACACCTCCCCTGACAAACGCAGGGCTGCAGTCAACATGAATCATGCGAATGGACGCCAGCAAAAGTGACAGCCATGCAATCTACCATCAGATCTCTCACTTGTTTTCCTTCTAATCTCTTGCAAGTGTCTGTTAAAAAGAGACATCTGCGAGTTACCCTTTTGGGTATTTCTTTTGTCAAACGCATCTGAAAGGAATGTTACATCTTGATATATTCTTTTCCATTTTGCCAAATTAATATTTCAGCATGATAGAAGTTATTAGGATTAATTTTTCCTCTTGCTTCTATGTCTTTATCCAACTACAATTCATATCTCAGAGATTTTCTATGAACCAATTTGAACAAGGTCTTTTTTTGTTTTCAAGGAAACACATCATTTTCTTTATTAAATATATTACCATGAAAACAAGAGTTAACATGTTAATCTCGATCATTCTTCTTCGACAAGCATTAAAAATACAGATTTTTGTACCTGTGAGAAAGTGTTTCACTTCCTTCAACTTTCTTTGCCTTTATTGCCCGTCTTTCCATCTTCTTTTTTCTGCTGATTTTACGTCAAACTGTGAACAAAGGCAACTAATGTCACAAAGAAAGTTTGATCTGAAACATTTACGTGTAACAAAAAGCCAAAAACATAATAAATATGTGAAGAGGGAAGCACATAAAGATTTAGTTTTTCTTGTCTCCTGACATATAGTCCAGATGTTTACATCACAAATCAGAAATATCTCATTAATACCTTTGCATGACCCCTTCTATAGAACTTCATGTTTCACCGTGTTGTTGTATTGATCACATTGATATGCACAATTAGCCTATGGGGTCAATGTCAGGTCACCTTTTTAGGTCATAACCCCTCCCTTCCCCCAGCATTCAGTTTGGTTGGCCTGACATGACTTTTTAAAGACTGCCGTTCCATGTAATGCCATAATGGTTTAAGCATTCACAGCAGTTAGTTGTGACAGCATCGCGGAGCTGGCTTTCTGTCTCTGGTGTTGTTATAAATGAATTTGCTTCTGTGTATGTATCTGTGCTGCATGTTCCTTTGATTCTCAGGACACTGGCATATTCTAGTAACCAGGCGGACGTCAGAGATCTATTCTAGATGCCTGCTGCAACAGCCGGCCGGCAACAGCAGCAGCGGCGAGGGGGAAGGAATGCTGTCTGTCAAGAGGCCTGGGCAGAGCGAACGCTGATCCGAGGAAGCGGAGATGGCGGCTCTCCTGTTTCGCGGGTTGTGGAAGAGAACGAGAGAGGGGAAAGTGGGGCAGAAAAGCAGGAGAGGGAGTAATGGGGTAAAGTTTGGATGGAGGTAGTGGTGATGGGGTGGGTGGTGGGGTTAAAGGCATTTGGTTTGGTGCCAGTCGAGCCAGACCTCTGGCATGCTGCATTCCAGGAGATCAACGCCACGGTGTTTCCTTTCACCCCTCCAGCCTGCCTCAGTCTCTGCACAGTTGCTATTAAACATGTAAATTAAGTCCACAACGTTTTAAAATGTGCAAAACAAGCAAGGAAAGCAGAAGCGACCCTCTTAAGTTTCTAACAAGGATACTTTTTCTCTAATCATGTGCAATGCACCTGCTTTACATTGTAACCTTTGCTATTAAAGTTTCACTGTCACAGGAACGTAAGCAGAGGTAATTTTCCATTTGTGGCTAAATGGCAGGCAATAAGCTCAGCTGAAGATGCCAACCTCAAACTGACAACAAACAAAAGTCAGTCAGTGTGCTGCTCAAATTTATGCTGCCTTCCTGTGAACTCTCTTAAATCACTGAGCAGCTTTTAGTTATGTTTCAGTTATGTGTTAGCAATGTTGGAATGGCCCCGGCTCTGCTGGCGTCCAGCAGCTCGGAGATAGTGAGAAGCTCCTTGAGAGAGGATGATCTGCTATCAGGATATCAACAGATCATTGTCACTCATCTAAATCTATCTTAGGGAAAGATCATTACAATTACATAATAAATGTCACTGACATTAGGTGAAGAGACTTGGAAAACCTCCGTGGGATTCATCTTTATCTACTTTGTCTGCGTTGCAAATCTGCCTAAATTATATGTTCTCAAACTTCTGATTTTATCAATGTCATTGGGATATTTGTGATAGAGCAACAAAAGATGAAAAGAAAGGAGAAGTAATTTTCTTTTTATGCATTTGTATTCTGTCCCCTGGGTTGAGCTGTAGTTCAGGGGTCCGCAAATTTTGGATGCATTCGTTCTCCAACACACCAAATTCAAATGAGTGGTTGATGACCAAGCCTTTGCAAAACTTGTTGACATGCCAAGGAGGTTGTCAACAACATCTGCTTTCAGTCAGATGTGTGGAAGCGGGATGCATCTAAAAGTTGCAGGATAGTGGCATGTAAGGACTGGCCTTGCAGAAACCTCGTACAGAAAGACTGTTTGTTGCAATTGTAGCTAATTGGATTTAGATGTGGAGACATTGAATTAAATTGGACGGAAAGGATTAGCATGATGTTTTAGGTCTCACCACAGATTCTTAATTGGATTTAGGTCAGGACTTTGAGTAGGCCATTCTAACACACCAATATGTTTTGATTTAAGTTAATCCACTGGATGTTTAGGGTTTTTGACGGGAAGTGAATCTCCATTGTGGTGTTTTTTAAGGATTGTCCTGCAATAAGCTCTTTCCATCATTTCCTCAGTACTATCCTGGATTCCTGTCTCTGCTAATAAAAAAACAGGCCCACAGCATGAGGGGGCACCCTCATGTTTCTGTAGTAGCACTAATTATCAAGGTTACATGGAGATACAAACATTGAGAGGATGCATTTTATTGTTGCTTGTGCCTTTTAGGATTAAAGTTGAAATGCTAAAAAAAATGAGAAAAGGTTTAAATGATGATGGGTTTTTTTTTGTTTTTTTTTTCTTTAACAGCTTGCAAGTAATAAAGTTGAAATGTTGAGAATAAAGCGACCGTGTCAAGATTAAAGTGTTACTATTAGACCAAAACAATTTTTGCGCAAAAACCAGATGTCTTGTTTAAATGAGCTAGTGCCTTTGTAATGTTACTGTCTTGCATCTGAATTTTCTATGGACACACTCTTGGACTGCACATATACCATCCCGAAGCATAGCAAATTGCACATTCAGGATTTCGCTTTTTTTTTTTTTAATACATTATTTTCACTTCATTCTCAATATTTGAGAATGAAGTGACTTTTTTGGTCTTCAAATTTGTCATTGAAAAGAAAAGAAAAATTCACCAGAAAGCATCTGTAATTTTTTCCTAATACCACAGGGATGATGTCATTTTTCTTATGATAAACACCAGGAAAAAAAGAAGTATATTTGAGGCTTATACTAATGCCACACAACATTCCTTTTTCAAGGTGGAAGTCTGACACAACAAATAAGTTTTAAAATTAATTGAAAATAAAGAATTGAGTAGCAGTTCAAATATACTTGGATTTTTTTTTTTTTTTCACTTCTAAGGAATTTGGCACACTGTCTGCTCTTTAGCCCACACATCATCACTTACTAAATCTCACAGCTCTGTCTCGTCACATTTTGCACATCTGTTAATCTTGGTGTGTTTTTCTGAGACAAGTGACGACACACCTAACTGCAGTAGAGCATTCATGAAAAAAATGAAGCTGCTGGAACTGACTGACTGCAATGACAAGCTCAAGCCTTGGCAGTGCTATCCAACATGATGGAAATGCCACCAATGATGTCGGTGCCAAAACTTTAGTTTCACACTAGTTTTTGCATGCTTGCTAATGACTCAAGTGGTGAGATCAGAAGTGACATTTTAAACTTCACCAAGCTCATCAGGAAAAGCGTGATGCATTTACCCATGCATCTAAGTATCCTTGTTAGTGCTTGCAAAGGTCTGCAAGCAGAGCACTGAATTGTAATCTGCAGAGAGATAAATCAGAAACATAAACAAAGCAATGTGAGGAAATTGATGGGTAGGAAATTGATGAGGAAACTATGCTCCATAGTGTAGTGAATAAAATTCATTGGCCTCCAATCAGCTAGAAGAGATTTTGATCTTTTTATAATTAAATTACTTACAATCAAAAAAAAGGGGAAAAAACATTTTGTTGATCGATTTGACAGCTGACAGCATTACCTTGTTTCTTGATCACATTATAAATGTTTACATGAATGTTTAATGTTAGTTAGAAACAGTATTTTATGTGCACAGTTTTGATTTCTTAAAAAAGTATTTTAGAAAAATATTAATAAAACCATTTATTTTTGATCTTACCAAAAAGGCTTTAATTAGAGAGTTAAGCTAAAAGTTAGTTGCACTCATGAGTTAAGCTGAGGAAATCCCCATAATGTGACCGGAGGCAAATAAAACTGAATATTTACACAAAAATAAACAAATATAACTTAAGACAAGCAAAAAAACCTCCAACTCAACCAGATCTTGAAAGGTAGTCATTGACGACACACACCTTTATTAGAACGCTTAACTTAACAGTCACTTTTCTGGACTGTGAGAGGAAGCATGAGTACCCAGATAGAACCCATACATACAAGGGAAGAACATGCAGAACTTCATGCAGAAAGAGACCAGGTCAGGATTCAAACCCAGGACCAAGGCAGCGGTGCTACCAACGGCTCCACCGTGTAGCCCATTGTGTTACACAGCTGGCGATATCTCAATTCTATTTTTTTATTTTAAGCCAAAGCGCACCAAGTTGTACAGCAGGACAATAAAGTAAAATACACCAGGAAGTCCAATGAAGGTTTTGGAATGGCCTACTCAAAGTCTGAAGTTCAACCATGGTCAAGAGCAATGCTTGCTAAATTAAAACTTTTCTGCAGAGAAGAGTGGGAGTGCGAACAACCATTTATTACATTTACACATATCACATATCGTTGATTGATTTGGATAGCTGCAGCTCCTGATAAAGGAAATCCAAATTGATATCTGCCTGGTGTTTCCACTCAGGTTATTTTTTTTCTTGTTTAAAGCCAATATTTTTTGATTGTATAAAAAATATAGATGCAACAATCAACATAAACAGAAGAAATCTTTAGAAAGCAAATATTTATAAATGATATTTAAGAAGGTGGGATAATAAAAATTATTCTGTCCTGTAAACTGACTCAGGCCTGGCAATTACTAAAAGCACATTTTATGTTTTTAAACATTGTGTAAAATAATTTTTTTGAAAAAGTAAACTTTTTTTAGGTATAATTTGTATCAGTTATGTAAAACTCTTCTGCGATTACATTATCAGATTGTGTTTTAGTTCTTTAACAATTTAACTGAGTGCCTATGTGTGTTTGTCAGCATGCAGTTTGGTGTGGCGGTGGCTTCTTGTAATGAACATTTGTGCTTGTATTTTAGGGGTGCATCTTCTGTGTGTCTGTGTGTGTCTGCATGTGTGTGTGTGTAGGTGTGTGGGGGTGTGTGTGCGTGTGTGTGTGTGTTTATGAGCTGACGCATGTGCCAGGACGCGCACGCCTGTGTGAGGGCCGACAGTCTGTCAGCTCAGGTTAACCCGATGCCGAGTGGCCACACCTTGGGGGTGCGTGAGCCCAGGAGGCAGGCTCTCTCTCATCAGCAGCATTAGGCCGTCGTGCGTGATGGCTGCTGACCCCCGGCGAAGCATTGGCTGTGTCAGTTGGCCAGTCGGGCCACCAATGATACCGGGTTTTGGGCTCGCTTCCTGCCAGGAGCGCCACTCACTCTCCTGCTGTCGATGGGGAAGATGGCACATTGGTTAATTTGGGAGAGGCATCATCAAGGACACCTTGTTATAATATGCCCCCATGTCTCTGAATCATAGAGGCAACGGAAAGGGAGCCTGGAGAGCACTGTGGGATAAACTTTGTCCAACTTTCCGAAGAGGAAATTAGAATGTTATTGAAAAGCCTGTTCATTTTAGAACATGTGAAACACTTTATGTCGATTAACTACACACAGATGGATGTTTAAAAGCCTTTGTTTTTGTTAACTTTGAAGATTTTTGATTCACATATAATAAAACATGATATTTGAAAATATTACAACAGATCATTAAAAGCATATTTAATACAGACATGTGGACTCAGTGAAAGGAGTGCTTAAGAGAATAGTCTGAGAAACACCTGTATTTTATTATAAACTTTAGTGCTAGGATCACATAAGGTCAGAGCTTAGCACCTGTATCCTACTCACCTGTTGACTACTAAATATGGCCAACTGATAGTTAAAACTTATAAAGTGTCAAGATTCCATTAAAGATCCACTTTTGTGGAGATTTAACTTAAGAAAAACACTCTGGGGGATTTAATTAATTTTATTTTTAGTCTGTTTTACGAAAATTGTATTATTTGTTTTCTTTTTGTCTTCTTACACTCTGAAAAAGTAATTTACAAATGAGCCACTTCAGATTGTCAAAATGATTCGCTGTTCCAGTTTGGCCAGGTTGAAATCAGATACTACGTTCCGTTTTTTATACTTTTGTCATGTGAAGTTTTTTATTCTTTTTTCCTCTCTCTCCATCATTAATGATTTGGATCAAGTTCAAGTGTATAATCTGTGAACGGAGACATTTGGCTCCTTGCTGTGTGATGGTCAACAATGGCAGCAGGTGCACCGTGGGGAGGATCAACCAGGAGGCACGGCCACCACCAGGAAGTGACCCCAGCAACAGAAACAATGAAAAAAATCCAGGGTTTTGGAGCTTTGAAAATATGAAGTGACAATGGGTGCCCTTTGTGTGGGGAATTGATGTGGTACCAGGCTGACACTGTGCACCCTCTAGGGGTTGATCTCCCAGTCAAGATCAAATGCCAAAACTAGGTCAGGGGGAAAAGAGAACAGGAGATAGGAGGCAAAGGGGGGAGATTCTGTTGTGCTAAGAAGTGATGAACACCTTAATGTGCGGAGAGAACCGATACCATCCAACCATCCACTGCTTTGAGTCAAAGGCAGAGCAGAGAGTTTTATCAGACATGCATCAGTGGAGATCAGATGTCTTGTGGTTTGGGTGCCAGTGTTGGTTTGGTCCACACTGTTCAGTAGACACCTGTGGTTTTCCACAGTCATGCAAACAAACGGAAAATACTTCAGCATATAAACTTTACAGTTATTTACATATGAGAGGTTGAAACACTGAAACATTTTTTATTTACAGTTTTATTGGATTAGAGTATGGGCAATTGACTCCATGCACAGGTTCATGTAAATAAATTAAGTTCAGACATAAATTCATACATTCATTGTGTATCTAGTAATGGTTTTTAATTTATGTTCAGAGTTGATGACACCTAAAGCTTTCTCATTTGATTAGCATATTATATTACTCAACAAAAACAGGACTTTTCACGCAAAAACATTATGTAAAGGCCCATATTTATTGAGAACGGCTCCTGACTTGTCAGCTGTCTACCAGACAGTCATGGTCTTTTCGTATGTAAGTCACACAAGTACATCAATGAAAAGTTAATAGAAAGTTTGGTGGAAGGGAAACATGTGATATACTAAGTTTCCACTAGTGTAGTTTCCACTAGGATTACTGTAGTATTGAGAGGTTTGAGATGCAAAGGTCAGTCATGAGTTTGACGAGGATTCACATGTGCACCTTGAGTCAGAGCGTCAGCAGCCACCACACCCCCCCCCCCACACACACCCCCACACACACCCACACACACACACACACAGGTATCAGGCATGCAGTGAGCTGCTCCTTCACCAGACACCAGAATCGTGTTATCTGGGCGAACGTGAAAATGGACTTAGCCATTGCTCAGTTGAAAGTCATATTTTCAGATGAGGCCAGTCTTGGATTTGACTTGTACATCAAGTTCCCAGAGTCTTAAAAAGAGGCACAGACTCCAACCTGCTTGAGATCCATTGTGAAGTTTTCATAACATGTGAAGATTCGGGGTGCCATATCATCTGCTGTGGATGGTCCACAGCAGATGATAAAATATAAAAAACTTCAGACTTCCTTCTCCTGATGAGCTGCCACATGGCATTGATTCAGGAATTTATGCAAAAGGAGCCTCGACCAAACACAGAGGATATATTTGGAACAATCTATGAACCCTTTACAGTGGATTAAAAATTCTTTATATTGTTTCTATGTTGTGTTAAATCTTCTGAAACACTGAATTGAATATTTTACTAAACAGACATAGCTTAGCGCTGTTTTATAAAGAAATGCAAGTTGTTGTGAAAAAAATTATTTCAAAAAACACACGATTGCTTTCTTTTCAGAGTGCTATTTTTTTTCCTTCCTTTTCTAAAGGCAAAGTTGGGCTGAGTTCAGCCTCCTCCACAAATGCCCTGTGAAAACATTGTGATATGAACAACAACAGCAATAACAACAGAGGACTGATCTTACCCTCCAGAGGAGCGAGGGTCTGGCTGGTCCCAGCACACCGACCCTCCCTCTGGCCCATGTTTGTCATGAGCTGACCGTTCCATTTAATTAATTAAAATTAGCATCTGTCCCCATGGCATTGACTTGTTACGTCAGATGGAATCAGCTTTTTGTATTTGCTGGGGCCTGGGGGGGCTGCTGGCCCTAACGAGGCCCAAGACCCTAATTAGACAATATAAGGGGGAAGGGGTGGGGGCACAAGAAAGAGCTGGACACGGAGGAGAGAGGAGAATGAGGGGAGGGGGTCCTGCTGGGCTGAGGGTTACCCTAGAGGAAAACGGTGTATTTATATACCTACACATGATGGAAGGGGAGGTGGAGGAGAAAAGCAGCCCTGAGTCTTTTCCGCTCCCTCTTTCTGGTGCACATCCTCTCTCTTTCTCTGTTTACCTTCTTCTGTCTTTGTCCGGTAGGTCTCTTTCCGCCTTGTTCTCACCTCCATTGTCTCAGTGAAGCAAGGAACACACAAGTCGACAGGGATGCACAACTCAGTCCAGAGCACCGCATCGTCTTCGAAATTCTGCCAGTTTATGCTGGCTCGTTTGAGATGAATGTTTAATTTACTTTTACTTTGTTGGAATGTCTAAATCTTTAATGAACGTTGAACGAAGCAACCAAAATGTTTGGTTTTAGTTTTATTTGACATGAGATACTTTATTGTGTCCTCTTGCTTGTCTTTAACTTTAACTGGACGTTTTCCTCTTGCCACTCTTCCACAAAGGTCAGATTATAAAGTACGTACCTAATAGTTGTTTTATTGACATGTTTTCTGAGCTTTGGCTCTCTGCAGCTTGTCCAAAGTTACCACTGACCTCTGGGAGGATTTCTATTGATGGATTGAGCAATTCTCTGTGGAGGTGTTCAAAGCTTGTGATGTCA
Organism: Poeciliopsis retropinna; assembly: GCA_010277075.1. Taxonomy (NCBI): domain Eukaryota; kingdom Metazoa; phylum Chordata; class Actinopteri; order Cyprinodontiformes; family Poeciliidae; genus Poeciliopsis; species Poeciliopsis retropinna. The sequence continues at coordinate 7,072,201 of VMRM01000023.1, read as the reverse complement.
TTTTAAATCCAATATTTTCTTTTAATCATAACTATACTTTGAAGCAACACCTCAAATGTTTTTTTTTTTTTTTTTTATAGAAAACTTGTTTTTTGTTGCCACTGTCTCTGTTGACATTTCCAGACTGATTTTGATTTTCTTTCAAGGACATTTGGATAATTTGTAGTTATTTTATCATCTATAATTTAATACCGTTGAGGTCACTATATTGTCGTCTTAGCAAATCATTAAAAAAAAGCTTCATTGTTTTCAGAGAAATCTGATATAAATAGCATCTGGGGATATTCTGCAGACTTTGAGATTCACTCTCTGAGCAGCTGCCCGTTGCTTCGGCTGCTTCTCTCAGTCAGAAACCACAGCTGTATCTCCGCCTGGGTTTCATTCTGGTGTCATATCCTGATCCTCTCTCTCTGTCCGAGCTTGGTGAAGACAGATGTTTGTGCTCGGGTGGCCCTGCTGATGAGGGACCAGCCAACGAGAGCAGACAGGATGTGGGCAGCAGCTCGTCCCAGATAGACGTGTGTCAGTAAAACAGTGGGTGACACTGGAGGATGCCCATGTGGTGGGAGATGTTAAAGCTTTCTGAAAGTATCAGAAAGAGCCTGAGTGTGTGTGCGGTTGTGTGCGTGTGTTTGCGTGTGTGACTGAGACAGAAAGTGAGTCTATTTCAATCCAAAGAAAGTCTGCACAAGAGTCAAGAGAAAGACAAAAACAGACAGACATATGCAGGGCTGTGTAGGCTGGTAGACTTTTGGTCCCACTTAAGTGGTTCAAATCACAAACAGAAATTTTATTAGACAAAGAATATGTGTAATTTAAAATATATATATTTTCAAATGATAATTTTCAATAATATTTTCACTAATCAAATGCAAACCATTAATTGTTAAGTCATAAACTGACCTCATTTTTTGGGAAAAGATTAATTCAATTTCAAAATCATGATTATTGTCAGCAGAATCGGGCCTGCCTGACCATAAAGAACAGAAAGGTCCATCTCAGATTTCCCTAAAAGCATCTTAGTGAGCAGCCACTGACAAGACAAAAGCTAAAGCCTTCCAGAAAACAACTTTCCACATACCAGATGTGAGCGATAAGGTTAACATCTGGCATAAAATTAGTCTGCACTACAAGCCATTTAGTGTTCCACTTCTTATTGTGTTCCACTTCTGTCCAGCTATTGACGAATAAAAGCCAGTTATGCCACAAAACTTTAAAACAAAATAATGGGAAAAGAAAGGCAGCTATATATATACGTTAGTAAATAAAAAGACAATACCCTACAGATTCAGATTCAAATAACTGTCCTTTTTCAAATACAGAATATGAAACTATTAAGGAACCAAGTTCAACAGTGAGGTCTAAGGACAAAACAATAATAGCAAGATCTTAAAAAATCCCTAAAAATTAAACGATGCTTCTGCATATCCATTTTGTCAGAATTGGGAAAGGTAAAACTAAATTATAGGATGACTAAAAGTTTTCCTGTTGTGCATTTCTGCAGTTCTCTCCTTTAACTGGACCGATTTTTATTCAGAGTAAAGGTTGCAAGACACTATAAAAACCCACTGCTTATAAATCCAAGTTAGATCTCTTAAAAGAAAACCTAAACAAACAAACAACCAACACAATCTCAGAATTGTTCTCTCTAGTGAAATTGTGTAAAAATGTATTTATTTATTTATTAGTATTGAATAAATATGAATCTATCAGATCATTTGAAAGATACAAACTGTAATGAGAACAGGGAATATGACTAACCTTTTTATGTCATATTTTTAAGGCAGACGCTAAAACCACTCACTGAGGCTTCAGGACCTTGATCCGGGCCTACAATATGAGACTCCATATATGTTAATAGAAACGCTGAACTTTCATCTGAAGTGTTGAAGCAGGTCAGTCGTTCCTTCCTTTGTCAACAGATGACTAGGACACAGAGATTCATTACACATCAATCTCTGAAATCTTTTAATGCATTGTTTGTTATTTTAAAGAGGTTAATATGTATAATATTTGGGTGAATATTCTTTTAATTATTTGGATGATTATTAGAACAGATGTGAAGGAACATGTTAAATGCTGGCTATTGTTCAGTGAGTGTACATGGTTCTTTGAGATGCCTGTGTGTGCGTGTGTGTGCGTCTCTGGGTGTGTGTGTTCCTCGTAGCTGCGAGGAACTCCTTCAACCAATCTCTGTGTTTGTCATCTGGCAGGCATTCTCAATATAAGCTCTCTAATTGCTCAGAAAATTACGGCTAACGATGATTCCACTTGACACAGGCTGACATTACGGTGACACCACAACGCCTCGTGTGCTCCTCCCACCCTGGACCCCCTCCCTGTCATCCTCACCCTCCTCACCTCCTCAGGATGTTGCAGTGGCCCCCATTGACCGAAGCCTTACCCCCGGTGACCGCAGCTTGCCCTCTGCTTGTTTAAAGCTGTTCAAAGCAGAGATGTCCCAAAGTTCAATCTGCTTTGGATTCGCTTTCTGCCACCCCTCATCAGTCAAATAATTTATTTGCGAACTTGGATGTACTCCACTTCATGAGTGCCTAAATTTAAAGTGGCTTTTGTTCTTTTCAGTGCCTCTTTTATTTCATGACATCATGACCAAAAGTTATGACAGTCCAACGAGGGAGCTTTCATGCTGAGGGAGGTTGACTATTGACAAGGTGCAGTTGTGATAATTAGGTGTTCAGAAAGCAAAGCAAGCTAGAACAAGTCATTTTCTTTGTATTATTCAATGAAGGAAAACAGTGAAACAATGAAAAGGACAAGATTTTAGTGCTAGAATTGCTTCTAAGGGGTTTGCAGTCTTATTTCTTAAAAATCCTGCAAATCAAAATTAGCTTGGATTAATTATTTTTTAGATTTAAATGCAGCACAACTCAGTCTGATTACTGAATGCACTGCAGCTGGCAGTAGCTGACTGAAAATGACTGATTCACACAGAAACTATGAAAACACTTAAAAGAAATGCATCTGGGATACAGGACAGGAAAAAAAAACACTAAAGGGGGAATTCATGAAGAAATGTTATTTTCTACTGTTGTTTTGCTCTTAAGACTTTGTTTTCACCACTTGATTCACAGTTTCACAAAACGCATGCGGATACAAATTGCACCTATTTTTGCATCAAGCCACAATTTTATTCCTCTTTGTCATGAATACAGCACATACAGAAGTAAATGAAACAGTAAAGATAATATTTTTGTAAAATTTTTTAATGAAAAATATCTAGATTCTAGAAAAATTCTTCAAAATATATTTTTAATATATTCACCAAGGAACTTTTTGAATCAGGGACAAAAGGGGCTAGATTCTAGGAACAAAATCAATAAATCACTAAGTGATACTGCAGATCGTAAGACCCCATAAGGATACATAAATTTTGAAGCACATTATTGATCCTTTAAAAGAATGAAAAAAAAAAAAAGTAAAAATGTCAGGTGGCATTCCCCCCCAAAAAACAAATGGAACATTCTGTGAGATAGATGGTACTTTTATCTGGACAGTCTGCCAAATACCAAAACAATTTCTTTAAAAATTTGCTTTTTTTTTTTTTTTACATTAAAATAGGCAGAATGTCATGTCTCTGCATAAAAAATTAAGACCACCTTTGGTGTTTGAGAGCATTTTTTTCATGGCAAAAAGTGAGAAAACAAAGTATGCAAATGTCTTTCTTTAAAAATGATCAGGCTCTGGGCAAGAAATTAGTGAAAAAGTAGTTCAATCTCAAGATTAAAACTCAAGGCCATCAAAGCCTTAAGAATTACCATCCTATTCAACTTTGAAAGAAAACCATAAAAAAAATCACACATTAAAAGTATAATTAAAAATTTTACTGATACACATTTTTTCTGCTCACATGTAATTGCACATGTGAATCTGGATTAACAGCAGTGTATGCTCATGAGCACGTCCATGGGACACATCCCAACCCCTGCAGGTTGAGATGTGTCGCCTCTTTGTCTTGTCAGTGTTAATGTGAGCAGGAGCAGCCAGGCGTGGAGATCAGCAGACGAAAACCCTACTACATCCTTCTCCTGCAGCCTCCCCGCCTTCAGCATAGCGATTAAATAGCCTTTAACTGTCCGGGCGGCACCCCTGGCACATCTGGTTTTTATTTAATTTCAGGTCAGAACCTGGACGTCTGTGGCGCTCGGGCTACGATGCATCACTGCTGGCCAGAAGACGGCCGGTGGGCACTGCTGGGGTGGCACACAGGATCAGGGCTGACACCGGGCGCCTCACAGGCATCCCCAGCTATAGTGTCACAGCCTAAACCTGTGGCAATAACTGGATACGTATATGGCGGGTGTACATGCAGAACGGGCACTTATGGCAGTGACAGCCAGGTACTAAATCTGTCACATAGTGTAGGAAGATCCTACATTAATCTGACCTTTTCAAAACACACTGTTGTGTGCAGGGAGCCACGTAGACGACAAACATCACAGTTTTGTGGCTAAGACCGAAGTGCTGCTGATATGCAAAACTGTTAGAACGGCGGAGCAGACGCTGACCTCAGATTTCACCATGATAGCAGATTTTAATTAAGAATCTAAATCTTAATGTCAGTAGCATTAAAGTTCATGAAGACATTTTTCATCTTTTTCACATGATGCAACAGTAAAATATAATAATGATAATTTGTGTATTATTATTATGTTGTGGAAGTCTGGATTAAAGTGTGTTTGATGCAATGTTCCACTAAATGTTCTGATGCAACATTCAGACAGAGCAAAAGAAAACTGGATAATTTTTGAAGAATGCAGATGAAGTCCAAATAAAACCCATAAAAGACGTTTAGAAAGTCTGGAGAACTGCTGATCAAGACCCTGTCCAAAGATCACAAGAACGCTTCTTACTTGGTTGTGATGTCCCAATGAACTAAATTATACACACGCTGAAGACCTCTTACTGTAAATTATTTTCTGCACCACAAAAACAGACATTGTGGGTAGATCCCACCCACACATAAGGCTGCGACACTCCTTCGTGGTCGCCGAGACTTGAACTTAGTCAGTGGAAGCCTCATGAGTCAGAAGCTATGGTGTCTGTGCTGTCTGCGAGGTGCAGACCACTGCTTCAATCAGCTTTTCACCCAGACAGCAGAGTCACTCAGTCTGCCATAGCCATGTGTGTCACTGATCTAGAAATTATACCACTACATGTGTTTAGAAAATGGTTCATTTGTAAACATTCAGGATAAACGTTTTAACATATTTTGTAATATTTAATTTTTGGTATTAGTGCCTATCTCCAGCTATCGTTGGGCGAGAGGTAGAGCATATCTTAGACAGGTTGCTAGTCCATCACAGGGCAACATATTGACACACAGGTCACATCACCATGTGTGCACACATGAATACAAAAAGACAACTTATTGACCAATTAACCTGTCACATTTTTCAGACTGTCTGAGGAAGATCCGAGGTTAGGATTTGAATCTGACTGCGAGGTAAAAGTGTAGCAGCCTATTACTGTTTTCCTCAATGTGCACATTTTTACAAGAAGACAAAGCAGTTTTCAAATGTTTCAAAGGAGTGATTGAATAACTAAGAAAAAAGTATGAGCTAAACCAAAGTCTGGGCTGAATGTGATAGAGATGCTGCAGTATGACCGTGAACAGTGTGTAGAAGAGTGGGCCAACTTTCCATTAGGCTTAGGAGGCATTCATTTTTTCAAAGAGGAACAGGTTGTGTAGTTTTTTCCCTTCATAACTGAAACCATCATCATTTACTAAGCTTTTCCTTGTCTGATATGAAAACATTTAAATGTTACAAGACAGAAAATCAACTATGACAAAAATCAGTAAAAGCATAAATACTTTTTCAAAGCACTATGTAAACACACAAATAGAGTTTCCCGAAGCCATGAATGTAACCATAGCAATTGATAAAGACCATTAAGTGATTTTGGCATTCTCAGCAAACCAATCAGCTGTCAGGGCTGATCAAACTGAAACTCTTCATTCTGGCCACGAGCCATTTTCTCATGAACCTCTTATTTATAGGACTCTACGCTTAGGTTCAAGGTTGTTCCTTTTGTCTCCCATCTAACAAAGCTCCTCATATTATGGAATTTATTAATAAAAACTCAGTATAATATGTTGTCAAGCTTAACATTAATCATATCCACATAAACATCATGATGACTTATTTTAATTTTAATTTTATTTGATTTAAATCTGCATTTAAAAGTAAGCTAGTTAGACCAAGGTGATGTACACCCACTGAAACAAATCAAGAACATTTAAATAATAAGTGAAAAATATATAAAAAGTGGGTGTAAGATAAAATTAAATGAAAACCACAATATGCAAAAACAAATTAAAAAGACTTAGAGCTCAAATGCATAAGTTACTGCCAGAGAAATATGACATAAATAAAAAAGAGTAAAAGTGAACAGCTTACAATAGAACTTAATGTAGACCCCAAAATCTCAAAATGGATTGGATGCAATCCATCGAACTGAACACAACTCTTCGTCATGATTAAGATAATAGTCCACTTGAACTGCCCTCTCCGTTTAAAAGTTTTTAATCCACCCGAAGGACCCCCGGCTCCTGCTGTTAGGCGCTCCCGTCACTCATCCCAACGCAGTGATGGAGGTGTGGTGGAAGTGGAGGCGCTGGCGGTGGTTGCTGAGGATGCGTGATGTGTTGTGACAGCGGGAGCCAGGGCTGGCGGGCGGTCACCACGCGGCACCATATTGCCGGGCTCCCCGGGGATGAGGGATCAACATGCCAGCCTTGCCAAGAAGTGCTAATAGGCGCAACACGTCTTGCTTTCACACATTAAGGCAAGAGGAGGGTGACAGATCAGAGCTGTGATACTGCTGCCTGTGAGGAAAAAAAGGGGTCACACCACCCATTGCCATGCGGTGCAGTCTAATAATGAAAAGTTCCCAAGTCGAGCAATGTGCCCACCAATCACCGGGCTGAAGCCTCTGCAGTCAGATGTTTCTCAGACTCCCTCACGTCTCTTGAGTTTTAGAGATTCGCTCTTCAGCGGTGCTGCTCAACTCCATATTGCAACTGACAATAAACATAGAAGTGTTGAAATGGGATCAACACTTTTTGAAGAAGACGTTCACATTCTCACCCAAAGCGGCCAGGGTCAATAGGACCGCCACCGGCTGTGACACCTCCGCTGCTTTTGTTACCAAAACCCACAGCTTGAGCACAGTCTGCTCAGCTAAAGACCCGGGTTTCTTGTTACTCCCACCTGGGGGAGGAGGCATATGGTGGATCTGGCAGACCCTTCAGCACCTGCCTTCATTTGTTTGTCTCAGAGACACTTTGGCATTGTTCATGCCGTGGTGGTTTGATGAGCAGAAAACAGATCTGAGTTCATTTTGCTGCTCAAATTGGAGTAATTTTCAAGTCAAGTGTTAATGATTGACAGCTGTTGGAAAGTAATAGCCATGTTTTGGGTGTGTTGGCACATTTAACCACAAAATAACACCTAAGATTGAATTAACATTTTGATTACAAGTGTGCAAGTAATTCTTAATGTAAAAAAGAAAGATTACAGAGGATGGATGGATGGATGGATGGAAATGTTAATTTATTTTTATCTTCAATCCATTTGAGGTCTACCTAATTTGAAAAAGTTGGCAAAAATGTCAGTTTCTAGACATGCAAAGCTGGGAGAAATATACCTGCAGCTATAATTGCATTTCAATTCCCATTTATTTCCTACCATTACATAAACTCTCAACAAACAATCAAAGAGCAGGAAGTGGAAATTAGATGTTTAGAGTTAATATATATGATCTGTCAGTTTCTCCTAATCCAAGTCTTTTGGCTGAATGGGAAGAGCCACAAGGAAGAAGCCTCAAAGCAGCAGAAATTAGGCATAAGCTGTTCCAAAAAAAAGAGAGAGAAAGCACACAGATTTACTGTTTGAGTGTTCTGCTTGGAAACCTTTGGGTAACCTTTACAACCTTCCTTTTTTTGCTGTTGGAGTGATCTCAGCAGGTATCATACATGCTCTGTCTGCCTCCAAAAAGGTCATTTCTTCCATGTCAGTGGGCCAAAGATGAACTCCCTGGTACTGTGTGTTTGGCATCTAGGAAGATACTCTAGTGAAGACCCTTGTAATATGTCAGTGGCTGTCTGCTCTCGATTAAATATTAAAGCAGAAGCCAGGGCTGGCTGAAAGAGCTGGTACCACATAAAACAGCTCACTTCTAATACAGACTACAGTTACCTTTTGGCATCCAATATTGATAACGTGTTACGAGTACGAACATGCTAACGCAGAGGCGTGCACGTATTAAGACACCGAATTAAGCTCAATGCTTGATATTGGATTCTGTGGGACATACAGAGTTTAAAAGTAAAATGTTAATGTGAAATTATGAAAATGAAATAAATGATTTATGGAGATGGTGGCTCACCTCTGTGTCACCCCTAATCCTGAAGTCAGGACCAATCTGTGGTCCAAGATCGGTCACATGACTGGTCGTTAAAAAAAATTATACAAATTTTTCTCCTCACGTGTGGAATTACATCCATAAACTCTTCTTCTTCAGATTACTGTGAATAAACTTTGAAAGGTATAAAAAGTGATTGCTTTTGATTTTCTTTAAAAATAAATATTGCACAGTGTGTAGCCCAGAGTATCTGAATAATTATGACAGTAGTACAGTCATTACATGTGTGGCTGTATGCAAAAAAGTAATGGAGTTTTTTTTTTGTTTTTTTTAATGTTATTGTAATTTTAAAAATTGTAAATACTTCGACAATCTTTCTATAACATTACAAAGTTACTTACAAGTGTCTGGAATGACAAAACTATTGCAAACCATGAAGCTTAACATAAGTATAAACCTGACCATGTTTAGGTTTGTTACCGTTCTAACCAACACATAAGCTTAGAGTTGGAAGCTGGTCATGACAATGTAAGGCAGTCTATTACAGTGCAACATTAATACAAATAAATAAATAAGCAGAGTTGAAACTACTTTGGGTACAGGCTCCTTGTGGTGGCTAAAGGAGATTGCAGCTAATCTCGACAAAGTGGCAGCAGCAAACGATGTTGCATTTTTAAGGTCAAGCTGAGAGCAAATGTATTTATTTTTGCATCATACTACAGTTGAAAAGGGACCAGATAAATATTAGATGAAACTACATGTTTTATTTTCCTGTTTGAATCCAATCCAGCATTAGCACTGCACCAGAGTGCAGGAAGTTAAAACAGTCCAAACCGCTTGAAAATCATTGGCTTAAAAATGTTTTCCAATTTCTTTGTTGTTTATAAGAATAACAATGTAAAAGGAATCTATTATTGATTTTATTTATGTGCAAGCTAATGTTATCCCTGCAGCACAGAAAGCTAACACCAGAAGTTAAAAATGTAGCAGAAATTATAGGGAGGGGAGGGATGCTCTGTTAGGCAGAAGCTCAAAGGCGGTGCTAGGTCTACCCAAGCATTTTGCACAGCTGAATGGTTGCCATGGGAGATTAAAGGATTTCTCAAACAACTATGAAAGAATTTAAGTAAAACTCCAGGTATGTTTTTAATGAGGGAATAACATTCAAACATGATGTAGAGCTCAGAAAGTCAATTTTACGTAACGCTACTCCTTTAAATAGCTGTTTTTTCCCCGCCACCTGTCTACACCGCATCTCTCTCCTCTTCCTCCAAACCCTGACTTGATAAGTTAAAGCTTTAGCTGAGGTGACTACAGCACCAATATGAATGTTTATGTGGCCAAATAATGAACAGATTATTATTCCAATTGATAAACTGTAAAAACATTTAAATAGCATTATCTCTCTTGCTAAATTCTGAAAACATATCTCCCAGGCTCATCATCTTCCCTCTTCACTCTTTATCCCTTTGTGATTCCTCTGTTACACCTTAACAGATAAACTTGACTAGAATTTTTTTTTTTACTCATCTGTCATCCCTCCTGATCCATCCATCCGTCCGTCCACCCCATCCTCCATCCCCCCCTCTGATGCCTGCAGTCCCCGGGGCAGTGCTATGCCTGCTGAAGCGCTGTGTTGTGAACGAGTTTGCTGCCTGCCATCAATATGGGTGAGTTACAGAGGTCAGCGGTTCAAACGCAGTTCACCGCCTCTCGTCGACACTGGCTGCGCCTCTACCCGCGCAGATTGGCGAAGTGTTGGAGCGTGTAAGTGTGTGTTTGTGTTGCATCTGTGTGCAGATGCAGAGGGTGTCTGCTCGGATGTGACTTTGTCTCCATGTATAAATACACAATGCTTACCGTTTATTTGTTTCTTCAGACAGTTTGCCCTCTTAGTTTGCATGTTAACTCACTCAGTCACAGCACCAGGGGCTTCGATCTCTGCCCTGTTTTCAGGCAGCCAACATAATGAACATGTTGTCAGCAGGGCATGTGGGACACAAGCACTGATTTCTGCATGAACAGCAGGTGGTCAAAGTGTTTTTGATCAGCACTATCACTGTTTACATCTGAGAGGAAATGTCACAACAGTCAATACAGAAGTAGATGCTGCTGTGCCTGAATGTAATTTGAATATCTGAAATCTTTATCTTTAAAAAAAACATCCAAGCACTGCCTGTTAGTTATTGGCTAAATGTTTCTCTTCCATACATTTGTGTTCCCATTAACTAAATTAGAGCAGGGATATAATTGCAGATTATACATGCTGACAAACTGAACACTTTGGTCTCCCTTTTGTCTTTTTGGACATGTGAAAAAGTCCAATGCATGAATGCTGCAACTCTCACATGACATTTGGACATAACAGCTGCTAGAGAACTCATGAATGTGCAACTCAAAAATCATATTGCCTTGTTATACAATGTGACAATAATGATCTCACAGTAAAAACTAATTTGGCTAATGTCTCTCGTTATAGGTAATTATAATTTCATGTCCAGGCATGTCCAGGCAGTACTAACAAATGGTTAACAAAACTATTTGTTAAATTTATTGTTCTTTTTGCTATGTAGGAAATTTGTTGAGAGTGCAAGGCTGCCTGCTAAACTGTAAGAAAGCTCCTGCAAAGTAACTTGGTCACTTATGTTTTTATTCAACACACTTCAGCACAACATTAACAGCCAATAGAAGTTATCCAAGTCATCTTTGCCTTCCTTAAACAAACAAACAAACAAACAAAAACAAATATGATGAAGATTAACTTAGAAACTGATAAAATTGTGACATTTTTATATGTATGCATTGTGTGCACAATAATTAGGCAAGTGAATGTTTTTACCATGTCATCATTTTTGTGCATATTTTCCAATTCCACTTTGGCTACACTTGAAGAAATGCTTGAAGGGGTTGTATTGTGTTTTCCAGGCACATAATGCCATTTCACAGCACCATCAGGTAACTCTATAGACATCAAATATGAATTAAAAGAAATTTGACTTTGATATTTAAAGCCCCTGTGTCTTTAATACCTCCATCTCTCTATGAAACACTTCATCACAACAGCGCTCCTCTATTAACCCTTTAACAATGTTTTTGCTAGTAGCTTATATAAAGAGCGCAGCAGATGCCCAGTTCCACCAGGTGTTTGCTAATTGCTGCTGCTAGTCTGAAGGAACTGAATGGAAGAGTTTTGGGGGAATGTGAGGTGGAAATGGTAAACTCCCCCTTCTTGGAGCTGCAGTGCTGGGTCCACCCTGGAGTTTTGCACAAGTGAATGGTCACCATGGGCAATAAAATGATTTCTTAAACATGTATGAAACATGTTTAAACATGTTCAACACTCCAGGTATGTATTTGATGAGAGATTAACATTCTAACATGATGTGAAGCTCAAAAAAGTTGAGTTACAATAACACTGGCCCAATAAAAGCTGTTTCTGTTCGATTCTATTCTATTCTATGGTAAATGATGACATTTTAGTCAACCGGTAATCTTCTCGCCTGAATCTGTCCTTAGATCTGTGGTGACCAAAGAACATGGTGCCTCCCATCCCCAGGTTGCAGTAAGAACAAAAATGTTTTAGTGTGGATGATGTTACTAAGTGGAATAGAATTTCAGGAAGCACAGAAACGAGCAACCTAAAACAGAAAAGTACTTTTTCAAAAATTACGTTGCATTCCTTTGATGTATTCAGGCTACAAGTGAGTGAGAGTAAATTTCAGTGCAGCTTGGGGAAGAATGATCAGAATTTATCAGAATTGCTCCTTTTCATGTGAATGAGTAAAACATGGCTATGTCAAAAGAGGAAAAAAAATCTCTTTTGACATAGTCTCTTTGACATAGATGACGTTTTTACATCTTACATTATAGTTTTTAAAGAGAAATTGAATCAGCTAAAGTCCAGTATATACAATATTTCCAGCAGTTTTGCAAATATTTTATCACAATAAAAATCTACTCTGAGAGCTGATTAGATCATTCTGAGCAATGATCATTTGTATTTTCCATTGGGTTTTTCTCTGTTTTTGCTTGATTTTGATTAACTTCATTCGCTATTGTCTATCCATATGTTTATGTAGATGTGAAAAGCCATCAGAGCCGTCAGTAAAAAACATTCCATGAACCGATGGATCAATTTAAGACTTTAAGTCGCAGAGGACCAGAGCAGCACAAAATGACAGTATTGTATGTGTCTGAATTATTGAATTTCTGTTACTTTGTATGGTTTTCCAGTGTTGTACACTTGCTACACAATCAATAATCCTACCTTTTAGCACATGCTCACAGCCCACTTCGTCACACCTGTGCATTTCCTGCAAAACAGAAAAGGTGAATTAGCCAATGAGATGACGGTAACTCAATGAATTTAGTAACCTTGATCTGGTAGAGAAAAGTTACCGAAGTTTGAACTGAGCATCAGAATGGGGGAAAAAACAGAAGTGACTTACAACGTGGTATGGTTGATCTTGGTAGATAAGGGGATGAGATGAAGAAGTAAGATGAGCGTCCCTCCCTAAAGTTTTAACCAGCTCTACCGGTCACCCTGTTGATCTGTAAAGACGACACTCGACAAAATGTAATGCTTACCGGTTTTCTCCACCCAGTTGTTGACTGTGTGGCGTCTTTTACTGCTTTCTACTTTTGTATTTTTATGACATAAAGGATGTTGAACTGCTTTGTTGCTGAAATGTGGCATATAAACAAAGTTGATTGATTAATTTTGAACGTTTTTTGGGTCAGCAACAGTTGTGTTGATGAAAAGTGACACTGAAAGTCAGAGGAGCAGGCTGATTCACGCTAATACACTGTAGCTGAAATAGCCTTTCTGTTACAGTCATTATATGCAGAATACCACCTGAATACACGACATATCAAACCTTGGAACAGACGGATTGCAGCAGTACAGCACATCATAAGCAAAGCAATACAACTCTGCATCAGGGTCATATTTGTAGCTGGTTTTTAAACTTTTTACCTGGCAGACTAAGGGTGTGATAATAACGATGGACTGAACAGCCCTCCTCGTGCTTGGGACCTCGCTTTAAATTTCTCCAGTTTTATTTCTGACCTCTCTGCTGCATTCCTTGGTCTAAATGATTTTAGTTTGTTCTCTAATATCCTCTAACCCGCCTCAGAGGCCTTCATAAAACAGCTACATTTATACTGAGATGCAGCACTAGATATGCACCACTTTGTCTTGGTCTATTTCTTGATATCTCAATTAAGCACATTGAAGTTTGTGTTTGTAATGTTGCAAAATGTACAAATTAAAAAATCAAAAATTTTCAATTAATTAAAAATAAATGTAGCTGGGGTAACAGTTCAGACTAATAGGCTAATTTATATGATGTTATAGGTCCTGTCTTTGAATTGATATATAAAAATGAACTGATATGTATAGATATAAAAAAGGAGTAATGCAGACCAGTTGGTGTCCTCTGCCTTGCAGTACCAAGATGAACTCTGTACTGATAAAATATGACTCCAGTCTGCTGCCAGGGAAAGTCAGACATGTTCTGTGGTTTGTGTGGTTTATGTGGCCACCTAGTGGACCCCTGCAACACTTCCCACGTGGAAACAAAACAGCATGAAAAATCTTTTCCAGAACAACAAATGGGTAATCCCGCAAGTTTATAACACACAAGCTGAGTGCTGATGAATCACAGGTGTGAGGCTTATAAGTAACAATATGGTTTAAACCTGGTTTAGGTTGAAAGTGAAACATTGCACACGAGATTCAAATGTTATGCTTTATTACATTGTTCATCATGCCAATAAAAGGTTTCTAGAAAAAGTGTTTTTTTAAAAAGTCGTGTCAGATTTGATCTGAAACCTTATTTTCATGCAAATTTAAAACTGTTTCCAGCATGTTTCACTCCGTCATTAAAGTTAAAGTTTTAAGCCTCTCTAATTTCCATCATATTTTGCTTCCAAGGAGCCAAATGTTTATTATAATCTATTAAACCTGTTTCTATTAACAGTATTTTTATTTTTAGATCTTCTTACTAATTTGACTTTCTGGAGTTCTTGTATTTATCGTTATTCCACTTGTCTCACTTTTCGAAAACTTTTCAGCACACTGTCAGCTTAGTCAGTGTGATTTTAAGGCCAGTTTAAATCTTTTCTTTAAAGGAAAGAAAAAACAATTTAAACAAAAGAGTGGACGATTTGACTAATTTGTTGAGTCAAATAGTATCAACCAGAGATTTAAAATTTAATTTTAGAGTGTTTTCACACCTGATAGTCCAGTAGACTCAGTTAGTTTGGGGTCGAAAATTGTACCAAGAACCACTAAAGGAAATGACACAAAAGCCTCTGAAGAACCTCCTTCTTCACAAAATGTAAACAAAAATTGAGTGATGTCAGATTGCAGTGTTTCTATGATTTCTCTTTTGTCTTTGGCAAAAGACCACAAGCAATTTCTCTGGTTTGGACTAGACTTGCACATTTGGTTTGGTTGCATTCAGACAGAATGGCCTGTGTTATAATCGGCTTCCTCTGCTTTGTCCTGTCCACTTGACAGTCAAATATTTATTTGAACCGCACCAGAACTCACTTTAACAGAACTGGGACGTAAGCTTTTAGAAAGACCAGAGTTTGTCTAAAAACCTAAAAGAGTTTCTTTCCTGTTAGAGTTCGATTGTGCATTTTCACTTCCTCAAACAAACCAGACTCTCTCGGCGGATGAACCAGAGTATCCTCCTACAAATGCACTGAAGGAAGAAGTCTGCATCATTGAAATGAATTTAAAACTTTCTACAGTTACAGTTCCTTTTTTCACAAAGTTTGTCATTTTACGTTAATTATAGACTGGAGCAGCCCAGAATAAATACTCAGTCAATGCTTTTTAATCAGACACAGAAGGGAAGCAAGTCACCCAAACGGCTACGTTAGGAGGCGCAACTCAAGTCAACAACACTGAAGTCAAAACAATTGTTTGATTCATATATTGCTTAATGCTAAAAAAAAAACATGGCAACCAATGCACTTTACAGTAAAAATAAAAAAAAGGAAAGAAAACAAATGCAAACACTAGACAAACAGTCCAGGTTAAAAGTCCAAGGTAGCAAAAAATAAAATATAAAAATTAAACGTTTCAGCTAAAAGAGCAATTTTAAGCAGGATATTTGCTAAGTTGCCTTTCATGTCTCAACAACTTTGGGTGCGATTCCAGTTTCGTCCTCTTCCATATGCAGATGTTCTCCTGGACAAGGCACTGAGCCCCAGGCTGCCCACCAATTTGTGAAGTGGTGAATAAATGTGTACACATGAATGAATCTGGTAGAAGTTTAAAGTGCTTCGAGTCATCAGACTGATCAGAGAAATGCTGCATAAATTCAATCCATTTGGCACAACACCACAAAGTTTTTATGCCAAAATTATTCATAGGTGACTCTGTAAGTGCCCTTGTAAGCAAAAAAGAAAAGAAAAAGAGACATAATGTGAATATTACGGACTGAAAACAGAAACGTTTGAAGCTTTTCAGAAAGCCCAAAAATTGTTGATCTGGACCACTTTTAAAATATTGGCAGCTTGAAGGAAATAATGAGAGAAACAGAATATGTGAATCTGGAAAAAAAGATAATTGCAACCAATTTGAGCCATTTGATGTGTTTTTAGTTGTTTTTTTTAAAACTTTGAGTGCTTCGATTGAGATTTGAGAGCATGTGTAGAAATGTTTACTGACATGTCATTTTTTCACGTCTGATCCTTGAGTGGGTGTTTATTCTGTTGTCAATAAAAACAACAAACAACCTGTGAGCAACCACAGCGTTTCCTGACTTCTCGATAAAACTGCTACCTTTCCTCCTCTATTGTTTTGCTTGGATTTTGAACCACATCTCTGGACTCAGCAAAAAGAAAAAAAAAAAAGAAAAAAGAAAAAATTCTAATTTCTACCTCTGAAGCTGAATGCAGAAAAAGCCTACCATTTTATGTAAAACAGGCCAGTCAAGAGACGTTTCAAAGGTCTTGTAGCTTATTGTGAAATTTAAAAAGTGGAGAACTCAAAGCTTTGAGTGGTTTTACTCCAGGTACAGGTAAAGCATTAAATATAACAGTGCATTTTTCACATCATAAATCAGACTGAGTAATTTGGTGCTAAAGTTATTCAAGTTTAGCATACTGCTGCTATGGTTCTCCACTACTGTACTGAACTCATGCAGCTTTTCTGCAAATACAGGAACATCTAAATAAATGAGCAAATCATTACAACATGTAATTATTTTATAATTTCATCAAAAAATGTGAATTTAAACATAGAATGATACATTGTTTATTTTGTTATTGTTGATGATCATGACCTACAGCTGACAAGAACCAAAAATTTACTTTGTGCAAAAATTGTAATATTACATAACACTATTAAAAATGATTTCTATTATGGAAATGTTGTAATCGTGTCCTGGCTTACGCAATAATAGAGAAAAGTGTTGACTTGACAGTTGTTCAGAGAGTGACTATGCACCATGCACAATGGAAAGTTTGTTCGAAGGAAACATTGTGGTACAAAAAAATGCCAGTGTGTGAAGGAAGAGTGAGGTGACACAAAATTTAGGTTGAAGTCCAATGAGAAGTTTCCACAGTCAGTTTAATCTGCTGTGCTGTGTTTTATCAAGTCCCAAAAGCTCCACATGCCTCCTTCTGCATTGGATATTTCCTTTTCCACCAGGACTTACCACCTGTAGACGCTGCCAAAGGCACCATTACCGGCTTAACTGTCCAAGGTGTCACTGTGACTGATAGGTCAGCAAACTGGAAGCGAAAGACAAGAGATATTCAAACCAACAAGCTTCTGCAGATCACCTCCATTAAACAGAGTTATAATTCATGTAAAAAAAAACAACAACAAAGAAAACTAACCAAGTTTCGTAGACTTTCCAATGTAAAGTCTGAATATCTTGAGATACTAAATTAGTTTTTTTTAATTAGCAATAAAGCATAGTCACTGAAACAAACAGAAATATAACTGAAATGCATCATTCAGTCGACTTTGAGTTTAATTATTAGATTTGGTTTTCAAATTTGTCTTTATTTCATTCCTGTACATTCATTACCTGTCAATAGTTCTCGCTGTGCTCCTCCTGCTAGGCTCCACACACCATTGCATTGCATCTCATTTTCACTCCTTTTTGGATTCATCTGTTGACCTCTGGATGTTCTTGCTATTTCTGGTTCATTTATGCTATCAGTCTCCTAGTTTCTGTTTTCTGGGTGCTTAATAAATTATTCTCCACCTGATTTTGCCTTCCTCCCACCTGGTCCAACAATGTATACTCTAAATCTATACTCTACATACTGTTTCACTTTCAGACTTGTAGAAATAAACAAACATTTCAATTATGCTCTATTTTACTCGGACATGGACATGATGTTGAAAATATGTCCTTGCTTGTTTAAATTTTAAATACAGGTGACCTGAAGAAGTTCAACTTCTAAGATCAGTCTGTCTGCAGTCCTGTTTCTGTGAGCTTTTTAAAGAACGTTAACGTGCTTATTTGATTTCTATCTGCATCTGGGAGGTCATGTAAGCACAGGGAGGCAACTGTTGTTTTCAGTCGGTGAGCAGAAAACGTATTTTTTTTTCATAATTATTGACAGAGCTGGTGAGGTTTCTGTTACTTCTGACTGCAGGCTCGCTCTCTGCCTTTTAGCTTTACACATAAACCTAGCGGTGTTTGTGGTTTTGTGGCCCGGATGGGTGTGCGCGTTTTTCTTTTTCCTGATGTAGTCTAAGTATTGAGGTTAGCGGCAGAGAGCTAAAGATGTAGGAAATGAGCCCGGTGAAAAGGATGGCAGCTATGACCCGGGGTAAAGAGAACAGCCTTCTTAGAAAACACAGTTTCAGCATTTTCTGCGTCAGAAGCACTTCCAGTAAAGGGACGGGCCTATTTAAAAGTGATGCTTTTGTCCAAAAAGCACAGTATTTAAAAAAGCTGTGATCTTAGTCAAAGATAATATCTGGTGGGTGCATTATTATGGCTAAGAAGTAGTCTTACAATATTTAATTATTTATATTATACTCTGAAAGACCAACTTTGTGCTTTATGCAATCTACCAATAATCACTGTTCTGTACTGCCATAAGTCTCATGGGGGGCACAGAAACACAGCCCTTTGTTCAAATTAGATCAAAACTGAATTTTTAGGTCCGGGTGCAAAGCATTGTGCACTGCCAAAACCTAAAACTGAATATCGCAGTGAACAATCCATCCTCAGTAAAACAGAGTGCCAAAAATGTCTATCTGCAAGGCTGGAAGAAACATAACCCAAAAGAATTTCAGCTGTGAATGCAGCAAAAGATGGTTTTACAAAGTATGGACTCACAGCAGCTGCAGCAAATACCATGCTTCACTTTTCAGATTTTCATTAAAAATGCAAATTGTATCATTTCACTTCACATTAACAGCTACACACTGCTTTTGATTGTCTAATTAAATCCAAATAAAAACTTTTTTTTTTTTAGATTTGAGGTTGTAAAATAAAAAATGAGAATGTCATTCAACCCTGTACTACAACTAAATCTGATCTAATTTATTTACAAGACCAACTTAGCTCCAAATCGTCAAACACAATACAACATTTTAAAAAAATCTTCTGTATATTTGACATTTTCCTCTCTATTTTTTCATAAATAAATAAAACAGATATTGTTCAAGGTTTCATGGTTATATTTTTAAACTGTAACTGCAATCAAGGCTCTCTCTTTTTTTCTTTGTTGACATTGATCTGACTTCTGCAGAGTATTGCCTCGCCTGAGAGACGTGATTCTGTTTTTTTTATTATTTCTTTTTATTATTTTTGCTTCTTCTCAGCAGCGGCATCAAGCCTGACTGAAACTAAAAACAGGTTCAGCTCTCACTGCTGCCTCCCTGAACAGATAAACACAGCTGATTAGGAGTTCTTGTTTTTGTAGCGTTTTGTTGTGTAAACGCCATATCACACGATCTGAGGCAAAAAATAGCAGCACCCCTGCAGTTTCAGAAACATTAGAAAATATTGTGCAACAAATTACCTTTTAAATACACATTCAATTAAAAGACTAAACCTTATCGTGTTAGAGGTCATGCTGACTTTACACAATGAATTAAATGTGCTGCTATTGCAGGCTTCTCAAACAACCTATATAATGTAATTATAACATTGTTTCACCATTAATCTGCAGTCTTCTTTTTCTCTGGGGTGTAAATGTGGCATTAGCCACTCGTCAAAACAGCTAGGAGAAAATACACGCTTGTCTAAAATGACCCATATGTACAGTGCACAGCAAAAATCAAAAGTTTAAAATACATGAAACTGGAAGATTGGAGGAGGACCCAAGTCTATTGTTCCATTAGACATGGTGAGCTAGATGGTAAAGGAGATAAGAAAAATCTCCAAAGGTTTTTGTTAAAGCACTGCAGCGAAAATGACTTTGTGAACACAAAACAAATCTTGAATATATTTGAAGGCTTTGTAAGCAGTACCAGCACTGCTAATAAATGTGGAAGGCTTCGTGTGCGTCTAAAATACTGCTACTGCATCAAACAAAACAGGATGTGAGATGCATCCTGCGAGGCCATAACGTCACAGAAAGCTTACAAAGAAAGCCAGTGAGCATGTTATTTCAGTGCAAGTTTATTAATAGGAATATTTACAGATATAGGAAAACATTTTGTGGACCTAAGTAGCAGATTTCTTTTTCTGCACATATATATATATATATATATATATATATATATATATATATATATATATATATATATATGTATAAGTGTTGGTGAATGCTAGTGGTGTTGTTTTTTCACACATTAGTTTTACAGACAGACATTATTTCTCATTAGTGTTTGTGGGGAGTTCATTAGTGCCGAGGTCTCAGTGTGCGCTCAAGGTTACCCCACAGAAAAAGAAACCGAAGACAGTCTGACTCACACAGGTACTTACAGATGAGTGGAGCTTTAGAAGAATATGAAAAGTCTCGACTTTTTATTTTCTTTCTGTTCGAGCGTTTTAAAGGACCGTGTTGTTTGACTCCTGAGAATTTCTGAGCAGAATTCCAAGTGAAATTTCATAAAAAATAAATAAATAATCATCACTTATGCTCACACTGCACTTTATATCCCTTCTGTCCTGAGTAAACTACAAAGTCAGCTTGCTTTAAGCACGTCAAAATAATAATAATAATAATAATAATAATAATAATAATAATAATAATAATAAAAGATTGCGTCACAGATTAAAGTTCTGTAATTGAACACCAATAATTGAACCTAAAGCAGCGATTCTAAGCGCCACTCTTACTGACCTCAGCGAGGCATGTGGAAGTGCAGATGTGCAGCAGTACAAACATCCATGTGCATCACTTCACGAGCTCATGCAGGGGCACGATCATTCTGCGCTGCAGCTGCCGGCCAGCGCGTTGTGGTCGTGAACCTTCCAGCTTCAATAACCACAATGCAGCGTCTTTACACGCACACGCCTAAGACAATGACTTCTCTTTGCTCAAAATATACAGGAAACAATTTGTTCTCTTTGGTTAGGAGCAGACCTAGATCCTGTGTTTTGGAGGCCAAGAAATGCATGTAGTGCTCAAAAATCTGAAACCGCAAAACATCGTTTTCTGCCTTTAAAAGAAATGAATCAAATGGTATTTAAAAACAACAGTTACAGTGCCTGGCACAAGGAAGTATGTCCTTCATAGACATTTTTCGTCTTTTGTCACATTAAAACCAAATGACTTAATGCATCCTATTTGCTTTTTTGTGATAAACCAACACAAATTTGTGCATAACTATGAAGCAGAAGGGCAGATGGTTTTCGAAAAAAGTGCAGCGTGCATTTCAATTCAGCGTCCTACAGTGTGATGCTGCCACAGGACTAGAATAGTTTGTTCTGGGTGACGTTTTCAGCACAGTAAAGTTCAAAGTTGAATTTTGGTGGCATTTAAAGGCAACTGGTTTCCTTTAAACCAATTTTATTTAGGGCTATCACTGTACAATGGCATGGCAGTTATAATCATATAAAAATCTAAGGAAATACATAAATATTAACATGACAAAATGTGAAAAAACCCATAAAGGACATGAAAGCTTCTGCAAGGCACTGTGCATCCCGCAGCTTAACCTTTTGGAATATCACTTAATTAATTTGGTTTTTTTTGTTGTTGTTTAAATCATAAACTTTTTTCTAAAGTGTTTGAAACTTTCAAGAACACATTTTCACCTTCTGGCTGTGATAAAAACGCACTGCAAGACATATCACTACGTAGTGAGAAATAGTGGAAGATTGTAGGGATTTTACTCGCATATAATTCTTGTTTACTCTTGTGGATTTATACATAGATATATAGATTTACATACACTCCAATTTGAAGTTGTGGAATAATAAAGTACATGTTGCATCAGTCTTAAAACACTTGCAAAATTACTGTACAAAATTCTAAATATTTTCACACATAATAATATAAGAACATACTGCACATACAGCTGAGAATACGTGAGCCATGGGGACCCCTTTGAACTAAGGGTCAAATACAGCCTCAAGCTTATGGGGAGGCTTTGAAGGACAATTCTGTTTTAATACAGTTTAATTAATTTACATAGCTACCGCAAAAAAAACAAAAAACAAATGGCACATAAACCAGAAGAACTGTAATGAGGTGATGGGGATGGTTATGACTGATGTAAAAGTAACCAAATTGAGTGAATTGTTTTTTTCTTTTTTTTTGACTTCTTCGAACTTCACTTGTTTCTTGTGAAATTCAGAATAGTTCCCAGGGTTTCCCCCAGGAAGCTGGTTGGCGGCAGTGGTGAACATTGCTTTCCTCACCACCCACGTCCCCCCAAAAAAGAAAAGCAGGAAAGAGAGGTTGTTATTTGTAGATTTCTCTGTTCTGCCCCTGAAAGCTTGAACTTTTAGGAGATGAAAACAATGCAAAGGATTCTTATGTGTGTCAGAATGTTTTATCAGCCAGCCTAAGCTAATTAAATAAGTAGCTTTTACTCAACAGTCTTATGTTTATACTGTAGAAATAGAAACTCCCAAGTGTTTGTTTTGCACAGGATATGGAAGGCTGATGTTGTTTAATGTCATTTCTGTCAAAAGATGGTTTCACATAACAAAGAGCAGTGATTTCTAAAGCTTGGCATTGGTTGTGAATATAAAACTGAAAGTCTGTACTTTACACAGATTCTTCATTGTGTAACTGTCGCTTCAAGAGGCCAACTAAAAAAAACTAAACTTCAGTATCTTTAAGTCTCTGGGCATAGCTTTTTAGCTATTTGTACATTACTTTATATGAAAAACTAGTAAAAA
This sequence comes from Poeciliopsis retropinna, assembly GCA_010277075.1. Classification (NCBI taxonomy): domain Eukaryota; kingdom Metazoa; phylum Chordata; class Actinopteri; order Cyprinodontiformes; family Poeciliidae; genus Poeciliopsis; species Poeciliopsis retropinna. The sequence continues at coordinate 7,049,522 of VMRM01000023.1, read as the reverse complement.
TTCAGAAAATGTATTTACTTTTAATAATGAAGTTAATAATTCAGAATTAAAACTGGACTGTTCCTTAGCTATTGCTACAAAAAGAAAATAAAGAGCAACACTAGTCTGCTTGCAAAAACATAGCTTGTTAAAACTTTGTGTTTAGCCAGCTGAAGGGCTGTTTAGTAATTATCTTGTAAATACATTTTCAGTTTGGTGACTTAACATTAGTTTTTTTTCAATAAGCTTGATTCTTACCAGGTAGCTTTAATTTTATAGTTCTGTAGTTCCAGATGATGTAGTTTTAATGCTTCATTAGCATTTGAATAAAAAAAAAAATACTATATATATATAATATATATAGTTTGAAAATATATATTTTTTGTCCCCTTAAAGATACATATTAAAATATTGAAATTTTGGTTTTATTTGTGGCAAGTCATTATCTCAAGTTTTACAACAATTTGATACATTTCTCTTCAGCGTTGAATGAAAGCTTTGTAATGTAGGAATAGTAATTTACAAGACATTAGTTGAAAAGCAAAAATGAAAAAAGTAGTGCTAGCTTGTTTTAGTGCTTCTAACAACTTGGCTAGAGAATTACCAGGCGGCTTTTACAAATTAGCCGTGTCAGTTCAGTCCATCTTATAATTCTATGTTTCATGAGAAACAGGAAATGAGTAATAAGAATCTGGGGATGGGAATGCTGTGTTCAATTTAACAATGTTCCAGTTTAAAGTCAAAAGAGCTGCAGGATGTGCCAGCTGTTGTTGCTTTTACAAACAGATAATAGAGTATTTCTTGGTGTTGTTAACATTCAAAGAGTAAAGGAGCATGTTCACAAACACAATGTGTGCCGATGGTTTTAATGTGGGAAAGCTGAGTAACGTTTGGCCATCCCGGTGGCCACATAAACTGAAGGTAATAATAGAGGTAATAAAGCAGAGTTGTCCTTTAATCTAATACAACTATCAAGGGATATTTTTTTTTCTCCAAACCTTATCAGTAAAGGTTTGTTCTGCAACTTTCCTGAAAATACTTCAAATCATTTCGGCTGCTGGTTATTCAGCCACTATCACTGCTCTGCATGACTTCAATCCATAGCATTTTATCTTTAAAAAAAAAACAAAAAACAAAAGACGGTTAGCCAGTCAAAAGAAATGGGCTGCTGTGTGAGACCACCCCACGTTACAAAATGCTTGTGACTGAAAACTTCAGAGCAAGTGACATCAGTATGATATTGTTTCTTTTTCTTTTTAAAAAGAGCAAGTACCACAAGTAGATCTTAAACTAAGTCACCTCAGTGATTAAAAATAAATAAATCCAGGTATCAAAAGAAGCGTATTGTCTTTGCTTAAACCCTGCAAAAATAACTTTGCTGCCAGGAGCCGTTTCATCTGCTCGGTTAAAGTGTTTCAGATAGAAATCTCATGCAGCTTGGTTTTTAGACTTTTTTTTTTGTTAGAAGGTCTGGGCCGCTTGACATCAAACTGTGATGAAGATTGGAACGCGAGGAAGACGGAGGAGATTCCCCATTGGATAATTTTGCCTTTGTACAGGAAAGTACCTCATGTGGCGGGAATTTGACCATTGTCTCCCATTTATATTTATAGGGGTGTGCAAACACATGAGAGAAACTTGTCACCAACATATCACACATGTGGTGTATAAACATTTAAACATTGCAAAAATATATCTTCGTGTACAGATTTTGTCTTGTAGATGTAGACAAAATAAAAAGTAAATTAGACACTTGAGAATCTACACATCAATCAGTCTCAACTGTCCAAGCACCTCCCAAATGCAGTACAGGTGCCCTCTGTGCAGGAGTTCACAAGGATGTAAGGTAGGTGTACAGGAAGTAATCGTCCAACACATCACACAGGTGATGTTTCGGGGCATGTAATCATTCTTAAAGAGGACACTGCTGTTGCTATGAACATGCAACAACGATTAGGTACGTGTTGTGTAGCACAAGATCCGAAAGTTCCCACTCTCCATCTTACTTTGTTGCCATCTGCGCACAAGAAAAAGAACTATGCACCTAGCCATTTGTTGCTCCATGATCCAGTTGCAGATCACCCCATTTTTAAGTTCCTGATTGATTTGTGACCATACAGTCTTACGCTTTAACGTTTGACATGCATCAGAACCCGTAATAGGCCAACCTTTGCTACCCACCTTTAATTCTTGGTGGCTTATTTATCTCCTGTAGATTTACTGACCCTCAATGTAAACTAACTTTTACATAAACTAGAGAAGCTAAAGTTGTTCCTGGATGGAATAACTTGATATTTCTCTGATACAGTCATCATTTCTTAAGCTAATTTAGATTACCATCCTGCAGAATTCATCATTATTCTCTTGCTCCCAGGTCAAAGATAATCAGACTTCACTGACATTGTGGCTGATCGATGTATATGGACACTGACACAATTACATTTTCTAGGCTACGTTAACTTAAAGTGCTAGGATACTTTTTGAACAGGCCGCAAGCATAAAAGGAATATTCTGACTAAAACTTCACTGTCATTAAAAAAACAGAAGACATTTCCTCACAGCAGCCCTTCCCCGCAGGGCATCATCAAAACTGTTTTTGTGGAAAATAAATGCACTCAGATGGATTCAGGTTCATTTTCTCCAGCTTCTCCAGTCATTTGCTCGAAGATAAATGTGAAATTGGAATGCTTTATTCTCCTGTAACTCCCTTGTTTCGATTAAAAAAAAAAAGTAACCTAGTAAAATCTCCCTACCCATGTCACTTAGCAATAAACTTCTCTCACAATCAAAAAGCACATTCCTACACGTCTTTGTTTGCCCTTGACTTCTGCTAAACAGGATAACTGCAAAATAATCTACATGGTATTCAGACTGATAACTCAAATCTCCCTGATTAAATACTGATAAAAACTGAGACTAACTTTAAGGCGTGCTGAACCCTTGAACCTGCCAGTGTGCCTCTCATGCATCAGGGTTGGCATACTCGGCTAAATAAAGGCGTACTGCACCGCGAAGTGGACTAATAAAAGGGTATCTGAAACTTTATTCAAACTTCACAACCAAACTAAGAGCCAAACAATCAGATCCAGAAATTATAGAGGCAGACCTGTCTGCAAAAAACTCTAATGATGGGCCCACAAATCCAAGACGGATCTGTGTTCAGAACTTCTCCAAAGAATAAAATAAAAGCCTTTCTGTTGTCTATTCCTACCGATTATGACACAAATCTAAGTGGTTCACCCCCTAAATGTGATTCCTACATGTGTCTCTCTATTTGGACAGATTGGCTGAACTCTTACATAAACCTGTAAGAGGAAAGAGAGCAGATGTGTGGGTTGTTTGGCCCATAACGATCATATCTTGCTGTTCTCCAGGTGGGAGTCAATGTGTTTGATGAGAGCGTCGTCGGGATATCCAACGGGGAAAATCAGTTGGCAGAGAGGGCAGCTCCTCATGTCGTTCTCCTCGCTCTCCATCCAGAGCTGCAGAGAAAAGCAAACACACTCACACACAAGAAATCGGTAATTCCTCAAACATCACATGTGAACTGCAGCTAAGTCACTTGCATGGATAATTTGAGTCGGTGTTGAAAAAGCAAAATCCTCTACTTCATGTGGGGCTACATTGTGCTAGCCCCACAATGCTCTGGATGTTTTAGATGTGCCTCTATTCCAGAACAGCTGATTCAAATGATTGCATGACCTTGAGTGCTGCAGAAGCCTGTTAATCACCCAAATATTCACTCCAGGTGTTTGGCAGAAGGAAAACACCTAAAACATGCAGGGCAGGGGGGCGTGAGGATCTGAACTGAGAAACACTGTGCTTAACCATTAAGACGATTGCTGAATATCACATGTTTGGATGTAATGAAAGTCTGTCTGCCTACAAGCTAAATATGAAGAGATAAAGGGTGAATTTAGATTTTTATACAATAATCAAAAGCTATTCATTCTACATGCTTTTTTTTTAAAAATATATATATATATAAATAAATAATTAATTTACTGTCCCATTCAGAGCTGAAGATTTATGCATGGGATGTGATGAGTTTCTCACAGTTTAATAAGTGCAATGAAAAAAAAAAAAACAGGTCTGACCTTTCACCCACAGGACTTTGTTTCATCAGTCACCTTTAACATACTTGTATTCTTGACAGAACTTTTAAATTAGTCATTACAATCCCTGAACCCACACGCATCGTCACTGACTATCAAGGTGTTAATAATGCCAGTGTCATGCTGAATTAAATGCCTGCCTGAATTGCTGGCAGTATGTGTTAAAGTCCCATTGCATTAATAATAAAATTCCTAATTTAAGGTATGAAACACTAAATCGTGAACCTTTATTGCATTCAATCGCATGGTTTTGTGCTGAAACCTTGAGTGTGAAAGAAGCTCCAAATGTTTTCTTTTCAAAAATAGTCTTTTTCTCTCTAGTGTTCAGAATATGGTGGGCAAAAACAAAACAGAATTAATTTCTCTTATTGGCTTCTGAATGGGTGATCAGACTCTCATGTTAGGTTTCATAACCTAACATACTAGTAAAAAAAAAAAAAAAAAAACTAGCAAGAAATGTACCCAAAACTATTCAGAACCAAGCACAGATCACCCTCTGGAGGTTTGGTTGTGATAAATATTTTTGTTTTGTCCCTTTTCATTTTTATGTGAAGGATCCTGGAAACATTTTTATTTTAATTTTCCTTCATCCCCATCATGCTCAGATTCACAGGTTAATTTATTTAAGATGGACTGTTTTCTTTTTGTTCAATTTGATTCCTGCACAGGTCCAGAAATAAGTTTCAGTTCATTTAGAGATGAAACCAGTTCCTGAGCCATTCTGTTCCTTCTATTTAGACGGTAGCGGATATGATAGGTGGTTCCAAAACGTTCAATCCCAACACAAGTACAACAAGCAGACATTACCTAGATTGGCTATTGGATCAAGTTGTGTAGCTCTCCAACTACTCAAAGCAACATTATTCTAGTAAGGCTGATGGGTGGTGCTATTAATATTTCAAAATGGCTGGTTTTGTCTTTTTTATAAGAGGTGGAAAATGCGTAGTGGCCTTCTTTCAAGTAACGGTAACAAGCAATCTACAGCAGTAAGTTAGGAAGGGGCCGTGAACCTACTTTGTTCTTCAAAAAAACGTAAACTAAACTCATGTCACTCTCACACTAATTAAACGGTTCTTTAAAAACATTTTAAACAACAGAAGTTAAGGGACGGAAAATGTTAACGGATTTGATACATAAACAGCGCTAACCATTCTATGCTGATTGCATTTATTATTATTAGCATTTTATAAATAGATTTCTATGCTCTTTCTTTCCTAATTATGGATTCACCAATTTTACAGCACACCTTTGTACTTCTGAGTTGCTTTAAAGTATCTGTAGTCGTTCTGGAGTGAACCAAAAAGGTTGTTTCCTTGTTTTGTATGCCAATTGAGACTTATCATCTTGACTCCATCTCTGTACATCATGCACAGTCATGGGAGTTTTATCAAACTTCTGTTCTCTCAGAAAATAAGACGATTTCACAATGTGCTGGCTGAGTCGCCTAACAGAACTAAAAGGCATTGAGAAGATTGTGAAATATAATGTGAAAACTATTTTTTATAGAAAACTTTTTAGGGCAAGAAAGCTGCTTAGTATTTGGTCAAACAAGCTCAGAGTTTTTAAGGTTAGCTGCAGACATGATGAAATACCACATGGCCGTTTGAGAACCTGTCTCGGTAAGTGCGACTCTGTACTTTCAGAATACCTGAAACATGTGGTTGCAGTGGTACAGATTGCTCCACACTTTATAGCACATGATGAAAAATAAAATAGGTGTATAATCTGTTACAGAAAAGTAAAAGGATGCAATTCAATCTGTAATTTGAGTAAATGTATCTAATTGAGGGGGAAGAATTCACATTAACCAATAATTGGTTTGATCAAAATGTCTTCTACTATACTTGGAATGAGTTGCAATACTAGTCTGCTAATTGTAAAATAGGTAATTTTACACTTTGCAAAAATGATTTATTTAGGAACCCCTGGTATTTTAAAGAAATATTATGCATTTCAAAAGTGTTCTCATAGCTTTTGAAGAAGAAAATAAAAAAAACTCAGCACCACAGATCCTCTACTGTACAGTTAGCACGAAATAATTTCCCACATGTTCATTCATGCCAAGCCGCCTGGAGTGATCGCGGCAGAGCAAATCAATCTTTGTTTTACAAAGTTTAGCAGACTCTGCAGATTTCGCTTTGTAACGGCTGGACAGAAAATACTTTTGCAGGCATATCCTCCAGATACCCAGTTGACATGTAGATGGCATTCAATGGGTCCTATGGAGACTAAAGATGCCACTCTGTCATCGCCTCTCGACCAATGCAGAATATTTTTCCCGAAAGGCAAAATGAGCAACTGCAGCTGTTTGTGGCCAAACCATAAGCTGAACATGATTAAAAGTTGTATTTAATTATAAACTGTAAATAATGTATATTTTTATATTTGTTTAACATTGAAAAAAAGGGAGATGCACAGGCATCCAGGAAATAAAATACAACTTATTTGTAAGTTTTGCCCTCAACAAGCTTTCTATTGCATTTATGCAATAGAAAGCATAAATGCAATAAATGCATATGGCTAAACTTCCCATTTAGCCATATGCATGTAGCTAAATGGGAAGTTGGCATCATTGTGTGCTAAGTACTTACTGCTGAGAATAGAGGGCTTCTGTCTGATAATTTATTGCATTTTAATTAGCTGCAAGGGCAGTATGAGAATTGTGCCCTTGTGCCACAATTCGCTATATATATATTATATATATATATATATATATATATATATATATATATATATATATAATTTTTTTTTTTACATAACCAAGATGCAAACCTCATAAAAAGTACTGAATATTTTGTAAAAAAAAAAAAAAATGTGGGCTAATATTGAGAAATACCACTACATTTATGTGTTTCTGTATATTATCAATCCTATTTAGTCGGATCATTTAAATTCAAGATGAACTCCTATGAACAAGTCTGACTGAATAGATAAGTGTGAAGAATGGTGCGTAATTAACTTCCAATTAACTCACGTTAATGGAAGGCCAAGACTGAGCATGCTCTGATGTCGTGTACCCCTGCTGGGGATGGCAGGTGAGGTTATTGGGCCTCTGAGGGATGGGAAAAGCTGTGCAGGATGCCGGGCCCCTCATGACGCTGCTGGGTACACCAGGAGAGAGCACACCAAGAGTCCTTGGGGGGCTGATGGGATGGGGGCAGGTCCACTCCTCTTCATCCTCAGAGGACTGAGGTGGTTGAGGGGCAGGCTGGGAAGGAGGAGGGGGCTCAAAATGGAGGTGTGCCACCTCTGACAGGGGGAAAGGCATCTCTCTGGAGTGGCGCATGGAGCTCTCTGCCATACTGCTGTCTCCGCCCGCCACAGCTTGAAGGGGCGACGGGGACCCGCGGTGCTGCAGTCCACTGTGAGGGGAGCCGACATGTTGGGGCTGCTGCTTTGGGTAACCCTCAACGTAGGGCCGTGGCTTTGGCAGGGTGGAGACCGGGTCTAAGGAGAAGCGAGGCGGGCACTGGTAAGCTGAAGGGTCAGCCACCTCTGAGTAACTGCGGCGACCCTGGAAGCTGGCTCTCAGGTGCTGGGTGGGCGGTCGGTAGGAATAAGAGGCAGGTCCATCACTGACGTCCAGAAGGGGGGAGCGGCGGTGCATGTCGGGGGACAGACGCTGCAGCACCGGAGAGCGCCGCTGCTGGATTGGGGAGTGATGTGGCGGCACTGGCGAATGCCGCTGAGAGATGGGAGAGTGGCGCTGGGAAACTGGAGAGTGACGCTGGTGGTGGATGGGAGAATGGAGCTGCACTGTGGGAACAAAGGCGGAAAACCTCCAATTAGACGGCTCAAACAAAACAAACATCTTCATGCTTCTTGGTAAAGTGATGAAACAGTAGGACTACTACACGTGGAGGCCTCAGTTGAATCTATTGCCTCTACTTTTATTGAGAATTAAATTTTTTCCTGAACATCAGAATCTGATTTTCCAAATTTCCATTTAGCACACTGACCAAATCCAAGTAGCAGCACGACATAAATCGCAGTATAAAGTGCACGTCATTTGATTGATAAAGTTGATAATAATAGTTTTTCAACATTTATTCTGTAAAATTCAAAGAACATATCTGCAATAACCTGGATGCATTAATGTGCACATCCTCAATCTAATACTTTGTTGGAAAATATTTGCATACATCTTTTGGATTCAGTCTTCTTGGGCACATACTTGTCACCAGTTATAGTGAATCTAATGAAACTGAAATAGAGTTAATATTCATGGTGAGATTTTCTTCTGTTCATTTTTACCCTTAACCTGCAGCCAGAGAATCTGTAATAAAAGAGGGCTGTCCTTTCAACGTGACAGATTAGAAACATTTCCACGGGAGAGTTTGAAGATATACGACCAAGTGAAGATGTGAGTTGCTGACAGACTTCTACCGAAGAAGACTGAATACTGAAAGTCAGTCGGCTGTTTCATTAACGTTGTAGTTTCAGGATGTACAGATATGTGCTAATATGTTGTTACACGGTTCTATTTTTGTTCACCACTTTCAAATGTTGTTGTTTTCCTGTTAAATTTTACAGAGTGCATGCCACAGTAAAAGAGAAAATAGTAACAAATTTACAATGATGCCATTCTTCAGTCAATTAGAAGTGACTGACTATATTCTAAAGTCAGTCAGACACTGAGTCAAACAAAGTGCACATCAATAAGTTAGAATATTGATAGAAATGTAATTTACTATTAAAGATGCCAATGCAGAACGTGAAAATCATATTGCAACACTTGTTCATCCCATTGGAGCGTTTTTGTGAATCATTTGACCTGTAAGATGCAACAAATCTTCATTTGTTGCATCTTAGCAAAAAACTTAACTAACAAAACTTTATGTCTGGACAGAAATTTAAACTTTGAAAGACTTTTAGAAAGCCTGGAGATCTGTCTGAAACTACTTCAATAATGGAAACAAAATGAGGCTGGCTTCCAGGAAGCTAATTTTAAGAAAATGTTGCACAAAACAAATAGATTGGACTATCATTGAAAAAGTTATTTCTGATTAAATTCTAAATTATTCAGGTGCAAATGAAGAAAAATTTGAGGAACAAATATGTGAAGGATATATTTTACACATATATGAAATATATAACTTCAGTTATGTAAAATATCAAAAACTTACGAACTTATCTGTACAGCAAACCAACTACTGTAAAAACAAATTGTTCTGTTTTACCCTGAGAAAAAATTTTAAACATCTGTTTTACAGTCAGTGTAGGCTTAGCAGACAAACTCTTATTTTCACCTGATGCACTATTCAATAATAAATCAGCACATCTTAATATTTTTTATTGAAAAACTGTGTTTTTTTTGTTTTTTTTTGCTACTGTCATCTTGGTGGTTAATTGGTGTTAACTTATTAAAATGCATTCTCCTTATCAGAAATCATGCTGCTGCAAAGTAACATTATCATCAGACATTGCAACGAGATATTCAGTTAATAGAAATGGCCTTTATGTTCCTCTATTGGTCCATAAAAAGATTTATCTGCACAAGTACAGTTGTAGTGTTTCCTGTAATTACAAGGTATGTTGATGAGTGAGTCAGCCCTGCAGTCACCACTTCAGCTGCACTTCCCATTACAAAGAGGAAACATCATTTCTGGCCGCCTGGTTCAGGGTGCTAAAGAGGGGAGGGGCTGTTTGTGCTTTTCAGAGTTTTCTCCGAATGAGAACAAGGGAGTAAATTCAGTACGTTTACTCGCTTTCGACATCCAAGAACTCTTCCGTGGCTGCACACAATTTCCCAAAATATGCTAACAAATCGCCAAGACTATCAGTTTCTTGTTATAGATGGCTAAGACATTAATATTATCTGCACATTCCTTGTTGTTGCTTATTTTCTTTAGCTGAAGTTCTCTCAGGTTCTGTTCTGTGAACTTGGTTTGTGGTTGGACGCAAACTTGTGAGACAACGTGTGTTACTTTTTGCTTGCAGAAAAAGGTGTTGCTACCGTTTGGCACTTCTTTACGTTTACTCCACAACGTGCATCTCGGATTTCCTATCGTTACTTTTTAAGTGTGAAAACAACACATACAAATCACAACCAGCACTGAGAAACAATGCAGATGTCAATTAACGAATCAAATTTGATTTATGTTACATTTGCTTCTTAAGATGCCTCAGAAATTATTAATATGTGGAGGATATTTAAAAAATAGGAATCTATCGTGCTCAGCGTCACTTGAGGGCCACAAGTCAGCTGAATGTGTGACATTTTCAATTTAATAATAAAAAACGTCTAAAACACTAATTGTAAAGCTGGTATGAGGACAAAACACAAAAAGGCTAAGTTGGGCATGAACAGTGAAGGCAAACCAGCATGGAAACAGTGAAAAATAGGTAAACTATAGGAGGAGTTGACTGAAAGAAACAAGAAACAAATGTGTATGTAGAGCAGATCTGATATAAAAAATCTACACACCCCTGTAAAAATACCATGATAATGTGATAAAAATACTTTTTAATAAATAATTATTAAACAATCTGAAATTGTTTAATAAACAATTTCATTTATTAAATTGTTAATAAATGAAATTTGTTAATGTTGATGTTAATATTAAATTAACATAAACATATTGATGTTAAATATGTTACATATTTAACATCACCTCCAATAAATTAGTTTTTAAATAGTAAAAAAAAAAAAAAAGGAAAAAAAAGTAGGCGCGTGTCAGCATTAACCAAATGTAGTTTTTACACCCACTATAGAGTCGGCTGAACAATTAGCAGGTCCTTTGATGAGTCAGTTCTGACAGAGATCATCACAGTTTCTACCTCTTATAGCTGGTATTTTTTATAATTATAATTTAATTTAATTGGTTATTTTGAAACTAATGATTCTTGCAGATCAACTGATCACAGCTTTGTGTCTCTGTCTTGCAGACACCAATTTTAGCTTTCATACTTGTAAAAACATAAAGATATAAGGACAAAATTCCAAGTATTTTCGTCACGTCTCCTTGCTGTCAGTAGTCAGTAATAATTTAGATAAGGAGGAGAAATTACATCAGACTGTGTCTCAGAGTAGTCACTGTAAAACATAATTATACAATTTCTTAGACATACAGACAGAAACATTTATGAATCGAGAATCTTCCATGACAAACAGGTAGAAACTTCAACTAAATAAAACCTAGTAGAGTCACAGAAGACATCTTTTCAATTCACAATTTACCTTTTTTTTTTTTTTTTTTTTTTTTAAATAAATAAATAAATAATAGAAGGTGTTGTCTCACACTAATTTGCCCACTTGAAAAATCTTTGAAACTAAATAGATAAGTACACAGTTGATGTTCTTATATCTGCTTTATCAGTGCCTGGTTTTGACCTGCAAGTAATCATCTCCAGAAGTCGATAGGCAAGTGTGAGGGTAGACCCTGAACTGGTGAGCAACACACAAGTCACAGGATTTTTATTTTATTTTATTTTTTTTGCTCTTCAGCAGAAAAGTGGAGGGTGCAGAGAAAAATTGAGCATGTTTTCTATGGACATTAGTAGTATGAAAATTCTGTACCATAATAATACAGCCTGATGATGCAATGTGCTTTAGGTAAGTAAATCAGAGATCCTGCTTTGAGTAGGTGAGCTTTTCCCTTTGAACTGCATGTTTAAGTTTCACAATGAATGCACAGCTGTGGTGACTGTGTTTCAGAGAGTGCTGCTGCAATGTTTTTGCAGTTAAAAGACCAGGCTCTTCCAATAAAAATGACCGAGATCGTCTTGACCCAGATTTTCTCCGACGTGCAGCATTTCAACGCATAAACTCTAACCTGGACTGGCCGGCTCCTGTGCCGCCTTCCTCAGGATCTCCGTCTGCTTGGAGCACAGCGTTTGGAGGCGTCCCACTTCCTCTGTTAACTCTGTGTAGGCCAGAGCCAAATTCACCCTGAAGGAAGAAAGGAGGAGGGCAATTATGTAATTAGCATAATCATTGTTACAGCAGAACATTAAAGTGTTGGCACAATGTTAATGTGTTAGAACTGTGTGGTTATTTAAACTATAATTGCAGTCAAATTCTTGTCAAAATGCAAATAATTTTTTTCCCCCTCCAAGCCAGGAACTGCAAATGAATGAGTCCATGAATTAATCTTCATCTGCTCTGAAATAGAAAAAGGCCTGCTGCAGCAACACACAAATCAGGTGGCTTATTGAGAAGCACATATTTTTAGATTGCATGTCGGAGCACATAATTTAAAATCACACCATATTCTTGCAAGATGTGCTCACGGAGCGGCTCTATTTCCAAAGCTCTAAGCCAGAAAGGTTGGTTTACAAGGTTGTGTATTTTAACCATGGCAACGAGATGTCATTCTCTCAGCTAATTTCATTAAAAAAAGATTGGGACAGAAATTTATTATGCAAATTGAAATTAAGCTAATCTGTTCACAAGATGAATGTAAAACCAACTGAGACGTTTGATGAATTAGACATAAAACCGAACAGGTAGTCAGATCAGATATGGCAGCTTGTTTTTATAAACTCCTCAGTCTTGATCTGAAATTGACTCATTCGGGCACAGAAGATAAATACCAACCCTTGTTATCGGGTTTCAACTAAAACCATAAAATCCAGCATATAATCTACAAAGATAACGTAGAAAAATTTGAGTAATTTCTTATACAACGGCTTGCACTTCAAGAAAACCGAAGTTATCAATTGTTTCATCAAAAGATTTGTAATTTGAAAGTTTCAGAATACGACAGTGCGCGGGTGCGTGTGTGTGTGTCATATGAAAAACATCACACCTACACGAAAGCTTCAACATACCATGAAGCGTCTCTTGAGGGTAAGCATGAACCCAGACAACATGCAGATCTGCCTTGAGATAAATGGAAAAGTCAGAGTTGAAAAGAGGATGTAAATAGTGCTCAAGGCCGTGAAGCGCCGTTGAACGATTTTGATGTGATGACCTTGCTAAAAAAGAATTGACTGATCTCATTCTTCCATAAAGATTGTGATGGATAAAAAAACCCAGAACTTCTGCATATCATGGGGAGTTTTTCAGCATGAAACAGAACAGACAGAAACTTCCCTGAAAAAAAAACAAAAAAACAACAAATATACATCCTTCCTACACAGCTAGCAAACTGTAAAATTTTAACATATGTTCTGCAGCAAACCCACACACTAATTTAGTTTTAGCTACTCCTGCATATATATTTTTTAGTATTACAAACAGACTGTTAGGTTTTATTTTTATTATCTTTTTTAACAGAAATCCATTCTCAAAGCTGGAGTGGGAAGCTCTTTGCTCATTCACATTCATGAATGCAACAAGTTTACCTCCAATTTCATTTAACATAAAAATAAGGGTCTCTGTTTCAGAGAAACCAGCACTGAAAAAAACCGAAGAGCGACTGAACAGCTCATAACTTCCAATGGTTAGTTAGTGCCTGTTAATGGCCCACCTAATTTCTCAACTGACTACTGTGACTCACACACAGGGTGGGGGTATCAAACCCCCAATCAGCCCACCGTCTGGCAACAGACATCTGTCCTTTTAGTTCGAATTGGTTCAGCTCAGAAGGGCCATCGCTGTTTGTGGCTTTAAAACCTGCTGCATAAGGAAAATAACAATCAATTGCGTTACTTACTGACATGGTGGGTGGAGCACGTGGCATAATGTTGTCTTAAAAGCATCCCTGAAACTGAGTGGCTATCTTCCTTTACCCCCCGCTTTGGCTGTTCATATCTAAATGGTGATGTGCTGCGGATTTATTGACAGTTTTAAACTGACGCACCTCTTCCTTTTCACACGTATGCCATGTCACATTTCACATTTGCTCATGTCTTTTAGCAGTTTTTTGAAACAACTCCTGGCCAGAGCACAACACCTCTCAGTCTTGGCTCTACACCTCTCAGAGAGCAAAGAGGCACAGAAGTAATAAGTTGATTGCTCGTCTCCCAAGCAACTAAAAATGCTTCTCACATTTGCTTACATGCATTTCCACTCTTGTGCATATGGTCCTTTCACCCCCCACCCCTCTTTTCGTTCTTGAATGCGAGTGTGCACGTTTTTGTACAGTGTATGCTACAGTGCGTGGGAGGGGTGTGATAATGCCAATGCAGCATTGATGAAAGTGCTGTGGAAGTAGATTGATGAGGTGGAGAAGCGTACCATGTGAGTGTGTGCGCGAGTGAGTGGGAGGTGAGTGTAGGCTGAAATCTGACCCCCGATCTGATGTTTTAAAGGAAAGGCCGTCTCCACACCTGCCTCTGGGATCTGACGTTCCCTCGCTGTTGGCTCACACTCAGGGAAACATGACTTCAGGGATGCACAGTGGTGCATGTACTACTTCTCTTTTTTCTTAACTGAGAGAATGAGAGAAATTAGAAGAAGAGGAAGCTGACTTTTTTTTTTTAGACCTTCTGGAAAGGGCTGGAGTCTCTCAGAAATTAAACAATGTTTTTGCAGTCCATATTCTGAATTTTGTTGCAAACTGTTTAGTGTAACACAGAAAGGTGTCAAACTGCTCTCACACCAAGCCACAGTTACGGGACGATGCTTTGCATCTTTGAAGTCGGGCAAACTGTGTTCATTATACAAAAGGACCGGAAAGTAAATAGGAGTAGCCAGTTGTTTTAGTACTTTCAGAATTTCAGCCTCCACTATAAAAACTCATCATTGGTCCTATATTTCATCCATGAGGTCACGTAAAATCACAGAAAAAATTGCATCAATGCTAGAGTTTCCTAACAACCTAGTTTTTCTAGGTTGAAATAACTATTTGTGGAAATTAGAATGCTAACTTCAGATTTACATCCTAACGATAGCATTAGCATGTTTTTAGTTCAGAACGTTATAAATGATAGCCATTACAATTTGCAAAATATTTCAAAACAGACAGCTGAGCTGAAGTTTTACAACTGGCATTTTAAACATGACTGGAAAACTACGAATTCACTAAGTTGAGAATTTGCGAACAGTCGGAACACAAGATGTAATCTTCGCTTTTGCTTGGATTCTCAACTCGAAGAGGGAATTCCACCTGAACAGGCCGTGATTTATTTGAAATTGCTCTCGATTTCTGTAAATTGAGGACAGATTAGTCAGTTTCTCCGCAAAGGAATAGTTTTGAACTGGTAGAGTGGAGGTTGAGCCGGGCGGGGGGGGAGTAATTGCCAGGTGCCTGCTGGCGCCTACGGTGCTGTGGCTTGTGGTTGATGAGGGTAGCTTGTTCACGAATTAACGGTTCCATCTGAGGGAAACAAGTCGGCAAATGCAATTACAAGAAGCCAAGTGGAACCACTGGATGAAAATAGGCAGAAGTTCACACAAGAACAATAAATGAAGATAAAATAATATTTGTAATGCCACTTTGACTATGTTGCTGTTTACAAAAAAATAAAAACAACAAAATAAAAACTTTTACATACTGGAGAGGTTTTCTAAATAGCACCACTAATTAACAGGCAGAAGACTTAACTATAAGGGTTATGTACTGTGCTAACGTACATAAGACAGAGGAGGTCTTGTCAAGACCTCCTCTGTTAATCTGTACAATTTACATTAAACAGACCCAATTACAAGAAAATGCTCCAGGAAAAAGTGCAGCGGCAATTCAGTGGGAGTGAGCAATATTGTTGAGTAAAACCAAAAGGTGACCAAGGTCTGGAAAAAAGTAGTAGACTTCCACCGCACACTCGACACACACAAAAAAACTCAGCCTCCGACTGCTGTCGCACCATTTACTTTCTGTTTGCTCCCCATCGAAACACCTCTGGGGTTTCATTGTGTGGGAGTCAGTTGCCCAACCTGCTGCGGCTTTTTTTGTTCTTCCTTTTTTATACTTAACACCCTGTAAACATCAGAAGTCACAGGCAACTTTAGACGCAGATGAAGATAAGAGACCCCCCCTTGCTTCCAGTAAGAAGCAGTGATAAAATTATAAACAGTGTGAGATTTTATTCTGATGGTTAATGGTAATAGGGGAAGAGAGAATCAACACTTTATTAGAATTTTAAGGCAAAAATACATTGCTAATATGTGCAAAGTGGACAGGAAGACGTTTTGGTTTGTGCATACACTGCCCCCTGCTGCTCAGGGTGATTATTTGCCAAAAGTCTTCTGTCAAATTCTAAAAATTCTTCAGTTTTCACATTTATAGATACAACAGTTCTCTATTAGTATCTTCATGCTAATGCTATCAGACACCTTTATTTATTTATTTTTTTACTCATTATACAAACAGTATATTGTTGTGCTTTCAGCACAACAATACAGTATAATGATCTCCCTCCATGTTTCACCTGCTCTGCCTGTGAGAGCATTTTTCAAAATTAGACTAAATAACCGGAGCCAGTTGCAACATGCAGTTAGAATGTTTTGTCTTTCTTTCGTTTTCACCAAACTAAAGTAGCTCAGCGAACTTCTGACCATGAGTAAAATACTGCCTACTCATCGCTCCTTACAAACTTTATTTAATGAAAATTAGCCAATGGCACCTTGCATAGTAGATTCACCAGGCCAGAGCATCCAAACAACATTACTCCTCTGTCAATGCTGTTTGAACCCAGTTAGTCAGTGATTGGAGAACTTGTTTGCTTCCTAATGAGGCCCCTAGAGGAAGGCCTGAGCACATCCCAGCAGGACAGCAGAGATGAGCTTCTGCTGAAACATTTCTCAATCTTGCTCTTTTTTTGTGGTCGTTGCTCAGCCTGTATTCCTTCTTGCTAACTTATCCACTCTCCCGCTTTCCTTCCGCCTCCGTCTCCACATGGGCTCCCCTCCCTTCAGCCCCTCCTAAGAGATTGTCAGTGGTCACTTACTGCTCATCTCCCACCTTCTTTATCCACTCCACATCGCACTGCTTGCACGGAGAAGTCATTTCCTGCAGAAGTAGAGCATGAAATTAGATTACCATGCAGGTTGCTGGTGGGATATTGGACAACGTCTGACAGCATAGAGACAGCAGGGACAAAAACTTTCGGAATGAAGAGCACAAGCTCAAAGGCTGTTATTTGTGTATTCTCAGCATTTTACAAAGAAAGTGGCTGGAATTTTTTTTTTTTTCCTTTTAAACTGACAGCTTAATTTAGACGCTGTAAAATTTATTTTCTTTAAAACACCTTCAGATTAAATATATGTCAAATAAGATAACACAATGAGGCTCTTACCACTTTTTCAAAAGAAAACGTGGTAAATGCAGATACACTGAGGATCGCAATTACGTTTCCATGGAACAGTCAATCTAACATCAATCTTAAATTCTGCCTTTGTTCGCCCCGTTGCCTCCAGCTTTAAACTAGAGATCAGTGGTAGCTGTCAAGTTGAGGCCCACGGCTTTCATCATCCAGCTTAGCATGTTGTTGAACCATTGAGACAGTAAAAAAAAAAAAAAAAAAAACTGCAAAAGCTTTGAGTGGTTGCTCCTCTGTTGTACTTGCTGTACATTTAGAAAAGATTATGGTCTTTTGGGATGTACCAATTAAAAAAATATATCATGATTATTGTTATAAAAAAACAAAAAAAAACAATAGTAATGTGATTTACAGTAGTAATATTTTTTTCATAATTTTATTGAGTCTTATATTTACTTCCACCACCACACAAAGGTTGTTTTTTGATTTACATTAGTTTTGGTATCAATTATAAAAATAGCTTAAGGATAAGACTATGTGCGTAAACAAAACACAAACTAAGAAAACTGCAAAAAAAAAAAAAAAAAAAAGGAAAATTACTGCTGAGAATGTAGACAAAATGTATAAAATCTGCTGAAAAAGAAATGACCAAACATTTCTGCAGACAGAAACATGTCATGTTTCTGTCTGCAAAACGTCTCTGATGGCGTACCCAGAATCATTATTGCTTCGTAAAATACATCTGCAGGGACGTTAGTGCTGTGGAGTTTATTTAGGGGTGCCAGATAAGAGGGGGTTGAACACAAATACCAGCCACAAAAGTTATCTACCTTGTGTTGAAATACTGTTAAAATCCCCATAAAATTGACTTAAGTTTGAGGCTGTGATGTGAAAAAATGTGCAAAAGTTCAAAGTTCAGGAATACATTTTCAAGGCACTGTAACTTTATTGTGAGTTTTTTTTTTTTTTCTTCGTGTTTTACAGTTCAGTACATTTCTGACTGTTTAAATGGTCCAGACACCATGTACCAGACTGAAAACAAAGCAACACTGACCCTCTCCCTCTGGTCGTCCTGCAGCTGTCTGATCTCGTCTTTCAGCCGTTCGACCTCCGCCTTCATCTCCTCCTCTCGCTGACACGCCCCCTGGGCCTCGTGCCGCGCCCCTTCTAGCTCGGCCTCCAGCCGCTGCAGCTTCAGGTCCGACAGGGTGTCCAGGCTGCGCGAGCTCTGGAGGGTTAGAGCTGGGCAATCCAACACTGGGAGAAAGGAAGCAAAAGAAATGAGAGGAAAGGGTGTAAACCCGCAGCACAAAAAAGATATAAACACTGAGCTTCTATTTCTTCTTTTTTTTTGTTTCCCTGAGTAATGCACCACCCCGCTGTCCGCGGTTGTACAATCGATGACTATAAAAGAGCCAAAGAGCTGACTTCTTCCAAGGGCAGCATCTTTCAGCGTGTACCTGGGTGATGTGATCTGTGTGGGCTGGCTAGTGATTCAGCTCCACTCACACAGTCCTTGAGCTACAGAAGACATAGCAACAGCACAGCAGTATCATCTTTTATCTTTGCTCCTGCCTCCTCAATAAAATACTTGTATGTGCAGTCACAGGTGCAAATACACAGTACAAACTTAGTACTACACATAATTTTTTCCATCACAATTCAAAGCAAAAATAAATATGGAAGACAAACAGATTTGATGCAAATTTCCATGAGTTTTCTGCCAGTCTGATGCCTGAGCAGAATGAAAACTCCTCCTCATCAGGGTTTACTACGGCACAGGCATCTGTTGAGGTGGCGCAGCTACATTTCTTCCATGTTTGAGCCGCCCACGTCTCTGACAAGGTCACAATGCAAAGCAATTAAAGTCGACAGAACCCCATCTACTTAAGTCCTTCCACAATATGGCAGACTGAGCGGCGTTGTTTCCACTGCGCTGCATTTGTTTTGCAGGAATTTGTTTAGTTCTCTGTTGAGTTGCTTTTCTTTTACACATTTAGTCGTGCAGATTACCCAGAGCAGAAATCATTTGGTGGTGCAGATGGGCTGAATAATACCGATTTACAGCACACCTCTTACAATGCCAAATGCCTTTAGAGCCAGAATGACTGAAGTTTAACTCCAAAGCACTTTTTATCAATTACATAACTTTTTTTTTTTTGGAACTTTGACGATAAAGAAGCAGCTATTTTTCCATAACATCTTAGTTGGTGTTGCTAGTTTTTTTTTAAAATTTATATTTATTTAAATATATTTATTTATTATTTAACATTTAATTGCATTGCCTTTGAGAGTTTTTAATTTCCATTGTGCTGTCTTGCACAACGACAAAAAGGAATTTTGATTTCTTTATCAGGAATTCTGTAACAAGCAGAGAATTAACGTCATCTGAAGTCAATTTGAGAGAATAGGCATTTAGTGATTGTTTATCGTAATCATGAAAGTTTTCTCCTCAGGATAATGAAATGTAATTTTTCTTAGCAATAAATTCCAGTCAGCTGCAACAATTTGTCAAAATTGTCACTTTCACTATTTTCTCAACTGTTGATTCCATAAAAATCAGTAAATATCAAATTTGGAAATATGATCTAATGCAGTTTATGTGCAGTTTAACATAAAAAACTCAATTTTGAATAGATTTTACTTTCAGCTGTGTTTTGACTGTAGTTACATACAATAACACCAATACAGCTGTTCAAAAAAAGACTGCAAATGATTTCTTAGTCACTTTTTTTGTTATCACAATACATGCCACAGAACACACTGCAGTAAGATTTTGAGTCTATTTCGCTCATCACAGTTGGATTTGATTCAGCTGTCCCAATTTGCTTTAGTTTAGTAGATTCCTAATAAGTGGCATTAAATGAAAAAAGTCTTTTTAGGTTTGTTTGTGACACACAAAGCTTCGATATTAGAATGGAAAATTCAATGTTTGAATATATCAATAAAATCATCTTTGGGTTTACATCAGGCTAAAGTTGATTTGGCAGGTCAGTGTTTTACAAAATAATCTGAACTCTGAATTGGTTAGAGGCAGCAGGCAACTGAAAGGACTGAAAAGAAAGGTCTTGCTTAAGAAATATAGCAAAACAATGAGGAACTTTTGGTAGAACATGACAAATAGCCAGTCATGAAGATCCCAGATCGGACAGCTAAAAGTTTCTGGACTGTCTGGAAACATGCCTCTGCATGTTACTAACAGAAGGGCATTAGCACCCATAGAAAAACATACACATATATATGACAATAGCAAAAGTCAATAAAAGAAAAGAAAGTGCAATGCTGAGTCACATAAACATAGCAAATCCCAAAAATCTGAATATTGTAACCAGTCATAAATCATACAAAAAAGCAACAAAAAGATTTGCACTCTGGCAAAAAATCTGTTTCTCTGCACAGATGAGCAGCCAATAAGAAACAATGCACACTCGCTGATTTATAAAAGTTACAACAGCAGGCAAGAGGCAGGCTGTTTTCCTCCTGTGTCTACAAGTCTTTGGAATGACGGCTCTTACTTCTTCTCAATTTGTCAATTTGTCCAGTAAAACGTGTCCACTAATTGTAACTGAGGGGTCAAAGCTGCTTACTGTGTTTGTCAGGGCCAGCGTGGAGCTGCAAATACTGCATGTCTTTGTTGTGCAGCTGGATGTTGAGCTTCTGCAGAGAGTCATCCCTCTGCCTCAGCGCAGACTCCAGGCCCAGGATCCGCTCGACATGTTTCTCCACCAGGTTCGTCTGAAATCACACACATAAATCATGAACAGATAGCCCAATCTGTCGCACAGCAGAGAACAAGGTAAAATGTTGCCTTTATTTATGTGTGGCACATGGTACAATCCTGTGATATTTGAATCAATTGTCAAACACAGGAATTGGTATTGATCTGGAAAAATAACACTAACTGTGTCTGAATTAAAGCAATTATGCAAAAGGATAATATTGGAGGCAAATTTCCTACATGGAAAAGGTACCATAAGCAGTCAATTGCAAGGTAACATGAATGCTTGATGTTTGTGGACATCAAAAGAAGGCAATTCTTCACAAAGGACTTGGTTGATTTGGAAAGCTTGTTTCCCTCCCAAGTTGAAAACATTTCTAGAAAACCACAATTTGTATTTACTCTGGTTACTTTTGCCAAAGATTAAAATATAATCGCAGCATAGTTCTGAATAAAAAGAAAGGCTCTGAGAAAGGAAAGCTTCTCAAGAGGTGATCAATCTCCACATCTTTGCCATTTAACTCGAAATAAGAAGCAAATCATTTAACTATGTCATTTACTGTTTTTTTAAGAGCCTTCCTACTTTAAATTTCTAAATCTCTCTATCACTTTACAGACGTGTTAATGAGTAAGTGAGCGAAAGGCTGGAAGGTGACCGAGGCGCAGTTTTCTGATGAAGTCCCATTAATGAGCTGCAGGTGACACTGCGATGGTCCCTGCCAGGTGGCGGCTCCAACATCTTTGGCACACTTCACTCCCTCATCACTCTGACAGTTTAAAGCTGCTGAAGATACTCTGTGAGATGGACTCCACTGTCAAGTGAGATGCTTTATTGCCTCAGAAGGGCACCGAGGAAAGTTCAGCCAGCCAATCTGTTCGGTTGGACAGCTCTGCCTCGTTGTTGATTTGTAACCACTTAGAATAAATGAGATTCTCACGATTTTAAGCGGCGGAGCGACACACAAAGGAAAGTTAAATCACATGCGGCTTAATTCTTCGGGGGAACGGGAATAATTAAAACAATTGCTGAGAGAAGAATCTCTCTTCCAAAAATATTTTTAGCCAGATTGCAATTTGCAGGATCAGCAAATTCATGTTTTGTTGTGTTTTGTTGTGAAAAGAAAGATACTATCGCTTAGCAGAAATTGCCTACAGTGAAAGATTTGATGATCGGCAGCATATTTTACTGTGAATGTTGGATGTTCTCTCCTCCAGCCAAAACTACCAGTTCATGAAAACTGCGAACTTGATGTTGGACTAGACGTAAATGAACTTTGTTCAGCAGCAGGGCTTTGTTGGGAGGTACTTTAGCTCCTAAAATTATCAAGAAAACCAAATTCTCTAAAAGCGTTTAAAGAAAATTGACAATAAGAAGAATCAATAAGAAGAATGAGGGAAAGCCCATAAGAAAATATCATGGCTTTGATAGATTAACTAACATATCCAGGTAAATTGGAGGGAGACCTTTCGGAGTATTTTCAGCCACACCTGAAACGACAGAAAAACATGTCGTTTTCTCTTACGACATGTTTGAAAAGTCAAGAGAAATCCAACATCAGGAGGAGAATCGTGGAGCTGCACCAGTCTGGTTCCACCTTGAGAACAACTTTCAGTTCCCTGAAGCTGTCACATTCATCTGTTCAAACTATAATATGTAAGTACAGACATATTATAGTTTGATATGTCTGTATCCTGAGCTGTGCAACCATCAGAAAGCTCAGGAGTCAGACAATTTTCGTCCTACATATGAACATATTTTGGTCCAAATTGTGCAGATTGACCACAGAAGAAAAACCTTGTGAAAACTTTGGCTAAAGCTAGTAAGACAGTCTGATTATGCACAAAAAAAAAAACAAACAACCATTTTGTGTCCTGCTTTACTATTATGAATTACTTTGTGTTCTTTGTACATTGAAATCCTTAAAAATACATACATTGAGGCCTGTTGTTCTAATAAAGCTCTTTGCAATCTCTGTCTTGATATAAACCACAAAGCCGTATGGATTTTTAGTTTTCTTAACTTTTGTGTCTTTGATTCAGTTGCAGGGCTAAAAAAAAAAAAAAAACAACACTTCAAAATTAATGTTCCCAGGTGCTCCCCATCCAATCTAACTGGAGTGAAAGATGCAATTACATATTCATCTACAAAATATTTAGTTATGGGGCACAATACAAATGCACCATGACATACTTCGATTCCCTGATGTACTTCAGCTACGTTCATTCTGTTGATCTCTCACAGGAAATCTCGATGAGAAACACTGAGGTTTGTGGCTGCAATGGAAGAGATTTCAAGGGGTATGAACTTGAAAAATATTTATTAATGTATTGCCATCAAGTTGCTAAAAGTAATTGAAAAAAGCTAAAAAAAAAATGCAGAAGATAAATCTGCATGCTGTCTTCTCAAGCTTTCAGGATACAGAAATAAGAGCTTTTCTGCAGCAGACAGCTGCTATGTTTCACTGAACTGGAACCAAACTGGAAGAACTCTTGTTGTATTCATATAAGTTATATATTTTTTTACATCTAAACACATATTTCATTGACTATTAATGATATCAATTCTTGCTTTTTTTTAAAATCTCGAGTGTAAAACTAACACTTGATGAATAAACCATTAGAGTCTAGTGTAAAGCCATCTGAGTGTTGCTTCTGACCATCTTGTCGAGGTCCCTCTGGAGGTTGCTTTTCTCTATGTGGATCTTCTCGTAGGCCTGGATCACATCCTCCAGCTGTTCCTCCCTTTCCTTTCTCTTCTGCAGCTAAAGAGAGACAGATAAAAAAAAAAGAAGAAGCTGAAAAGCCGGCAGACTCACACAGACAACGAATCAAGTTGACACATTTCCTCCCTTCTTAGTTTTCAAACTTCCCCACAGAAGGAGAAAATGAAGGGAAAAAAAAAATTCAGAGAGTCATCAAACGTGTCCCTCAAGAAGATGTTTTGTAACCGGGTGAAATTGGGACACCGAATATCTAAGACATCAGCATGTGCAGCACAGCACTTCCCTAATGTCACAAGCGTTTTAAAAAAAGGGGCCCACTTAACATCTCGGTGGCTTAGTTTTCTTACAGTGTGGCACGATGAGACACAATCGTATTTGGCAGATCTAAGAGCACTGAGATTCTCCAAAACTGAGTGAAATTAAGGGATTTTCAAAGTAGGCGAGGGAACGAGCTTATCGAAGCATGTGGAAAGAAAACATGGTCACTTCTAGGCAATCGAGTGGGAGCATCAATGAGGGACTGAGATAAACAGACAGGGACACACTAATGGTGCATGCCGAAGCAGGGACGGACGTTCAATGTGTCGATGGGAACATATGCGAGTGGAATCTGGCACTGGTGCATGGATGGCTTGTGGAAAGCTTTGTGAAAGAGTACAGCAGTGATTTATTGGGATTTGGTGTGACAGACCAACAGAAAACCCTGTATAAATGTCAACTAGAAGTAAAGCAATTCATGGTTTCTTCAGAAGGATAAATCTAAAATGTGACATGCCCATCCATAGAGCCCCTATTACATTACCACCCATAAATAAAACTGCCTTCAGAAGTCACCTAACTAGTAAAAATCATATATCTGTGGTTAATTAAGAGTCAGTAATCAGTTACATACAGGATGGGAAGGAAAACTGACAGTAAACGCATCGCTGCCTCAGTGACAAATGGTGGTGGCATCATCACACTTTGGGAATTAATTTCCTCAGCAGGGACAGAAAAACTGACCTGCTGATAAGGAGATGGATGAAATTAGATAAAGCGTAGATAAATCTGAGTTGGAGGCGCAGCAGGAATTACCTTATTGCATAATAGTGACATGACCCTAAAACCTAAAACAACTCATTCTGAATGGAGCTCAAAACAGGTGGAAATGACTACACTGAAATCTCATTATTTGAGAATTGTGTTTTGAAAAAAGTATGTTTTCTATTGGCCAAAGTCTTATCCTAACTTGTTTAAAAAGAAGCACAATAAGTCTCCTTTACAACATGTGAATTAAGAATGGGATGTCACTAAAGTTCACCCATCAGTGAAGGCACATGAGTGCAGCCTATGTACTGTGTTTATTGAGGCTCTCTGTGCTCTATAGGTTCGGTTCCCACAGAGCATGCTCACAGTGTCATGTCTCATTTCATCAGTCGGAACGTCAGGTGTCAGACAACCCCATGACCTGTGGAGTCCCACGCTAATCATCTCTGCTGCTCTTATAAACCATTTCCTCACTCTCTAGCGCTGTTCTTTCTCTTTTTTTTTTCACCACTGCTGCTACCAGTTTCACCACGGCCTTCCTGTGCAAGCCGCCTCTCGTTTCCCCGTGTTCTTGTTCACACAGTGGTGAGAGCACTGGAGCGGCAGCTGAGCAGAAAAACACTCAAAGCCCCACTCTTGAACTGTGCTCGTATGAAGCATGTGCATGCACTAACAAAGATGTTGCCGTCATCCTCTGCTATAACTTCTCCTAAGACAGCTTCTACAGAGGAATCTCTAAAGCATCTCAAAGAACATCAGCCTGAAGCTCCGGTGTCTTACTTCACTCTTGAACAGCTATCCGGTTGTATCATTCCTCGTCATTTTTGCCCAGACAGCAGCTCCAGCAGCCTAATTAGCTCTGGACGTTTCCTGACCTAAATTCTACTGTAATTAAATTAGGTTTTAATGGAAGAAGGATTTCCAATGAATGAGTCCTCTAAAAAATACATTTGTCTGATAAGGCTTTTCCTTTTGTCACTGCATTAAAAAATAAGCAGCACGTGTAAAATTGGATTTTTTTCCCCTTGTTTTACTGGGTTGGCACCTCATGGGTCAGGACGTTGACTCGCTGGTGCAGGTTGCCGTTTTCTGACTGCAGCAGCGCCGTGTCTTTACTCTCAAAGGAGCAGTAGGAGTTGGTGTCCTCCCCGAACTCGCTGATCATTGGGAACTGCAAAGAGAAAACACACCAGACAGTGAATTAATGTTCATGTTCATTAAGACAATATATTGTAGTAAAGACTACAATGCTGCTTTTCCTGCCACGTTTCAGTAACATGAAGTATTTATTCTGCTATCTTAATTAATCTTTTGGACAGAATATCTTGTATCTTCTTCTGACATCTGACATAGTTGGTAAACTTAATCGAGCTGAAAGTTATGCGGGGTACGTTTCTACCAGTGTCGTGTCTAGAGACTAAATATTTACCCATTTCTCTTTGCACAACAGCTCACAAGCTCACTCAGATCGGATGGAGATTATCTGTGAGCAACAGCTTTCAATCCTTACATGAGATCCTTAATTGGGTTTAGTTATAGACTTTGACTGAGCCCGTGTAGCACATGCACATGCTTTGATCTAAATACTCTCATTGCAGCTTTGGTCGCATGTTAAGCTGCTAGAATATGAATCTTCATCCCACTTCTACTAGGATTGCTCTGTATTTAGCTCCATCCATTTTCCTAACCTGAGACAAGCAAAGGCCCTCAAGCTCCTTTTGGCTTCCTGTAGCTCAGAAATTAGACTGTGAACCTTTCCGTCAAATAAAGCTTTATGTCTTCAGCTCCAGCAGTACTGGGCAGTCAATCCACTTTTGAGGATTACTACCCATCTATTAGTGAGTGCAGCCTGCTGTCGAGGGGCTGTTTATTTCAATCAGGTCACTGCTGAAAAGTCTCGATTTTGATTTAAATTAATGAAAAGTGTATTTAAGCTGAGTGAAAGCATAACTGGGAACTATAAGCCAAAGGCTAAAGCAGATTCAGTCTAAACTATAAAGGTTTTACTCTTACAAAACCAAACTCTGGTTGTTAGCAGAGCGTTGCGATCCAGACATGCTGGTTATATAACTCAGTGTCGTTCAACCTAAATGAACACATTTCCATTTAGAGTGCCTACCATAAGGGCTTTTCATTTTCTGTGTGAAGTCATTGCCTCGCTGATGCAATGTCTATTTGAGGAGAAAACAACCCTTTTCCATTTTGAAGAGCATCTCTCTTTGCTCGGTTTAACAGTAAATGGGGTAAACATGTGCAGTCGCCCCCAAGGGCCAGAGTTTTCTGACAGCGCTGAGCTTCAGGAACTCTGAACTGGAGAGGAACCTCGCTTCAGCCCGTGTTCAAAGCAGCAGGAAGTGTTCCCATCCATCATAGCAGCAGCTGCGCTCTGGAGTTTTCTGTTTGCTGCAGCTTTGTTACTAACAGGGTTGTGTGAGGCCGAGTGTGTTAGTCGAAATTCTTCTCCTTATTGAGCCTGAAATAATGATTAAACATGAGACGTAAGAAAGAATGAGTCTGTCACCGAATCCAGACAGGACGAATACAAGATTATGTCCAACCATCCATCCATCCGTCCATCCATCCATCCATCCATCCGTCCGTCCATCCGTCCATCCATCCGTCCGTCCGTCCGTCCATCCATCCGTCCATCCATCCATCCATCCATCCATCCATCCATCCATCCATCCATCCATCCATCCATCCATCCATCCATCCATCCATCCATGGTATATCAGAAATCTAAAGGAATATGGTTCACTAATGAGTGTAGTTTGTTTTCTTCTGTAAAAGAAACTAAAGGCAAATGTCAAGTAATGGGTTTAAAGCATGGGATATATAGTGCCATTTTATAGCACATTCAAGTAACTATGTTACCTTCAGTAACATATATATGTTATATGTTCAGTAAATATATATGGTCAGTAAAATGCCATATATAACATTTTTATTAGAAGAAATGTGGCTTCATGGTTTAATGCCTTGAAATCTGTTTAAAAACTCCTGCTCTTTCTGAAACTCCATATTGAAATCACAACAGCACTCTTTTATTAACCCTTTAGCAAAGTTTTTACCAGCGCTGCACTGGGAAGTAGCTCATATAACGAGCTCAGCTGATGCAAAGTTCTTCCAGGTGTTTGCTAATTGCTGCTAGTCTGAAGGAGCTGCTCTGCTCTGTGAGATGGAAGAGTGGCAGCTTGGCAACTTCTGCTCTGAGGAGGATCTGCACCTCAGAGCAGATCCTCCTAGGCACAGAGTGGCTGTGGAAATTCAGCCATTTCTACAGCTGAATGGTTGCCATGGGAGATTAAAGAATTTCTCAAAGATGCAGGAAGGAATCCAGGTGTGTTTTTAATGAGGCAATGACATTATAACATGACATAAAGATCAAAAAACTTAAGTTTACATAATACGGCCGTTTTAACTACAATCATTAATGCTGATGACTGTGACTTTTGTAAGTGTATTTCTTTCCTTCCTGACTGGCTTGATTACACCAACTGGCTCCTCTCTGTTGAGCTGTTATGTTCTTTCAATCTACTGCCAAGTTCCTTTTGAAAAAACCCTGGCCTGGCTTGTTTAGAAAAAAAATTCTTCCCAACAATGACTTCCCAGATGATTTTATGTAACAAACCATCTGCAGCGTCCGGAAAATGAATGATGAAGCCAAACTTCTCTGTTAGGTACATATAAGCCCAGGAATCTTAGGATTTTTAATAACTGTGCCCAATCAGTTTCACTTTAAGTATTAAGTTTTTTAAATCCATTTGTAATTATAGCAGCAGCTCCTGGTAATGAATATCTCCTGTTACGTTTGGAGCACAGAACACAGAAACATCAATGATAACACAGTTAGCACATCACTGATTAAACCACAGTCAGATAACAAAGTCTGAGGTGGAGGTCAGCTGCAGAGCACCTTGCAGGCAGAGACTGCTGATTGGCTTATAGGTGATTGTTGTTGAGATTAGCTCAATTCATTGTGAAATCCCCCATTCCTTCTGCAGTCAATCATTTGGGGGGTAAAAAGTCATTTGTGTAAAAGTCAAAGTTGTAGCAAATTTTCCACTTCCTAAGTGAACTGTTTAGACATTTTTGTGGAAAATTTAGAAATTTTCCACTTCCTAAGTGAACTGTTTAGACAGACCTTCTGTCAAGCATGTTCAACATTCAATCCCAGAACCAAAAAAATTCATTTTTTAGAACATTTGGAGATGAGAGATCTCTCTCAAAAGATAACGTAATGTAAGTTTGTATCCATATTTAACCAAAAATGACATGCTAACTTATTTCTCAATAATCTCAATAATAAATCTGTTTTAATATTAAAACAAAAACAGAACATTTTTACTTAAAAGTCACCCTTTACATGTTTCCGCTCATATTTTTGATTATTAATTTTTGAAGGCTTCACTTCCATCACTACATTCTTTAACTCTAAATCTGAAAGAGGGTTCAGTATTTCTGGGGGTGTGTACATTTAGGAATCCTTATTAAAATATTAACCCTGTCTTTTAAATGTATTCATGGTGCTGCCGCTCCCTCTATCTGTGACCTCTCAGAGGTTTACATCCCTTGTTGTAGTCTGAGGTCGAAGTGGTGCCTATGACTCATTTTAAGACAAAATCTTTTAAAGGTGATATGGAAAGTGTTGCCTTCATCTTTGCAATGCATAGATGTCAAATCTTCTGTAAAGCTGGATTTTTTTTTTTGTTTTCTGTTTTGGTAATTAATCAGTTTGACCTTATAAATAATTTTTATGACCTGTTTGATTATATAAATGTTTGTTTTTTAGCTCTTCTTCATGCTGAATGCTTTTATTTGTCTTTTCTAATGCTCTTGTGCAACATAAATACATTTTACTCACTTGCTGCCTTGGCATGATTCAATGTTTGCATTAAGAAGTGATTGGTATTTACATATTCAATTACCTGTTTGAGTATCCAGGATTAATTAGTGTGTCAGCAGAGCTACTCGATTCAAAGTACAGTCTGGCCTGCATGTTTGATGTTTGGAGATGAGTCTTGTTGGTTCGATTAGACAGCAGGTGATTCAGCAATAGCTGAACTGGCATACAGATTAAATCAGGGGAGCTTTAGGGAAAATGAGTACAAAAAAATTATGTAGGAGGACTGAAAATAAGTAAAAATGGGAAAAGCAGTTGAAAGAAAGATTTACATGGGAGGAGGAGTGTGTTGCATGACACCAAAAAGGATGAAGCATGAGGGAGCAAAAAGAGATAATGATGTGAGCAGTGAGGGGGAGAGATGAATTGTTGAAATTAAGAACAAAGGAGGATTAGTAGAAGAAGAAGGAAAAAAAGAGTATTCCACTAATCATTAGTCTTAGATTTTCTGCTTATTCCAGGAATTATGCAGGAGCAGACATTTCTTATTTTTCCAACTTTAAGGATTTCAATATGGTCTACTGTATAGAGAAGGTTAAAGCGGAATCAAAAGAAAGCCGCAAAAACATAATTATTGAAACAAATACACCCAAACAGTCAGTTTAGTATTGGAGAATTTCAAATATGTGCAAATGGAGTTTAAAGAGGAAAGAGTCAGAACTTCTGGATGCTTTTAGCAAGCAGCTGTTCCTGCAGGCTTCAGGCTGCCAAACTGCTGTTGACTCATTCACAGGTGGCCGTTTGCTCAGGGACGGTTCCACAGAGAGGCAGGTGTTGATTTTGGTGGAGGCAGGTGCAGATGTTGGCCATTTGGAGTAGAAGTTGTCGCACCTGCAAACGTGCCAATACAACTCTCCCTTTATGTTGCCACCTGACCTGTTTTGTTTTCTTCTTAATTGACCTACAAACATTTTGGGTTAATTTTCCGTTTTCGGCTGCACAAAAACAACTGATGTGACTCATTTCTCACATGGCTTTACATTCCTTATTTTTATTTTGGACAATAAAAGAAATTCAAAAGCAACCAATGTATTATTTTCATCTCAAAACATACCAATCCCAGAATAAGTATGAACATTTTCTGTAGTCTTCAAACCTACTCTCCAGACATTATATAAAATTCAATCACATAAAAATTAAGACAAGCCAGTAGTCGCTGAGAGAATAATAAGGCAATGTACAAGAGTTTTAATTTTATTTTTTAATCAGGTGGTATTTACAGTTTATTTTCAATCCCTTCCAATGACCGACAGAAAAATATTTATTGGCATTACAGCAATAAATCTTCCTTTACCAGCTAACCAGCTTCGTTTTCACTGCTTTTTGATCATTTGTCTTTGGTTAAGAGCTCCAGTCTTTGAGATTGGAAAGCCTCCTTGTCATCACCCTAATCTTAGCTTCCTCCACAAATTCTGTGTCAGCTCTCAGCCTGGACTTTGTTTTTTTCTTTTGGAAACTCTCGCCAATTTAATAAAAATTGAAAAAGGTTTTTTCAATTCAAGGTTTGAGTGGCTCTCTAACCTTGGCAGTAAATCAACAGCACAAACAAGGAATCCTTCCATCTGACACGAACAAGGACAAAAACAACCGTGTTCATTAGTTTTTTTTTTTGTTGTTGTTTTGTTTTACAACAGCAGAATGTTGGACTTGAAAATGCTTTCACCTTAATTTCGTAGATCTTCAGCTTCCTCTTGATGCTGGTGTTCTCTCGCTCCAGGCTGGCCAGTCTTGTTTTGATTTCCTGATAGGCGGAGATGAGGGTGAAGTGAGATGCGGAGTACACATCGTCAGAAGGAAGAGCCGAGGTCCTCCATGCCACGCTGCCGCAGCCGTCCTCTTTTAGGCCTCCCGCGTCGCTGCCTCCTCCTCCCAGCAGCCCGAGCTCCCCACCGCCAAAAAGAGACTGCATCGTTCTGAACCTCAGCCTGAAAGAAAGCGGTTATTGGGGTATGAATTATTTAAGACTCAGATTTATTTATTTTTTTTGTATTTAATTACACGTATTCCCCAAAATAAGCAGAATGTTATGCTGCTGCCAGGCTACACATCCTGAAAGCACCAATCAGCTGCTTCCAAACAATAAAACCAAGTTAAACTGTTGGGAATTTGGTGCATTGATTGTAAAATATTCCACCTGAAAATACTAAAACAAAAATCGCAGAATACTTTCAAGCTATATCAAGTACTGACTGATTGTTGTTGGAAAATAATCACACAATAAAAGTCATAACAAAATTTATGTCTCTTAAGTTTTCCAGTCAAGCAGAAACTATAGCGGTTAAGTAGTTATTAATTGGACTTTAATGTGGAGAATCTGGATTGTTCATTGCAGCTGCTTGGTGACATGCTTTTGATTGTAGCCAGAGCAGCAGTGGGGCAGGATGTAGCAGCCGCATTCGAAGAGTGTTTCAATAACTTACTTAAAGCGCTGCCAGGCTGAAGTGGGTGTGATGACATTTCCAGCTTTTTCCAAAATATCAAAAAATCAATTATTATTATTTTTTATCATATGCCAGATAGTGAAGTGAATGAAAACATTTCCCATTTAAAATTTCTAACATGCCACACCTCCTTGCGATTCCTGCAACTTTCTCAATTGTGGTTGCATGAGGAACTAATGCTCGAACCGTAGCTGATATTTTAATCGGAATGATTCAAATATGAGTTCAGTTCATGTTTGTGTTCCATTTCACAGTGCTTAAAAAAAAAACTTAAAACTTTGATAGCCTGCCCTTCATGAGTGGCATGATGAATGAGCCGCATAGTTAGCTGATCATGCTACATCACATCTAACCAGCCCTCATGCCCCAAAGACTCGGAGCTGTCAAAAGAAATAAATGGCACCTGTAATGTCACTTTCCTGTTTTAATGCCCAGACTTCCCAGACGAGAAACGTGCACCAAATTCATACAGGATGTGGCAAGGGGCACTGAGATCTGTCAGCTCCTGGACACAGAGGTAGTTACACAAGCTGATTTTTTATGTATATTGAAATAGATGTCATCCTGACTCCCAGCTTTGCCTTGTGAGTCAGCGGTTGCCTACTGAGCTATTTTCATCTACTCCCTTCCTCCACTGTGCTTTTTTTCTTACATTTCTAAGAGTGAGGGGAATAAAACCTCAGCCAATCCACATCTCTCTTCCGCGCCGGTTTTAGGAGGATGATACAACAGCACTCCCACCCACCCAGGCGCACACACAAACTCATGGCTGTGCACACAAAGCTGACTGAAACATAGGTGCAGGCAAAAATGCCCATGTGGTCAAACAGGCTGCAGACACATGGTTAATCGTAAAAGTGGAAAAATATTAAGTAGTTGTACTCTTCAACGGGTTCAAGTTCTCATCTTGTTTTTGTTGAACTTTTTTAGGCTGAAAAATTTAAGTTTTTCCATTAATTAGGCCTAATTGATCAATTATTTCCAAACTAAGTTCAAAAATGGTGTTTTCTTGTAAAAAGATAAATAAACTAAACTTAAATAGTTCTCCAGTAAATCAGAACTATTACAGTGATTAATTTCACCAATTTGTTCAGACATGCATAAGCTGAACTGCAAACCAGCTGGCAAGTTGCAGATCAGTCTCTTGCGCTTCCATGTGTGGTGAAGGAAAGCTGGAATCAAACTTGCAGTTTTCCAACCGCCAGACACCTGCTGTTACTAAATATACACCAACTGGACATAAGAATTTCAAAGAATACTGTTTGCCATTTAAGACCTTCATAAATCTCAAATTAACCTAAACAAATTATATCCACCCTGTGATTTTGTTTCATATAATGCAGAGGAAATGAGAGTTTCATGATGAAATTTGACCATAAATCTGTTTTATAATCCAGACCCCTGGAGTTGCAATGTGTCTCTCAGTCTGTATGGATATCAGGACTTGGATGAGGTCCAAAAAGCTCAGTTGGGATGCTGAATTTATCCAATTAAAGTCTGCAAAATTGCTGTGGGAATCAAACATGCCACGAGGGCTGTTCAGTAAGATGCACAGCAAAAATATTTTTCAAACATTACGATATGAAAAGCACATAAGCAGGAAGGTACACAAATGAGATGAAGCAATGGTTTTTAAAATATACAGCAAAACAAAAATATTAATGCAAAAAATGCCACAATAAAAATATATTATCCTATTAAAACTATTACTTGCATTTTACCCAATCTTTTTCAGAGTACCTCACCCTTTCATTTTTAAGTGTCATCTATAGCATTGTGTCTCTGGTTGTATGTTGAGTTGAGTATAGTTTTACACATATCATCTGCTTTAAACCTCCTGGTTTCTGCTTTGTTACACTTTGTGATCTTGTTGTTCATTAACCACTCTAAGAACTTCTGTATTTATACAGAAATTAAATTCCACACAAGTTTTTTTTTTTTTTTAAGTTATTAATTAGATTTTTTTTCTGAAGGCAGCTGGTGCTATTGGATTTTACTCAGAGGTATCAGAGAGGGGTCAAGAACTAATATGCACCACACTTTGAAAATAAAACCAAAACCACGTATCCCTTTCACTTTACAATCATGTCCTGCTTTGTGTTGGTCTATTACACAAAGCAGAAATTTTGTGGTTGTGACATGAAAAAAATATCAAATTTCAAAAATCCTTGCATTTTGTGGGTAAATTGACAATTTGGCAAACATCAAAGCTTAAATCCTAAAAGAGCAAAAATTAGATCAATTGTGGACGCTAAAATCAAAATAAAAATGAACATCTGACTCTCTTTGCTACCATCCGTGGGTAAGGACTACATTGTGTAGGCTGATGGATGTGGCTGCATTTGCTTAACAAAAGACAAGGACAAAGGAATATTCATGCCTGTGCTTTTCTAAATTAACATACATAATTTACCCCACACAGTGCAGTTCGCGCACACTCACACAGCTTCACTTACTGGCTGCACATTGCTGTTACCCCCCACCCTCGGATTTGGAGTCAAAACTTCCACCTCTATTTTTAAGTCACAAAAGGTAGCGGGCCACCCTTTGTGGGACTGAAACCGCAGCGCAGATTAATCGTTAACAGAAGATTCAAAGGGTGAAATTGGCGTCTTTGTGGTTGTTTATTCCTTGGGGCCACACATCACACCCCTTTTTGTCCTCAGAGACTGCCTCTCTGCATGCTCCCTCTTAGTCCTTCCTTGTTTCCCTTCTCCTTCGAGACCAACCCCCCCCCTCCTTCTGCGATATTGTCTACAGTACTAAAAGGACCTTCTACCACTGCTGTGCTTTGTGTAAATGGAAAGTCGAAGAAGCCTTGAACTGCGTAGGTAACACTGAGCAGTTAATGCGCTCCGCAGTCGCAGTTCTGTGGTTTCAGTGAGATCTCCCATGGTCACTTTGTGCGAATCTGGAAAAGCCGCTCCAAGTCAGACATTTTCGTCCAACACAGCTCAGTTCTACTTTAAATGTAGATTATCACAGATTATCACTGAGTTATGCAGACTAAAGGCAAGCAAGGTTTGATACAACAAGCATACAGCCTTAACAACAATAGGATAGTTTAGATAAATGCATATTCATGTGTTACAATGGTCCAGTCCAATCCAGACCTAAATCCAACTGACAGTCTGTTGAAAGACTTCAGAAGTCCTAACTCCCATGGTGGAGAAAAACATTGCAACACAGAATCTGTTTTATTTCTGCTTCTTAAACTGAGAAGAATAAAATATATTACCATCTATTTTAATGAAGTCATCTTCCTATAATTACTATTTATATATTTCTTATATATGCACACATTTATTGGCATCCCTGACATAGCTGCGTAGTTTTATTTTTTTATTACAGTAGCATTTTCTCAGTGCAGTGCTGTAGTTTATCAGATTAATGTAAGAAGAGGGAAGAATAGTGAAAATTGAGTGTAAGAACTATGACTTGGCCCAAATTCTGGCTTTAATGAGTTGTGAACAGTATGCAGATCCAGAATATTGAAAAACAGCATTGTTATCCTTTTTAGACAAGACCAAAGCATGCAGCGAGAAAATAGCTCTGCAATGCTGCTACTTTGTCCTTGCAGAGATTCGGTCATTGACGTGCACATCCTCACGCCTGCGTCCACAAACACAAAAACCTGAGGAGTCACATCATACCTGCTGGCAGGTTAATTGGCTCATATGTGCCGTGCCTTCCAGCTTTTGGCATTGTTTACTGTGAAGCAGGTGTTCTGGACTGAAACTATGAGTTATGGGAGCATTTGGCAGATCAGAAAGGGAACGCCACCTCTCTGCCCCGGTCTCGCCATTCACAAGCATACTGTCCGAGTCAGAGGTGCCAAATGTCCAGCCTGCTGTGGGGATCGCGGGATGACACAGAGAGGAGGTAGACAGTGCCAGACAGAGAGAACGTATGGCATCAAAGGAGAAAAAGGATATGAATGGGAGAATATATATATTATATATATATATATATATATATATATATATATATATATATATATATATATATATATATATATATATATATATATATATATATATATATATATATATATATTCCTTGCCACTACAAACAGACAAAGACACAAGACTGAGGAGATGTTATCAAGTATCAAGTGACACAGTACTTTATTATAATAATAACATACATAATCAAATCACTGGCTGAATAAAACTGTTCACTGAATCCCATTGGGATTAAATGCATTAAATAAATGAGTGCACAGAAGGAGATGGTGGCATTCACAAAATTAAAAATGAAAGACTTTCACTCCTCAGAATAGGGTTTGTCTCCCTTCAGTTATCAGAGTAATAATGTATTTCAAGTTACTGTCTGACTTCCCTGGCTCTTTTTTGAGGTTTATGCTAGATTGGACATAAAATTATAACTTAATATTTATTCACACAACCTTTTCCACATGTAAGACAAACAAAAGCATCAATTAGACTTTTACTGTAACATTTTATCAGTGTTCTTCGAGGTCTGTACTGTCGCTTCTTTGATTGAGGAACTCATTTTAACTACAAACAAAAATTCAACTCCCGAAATTCAAAGAGTTTTATTAAACTCCTGAGTTTAATAAAAATAATGATAAAAAAATAATGATAAACAGCAAAAACATGAATTTTTCCAGTTCCGTGAGAAATAGCTTTTTTCAGAACTTTGCTTGAGTTGCTCATCTCTGTTGCTTAATTCGCGAACCTCGTGCGGCTGTGGTCCAAACTTTGCACTTTAACGCAACATCTTATAGGTTCTTGCATCGGGGTCATCAGTCATAACACCGAAAACAGACTTGAAGGAAAGCAGCTAATTAGAGTGAGAGCATCGCCATCATTAGACAAACAAAGGTGCTTAAAATTGCAAAGTTGTCACTTTAAAGTAACACATTCTAATAAGAACCAGGATTGCATCACATCAGGCTTAATAGTAGTGGGCTGTGTTTCAAGGCTCCTTGGTACAAAACAGTGGATGAACTTCTGACCTCAGAGAAACGGTAAACAAAGGCATGAACATGACGCACTTAGCATGCCGAAAGGGAGTTAATATAACAGGCACACTCAAACAGTAAGTGCAAAAATAATGCAGAGGCATTGTTGAGCACTGACAAGGATATATTAGACTGTTTCTGACATTAATAAAAAATTGGGTACATTTATAAGGGTAATTGCATGTAAATTGAACATTACGTTGTCATTGTGCTAAATTCTCCGTATCTTTTCTGTCCTGATGTAATCTCCCCTCCTGCTCATCACTCATTGATCCTCAGGAAACCGATCCAGACGTGAGAACAAGTCATGCATTTTGATGCTCATGTTTTGAATCTGTCGTTCAGAAAGTGGACATGATTGAGCAAAACCAAAGTGATTTTTGTTTTCAGCATATCAAAATGACCCTGAAACAGTTGAAAAACCCCAGACACTGTTGACCAGTATTAATTAATATCTTCTATGGTCCGTTCTTGTAGTTTAGGGGTTAGAAAGAGCTTTCGGTTTCAGTAGTTGTAGACGGAGGAAACAAGTGGCTTTTGCTTGGCTCTCATGAGAATTCCTGCCTGATCCCCCAAAATGAGATCAGTCTGACTGCTGTCTACTCCAAGTAAGATACTGACTGCAATGCCATACAACTGCACTTGAAAGCATGAACTCTCATTTAAAGACAAAAATGTAGTATGCGCTAAAACACATACAAAACAGCCTGGGTCCCAGCTGCCACAATGCACACCCACACACACACGCAGGGGAACACACAGTAAAAAGTGCTTATGCAGCCTGTCAGCGCAGCAGAAAAACACCACCTCAAACAAATGCCGTGCTGTGCTGTGCCATGCTGCTCCATGATTCATCACCAGGGGAATCAGCTGTGCATGCAGGCGGCCATAAACTTCCATGCTTTTGTGCGTGCGTGTGTGAGAGAGGCAGCTGCCATTTGGGAGATTGATGGCAGGGGCAGGAGGGAGACAATGAGTTGTGTTGCTGTATTTTTTCCCCCCCAACTCAGAGTTTTCTGTCTTTTCAATCTCTCTTTCCCCTCCTTCACCGAAGCTCCACTAATCTTTCTTTTTTGCGGATGCTGAAGTTAAACGTCAACTCCCCCATCCCGTTTTCTCCACCGTCATGCTGTCTTCCCTTCCCATCGTTCTCCCTGACATTCATCCATCTTGCCTTTCACCAGCCAAATTCATCACATCCCCCCTACCTCTCTCTCTGTTTGCTGGAGGGAAGAAAGTCTATCTTGACTTTGAATGAGAACTTTACCCACAAAAAACATTAATCTCCACATTATTGGATTCTCTTGCTCTGAAAAATGAGATAAAGCTGAGGTAAGCTGCAGCCCAGAAGCACAGAAAAAAAATATCTTTTTTTGATAAAAATTAATTTTATTTGCCAACAATTAGAAAAGTGAATCATGGCTGCAAACACAATCACAAACTGGAGGAAAAATCCTGTGTTCTCACACTTTGTTGACGGGGGTGAGCTAAAGTTGGATGACTCACAAGAACTTGCGTGTTTCCCGGTGAAACAAAGACTGTAATTTGGTCTCGGTCGGCGAAAAGAGCATTAAGGAAGACAAGCGCGATGCTTTCTCTCGCTGCACACTCGGCTCGCCAGCAGGCTAGAGTGAAAGATGGCTGTTGCGTGCAGATGAGATGCACAATATGATGAAGAGAAAAATGTGGCTGAGCAGTGGAGACAGTTAGCCCGGAAGTCATACAGAGATCATCTGCTCTAATAACTGTTTTCACTACTTTGCAGGCCAAATGATTAAGTGAAACAGAAATGATAATGAGCTCGCTGAGAATGCGAAAATGACTCCACTGTTACAACTTCATCTCAAGACACTTTTCTTTGTTGTTTGTGAGTCTTAAGTTGGCTGGGAATGATACAGGCTCCGTCTGATGACAGCACAGGGCAGGAGAAAAACAAACCTGATGGAACGGAGGTGAACAAACGGCACTTCAGCAATTTTCAGGGTCAAACAGGTTTGTGTGCGACCCTAAGGGAAGCAAAGGGAACAACGCCAGCTGAGTTGTGGAGGAAACTGACAGAACTGAGGGAAATGCCAACAGTAAGCACCTAAAAAAACGGCCTTCATTCAGCTTATGAAACCTTTTCAAATGTCACTTTACAATCTCAAACGTGCATGCTAATGGAGTTAACATAGATAATCACAGGTTATCTACTGGATTTATGTCAGGACTTTGACCAGGCCATTCTAGCACATAAATATCTACATATGGATATATGCTTAGGGTCTGCAAAGACGAGCCCTTTTCTGAGCTCCCTTTGGCCATTCATGCGACACAAATCCAGGCGGGCTATATCCCTCACACACATACAGGCTTTGAAAAATCCATCGCTGCGGGAGAAAAGCAGATGTGGGGTGAAGCTCCACAGGTTCAGCACACAGTATCAAACATAAAATAAATGTCAGGACACTCCTGCAGGGTTAAGCACAACAGCGGCTTGTGATGCCTAATCAGCGTTGTTCTATTTTCAAATAGCATCACTACTGAAGTAACTACCCAAGGGGAAAGTCTAGTGATATTTTCTGTCTCAGCGAACGTCTTGCCATTTTCTTGCGAGAAATGAAGTGCTTCAAATATGCAGCTTCACAGAGTCAGTGTCTGTGTGCTTCTGCCTTAAATCCCCCAGGCAGTTGGCTGCACAGACCATCTGTAATTGCAATATTAGAAACTTGAGCCACAAAGCCAGTTTACGCTTACACAAGTCAGCTAATGCAACACTGGGACTCTCTCACTGGACCCACTTGGTCTCTTTCACAAATCACACGGAGAATGCAAAAACGTTTTTTAAACTCAACCTTGATGTATTTCACGAAAGAAACTCATGCATCATCACGAGGATGTTGTGTTCGAGGACTAGTGCTACACAAGTAGTATTTGCATGTGGAGGGAAAAAACTGCCTGTTCTTTATAAAGGGCAGATTTGTGGCAAACGTGAATAATAATCGTCCTGTCCAACAGATTGTCGCTCGTGGGCTGTGGATCTCTGCAGCTCTTCCAGAGTTACCATGGACCTCTGGAGCCCCCCTTCTCATAAATCCTCTCCTTGTGATGCTTTATGATACAAAAAATACTTTACACATTCACTAGCATCGAATGAAAAAGACATTAAACAATAGGAACAGCATGTTCATGTTTGAACAGTATGATGGGATGCATAGTTTGCCCTTTTTCTCTCAGAAATAGATGCAAATATGCCAGCATAGACAAACTATCACTGAAGAACCAGCATTTATTCTGCCAGTTGTTTAGCAACAATATCCGTCTACAGTAGAGTGTACAGTAGAAGGGGTGAAAAAAGCTTCCCGTCTTGTTTTGCCTATGACTCACACAACCCGGTGCAGTATCTGTGATGCAGGTGTAGCTAATAAAAGATACTATTCAGCACACTCTCCACCAACAGCGCCTGAGCTGCATGTTCAACATAGGAAGCCATATCTAGAGTCTCTACACTGCTCTTAATGTCGATAGGTAAACAAAATAATGGAGGCTTATCAGTTACATGACACCAAAACAGGGGACAGTATAAGGAAGAAGCAGAATCTTCACCAAAATTGGTTATAATGACATCAAGAAGAGAAAGATAGATAAATGTAAATTTTCATGACAGCATTGGGAAATATTTCAGTCTTTCTCATCTTCTACCTTGAAGGCCACATTCTATCTGCATGCAGATACTGATAAACTGTTTAGTAGTTTGTCAAGACAATAGTTGCCCAAATAAGATTTAATAGACATCCCCCATTTTCCTTTTTCTTTTTTTTTTTCTTTGCTAGAAAACATGTGGAAAGTGGAAATACGCTAAAAATCCTGCACTCTCACACATAAGGGCGATAATCAGTCACCAGATAACTTACACTTTTTTTGGGACTGATGGTCAGGATTCTCAGAGAGAACCCACATATATAGCATGGAGAACATTGAAGCTCCACAGAAACTAGATGACATTTAGACTGGAATCCTTCCAGCTGTTAGGCAACAATCGAAAGGTCAACATGGGCTGCAGTACAAGGGAAAAACTATTGTTGCAAGTTTGACTTATTGAAAAACATCAATTAGTATAAAAGTTGACCTTTAACAACAGGTTCCCATTGTACAATTTCTTCTGTGTTGAAAGAATCCTTTGTGCGAGAAAATCTTTGGTTGTGACTTTTGTCTCTTTCTAGGTTTTAGCTTCTTCTCTCTCATCCTCCGCCCCTGATTCTTAGAGTTCAAATTCTACATTAAGCTTTCCATTCATTGTTGCCATGATAGCTCACTCACCTATTTATGTCTTCTAGCTTCTATTAAGTCCTTTATCGTGCAGTGTAAAATGAAATATGAACGCGTGTGCACGGTTATTTGTCCAGCATGTCTCTGTGTTGTCCTGTGAAGGACTGACAACCTGTCCAGGGGCCTGAATTTACAGAAGAAGCTCAAGACTAACAAAGAGCAAATGTGATAATGGGAAAGTAAAATGAAGCGCGTGTAAAGACACAGATTAAAAACAAGTGTAGCAGAAGAACAGTCATGAAAAAAGAACAAGCATGCTTATGTGAGCCGAGGCATTTCATCGAAACACCCCTCTGCTATATCTGAATTACACAACGGGTTCAATTCCAGCCTCCATTATTTGAGGATATTAAGATCATCGCCAGCTTAAGACAGAAAATAAAAACAAGTGTTTAATTGGCTCTCAGAGCTGATATGATGATCTTAGGTTGATGATTAATTAATGAAGCCTGGTGCTGCTGGTTCACGCTGGATGAAACAACATGATGTGTGAGAGGGAAGAGAGCAGCAGCTCGGATCAGACAGACTACGAGATAACGCAAAAGACGGCGGTTTGTGGCTGGGGGAGCGTGTACATCTTGTGCGGCGTCATTCAGCTGGAGCGTAAAGACGTCTGCTCATTCAGGTGATGTAAACCTTACCGATCAAGCATGTGTGTCGAGCTTCAAGCTGCACATGTGCCCTTTGTCAAGACGTCAGAGCATTATTTTAATGGAAGTCACAGTCCTTGGCAAAGGACAAAGCTGCATATATGGCTGTCCCTGTGAGGACACGTACAAAAATGAGCTCCTTGGTAACAAGTGAATGCCCTAACATCTAACTCCTCTGAGTTGATGACCTTCAAACAGCCGTTTGGACGAGGGTGAGAAAATTAGGACTATCCAATAACCCAAAAAGTGTGAAACACAAAAGGTGTGAAACAGAACCTGATTCTCCTGAGGAAAAGTCTTGCAAATGTAAAACGAAGCACACTACAGTTAAAACTAGTGTTATGGATGATCGTCTTCTTCAGAAAGCTGCATTTTATATGAGGAAGGGCTCTTTTTGTCTGCGTGTGTAATATGCGAGTATGCGAGTTCAGGGAATAAAGGGACTCTGAGGGGGTGGGGAAGGAGTAAGAGCACTGAAAATGTACTCGAGTTGCTCCACAG
Source organism: Poeciliopsis retropinna (assembly GCA_010277075.1). Lineage (NCBI taxonomy): Eukaryota > Metazoa > Chordata > Actinopteri > Cyprinodontiformes > Poeciliidae > Poeciliopsis > Poeciliopsis retropinna. The sequence goes on along the minus strand of VMRM01000023.1, from coordinate 7,007,085 downwards.
CTCCAAAGTGGACAGCTGGATTCTGCATAACAATTGAACAATACGAATACTTTAAAATGTAGATACAGTTAAGCCCAAACGTATTTAGGTAATCTTTTAATTTTACAAACATGTTTCCTCTACCCAGAAGAAGTATTAGCATTTTGGAGTGGCCCAGCTGGAATCTTGACTTGAATCTGATGGAGAGATCTAGAGATTAGTTTGATAGCTAGAAGACGTTCAACCTCAAAGACATGGAGTTCACCACCAAACAATAATTGTTGCATTATCAATGAAAACATGCAAAAACCAAGTCTATTCTAAGGAAGGATTGATAACTGTAATGACAAGAAAGACTTCAATCAAATACTATGATGTGTGTTCAAGTGTTATATTATTTTTGCAATCTTGGAAAATTTTAGGTTTTTCCCAGTTGGAAAAAGAAAAACTTTTTGTCTGAATTAAATAATTCTGGATTTAAATCTGTAAAGACAATTTGGCAGTCAAAAGCCCATTTATGAGGTTTCACTTATTGCATGTTGTCAAGCATCTCACTCATGCTTTTAATGTTTTTATTAAAGGGGGACATGTTAAGTGAAATTAAGTTTTTTGAGATTTGTATCATGTCACAATGTTATTTCTCATCAAAAACATTCCTAGATTGTTGCTTTGAGCCTTTGTTGCATCTTTGAGAAATCCTTGACTTTTTGGTGGCAGCCATTCAGGGGTGACTAAAGACATGATCCCACAAAGTGCTGCCTTTTCCACAAAGCTCCTCCTTGGAACTGCCCGTCTGTGGAACACATATTACAACCATTTAAGTTGCCATTACTTTTAGGCAATGGACATCTCTGGGTTAGCTTTCAAATTCACAGCAAAGTTTCAGTGGTCATTCTCAGAGAGTTAAAAAGAGGCCCTGCAGTAGACAGAGGCGGTTTGTGCAGCCATTAACGACATTGCGGCATGTGGATGGACGAATGCCACCACTTCTGTCTTTGTCTTATTTCTTCATTCCTGTTGCTGGTCATTAAGCTGTGCCCCCCAGTTACTGGTGGTATTGCTCCTTCTATGGAGACTGGGTACTCATCTGTAAGCTCGCTGATAATGAACTCAAATACATATGAAATTATTACAGGAGAATTAATTGGATCTTTACTGTATCTGTATAGAAAATATCACAGGATCCACAAACTGAATAAGAAACTGCTAAAAAACAAACTTGTTTCTGACAGAGACGGTGTTGTTGATCCAGAAACTGACCGAGAATAACTTAACAAGAAGACAACTCTCAAAATGACCCAAAACAGTAAAGCAAGAGAAATAAAAGAGCACACACTTTAGGAGGTGGATCTGAACATTCTTATATTCCTTCCCTACTTGGTTTTCAAATTCACTGCCAGCTAATCGTTTCATCTCCAGCACTGACTGGTTTCATGGTGCCAGAGAAAATAATAAAACCGGCATGTACAGTGGAGGTCATGGAAGAGCCAACACCAATTTTGTCCTGAGGGCATTAATTCAGCCATGTGTAAGATACTGGATATGATGTGAATGTCACATTGGCACAGAGCTCATACTCTGAGAGATGCTCACAGACAGAGGCAAAAGCACATATAAACATGTCTGAGGCTGAAAAAGCAGCGCAAACTTAGCTCAGACAGCTGGGAGGTTTATTGTTATACAGCCTTTGTTAGCAACAGCAGAACCAAAATGTTTTGTGATTTCAGGACAGAGACCAAAATGTTAGACGAATGATGATGAGACCGTCAGTTAGCAAAATAGCAGATGTGAACAAACGGCATGTTCTAAATATAAATGTGCTCACAGGGCATGCAGATTTAAACCACGAGATTACCAATGTTGTCTCCTGGTTTTTGTCCTGATTAGTTTCAGTTTGATTACCCCCTGTGCATCAGTGTTAATAAAGAGGCTTAGATGCCACTTGGAATACAAAAATGCTTGTCAGAAATATGTATCAACATTTTGTTAAACTTTATTCCTTCCCATACATAACAACTAATTCTGACTTTGGATTAAATAACAGAAAATTTGTTTTCCTATCAATATGAAATTAGGCATTTTTGAGGGGCAGGGCGCGTGTTATCTGAGCCTGTTTGTTTTAAAATTGCCAGAAAAACTGATTTTGATGGAATTTCATAAATCAGTTAAATGATGGATTATAGTACATGAAAAAACATAATTAGTGCAAAAATGTTGCAAAAAAAGCATCTTGATTGATAGTCAATGGCAGAAGCTGTGCTGAATGGAGATAAATCACTCAAGTAGGTTTAGAAGGCATGATAAAGTAGTTAGAAAAATGTACTAAATGAGTGAGGGTTTCAAAGGCATATAGTGCTATATGTGGCATAAGACTTTCAATGGTATCAGACAAGTAGTAAATTTTTAATTGGACACGCAAACAATGCAAGCAGGGTAACACAAACTATGGAATGAGAATTAAGAGTAAAAGAAAGCACTACCGCAAGCAATTAAAATTGGGAGTCTGGGGAACAGCAACATCTAAGGAAGATAAAAGAAACAGCTCCAGCAAATCTGCTCAGAGATGATGGACTGCAAACAGGTAGAGCAGATTGAGGCCTGAATCTGAGTAGAGAGGTCCACATGCTGCCTTCGACTGTTCTTTCTACTTAGCAGAAAATGAAGAAGAGCTGACGTTGACAGCCAATTACCAGACACAAGCGCCACAGCAGTCTTGTTAGGCTGATGCGGCCATAGATTCCAGGTCATGCAATGTTGCACACGTCATGCATGTAGACCAGAGTTAACTCAAAGTCACCGTCGCAAACGAATGGCAACCAGCTTGTGTGTCGAGGACAGAGCTTATTCTTTTAATGCTCTTGCTACTGTTTGATCGGATTTATGGTTTCAAGGTGTAAGGAAGGTTTTTGCAGCTGGATATACTGAAACGAAGAACAAAGAGGCTGATGTAAAGATCTAGCTTTGCAGTAGAAAAAGCAGAAGCTTACAGAGCACAGACAGATCCTGAGTGATCTCTTTCTGTCTCGAGTGTCACTCTGCCTGAAGCTCGCTGTTTTTTCAGCTGCGTTATTTATTGGAAATCCATGCGCCGGGTCTGGCCCGGCTGCAAACACATGGATTATCCCGCAGATGTAATTTATTCTTCGTATCCTGAGTCAGTTCAGTGACAGGTTGTTAGCGAGGTCAGATTGCAAGCAGAAGATGGCTTTTTTTTTCTTCCAATAGATGACGTCAACACGACTGAATCATCTGACTGCACAGTTACACATACTGGATCCTCCTACACCCCAAAAAACAAAGACTATTTTATTGTTTTATGTTGATGGATGTACACTGCATTTATTAGCTTTTTTCGATCCCATCCATTATTTAATATCATAATCACAATTCTTAATGTAGTATGTATAAATTTGGGTATAAAGGACAATGAGAATCCATCCATCTGCTCAAATATATTATTGATAAACAGATTTGAAATCCATATTGCATGAAACAATATAGTCAATTGCATCTACTGTACTGCAGCTAAACCGTTCTTAGGAAATAGCACATTGAAATTGAAAGCAAAATTCTGCTGGTGATTGCAATTTGATGTATTGCGCAGCATATTTGGACATGTCATGGTTCTACAAAAACGACCAACTGTCCCACCAGAGCTGTAAATCTCTGCAGCTCCTCCAAAGTACCATGTGCTTGCACATTGAAATTTGTTTTTGTAACGTGGTAAAATATTTAAAAGTTCAAGCTGTATGAATATGTTTGTCGAGTACCATTGTTGTAATATGAAGAAAACGTTTCAATAATTGTAACCCAAGAAATATGGATATCAGAAATCATATTCTATGGTGGAAGTGATTCACTGGTGCAACTTTATTTGTGGTATCTCAAAGATACAGAAAAATATCTATAAAAGCATTTATTACCCTCTGCACATTTTATGGTTTGAAATTGAAAACAAAAATAGCACAAGATTAATTTGAAGCTGCAGGAACAACAAAGAAATATATTTGGGATATGTCAACAAGACATTTCCTCACCAAACATAGGTAGGCCATTTTCAGAGTGTGTGAGCAGATATTTTTAGGTGCACCACAGGGAGTTTAAGCAGTCCTGTAACGAGCGGCAAGCAAATGGGTAACCTGGTTTTTCTGTGACACAAAAAGAATCGTGAATCCCCAGCGAGTCCAAAGACTCCAGATTCGACAAGGACTTTCTTCCTCTTTTTTTTTTTTTACACAGCTGCTGTCTCTTTCCATTCCTTATGCACTTCATTCCCTTTCCCTATCACTAATGTATTGGACATATGCCGCACATAAGCGTAAACTGGTCGGCACTGTGTTTAGAATAGGTGTAGAGAGTTGCATCGCCATTGCATCACATTTTTTTTCTCCAGTTTCCCCAGCAACCAGGTGTCCAGCAGGTGCCCAACAGCAACCACCACCCTGTTATGTCATTCTGCTGTTGTCACGCAGTGCTCAAGGTTTCATTACAAACAAACCGTCGTGCTTCAGTTCTGCTCTTGCAGAAAGACTTCGGCGCTGTCAGTGGGGTTGCTACTGAAACAATGGAAGACAGCCGGGACGGTGCAGTGGGAGGTGTGAGTTTGTTCCCTTTGGGAGCAGCAAAGAGGAGTTTGGAAAGCCTCTTTTTTTTTCCTTTTCTGCTATGTGACTCATATAAAATCCAAAGTCTTGGTTTAGAGTAGGACACAAATACAGGTGGGCCGCCCATCAGATTTCTCGTTTTCGTCACACGGCCACCCTTGGCCCACAGAAACTTTACCGATGGGATAAAGATGAGTGCTAGAGCAGAAATTTGTTTCTTAATAGAATAATCAGCTCCTGATACTACTTTTGTTCAAGAACCTAAGCATTTTTGAGTGTGACAAGCAGCTGGATGAATGAAAACATAGTTATTTATTAGCAACATCATGTCTGTGTCAAAAAGCAGAAAATAAGCTTCGCAATCAAACATGCTGAGTATATTCAGAGTAGCTATCTACCACAACAGTAAACACAGCAAAAAAAAAAAAAAGAGAAAGAAATATACAGTTGAGTTCTTTGGATAGCTTTCAATTTGCAGCATGTGAAGTTCTGGTGTGAACTTCTGACTATTATGGATTTCATCTTGATGCATGTACTAGCAATTCCGGTCAAGTTGTAAAAAAAAAAAAGTTTTTCAATTAATTACTTTTATATTATCATACCGAGAAATACAATACAATTCTAACCTCTAGATATGTTCAGTGGGGCCTAGTGGGAGCAATCTGTGTTTCAAATTATTATTTCTGGATAAATTCCACTTCTTGTAAAGCTTTTACAACCTCCTTTAGTGCTCTTTAATATTTCACAAGAGAATCTGTCTGTATACTTTATGCGTCATTTAAGCCCGGTTGAAGAATATAAAGCAATCAAATTGTACGAAGCAAAGCTTATCAACATTTTTGCAAGAATTACGAGATCAATGATCACGATCAAACGGTGATAGAGAATTATTGAATTCAGAAACAACCCATCTGCCTTTTCTGTCAAGCTCATTTGGATATGCCTAAAATTATGTTAGGCAACAAGATGTTTAAATTCATAAAGCATTTTCAGCTCTATTCCAGTCAGGAAAATATTTGAGTGAATGTTTTGAGCATTTTTGTTCGCATCCTGCAGACAATTTCATTAGTATTCAACAAAAGACATTATGTAGATAGCCAAATGTTTTTTGTGTCTGGTGAGTCATTTCTGTGTTAATTCATGTTTGATTCAGATCACTATCCTATTCAAAAGACTGAATGATATCCAATTTTCAGTTTTCAGATTTTTTTATTCTAAAAATGCTGGCATTTCAAAGACTTTGTCAGATGCACTCCAACATGGTTTCCTGTGCTTTTGGGAAACGAGCATCATCGATGTCGTGCTTCATGGAGTTCATACCTTCCTGGAGAGTTTAATGCAAAAAAGTGTGATCTTCAAATAATTCCAATTAAGGTCCTGGCAGAGTCTAACAACCTCGTATTTCGATCTGCGCTGAACGAAAAGGAGAAGCTTTTTCTTGGCATGCCCCTTAAACAAACAGTCAGCAGGTAGAAATTTTCTAATGGCTGTTATGAAGACTTTGTGACCCCAAGATGCCACTCTGAGCTGAACTTTTCTAACAGTGAGCTTTTTACGTATGTTATCCTCCTACTCACTGTAAATGGTGCAGCGGTAAATATGGGTTCTTGTCACATCATATTTATACCCCAGGGAAACAGAAAGTCATGGATAGCTGTTGGTGTTGATGGTGTCTGTTAAGCCAGCGGTTCTCAAAAGTTTTCTCATTTATCAACATACATATGGGAGCATTCATAAAATGTAAAAAAATAAAAATTAAAAACCCACTCCCCCCCCCTTAATACTAAAAGCCACTTTGATCTTCCATTACTCTGTTCATTGGTCAAACGTCCGGATGTTACAGGCTTGTTTTTATCAACAGTGAGTTAAATTGTCGGACATGCAGATAGTGGTAATAAAGAGAACAACTCGCCAGCCTGAGCTCATCAGCGTTCATAGTCCAAAACATTTTTTTCCTCCAGGAAATATTTTTGCTCTATCTCTGAATCAACATGAAAATAGTTTGACCTCTAGCGCCACGCCTCTTTTGATAGTGAGCGCCTTACATAAACATAATTAAAACAAGATTAATCAATTCCCTATATCACAACGCTAATCTGAGTGGCAACTTGTCACGGCTGTTCTCTCTCACTCATTTAGCCATGATGGATAGAGGTTGGAAACCTACACACAAAGACACATGCATACCTGATCGTCTGCACATGCACAACAAACCCTTTGGCCTTGCTGTTGCTACCCACTAGAAGCTAAAAAAAAAAAAAAAAAAAAAAAAGCTATCTGCAATTTATTCAGTTATGCCAAAAAATATTCATATGGCTGGGAGATTTAAGTTTACATTTATTTCTAGTCAACCAAGAAATTTTTGTCTAAAATGAAGTGAGATTTTAGTACTTAAAAGATAAAGTAACCCAAGAATGACTCTTAAAACAGAAATGTGTCATTTAGAAAACAAAGCCTATAGTCTGGTGCTGCAGTCCTTTGACTTATTCAGGAACCAAATGGAAACACCAGTTGTACAACTCCCTCAAAGGACCGGGGCAGAGAAGTGCGTCACTCCGTCGTTTTTTCCCCCTCTCTGTCTCCTCTTTGCTTCACCTCTCCAACCCTTGAAAGCCGTCCATGAATATTCCATCAGCCAGCAGGGCCTCTGCCGACCCTCTTCATTTAATGATTCAGTCTGTATGTGTCTTACATAAACGTCCGTGTTTATGCATAGGATCATGATCGTAGCGCGTCACTTGACAAAACCAGAGGCAGGAAACGTAGAAGTGAGTAAGGAAGCGTTGCAAAACGCACAGGAGGTGAGTGAACAAGGTTTTTGCATAAATTATCAATCTGTGAATTATGTCAGCACAGTCTCCAGGCAGGACACGCTGTATGTGTATGTGTGTATGTGTGTGTGTGCATGTCTGTGTGGGTGTGTGTGTGCGTGTCTAATGTGTGCTGCTCACCGATAATGATACTGCAAAGCAAGATAAATGACCTCTTGTTCCTGTGGTGGCTACTGACTCTCAGGTAGAAACTACAGCATCACCAGCCAGCAGTGGAGAGAACACAGACTGGTTTTTATACATAGCCTGACCTAAAAGAAAAATCTGATTAATGAGAAAATATTATGGTTGGTTGGAAAGAATAATTTAAAAAAAAAACCCAAACTGAATCACTGCAACAAATGAAATTTCCTAAGTTAAAATAATAAGTTCCTTCATAGGAGCATACTTAATTTATTGTAACCATATAAAAATCACATAGACAAAAACAGGATTTTTTTGCATTTTTACTTGTATTCTACTTTGTTTTAAGACAATTACACAAAGAATGAGTTAAACTTCACTATTTATAACCATATCACTTGAGACATTTAGCCCAACTAAAAGTCATGGGTCACTAAATTAGGACTGGCTCAATCATCAGCAGGTGTGGCCCCACTTTGAAAGCAGGCACTTTGATGGTGTGGAGCTTACATGTATGGGGAAACATAATGTGTCTATAGACACTGGGCTTTTGATCATTTAGTAATCAAAAGTACACACTTATGTTTCAACGTGGGTGTATCAAAATCCAATCCTCGAGAATTACTACTCTGCAAATTTAAGAAGCATCTCTTCTCCAACTCTGTCTTGTACTCAACATCTAAGATTTGCCAGAAAAAGAGATTTTGCTCTCTGAAGAGAACATGGGACCATAAGCTGCCTTTGCAAAAAAAAAAAAAAAAATTTTTTTAATGCTAACTTCATGGAAGAATATCCTTTTACACAGATGAGACTAAAGCACAACACCAGAACAAATATCAGCACAAATAACCCAAACCAGCACTCAAACAAAGTAAGGGAGGGATCGTGATCTGGGATTGTTTTATAGCCTGCAGGATTTATGTACCTTGGACTCATTAAGTCAACCATGAACTACTTACTAAAGTATAAAGGAGAAAATAAAGGAAAGTCAATTGTGACACCATTGTCTGACAGTATAATATTCAAACACTACTTAAGCATTAGTAACTGGCACCCCCATGCACACACATTTTACGTATGCACAAGGAAAAACAAAGCATGAGCCCCAAAAATGCGTTTGACTTATTTTGTCTCTACTCCACAAAATTTTTATTTATTTAGCTGAAAATCCATATGAAAATGATCCTGATGCACAAGGAAATTATAAACATTTCTACAAAGCAGCTAAACTCATATGAACAATAATCTCACACATTCATCTTAACGAGAGCTAGCAATAGCAACAGCTTTATCGTACAAGCACATTCAAAAAATGCACTGCTCCGTTGAGTAAGGTTATTTTTCAGGCGGGAGCGACTGCTAATCAAATACTTGGAAATGATAATGTTCCAACAACAATTTCAAATCATCATCAAATCCAAACCTGATTCATTCATGCTGACCCCATTTCACTGTGACACTGCTGAGAACAATGAAACATCTGAACATGATTTTGTAACCGTCAACAGGAGAAAATATGTGTTCACAGTTTTTGCCGTTCTTCAATTTAACTTTTTTTTTCATAAAGCACATCTTTTACAAAGTAGCTGCAAAGCTTAAAAGTCCAAGGTCTCAAGGCATAGAGAAAACACTGATTATTTTTGCAGTTTTTACGCAGAACATAAGAGGGATGATTGCATTCAGATTATTTTCTTTTCTTAGCTTAAATAGCTTCAATCTAAAGCTTGTTAAATATTTTCTTAAACTGTCGTGCCAGAAATGTCTGTTGAATTCCTTGGTACAAGAAGATGACTGAAGCTGTTTTGCGTCTTTGTTGAAGTGTCTCATGAAACAGTTTTATTCTCAGATTTACAGGTGTGACAGGTAGTCAAGTTCATAGAAAGAAAACATCAAACCTATAAGAAAAACTTTACCCTGCTGACATACCAAATGCACATCTTTAAGCTGCTTTAACATTGTTTGCTATCTTGTCATTCATACAGAGATTCATAAAACGTGCTGTCTAAAAGTGAGCAAAACTAACAGAACTTTCAAGTCCTGTCATATTTCTAACATATATGTCAGGTTCAGCACTGTTTGTATAATACATAACACATGCAAATAATATGCATAACTAAAGTCCCGCCCCTCAAGTGCGCCCTCCATTACCAAAACAGTCAGAGAGAATTTAAATTGAAAAATACTGTAGCACCGCTAAAAAGAATAACAATGTCAGTGAAAAGAAAACTGTCAGTGTGAAAGCTAGTTATTTTAATCAACAGAATACATTTAGAGTTATAAGTATTTTTTTAATAATTTTTTTTTGTTTCACTCTCAATACAGTTGTCAGTACATTTATTTCAGAGTAATTGTTAATATTTTCAGCTGCAATCATATTTTTCAATGCCAATATTATTTTTCGGTTTTATTTTAAGCTGTCGTCATTTAGTAACTTCTCTTGTGTGAAGGATTTTTTGACAATGAATGATCGCCAGGGAACGAAATGTCAATGTTTTATTATTCCTATGCCTCAGAGGCATAGGAATAATAAATCCCCTCCTCCCCGAGGATATATGACATATCCTCATATATCGGGGAGGATATGTCAATATCCTCATATATATATGAGGATATATGACATATATGAGGATATGTCATATATCCTCATATATATGAGGATGTCAATCATCCTGAGGATATATATGTCATATATCCTCATATACATATGAGGATATGTCAATATCCTCATATATCCTCATATATTGACATATCCCTGATATCCTCCCCAATATCCCCAATATCGGGGATATTGGGGATATTGGGGGGTCCGGACCCATCCCTACCCTCTCAGGATTTACGCCTATGGAGTAGAGACTTCAAAAGTTGAGAGATTGAGGCAATGCTACAATACAATGCTTTGGATCAAGGCACATTCATGTGTTAAAATGGTCCAGTCAAAGTCCATTCCAATCAATCTGAAGCAAGACCTGAAAATATCCAATCCAAGAAGAATAGAAAATTGACTCTCTAAAAGTGCAAAGCACTTCGAAACGTACATCCGAAGACTTACAACTGTACTCACATTTACTTTTGCCACTGTGTATATGTGTACTTATTTGTTCACAAAATAAGATCTTAATGAAAAGACACAAAATTTCACACCAACATAATTCAGTTGAAAGAACCATTTTTTTCAGCAACAAAAAACACTTCCTCTGTTTAGTCAAAGGTGCCAATGTTCCCGGTCTGATTGCATAACCTCCCCTTTCCGAGCGCAGATGAATACGCTCTCTTCAGACCGGAGTAACTCCAAAACAGCTTTCGTCAAGGTCAGCTGGCACAGTTCAGCCCCACTGAACACGCTCTAATTGTCTCCACAAGAGAACACTGCAAGAGCTTGTTTCTGACTGTGAATCATCTATAATAAAAGAGCTTTCCTGTCTCGTTTCTATAAAAAATAAAAGCGACAAAGAGACTCGACATAGCACACGCTGCTGATGTGGACTGTGTCCTTGGACAATTCAAATCCTGTTCACAACCAAATCGCATGCACGCTCGCTTTAGAGTATCTCTAAAAAAGAGACGCAAACAGAACGTTAATCAGCACGGTAAAAAAAAAAACATTTTATACCAACTTTCAACCTTACAAGGGTTTGCTGAAATCAAATTTAAAACTGTGCAAGGTTGAAAATAAACAAGATTAAAGAGGCAGAAAATCAGCAAAACAAGCACAGGCCCTATATGGAAACAGAAGAGCGGAACGTCGGTTGAGTGATTGGTGATTAGGAGGTGAAGGTATGATTCACATCCTTAAATTAGCTCCTATGACGAGACCCCCGGGGGACCATAAAAGGAGGCTGAATGGTTCAACTGAAGTGACGAAACTGCATATTGATGCTCAGAATGAGGGGTTCTTCATGTGACCCGCTCACCTTGGTTAAAGGCTGCTGCCACATTAAAATATTCAGTTCTTTAAAAAGTCTGTTTGATTGCAGAGATTCACAAACGTACAATGAATATTGAAGGCTGAATTACTCCTCTTTTGTGGTTTCTTCTTATTTACCCCTGACTCTGCTGGGCCTCTGCAGCAGCACATAGCTGTTTACTCATGATCCAAGCAGCCAGACTTTTCATGCAATCTCTTAAAGTGGTCTCGATCAATGATGCTCCAAGCTCTCTGAAGGTCTGTGACTTCTTTTTCACTATTCATAGACATAACGTGACCTCGTCAAAGCCTCACTTGATTTTTTTTTTTTTGTTTACTTGTTGGTGTGTTTTAGTCTTCATTTATGGTTCCCATACAGCAGAGAACATCACTTGGCTGATCTACAGCTTTGCAACAGATTAAACTCCAAGCAAACCCCTGAGGATGACTGATTTGGATTCAAACAGATCTGAGTTTGTGCATGATTAACAAACTCTGTGTTTTCATGTGTAGAAAATGGACTGGCACAGTCAAAACAATCAATACAAATCCCCCCATATCAAGAATTGCCAAAGAATCATGACTAAAGAAGCTGATTTTCTATTAGTTCTTTTCATGGTGAAACGGGTCGGCCCATAACAGAGATGTTAGGTTTTGCACAGATGGAAATTTTGTGTTTTACAATATTTCACGGAGGATACAAATCAATTTCTTCCAAATAGCTATGAGAACTTGGGGAAAAAAATCACTTAATTTCTAAACAAAATGAACTGACTTAAGTTTAGTACAGACACATCATCAACACAGGTCCCTCAAATTATGCCAGTTTGATTGATGTTGAAACATTTCAACCACACTTCGACATTCAAACTAGGAATGAAGAGTATATCGCAATTAATATTTGCGATATACTCGCAAATGTTAATTGCGAGTATATCGCAGTGACGTTTTACGTTTTATTGAGGTGGCGTTTTACTGGTCACCTCAGTAAAACGTAGCTGATATTAATAACCAATGTTTATTTCCATTTTCATCCTATTTATGTATGTGTCTTGGAAGGGAAGGGGCTGAACATGTGATATTTGTTTGGACATTTGACAGTGATAGTGACACAGCACTCAAGTTTGGCATGTTTAACTAAATTAGAAAGAGATTTTCAGTGATATGCTCATTCACAGTCCAGAAGGGGAAGAGAAGTAGGTATAATACTATATGATATTGGTAAATATTGGTTAATGGTAATAGCAGCAATATTGAAAGCGGAAATTAAGTACAACCAAAAGTTTTCATTGCAGTTCAAACAGAATGCAATGCCGTCTTTTTCTCATGCACTTCTATTCCACAGAACAATCTTGATAAAAAGGGGCAACATCAACTTCTTGAGTCAGCAATAGTTACCAAGAATCAAAAGCACAATGCTCCGTTCGATGTAATTTGGTACGCTATTTTGTCTGTTTCCATTGTAAAAGTAAACCATATAACCAGCCTGTACTGAACCCAGGGGCTGGTTTTGGGTTCGCTTCAGTTGTAGGTCCATAAAACAACAGTATGGTTAAAGCAGAGCTTTGTTGTCATGCAGCACGGTTCAGTGATTGTACAGGTATGACACGACTTGAGGCATTTGGGTTTAGCCCAGTGACAGTCAAACTGATGGTGGAAATGATTTTCTGAGTATAACGCACCGTAAAATAGCGTACCAAACCACATCATCCCATGCGGATGGGAAATGAGGCGCAAATAATCATTAATGTAACAGTCTTGTGGCTCATCCAAGACGTCAAGCTGAGAGGTTCAGTTGCTAAAAGAAGGTTTCAGATTGTAAATATCATCTCCTCAGGAGGAGAGAATCATGACTTCGACAATGCAGAGCTTGATCGCCACTGGCAGCAGGTGAACTTGAGTGAGTCTAAAAGGCAAAGTAAAGGGAAGACTTACTTGACCTGGTAAATATAAGGTCTATCTGTGTCTTGCTTAAATATTGCAAGCACAGTGAAAGAAAAGGACATGCTTGAGTTTCAAAATTAGTGTTTTTGGCAAACTGTTGAAACATTTTAAAAAGTTATAAATCACACTTGTGCCACTGCTAAAACTTTCAGCCATGGCTGAACATGCAGCTGTTTTTCTTTGACTTTCAAAACAAGCTGTTCAGCACAGGTACAAAAACAAACAGGTTTCTCCATTGTTGGTGAAAAGGGCAAGATGTAATTTCTGTTTTGTCCTCTGAGCAGGCAACAAAAACACAAGTTAACCTTTGAATCATATCGTCCTCAGACAAAAAAGGAAGATTAGCTTTGTTACTAATGCTGTCAGATTTATAATTCAAATCATTGGGTAGATTACGCTGAGATTAATGCCAGTGGGCAGTTGCTTGATTTGAATATACTTTTTTCAACATCAGCTGTAAGTAAGGCTGAATGCTGGTTGAAGAATCTTTGTATTTGAAGCTTTAAAGCCACTTGAATGAGTTGCCTTCATATCCTTCACACCTATATTCATCAAAAAAGCTCAGGTTTCCATACTTTGATAACAAAATGTACTTTCATTGCCAGTAACAACAGTCTCTAGAACACATTACCTCCTATGGTAGTGGCAACAACATGCAACTAACCCAAAAGACTTCTGAAAAATGTGGAGGTCCATTTTTTAACAGAACATGTAGCAAAAGCTACGATAAAGCTGCTTAGATCAAACCGTATTCATCTGTTAGATTGGCTCTGTCAAAGTCCAGACCTAAATCCAATTGAGAATCCAAATCCAATTTCACCAAATCTCCCCATCAGTAGATAAGATTCAGCTTTTTTTGTGAAGACTTTTAGCCTTTAGATTTTCAAAGCTGATAAAAATCAGCTTTGACTTTTACTGCCTCTTGTAACAGTGACAGCTGTTACAAGAGGCAGTTCTGCAAAGGATAAAGCGTCATGCTTCCACCACTTCATAGTTATGTGCACAACAAATATTTTTAGCTGAGCAAATATTGCGAGAAAATGTAAAAACTTTTAAACTTCAACAAAGACACTGCAAAAATCATCTGCTCCTCATGCCTGGATCTTTGAAAGTATAAATAAATAAATAAATAAAACGACCTAAAAAAAATTATGGATCATTTTACAGGACTTCTCAGACGCTCACAGGCAGGTTGATCTCTCTGTATATGTTTTGCCAAACAGAATAAGTTGAATTGTGCGAGCATTTCCATGCGGCTTGCTGTAACCTGTCTTGTCCGTGGACATCTACATCTTTGTTGAAATAAAAATGAAGCAATTGTGTTGTGGAATTTCACGCCGCTTGCGGTGCTTTCTGATGAAACCAAGGCTCTTGCGGACCGCTCTCCCATTAGCACCGAGTTGAAGGCTGAAGGTTGGCCGCCAGCCTGCGGCCAGGGCATCGCTCAGACTGGTGCTGATGTTGCAAACAGCGGCGTCCAGATCGACGCCCCTTTTCCCTCCCCTCCTGCCGCCTCCCCACCGCCCCCCATCAGCGATGCTCGCTGCAAACACATCGCTACAGTAGTAATACCACATGAACAGATCTGTGGGAAGAACCCCTCGTCTGGCCTTACCCACCACCACCCCACACCCTCTGCACTCTGTTCCCTAAAACGTCGCCATCACGCAGGAAACGAACCACATCGCATTGTTTGGGTAGAAAACACATAACTTACGCGCTCCAGCTGATCGATCCGTGGATGGCATCCCGTTTTTTTTTCTTTTTTGTTTTTTTTTCACCCCAGTCTGTGGAGGCTTAGCTCCTCCTAGAGCAAAAACGCGTCCTCACTTATTGTTGTGCTCTTATTTAATTTGATGTGGCGGCGGGTCCAGGTTGGAAGCCCGCTCTGCTCCTCTGGTGGCGCGGCTCAGCGCGCCTCCCGGAGATGCTGCCGAGCAGGACTGAGGAGCTCCACTAATGTGGGATGATGATGATGATGATGCTGTCGCGGGAATACGAGCGTTAGTTTCCTCCTAACGAGAACATGCACCGCCTGAGTCACCGCGTATTTTCCAGGCAGAGTCCAATCTACCACTGGAGTGGAAGGTTGTTTTTTTTTAATCACACAAGTCCGGCTGGGATTTAAATTTGAACAGCATTCTTCATCCTCCACGGGGGTTGAAGAAAAATATAAAAAATAAAAAATAGCGTGAAAAAGCATGAATCTATTTATAGCCCACGCTTTTCCAACAGCTTACATTTAAAGACACATGCCTCTTCCAAATGCTACAGCCTCCATACATCAGCTTTGTTTGTTTTCACACCTTCTGTTTGCAGGACTGTGTGGAAAAACGTGGCTGGAGTTGTTGGCCCGGATCCACAGCGAAGCGCCGGGATCTGCAGGCGTCTTTCACAGCCATGGGAATAATGTGGGTCAATGCCCCACTTATGTGAAGCACAAACTGTCTTCTTACTTCTCCCCCCTTGACCCCTCCCCTCCCTGCCTCCTCCAGCCATATAGTGTTTTTTTTTTTTTTTTAACTATTCATGAATTAAATAGGAATGTTGCAGGGATTTATTTTATTACTTTAAAGAATGAATGCTGCAATAATAACAACAATTGGTTTATCTCTTTTCTTGTATTGATGCAGTTTAAATTAGACAATAAGTCAGAGTTGTAAATATTTTGACATTTAAGAAACATATCAGTTTAAAAATGTTAATTACATCCAGCCCCTCTTTATTCTGACACTCATTTAAAAAAAAGTATCTCCCAATATATTGACCGAAGCTTCATTTTTGATTAACCCTGGGTGTGGATAAATCTCATGCCAAATTATTATAAAGTCAGATTAAACTTTGGAATCCACGATACCTTGCACAAGTACCTTTAAAATTTTCAACATTTTTCACATATCTGAGCAAAACCAAGCACTGAGAAACTCCATGGCAAAATGATATGGTTTATTTTGTTAAGCATTTTCATCCATCAACTGAAAACGAAGAGTATGGCATAGCTCCAAACCGACCAAAATATAGTGTTCAACAAGAGCATTAAGAATCTCTTAATAGTTCAGCTAGTAGTTACACATTCTTCAAGACAAGAATTTACAAAATAAACCCAAAACACCCTGGAATTCAGAACTAATGTGACAAGAAGGAAGGAATTAGAATGGCCCAGTCAAAGTCCGAACCTTAATCAACTCAAAAGCTATGACAAAACTTATCAAAAAGATTGAAAGAAAAATTCTAAAGAAAAACATCTGATTTACATGAACCTGTAGTTCAGCTTCTGACTGGTGCGCAAATTATTTAACCCAGAAAGCCCTTTATTCAGGCTAGATTAAATCATCATTTTTTTAAATTAAATTTTTATAGCGTTGTTTTTATTTCCTTAATATTTGTCTGTCATTTTACTTTTTCATCTGAAATACTTACCTTAAAACAATTACTTTATCTTGGCACTAGATGGCAGTGTTGTACACCATAACTCTTCACTTTTTCCAACCTGAATTTCAGTATCCTGACCTTGCAAACAAACGTTTTTATTCCTACTGTGCAATCAATGCAACACACATCTGAATTTTTACAAACTTTTTTCAAACTTCTGGTCCTTGCAAAACGATTTATATTTCTTTAACTTTTTTTTTTTTTTTTTTCATATTTTGTCATAATACGACCAAAAACGTTGATGGGTTTGATTGAAAATGCGTAGATATTCGCAAAGTACCGAACAGAAAATGATCAGAGTTTCAAAATATTTTCAAAATAAAAATCAGAAGTGTGGCAAGCATTTGTAATGATCCTCCCCCACACCTCTCTTTACTCTGATTCCCTTAAGTAAAATATCGTGTACAAAAGGCACCATGATGGTCAATTAACACACACTGGTCAGCGATTACCATGTGGAAAACATTAAAGAGGTGTTAGGTTAAAAAGTTAACGCTGACGTTTTTGGAGCAGTGTTCATCCAACGATGACACAAATACAAAAGTGCCAAGAAAAAGATTAGGCTAGACAAGGAACAATCGGGGAAACAGAGGAAAAGTGTGTGCTAACTTTTTATAAGTTGATTAATAGCTCACATGGAAAAATCTATTGATAATAAATCCATTTGCTCTGCACTCAGCAAACCAGGCCTTCAGACCAGAAGAGAGACCTGGTTGAAAGTAAGTCATGTAATGGACACATCAGTCCTACAGAAGAAATTACTCTGGTCAGATGAGACCAAAGTTGAGCCTTTTCACAAAAAGAGGAAATGTTTTATGAGTTGCCTCTACACTCTGACGGCTCTCTTTCCACAGAGGAACATACTTATGATTGTGTTTTCCCTCAGCATAGACAGGAAAACCGGTCAGAGTTGATGGAAAGATGGCTACAACTGGCCAATCCTGGAAGAAAAGTGTGAGACTTTAAGCTTGGACAGATGTTTGCCTTTCAGGAGAACAACAATCCAGAAGTCAGAGCTACAGTGGAACATGTGGTTCAAAGCATGTTTCTGTGTGTAGATGGGCTTGTCAAAGTTCAGACCTAAATTCAATTGAGAATGTCTGGCTAGATTTGAAAACATCATGAATGGGTAGAATTTATGATGTATGAATTCTACCCATTCTGTCCGAGTTTGAGCTATTATGAACAACGGGCAAAATCTAACTTTTCATATGTGTAAAATTGATAGAGGAATGCCCACATGACTGCAGTTTTTAATTGCAATAAATATTTTTTTAAGACTCTGTAAATACTTTCAAAGTATACTGACACATTTTAATAGCTGAGATCCAATCAAGCTATTGATTAAATAATATATACAGTTTATTAGGAAAATTAGAATCCAGCTGTAAATACAACTGGATACAGATGTAAATGTATCCAAAAGAAAGGTATAAGGTTGTTGGTAGTTTTTCATAATGTTTTTTTTTTTGTGTGGCTATTTTAGATGTATGACATCACCTGAGCACCGTGACTTAATGGTGCTAAAGGTCTTGCAGCGCAACTTGATTCCCCATGCCAGATGGCTGGGAAATAAATGAAACTTTAAATCTCTGTTCTTTCATTTAGATTTACTTTTTTCTCAGCATTCTCATCAATGTTTTTTTTTAAAGTGACACTAATGATACTGTGAAACCTCCATTTATTAGTCTGAATGTCAGTGTATTTTCCGAATACAGGTAATCAGACCACTATTGTCCTTTGTTGCATGAAAAGAAACTCACCAGTGGAGCATTAGTGTCTTGGCAATTACACTTCAGAAACACTGTTAAGCTTGAATTCCACAGGTAGTGCATTGAGCATTTTATTCAAGTGGAAACTTATGTTTGTGTTCAGAGGAATGCAAACATTTGCATTTAGACGCACTTTTTAAATTCAAAGCGATCACAGGGTTAACAGTCCATCGACAGTTCCCCTGGGCCTGCAGAGGATTTTCCACTGGGGCTGTTATTGTCCAGTTGGTCACCCTTCAAGCAGCACGGCTGTGACAGAATGCCCAAACATTTAGGCCTCACATGCCTGGCAGTTTGTTGACTGTTGGGAATTGGAGCCGTCAACTGGCAGGACTAGAGGCTGATAGGGTGTGGAAAAATACTGGTAGTAGACTAAGGCCTCCCAGCATCGCCCCCCTCCTCTGACCAGTAGAGTTCTCATTGAGGCAACTTTGAAGAAAAATAAATCAAAGTAAAATCAAGCTAATCATTATATTATGTAAATAGAATTTTATGTCCTTCATGGGTTCATTATAAACTGATTAATACATTGTTGGAGTATTATTGATGCAGCTGGAATGGACAAATATCTGTTTACCCCTGGTGCTGATCATATTTCAGCACTTTCTCTCTACCTTTTCACATTTCTGAAAATCAGCAAAGTGTCTTTGTGAAGTCTCTGTAAAATCTATTTTTTACTGATCATCTTCAATTCATTAGTTCAGGTTTTTCTAATGATCCAGACCAACTTTGTCATAAAGAAAAAATATTATTATCAATTATTATTATAGTCACCCATCTTTTTCAGTTAAATACAAAGCTACAATTTATAGTGACATAGAAAATACGTTGTGTTTACTTAAATCTATGGAAATCAATTGCCTCAATAGAATCAATTATTATTGCAACATATAAAAACAAGTGATGTCACGTTGTGCAATTTAAGTGTTGCAAACCTAAAATAACCTGATAAATGCTATCAGGTTATTTTAGCATAACCTCATTAAATTTAGTTGTAAATAAACTAAAAGACAATCTGGACATATAAGTCATATGCAAATTGACTTATATGTCAATTTTCAGAAATATTGTTTTCCATGGTCAAAATATTCTTAAACTTGTCTGAAGTGTTATTCTCAGCAAATTCGTTCCTGCCTACATCACCAAGAGCACTGTATTTATTACATACATACATAAAAAAAGAACATATTCTCATTGAATCATATTTTATTTTTCAACACTTAAATCAGTTGTACAGAAGTTCAAAACTTTCCATTTGGTTTGCAGATTTGCATGAGCAGAAATGGATTAACGTCTGGACATGCCTTAAATTTTAAGTGTTAACCTTTCACAATACAAAATCTTTCAAATACCTAACTTTTTTACATTGACTCGATTTAAAAATATTATCTTAAAAAGCATATTTTTTTAAATGTGAAAGGTTATGCGACAAACAACAACTAAATAAATATCCACTGTTATGTACAGAATCAGTGATGCTTTTTCTCTTCTAAAGATCATGGGAACTTTTGTAGTGTGCATATTAGTTATTTATTCTGATCTTTTCTGATCTTTTCTAAGTCCAAGTTAACATTTTTTCTTTTTTTTTGAGTCCAAACTTTTACTTTCCTTTTACAGAAGAAGTTTGCCGTCCAAACAATCCCATTTTAGCCTGATATGTTTACAGAATCTGTTCTGAAATCCTTCCAAGTTTGTCTCTGTAAGGTGACAAGATGTATAATGATCTGGAAGACACTGGGGTTTTAGCATCAAAAACAAAAAACAACCAACCCTGACGTGGGTATGTGATGATCATGCTCAGCAGGGATCATATTACATGCTCATATGAGGAGTGAAAACTACAATAATATCTAGTCTTTATCTTCATGTACAAACATCTGACTCTTTATTGATATATCACTTTCTCTTTTATGGTTTTCAAAACAATAAAGTGCACAAACTAAAATATGTTCTGACTTAAAGCTCACTCGTGCTTGCTTTCTAGAGACAATCCCAGAGGTGCTGATGCAGCCGCCGGTTATGTAACAAGATATTTGATTAGAACAGCCAGTTCCCTGATGAAGGCATTTCTGTTCAAAACTGTACTTGGCGGGCTTCCAGAGAATCATTCACAGACTGGGAACTGGGAGGGTGTAAACAAGAAGCAGTGGACCAGACTGTGTCATCATGAAGATTAAGCAGAAAATAAATTAGAAATTGTATCTTTCAATGAAGAAATCTGATTCACATTGGATCCTAATGAATGAATGTAAAAGCTAATAAACAGTTGAACAGTTTATTTGATTACTTATTACACACAGTATATTAAAAAGCATAGATGAATGGATGGATGGACAGATGGATCCTGTTATACACACAAAAAAGGTGTTTATGTAGGTGTGTTAAGAGGAAAGCAATTTCTAAAAGAAATCTTTGGTCATGTTTGCAGTTTGACACAAGCCACATATACTGCTCAAAAAAATAAAGGGAACACTTAAACAACACAATATAACTCCAAGTAAATCAAACTTCTGTGAAATCAAACTGTCCATCTAGGATGTGTTATTTGAGTGTTCCCTTTATTTTTTTGAGCAGTGTAGTTTACACAACAAACATAGAAGAAAGTGCTCCAATCAGATTACACCAAAACTGAACTTGGTACAGGTTGTGTTAATGCAAAACACCTTGTGTGTTTTGCACACCTTGTACATCACCCTGAGCACACCATCCCTATTGTGAAACATGGTAGAGGCAACATCATGCTGTAGGAATGTTTTCTTTTCAGCAGGGAATCTGGTCAGAATTGATGTGGGAAAAAAAAAAAAGAACAGTTAGAGACTTTAAATATAATAAAGGTTAATCTCCCTGCAGGGCCTAGTAAGGCTCAAACAAAAATACAAATACATGTTGAAACCCTTAGTCAAAGTCACATTAAATGTCTCATAATAAAGTCAATTGTTTGGATTTAGAGTCAAAAGTTCTAAACTTAAACAAACTCTAAATATTAACCCATTTGATATCTATCTGATATTCCTGCCCACTTCCACACCCACCAAAGGTACTGTTAGTGATTCGTGGAATGAAGTGCGGCTGCCAAACAGCACGTATGTTTACTTGAGCCGTTGCTTCAACTGTTCTGGAAGCGTTTCCTTTCTGGGAGGGTCCAAGCCTTTTGATGGCTCCCATTGGTCACTTCGGAGGGTAAATAAAATTCCTCTCATCTGATTGGTTGAAGATCAGTATTTTCTTTCCTCCCGCGAGCAGTAGCAGCTAGAAACCAACCCACTCAGAGAAAACTGGGAGCAGAGCCTCCCTTCGGGATTGTTATTGACACGTACTCTTCCTAGAAGAAAAGGGAATAATCTCATAAGCCACCATGAAGTTTGTACGCTTTATAATGAAAAACGCCGCGTTGGTCAGCGCGCCGAAGCACATCGAGCATTTCTCCAAATTCTCTCCGTCTCCGCTCTCCATGAAGCAGTTCATCGATTTCGGTGAGTTGAGCTCGAATTTGATTTTTCCCACGTCAGCAAAGCTACTTGAACGGAAATTCTGCAACACTCATTCATGCTGTGGGTTATAATTGTGAATTTCAAAGCATGCATCTGCTGCGCACGGGCCTGCTGTAATTTGCTGTTCACAGGCGCACAGTGTTGCATCAGATCTGCTGCAAACTCAGCCTGCACCATTTTGCTTCTAACTGGTCGCAAAAAAACAAATTATGATCTGCAGGTGTTAAATTATATGAAGGAATAATTTTACTTTAATAAAATGATAAATTTCCTCAAATAAAACAAACTTTAACTTTAAGACTGATATGCTTGCTCAGACGGTTCATTTTTCAACTAAAAATGAAACGAATGAAAAATATTTTATTTTTGCAAATAAATTGCTGAATTTATTGTTTTTTCTCTCTCAGACCATTATGTACCATCAAATGAAGTTTTTATGTCTGTCAGTACTTATCTGGCTCTAACTGTTCACAAAAACAACTTCTAACCTGCAAATGGGTCTATTTAAAGATGCATCATATTTTACTTTATTTATTCAAAATACACTCAAGTAATTCAAAGTTAAATTTCTGATGGATGTGCTTGCTCAAACCCTTCAAAACCTCTAAAAACGTAGAACAGTAAGGGATAATTAAAGCTTAGTGTTTTTGTGAGAAAAATTAGCATTGATTGTTTTGTCTCTGTTTACCCCTAACTTACAGGTTCCATCAATGCCTGTGAAAAGACATCCTTTGTCTTTTTGAGGCAGGAACTCCCTGTGAGGCTCTCCAACATCATGAAGGAGATCAACCTCCTGCCAGACAAGCTGCTCACTACTCCCTCAGTTCAAATGGTGCAGAGATGGTGAGTTGTTTATCCAGGAGACGGCCTATTGATTTTCATTGACCTGGATTTTATCTTCGGGCTGAAATGTCGGCCTTTCTCGTGGCCAGGTTTTATTACAAGCACACCGGCTGTTGTTTACCACAAACTGGGGCGGTTGATCCGCCCTCATTAGTTACATAACACTCTGAATTACAACAAAGCCCTGTGACCGAGTTGTGCTCTCTCCAACTTGCTCAGAGCGGAGGATGTGGGGAGTGGCTGTGAGCTGTGAACTTTAGCCCAGTTATCCCGTCACAGGCCCACGTGACCTGTGTTTTTCTCATTGCGTTATTTTTGTTTCCCTCATGAACTTTCACTTCCTTCAGTCTTACTCTGCTGTGCCTCCTATGTTTCCCATTATATGTTCATGGGTTTATTTATTTATTTATTTTTTTTTTTCAGGTATAGTCAGAGTTTAATGGAGATCCTTGACTTCCTAGACAAGAGTCCAGATGACCACAGAGTGCTTGCAGAGTAAGGCTTTAGTTCTTGTAAAGACTAATTTCCCAATTAATGCATATGTTTCTGGAAGATGCTAAGTGCCCGACAGCTGAAGGTGTATACTTTCTCACCAGGTTTGTCGATGCCTTGGTTACCATCAGAAACAGACACAACGACGTGGTGCCGACCATGGCGCAGGGGGTCATAGAATACAAGGAGGTTTTTCCCCAAGATGTGGTCACCAACCAGAACATCCAGTATTTTCTGGATCGCTTCTACTTGAGCCGCATCTCCATACGAATGCTGATCAACCAACACAGTAAGCCCACAATCAGTCTCAAAATTCAGCTAAATTTAGTTTTTTTTGTGTTTTGTTTCTTTAATTTTTTTTGTCATATTTTCCATTTTTGGTTTTCTTTCATCACTGTTTTCTTATTATTATTATTTTATGCCAAAGCATTTTTTGTAGATATTTATTAGAGACATGTTACAATTTTCATTTGTCACCTACCTGATGATCAACCTAATCATTCACAAAAGAAATCCTTAAAGGCAAATATTGAAAAATGTCCATTACAGTTATAATCTGAGGTGCTTTAGACAACGACTGTAAGAGAAGTTCCTCCCTCATTTTTCTCTCAGTCAGCATTGACCTTACTTGGATGCAACAGTTCAGCAGAGGACAGATTTATTGAGCTAGGTGTTTAAAATGTCAGGTTTGCACTTTTGTACTAAAAATCATCCCTTGTTGCATTTATTTCTTTGAATATTGAATATTATTAGGTAGATATGACAGTGAAGGCAGAGTTTAGCTTCTTATCTCATTTGGATTGGCAACACACATTCACATATTTAAGTTTACACAAATCTATTCCAAACATCACACCCCACAAATGATAAGAGCCAAAAGAAGGGGAAAAAAAAGCAGTTAAGGCCTTCATTAATCAGCGCAAATAGCCTATCTCTGCTTAGCCGCTGACATTCTTCAGACCAGTATGCATTTGTGCTGCTGCTGAATTCGTATGTGCAGTAAAACCCGCACAACTGGTGCAGAAGGAGATAAGAGAAGGAATGAAGGATGTCTGTTTTTTTCTTTTTTGTCCCTTTTCATCTGGTACAATCCTGCACAGTCTAGTTTTGTTTGTCACAGAGCGCCTGGATAATCCACGATGTTGAAACACAAACTGCTGAAGCATACACTATCGTTGATCCAAAGTGAAATGTTTCAAAACTGCTGTTGCATGAAGGGGAAACGTCAAGAGTTATATAACCTTATCGAACCAGTTTCACACACGGGTAACTTTTAATGCCCCACACGTCTTTCGTAACATTTTGTTTTTCCAAACTAAGGGGAGAGCAGAATGCCTGCATATAAGCATGGAAATCACTTAATACTATTTTTTACTCTTCTTTTGTACAGGCAAGACCAATCCTAAGAGTCTTGTCTGTGAAAAAGACAAGACTTTCACCCATTTAAAAACTTTTTTTTCTTGCAAAAACTTTGTAGGTAAAATATAAAATGTCGAATACCCCTGATTTTCCCTTATTGTCTTGTTTTCTGCAGCTCTTGTGTTTGATGGCACCACTAACCCAGTCCATCCAAACACAATAGGAAGCATTGACCCTCAATGCAATGTAGGAGATGTAGTCCAAGGTGAGTACCAACTTGACTTAAGGCCTCAAAATACTTAAACTGGCCACAATTTATAGCAATCATTGTTTTTTGACAGCTACTTTATGGGTTTTAAAGTAGATGAAATCATGTTCCAGCCACTTTAAAAACAATGTGTTTTGTTTCGTCTTCAATTAAAATTAAGTTCCTTTTCATTATCATCAGATGCCTTCTACAGTGCTAAGTTGCTGTGTGACCAGTATTACCTCCAGTCTCCTGATTTGGTTCTGCAGGAAATGAACCGTAAGTTTTCCTTTGATTTGTTTCATATACTATAACGATTCGGTGCTATGCAAAAGTTTTCTTAGTCCTTTTTCACTTTTCGTGAAGTTTCACTGTATTTTATGGGAATTTCTCCAAACAGACCAACACAAAGCAGATGAAATAAAAATTTGTATATTGTGCCTTTGTTTTTACGCCCCTAAATAAAGTCCATTGCAAACAACAGCCTTCAGAAATTTTCCCACTGTGGGAGTAGAAGCTGTGTGCAGCAGATTATGAATGAAGAGCTGATCTCTGTATATATTCTTTTATTCTTCTTTTGCACAGACAAGACAAAGAGTCACCCCATAAGCATCGTTTATGTGCCCTCCCACCTTTACCACATGTTGTTTGAGCTTTTCAAGGTAGGAAATTCTGCCTTCTAATTCATTCAGGCATATGCCTAAAATTAACATTAATTTTAAAAAAATCTAAGTTTCTTTTTTTCCCTTTGTAGAATGCAATGAGAGCTACCATTGAGACTCATGAAAACAGCAACAACCTCCCACCCATTAAGGTCATGGTGTCTCTCGGTGGAGAGGACATGTCAATCAAGGTGAGACAAAGTTTAAAGTGCAGGACAATTACATTTACATTTCCAGCGGTTACTTATATAAGACGAGTGCAAATAGTTTTACAACTTCAAAGGGCAGTAAAGAATATGCTTCATGGTCAGATAAAATCTTTTATTTTGGAGCAAGAAGACAGCAAATCTTTATCTCCTCTCAGTGTTTTACACAGTAGTACAAAGGATTTTTGTCTGAATGTGAATAATTGATCAGTTTTGTCTTTCAATGTGTGAATTTCTCAGTTTTAAATGAAGTCAATATTTCCCAGCAGTTGTTTTTGCCCTCTGAATGTTTGATCTGTCCCACTTATGTAACGATTGAGTCCTCGTTTCAGCACAGCACTTTCTGTAGCCTCTCCGATAAGATAAGTCGATATGAATCAGGCTTTTACAGTCAACCTGACGTTTCACAGGGATCAGCAGGTGAAACGTTGGGTTTCAGCTGCTGTCATCTGGCTACAACTGGCCCAGTTGAACAAACAGAATCGCTATAGAGAAAATCCGATGATCTTTCAGTGACTCTTTGTAAAATTTGATCAATCTCAAGAAGTCAAACTGATCTATGTTGGATAAAAACAAAAGCTCTGGATCAGGGGTACCTTTGCTGTGAAAGAGAAATAAAGGGTAGACTGAACTAATACCAGCAATAGCTTTAATGACTTCATCTTGAAGAGAAAAAATTCCAAAGCCATAAGCACTGAGCCAGGTCTACTTTCTGTTTAAAAACAAAGTGCATGTAATGGCAGTGATGGCTTCTTCAGGGCTCTCATCTCCTGTCAGCACTCATGTCTTCTGTTTCTCTGTCTGTTCTCTTGTAGGTGAGCGACAGAGGCGGCGGTGTCCCGTTTCGCAAGATCGAGAACCTTTTCAGCTACATGTACTCCACTGCTCCTGCCCCACAGATCAGCGACCACTCCAGTGCACCCTTGGTAAGGAGGGTTTGGTTTAGATGTACAAATGCTCTCAGCCTTTGTGCTTCTCAAAATGTTTTTAGTCTTTTATTTAGACTTTGCTCTGTAGAGATTTTCACCACCTTTTTTATTTATTTTTATTTTTTTGTCATCTGACGTTATCGCCCTAGTCAACAATAGCGATTCTGAAATAAGGTGCTACTACTTCCAAACTACAAATTTTAAGCCTTTCCCCTTTCTCTGCAGGCTGGATTTGGCTATGGCCTTCCCATTTCCCGTCTCTATGCAAAGTATTTCCAGGGGGATCTGCAGCTTTACTCGATGGAGGGTTTCGGCACAGATGCTGTCATCTACTTGAAGGTGAGCTAGTTTGTGCATGAAACTGTGGCACAAAACAATCGGGTGTGAACTTCCTTTTGATTTAGTAAATTTGTTTTTCTGATATGTCCCTCTAGGCTCTTTCCACGGACTCTATCGAAAGGTTGCCGGTCTACAACAAAACCGCTCTGAAGAACTACAAAGTGTGCCAGGAGGCTGATGACTGGTGCGTGCCCAGTAAAGAACCCTTAGATCTGCGCAAATACAAGGTGGCCTAGTCAGACCTTCGGGTTCAACCGCTGCTTTAAGACTACAAAGCATGGATTCTCCATGAACCATGTCCTAGTATTCCCATGGGATCATCCGCCGAAGCAGATGAGCTTCTTAAACCTCCCAGAACCAGAGCAGATTTCAGCCGACGTCACCAGTAGCATGTCATTTCCAGCTTCTGTCATTAATTTTGGTTTCTGTAATAGAGAATTAGACAAACTCGGAACTGCTACTAACAGGACATTTAAATAAAGTTACCATTGAGACCTGGTGAAGCAGCCCAAGTGCTGCTGAAATGCGACTCGGCATCAAGTGTTAAAAGGTGGAGTCGTGCAGGTGGGGGGAGACTGAGGAGGGCACTCAGCCCGTTACTGGGTGTCAGAAAATGAAAGAGAAGTCAAGAATAAGAGTGGACAGAGGAAGTTGAAAACGATCCAGCAGTTTTGAGTTAGATGTAGAGGCTTTTACATAACAGTGAAATCTGTTGTTCATCTATGCCTTATAGTATCAAATCCTCCCAAAGGCATGTTTTGTTTAAATACTTGAACTATCACAACTGATATTTGCACCTTACTTTTGATGGTACTGTAATTGTGTTTGGTTTGGGAATTTTGAGCAAACGCAAATGCTTTTTGTGTTTCAGCCTTTGCAAATGTAAAAAAAAAAAAAAAAAAAGATCTTGTGCTCAGTTTTCTGGACCAGGCTGAATTTAATCCTCCTGTTTTATGCATTATTTGTAAGAACTACAAAGAAAAAGGGCATAATTTTCAACAAGCTGCAGACCCACTGGGCCCAAGTTTGCTGTCAGTCTATCAGAGTATTTTCCAGCCTTGTCTCAAAGCTAACATCTTGAAGACAAAGTCATTGTAAATGAGTGTTACTAAGCCCCAGTGGGTGCCATGTTTGTAGTTTTAATAGGCCAGTTCTTTGCACACTGTGCCAAATAAGACTGCCGAGGGTCCAGATGTGTTCACAATAGTTTTTATTGTGTTTATCCAACTCATGCAGTACGTAAAATGTTATTTTTATAGCTCCTCTTTGACTGAAATAAATGTAAATACTGTTAATAAAAAAATCACCTGTAGGCGAAATCTTATTTTTGTCTCTTGTTTTTCTTCATTATAAGGTTGTTAATTAAATCTGTGCAAAGAGACATGAACAAAGCACACAGAGCTACCAGCCTACTGTTACTGGCAAAGAGATCAGGTAGAGCTGCCGTTCCATCATCGGATAATTGAAAAGAAGCTTCTTGCTGCACTTACAGCTACGTTGTTCGTTGCTGTTGTCAGTCTATTCGCCTGTGAGTACGAACTGTTTTGTCACACGGTTATGCCAGCAGATGAGTGAGTGAACCGCATTGTTTTCTGGCTAAAAGCCAAATAAGACAGAGGTTGCAGCGGGTAAACCGAGAAGGGAAGATCTTCTTTGTCTAGCATTCGAAGCATGTGAGACCCCTGCAGCTATAGGCCAATAGCCTGAGGCAGTGCTATTAATAGCTGACTACTGATAGACTTCGCTGGATGTGATTTTTCAACCATGGAAGATTTTATGTGGTAGACACAGTGTGAAGCGGAAGGAAAATTTAGAAGAAATTCCATTTATGTTTAAAGATCTATAAAATGTGACAGACACATTGAGTTCCCTAAGTCAATGCTTTATATGGCCATCTTTATACTTAATTCTTAAATTTCAAGTTATTTGGGATTTCTGTAGATCTAAAGACTGAAATTCCTCCATACTTTTCTTTGCTTAGTTGCTCAGATGCAGTCAGACTGGATGGAAAGCCTCTATAAACACCAATCTTTAGGTCATGCAATAAATTCATAATTGAATTCTGGTCAGGACTGACTGGGCCAAGCTAACACACGAGTATTCTTAATATGCTTGACCTAAGTCAGAGTTTCCCAACCCTGGAATCCAAGGCATCCTGCCTTTAATGCTTTAGGTGTTTCCTGGCTTCAAATTATGACTGATTTAATTATCAGTCATAATTAAATGACTGATAATTAAATAATTATCAGATTTAATTTAATTATGACTGATTTAATTATCTGATTTAATTATCAGTCATAATTAAATCAGTCATTTAATTATGACTGTTGTTTGTTGAATTGCAAACAACAGAATTAGGTGTGTCAAAGCAGCAACTTACCTCAAACATGCAGGACAGTGTGCCATTCGGACCAGAGTTGAGAAATTATTGCATTTGTTTCTCTGGCTGCACATTAAGGCTTGTTGTTCTGCTGAAAGGTGAACCTCTGGATTTCTACTTGTGTTTAGTACCATCCATCTCGTCATTAACTCTGATCCCCCTGCATGTTGGCACATAAAGCAGAAAAGTTCTGGTCTTGTCTCCCCCAACACAACTTCATGCAGAGCTTCTTGTGGCTTTCTATCAACAATGGCTTTTTTTTCCTGTCAACCTATAAACAGCAACCTGCTGATTAAATTTGACTGTTACAACATAATTTTTACCTTTGCATTGTATATCAGTTACAACAGGGCTAAGCTAAAGCTTATTGTTGAGAATACCTAAGCTACTTCTCTGAAGCAATTGTTTTTTAAATCCCTGCCAGCATCTGTAAGGTGATTAGCGAGATCTAAAAGCATAAAGTTATTTCTGTTCTGAAAATCTTTCTAATCTGTGATTGGTATTGTGAAGTAGTATTGTATTATGTTTTAAGGAAAGGCTCTGCATAAAGGAACGATTGTTAATTGGATTTTGGTTATTGTATAACCACAGCAAGAGCTTCGTCCACAATATGAGTGAAATTCAGACATGTTTTTGGTACAAATTGGACTCTGCAGTGGTCGTGTTTGTGGTGTCCATAATGGAGCACAGCATTGCTGTAGCTAGGTGTCTGGTTTGGGTACGTCAGTGTATCATCTCTACTTTTTAGAGGTGATTCTGTCAGAGTCCTACTGCCATGACCATCAAAGTCAGAGCTGTTCCTCCCCATTAGATTAATTCAGTTGAGGTAATTTACATTTCTGATCAGAATCTTTGATTCTGAATCTCTTTAAGAGAATTCACATCAGTTGCACAATATCATGTCTTGTCAGTTTTCAGACATCGTTATATGCCTTCCACACATGTTTGATCCGTTGCGCTGAAGTGTGCTTAACCGGGACATGCCCTCTCTATGTGTGTATGGGACTAAGCAAACCTGTGTTGAGTACACAACCCGACTTTGTGACCATATTGAGATCAGCTGCTTTTGACCTTATGACCTACACAAACATGACACGGGTTGTGAAATAAGTTTCACTTGACCTTCTCACCAGACCTTTCATTCATCAGCAAACAAAAGTGGATAGTGGGCGATAACAACATGCCAAGTACAACGTAGCGCTCAACTCACAAAGGGGTGATTACATAAACATAGTGATGCATGAACATTTTATGTAGAAATGATTAGCCTTCAACTTTCAAATAACATATTTAGGAGTTCTTGGCTGACTTTAAATCTGTGTTATTTAATTTTTTCTTGGGTTTACTTTTCATTATGGTTATTTTATTTGTCAGGCATTTAGACCTCATTCAAGCACAATTTAAAGTTCTCCATTTTCGTTCTTTATGTGCTGAATGAACTGAAACAAGCTTCTGAACATACAAGTTGCATTTTTTTGAAAGGAGTGCAAATATTTTAACAAAATGTCTTAACTCTAATTTGTTGATAAACCTTATTAAGTTCACCTTTTAACCTCTTTCCTTTCTATGATAATAATGAGTTATGCTAACACTTGTTGGGAAACATACTGTTTATGCATAAATAAGTGAAGATGTTTCCAGCAATTAGCCAGAGCTCAGACTTGACCAATTTACCCATGACCAACTCTAACTGCCTACTTATCTTTGTGGCTGACTCCTGCCAGGGTCAGATGTTTCCCAAACTCTGGATCCTATTGGTTGATCAGCTCCTCATGATGACTCATTCCCAGAAGCCTCCAGCTCCATGTGAGCTGCTGAATTTTGAGACCAAAAGTAGACAGAGAAACGGTACAACAGACAAACCAAGAAGAAGTCAAAGCAAGTCAGAGTCATTCAGCTTCCCTCACTTATTCTTCAAACATGTTTATTGATTCTGAATCCAAAGTGAGAAGTCTTTGGACTCTCTTGAAGTTAATAACAAGATGGCTACTTTCCTTTTTATGCCGCAAAGCCCTTTGTTTTAATTTCACAGAGAGACCAGTAAAATTTATAATAGTACAATCTTTATTAAGTTTGGACACAATTGAACATCCAACGTGTAACTCAGAGAATGATCCCTTTATTTTGCTGTTTATAAATTTCATGTTAGCATAGTTATGTTTTCTAATTAGATTTTTTTTGTCTTCCTTTTGCTTAATTATATTAATTGTAAATATAATTAATAATAAATGTTTTCATCAATTAAGTGTAAAAATTCTGCCTAGTAAACAGATAATCCCTCCTTCTTCTATAAATCACAAAAACAACAGAATATATAATGTACATTAATATCTGTAGGCACATTTTAGGATTTATGAAACACAACACAACCCTAATTATTCAGTCTTATTAAATATATTTTCTGTCATATTATACAAGGTCACAATAAGGCAGTTGAAAAAAAATTCAGGCTCTCTTTCCATTTGTTTTTGTCAATGAGTTAAACATCCATGTGGGGCTTCTGTTATGGGCTCAAGCCTATCCAGGACCAGCAGGCCACCGGCATGTGATCTAAAAACAACCACGAGCAAGCTGTTTACTCAAACACGAGCCGGTAGATCTGCATACATCGAGGAGTGGAAAGAATCCAGTGGTGTCATCCTTATCACATGGAAACAAAAGCCTCTGATTAACTCGCTGTAGCAACAGCATCGGCTGCCAAAGCACATCGTGTCCGACATCTCATGTGTATGTTTATGTGTCAAGAAGTTCTTAGTGTTTACATCATGCATGACATGCAGAGACTGAACAGCGGCTACAGTTAAGTCATTTGCAATATGAAACATTGACATGGTTTATTGATGATTATGTTGCTGTAATAACTCATTCTAACATGAATACTGTATTAACATACCTTTATGACACTGCAATACTATACCGTATATTTCAATGCCTGGTAAGATCGATCCTGATCTCATTTTAGTCCTGCTGGAAGGTGAACTTCCACCTTGGTCTACAGTGTTTTGGAGCTTCTAACAAGTTTTCTCCCCAGTTTTGCCTCTGAGCTTCAGAACACTGTGTCACGCAGGTTGGCAACCTTTTAATTACTAACGTTAAGTCTGTCAACAGATTTGCCTGCCAGGTACGTGGATCTCTGTAGCTCCCAAAGGATTACTTGGCTCTTTTCTCATTAATGATTTCCTTCCCTGCCGTTTTGGTTTAAACTGACTTCCATGTCTTGGTAGATTTACAGTTGGTGCCATTCTTTTTCATATTCAAGTGATGATTAAGTCATTGGTATTTTAAAATCTGCTTTAAACCTATCTACAACTTTGTTCCTGACCTCTGTGTTGAGTTAATTCGGGCTTTGTGACAGTGTTTGCTTGATGAAGTTCTTTAACAAACCTCAGTCTACCTGAAACAATTGTTGACAAAAGCGATGTTGTGGCCATTAGCAACAATAGTTTTCTAATAGCCAATCACATTGATTGGCTATGTGATATCTCACAGCGAATCAATAGTTGGCTATGAGAGTCTAATTTAAACACACAAGCTTTGCATTATTGATAACTGTAGTTAGACCAAAAATATTTAGTAGAAAGAACAGAAATGGGAATTTAATTTCCTTTACAATCAAAATACATGAATAAGAATAAAGGGTTTCATTTTACAATTATGTTTGAGTTAGTTGCTTTATTTCAGTGTGAAAATAGTATTTAATTGTGAACTTTTTTGGGGTTTTTTTTAGAACTGTTGCATTGAAGGAACAAATAAATGGGCTTAATTTTAATCTCATACTGGAAGGAAGACTGTGTCTTGCCAGTCTTCTTAGATTTGCCCCATAAAATGACAATGGAAGAAGTGCTCTGCTGACATAAATAGAAACTTAACTAGATTAAAAATGCAATAGAATTTAAACAAGATAACACAATCAAACCTTGCATACAATAAATGCTGTTTTTTAACATACGACAGCAACTACAATTATATGACCTAAACTGCTCAAGATTAAAGATGGAAAATCAGATTGTAGATATAAAAAAAAAAAAAAATCATGGCAACGGCTCCAACACAACAAATAATAATCGTAAACGAGTGTCAAATGATAAACAACAAAGAGTGAGCTCAGTCCCACGTCTCATTGACCTGTACCTATCATAGTTATATTGTCTTATGATATCAGTACCTTACAACTACATGTGTGTTTGGCACACATTTCAATTAAACATTCTCAAATGTTTCAACAAAGACCCACAGCAAACGTATGATTGTTACTTTGGTGTGTAGTAGTTACATAGAGATTTTAATTTTAATTGCACTAAATATTTGATTTTATTGTATTTTAATGCAAGTCATAACCCGTTCCTCTGCCGCCCTCTGGTGGTAAGGTTGGTGAAAACAATATATTTTCAGTTAAAGTAGTTTTCTTTGAAAGAGATGTTTGTTTCCTGTTTTTTTTTTTTTTTAAATGAGACAGTAATTGCTTGAATTTAAAAACTGAAGAGAAGCAATTCACTACAAATAAAATGCAGGTCTCAGTCTTGCCTATACCATGCCCTATTTTCCATACGTCTATTAAACTAAGAAAAAAAGATTTTTCTCAAAGTAGGTCGGAAGCTCTTGTGCAGATATACACAAACAAGCAATAAATAATTGCATTTTGCATTACATACACTAATTTCATGTCTGTGTTGTCAACTTGTCTAAATGACAACTTTTCATGAGCAGGAAACACAATGGGACACTTATTTTTCATTTGATTTTCTCAAACAACTGTTTTTTTAGGTTTAAAATTTTATTTCATCTGTATATAAACATGAATAATTGATTTATTTACTCCAGTTTAACTTCCATTTTTTTCTGGGTCATGTACGATTCCCAGCAAAATTTTTATTTTACATGTAAGCAGCTATATATACCCTAAAATGTCAAATCCTGCTGCATTTGTCTAATAGTTCAGCTTTTCCTAACCCTACTTACCCTCCTTCCTACTGTATGGTGGCATAGAGAAATGACTGAAATACATTTCAGTCATATCTATCCAAGGATGTTTTGGTTTAACCAAAAACGTCAAGTAAAAAAAATGCTTCGGTTACATTTTTCTATAAGAATTGTAAAGTGTGTCAGTCTAGTTTTGTCTATTTTTCCATCCAACACATAAAGCACTAAAAAACTGGCTGTGTTTTTATTTTTAATATGCTTAAAAGAGGTAAGAAAATAATCACCTAATGTTTTAGTTTTCAAAATGTTTAATATGTGTTATTAAACTTGATGTGCATTGTCTTTTCATCTGATGCTTTTTAAGTTTAAAAATATAAATATAGATATACAAATCTTTGGAAATTTTTAAAATTCTGTACCAGAAACAGTATTTATGTGTAATTCAAACAAACAAACAAACAAACAAACAAAGGAATCGAGATGTAAAAAATAGAATATTGAGACCAGCAACAATAAAGATAACATCTTGTTTTGTGTGCAGAGGAGTTACAATTAATTTGTATACAATTAGTGTGGCTAAAGGAATTCCCTTTAGCCAAATGGAAACAGGTAGTACTAATATGGAAAAGATGTCTCAAAGGTACTGATATAGAGTTTAAGATCAGTCTGGGGAAAGGTGGATTATGGAGATATTGTTTACCTTGTGTTGCAGTGAGTGACAGAATGAAGCAAGAGGAAACAATATTAAATTTCTATGCTTATGCTGGAAGCAGTTCCCTAAAAACCTGAGATGTGCAGAAACTGTTGATCAAGTCTAAAAACATGATCACTTATTGAATAAGGATAAAAAAAATATTTTGTCGGTTAATTTCCTCATGCCATAGGAATTTACTTTTTTTCTTTATAAGTGATCCATAAATAATTGTGTTATTCGTTTTAACTTATGTCTTGTTTATTTATTGCATCTGTTTTTTTTTTTATTATTATTATTATTGCTTTTCCTTTATTAACTTTTCTGTAAAGCACATTGTACCTTTTATCGCCCAGACGTGAACTTGCATGCATTGTACACTAGGTGGCACACTAAAATCACTGTGAGCCTCGTTGCTTTGCCCTACCAGCTTTTATATCATTTTGAAGAAGGACTGGTTCAGATTGAGGTAAGTATCTTCCAATACACATCAATTTATTTCCCAGTAATACGCCTTTTGATTAACTCCATTTCTCTTCCTTTTATGGTAACAGAGAACATCGTAAAATAAAAAAAATAATGCGGTTTTCCCTCTGTTTTTGTGCAGGCTTTGTCATTGCTGTGGAGTAGTGGTCTTTGGGAATATTTGCGATGTTTTCAGGCTGACACAATGCCCAGTCTGACCCAAGTCTACCCAAACAACCTCTGCACTTGTGTGGGCGGGGCGCCTTCAACAAGGTGCAATCCTATTGGCTGAGGGGGCGGGGCGGGTGAAACGTACACAAACGTTAAGGAATAGACGCAATATCGACTTTCCAGCCCATTCAGGTCCGCTCGTCTGCCATATTGAACGTGGCAAATTGACCTTGGTGACTGATACACTTATGTTTGCAAACTTAGATCTAATAAGATCTGAATGCGTGATCGTTGCCATAAGAGAAACACTCACATATACATTCAACTGACCTTCTGTAATTTTCAGTTAAGAACTAGTGACAATTTAGATACAAAAAAAAGAAATAAATAAATTGCAACTGAAAAATACATATTACACAAATAATATGAAACAATCCTGCTTGGAATTCCCCTCTATTACACTACCTTGTAGCTTATCCTTGATGAGTCACCTTTTGATTTAATTTTACTATCTTCTTGAGTGCACAATATTTGTAAATCTGATTAACCTGAAATAAAGTTTGGTTGTCCAGTAGGGTTTTCGCTAAAGTTGGTCATTTGTCGGGTCATTGCTTACCACTGATTGTAGAGCAACTTCAAACAATCAGAGGGATCCCACAATTAAGATTTGCTGGTGAAGAGAAGTATTCAAAAATTGTGCAACACTACAAATAAACCCTAATACAGTAAAGACTATTTTCAGTAATTCTGAGGAAATGTAAAAAAGGTGTGGCATTACTAAAATTTGAATTTTAACTGAGGTGAAAACAACAACACTTCTGAAAATCTGATACTAAAAGAGGTGAAGGGATTTATGATCATGGAAGTTGCATTCTACAATTTAAAACAGTCTCTTCTGTTCTATGTACACCAGTGACACAATAGTATTTTTTTTTAGATTTGATTATACTCTCAAGTCAGATAAAATCCTAAACTGTTGTAAATATCAGTCAGTTTTGACCCAAAATGTGATGAAGAGAGATTGTTTTCCATTCAGCATCACTGAAGCATACCTCAAATTCAACAAACGCATGGTTTCTCTTGAAGAAAACTTGATAAGGCCTAGCTTGATTTCATATATAAATTTGACAGATGGTCTGGTAGGGCTGTGGTCAAAAGACAATCCACAAAATCTAAGATATTTTGAGAACATTTGTGCCAAAGGGAATCTGGGCGCTAAGAGACTCCTACCAAACAGTACAACAACAAAGTATTAGTTCAGTTTTCCACAACTATACTAGTTATTTTTTACACACACACACACACCCACACACACACACACACACATATATATATATATATATATATATACACACATATATATATATATATATATATATATATATATATATATATATATATATATATATATATATATATATATATATATATATATATATATATATATATTTATTTATTATTTATTTTTTAACAAATTAAAAAGGTGCAAATGTTTTTTTTTGTTTTGTTTTGTTTTGTTTTTTGTTTTTTTTTGCAATCCCACTTTTTAAAGTCTCAAAATCCTGGAATTGTTCGAGGAGTTTTATGAATCTCACACCAATTCCTAAAAGGTAACAGAACTATCTTGCGCTGCGGTATTGATTTTGCCTATCACAATATGGCGGCCACATTGACGTGCAGACCCGTACGTTCGCGCTGCGTCTGTTTTAGTTGATGTCCGTAGCGTGAAGTGAAACGGGAGTGAAAAAGACTGGAGCTCGCGCACGCTGTAACGGGACGAATTCAGGAAAGAGCAGGGAAGTTTGTATGGACATGACGGTTTTTTCCTTGCGGATAAACAAAGCTGCTAAAGGAGAACAGCGTTTTGCAAACAGAAGGAGAGGCTTTTAAAGAGATGATCCAGCTTGATTTATCATGAGTGGACGTAGAGTTTGACTTGCCAAACAAATCAAAATGCGAAGCGTTCTCTGAGGAGGAGCTCAACGAAGACCGCCAAATGTTCACCTTTTTCTAGGCACTTTACAAGTACTTTGAATATTTTTTCGCTACTTGTTTCAGCAAAAATAACACGGCGGCAGCATGGCAGAGCACGAAAGCTTGGAGTTTGGGAAGGCAGACTTTGTGCTTTTAGACAACGTGTCGATGGAGGAATTCATGGCCAACTTAAAACTCAGGTAATCGGTCACTCACCTTTAGAACCTGCTGTGCTGACTAATAAGGACTCGCACTTAGAAAATGTTCGCATTTAATCATTTTTTTGGGCTGAAATGGATAATAAGAGGGGTCAGACGGTGCATCAACAGGTGCTAATAGTTGACGTGTATGCAGCTCTGGGAAACGGTAGCAATTGTCACTGTTTTATAATTCGTTTTTAGTTGTTTTTGTTTGATCTCAGTTGTATTCATTGTATAGTTTCGGAGCCACGGCTCTCATTTCCTTTGGTTTTCAAACCGAACAGGTGACTCCTGTTTGAAAAATGTGCAACTCCACCCAGTCTATTCAGGCTCTCCGTCAGTCTGTTTGTGAAAGCATGATGTCAGGCGTGCGAAGATGTAACATTACGCTGTTCAGGTGGGGCAGCGGCTCCTACCGCTCACCTCTGCCATCTGTGATGAAAGTGCAAGCTGATCCCCAGTGTCGGTTAGAGCTTTTAGTGTCCAATTCAGCAGCTCTGGACAGTAAACCAAGAGGATCGGCCTGTTTCTCACATTGAAGTTTACTAATTCACCCGAACAACTACTCTCCTTAACATATTTTAATATTTTTGTCACCGTGCAGTTTCACGGCAAAGTGATCCTTTAGTGTTGTGTTTGTAACTGCGGTCATTTATAGCTGTCCTATTACCATTCTGCCAGCACATTAAGGATTTGGTATTGTTGTTTTTTTTGTCTAGCCCTTTACACTGCAAACCTGTTACTGAACAGGTTTGTCTTGGGGGGGGGGAAAGGAGTAGAAACATTTCTTCAACATTTTGAAAATATTTTCATTCATTCAAAGATGACAGTTTCTGCATGTGTGCCACAGCAAAACTCCATCTCTTCCTTCTCCCACACTCACTCAGGCCTAATTCAAAAGGACTCTTACTGCATGAAGTGTCTAAAGTATGTCCCAGAAAAACACAGTGTTCATCTATTGTTCAGTCTCAAATAGAGAGCTATAATTAACAGGATGAGCTAAGTTTCTCTGGTGTTCATTAATGGCATTGTTTAAGTCAGGAATGTAAGATCCACTCAACGCTACATATTACATTTACGATGTGAAAACATGTTTTTGATTCTATATCAGCATGCAGAGTGCTTTCATTTTGTTTGATTTCAGCCACAAACTTCAAGAGTTTTGGAATTATGCCTGATAGACCACCACAAGTTTCAGTTATTAAGAAAATCTGAAAAATGTGACATATGTTTGTATTCAGCCCCCGTTGTTCAATAATATGTAGAACTACATTTCACTTCAATTACAGTTGCGAGTCTTTTGAAGTTGTGGCTGCTCGGTTTGAACACCTGCAGACTGAAACGTTTGTCCAGTCTGTGCAAAATGGTAAATGACCTGCGTTTGTTTCCAGCTTTATCAAGTCTGAGGACTCCAAAGCACTTTGCACTACATTATTTATTTATTTTTTTTACCTGTCATAACAACTGATGGTGGTAAATTTCTATATAGTCACATCTGCCCTAGAGCAGACTGACAGAAGCAAAGCTATAGAATTTGGACTTTGTTTCCTCATATTTTTTACTTTAATCTTAAAAAAGGTTAAAAACTAATAAAAGTTTCTCATTGTTTTTTTTGTTTTTTGTATTCCAAGGTACCCTAATACTCCCAGATTAAGCCATTAAAAAAGCAATACTGCTCCAATAAAAAAAATAAACTTTCCTATTATATCATACATAGACATTTTTACTTCATGAGGTAAATTAAGTAGAGCAAATGTTCTTAACAACATACAATAGTTGTATAAAATCATATTTTAGAATATATATATTTTTTATTGGTCTGCTCATGGGATGAAGATTTGAAAAGATAGTTACACTAGAAAATTAATTATTTTTCTTGAGTTTGCAAACCTCAGATGTCTGACGTTCTTTAATGTTTGGGTGGTGGAGCATCAGTTTTCTATAACGCCACCAGAAAAATCCAGCACATTTAATACCCCTTCCTCATCATTTTAATCCAGTTTGTATATTTACTTTAAGTCTTAGCTTGGAAACAGTCTGTTCCCTCAGCTTTCTGGATGGACAATGGACGATCGAGTGATGCATTTAGGAGCTTTAGTAGAAAGTTTGCAACAAATTGAATGCAGGTGGATTAAGATATCTTTGGAATGTTATTCTTAGCAGTTGTGATATTGTTTGTTTCGACTTCTAATATGAAACATCCCACTTTCATGATCCAGAAAAGATTAGCAGCAGAACTAAATGAAATAGATTTTTCCATAGAGCTCCATGGTGACGAGTTCTATTGTTAGAACATGGCCTGCAGGTGACTCATTTGTTATAGACTATAGGGACCAGACACCTGGCTGTCACGGGAGGTAAAGCACGCAGTTGTTAATTGATATTTTTGCACTTTAATTGTTTCAGCAAATAATTATTCTCTCTGTTGCTTTGTCTCTTAAGTGCCCTTGGGTCTTTTGAAAGGTGCTTGTAAGTTAAAAGTGTAATTAAATGTTAACGTTCATAAACTGATAATTAGAGACTGAACAAGTATGACTGATTTAAAAGAAAATCTCCTCTATGAAGGAGATTTATAAAGAATAAGACAGGCTCAGGTTTGCAAAATTGCATCTGAATAAGTCACAATTGTTCGGGAACAACATCCTCGGTCCACAGGAATTCAAAGTAGAGATGGTGGCCCCTAATGGACAGCGCAATGTTTGGAGAGAACAAATTAAGTGATGAATTGGGCACCTAGCATTCTAAAGTAAAATGTAAGGCGATCTGTTTTACTCAATCTGGGTCATCAACAGGACACTGATCATAAACATAAGTGCAAATCTAAGTGCCTGAAAAACTGAAGAATCAATGTGTTGCCTAGTCAAAGTCCAGACCTAAGCTTGTTTAAAAAGCTGTAGTAAGACCTTAAGATATAGTAGTAGCTGTCCAGAAACAAATGTCTCCAAACCTGAAATCACTAAAGAAACAAAAGATTGGATGCAAAACTGAATGAAAGGTTGATAATTCTGTACAGAAGATAACATCACGTTATCCCTGTTAAAGGTGACCGTGCAAGTATTTATTTATACTTGCACGGTTTATTTATTTATGGCATTTTATTAATTTGAGGTTCAATTGATCTCATTCTTAGGCCTATATAATAAGTTACATTTATTTGTAAAACATATTTTACATTTATGTTGACTTTATGTACTTTTACTCAAGACTAAAGATGAGTTGCATCTGATTAGCAGTAAAAATCTCAAGCAGAAAAATATTCACTCAGTTGTGTTGAGATGTTTCAGTCGGTGAATGTTTTCTCTTCAACTTTAATTTGAAACAGTGAAACTCAAAATGTCTCCGGTAAAGCGTGCTGGTATAAAAGTGAAGGGTTTTTTCTAGAGGAGACAGCCGTTCTGGTTACCAGTGTTTTTACAGCCATGCTTTTTAAATTAGATCAGCGTCTGTGGTGTGAACAGTAGCTTTAGCAGTCGGTCTGTAAGACCTGAGAGCTACCAGACGGCACCAGGCATCATTTTTCCAACTATGTCCTATTTTCTGTCTGTTTGTTTTCCCTCCAGCCAGACTGTTCAGTCCAGAGGTGGCGTGTGCAGATTGTTATTTGTAGAGGGTGTGACCAGCCAGGATCGCTTCCTTTTTGCTCTCTCCCACCTTCCCCCTTAGTCTTAGAGTGTGTGCATTCATGCAGGGAAATGTGCGTTTTTTGTTGGGAGTGGGAGTGGACCACTTAAGGGATGGATCCAGAGGGCATCTAATGTTCTCTGTTTGGTTCGCTGCAGTTATTGAAAATAACTTGGTCTGGAGCACATCTGCCCTGTGTATTTTGGCTTCAAAGGACCTGCTGCTGTACAGCCAACTTCGGCTCTCTCTACCAAGTAGTTTACTTAAAACATATCTGCTACAGTTGTAAGACTGTTTTTGAAGTTGGCAAGCCCTCATATTGGGACGTTTTTTTCCCCTTCATTATGGGGGATTTCTACTGTTAAAGTCCTAGCATGTCGGATAATCACATTCCCTTGTGGCAGCAATTAAGCCCTGATATGGAAAAAATGGCTCATGGTGAGACCTTGTTGTTTAAGCTGACATTTGGTTTGTTTGACTTGAAGTTGACCTCTGCAGCCTGTTCTGCTCGCCTCAAAATAGAGCCCAATCAGATGCCCAGTCCATTTGTAGAGATGCCAAGATAGAAGTTCACATTCTTGTGGTGTCTTGGGAAGTTTCACTTGATACAGTGCCTTACAAAAGTATTCACATGATTTTTTTTTTTTTTTTCATATTTTGTCCTGATATAACCATAAATGTTTCCGAATTATTTTTAATTAACATGATAAACCAACAAAAAAAATTAGCACATACAAATAAATTTGGTGGTTTTCAAAATTATAAAGCATGTGCACTCAGCCTCTTTTACTTTGAGACCCCAGAATCAAATTTAATGCTACCTGTTGCCTGCAAAGCATAGGTCAGAAATGGGCAGATGAGACTAAAATTGAACTTTTAGCAAAATGCTGTTTGATGGGAAACTTACTCTGCATGTTACTCTGAAGACATGCTGAAACACTGTAGCAGCACCGTTCTGTTCAGCTGTTGCTATTCTTCAGCACAGACAGGAAAACTGTTTGTTGGTAAGTTAAATGGAGCTAAATAGTTCAATAAAGTATGCACAACACACTTCAGATTTTGTGATAATTCAGAAGACCATAAATTTGTATCACTTTGCGCCTATTTCACAATGATGAATTGTGAAGTGGGAGCTTCACAATTCATAAAAAACAAAATAAAATGACTTGAAGTTTGTGGTTGTAATTCGACAAACCATAAAAAGGTTCATAGTGTATGAATGGTTTTGCAAGGCGCTATAAAACTTGGCATCCAACTAGAAATGTTTATGCCAAAGACTGTGGTTTTATGCTAAGAGTGGCAGTGGAAAAAAGGCAACCTAATACACACACCTACCTGCTTCATGTTTCATAACATTTTTAGGTTAATGCAGATAAAATAATTACAAAAACAATGATACTGAGCAATTTCCTACTGATTGAGAGGAGCATAGTCTGTGAGAAACAACATTCAAACAAAACCTATTTGTACAGTATTAAAACTTTGGAAAATAACCTTTACCACTTGCTAAATTTTGAAAAAAAAAAAAAAAGACCAAAAAAGGAAGTGATTAAATAAAACTTGAAAGAATAACAGCATTAAGTAAATGTTCTCAGCGTCCTGGAGATCTGACATCCTGCCCGACATCTGAAATGTCTTTATAAGGCAGCATTGTTTAGTCTGATTCCTGCAGCCAAGTGGAAAAAGAAAACTGCTGCATGTTTTCCGTAAATTAATATGGTAGGACTTTTCTTTTTCCAAAGTAACAGCCTTTCTAAAATTTGAGATTCTAATATGTTCGGTATGTTTTTCACTCGTGCTAAAAATGTTAAAAAAAAAAAGCAAAACTGCAAAGCTTTGTTTTGATCTCAGTAATAAGGACCCCGATGGGTAGGAATCAGTGTTCCTAATATATAATCTAAATTGCACTGATGTGGTTTCAGCTCTGCTTGTTAAATTATTTTCAACCTGAGGCAATACATTCTTTTCTCCATAAACATTGGATGGTGTTTATGTTATTTCCGCCCCCAAGTGTGCGACTCTAAAGGCTGTTGTCTTCAGGCTTTGAATGTAGCTGCTGAAGGACTCTTGAGTGATTTGACCCTTGCACTCATCTACTAGGAGTTAAAAGAGACTTTGACCAGGAAGCCTTGGATAATACGGAGCAGAGCAGAAAAGCTGGCATTTCCCTTCCCTTCATTGTATCCTGTAGCCTCTCTCTGACTTGTCTATTGTTGTTTTGTACAGTTTGGCACAGCAGTGCATTTTAACACTGATTTTACTTCTCAGATAATTTGAATAAATCACAGTTCTGACTTAACCAAATTAAGGTTTGCTCTCTGTTTCTAGTAGGTCCTTGATTTAACTTTAAAATGAACCAACAAAATTGCTTTCATATGGATGTTAAAAAAGCAGTAATTCTCTTCTTTGCCTTGCAGGGAAACTAGAAGTGTAGTGCATAAAGAGGCTGTGCTGCCTCTTTATCTTGCAAAGTAAACAAAGGGTTCTAGCCAGACTTGTAAAATAAGGACTGTCCTGGAGATTCGGTTAAAGGTCTCCTCCTTTGTTGGATACAGATCAATAAATGAGCCTCTGTTCCTGTTTAGACCCCTTCTTATATTACAAGTTTTGACAACCTGTAAGATATTGAACTAGCTCTTTTTTTTTGTTTTTTGCTTAGTTTCCCTTTATGCATTTGTTATCAATGCACAATACAACAAAGTGCTTGTTCCCTGCAACAAATATGCAGCAGATGCCTCTAAGAATATTTATTCCCAACCTGCTTATTATGGTTCTTTTTCTTGCAGTGGTCCCTGACTGGAGGAGAATATTTATAGGTGATTGCCAAGATAGAGACTGTTCTTTCATTTACTCTGTACTCTGTTCAAAACCCGCAGCAATAAAGTATGAGGTCTAATTACTATCATGA
Organism: Poeciliopsis retropinna; assembly: GCA_010277075.1. Taxonomy (NCBI): domain Eukaryota; kingdom Metazoa; phylum Chordata; class Actinopteri; order Cyprinodontiformes; family Poeciliidae; genus Poeciliopsis; species Poeciliopsis retropinna. The sequence goes on along the minus strand of VMRM01000023.1, from coordinate 6,962,598 downwards.
ACATAAAGATAGTGGATCTAAAGTTGATTCTGAGTGTGTCATCGTGTGAAAGTTAACCCATAAACATCATCAAAGTGCTTGGTAACTCCTGTGAAAGTAACCTCTTGGTTCCAGGAGAGTATGACCTCTTTAGATTTGCCTAAAGAATATTTTACTGCTTCCCCAGTGTCTCTCACTGCTTGTGGTTCTGCTAACATTGAAGGATGAGAGACTCTCCTGAGTTAACTGGATTCATAGAAGGCTCTCTGAGAAATGCTTGCTCCCCTGCAATCCAGCACTGAAAAGTCCAGTCTCACCACAGGAATTTCCATACAACCAGCTGTAATCTGAAACACATTACCATTGCTGCATAAACAGGACTGTGCCTGTGTAGCTTATTTTCCCCCTCTGAAATGGGTTCACCAGCCCTCAGAGACGTCTCATTTGTGGACTGAAGGAGTTGGCAGACGGGGTCAGGAGGAGGCCTTTAATACAGGCTTTCAAAACCCATTTGTAGTCTTGTTTTATCACTTCTGTGTCATAGTTTCTTGACTGCTGCTTTTTTTTTTTCTTTTTTAAATTGTCTTAACTCTATATTTAATTTTGTGACCAGGAACATTTAGCTTAATAAGATAAAATGTTAAATTGTGGGGAGGGAATCCGTGTTATTCAATTTTTTCAAAAGTTAATCCTCTTTAAAAACCAGGATGGTTTGAAAAATTATTTTGGTCAATGAGGAAATGTTTGTTTCAATCTATTGCAGTTGTTGGTTGGCTGTAAAGGATGATTGTTGACCTTAGTTAGAGGTTGTGGAAGAATCCAAGGATGCTGCACAGACTTCTGCTGAAGCCACTCCTCTGAAAAAAGTTGGTCCAGTTCAATAAAGAACTTTATGGTTTTTTTCTTTTATATACACTCCTCATGGGCACGAATCCTGTATTCGTTCTGGGCTTTTAATTATTATTTCCATCCATTTTTTGAATGTCAGAGGATTTAGAGCTGCAGAATACATTATGTCCCATCTCTCATTAGTTTATTGCTTGCCTGCGGTATTTGGTAGGCTTTTATATTTCAAGTTCCAAGCATTATAGTTTTAAAGATCTAGTTCTTTGTCAATCCACCCACTTTGTGCAATGTAGCAGTAACACTAGAACCAGAACAAACTCTCAGCATAATGCAGCCATCATTATATCTAACATTGTAGATCTGAAAACCTCCTCTTGTCTCCTCCAAACATTCTTTTTGTATCTGTGGGCATACAGCTCGAGCATTGTCTCAGCTAACCGTAAAAGGTAATAAGCTAGCCCATGTGAGTCGAGAGGGAAAAGGTCTTTTTTTTTTTAAAAAACAGGTGTTTGTCAGCAGGTTCTCAGTTCTTACAAATGCATAAGATGTTTGTTACATACCAAAGCCAAAAAAGGTTTAAGCACATAATTAAAACAAAAGATTATTGATGTTCATGGTCCTGATGAATGTTTGTAAGCTTCTGACCGGCACTGCATGTGTGTGTCTAACCTGAATAAACAATTTATGATCTATTTAAACTATTATTTGTTTTGCATTCAGCAACAAAGCTGTGGTATGACAGGTTTGGATAACTTTGAATAACCCACAGCAGCTCTCTGTAGCACATGTGGTGTTCATATTTAGAATTAAAATTTAGCAATCTCGCTAGATGTTTTTCTAAAATATATTTATATTTTTCTTTTTAACTTTGTTGATTAATTTACAAGAGCAATTCAAATACAAGAAAGCTCTCTCTAAAATAAAAATTCTAGTTTGGCACTTAACTGATACCGATTTTCCAACATAGAAAATAGAAATAGTGCATGCTCTGTAATATAGGCGTGGTTACTTTCATTTCTGCATCAAAGCTTACACCCCTAATCCCTAAGCTCTTAACAATGTGCATGTAAAGAACGTGCTAGTGGGTGATGCATTTATGGACCAAAAATGATGGTTCTTTCTTATGATGCGTTCAGTGTATTTAGACACTGAACGCTAATTTTAATATTTTATCTCCAGATCTCAATCCAGGCCTTATCAATTGAAAAGGGGCATATTAAAATTTCTGACCAATCAGTCAATATCGCAAAAATTTTGACAAAATGCAATGCAAAATGCTGTTCTGTTTAATTAGAAACATTTTAGTGAAGCTATTTGATCCTTAATATTTATTTTTGGACTTCTGGTCAGTTAAAAAATATATGCTTGGTGTTAAAATACTTTGTTTTAATATAAACAATATTTAATTTTGTTTTTGGTGAATGCATATTTTTCTCCAGTTTCATGCAACGATTAAAATAATAATATTTTTTGTTTTTTTGCATAATATTAGCTTTTAAAAATACAAGTTTAACTTTTAGGGTACCTTCTAAAATAGTACCTTATTTTAGAAGGTTGCAAAAGGAATTGGGTCAGAGTGCAAAGAAGATTGTTCTTAATGTAAGTTCAAAGATCTCCTTACTCTTTGAGAAGGATGATGGAGTTTATTGCTCACATGGAGGTACAGGGCTCAAGGTAGACTACAAATCTATCCTGTCAGGTTTTAATCTTCTCTAATAAATAGAATACCAATTCAAACCGCTTTATGTAATCATGCATTTCTTAGAAATAAAATCCATCACCAAGAATCCCCTGATGGGGATTTAAATCTGTCAGGCCTCACATGTAAACTGTCTGGCTCATGATTTAACAAGCAGCCGCATCCTCTTCCTGCAACAGTACACCACGATTAAACCTCCCTGTTTTACCTGTTGTTGTAAAGTACCCCCACCCGCAGTTCCCTAAGTCTTTCGGAGCAACACTGATTTTTCAGATCTGGGTCTCTTTGTACATTGAAGACCGTGTGATGTTTCTGTCTGTACGTTGGACATATCCTGTCCTGCTCTGACGTTTCCAGCTCTCTTCAGAACTGTATTGTTGTACAGGCTGCTCAGACAATGGGCTGGAATTCACTTGAGCATTCAGTGCACTTTGTTTAATCTTTGCCGTGCTTTTGATTGCATTGTGTGCTTTTGCATTTCCAATCCTCAGTTAACTTAAAAGTGCATATTTTTCTTTCTTGTGCGTAAAAGTGATATAATTGTACTTTGGACTTTGTATTATAAATTTGTTCATCATGGTATTTCCAGAAATTCTTTATACAGATACTGATACTTCTGCACGATGAAATAAGCCAGTGACACATTTTGCTTTGGATTACATTGTATAATATTGGTTGTAATGGAAAATAGAAAAATAAAGTGCCTGAAAGGTTGGTTTGCTGTAAAAGCATTAAACCAAGGTTTTAAAAATGAACAGTTTTAACTTTCTGTTTAAATAATTGTTAATGATTTTCTTTTATCCTCATTGTATGGAGTGTATTGGGTCCTATGTGGCCTCTTGCTGTGTGCTGCCAGTTAGCTGGCTGAAATAATTCTCTTACACCTTTCCCTCTCTTAGACAAGTTCAGGTGTTTGGTTATATATTCCATCTTGACCAAAATAAGGTCAGCCATGGAAATTAGGGTGCTACTTATCTCTCTTACTCTTTTACTATGTTGAAACTGCTATAAAACCACAGCTGGCAAGCTGCAACGACTGTTTTTTAGTGGCCTGTTTGTAAAACAGCAGACTGCAGGCTCTACCCAATTAGGCAGGACTAATTAACAAGGTAATATCAGGTTGTTATTCTTTAATTTCTGAAAAAACGACCTGAACATCAAAAAGCTATAATGTTCTGTGCAACAACCTTTTAAAAATTACTACTTACTTTTCTGGTGTTTGAATTGTATCAGCATCAACATATTCAATGCTAATCATAACAGTATCATGACTGTATTGGTCTGTTATAACATTTTATACCTAGAACAGTTAGGATAATTGTTGCTTATCCATTTGTAATAAAAAGGGATACTTTATTGTCCATTCAATTCATATAAGGTTCTTCCTAATATTTCCTTTCAGTAAATCTTAAATTCCGCAAAACAAATTTTTAAATAAATGAAAAAAAAAGCCATTAATTTTGAATACAACAATGTCCACAATTAATATTAGTTGGAGTCCTTGTTCAGACAAATATGAAATCCTTCTCTGCCAACATTATATCAGTTTTCTGATACCTTGTGTAAAATTAAAGTCATAAAATAAATGCAGAATTTGTCATAGTTATAGCTCTTTTGTTATCAACTTATTGCTGATGTATCTAATTGTCAGCTTTTTTTCTAGTTCTCCATTAGATCCTTGCTTATTTTCTTCTTGTAAGACATAAATTATATCACTTTCCTTAAATAGAAAAGTGAGTAATGTCTGGATTTCTTTGTATCGAATCATTCCTTCTTCTTAATATTCCGTTTATCTAAATCCATCCTGCTACTCATTTTTAGGGTGTATTTGTAGATTAAAGACCGTGTGCTGCTTCAACTTGAGTGCCAATTTCTGTCCTGGTTCATCCCATCTTTAAAGGGTGTGGTGGACAACTGCTTTCAACCACATAAAGCGTCAAGCTCCTAACCTGGCTCTCATTTCTTCCAAAAACATCTAGACCTGCAAACCTAACGGCAACATCCTGTGTGATGATGTAGAAGAATTTTGACAAAGCTTTATTTTTAGGTGTCAGAAACTCACACTTGTGTGGTGATGAAAGCTGGTAAAAATAGGTTAATTTTCAATAGCTGGTTTCTTAAAGTGTATTGTCTATGCAGACATCAATAATAACATTCTTTTTAAGTGGAAAAAATCCAAATCTTGTATTGCTTTGCAACACTGATAATGTAAAACAATATAAAACAATTTTTGTTTTTATATTGTTGTACACCATAAGACAAAAGCAATTTTTGTTTATTTTATTTTTTTGTCTTCCTCTTGTTAGTAATATGTCATCATTTAGCTCTATACATTACATACCAAGAGTTGAGACTGCAGTGTATTTGTAAATTTAGCATTATGATCAGTGTAGATAGCACAGATAGTATTAATAAAGCAAAAGTTTCCAGGAGTTCACTTGAGCAAATGTAGACCCTTACACAAACTCCTTTTTCTTCCCTGTTTTCTTGTAGTTATGCACCATTTTTTGTTGTTGTGTCACACAAAATGCCAATAAAGTGCTAAATTTGTGTTTGACGTTGAAGGGGGATGACAAATTTTTTAATGCAGTGAATGTAATTTGATGGATGGTTCTGGACTTGGAAATAATACCTACAATCTGATTTTGATCAAATGCTGATGTGGAGCTGTGGGATGGGATATGTGTTGATGAGCCTCTCCTCCTCCACACAGTGTGGGAGCTGCTGTTTACTAAGCAGGCTTTACAAAGAAGCAGAAAATCCCCTAATGCAGAGCCCAGATGTTGGGTGGCTGCAGACCATGATGAAAGCCTCTGTCACACTTTATATAGACGAGTGGAAAGCAACACTTCTGTCTCATTTCTGGTGGTTTCCACGGTTAAAATTATTACCAAGTGGCAGACTGACCTAATATATTTAGTACATTTAAAAAAAAATTGGCACGTACTCAATATTTCTTACCGGTTATCTCAGAAAGTGAAACAGTCAATTCATTTCAGATTTTAATGACTGGCTTACTGTTAAAAAAAAACCAAAATTCAGTGTCTCAGAAAATTAGAATATTACATTATACATATTAATAACTGATGTTTTAATCACATCAGTTATAAGTATGCACATTTCTATGTACTCAATGCTTGGTTTGGACCTTCTAATTATACTTTTATCTCCTTATGATATTATTATAATAATCATTCTAGGCCAGTAGATAGCAATCAGTATTTGCCACTGAGGCCTGGGGTCATGTTTTGAATGATATAGTTTTCTAAAATCACCTTTTTTTGCCTTTTGAATCAGAATTTTTCCCAAATAACACATTTTTACACGAGTTTTACAATAAATCATTGCTTGTCATTGCATTATCTTTTTGAGATCACAAATGCAAAAGATGTAATATTAGGTTAACAGAATGTAATATATTCAAGCTTTATACATCAGTAACGTTGGTTATTTTAATTCACTACTACCTCCAATCATGCATTGGGATACTTGGAGGAAAATAATTTTTTTTGGTGGATTGAAGCTTGTGCTAGTCTATGAACCAAAGGAGGACAAGAGCATATCCATGAGGAAAATCACAGCTCTGTTTAGCCATTGGAGAAAATAAATTTAGACCGAAGTCCTCAGCACAAACTTCTGGGTCTTGAAGGCAAAAATGACAATAATTTATGGATTGTTATGTAAACAAGCCATCAAATAAAGCTTAAACAGAAAACACCTCAGAGAAAAATAAATAGAACAACAAATGAAGATGGTATGCTGAAATCAAATATCACTGATGTTCCAGTTATGTGCAAAGCATGATCTGATCAATGACAATGATGTTTGACTCATCTTGACCTGGAACAACATCCATACCTGTTCAGCCGCTGAGCTTTATTTGGGTTTTCCTCCTCCTCTAAATGTTCTTTTACATACTTTCATTCTTTTGTTGTCCGACTGTGCTAAAGCCAAGGACATAAACAGTATTGAGTCCCCAGCAGAACATAGCATTGTGTTTTAGGTGTAGACATGCTCATTGTTTCAGGCTTCACATACTGCATTAAGTTGTTGCTTACTCCAAATATGACCTTGTTTTGGTTAAGGTAATCCAGATATGTAGTTTTGAGATGAGCTGTAGTTGTGAAATAAGCAGAAGCAGGAAATGTTTTGGATAGACATTATTTTCCTCTACAATACAGCTGTCAGGACACACCCTAAGCATTTCTGATGTTTACACTCAGCAAAAGCAGTGATGAACTCGGAGATAAAAGTGGAACAAACACAGATTATCTCCATGCAGTTTATAATTCCCATTCCTACAACGACCCTGAATCCACACTGATAACGTGTGCTAACTCTGCCACAGATTTTATTGTGTAATGGAAATGTAGGGCAGTTTAGATATATTACTTATATCATTTATTAATTTACTGTTAATAAATGTTAACCTGCTATCGGTTATCCCTTTTAAAAACAAAAATCTGTATTGGATTATGTGGAGCTAAACTTCAGTACCTTATTTGGTTTTGATCGTGTACAAGATCTTTTAATTAGTTTTTAATTTAACTTGGAAGTAATTGATGATTATTGAACTTTTTCATGTCTTGTAACTGTCACAAAGAAACATTAGGTGAATATGAAAGAATACATGGATTCCCATTTTCTTTTAAAAAAATCTGAAAAGAATGGCATGTATCAGTGCTTTGAACGGGTTTTTTTATGGTAAACTTGTAAATTTTAGTCTCTAAGAGTTGTGAACTTTTATGGACCAAAGTGTTTGGTCATTCCTTACACAATAGCTCAAACTTTAACATGAACATTCTTTGATCCAAACAGCTCCATTTTATGTTGTCCTCATTTAACTAATGAGGGCAAACCCTGCCAAGTTGAACGTGGCAAGGTTCAACTTTGAATAGGGATGCGTTATGGCTTTTGTTCAGTAATGGATTTCAGATTTAAAATTATTATTGTTTTTATTGTGGAAAATGTTTCTAAAGATTTAACCATAAAATTTGTGACCACAGAACACTGCAGACAGGAAATAAATTTGTCTTTTGTTTTTATTCTTTTCATTTAAGGAATCTAATTTACTTTTGAATTTATTTACTCTATCTTTCTTATTATTTGTTGTTTAGTTCATCCTTTTGTATTGAAATAGCAATTGATGCTAGTACATCAACTACTACTTTTTCAACAATGACTTTCTTATTGCTTTTTTGGCATAATTGTCCTGTTTGCAGTGTTCTGTGGTCTTTAGGATGCTGTTTGCTCACTAATGTTTCCCAACAAATCTGAGGCCTTCAGAGAGCTTGAGTGAACTAGAATGCATATGTTGTCACTGTTTTCTCATCAAAATCCTTATTAGTATCCTTACACTAACATCCCCAATTTACCCCTTCAAATATAAAAAAAACAGCATCAAATGAGGAGGGTAGCTTGGTGGTGGCAAATTCTATGTTAACAATTACATTTTTTTCATTAAAATGTTGGCAAACAAAAGAGCGTATTCACTTACTGCAAACATCAACAAAATGTCTCGGACATCTGGATCAGAGTTGCAAACACAGCAGTAACTGAAGGTTTCGCAGGATATCTGTGACTGGAAAAGACCTCGCCCTGCTGAATGTATCTTGCCACAAATCTGCTTTGACTGGTTACATCCCAAAACAATAACCATGGACCGTAATTTTGAGTCAGTCGTGATCCTACAGACCACATGACGTTTTTTTGGAGCCATTGGGGGATATTGCTATGAGCCAAATTAAACAGTAAAACCTTTTAATAAAGAAAACGGAGCCACTCCTTTTGCAGTGCTGTGACAATAACATTATTCTGTTGAGAAAATAGAAACAACTCAGATACTGACCTTTAAAACTACTCCACACATTTAAAGAAAACCTCTTTCTGCGTGAGATGTTTTTGGTGACTTGTTTTTTTTTCTGGTGTGATGGAGCCATGTTGGTGAAAAAATGTTACAAGTCGCTGCCGCTCCTCCCCCAAGTTAACCATTACAGAGACCCACCCAAACAATTTTGGAGACAGTGGTTGTGTTTGGCTCTGCTCTGTAATTCTGAGGCGAGCATGACGTGTATGTTTACATGCTGTGTGCGTGTTTGAACAGCAGCTTGTGTGGGTGGTATTTGGGGTTTTCTGATATTTTTAGGGCAGACAGAGTTCTCTGGGTAGATTAGAAACACCAGGCATTGTGTGAGTTTATGTGTTAACCTCTAAAAGTCACTTTTTAACAACCAGACTTCCATGTACTTCTCTGGTCATAATGGCTGATCTAGCCATTATGACCTGATGTTTGCCTGCTTCACTGCTTGAGATGGTGAAACCTCCAGTAGGTTAAAAAATGCTTTAAAACTTGATCTTAACATAGCTTCTGTTTTTATGAGGCAAATCCTGGAATGCACATGGGAAGTGGTTACAAAAGAAAAAACAGTCCAGCATTTTAAATTTAATATTTTAGATTTAAACAATAAAGAAGTCTGGTTAACACCTTATGCAGCCACCTCAAGATTTAACAATGGTCAATATTGACGATGGCATCATAATGCTTTTGTATTTATTTAATTACTCAACCAGTAGAAGAACTATTTCATAGATTGCTAAGATGTTTGATAGTCTGTTAATGTCTTTCTGGTACAGTTATATGGGAAACAAAGACTGCAGCATAGAGTGAGTAGTTTACCCAGATACTGTGGAAAATAGTTCAATTTCTTGTTTTCAGGAAGCACATATGTACGAAGCTATTTAAAAAGGAATGTTGATGTGGAGATATGTATGGTTCATTAAGGCTGTGAGCGAGCAAGAAAGAACAAAATCTTCAGCAGATAAAAGGATGGATAAACAGCAAAATTGATCTTTTCAGCTTAGATCTTCTGTTATGCATTATGCTGATTTAAAATTTTTTTGTATTCTTTTAAACATAAGGCAGTGATCTACTTTCTCTAGAATGCACATTGCACAAGTCATAGACTACTCAACTAGTAATAGTTCAACTATCTGAATTAAACTTCCAACTCTTTTTAGTTTTTATCTATATTTAAAGTTAGTAAAACCCAGTTTTAGGTTGTTGTGTTTCAGTGACTCTGTCCCTCCTGCAAAGTGAGTAAAAAAAAGATTTTAAGTTCTGTTTTTGTATCATAAATAAAAATCTGGATTGGCGAGTTTTTAATTTTCCAAAAATAATTTAGATAAAATAAAAAAAAGTAAAACTCATATTAGTCATTAAAGACATTCAAAAAAGGCATGACTCATGTTTATATGTTACCACTTTATACCCTCGAGTTCACCTCTTCATGCCTTTCTCAACCTCTTCCTTGTCCTCTGTCTGTTTGATCCTCCCATGTTTCCTGACTGGGATTTAGAGAGGGAAATCACAGGTCAGACGGTTTAATGAAACTTCCAGTCCCAGCTGGACAGTCTGAAAAATGTGAGCAGATCCAGATTAATGCCAGATGTGCTGTGCTAATTCTGCTTTCTACACAGTCCAAAATGTCACCTTTCAGATAGGTTTAGATGTGGAATACCTTTAGTCTGCTTCATTTTTCTATATCTATAAAAAGCAATTCTGGGACATTATTTTGACTCATAATTTTCTAAGCTCAGCCCTGTGTGTCATTTAAATCCTCCTTAATCAGAGTGTAACAGATGGATCTCCAGCTCTGTTTCAAGCCTTAAACTGATTAATTTCCCTCTTTGCTTGTGTGCGTTCTCTCAATCCAAACTGGTTCTCAGAACTATGAAGAAATGTACAAACACTTTAAGCAGATGCCTATAAACTCAGATCTGATGGATTAATGTTTGTCCAGTGTATCGTGTCTGTTGGGTGAAATAACTGAAACCTCTAAGACACTCTGACTCTCCCAGTAGCATTAATATTCCCACAAATAATCACTTCTTGCTCTACTCCCACATAATTTCTGAAGCATTCACCAAAAAACCATCTCTGAAGTTCAGTTGCTCAGTTTTTCATACAATTGCAATAATTATCTCAGTGAGGATCAGTAAGCATTAGCACACACACTCTGTGTGTTTATTGCTCATGTTTCATTTAATTACTGATATGTGTTATCTGTAAAGGTGGGACAAATTCCAGCTGGAAGTAGGTTGATTAAGATGGCTCTAAAGTTATGAAACAATGAACTACACTGCTCAAAAAAATAAAGGGAACACTCAAATAACACATCCTAGATGGACAGTTTGATTTCACAGAAGTTTGATTTACTTGGAGTTATATTGTGTTGTTTAAGTGTTCCCTTTATTTTTTTGAGCAGTATATTTTAGGTAATTTACTGGTTCTGCAACAGCATACGGCAGGTTTGATAAATGCCAGCTTTGTCATATATAGCATGCAAAACTATAAGATGGGAAGTATATGCAAGTAAATATCAGGGACTATCTTCATTTCTTTTTTACATATTGTGCTCATTAGTAAAGTTTAGCTGGATCATTCCAAACAATTAGAAAGTGGAAGTGACTTTTCTCAATTTTCTATTTTAAAGGAACAGTAAAGCTTGTATTTCATTGTAACCAAACTCTAGTACTTGCCTTTCCATGCTTGCTCTAACTGCTGCTGAAAGTGGCTACCTTTGACTTTTTACTTTCTACAGTCAAAACGTACGTTAAACTATACGTTGATAGTATAACGTGGCTGTTCTTGGTATGGTGCAAATCTGGTTTTTCAGTTTCTCACTGGCTGGTCAGATCTCGCAATTGCAGTGAAAAGCAAATTTATCAGTTTATCGCTTGTTTTTTTTGTTGTTGTTGTTAATTTTCTCTGTTCTATTTGCAATCTAAAGCAAAACAGTCCTGATCTATCAACTGAAATCCAAGTTAAAAAAAAAAAACATGAAAAAAAATGTTGTTATTAAAGCACATTATTGCTGATTTAAATGTTTTTTCTTGGTACCTGACAACAGCAAATATTCCCAAAAGACAAGTCCACTTTAGCCCATTGATGACACAAAGAAAGATGACTATTGAGAGAAAAGAAAGATTCCTGTGGTTACTTTTATTTATTATATTTCTGAACACAGAATTTCAACACTTTGATCTTCCATATTCTGCTGAAACATCTTATCACTGAGAGCAGGCTCTGTCACCTCCTCTACTTATGCACTGGGATCTGAGATACGTCCCTCCTCTCATGTAAAGCATTGTCCATAGTCCAGCAGAAGCTATTACGCATAAGGCTTAAGTGGGCAGCTCATTGTGTTGGCTCACACAGGAGGAGATGGAGGACCCCTGTCAGACAAAGACCTCCGTTTGACGCATAAACAATGGAGCTGGCACACAGCAGCCTTCAGCCTGGGGAGAGGAATGGCACAATGGGTCTGTTTCTGCTGCAACACGGAGGAAGAGTTTGCACGTTGCTTTGTCATTGTAATTCAGAGTTGTGTTGAGATAGAGAATACAAAATGTATTCATCTTATTGTTTCATACAGGACAAATTTACCTGAATGTTTTCAAAACAAGTACACATTTGATAGGTTTGTCAGCATCATACAATTTGTGTAAAAGCTCATGTTAGACCCGCTGTAGTTTACAGGATTTCAGACCTAATAAGCAAGCAACATTTTTTCTTACCCCTTTGAGTTAATAGTGTAATGTAAAATCTTCAGAACGCAGTGAATAATTAAATGTGTGTAAAATTCAATTTCAATCCCCATATTTTAAGTAATGAAACATGGACGTAATGATTAGGATTTAATGTGTTACTGGACGCCAAGCTTCATAAAAGGTTTCAAATTTATCATGCATCCTTCGTGGCTCTGACAAGCTATATTTTGCACTCAAACCTTATATGGGCATGTATGTCCTCACTGTCCTAGACACATTAGGATCCTGTGTCATCTACACCCTATAAAAACAAGGACGTGCTCATCTGAGCTAATCCTACTAATTTACTGTTTATGGTCTGGTTCCTGTTTGTTACTTCTTGTTTTTCTTATTTTTGTTTTTAAATATAGAATCAAGCAAAGTGTGAAACCAAAAGGAGTAAAAATAAATAAAACATAACCAGTTGCAAAAGCCAAGACTTGTATTGTAAGAACCTGTAACTAATTAGTTCCACTGCCTCCCGTTTACAGTTTCCAATACAGTGATGTGGATAATTTAGCTTGATGTTTGAGGGCCTGAATGATAGCAAATCTGCTCATTTCATCAACATCAGACCAGAAAGAGCTACATCTTTTCATTTAGTACTTGAGTCAGCATTTTGGTTTTCAGGGAAAAAAAAATGCCCATCTTTTTTTGGAAACAGTCATCCTCCATTAAGTTTGTCTGGAACTTCTTCAGTCACAAAAGCTTTACATCGAGCTATTAAGAATGTCTTAAAAATAATAATCTATTGGCCTTCTTTGCAAGGCAGCAGCAGAGGTTTGGCAGCTGTGAAGAAAGGCACCATTCTTCTGTGGAGAGAAACAGGGATGCTAGCAGCGCTTGGACAGGAAGGAAGTCAGCCTGGCAGCCTCATGTTGAGAGAAATGTAGGAATAGAAAGGTTGCATGAGTCTGGGAGTGAAGAGCACACACAGATGGAGGCAGAAAGTGAGACAGGAAAGTGTATAAATATCTACCTCTGGTACGTTAGCAGGATGTGAGCATATTGATTTTCTGGAAGAGCAAAGTGTGAAAAAAAAACAACAACATCATTATATAGCCCGTAAGGGCATACTTTCTCAATTCTGCCTAAGGTCTCAGTAGTTTATCATCTATAAATAAATAAATAAATAATGCTGTACATTTAGTATTAAAAATATACTTCATCTGAATTTTGAACTAGCTTTGAGACTACATTTTGGTTCACTTCTTCATCAAACAGGAAATGGACGTATGACTGAAGATCACAATGTCAAATTTACATTTTTATCATTTATATTTTATAGGTACTCTTCTTCTTGAGTCAGCAATCTTACCGTTGAATATAGGCCATGCCTTAACCTTTCTGTATTTAAAATAAATCCTTTTTTTATTGGTCTTATTAAATTAACAAAATAAATCAAATATAAAATCTACTGAATGATTCATTGATCACTTACTGTATTGAATTTCTTAAGTAAGACAGGCCACCTGTCAGAGCCAATCATGCTGAAATTGTCAGAAGTGTTGCTTTCGCTGTTGTAAGAACGTTTCTGTTTTATATGCTTGCTGTTATTTAAATGTATTAGTAGAAAAGATACATGGCTTCTTATCTTTGTGCTTAAAGCAAGTATTTATTTATTTATTGTTTACTAAATGTAACATATAAATGTTTTTTATTCCCTTCAGGTTTGAGAAGGGGAGGATCTACACCTACATTGGTGAGGTGGTGGTGTCGGTGAACCCGTACCGTGCCATGAACATCTACAGCCGGGACACCGTAGAGCAGTACAAAGGTCGTGAATTATACGAGAGGCCGCCACACCTCTTCGCCATCGCTGATGCTGCTTACAAAGCCATGAAGAGGAGGAACAAAGACACTTGTATTGTCATCTCAGGTACAATGAGAAGTTCAAGAATCACAAAAACACTTTTTTTTTTTTTTTTTTTTACATCTTAATTTTACATGATTACTTTAAATATATTTAAAGTAATCATGCATTTAGTGTACAACTTGACTGTTTCTCAGATTAATATTCTGTTGGGCCATTAGTAATGCTGAGGAGAATAAAGCACCACTCTGTGGACAAAGAAGGAACTGAGAAACTTTAAATCTTAAACTGTTTGGAAGGTTTACAGAACAAGAAGTATGATGTATTAACGTGTGTTGTTCTGAATGAAGTAAAAAAAAAAAAGAATACTAAAAAGAAACCCAAAAGTGACTAAAGGATTGACTTGCACTGAAACTGTTTTAACATTACAAGCAGTTCAAGTCTCGCTGTTCGATTTGCAAGCCATGCAAACCACTGCATAGCCATCAATGCCAGACATACTTTATTGTTATATATTTATCTCTTTCTTTTTGTTGCAGGGGAAAGCGGTGCAGGAAAAACTGAGGCCAGCAAGTACATAATGCAATACATAGCTGCTATTACCAACCCTAATCAAAGGGCGGAAGTTGAAAGGTGAGCTGAGTTTTGGGAGGAAATATGGATTTTGTTTTGTTGGATTACTCTCTTGCTTTGATTTTATTTGTGCAAACCAGTCAGACATGTTCAGTAGGAATAAATTTGGCTTCAGTCAACCTATTGCTTTCATTGTTTTCAAGGAGTCGTTGTCATCTTCTTTGAATGCTCACCGCCTTATATCAACTCTCTTGCATCATAGTCAGATAAAGTTACAGCCCAGCAAGGTGTTGTCATTGTCTCAGGTAACTGAGCAACTGGTGTTTGCTTTTAAAGCACAAAAAAAAATTTACTGCTCCACAGTACACAACAATCAATTATGCTTTAGGGTGTAATTAACCTGGATTGATATAAAGGAGATAAGTAGAGCTTTTTGCAAAGCAAACAAAACGCAGGTAGGAGGCTGAAAGGTAAACATCACAGATTAAATATTGGAAAATACAAAGTACTGGTAACGCACAGCAGATTGAGGAAGCATAGCTTGGTGTTGGGGGTTTATTGGTTCCATTTCGCAGCCAAAATATCAATCAAGGATTGGACTCCACTAAACCCCTAAAGGTCCGTTGTTGTGTCTGGCCCAAAGATTTTAGTGGACCAAGTCAACACCTCAAACTCATTGTAGTTCTCCCCACAACATTACAAAAGAATTTTTCCTTTATCACATTATCCTGTTGAAGGCCACAGGATGAAAAGGTCACATGCTTTGCCACAATGCTTAAGTAGGAAGTAAATGTCAAAGAGTCATCGATGTAGATAGTGGGACTCCAGGTTTTCAGTTCTGAAAGTCTTCCGCTGTTCTGAGCCCACCCATTTGCCATAATTTTTGACCCTTCATATATCACTTTTAAGGACAGAATGTTGGCTTACCCAACCCACTAACAGATGTCATGTTTAATATATAAACTGTTTTGTTGGCTTTACCTATCAGTACACATTATGTTATGCCAGAAGGATATATGTGAGCATTTAAAATCGATAGTACAAAGTACAGTTCCTTATCTCAAAATGTGGTTTACGTCAATGATTTGTTCTCTCTTGGTACTCTTTATTGTGACCCGTCCAACATCAGAAGCAACAAATTTGCCACATTTATCTGGTCTCTTGAACTGTCTGTCATGTTATCAAACTCTTGCAGAGCTGACTTACTCTTAAATATTAATTCTTTCCTGATCTGTCTCTCCCTCGCTTGGCAGCCTAGAAATTTAGCAGCAATGGATTAACTTTAACTGACCTTTTGCCTACTGTAAGGTATGGTGGAGGACCTGTCATGCTGTGGGACCTGGGGCATTGTTAATGTGCATGGTGTACTAAACTGAGTCAGTTTAATTTACATTACATTAACAATGTAATGTAAACACCATGCTGTTAGCTGGATGACCACAGAATGCAATGCTTTATACATTTTAGGTCTAAACTGCTGTGTTTTAGAACCTTGTACACTGGTGATATAAAGATGTTACTAATGATGTTTGAATCTTTTTTTCCCCCTCTGTACCACCTTCCCGTTACACAGAGTAAAAAACATGCTGCTGAAATCCAACTGTGTCCTGGAGGCCTTTGGAAATGCCAAAACCAACCGCAATGACAACTCCAGCCGCTTTGGCAAATACATGGACATCAACTTTGACTTCAAAGGAGATCCCATCGGGGGGCACATCAACAACTACCTACTGGAGAAGGTGGGGTGGTAGGATATCAAAATGGGACACCTTGGGATAGTATAAAAAGATTTGTTAAGACCAAATTTCAAGTCCTGTCAGTTGGATTTAGGTCTGAACTTTGAGCCATTCTGATATATCTATTTGAGTTGAAATAAATCATTCAATTTTAGCTTTAACTTCTTTTTTAGGGTTCTTATCCTGGAGTAAGATAAATCATCTCTCCATTTTCAAGTATTTTGTGTTCTTGGACAGTCAGACAGCCACGCCATCATTTTCCCATTAAACTTGCCTATGACTAAGAAAAGTTTTCCCACAGCATGATGCTGCCACTGCCATGTGTCATGTGTTTGTTTCCTATAAAACTGAAGTGTCTAGATTTTTTTTATTTTCATGTGGTCTCATTTAACCAGAGAAGCTTCTTCCACATGTTTACTGTCTCCCCTGCATGATGTGTGGTTCAGTCATACAGTATGCAGATTTAGATCTATATTACTCACTGTGTGTGACTTCCTGTGTGATACATTAGATTTTATTTAAGGTCATCAGAACATGCAAGACTAAATACAAATACATGCCACACTTTTTGATGATCTTTCACATGAAATGCTTATAAAATACATTAAGATTTGTGCTGGTGAATACTCAAGAGGTCTGAATGCTTTTCCAACGATCTTCTACACATTCCAAACTATCTTTATGTTTAGCATCAGTGATGAACATGGAGATCATTGTTGAGTTCAATTTATGATGTTATGACTTCACCAAACAGTTTCTTTTTCTTCCTACTAAAACAGTCCAGGGTAATTTTCCAGCAGGAAGGCGAGAGGAGCTTCCACTCATTCTACCAGGTAATTATATTTGCACATTTGTTTGGATTTGCATAAACTCTGTTCTGTTGCACAAACTTCCTTGTGTTTTTTTTTTTTTTTTACGTTTGATATAACCATGGGAATCTTGACTTGTTTTTGTATTTTTAGCTCTGCTATGTTTTGCACATCTATATATATTCTAAACTGGGTGCAACCAGTTTCGCAACTGGTTTTACCACTACATTTACATCAGGTGTAGCATATCAAAAGGAAAAGCCCTAGAGAATTGTAGATATGGTAAATAATTCCATGAAAAGCAGAAAGATCTGTGTTATAAATCATTTAAAGGGAAATTCATTGCTGTATTACCTTTAAATGTAAACAAAATCTCACAGGGCTTCTTTCAATATGGGAAGCATTGAAATCTGCACGAATCAGTAAGAATCCTCTTGTCCCTATTTATAGGAGTATATAAAGTGATTCTTGTGGATGTTTGTGTTGATAGTTCAGTTGTATCCACAGATTTGTAATGAGACACTTCTGCTTCATGCACTTCATTCCTAAGATTGACAAAGTTTAAGTTCATTCACAGAAGTTTTCTAACCAAAATATGCTTCTGTTTTTTTACTAGCTGCTGAAAGGAGGTCCGGATTCCCTCTTACGCTCTCTTCACATTCAAAAGGACCCAACAGCCTACAACTACATCAAAGTTGGAGGCCAGATTAAGGTATTTCAGACTCTTTGTTAACATATGAATAATCTACAAGTTATCATACTTAAAACCAAATTTTTTTTCTAATTTTTCCTATTGTTTATTAATTCTTATCTTGTAGGGCATGAAAGTAAATCTAGGTTTAAAGCTATATGTTTGGGTTTCAGGAACAGAAATGTAGTGTCCCTTCAGGTAGAGCTGCACATAGGGCTTGATCCTTTTCCAGATCTTTTTTTCAGATCTGCTAGCTCTGTTGTTGAATGAGCCAAATGATTAAGAACAACATGGAACCAAAACACTATACAGCATCCAATTAGCTGATGTCATGCAGCTCAGCACACCCAAACAGCTGAGGTGTAGCTTTCCACTGTGTCTAAGCAACTTGTGTTTTAATTTCCAAGACATCTGTAATTTAACAGCTGAACTAGAAAAAAAAAAAAAAAAGAAATAGACCACAACATTCAGTGGAAAGATATTACAAATATTTTCTCCACTGTTCTGGTTTATAGAAATAATAAATGTTGAATCAAGTACACTTTGTTTTGTGTCCTTTAAATGATTTTGTAAATGTGCCTAAAGCATGCTTTTTCTTTTTGCTTTTAAAAAAAAAAAAAAATCTCTTTGCAGTCTGGCATCAATGACAGTGCTGATTTCAAAGCTGTAGCAGACGCCATGAAAGTAATTGGGTTCACAGCCGACGAGATTCAGACTGTTT
Source organism: Poeciliopsis retropinna (assembly GCA_010277075.1). Taxonomy (NCBI): domain Eukaryota; kingdom Metazoa; phylum Chordata; class Actinopteri; order Cyprinodontiformes; family Poeciliidae; genus Poeciliopsis; species Poeciliopsis retropinna. The sequence goes on along the minus strand of VMRM01000023.1, from coordinate 6,944,143 downwards.
ACAAGATCCTGGCCACCATCCTGCATCTGGTAATACACAGAAAACCTCAATCCTCTTTATCTCGGTTGGCAAGATTTTTCCTTTTGCCATCTTAGCTAAAACAAACAACAAAAATCGGAAAGGACTGATTTAATTTCAGTTATACTGCTCAGTCACTCCTAGAAATATTCTCCTTAAAGTTTGAGTGTTGGACTTTACTTTTATAAATGTCAGACTTTGGCGTTATTAGAATAAAGGACTCATTATGTTTGTTATCTTGCCCAACAAATAATGAAAAAATGTACCAACAGAACACTGTGCCCCTTATGGGAATATTTTTTCCCCAACCTCCCTGAACACATCTGATTTTACTCCATGAAATTACAAGCAAATGTAAGACTCATAAAACAGACTGTTGAAAAAAATGTGACATAAAATGTTGTCCTGCTACCTCAGATGCCAAGAAGCTCAAATTTGCTGAAGCAGGTACTTTAGACACCAAGAAATATAAAATGTAGTTTTTGCTCTTTTTTTTTGTTTGTTTTATTAACCAGAAACAATCTGGGAAATTAAAGCATTTACATGATCAAGTAATCAGATGTCTTATCAGGCTAGTGTGAAATGATGTGAGCCAAATCAAATATCTGGTCATAAAATTAGCAGCACCATAATTGATTCTGATGTTGAGGAATTGAACACTTTGTATATGTATAAATATAACTATAACATTACAGTTTTACTGAGCTAATCAAACATTATGGTATTTGTTTACCTGCAATAGGGATGCTAAATTTAGGATATTGAAATAAGAAACTTCAGTAAATGTCTATTTCATTTTTATGTCTTGGATGTGTTGAAATGATATTGTAGTAAATAGAGTAGGCACATAACTCCTTTTTTAACCTAGACTTAATTTAGACTTGCCAGTCTAAATTATTGTTTTAGTTTTCTATTTCTCGCAAGAACATAAGATATTTTAATTTTTCAGAAGTTCATACTTAAACAGAAAAAAAACGTCAATGAACCCACGTTCTCTGTTCTGTCCTGCAGGGAAATCTGACCTTTGGAGTGGATGGTGATGTTACCCTGATAGAGAACACAAAGCTTGTCTCTGTGATTAGGGAGCTCCTTTCCACCAAGGAGGAAAATGTGGAGAAGGCGCTGCTGTATCGCACAGTGGCAACTGGTCGAGACGTCATTGAAAAACAGCACACCACACAGGAGGCCAGCTATGGGCGAGATGCTCTTGCAAAGGTTATTTCTGAGCACCAGTTCTGGTGACCCTTTTGTATGTGTGTGTGTGTGTTTTTGTAGCAGCACTAAAGAGATTAAAACAATAGAGGTCTACATGTGCCTGCAGGGTTGTGACCTTTCACTCTTTGCTTTGTGTTACTTATGATTGTACTTATCATAGTTCACAGTAACATATGATTCACAGTGTTTTGGCATCAGACAGAGACTGAACATTGCGGAGGATGCAGTTCATGTAGGCCGTTGCAAGACCAGCGCAGTGAAGCTGCTAACAAAAAAAAACTGACTCATTGATATTTTGACACTTTTCATTCCGGTTACTCGGCTGTTGCTAAGCGTTTGTGCCCTGAGATAATCTGAACACAAACAAGTGCAGCATTATTCCCCTCCACACTTCTCAACATTTTACATTTTCCTCAGGCAATGTATGAGCGTCTGTTCTGCTGGATCGTTGGACGCATCAATGACATTATTGAGGTGAAAAATTATGATGCCAGAGTCCATGGAAAGAACACGGTCATCGGAGTGTTGGACATCTATGGGTTTGAAATTTTCCAGAACAACAGGTGAAGATAAATGTGAAAGAAATTGTTTGCATTTATGTAAGAAAATATTTCACAGTTTATTTTATGTGCTTATTTTATTTTATAGCTTTGAGCAGTTTTGCATCAACTACTGTAATGAAAAACTGCAGCAACTCTTCATTCAGCTGGTTCTAAGGCAGGAACAGGAGGAGTATCAGAGAGAAGGCATCCCCTGGAAACATGTATGATGTATTTTTTTTTCATATTAAACTATATTTGTGTAAAATTTACCTTCCATCCTTAAAGCAATTGGCTATTGAATTTAGTGGACAGCAGTGGTTGTCAGACGCGTTAGAAGTTTTCAAAGCACTGCCATGCCGTCAAGAGAAGCAGCAGGCATTGTCACATGTTGGAAAAAAAAAAGAAACAACAAAATCCAGCTTTACAAATTATCAGGAAAACCCCTGATGTCAACAGTCCCAAATGGGAAAGAAAGTGGCTTCTTACCAATCTCATTTAAATCTAAAATGGTTTCTGGAGCCTTAAAACTTAAAATTATTTGCATTATTATACATTTATATGCTCTTGCATATATATATGGATATATATATATATTAAATATAACAAGGTAAGAGAAGAAACAATGGATCTTCATGATTTTCTACAAGAAGTTCACGCTGCTGTGTTTTCTTCCAAGCAGTGGGTGTGCGAGAGAACCATCTCAGGACCCCATAAAAGGGGGTTCCTAGAACCCTGAAGTAATTCACAGTTGACACAGTCATGTATATACAAAGTTAAAGTTCTTTGTGCACTTAATGAATTAAAGAAAAAACATTTGGATTCTGCTGATTAGATGAAAAAAAGAGATTTACATCTGTGGCCAATTGATATCTCTACTCAAAATTTTACTGCAAAAACTTTTAATTCTGGTTGTTTTCTTTTTTTGTTTGTGTTTGGTTTGCATTTTATCATGTAATCATTTGTACATTTCTGTTTTCCAAACTGAATTCACCTCTGTCCTTGGTCTCCATTTTTGTAGATTGATTACTTTAACAACCAGATTATTGTTGACCTGGTGGAGCAGCAGCATAAAGGCATCTTCTCTGTTCTGGATGAAGCCTGCATGAATGTAGGCAAAGTCACGGATGAGGTCTTCTTGCAGGGACTGAACGTCAAGCTGGCCAAGCACGCCCACTTCACAAGCCGCAAGGTAGGAAGAATGAGCTGCAGATATTAATCATGTTTTTTTTTGTTTGTATTATGTGACTCTTTGTAGCAGAGTTGGATCTTTGGAGTAGATCCAAAACCACATCTTGCCTTTTTGTAGTTTTGTGTTTGAAACTGATTGGAGATCTGCACCTCACACTGTTTCCTTCATTTTACCTTTCTCATGAGCTATGTGCTGTATTACAATGACCATTCTTGTCCAAATGCATTAAATATCCATATCTATACAATGGGAAATGTTTGCCCTCATAAAATCATCTTGATACAGAATACCAGCTTTTTCACATCCTTGATGTGGCTGGAATAATCCAAGAGCAGCAGAGGGCAGGTTTCTTCTTGCATTAAGTAGCTTTTAGTGCTGTAAGGGGGAACTGAATAAGCAGGGAGATTCACCGCCTAATTCGTACTAATGGTGTCATTAGACTCCTAAACCAAAGCTAAGCCAAATGTCCTGTTATTGTTGTTGTTATTGTTATTGTTTGCGACATCTTATCTTCTCTGATCTAGTTGATATATAACATGAAAAGGTCTGCCGGGGTTCAAAAGTTAAAAGATTTTATTCTACAGATGTTTTTTTTTTTGGTTTTTTTTTTTGACTGGAGGTCTGCTGCAGTCTACTTTCTGAACACTAGAGGGCAACAACTGTCAAGATTTGTTTTTTGGGAGTCTGACTCAACAATTTGCACAAGTGATGTCACTATCAGCCTATAGGAGAGTAGAGGAGACATATTTACAGATTTATGAGGAGAGCCATACAGGAGAGCTAAAGTTAAGGGAAAAGGAGGGCAAAGGATAATGCTGATGCAGTTGGAATGCTTTTTGACTGTGTGGGTGTGTGTGTGTGTGTGTGTGTGAAAGGGAAGCTGTTAACTGAAATATATAAATCAACAGGCTGTGCCAAAAACTGTTCAAAGTCTTCATGTTCCCATGTGAAGCAAAAACGCCCTGCAGGCCCATCATAGTTCAGTACCTGGTACCCACTGTAGTTCAGAGTGAAAAAACTGCCCCACTTCATGGGCAGCTGTGAAGGACTGAGGTAAAGATTGTACTGCAGGGTTTATTGATCCCTGAAGCTTCCTTTCCTCCTTTCATCCACGAGTCGATATGCTCTTCAATATCACTCTTCTTCTGCTGCTCTCTGACCCGCTCCTCCTGCTGGAATGTCAAAGACATGCAGGGTTTCAGAATACACTTATCCTGCTGGTGCTTCCTGGAACTAATATCTGCATGAATCAATATTGTCTGGAAACCTTTTTGTTTGCTGTTCTGTTTGAAGTTCTGTCCCTGCACAATGTTGCTGTGAATTAACTTTTTTTTTTGTTAAGAGGTAATATGAGTTGTTCACTGCTTCAGTGAACCCCCTTATTAATTAAGGTGTAAATCTTTTTTAGGTTGAGTGTGAATACAGACAGGTTGTTTGCTTAAAAATGTATTTGAGTCTATTATATGAATAAAAGAATAATTGAGCCTTCAAGCAAATGTTTATTCCATCAGATAAATGATCTGTAAGCCAGCCCTCTCCTACAGTTTCTCACAGAAATGAGATCAGTAAAGGCTTTACTCACCTTTGTTGCCAGTGGTTAGGTTTACACTGGTATACAAGCTGTGCACTGACTACTTTGCATGCAATGCCCCATGAGAAGACATAATCCAGTGGTTACAAAAATGCAAGGAGTTTACTCACTTTTGTGTGATACTGTATGTACTTGTTGTGTCCCTGTTGATGGCAACATTTGAGAACTGATAACCTCAAGATTGTCTGCTTGAGAGCAGAATTCATGGATCTATCTATAACAGCAAGTCCAGAAGCAGTAAAACAGTTTCTAACCATCACATTAGCACCACTATCTTTGACTAGGAACTCTTGAAGTAATTTTGGCAGGTTGCAATTCAAATAACATTCTTTTTTTTTATTGCTGGATAATTACTCTCGCTTGGGTTTTTAAACTCTTTCTACACTGATATATGTCAAAGATGTAGTATTTCATCTATTGTGAAGACTGTGAATCTGTTAAGACAAGGTTTTTAGCCTAGTTCGTGTTACTAGATGGGTTCTGTTTAATGATTTTATTGATTATATAGATAGTAATTGGATAATGGTCTGTGGGAGATTACTTTTTCATATAGGGTCTAGGTTGGTTTGTTTTTTGTTGGTTGCTTTTAGCCTTTTTTTTTACACTTCATTGTGGCAACTGCCACCTGCTGGTCACATTATTTTTACACAGCTTATTAAGCTGCAGAAAAGCATTTTTACAAATCCTATACCTCCTAAATTTTGAACATAGATAAGATATGACCTATTTTAAAAGATAACCCAAAGTAGTTTTTTTATTGTTTGCTTTTACATAAGTTTTTTTTTTTCCGCTCTACATAATTATTTAGACTTGGGGATTTTAACTTAAAGGGTAAAATTAAGAGGAATCCTGCTGTTTTATTATAGCATAAAATTTTTATCTCTAACTCCATGTACAGGGTGTAGGGTGGTTCTTAGAAAAGGTTTGAAATTCACAAATGTTTGAGGATAGGAATTCCACACAGTCTCTAGACTCCATAACCTACCGTAATTCGTCAGCTTCCACCATTCACTTATTTTCCCTCACAGACAGTTTAAAGCAGATGTGAAGCTGAAGTTGGAAACGAAGTGTGAGAAAGAAAGAGGAGTTGGTGTTGTGTGAGAAGCTAAGATTTAAATATGAGGTGAGATAACCACACCAAGAGGCTGCAAGAAAGAAAGGTGCTGAAGCATGTGGAGAGACTGTATGATAATCACAGTTATATCTGTAGTTAATGATGTTTGACATAGACTTTCGGCAACATTACAAAAACTGTTTTGTTTTTCCAGCCCATAAACTCCATCAGAAATGTTACAGCCACAGCAGGATGTTCTTTTTGTCCTTGATAAACATTTATTGCCTGTTATGAACAAAATAATTAGGAAAAATATATCAGAAAACTAAAATAATGTGTCATGCGGAAATATAGAACTGAAAAAAACACTATTGCACTTGTAAGAAAGAAATGCCTAAAAACATTGCAAAACATAAAAGATGAAAAAAAACCCCAACAACCCTAAGACAAATAAATATCAATCATAAAAATTTCATCTGAGAAAATCAAAAATGAGTTTAATAACAAATCTGCAGAGCCTTAAGATGGACAAAAATTGCAACATATACAAAACACAACTTTGTGTTAGATGAGGTAATTCAAAAACATCTATTAATATACAAATACAAATTGGAAAGATCTGTTATTGGCTGGATTTGTTTTTTTTTTTTTTTTTTTTTTTACATTTTTCAAATGTTTAGCATTTGTATTACTTGTTTCCTGCTGCAAACAGAGTACACAGAAAAAAACAATCTGCAGGAATAGAGTGAGTCATAGGTCTTGGCCTATGGAGATGCTCATCTAACACGATCTGTGCAGCATGTCTGCTTTTTTCTCACCCTCCTCTCTGTGCTAAATGATGCTACACTGGCCGCAGACTGACGCACAGGCACTCTGTCCAGGCTGTTTCATTGCTTCAGTAACTCGCTCTCTACATCCAGCATGTGGTCAGTAAATACACTCTAGCTGCACAGACGGCGTGCTCAGATCTGCTGTTTCCACAGATGGGGATAGGGTATGTGTACAGAGAGAAAGTTTAGATGCATAACAGATGCACTTTGTTGTGATTCTATCCCAGTCTGTATCATCTCTCTGTCATGATGTTTTCCAGTCAACTGATCAGAAATTCCTTTCATTTACTTCCTAGGGTTCTTGCACTTATCGAATACTCAAGTTGTTTGAATACTTGGAAGCTTCTGGCTTGTTTACACATTTTCTTCTACCTAAAAGGATATGTTTAAATTTGCATAATTGCATGTGATATTTATTTTCTGCTTGTTTTAGGGCAGTAACATCCAGCTGTCTGCAACATTTCTTCATCTGATTGTTTGTTGTAGCTTTTGACTTTAATCCAACTAGATTTTTAAAAAGGTTTTAGCCGGGCTGACCAGCTGCTGTTAAGTGGCAAACTTGTTCAGTTGGTTTTTGAAAAGCTTTTTTTAGGTCTGTCTGTCTGTCTGTTAGTCTTGAGAAATGGGCAACTTTGCAAAGGACCAAATTTTAATTAGATCTTTAATGCCTTTCCCAACAAAGTCCTATCATAATTTCTGTCATTCACTCATTTATTGTGACTTTATAGGGGCCTTAAGGAGCCTTTTTCTAATCAATTGCTAACTATTCATCATATTAGTTAGCAAATAAAGTCACTCATTTATTGTGACTTTATAGGGGCCTTAAGGAGCCTTTTTCTAATCAATTGCTAACTATTCATCATATTAGTTAGCAAATAAAGTCACTCATTTATTGTGACTTTATAGGGGCCTTAAGGAGCCTTTTTCTAATCAATTGCTAACTATTCATCATATTCATCATAGTTTATCATAACATCACTGATGATATTGTGATATCGTGAGAAAGCAGTCAATGTTATGTAACCAGGCGGCTAAACACAATTTTACTAATATTTCAAAACAGAGAAATCATAATTATGTAGGTCTTTAGCTGCTTATATTATTGATTAGCAGGGTTAGCACACCTGGCTATTAATAGACCCCTACATCAAATGAATGCATTTCTCTGTAATGCATGTATAAAAATGACCAAAAAAATGACACTTTAAAACATGCTGACCTTTTCAGATGTCTTGCTGACATGAATAAAAATTATTTCTTTATTCAGTAACAGTGTCCACACTAAAGAGGGTGTGACATGTGGCTGTCAGTACCTGTAGTTCATTCACCAATTGGAACAAGATACTTTGTTGTCATTTTACTCGGTGAGTGAGCATGTAACTTTTACATTAACTTTTAAGTAATTAAAACGAAAAATAATCAAGTAAAACACACGATCTAAAATACACACACAAATCTCCAACAGGTTTATCTTCTGCTCCTTAACATTTCACTTTTTCTCTCCCCCAGTTGTTTTCTGTTTGCGACGCTCAGTTTACGTTCAGCTTTTTGAGCGTACCTTTCACATAGATCCCAGCACGTTGCTTGTACAGGTGCAGAATACTAACAAGTTGTTTGTGTATGTGTACTCCACCAGCTGCCACATGTATGAATTCATGTAGGGGGATGTCCTGGGAGGTAGAGCTTTCACGCACCATGTGTTCATAGTGCTAATCATCCAAACGAAGTGGTCATTAACACCAGGGAGGTACAAGGTCAGCAAATGTACAAAGGACACATGGAGGGAGTCAAAATGATACCTGTGAATAAGAGAATATTATGTCCAACAGGGCAGCTCTGTGGTTTCATTAATGGGCTGGACTGGGTTTGTACTCATCCCTCTGCTTAGAGTCAGGGAGGAACGTTGTATGTGGTGGTTTAATGCCCTGATAGCTGCTGCAGAGATTCAGAGATGATCAGAGGGCGCTCATCAGGAGGTCTGGCCTGCTTGCTGGTAGAGATCTCTTTATTCCTGGAGACAGAGATTATTGGGGCACAGGTGGCTAAAAGGATTGCTGGAAAGGTAAAAGTGATGGGAGATGCATAGGAGCATAAAGTCTGGCAGGAGCAGGGGAGGCGAAGATAAAAATGAAGTCTGGTTTATTGGCAGTCTATCAAAACAATCTGTGCTGTAGAAAATGAAGGACATCCTGTTGTACACCTGCTGAGTTTGCCAAGAGTAGTTTTTCTGTTGACTTTAACAGTAGAAAATCTGTCAACAAGTACATCTCAAATTAGAAAATCATTCCAAATGTGCTTATTTTAGTTCAATAAAGAAAACTTCATATTAAATTTGTTCACAACACAGTGCTATATTACAAGTGTTCTTTTAAGTTTGATGTGACTAAAAACTAATGAAAATGCTAGATTATTTTAAGGCTTGGCTATATGGCTGAAAATTACATCACTATATTAGGGTTTCATATCAGTCGATATCACTAGTTATTGAATAGTTCTTTTTGTTTGAAATATCTGAAATACTGGTGGCTGTGTATCCAGTTTCCTCTCAAGCTGTTGTATTCATTTTCTCAGTTCACTCCTCATAGTTTTCCTTTTTCTTTTTTAAGCAGTTATGGGGCATGATGTCAAAACATGAAACTGTTGCTGTGCAAGTTACTCAACAGGTTGTTGCTAGGTAACGAATGAGCGAGTTAGAGAGAGACATAGAGGAAGTTAATGTTATGCAAATGTGTTGAGCAACAGCCTTCGTCAATGTCCGTGTTTCTGCTAATTTCTGAGTAATTATTGTTAGCTTCACTCTTGGTCTTCAAAAGAACAAATTACAAAAGCTGTTTTAAGACATTCTGGTTTTTCATCAACATTCATAACATTGAAATATCTTGTACCAAAAATAAAACATTCTTTAACATTACCCCTTCTACTGTTAGCCATAGCCACTGATAGCTTATGTTCATCCACAGCACCCCTTCAGTTTAACAACATCAGCAACAGTGTCTTTGTTCCTTAATTGTTGACTGAAAATCCACAGAAATGCTGAAACAGCATCACAGGTTGTTGCGCCTCCAGTCATAAAACAGGTTTTATGTATAGTTATGGAGTTTTAACGCTTGCCACATAATGATTATGAGCCCCAGGAAACAGAAATCAAATCACATCTAAACAATTAGAACAAATGACCCAATCCTCAAATGTAAGTTGGGAAAATCTAAACTTTTTTAATTAAAAATGTGTAGTAACCCTGTCATACATTGAAAGACACACATATACAGTCTGACATTGGTCATGGCAATAGGCTGAGTCCAAATCACAGGAGAGGTGCTAATAATAAAGATGCCAAGCTTTGTTTCGGGGGGGGGTGTTGGAGTGTGACTGATTGTTTTGGATGAGGGCACTGTGTGGCGTCCAGCAGATGCAGTCTGCCTGTCTGAGAGAGCATCTGCTCGTCTGCTCTGTATGTCCTTTTCCTGATTACCTCTTAAAAGAGAAACAAATCTGTAAACAACTTTCTGAATAAACTGAAAGCAATAAAAACAAGTTTTACATATTTTCTTTGTGTATATTTTGCCAGAAAGAGTGGAGTTTTTTTTTTTTTTTGTCTTTTATTTATAATTACCTGCAAAATTCATTGTCGTCATCGGGAATCGTACTTGGCTTTCCTGTTTAAAGAGTAAAAGTTTCTGATAACAATCTAAATTAAAATCAATTTTTTGACCATTTCAAGAAGCACATGCGCCTGTTCAATCACTAAACTCAGCTTTATGGATCATTCAAATAATCCTAAATTGAATGGATGCACCACTGTGGTCTACAAGACTTCACAAAGCTAATATTTTTCTTACAAAGACTCTACTTGAAATGACTGAAAAAGTCCAAATCACTTTTAAAGCATTTTTCAAGGTGGTCTTAAAACTTTTGATTTTAGTATCTGGCTTCCTGCCAACGTGGTTGTTTATTGGACGGTTTGTCAGCATCATACAGTAAAGAAATTGGCTTTTGATTACGTTAACATAGTGACTTATGAAGCAATTGTTCAATAGTTTTAGGGAGGAAATGTTTGAAATAGAAAAGATTACAATAGGAAGGTGATATATGAATAGTTTCTGTGTGAATACAGCAAAAGTTGCACTTCATTGTAGGGTTTTTGTGTTGCTTTTGCTCAGAGGAACACATTGTCTTGCGTAGTCTGGAGTATGTAGTCTAGAAATCTTTAGTTTAATTTGAACATTCTTAACATTTGTATGACTATGGAGAAATATTTATGATTGCAGGCTTTTTTCTCTGTCCCATTGTCTAAAATATTCATCCTTTTGACATGGATATATGTCAAAGGGACTATTTAATACTTTTTTCATCCATTCTTTTCTGCCTTTTCACTATCTTCATTTGCCCATCCTTCTATCAATCAATTCATCTGTTTCCTTTCATCCATCTATCAGGTTTGAATGCGTCCATTCACTTTATCCGTTTTTCCCTCCAGCATCATCTTGCAGTTTATATTTCAAATTTAAAGCATGACTTCTGTATAAATACCTGCAATACACTAATAGTGAACTTTCTTCTTTTGTCTAAGAGGTTATAAAACATTTAACTGTAAAAATTTGAGTCTTGCAAAATGACTAAACTTAGACAATGACAATAATGTTTAAACACTATCAACGTACAATCCATTTGAAAGAACCTCTCACTGAAAGCAATGAATTGCACTTTCACTCAGTCAGAGTGAAAGTGCACAGACTCAAGCCAATCCCCTCATAACAGGCTGCATCTTCTTGTAATGGGGAGATTATAACAACTCTCTAATTACTATCTCTTTCACTTATACAGACAGGCAATCACACATTTCTTTCTTTTGTTTCCTCATCAAACTCTTGTTGACAGTAACTGGAACTAGCTTTGTGTCTCAGTAGATTTTTTTCTTCTTTTTTTTTTGCTAGGGAGGTAAATAGTCTTTTGATTTCCACCAGGAGTTTTTCTCAGATTCGTCAAAGATTTACTTTCAGCCCCTTTGTGGTTTTGATTTGGGCCTTGGACTTGGTTCATTCAGCTGTCTAAAATAAATCTGAGGCTCTTATTATGTTTGCAGAATCTCCTCTTATACACTGCTGCTTGTGTGTCTGTGTTTCTTGTTAAAGTCTGAGAGCTCTTAGCACACCGATGAGTCATACATCACTTTCAGAAACTAATGGAACATTTTGTAACAGCTGATTTGACGGGAATAGCCTCTAAATAACTATTAACATGTCTGTAGAAGCTTGTAATTTATTTTAGCATATACCACCTAAACTTATTAAATTACATTAGATATGATAGAGAAAAAGTAATTCATAAAGCAGGTGACATTAAAGCTTTATGGTTAGCATTACAGAAGCACATTTATCAACCATAACTAGCTTTTCATTACATGTTCATCTTAATACATTGGAATACCATAAAAAGGTTATTTTATTTTATGATTTAGGTCCATAGCATTCCTTTTCATTGCCAAATACACTTACTGTTTATTTTTATAAGTGACTCTAAGCTAATGACAACCCAATATTGTTTCTCACTAACTTTGCTAAATGAGGCTAATAAAAAACTATTTTAGCATAATAATATTATGTTATGCACAATCATGAAAAAGGGCTACGATTATGAAAGTTACCTAAAAGACAGTTGGATGACTTTTAGTACCCCACGACAAACGCCAGAAAAGGTCATTGCTAGATGAGAAATTACTCCGTTAGTTGTCTGTCATTTCTGTTTTAAATTTTTTTGTATTGGTCTTATGTAATGTAAATTTTCTATGGTAAACTCAACCATGGACTCTTGTATGTAATCCACAATAATTTAAAATAATTTGAATGAAAGCTTCCATCTAATTAATCTTTATGAGTTTCACTCAATTCAGTGGATATCAAACGTTGATGTCCTAATCTGCATAATGCATATTTCCTTCCTTCTTGTCCCATTTGCTGTTATTTTCCTTCTCCCTGCTTACTAGACTCTGTCCTCTGCTCTCTTCACATGTTCCCATGCAGGCTTCAATATCACACTCTTCCTTACCTTTGTTTTCCCCCTTGGTGTCTCCACCTGTCAAATTACTTTTATTTTCCTCCTCTTTGGTCTTCTTCAGTCCTCCTCTTGCTCTCTCAGTTTGCCCCTGCGGTTTTGAATTTACTTCCTAACATTGATGCACGTTCCTCTCTGTCCTCTTGCTTTTTTACTGTGGGACTTAATCAAACCTGACAGCCTCTGTGTTTCTTGCACCAGTGGGTTTGCTGTGTCAGTAATGCTCATTGCGCTGCAAATCATTCTGGACACTCAGTTTAGCCATCACAGCTTGACTTGTGAAGAGTTATGATCAAAGGGCCACCGATGACTTGACGCTTTGTTTTAAAGTAGACTTGGCACAAATCTTTGATGGTAAATTCATTTGGACTCGAAAAGAGTCCCATGGAGCCTGATTGTTTAAGGGGGTAAAATAAGGTGTTTGGATTGATGAGAAATTGCACCAGGTTTGTCGCCAGTTTGTATGAAAGAGGGTGAAATAGAGCAACCAAAACATGTCTCCTCCTTCTCTTTCTGGCAGAGCTGCCTTTATGTCACAGGAAATAAGAATCTTATCTGTCCTTCTGGCTCGGTTTGTGTTAAAGCATTGCTGACTGGGCTTGGTTGCCGAGTCAAATTCAAGCTACAGAAGCGTTAGAAAATTTAATCTCCTAAAGAATATTTGACCTTCAAAGAAAGCTGATAATATTTTTGTCAATCTTTGCATAAAGAAATCCATGTATTCTTTTCATGCTTATATTAATCCCATTAAAAGTGCACATAAACCATCGATCCAACCTGTGAAAAAGAGGGATGGTGAACCATGCTCTCAATGATTTTATAAAATGTATAGTAGACAAAAAGATTTAAAAAAATATCCCTCAACTCAGACAGTATATTCACAAATATATGTTGCATTTTTGACTGTACATAATTGTAAACTTTGATCAATTTTAACAAAAAAAAAATCCATATTTCTTTGGATAACACATATTTTTCCCCTCTTATGTCATATTTAGACTGTGCTCCGGCTCAGTTTACATTAAATAACTGAAATCAAATGTTAAAATTTTAATTATATTCAAATGTGTGTATATACACACTTAAAAACAACCATAGAAAAATTTTGTACAGCTCATATTATAAATTACAATAAATTTACAACCAATCAATCTGAATACAGACAAATGAAATCTCCTTTGATTAATATTAAACCTATTTTGGTTACATTTAGAATATTACCCTCTAAAATCTGTACAAAATAGTCTAAATTTTATATTAGACTATTTATTTCTACTTTGCTTGATTTTCTTTTTATTTACACTTAGGAGAATTTTATCCAGTATATATCCAGCTCTATGGAACTCTTTGTTCACTTTGGTGATGTCCACTCACTGTTTGTGTTTCTCTTTATAGCTCTCGCCAACTGATAAGAGTCTGGAGTTTGACAGAGACTTTCGCATCAGGCACTATGCAGGGGATGTGGCGTAAGTATCATAATCTTTTTTTTTTTTTTTTTTTTTACTTATTTAGGGAAAGCTTTTACTGATAATTCATCCTTTTTTATACTCTTTGATGCATTCATGTCTCAGAGCTGCTGACTGGAACCAAAGCTGAGAACATTAAGTTGTACCAGAAAAAGATTGGTACAATCTTTAATAACCTCTCTGAAAGAGAGGTTATTAAAGGTTATTATTAATCTCATTCAGATTTATTAAAGTAGATTTTAACCAAATAGACTTTATTAAACCAGGTTACGTTGTCCATTCCATTCTGTGAAGAGAAAAATTTTTTTTCAATATGGTTTCTTTTGATATAGGAAGCTAATATATCTTTGGTTGCAGCTGTTTTTCTGCTGTTGTGACAAACGTGCTTCTGTATAAATTAAAAATGTGAATGTTTTATTTCAGCAGTTTAATTTAATAACATACTATTGTTCTTTCATGACACATTGGGAGATTTTTTTCAGGCATTTGTTTCTGTAGATTTTTATCAAACCAAGGAAGCTAAATTGATTTTTCAATTGATTAATAATTTATTGAGATGTATTTGTATAGTATGCATTCATTAAAAAAAGAAAACAGTATTAAGCATTACCTAATATTTTTAACAGTGTTATTTGTAGGTCAAGAGTAACAACTTCATTGCTTGCTGTGACCTGTTTTCAGTCACTCATAGCACCTGAACATGACTTAGATGATTAAATCACACACAATAAGAACCATCATAAGGGCTCTCATGGAAATGTGTTGAGCCTATTTGTGAAGGCTAAGTGTCTGGTTCCCAGAGGAGCAGGGGCAGGCTGGCAGCCTTGATTGATCCCAGTGCCACAGTTGAATAAGGCAGGAGACTTAAAGCTCTCACAGCATGGATTATAACAGCTTGGCTACTTATGGAGCTCCTTCACCTACTCAGTGTATCATCTAAAGGTGTACATTAGCACCAGACATTCTGTACACCAACAGAACAAAGCTGAACAGTTCCTATTTTATGTTAATGACCACAATTTGTGTAATTGATGGTGGTAAAGAACAGCAAGAAGGACAGCATGTCCAAACATTAAAGTGAGCGTCATGTGTATTTACCAGACATTTTCTTTTCACAGGTACTCAGTGGTGGGCTTTATTGATAAGAACAAAGACACCCTTTTCCAAGACTTCAAGAGGCTTTTGTACAACAGGTGATGCACACCTTTAAACACTTCTTCACATTCTATTTATATCTCTCGTTGCACTTTCAATTCAAAGACTTTTCTCAGATTTATCTAACGCTACATATTTACCAGTCTGTTCTGGTAAATATGACATACTAAATCCTTAAAAGTCACGGGTGCACTGTGTACGTTTCAATTGTTCATAGCTTTTAAAGGAAATATTTGGAAAATTAAAAGTGAAAGTTTTGTAGCTGAATAAAGTTTCCTAATCTACAACATTCATCTTTGATTTTTCAATGTAGGCATGGAATATTACCATATACTCACGTTATGACAACCTTGAGTAAAGATATCACTATTATAATACATATTGTAAACCAAAATGAATACCTTCATCTAACTAGAAAAGCAAGTTGGATACTTGCTTTAGTTTTTACATTAGTACAAAAACTATTTCCAAAATCGCTAAAGTAAACATCACTGATTATGGAAAAGTAACCAAGCAGACCACATTCATCGCTGTTTCAATTCTGTTTCTACTTGAACACTACTGAAGAAGTAAAACATTGATGGGAATCAGTTTATCAGCTTTGAGCTCTGAAGCTGATTAAGTATGTTAAGTCTTTTTTCCAAATAGTTGAACAACAAAAAAGCAGACAAGTTTCTTTAAATTTAATTATGAAAAGCCTTCAAAGTTATTATTTTTCCTACTAAATGTAGGTATTTTAGTACTTTGGAAATTGACTTTCCAATATGTAAATCTATTGAAAGGTTCAAACTTTTTTTTGAAGTGAATGTATGAGGTTCATCCAAAGGCTAGTGCATTTCTTTTTACCAATGTTCTAAATCAATTGGTCCAAATTAATCACAGATTGACTTATCTTTTATGTCCATTAAAAAAACTATTTTAAATCAGAAATAATCTCACGTATAGCAGACTGGTTTTCTCAAAGGTTTGAGTCTAATTTATGATCATCACAATGAAAACAGAAAACAAAGGTGTAAAAGGTTTAAGGGATTTGAGTGATTTTACCAAGGATGCTTAACATAAGTCTGTTCTTTTTGCTAAAATGCCTTTAGGCATGAACAGAAATTTCAGGGTTGGTTTGGACGGGTTGTGTTGGCGTCTGAATACATAAAAGCTGGAAGCTGCTGTTTTTATTTTTAGTTGACTGAATAAATCAAGAACTGGATTTAAACTGTTGCCTTAAAAATAAGAAACCGTGTTAGACCATATGGTGCATCTTTTTCACTAGAGAACAAATAATAATTTTATTACTTAAGGTTGACTTGTATTTTATAGTATTTTTTCCTCTTTCATCAATCCCTTCAATTTTCTTATGTGTTTTTCTTTTGTTTCATAGTTCCAATCCAGTACTGAAGGGGATGTGGCCTGAGGGCAAACTGAGAATTACAGAGGTCACCAAACGGCCGCTGACAGCAGCAACAATCTTCAAAAACTCCATGATTTCTTTGGTGGAGAACCTTGCCAGCAAGGTGAGGAGTCAGGATCAGTTGAACCAATTTCATGAACAAAATGTGAACTCTATGAAAGATGGTGGGAAAAATCCAAAACAATTCCACAGCTATTATAACAGACCTTAATCCTTGCAAACATAAATAACAAATTGTTGGATAGCATAAAATTTAGGAAATGAAAATAACCAGATTGTATTGTCCTGTCAGACCGCTAGGTCCCAAAACTACACCCAAAAAAAAAAAAAAAAAAAAAAAAAAAACCCTTGTAAAAGCACATGTGGGGGCCAGTAGGACCACGCTGAACCACATACAGGATAAAAAAAGTTGCAGGGTCCAATGGATCAACCATTATGATGTGCCAAAGAATGGGGAAACAAAGATTAATTTTGAACTTTGAATTAGCTTTTTAGTACCAGCTTCAATCACATTGTAAGATATTACAATGTGATTAAAAAGTGTCTGGTTTATAACTTTTTGACTTTCTGTTAACCTTCTGTCTTCTACAATCCACAGGAACCCTACTACGTCCGCTGCATCAAGCCCAACGACGTCAAATCTCCTCTTCTTTTTGAGTCCGAACGCTGCCGCCACCAGGTGGAGTATCTTGGCCTGCTGGAGAACGTCAGAGTGCGTCGGGCCGGCTTCGCCTATAGACAGACATATCCACGATTTCTGCAGAGGTATAACAGCCTTAACCCATTAACCGGCAGCGAAAAAGGTTTATTGTAATACATGGGGGGCCCAGAAGAAAATCTTTGAGAACCACTGTATAAATGTCTGTATCATCACCTTAATATCCAGCTCCTACTCTGCCAACTAGTCATTTATGAACGCACCAGGTGTTTCAAAATAACCCCATCATTATCTTGTTTTAGTTTTAGTCATTTTCCAGCAACCACAATATTCTAGTGGCTTTTAGATAAAAGCCGCTTCAATCATCCGTATTTGATTGTAATTTGTGTAGATAACTGTTGATGACAGCATATTAATGGCTATATTTAGAATGGCAGTGGTGAATAACCTGCACTTTTCTTTTAACTTTATATATCTTTTTAGATTTCTTTTTACATTTATATTCCCAGTCTCATGCTATCAGAAGCATGTTTACACCCTGATTCAAACTCTTGAGAGTTGCAGGTAAATGAGGCCAAATCTGTCTCCCAAGATTTGTATGTTAGGGTTGTCAAAAAATGGCTCAATATCATTTGATCAAGCTTTGATCTGTATTTAGCAGCAAATAAAATACTAAAAGTTAGACAAAAACAAAGTAAACATCTAAGAAAATAATAAATTGCACTGTTTAACAGTTACTTATTTAGAATTAACAGAAATTCACTGTACAAAATCAACTTCTTAATAAAAAGTCATCTTGAAAGTCATTTGTTCACCTTGAACTCCAACTTTTCTCATTTTACAGCTGTAAACGTCCAACTTTGTTGCCGGGACAGACCAAATCAGTTTTTTCTACTAATAAGAATCAGAAAATTGTGACGTGCATTTATGTTCCAGCCTCTTTACTCCAATACCGCTATGGAGTGAACTTAAAATGTTTTAAAATAGTAGATTAAAAATAATTATAAATGTAGCTTTGGAGCATTTCTGCTGCTGTTTTTCATGTCTTCACTTTGGTTTCTTTAGATACAAGATGATCTCAGAGTTTACATGGCCCAACCATGATCTGCCATCAGACAAAGATGCCGTTAAGAAGCTTCTGCAGGGTTGCAAGTTTGACCACGACGTGGCTTACGGCAAAACAAAGGTCTTCATTCGCACTCCGCGTACTCTCTTCAGCCTGGAGGAACAGCGAGCTGAAATGGTCCAAAGAATTGTCGTCTTCCTCCAGAAGGTAATCATGTGACCACATGGGCGTATTTTATTTACTTTATTGCAAGTATGTCATGTAATTAAATCTTTAATCGGTTCATTTGTAATACTACTTTTTTGTCCCTCATTTTATTTCTTGTATTTTAACCCATTAAACAAGCTCATAATTACTATTTCATGGTATTGATAATAATAATAAAAGAGCTTCTAATTCTAAAGATCAATCATTATTAAATCTGCCGGTTACCACCCATAAATATAAATCATCTGATTACAACCTTGAAATGAGATTATGAGCTGCCTCTGTTTCCAAGGCCAAAGATCTTGTTTCTTCTGGATTGCATCAGATGCTGTTCTGCATATGAATAACCTCTGAGAGGAATAAATCTGTGACTCTGTAGTTAATTGGAAAAGCTCAATCTGAAATCATATTGTATTATTGGTGTTGCTTTTAATTTTCTAGTTGTGCAGCTTCTTTATCTGAATGTAGTGGTTTTAAAAGTGTTAATTTTCCTGTCTATATTTTCTCAGAATAGCAGAGCTGAGATTTTAGAAGTTTTTTATTTTATTTTATTTTATTTTTTAACCTTTTTATAGTTATTGGTATAGGAGCTGTGAAGTTAAACAGGTTGTCCAAACTTGGAAATCCTATTTGATTTCCAGGTTGCAGAAAATGCAGGCAGATGTATTCACAGTAAAAATTATTATATTGTGGAATTCAACTAATCTAGTAAATCTTGGCCTTCACCAGCATACCAATAGTTTTTTACCTTAACAATGCCATTCAAAATGGGAAAGCAGTGACTGACTGAGTTTGTATTGGTTGTCACCTTCTTAACCATGGCTCTTGATTCCAGCAGACAGACATGTGAGAGTAACTGGAGAAATGCAGCTGAAACACAATTTCAACAGGATTATCATTATAAGTTTAAACTATTTGTCATAAACTACAACTTAGTTAAAAGTATATTTCCTTCAGTTGAACACACTTTAAATAATATGCTCTGATCTTTGCATGCGTCACTGGATTGAGTGGTTGTTGTCTTCCTCATGCGTCAGTGATTTGATGACACTTCCTTCAGGCGAGAATGCCAATATCTTGGTGTGATTATGCTGCATTCGCTGACAGGCATCGTTTTAGTATGCATAGGAAGAATGTGATGGTTTGTAAATGTGGACTGAGACTCTGTCTCAGGTTTAAATTGAGAATATGCAATGCAAATTCTATGTCTGCCTTAAAAAAAAGGCCAGCTCTGACTGACAGTCACATGTGTACAGTATCAGTTTATCAATGGTGTGAGAGAGCTCTCGTACATAAAGAAACTGAGGCACTATTTGTGCTACGCTTGGGACCCGACTGGTAGGCATTCATACATTTTCCCTGCTTGTCATTACTTAATGTCAGCAGATTCCTCCCACTATGTTGCTGTATTCCTCCACAGCATCAATGTGCATCTTTGTCAAGGTAAGCCCTGAAAATGAAAGGGTTTTCCAAGGCGAATTATCTTCTGTAGTGAAATGATTGGTTGACCTTATTTATTGATGAATGTGACCCATCAGGAGTTTCTTCTCCCTGAGGAAACCCCTATCTTGTATCTGCGTATAATCCAGCTTTGATAACAAAGGGAAAGCTCAGAGGAATTGTACCTCTTCCACCAAAGCAAATGGCTCAGCATGGTTGACTTTTTTTCAGAAACTGTATTTAATCTTGTCCTCGGTCAGTGTCGAAGCAAAGCTTTCATTATGTGCATGCTCACACACTCCATATTTTCAGCACGTCAAATAAAAGCGTGACAGCAGAATAGACTCCTGTATCTTTCATGCTGTTACTCAGAAAACATCCCAGTCGGAGTCTGATCTGCTGTGCCAAGCAGGCCTCTTATCAGCACCCGGCACACCATCCAACCTTATGCCAGGCGGCACAGTGCCAAAGTTAGTGCTGTATGACTGAGGCACAGACATTCTCCTTGTCCTTATTTACCTCACAGATTTATATTAATTCCACTTAGTTTGCCCTGTCAAACAAAACAATCTGTGACTCTGCATACAGCTTAAGTGTGGTTTACACACTGCAGCTGCGTGTGTAAACAAGGAGACAACCGGCCCCACCATTCAGAATCCTTCTTTCTACTGTTTTCTCAATGTCCAAAATAGTTTATCAGGGCTCTGTGTTGGAGCCCATTTTGTTTCATCCTTCCCTCCATTGTGCATACCTGCTTAATCTGACAGGTATAAATAGATTAAGTTGGAGATTGGCACTTGTTGGAGGACACCATGAACAGGTCACAGGTCTAACAGCTCTTCTCTTTGCATTCTGTTTAAATTCGATTTGTTTTAAAAAGCCATATTCCATTTATATGCAAATGACACTTATGTGATTATCTTCCTCAACATCAGCAATGGAAAATCTTTCCAATCGGCCTTTGAATTTCAGATCTATATTGCACAGTTAAAGTTTGAATTAGACAAAAACAAATGAAAGTTTAATTTGGCTAATTAGAGTTGACTGTTCATAAAATAATTAGATTAGATTAAAGCATTTCTTACAGTAATTTTATTATTTGCATCTAAACACGTTGACATATAATGACAGGTGTGCAGTTTGTGATCAAGTCTTAAAAGCATCCACACCTTGAATATTTCTAGCTACAACCTGCATTGAAAATGAGGTTGTTTTGACCATGTCTGAAGTAATGTCAAAGTAAGGTTTATATAAACCTTTGTAAATATATTGTTAAAAGCATGAGAAGATTTAGGTGTTGTTAGCCATAACAATATGCCATGTCTGTTTACTGAAATAACATTCAAAAGGGCTTAAAAGTTTCAGAATTGATCAATAGAGAAATGTTTGCTGATTTTAATGGAGAAAGAGAAAATTTCACTCAGTCAGTGTGACAGTTTTTGAAGTGGATGCTCCTTCTGTTTTGCTGTAATGGTTTTGTTATGTACTTGTTTATGTTGGAAGTTGGCTATAAACTTATGTTCCATGAGATTATTCATGTATTTTATTGGCTTTATGTTTTGCTGCCTTTATGAACTGGTCTCTCTTGGAAAATGTCTCTGCTTTTATGCCTTTAAATTACCATAATGCCTCCTACTTTAAGGTGGGGGTGAAGTCGGCATACAGGAGGGGCGAGGGCTTCTCATCCCAAATTAATCCTCTATTTATGATTTTTTTCTTTATATTTTAGGGTTCATCAGATCCTTCAACTCTTTTTATTGTCTGGTTTTGTGAAATCCTTCACTGACATCAAGCTGGGGAAAAAAGCAGTTTCATTATTCCTACTTTAAAGAACAGGAAGAAAAACAACAAGAATCCCAGAATCCAACATAAATACAGATAGGCCTTAAATTATACATAAACTTCCCCCACCTGCTCTGTTGAAAATGAATATTTCATAAATCCAAGCTTAGCCATCCACATCACAGTACCTGTCAGCGTTTGTCAGAGTAGGCACTATGATGAGACAACACCCCCCTCGTGTACTCTGAGCCTCGGTTTTAATTGCTTTCCAAAGCTTTACATGGTTCGTGTGTGAAACTGGGTTTATCAGACATGAGGAGTGTTTTGTTATGGGTCATCAGCTTTTTTAGAGAAGCCACATGGGGTTTATATGGAAAGCATTTAGAGGAAAAAGTTTATTTGATGAACACCTTTATTTAATCCTTTCCACTGATACTCGGTTGGTAAATCATGTTTGAAAGCAATGAATAATGTAGTCATTTGAATCTTTCCTTGGAACAATATTTTTAGAGTGGTAAAAAGGACCGCTGACATTTACCTCTTTCTGTACTGACTTTCTGAAAAGTTGGCACTACCTTGGATCTCCCCAACAGCTCACACATATCTTTATTCTCAGCAGAAACACAGTCTCTGATTCTTTTATCCCTTTTATCCCAAAAAGTTTTAGAAATCATTTCTAAAGAAACTCAACACTGTTACAGAGTAAAATTAGATGGTTTAATGTGGCAAATTATGTTGCTATGGCTTTAGTTTTTAATTTTCTTTAGTCTGTATTTTATTTTTTTCTAAGATACCAAAGTACACAACTAAGTTATAAGCATGTAAGGCTAAATGGCCGTGTTATAAAATACATATTCAATATAAGAAAAAAAATCCACATATTCTCTGTGGAATTAATACATGTTGTATGTTGAATTTTGTTTTCTTCACAAATTCGGGACATATACCTGAGAATGTGATGTGTATCGTTTAGATGTTCAGAAGATCTGCCTAGTCATCTCCCACTCAATCCTACCATCGTGTTAAACAAGATACCATAGATTGACTCCCGTCGCAAAAGGAGAGTTTTTCTTTAACAACCCAATGGTTGTTAAAGAACCATAGGGTTGCAAATAATTGCTTTTATTCAAAGCAATTATTTTGATTAACTTTGCACACAGATATATAAAAGTCAAATTAGTGTCTGTGAATTGCACAATACTTCTCTAGGAGACGGTATGGAAACATAATTTGTGTAATAGAGTTTCAGATCAATTCCATGCAAACCCATTGGTGTAAATATACCCAAAAACTAATCTATATCAGTTTCCCCACTGTGCATTAAAGTTGAAGATGCATCCGACTCTATTAATGTCATAAAACAATCAGTCTCACAACTTATCAATCTATGCGAACAGTCCTCATAGACTTATCAATCTATGTGGACAGTGAATACTCTCACACTTTCTCTCCATGGAGCTGTGCCATTATACTCAAAGAAATCATCAATCAACTATCAGCATTCAAATTCAATTCTGGATTATTTCAACATTTGATGGATTTAGTAAAACAGCACTATCATAAAACTCTTTAATAATTCTCATCCAGGAGAAACTTTCACATGCTCTGTTTTCAAATTACAAGTTTGCATTAAATCCTTTCAAGGTTTTATACGCCTCGTGTTTTGAGACACCAAGGTACCACTTGTGTGGATAAGACTTTTCTCTGGCAAAATCTAAGGTTCACCTGCATAAAGACCGCTCTGTATGTTCATAGTTCAAATCACCCAAGGTTTCTGCTTTGCTGCACCTGTAATGTAAAAAAATTGCTTCTAATGCTGCGATGAATAACAAAATCTTTCCAAGGTATTTTTAGATGAATCACCCAGTTAATTTTATTGCCCTTCAGATCAGTTTGACTAATGTTTGTTATTTAAAGCTTATTCTGCTGACTATAGGCAATATACCTATAGTCTATTTAGTCCAGTCCCATTTCAGTGATCGATGGAGCCAATTCATTTGACTCTTCAATAACGCATCTTTAATGAGATTGCAAAGTGTCAAATCAGTTTGAACACATGTTTTTCATATCATTGGAGCATTACATCTGAGGTAAAACTTTAAACCCAATGCAGAGAGTAAAGGGGATGAGGAGCCATTGTCATTGCTGTGGGTTACTGGTGAGTGTGCCACTCAGTGGAGACCATCATTGATTTATGATAATGACTGCTGCCCTCAGCTTCTTCCCAGTGTTTCCCTTTGACAGTGAGAGGTCAGCAAACCTCGCAGCTTCACCAGATTCTGTCATACAATCCTGATATTAGCCCCCCTCAGTCTGCCCCCGTTATTGGGTTTGTCATTTAAAAAGCAGTTTGATGTCCCCTGAGGACGTTTTAAGTCATCCACTTGACAGTGGTCCAGCCCTCCTATTGGTCCTTCTCAGAATAAAGTGCAATTTTTATTTATTTATTTTCTTTTACTAATCCTATAAAGGAGTTGTTTTCCATATCTTAGACTGGCCTGTGTACACTAGTGGCAAGTGTTTACCTTCACAAACATCACCTCATTGTATATATAGCCTGGAGTAATCTGCAGTGTGTGTATTCTGAGAGGGCTATTTAGATTCCCTGCTGTTTATTCCTCTTAAAAAGAAGATGCCTAGTTAATCATAGTGCTGATATAGCTCCGGTTTTCAAGTACCGGAACTAATGCCACCTTTGGTCGTAGTTGTTGAAAATTTCTTGCGTAAAAAGAAAGGTTCTTTGAGCACTTGAATAGACTGACAGTGGTTACACTAACAATGATTATATTGGAGGGGCTCTGTGATGGACTGGCCAACCATCCAAGATTTACCCTCCCTCTTGCCCACCAGAGTCCTTGCAGGGACTCTTATCCCGCGTCCCTGCAAGAATAAGAGGGTATAGACAGTAAATGGATGAATTTAGCTTCTCGACAGCAGCTCACAGTGAGACTTGTGCTGTATGTTATGGAGCTCTGTATCTCAACAGAAACCCCTCAGCTCTTCCAAATTGCCCTAGTTTTTACTTAATATTAATTTCTCAACCCAAACAGCAGCCTTTTTACAACAGAAAAAGATCCCCAATCTGGGTTTGATGGGCTCATAAACCCAGAGCCCCTTAGCTTGGTGAGGACCTCCTCCACAATGATCAGATGGCTTTATTGGCCCAAAGATTGAGGCAGCAGACCGTCAGGGGCCTCGTTACAGGCCTGATTTATCCTCAAACCCCCCTGGGTGTCATCTCCATCGGTCGGGCTCAATCGTTGGAGCCAGAGTGCTACACTGTGGCAGAACATTGTGGTGTCTAACTGTGGGGCTTCTGTAGACACCCCCACCATTTTTGCACCACTCCTGTACCTATCACACTCTAATGAAGCTCCAAATACACTGCAATGGGTTTATGTCTGCTCTCATCTCATTTATCTGTCTTGTCACGCTCTTTTTATCCCCCTGTATCACCTCTTACCTCTGACACCGTAATTACATTGTAATTAGTGACTTATGACTTCGCTAAGCAGAGTTGTTGATCTGGCAAAGACCTGTGCACCATGTGGGCTTTAGGCAGCCAAAATATTTCATGAGCTTTCATTGATTCCCCAATTGGGCACTTTTGTTTTGTTCTTTTGTTTCCATTTGAGTATTGGAAAATTTAGATGGGAGAGCATCCTGCAAATTGAAACAAAGTACAAAACATTTAAACAAAAAATAAATTCTTGTTTGCATTAAATGTAAGCTATTCTCGTTTAAATACTTCTTAAGGGAGTATTAATTGTAGCTAGCTATAATGCATAGGTTTAAAATAGGAATTTTATTTTCTGAATTGAAGAATATAGACAGTAAATGAGTGAATTTAAAAGCAGCATCTACTGCAGTGATGCTAAATATCTTTTCAACTTGCAAAATATCTATATATACATAACTGGAAATATCACATTCTAAATTGTCCTTTCAATATTACTAATATGCACAATGATACTGATATGCAGCCCATACTTAAAAGTCCCATCTATTATTTAAAAGCTCTGCATCTTTTTGGTCTCTTTTTTTAGCATTAGTTCACCAGGAACTGTGCTAATGTAGCTATCCGAAGAAAGAAGCTACTGCAGCAGCTTTTGGCAGTGCAAGCCGATGTTTTAACATAAATGTGGCATATTTGGATTGGTGTGCAGAATAAACTTATTTTATGTTTAATTTTAGATTTTCTATTGACTATTACAGGCCAGTCCAGAAAAGCAGTTTGGGATCATAGTTCTTTGAAACAGCTAAAACGGAGACAATGCCTAATGCCACATTTTTGTAATACTTGTCCAGTGTCAATAATTAATAGATCATGTTTAAGGTAAACACCAGTCCATCTACTTTCTACCCTTGGTTTATTCTTGTTTTGGGTGTTGGGGCTTGTGCTTAGACACTTGATATTTTTGTTTAAATAATGAAAGGATGTTATTCATAGAAGTACAAAGAATATAAAACTTCTAACAAAGGCATGGCAAAATTTTAAAGTACTATACTGGCACTCAAGGCTGATGCAAGTATCTAAAATTCGAAAATAAGTAAAAATTTGTCATGTTTTGAACATAAATATTTAACATCAGGATGTTAATGCATTAACATCAGCAATGTCATCCTTATGTCAATGCTTTATGAATCCTTTATTTCTCGCAGCAGTATTTTGATAGTGAGGCTTGACCGAGCGCCTTCACCTAAAACTGCGAGAGCCCGATTTACAGCAGCTTAGTGATTGCATGCAAAATTGAAATGGAAATAATATGTTAACCTTATTCCCAGAAAACAATCAAAAACGTTCACCTTGTTCCTCCCACTGCCATCACCCTGAGCACATGGGAGAGTCATCTCAGTTATCTCTCTCTCTTATATTCATGATGCATTAGAGACATTGCAGCATTGCAGAAATGAAGGACAAGGTCTTCATTATTCAGCCTACACAGCAATGGAGGGACGATTTTTTGTGAATGTGGAATGATTTGCATGAACAGAAAATAAATTACAAGCCTTACTAAAAAGAGAGTAAATTAATTTGGATGTGATACAAATTTCTGTTCTGATTAGAATCACAAAACATTTGTGGAATCTTGGAAATCGTTTATATTTATATTTAATATAAACCACACTGGCTTGTTTTTTGTGGATTGTATCTGCACAGACCAGGCTGACCACAGCTTAATTCACATGACATGGTTGAACAAACTTAAAGGTCTGAAAAGCCAAAATCTCAGAAAGCAGTTTGGCTTTGTTGTCATAAGTTTTACATTTTTACTCAAGTGGCTCAGGTTGCTGTAGATCATGAATACTATTGTGGCTGTGCTGTGTGTGCAGCTGCTTTTTACCTTTTTTTTTTTTTTGTTCCAACATGACATTTTCCACTGATAAACAGAAATTGAACACTTTTATTTGCAACCTCTGATCGATTTGTTTGTGTCTTCAGTGATCCAGCTTGTTCTCTGCACGCTGTTACACTGCTGGTCTCATCAGGTGAAAACTGCCTCCTCCGCAGTTTCAATATGCAAATAGAAGAAAGCCTTTTTTTTTGCCACCCACCTCCCCCTCAGTGTAAAGGATTAAATATTCATGATCTCCATGATTACAGTGCATTATACTGAAATGGTATTCAGAAGCGTGCCTTCAATGCACACCCTCCATAGTGCTTTGAACTGTTGATGTTTAGGGCCCTGTCAGTGGATTAGTCGCTTCCAGGGATTATTTAGGGGACACATTAAACCAGAGTTGGTGCTTGTGTCAGAATGAGGGAATACTGTTAAAGCGGAGCATATGGTGCTGGTTTTAGAGAGGCTAGATTAGGAGTTATAACTCTCTTGTGTCCCCCCTTGCATCAATTATTGATGTTACAAAGGATCTGATAGCCACTCAGTTTATATTTGTTTGTAGGCAGTTCTGCTGTTCTCTTTTTTCTCTTTATATTTGTAAGATTATCATTTTCTTCTATATTCGGTTTACTCTTTTTTTCTCTCTCTCTCTCATTTTTTCCTTGTATGTTGTTGTTTTATACTTGTATGTTCGTCTTTTACATGGTGAGGACGATCTTTCTGTTGAAATCTCCTTTGTTGTATTAGTTTTGTTGGTAGGCTATAGCTTTCACTTACACTGATCTTTGTTGAAGTTTTTGCTGTTTCAGTCTTTATGGCAGCAGTTTCAGCAAGATGTCTCTTTGATTATAAGAAATGTACCTTATATTTGCTAACATTTTTGCCTGTCCATCTTTATCATTTTTAAAATTTATTTATTTTATTTATTTTTCAGGTATCTCCTAAACCAAAAGAAAAGTAATTGACTTCAAAAGATTAATTATATTTTGTGAATGCTTACTTTAAAAAAAAAAAAAAATTTATGCCATTCCCATGTCTTCCAGGTTTGGCGGGGCACTCTCGCCAGAATGCGATACCGGCGGATGCGCGCTGCCCTCATAATCCTGCGGGCCTACCGACGCTACAAGGTCAAGTCCTACATCCGCGAGGTTAACCGTCGCTTCAAAAATGTTCGCTCCATGAAAGACCATGGCAGACATGTGAAGTGGCCAACACCTCCTAAAGTCCTGCGCAAGTTTGAAGAGGCAATGAAGAGCATCTATAACAGGTATTCGACCAGGATAGCTAGTGATGCGCCCTTTGGAGGTCTGAGGCTGATTTCCAATCTGTAGTGTTTGTAAAACTTTAATTTGCCAATGCTAGTTTTATTCAATTAAGATTTGTTGCTAAAGACTGTTGTTTTCAGTGTACAGCACATTTTTCTTACTATCAATCCTGCTGCGAGGTTAGTATGTTGCATAGCTATTTTTTTTTACCTGTTAAGGTCAGGTCTGGGTCAGTTAGATAATACATTGGTAATTATTCATCAATTTGACAACACTGACGAGACAGTTATGAATTGATGTCATGTGGCAAACGGCTCCATTTCTTACCTAAAAGCATTGGATAGCAATGAACTAAATAAATAAATATATGTATTGCATTTATTCTAGTTGCACATTTCTACAAAGTTTGGAGTGACACTTGGTTTTTCATAGCTGTTATTAAACTGTTATTCCAGATAAAAGCTGCATTGATCTGATTTATTGGTCTGATTTCTGGACTCGTTTTGGAAGGGCGTGTGTTGCTCTGTGTCTCAAGAGTCACAGATGCTGAAAGCAACAGCACTCATGTAGCAGAGTGAGTCGCTGAGCATTAGTGGACGTAATTTAAGCTTAGTTTTGGATCCCACTTTTGGAATGTTAACAGCTAGGATAAAATAAAAAGTTCAAATGTTGTATTTAAGCTGAAAATGACTTTTAGGATCACTTACTGATTTCTCTCTGTATCATTCAGTCTTACAATTCACCTCTGGATTTGTTCAGTGGGATTCTGCAGCAGAGTTCATGATGAAATTCCAGTCTGAGGCATTTATAAGTTTCGTTTTGGGTGTAGCTTATATCTACCTGAAGCAACTGTCGTTTTGAAGTGATACTCAAAAATAAATCTCCAAATACTCATAGAATAAAGAGAGGTCATGAATATTTTGGACATGATGCTTAATTTGCTTAAAGGAAATTTCATTGTAAACAACACATGGTCCAGAGGGTTACTAAGAACCAGATGTGTCGCTTTTCGAGCTGTTTTCGCCTGTTTCCTTCAAGCTCATGCTGGGTATCGATTTTATTTCTCCTCCATCAGGGGCTCATCTCTGTCTTTTGTCTTTTTGTCAGTTTTTTTTTTCACCCTTAAGGCAACCATAGATAGCTAGCCTTCTTTCAGAATCATGTTGGCTGTCGGAATTTATGAGTGAAAAAGCATAGAAAAATAGCACAGTGCAGCTGGTGTCTGCTAACCCATCGACAGAATGAAAGCTTTGAGCAGAAGCCTTGATGGAGAAACTTTTCATTTCTGTGATGGCTTTTGGTCTTTATAAATGCCTTTGGATGTTTCCGTCAGGTGGTGGGCATGGACACTGATCAAAGGCCTTTCTCCAGAGGAGACTCTGCAGGTCAGGGCCAAGGTAGCCAGCCTGGAGGCCCTGAAGGGCCAGAGGGCCGACTTGGGCTTGCAGAGAGCCTGGGAGGGAAACTATGTGGTGAGTTGGTGAAGGAGAACCAATTGCATTAAATTAGTTATAGAGATAAAGAAACAGACAAATAATATTTAATGTTGCCAGTATGTAAAATTTTAAATCAATGCAAAAATGCTCTTAGTTATGCTTGTGTGTTATGTTTTTAGCTTTTTTATCTTTTTTCCTTTTTAATGCACTGATTGAAAGACGATTCAATTTTGTTCCGCATATTACAATTACTTTAATAATAATTTTCACCATACATGGCAGTGGATATGCAGCTAACGATACTGCTACATTTAAAATCTAGGCTTTTTGTAAGCCTCGTTTGCAAGTTTCTACTGAAAGTAACATGTAGGATGGCTTCTTGCTGCAGAAGCTGCAAAACAATTTAATAGCAGAGCGCATGATCTTTACTTAATTTTTTTAAATAAACTTGAATATTTCTTGTTACTGTTAATTGCTTAGCCTCAAATATAAATTAATTAATGGAGAAATCTGGAAATTTGAGATGGGAAAATCTGAAATAATATAAATGTGTAAGAACGCTTGTAACTTAGGTCTGATCTGACTGTGATTTGCTTCAAACCATTTTCTTTTCTCTTGCTTTATATTGGGCAGAAGCGTGACAACCCTGACACCGCTTCGTCATTCACACTTGTTTCCAGCGAGCTGCAGAGGAAAGACAAGTTCATGAGAGTTTTGTTCTCCTGCAACGTGAGAAAGGTAGAAGGCTATAAAATCATCTGTCCTCAGCTCACCACATTTATCCGCATGTGTGCACAGCTATAAAACCTTCTACTGGAGAGCATCATCTCCCTCCAGGGTGTGGACGTTAGCGTGTTTGCCAGCTCATGATGCATCTCTGGGGGATGACTAACAAGGAGCTTTGTGTTTCCCAGATCAACCGTTTTCACAAGGCGGAGGACCGGGCTCTGCTCATCTCTGACCGACACCTGTATAAAATGGATCCCCTGAAGCAGTACAAACCCATGAAGAGCATCCCCCTCTACAATGTATGACACCCCCCCTTTTTATATCCTATTTTTAAGCACACAAGGGGTAGTAAACAAAGAACTCATCAGAAACTCAGTCACAATGAGAAAGTAGTGTCTTTGAATGTCTTTTAGAAACTCAGTTTAGCCATAGATGATTAACTTTAGATCCAAACTCTGAGTAGGCCATTGTGACACATAAATATGTTTTGATCTAAATCCTTTCATTAGATCTCTGGCTGTAAGTTCAGAGTTGTTGCTCGGAACAACCGGTGATGAGCAGTTTCCTTTTACTGAATTTGTTCTTACAACAAAAGAAGTGGCTCTTTATGCCTAAATTTATTAGTAATTTCTATATATTTTTAATCGATTTTTGTTGCCAGTGGTACTGGTCACTATGCCACTTAGCCTTTTATATCTCTCCAGTTTTGGTAATTTCACTTACAAATGTCTCCTACAAGTTGGTGGCGTTTGCTCTAAGACATTTTGTAGCAGGTATTCACCAGAGGAAAAAAACAAAACCACAGAACAAACAGGTTCAGAGGAGGTAGACATTCACACCACTCAGGTAACATTACTAAATAAGAGCAAAATCCAAAGCAAAATATGCAAACACAATAACTTAAAAAAAAATCTTATGGTTATTTTGTTTTTATTTAGCTTTGGAATGACAACAAGAGTTGAGCAATTACTTATGATTAATTGCACAGTTCTGCTATGAATGGCATACTTAATGGTACCGTTTTAAATTTGAAAAAAACTGACAAGTTTTGTGTAAGACACTGATTAAAAAAGGCAGTTTGAGAAAATACCCATCTATGTGTACTTACCCTGATGGACTTAAAATTCAATCTAGAAGAACAAACTCCAGCTTATTTTGAAAGGAGAGATTTTATTTTATTTTTTCTGCAATGACATACATGTTTCTTGCACAGTTTTTTTTCCCTGCAAACTGACATGGAGGTCATTGGTAGAGAGGAAATGTGCAAGACAGTAATCTGTGAGGCAGAAGCAGGAATAAGTGAGATATGAGGCTGGTGGGCACTGACAGCTGTGACGAGACATGGCAATGTCTAACAAAATGACAAGAAGGAATTACAGAGTTGGAAAGTGGAAACCCGAATCCTTTATCAGAGCATCTGGAGGAAATGTATATGGATTGAGTTGAGACAGATGCTGTCAGAAAAGACGCATTGCAGGAGTTAACAGGGTTTTTGGTTATTGTTCCTTCAGGGACAAACTGTCACAAACACAAACTGTGAACTCAGTCTACATGCACAAGGCACAGAGGCAGCCATCAATATAACTCTCACTGACAAAAGAGAATGACAATATGCACAAAGCTCAAAACATTTAAATATTGTTTTTCACAATCATCTGTAGTTTTGTTAGCAAAGTCCGACAAAATCCCAAACCACCAACCGACAGATAAAATTAACAAACAATTCATTTGTATAACAAAGAATAAAATATCCTTTTCTGTGTCCTGAGTTAGAAGGTTTTATTGCACTGAATTTGATTTATTTATTTCTATGTTCCTGATTATGAACCAGATCATCAAAATTGCCTTGGGATGCCATTTATCTTAAAGTAACGATATAAAAAGTCTCTTGAATTGAACTGAACTGCATTGTGACTTCACTGCCTTTGTGTAAACAAAACTCCCAAACCTTTCTGCAATAAGGTCATTTCTACAATAAAAGTCAAGCTGCGAGGGGAAGGGAATTGGTCAAGGTGAAAAGTGCTGATGTAGGAGTGAGTGGAAAGGTGTGTGCGTGCATGTGCGTGTGTGTGAGTCAGAATATATAGAGATGTAGGCTTGGAGCCGGTGCAGCGTGACATGGAGCTATTGATTAGAAAAGGTCAAATAAAGGGGAAAACAGTTAGCTGGTTGTTGATTAGCACTGATAGGCCAACAGCACAGCATCCCCTTGGCTGCCCTACAGCACTATTTACTGCAAAGTAAAGACACCGGCTGGCCTAATAGATGGGTAATAAGCTTGTGAGGAACCGACAACTGTCCGGATAATGATTTATGCTGCAGTAAATACCTGTGGGTTGAGATTTAACTATTAGTTTAGAGAAATATCCCCTTTTAATCAGCAGTTTTTGTTGCTGCTTTTTGACATCTTGTTTTTTTTTTTTTTTTCTGTTTCACATTTCCCCTCTCCCCATTACCTCTCCAAGCTCCCCATCTAATCCCAACTACCCCCCCCCCCCCCAATCTCCCTGCTGTCCTCCCGTTGTTGTCATGCCAACTTCCCGGGAGACAGTGTTGTCATGGTTACCGAGCACAGAAAGGATCAGCTGATGTTGCTCATGTATGTGTACTAATCGAACTCTCGTATGCAAATGTTTGCCCTTGTTTTCATTTGCTGTTTTTTTTTTATTATTATTATTTTTATTTAGCTCCAAATAGAACAAATATGCAGCATAATCACGTTGAAATTTATTTTTATACACTTCAGAAAATCTGGTATTTTAAAAATAAGTTACTACAAGATGTTGCCGGGTGCAGCAGGGTTTACATTATAATCCATCCACTGCAGAGGTCGTTTGCAGAACTTTGTTCTCCACGACCATGCTACTCTCGCTGGTGCTGTCTCTTCTGCAGCAAGAATGGCTGCTCAGCCTCCCTCATTATATTAAAATAATTTAATCACTGATCTTTCTGTTTTGGGCTGCTGGCTTCTGTTTTGGTTGCATAACCAAAAAGGTTAATCTGGGAGAACCTGCCATTCAAATTATGTCCTTGTGACATCCATGAAGTACAGCACTTCAGACCAGAGAGCACTTTTTAAATGGAGGAGAGGTTTTACCTGGTGGTGGATTTTTTATTTTTCGCTTTAAAATAAGTGGGTGTTCTTAAACACAGTTACATTAAATAGCTCTTTTTTTTTGCCAGATTCTTACAGGTATCTATTGTAAAAATCTGTAAAAACAATCAAATAAATTCATACATTATTACTGCAATGCATATGAAGCTGAGAAAGAAAATCCAACCTCTAATTTTAGTTTATTTTAGGGGGAGGTAGAAAAAAAAAGTCACATTTATGTTCAGACTCGGAGTTCAAATCAAATTATTAAAGCTTACTTTTGGAGAACAGCAGCAGTTTCTGATTTTGGGACCCCAAGTCTCCAGGAACATAGGACATAACCTTCATGCCAACTGGTTGTTTGGTAGTTTTTCTGTCCCACCATCATTAACAAAAATGTGGAGTTTGCAAGAAATCTTTATGAGTTTTTAACTCGGGTTTTAATCAGATGAAACTAAAACTGAGGTTTCCTCAAACACTCTGGATGGGTTTCTTTCGAAACAAAGAATAAAGCACCTTTATCCGGACTGAGTAGTGTGAAATATCTGTCATGTCATCTGTCTCCTAGTTTTCCTGTAAGCCTCTTTAAAGCACCAAAAATAATAGTTGTAGGAGAAATATCAAGAATTAAACAAAATCTGTGTAAACAGATAACAGCTTTGACCGATCAAATGTAAACCCTTGTTCAGCCGGATGCATTCTTGTTTCTGTTTTGTAAAAATGAGCAGAAATTCCCTTCAGCTTGTTGAGAGAATTAAAAAAAAAAATTATAGGTGTTGTGTGACAGATTTTTTGCAGTCATATTGATCAGACTGAGATATGGTCTGATCATATCATGTCTGATTTATCAGGTCTTGCATATCTCAAGGGTTTAGAGTCATCAGGAAAAATGAAGCAGAACAAATGTTCAGCACAGAGAAGATTCTTCATTCTCTTGATTGAGTCTGACAGCAGTTTGAAACATTGCTAGGCAAGATTTATGAGCAGAGGAAAATCTCCTACAGATTAAATAATTGGGCTTCTGTGAATTTATATAAAATATGAGATGGAAATGAATACCGAAAGTTCATCATTCAACTCCTTGGAGCATAAATAGTCGTTCCTTGGAATTGGACTTTCCCTCTAAATGTAGATGTGACAACCTTTTTGTACCTATCTGATTGTTGTTAGACAGAGAGCCGTGGTTCTTGAAGCCATATGCATCATTTTGATTCTTATGAGGCTGGTGGTATGAACCTGCCTCTGCCCGTCTTCCTTCCTCTGATAGAGAACGTTTCTTGCGGGCTGAACTCTGTTGATGGGTGGTAATGTACCTTACTTGCTACCCTGTGGCTATTTAATAAAAATCATCTTACAAAGACAGATGAAGTGAGGAAAAATTCAAGAGGAAAAAAAACAAAGCAGGTGGAGGAGATAAGCTGAACAACAACGAAAAAAAAGAGATAAAAGCACCCAGAGCAGAGGAAAGGAAGTTAATGAGACGTAAAGCCGAGCTCCTTTTTCCTCTGAGAAGTGTTTTTCTGTGAAGATATTGGCTTCTTCCTGTAGTTTGTACAAGAAAGCAGGGATTCCTCCTTTAACTTGGCTTCTCTCCACTGGTATGTGGTTTGAGGTTTCTAATTAGTGAAATAAGATGGGTCCCCTGGGATTCTGATCAATAATTCTATAACTTCTCATGCTGACTCTGATTTTGAGGGAAATCTTTTCTATTCATTATCAGGCACCACAGAGTGCCTCTTTTTTTAAGTGATAATAATATAATAATGCATTCCTGGCATTATTTCAGACTCATGGTGGTGCAAAAATTGATATAATGTAAATTGTTTTTGGTACAGCATGAGTAATTTGTTAATAAGGTAGTCTGGTAGTACCGATAGAGGAACAATACATGGTATTTAGCTGCACTCTCTGACAGAAGGATGACAGTAACCACAAATTTCAAAGAGAGAGATGATTTCTAACAAACCGCTGTTTTAATTCACTGATTAAATGGAAAAACTGTGACAGTGAAAGAAAATGTGATGGGAGTTTTTTTTATATATATGTATTATGGGTAACACTTTATTTGACGGGTTGTGAATAAGACTGACATGACACTGTCATAAACATGAAACATGTCATGAACATGAGTAAGTTATTTTTTTTGGCACAATATATTTTAGATCCTCTTCCTGAGCTTTAGATCTCCACCACTCCTCCAAAGTAATCAAACTTAAGTAAACTTCTCCAGCTTTTCCCCTGACCTATCTGCTGTGCTCTTTGGTCTTATCTGATTTTGTCTGAGCTCAGACAAAATCTTGGTTGCACTGGATCGTATTTAGAAGTGCTGGAGTACAGGAGGTGAATAAAAATATACAGCACACATTTATATCAAATTAAAACAAAAGATGACTTTCATTCCACTTTATAATTATTTGGTAGTTTATGTCAACAATAGGGTTACATGGAGACGCACAGGAAAGACAACCAGTAATGGAAATACTAACACCTAAGAGCAATTTAGGACAACCAGTTAAGCTAAGATAGATGTTTTTTGCTGATTGAAGGCAACTGAAGTACACAGGGACTTACTCCACACAGAGAAAATTCAGATTTTTACTTCCTACCAAATGCCTGCAAGACAACAGATTCAACACCTGCTCAGTCGTGCAGTTTTTTAGTTTGTTCCAACCTCACTGATTGAATAGTGTTTGATTTTATGTGGGGAAAAGCAGTTTTTCACTTTAGTAGTTTTTGTTTTATACTGAATCTAGTCATGTGCGCATAGATGTAGCATCTGTTGTGCAACTCTTCTAACCTGTTTGTATCAAATCATTTATTTTCAAGAGGCACTCATGTGCCTCTTGTTGATATGAATGCGGTCTAGATTTTTGTGTTTTATGACTTTCTTTATGATTTTCTCTCGATTCGCTCTGGTTTATCTTCTGTGTTTATATGTTGCAGGTGACAGGACTGAGCGTGTCCCCTGGGAAGGATCAGCTGGTTGTGTTTCACACCAAGGACAGTCGGGATCTCGTGGTGTGCCTGCAGGGCATGGTGCCTGCCAATGAGAGCCGCATCGGGGAGCTGGTTGGCACCCTGCTCAGTCATTTCAAGAGGTTAGCAATCAGGGGGTCGTGATAACTAGTAGTGGACAACACATACTGTCAAGAAGCAGGATTTATATTGTATTTGCTATCTAAAAATATAAAACTGGAAAAAAAAAATACTCCACAACATTTAGCTCATTGTCCCCACTTAAACGTTTACCATTTAATTTTATTTGCAGCATCACTGTAGCAGGAGTCTTGACACACAAGCTGGAAACATTCTCTGTTCCTTAAATGAAAGTGAGGAGCTTGTGTGTGATGTTGACTGAGGTGACTTCAGGCGGCAGGATTATGGGGCAGAAAGAGGACACAGTCACTCCTGTCCTCAGTTAGACTGTAGTGTTCCCTTAATGTGAACTCTATTGTGTTCAGGACACACATCACTAGATGGATTTTGTCTGCTGCTGAAGGGAAAAAATGTCTGTCCAGCTTGTTAAACAGTCATATTTTGTCAGTAAATGAGAGAGCTTTAATTGACATGTCATAGTAATGGCTCTGTCAGTGAGAGGAGACCCAGATACAGTAAACAGGCTTTGATTTAAACCATCCGTGTGACAGGATGTTGCTGCTACCATTGTGGAGGTGAGCATGATGTGCAGTGCACTGCATTTATTTTCCTCCATAGCCTGCGGCAAAATGCAAACAAAATTTCTTAAAGTTTTCTTTCACCAATTTCACAATCTTGTCTCTTTTGTGAAGGCATGATTCTCAGTTTTTAATTTTTGTCTCGTGTCACAGCCAATAGCCAATTTGATCTCAGTTGGTGCTACACTTTAACCGTACCCCCATGTGTTTTTGCTTAAGTCCATGTATGTCTAGTTTATGTCAAGAAAAGCTTTTGTGAAGTCAGAAATTATTAGGCAATCAGTCGTTTACTTACTGAACAGAGGCTCTCTGATGCGTTTGGACCTTTATCCCTACTTAAACTCAGAGCTTTATTTGATTCATCAGACTGAATTTTATCAAACAGCAGATTTAAAGTAATTTGAAGTACCCATAGCTGGCATTCCTCGTCTGCTTCGTTTTGTGTATTGTCCTGTTGTCCTAGCATGATTTTATTTAGACATTAGTACTAATAGAAAGGAAGCTTAATTGAATTAGGAGTAAGTTACCTACAGTCCCCAAATTCTCAAACATGTGTATAAGTGTTTTATTGTAAAATCTCTCTGATCGTTCCTGGATGCTTCAGTGACTGAATCAGGATACATGTAATTGACAAGTGCCCACTTTCATTTACATGCCTTATTGTGATCTGTTTTCACAACAGTTTGTCTGAAACATGATCTTGTGTTGCAGGATGTTGCCACATCTGTTTGTTTCCTGTAGCTGTGTGTGAGGAAGGTGTTAGCATGCTACGTCACTGCCATTCTGTGATGGTATCTCATGCTATTATGGAGCTCATTTCTCTGTCGGTGCCAGGAATGAGGGAGGCCTCCAATGAGCCTTGTGTAATGACCCGCCATGTGTTTCACATTCAGACTCATCCATCACTGTGAAGCCCTGACAGAACAAAGGCAACACCAGCATGTGGAAAGTGGTGTGGATATATATGTGTCTTGTTTATCTGTGGAGGGATTCCTGTAGGTCAGTCTGCATATGATTACTGGTATATCTGATGCCCTAGGTTGTTTTCCATGCTGTACTGCCTCTGCAGCTCCTCATATATAGGTAGTGTTAACCTATGTCTCTCTCACAAGACGCTTCACAGAAAGCAAGATGCACAACAGCAAGCAGGCAGATGGAAGGGCAGCTTACCGCAGCAACAAAGCAGCACTTTATTCAGCTGATAGTGACAGCAACACTTCCACTGGATATAGACTGTCCTCTAAATACTTGAGTTTCCAAATTAATTTGATATGTATTTTGTGTTTTGTCATAAATTTTAAATTTATGTGTGGTTTTGATTTAGCAATAGCATCAAATATTAAGTTATCTCCACATCCTGCTGGTTGCCTCTAACTGAAGTGACTCAGATTTCTGCAGCATTTTGTAAGAGGATAACCCTCTTATCAGCCTCGACTTTGTCTGCAGAAATTCAGAAATAGTTCATTCTTATTTTGCATAAAAAAGGATTGGAATAAGATTCCCATTCCTTCACCTTCCCCCCTCCTCTCTTCAACCCCATTTCATGCTTTTATTCCACATGCCTATTTTTAACTACATCCCTCCATTGTTATCATTTGGGCTTCTAACGGAGCCCCTTCAGCCCCATCATTCTCCGCCTCTTGTTCACACTGTCTCGTTTCCTCCTGACTCCCACTTTCTTCATTTCTGGCAAGGAAGCAATGAAATATTTAAAGCTGCGCTGCTGCTGCTGAGCTCTATATTTATACAAGACAAATGCATATCTTTCCTGAGTTCATTTTCTAAAAGGTTTTCATTTATCTCAGTCAGTTTCCAGTAAACATCTAAATAAACCCAAGTTTTTAAATTCTCTGATTACATGCTGAGAGAACAAAGAAAATATAAAAATATAAGGAGAATGGTGATTTAAAGGTTTAGTAGTTCTGTAAATAGGAGATGCTAAGGTATAAGCCAAGTGCATTCATTCTTGCAAAATTATTCACAAATTTCTGAACTTTTCCACAGTCAGTCACAAATAGGTCATCTATTTGTGAAGTATTGTATTTTGAAGCTTACAATACTTCAAAATTGTATGCGTTTTAGGCGAGATGATATGCTATGAATAGACTAACACAAAGTAGGACATAAATGTGAAGTGGAATTAAAATAAGATGTGGTTTGCAACACAGTGGACCCCCACCTATTTGCACAGAGATGCACCTTGCCCGATCTTACAGAGTTTAAGATAGTTTACAAAGAGGTGACAAGGACACAACCCCAAAGACTTTTTCCTGTAATAACAGTAAAAGGTGTACCACACCGTGCATCACTATCCTTTTAATTCACAATATCTATTCCAAGCAGTGAGGATAATGCATGTTACATTTTCATTAAGGGTAGACTTTATTTTCTGGACATTGTACAATTTATGGCCATTTAAACTAATTGCTTGTTTGACTTGGTGAAACCCAAAGCTGTGCTCACAGACAAATTACTGAAGTCAGAAATGTCTTATAGATGTACAAACACAATATCCCTAAATGCCACTATTTTTTGAATGACTGATAAGTTTTATCTCATTCAGTTTTTCTATCAGCTCTTTAATTTTATTTCTGAGTCACTTCTGCATCATGCTCTTCTGCTCGTGTTCACCTCACTACCCCAATCCACTGAGCTAAAATGTAAAAATAGGTTGTTATTGAATTATTCATCCTCAACCCCAATTCTCACAGGTGGAAAGCTACAAGTTTTCTACCCACTGGAGTCAACCTATTTATGCAAAAATATTCTTTTCATCTAAAATCAGGAGAAATCAACCATGTTGAAAGGTGACATTAAAGGTGTATGGATTATGTTGTTCAAGCTGTGTCAATCACAGTTAATTGTCTCATACTTCTCCTTTGTCCCTGCTTGTCAGTCAACAAACTAAAGACTAAGCTGTTTGCAGAGCTAGGTTCTATATGTCCTAATTGTCAGGATTTCTGCAGTTTTCCTGTTCTGGAAACCGAAGGGTTTCTAAAGAAAGCAGAGGATCATTTGGCCCCACTGAAATTCCACAAATAAATTATCTGCACATGTGCGGTATGTCTTTTACCACATACCTGTTGTTATGGGCCATCTTTGAATTTTAATCTATAAGTCTAATAATGACTTACAGCAGAAATTTGCCACCGACATCTGAATTATTTCTGGAAAAGTGTAAAATTTGAGCCTATGGAAAACTGTTTATATATTTTTTTCTCTATTGTGGGAACATGTTTCATCTGCTTAGCAGTCTGGTCATCATTCCTTCAGTCCCTTTATAAAAATGGGAATCTGACATTTCTCTGCTGAGCAACTCTCTGAATCACCGTAATGCAGATTCCCGTGTTCTGTGAGAATGTACATGTAGTCCCTCCAGCACCTTCTCTGCTGGAGAATCCCAAAAAAACCTTCAAAGGGGAGCTGCTGAATACTGCAGTTTGTCAGATCCGTTCCAGACTGTCACATGATTTCTCAATGAAGCTTATAATATGGGACGTTAGCAGCCTATTTTTAGCCTTTCTGCAGTGAGTTCCCATTTATTATTAACATGACAAACAGGGGTTTCCTTATAAGCTTAAAGTAATACCATGTGATTACAGAAATGACCTTTTATAATGTCTTTAGCATCTTATAATGGCAGCTTGCATTACCTTACCTCAACTATGAAGTTTCCAAAAAGGGTGACAGTATTTCTAAATGCAGCATGTTCTGCATCAAACAGAAGTCTTACAACATGAATGTACCACGGACCGGCATGTTTTAGAAAAAGAAAATAATTAAATTGCATCGTAAATCTCTCCGCTTCCTCTGACTTCATTTAAAACACCTCACTGATTCTGAAAATTACTAATTTCAAGGCTTACATTAGTAACAGCTTTCGAACTTGGTAGCACTTGCGTATAATATATTCATTGATTGGAAGAAGATGGGGGGCGAGAGGAGTGTTACCAGAAACCTCTAAAACAGCAATTTGACAGGAAAGAGGGTGAAGAGAGATTTGGAAGACATGCAGCAAATGTCCCGAAACCCTGAATCAGATCCAGGACAACCACTTCTGATTAAAGCCTCTGCTCATCGTTAGGTACGCCTGCTCAACCAATAGAGCCACTCAGCCCTGGAAAAAAGTAGATTTTTGAGTTTCCTATTGCCATGTTGTCAATCAGCATTGATCAAGATGAAAATCTGACTGGTTGGCAACAAATTTCTAGTTGCTTTTTTTTATTATTATTTTGAATGAAAAATATCAAGATTAAAAAAAGAAACAGGTAAACTACATCTTCTTTATTTCTGTTTTATATTCTACTTACTTAAGTGGTACAAGTTTGTCAGTGTAACAGATTTATTGCATCCATTCATGCTTTTTTCACTCCCCTCTAATCTCCTCCACATTAGTTATGTTCTTCCTCTTCTTAACCCTCCACCCACCTGGTATTATGACTCAGCGCCAATGTGCAGACCTGTGCGCAGACCTTCATTGATCTGTCAGAGTTATATGGTCATATTGTGCTATAACAC
Source organism: Poeciliopsis retropinna (assembly GCA_010277075.1). Lineage (NCBI taxonomy): Eukaryota > Metazoa > Chordata > Actinopteri > Cyprinodontiformes > Poeciliidae > Poeciliopsis > Poeciliopsis retropinna. The sequence goes on along the minus strand of VMRM01000023.1, from coordinate 6,902,416 downwards.
CTCTCCCCCAAGACATCAACATTTAACTACCCCAACTGTCAGCTTTCGACACTGCAGGAGGGATTTGGGACGTGTCAGTGGAAAGAAGTGTGGAGAAGTGAGGGGGAAAGACTGAAAGTGTTAGAGTGAGCAAAGAGGGAGGGAGGAGATGAAGAAACAATTAAATGATCTCATAGAAAATGAGCAAAAAACCAAAACTAACGAGGATGGTAACTATAAATTCAACCCCTATTTTAAAACCCATTTGGGTTCTTGGTTTTATAATCACCTTAGACTGACATTAAATTATGTTATCATTAGATTGTCCCTAGATAAGCTTTTATGGCATTTGATTAAAAGTTTTCTTTTCAGTCCGTGGTGGATGTTCCTCTTATCATTTGCATAATGCCTGTTGAGTTTTCTGTTTAAACATTAATATTTTGTGTCCAAATTTTGCAATTTTCCATCATTGATGTATAACTTGATCTTCTCCAGAGTTCTCGGGATTCACAGTTTAGAACATACTTTTCTTTTTTACTTTAAAATGACAGTTTTATTAAACTTTGCTGTTTTCTTATAGAAAAACGTTTTACTGATCAGTTAGGGGTTCAAGTTCACTGAACTTGAACCCCTAACTTTATTGCCTAATTTCAAAACGTTATTTCAATTTAAAGATAACAATGTTAATTCTCATTGGTGCAACTTTGTAAGGATGTAACATTATCAAATCTTGGTTTTTTTTCTGTTTTTTTTTTTGTTGCACAAACTAAGCATGAATGTTAATATCAACATCAATAATAATTGTTAATATTATTATTATTATTAACAGTGCTATTTGTTTGAGAATTTCATCACACCCTCAAATTACAGTCGACTGGCCTAACAAAACTAAGCCTCATTCAGGCTCAATATTTAATACATATTTAATATTATTTAATACTTCTCCTCTGCATTCATTTTGTGCTCTTTTTAGTCCGTCATTAAGGATGCACATCCAAGCTCTACAAATGCAACAATTCCTCCTGTAGTGGTGGGGGGCACTGTGGTGCACTGTTGCTCTTGTGAGATCAGCAAAAATAATAAAATAGAAGATGAAGACTGAAATAGGGGCTCTTCTTCTTCCACACCCTCATAGATCGCTTCTGTCTACCGCTGTGCCTCTTTCTGAGGATGTATCTTATAAAGACTTCGTCCATTCATGCCATGTTTGCTCATTTTTGAAACTTTACCAAAAATTCAGAGACTAACTGAGAACTGCCCTCGAGTGGCTACGGTCATTTACAACCAATCGAACTTAAACTCTTTGAAAGCAGGAGAGGATCAACAGAATTGAAACGGTTGGACTTGTTTATGGTCATAAAGGCAGCATAAATTGACCTTTTTAGTGCCACTGAGTTGTTTAAGACTCTTTATGAAGACTTCAACAAAGCCTTGTGTTATTGTTTTGGTTGTTTTTCCAACATAATCAAACATAGTGAGAATAGTCCAAGAAATATGACAAGATGGTAACAAATTAACCTGACTAAGTAGAGTCTAATGAAGTCCACAATTGTCCGGGTAATAACTTAAAAGGCATTAGCTGTCGAGATGCTGAACACAAAGGAGTCTTATGTTGCTTCCTTTTGGCACGGAAAGATGACAAAAGGACGGTAAAAGGTATTCTGTTTGGGGTTATGTCCAAAATACGGCTGCATTTCACAGCTGTCGCTCTAATACCAATGCATCGGAGATTATGAATTTGATGTTTTTAAATAATGTGGTCACTGAATAAGGTGTTAGTTCTTTTTTAAAACTAAAATTATTGCTTAATATCAGTTAAAATCAGTAAAGCTTTCATTCTCACTAAGCAAATACTAACTTGTGAAGTTGAAAGAAAAGGAGGAGGAGAAAGTTGATCTGTTTGAATAAGACCATAAAACAGGATTGGAAAAAATTGGTCCCTAAAGATGATCTCATAATCTGTTTGCTTTGGCAGATTGTCACCATGCTCGACTCTTTCACAGTCTTACATCTCCTACTTCAGTGCTCTGATCTGATTTTTTGTTGTTGATGTTATGATTATAATTTGGCAATCTCTTTGGCAATCAGTTTGACTGAATTGAATCCAAATGATTTTTTATTCCATCATTTGGTGTAATGGCTTAATGTTTTTTTCACTCAGCTGTTGAAATCCTGTTATACTAATAACCACAGAATATTTTCATTGCATTGATAATTTGCATTATACCATATTGCTGTAAGTGACCAAATGTTGTAATACTGCCTAAACAAAAAATTCACCATGTCGAAGGGGTGAAAGCTAAATATATTTCTTTAAAAACAAATCTATTAATAGAGAGCAGATATACTAAACTAAATCTGTTTGAGTCTTTGCAGTAGAAAATGATTCATTTGGAAGCAAATGTCTGCTGTTGTGTAGCCGAGCAATTTAGATTTAACTAAAGGTGACATGACCATTGTTTAGAACTGCTTGATAAAAGCATAATGAGAGGGAGGAGGCAGAGAGAACTGATGAGGAAAGCAGACAGAGAGGAGGAGACAATTTGCCTTTGTCGTCCTCTTCCAAGGTCACCCTTTCTGCTGAATCAAATATTTCACTCTGGGAGAAATGGGCATCTCTCTCCTCCTCCCCCTTTTCCTCCATCCCGTCTTCTCACTTTCCTCCTCCTCCATCCATCACTTGTTTCACCGCTGCTGCTCCCCCTCCCCCTCCTTGTTTTTCACTTCACATTCCACTTCTCCTCCTCACCACCACCGTCCTCCCACTCACTGCCTCCCTCCTTTCTAGGGCGCTGCGGATGCAGTTCCCATGGCAACCATGAGATCCATGCTTGTCTGGATGTGATCCATTAATAGCCCCGCTGGCTGCGGATAACACCAGCGCATCTTGCGTTGGACCACAGTTGGAGGAAAAATAGACAGAGACGTATGATATCAAAACCAAAATATTCAAAAGAGAAACTGAGTATGTAGTGAAAGATGGAGTTTGCCTAAACCTAAATTTAGCCTCCATTCCCCAGACAGTTAAAGCTGCACATTGACTCCAAATGAATCCCTTTTTATCTTGTGTCCCCTTAGCATTTCAAACAGAAATGTTTTGAATGATCTTGATTTGTTGTTTAGAGGGGTTTCCTATTGAAACCTTAGATTTTTAACACAACAAAGCTTTTACGGCCATTTCTATTTTGACATCCAGCATATTGACAGAACTTCCGATTTTTGTCGTTATATTTCACAACTTAGAAGTGATTTTTACACATCGAGACTGGGACTCTTTTTGTGCTTATCTCCGTGGCTCATCACATTGACAACATGCGGTACACTGGCTAGGTGGCACGATGAATGGCAGGTGGCCAAGCGGAGTGTTTGTGTTTTTTTGTGACTGTGTGTTTATCTGTGCAGACCTTGTAAGTACACATCAGAGATAATGATTACAGGGCTAGATATATGCGGTTTGTCGCAGAGGCAGTGTATGAATGAAAGACGGAGGGTGGGAGAGAGACGGTTTGACCTACTTTTTCACTGCGGAGGACCAGATCCACAGAGATCCAGCCAGCCGCCTTCTCACCGCACCTCTTCATTTCGTCTCACCCACAAGGACAAAAACAATTAGCAGTGTTCTGCAGACCCACCAGATCTAATAGTAACACATTTTACTTTCAGATGTGGCTCATTTAACAGGTGTTTAGGTCAGACAACCATTTAACTTTTATTGTGAGCTACTGCTTGGACATCTGTCTGGCTTTACCGCATTTCTTTTATTTCACAGAACACATTTACATGTAAACATTACTTGGTGTGCTTGATGTCCTATGTGGACATTAGAAGATAGTTCTGTTGTCATATTGTACTTTTCTGATCAATATAAACCCTCTGAAGTATCAGAAATGTTGTAGCTTTTGGATTCAATGTTCTGGGAAGGATTTAGTATTAACCCTTATTTGAGATTTTGTAATAGGCAGATAAACATCTCATTGGATTTACCTGTTTAAATTTTTTTTTTGGGGGGGGAATTCAACATATTGTGCTTTCCTCTTTTAACCAACTACTTTTGATCTGTTGGTTTATTCATCAGCATTTTAATGTATTTAAATATTAAGTGTTTCTGATCAGAAAAATTAACTGTCTGAACTTTGCCTTCTAGGTTCCCATTATAAAGCTAAATAAGACTTGGCACGTCTCATTCATTAATTGCATAATGAGTTTCCTCTGCAGTGAATCAGACGCTAATTACAAACAGATCACAACCGTAAATGAAATGAGACGCTCAGTGGAAATTAGCTGCCATAGATTTGGCAAACATTGTCTTCACAGCAATTGCTTCATTTCCCCTTTATTCAGCATCCATACATAACCATAAAAAGATATATGTGGGTGATAGACAATTAAGGAAATTATCTGGTATTTGTTTTGTTGCGCTCAGACTGGAAAAGAGAATTTATTTTTTAGATGTTGATGGCTGTTGGAACCAGAACCCATGAGTCTGAACTGTGTGTATGCATGTGCATGCATGGATGTCCATTTGTTGATTTGCTCTGGAATTCCTTCCATGAACTCTCTGCGTTACTGTAAGAGCCGCGCTCTGGTCTCAGTAAATGAATGAATCGGTGCCCTTGCTTTTAGATCACCTGATTCATAGTGTATAAAAGCAATAGTTAAGTGCTGTACCATTAAGAGGTACCTGTGACCTCTAAAATTCTCTCCCAACCCCCAAACACACATTTATTTGCCCAGCAACAGCAGCACACCAGCTTCCTCTGTTAGACCAGTTATTATGAACCCATTGCCCTCCTTTGTTTTCTTCCTTCCTTTTCCACCCATCACTAACAATTTCTTCTTCCATTTTCACCTCAGATCAATCATTCTCCTATCTTGTCCCCTTTTTACTTGTCAATATTGTCTTTCAGTGAATCAGTCTTCCTCAAAATCTCTTCCACAAAATCTCTTTTACACTAGTTTTCATTTTCATCTTTTCAGTAAATGACACACTTTATCCTGGTGACCTGTCACTTCATCTAAACTTCAAGATAATAAAATAGGTTTAGATTTTATTTTACTGTTGCGTCGCTTCAGTAGTTTAGCACACTTTAAAAATGGTTAGTAAATTTAAAAATTAACATTTACCTGGCACAGTTAAGAATTGACCTAAAACAAGTTACCTTCCACATTGCAAATTTGTGCTTGTTTTTTTAGACATGCAAAGTTGAAATTTTGAAGTTGAAAAAGCTGTACATCTTCTTGATGTATGTTTTTTTTTTATATATATAGTATTACTCTAAACATGCAAGTAGAGCTACAATGGAGAGGTTTAGATTGACACTCTGTATGGCGCAAATATTAGATGTAGATCCAACAGAGAACATGTGGCAAACATTGAAAGTTGATGCTCAGAGACTCTATCCATTCAGTTTGACTGATGCATTTCTTAAAAGATGAAGAGAGTTCCCCACTGCAGGATAGATTCTGACTGCCTTATAAAAAAATGATCAGAATCTAAACTGTCCTTTTTTATTTTTCCCATACTCATCATCTTGACTGACACTTATTTAAAATGAAAAACTGTGAATTTGATATTTTATCTCCATCTTGTGCAATGATTCATTCGGCGCCTTTGAACTCTTGTAGCTCTTGAAAGGAAACGTATCATGACCAGACGAAATTTGTTTTAAGAGATGAAACTTTGATTAGACATTGACTGGCTTTAATGAACAAAATTGGAAACGTAACTAGTTGAGAAGTGAACGCTCACTCTTCAGGAAAAAGACTTAAAGGACACGACCTGTCTTTATCTGCTTTGACTCAGTGTGAGCCAGCGTATTGATTTACCTAATGTGCTTTAAATTAACTCCTTTGGCCCTTCAGAGTGTGGAGTGTCCTTTAGAAAAGGCCAAACGCACAGCTGATTGGTGAGTATGATTTAGCGCAGTGGTTTTGAGGTTTTAAGAGGAGAAAAGGTCCAGCGGTGTTGACCCGGTTGGAAATATGAACTGGTTAAACCACCTGCTGTGTGGCTATAATGACTGTGCAGAGTGTTAGCCGCCACCATCTGTGGAGCGGCAACAGTGTCCTCCAGGGACCTGGAGGCCTTTGATTTTTGAGTTTCCGTTCCTAATTCATCCCCCACTGATCTCTTAAACAGTATCTCTTAAACAGTTGAAATGTTGAGGTGAGAAGTGTTCTTTTGTTTAATGGGGAAACAACTGGGAACACCAGACTCACAGCAGCTTAAATAAGAAATGTCACTGATCCCACCTATTCATTACATGTCCTGTGGGAAAAAGGGCAGTGAATCTAATAATGGCATAGGGAGCACCTTGTAGTATTTTGCATATTTTGTCAATTTATCTATCCTCTACTCTCCTCAGAGTTGAATTCTGGGATTTATGAACCAGATGTTAATAAGGTGCAACAGAGAAGGTGGAGGGGGTCTTTGGCATACCAGCAAGAGCTGAGTTTGTTTATATAAATCATCACTTTTATTCATATTTTTCATTTAGTAGATGCTAAATTTCTTTCTAACATGAAACACAAAACATAAAAGATAAGTGTCCTTTTTAACATTTTTTTTAAAAACCCATATGAATATAATTTAACTTTGGATTTTTTGTTTATAGTTTCTGTCCAGCTGGAAGGAAAGTCCATGCTCTTATTTACCCTTATTACTCTTTAAAAAAAAAACACTATTTTTTAAGGATTGCCTTTTATTTAGCTCCTTCCCTTTCCTTGCTGAAAAGAAGTGTCCCTGCAATTTGTTGATGCCTCCTTGTTTCCCATTAGAAATGGTGTGTTCAGGATGATGTACAGTGCTATAGAGGCCAAAACACTCTAGTCTCCTCAGACGGTGTACTCCTTCTAACAACCTTTCTGTGGTAAACAGCCAAGTATTGGTAGATATCCTTGTGTCATTTTCTTCCCATCACCAGATATCAAATTAAACTGTTCAAAACGTGAGATATATTTATCCTGAACTCAGATTACATCCAGGGGAAATTAAGTATTTTTGTGACATCTTAAGGGACTTGGTTGCATTGGATTTTATTTGGGGTTGTTAAAGTAAGACGGGCTGCAAAAATACTTCCACCACTTTTTTTATAGTTTAATTTGTGAAAGATTATCCTTTTCCTTCTTCTTGTACTTTACAGTTATGCACAACTTTGTGTTGGTTGATCATATAAAATTAGGATAGAATATGTTGCAGTTTGTCGTGAAAGCGGCAACCAACACAACCCACAGAACATAAAAGCACTTCACACTACACAATAACATCTGTACTTTTGTACATTCAGAAGTTTTTGTTGGCCTTTGGCGACTTTTGATTGTCAGTGTTTCTATTCCATAAATTCAGCAGTCCAGATCTCGCTTACTGTGCAGAAAAATAAGAGAGACTCACAGAGAATATTAAAAAGTAGGGCTCTTTTAGTTTAGTTTCCTGCTTGCGTATAATAAAAATTTATATTGCAATTCTTGTACTTTCTAAACTGCAGACTGACTTTTCTTTAAAGTCTAATCTGTCTTTTGGGGACAATAATGTTGTATAATACACCCTCACATGTCGAATGTGTTTTAAAGAGCTATATGATCGGCTTATTGTTATTTTTATCTCTTATATGAAGGCATCATTTTTGCTCAGCTATTTTTAGATTTAGGGAATTTCTGTCCCTTTAAGCATTTATTTTGAAAATTTAGAACTTTCTTTTTTTATGCTGTCTTATTGTACATGTGATTATTAACTTAATTGTTAACATTGCTCTTTTGTGCTTGGTTTTGTATTCTGATTGGATGGGGAGCAAAGGCAAAATCAGTTTCTGATGCTCTGATTTGGTTGTGAGTGATGAGTTCTAATTTGACTTTAGAGTTTATCGTTTGAGGAAATTTATTATCATTTTAACAACTTTTCTTTTTCAGTTGTTTTCAGGTTGAGTTTCTAACAATTGATTTTGTTCCCATGTCCAAAAAATAATATTTAAAAAAAAAGCGTGATGTTAAAAGAAAGGGGGTGAGTATTGAGGTAGATTTTGAAATTTCCGCTCCAGTTTGACCTGCATTGTTAATCTAATGTGGTCAGGCATCAGCACATTTTTCCTTATGGTTGTTAGAATGGCCTTCGTAATGATATCAAGCTAAGATAGGTTTGTGCAAATTACATTTTTCTGCACTTAAAAAGTCTTTGTCCCACTTATGAAGTAAGGCCTTTGTTTGTTCCACAAGAGAACCTGCCATGTTTGAAATTGACAGGTTTACAAAATTGCTGTAAATTGACCTAAAAATCTCTGACAAGTGCAGCTCCTGTAAAAAAAAAAAAAACTTTAAAGGAGTACATTAATTTTTGTATTGTATTGACTGGTTTAAAATCCAGGCTTATGGAAAATACTTCATGTTTCAATTTCTTTATGACTACTTTCTCCTTTTGCATTTCTCTATTGAGACATTACATCTGCACTTTGCAGCTCCATCAAAACTGCACAGCTCTAAGGCACAGTCATGCTAATTAAAGAGCTGCAGTCAAACAGCCTCTCGGGCAGTTTTCACAGCGTCAACTCCGCCAAACCACAGCCACTTTAAACTGGGGCAGATCTTTTTTTTTTTTTTTTTGCGGTTTCATCCATCCAGCTGCTTTGAATCAGGTTATTTGTGTTATGATTATCAGGGACAAGAACTGTTCCACCTTTTTGCTGCTCTGGATTATTTTTAGTTTTTATGTAGGTGTGAGTCTGTGCTGCTGAGTGCATGGTGCCATTTGTTCCTCTGTGTGAACGCAGCTCACAGAAGGATGTGAGACATGCAATGCAGCCATGTGAGACAAAGAAAGTGAGAGGAACAGGCTTTTTTTGTGTAGATCTGCTGAATACATTTCCAATTAACTGAAAGGAGGACAGGAAGGTATGAAAAGCGATGACTGGAGTATACAAAGCTTGAACATACAGCCATGAGCATCCTGAGGATTCTGAGGCTTGGGTAGAAAACCTCTACGAGACATCTCTAGAAAAACATTATAGTCGGTATTTGTATTGTCAGAATCTATTTAGAACATTGCAGCACAAGTAAAAATGTGTTTTAAACAGATTTAACTACTTAACAGTAAGGACTTTGTGAAACAAAAAGAAATCACATGGACAATTTGGAAACTATAAAACCAATTGAACCTGTTTATCACTAAATGCAACACAGCAATGTCTTTGTTCCTCCTGTATTTTAGAGCAAATCTACCTCTGAGTACATCAAAGTTATTATTATTTTTCTGGGGTTTTTTTGCTTCTGATCTGATCTCCATTTTACACAAAGACCAGAAAATCTGATGCAGTTTATACACAGAATACATTTTTTTAGTTCAGTCTATTTATACAGACAGATTCGAAGAGCATTACGTATCTTACAATCTGATACGAGTTATAGACATAAAGGGGTCAAGTTCAGATTATTGTTCCATTTGGATGATCTAGCTTACTGCCTCAGGTCTGTTTTTGTAGCAATAACCTCACCCAAAATCCATATGTGGCCCTTTAAACCAGAGGACGCTCCAGCAGTGTAAGTGGCCCTGCGCTTAACTGAAAGAGGGAGATCTGAACACCAAGCAGACACAAGAAACACTGCTTTGGGAGTACTTTGTATGTTAAAGAAAAATGTTAGGGTTAATGTCAGCAGTAGTTTCTTAAGTGGCTACATCTGGAATAGAAACCCAGAAAACATATAAACTCTAAGCCAGGGGGATGAAAAACAGAGTAAACATAGTTAATCACAGGAGTAGCTCCTTTAACTGTTTACCACTAGAGAAAAAAAACAAAAGGATTACATAGTTACAGGTAAAGACAATAATTGCAGTGGATGGATAATTGGAGAGTAGTAGGAGCATTACCTTGCATCTTGGTACATCCTGGTATAGACGCTGAGTGTGGCATTTATTTGCAGACATGCATGGACATTTCCAACAGGAACATAAATAGATTTATACTAGTTTAGGTTGCAAAACATTCTCCTTCTCCTGGTTGTTGTTAACTTCAACTATGCCACCTCCAGTACATTGAGTTGGTGGAGTCTAACCGAACAAGAAAGGTTGAGCAAATTTTAACGAGAATGCTCACACGCTCTCATCTTCCTCATATTCTTTTCCTTCTGAATTATGTTGCTCAGGGGGAAAAAAATCTAAAAGCACAAAGGAAAATCATTCAGAATCAGTATTAGAATCAGGCATTATTTACACGTTCTACAGTTATTCAAATTGAAGGCATCATCGACTACTAAATCAAAAATCCAGAAATATGTGAGGAACCTTTTTTGTTATAGAACTGTGTGTGTATTATTTTTTGTTTTGATTCTGATGTGTTTGTGTATACAAAAAGATTGAATAGAAACCTCTCTGTCCATCAGTCGCAAAAGGCAACACTATCCAAATCTGACCTGATGGTTTTTGAACTAAAAACACAATACACACGGTCTGAACAGATATCAAACATATTTCTCCTTTTTTCCTTTCATTTTGATCTCCAAGTTGTCTTAAGATCTAAAATATTGACATAAAGACAGAGCTTTGTGCACCTGGGAAGCAGATCCTCTTTGAAGCGTTGACAGATGTATTTTTCTGATTCAGTCTGTGCGGGGTGGTTTCTATCCTGAATCAAGTACATTGATTCAGAAGTACTCATTGCTGTTACTGGCGCTAAAAGTTGGAAGCATAAATCTCAGTCTATGAGGGATTAAAGTAATTCATACTTGGAGATAAAACAAAGGAGCTTGATTAAGAATTCTGTTCCATCAGCCTTTAAGTTTCATTTCCAAATGTTATCCCACCCAGAAAGGAAGGAAGGAATGTTTCGCTTGAGTCAGAACAAACTTTAGCTTTCCAGAGTGCCATCGCCTCCTCCCCACCTGCAGTACTCATATATATTTTAGCAGCTGTCAGCTTGGGGGACATTCCAGTACCCTGTTAGAAGAATGACTCAGAAGGTGAGCTGGATGGCTTAATGGATCTGAGGCGATCTCTACTGCATCTCATCCTTCTTCCACTGACCTTGTTTTCCTATGTCCTTAAAGACTTGTTTTAAAATTGGGAATATTTTTACTTAACCATTTTCAAATTTTATTAAACAAATTTTGACCCATATACCGCACTAGATAAATTTGAAATAAGGAAAAAAAAAGGCACAGAACACTTTGAATCACTCGACTTAAGTTACCCTTTCCATAATACTTGAGCTGCATCTGCAGATAAAAATCTCGGAACACCCGTGAAGCATACTGATGTATGTAAAATAACTTTAATAATAATTCTTCATCAGAATATTTTCCAACCTATTTTTAGCTGTGAAAAAAAAGATAAAATTATAATTATTTGGTTTCTATGAAACTATACAGTCTGTTGTTTTTGTAGCTAATAATAAGGTGTGGTGGGTAAACTGACATTCACCCGTTGTCTTCACCTTTTCTTTCCTCCAAAATTTCATTTTCTCTCCTTCCTCTTTCTCCAGCCTCTTTTTGTTCACACAGAGGAGCTACCTTTGGGGAAAAAAGTGATTCAGGACTCACGTGGCTTGAAGGGCAAAGACGAACACATGCAGTGGACTGGGGGGGGAAGGGGACTGGAGTAAAGGAAAGAATTGATTTTCCAGTCAAAGAGGCCATCCAATGATGGACCAAGTCTGCCCCCGAGGCTCTGGAGGGCATCTGAAGGGGGGTTCCGGCTGGCTCAAGCCGACTACAAGTTAAATATGGCAGACAATGAACATAAAACCAAGCTGATCATCATTTCTTTCTCTTTAGAGATGAAGTGCTTACCGTTGTTTCTTTAAAACGAGTCTTTGTTTTGGCTCAGAGATGCGTCAGCAATCCGGGTTTTTTTTTTTGTTTGTTTGTTTTGGGGGTTTTTTTTGTGAGGTGGTTTGGATGGGAACGTTTCGGTGTTTTTCACCCTTCACACGGCGCTCGGCCCAGCATTCCCTCTGGCATTCCAGCAGCACAGTGGGACAGAGACGGACTGAAATGAGAGATGGACCGGGGAACAGACAGATCGCTGCGCACTCACGCAAACACTACTGTTGGCTGGCTGGTAGCCATGACAGATGGGGGAGTTGGATTCATGGGGGGCGGTTGCCATGGAAACCAGCACAGGCGCTACCCTGAGCCTTTTCTACCCTGGATAAGCCGAGCTGCACATGCTCTGCAGAGGAGTGCAGCGTGGGCAGCACAAGCCTTGTTTTTTCTTTTCCTTCTTGTTTATTTTGTTGTTGTGCAACAAGTCAGATTCAATAGATGCATAGCTGAAATTTAGACTTTAGATAAAAGCGGCACAGAGCGAGATTGAAAAAAATGAATTTGTTTACATGATTAGTAACCTTGTCATCGGGAAAGTGTGTCAGGACAAACACTTGACCAAACAGAATCAGATGCATATTTATTTATTGTGCTTTCAGCCCTCCGGCCCCAGCAGCTTTATATTTCCATCACTTCCTCCTCCCACTCGACCAGAGAGCAATTATCACACTGTCATCTTCTCAGTTTCCATCACATTAACATTATCTCACGTTTCTGTCTCCCTCAGCAGCCCCACAGACCCCGCTGATTTTATTCTCACTGGTTGAGTCCCTTCATCGATCTTGTTGGAGAGCAAACGAGGCAAAGCCCCAGTTCACCCACAGAGGGTCTAACTGGATGTGACAGTCTCTAAAAGCCCGGCAACTGCCGCTCTCTGCTCCAGAAACACAGAATGGGTTGTTCCTTCCATAGCTCTCCTGCATGATTTCTTCACTTATTCATCTTCATGTTCTCAGCCTTTCTTTTCAAACATTCACAGACATGGTGTCTGCAACAGTATATACAGATTCAACTCCCACTGTCCTTCATAAATACCATTATTTTCTCTTACACAATCATTCACGCTTTGATCATATGCACCTGTTCTCATATACATATGTTCTTTTTAAACTACAACATCTTAGAATTTCTTTTGATGAATGATATAGGACAGGCAAGAGGTGTCTAATGACTTCCTGAATCTTTGCTGATGTTAACTTTTAAATTTCCTGCCCATTAATTCTGATAAAGCCAAAGTCTTTCTTGTTTCACCAAGTTCAAGTATTTTTACTTGGTGTGTCATTTCGAGTAATTTGACAAATTCTTCAGTCATACCTCATATATTTTATCTCCAGGTGTCAAAGCCTTTCATAATATTTTGATGTGTTCTTGATCTATAATTGGCTGTAAGATGGTCATTTTAACATTTTTTTGAGGGGGGGGCTTTGAAAGGAAAGTTGGCACATTTCCCCAATATATAAGGAAATGCTGTTCAGAGAGCATTAATGATCACAGCAGCTGAAGTCCAAGTACATTCAGTTAAATTCATTCAAGTAGATATGTTGCTGCACTGATTCAGTGCTGTTGAACAAACTGGCAGCAGTTTATTTTTTTGTGTTGTATGAGTTGATGCATTTTCAAATTTAATATAAAACTGTTTTGTTCTCTGAAAAACAGAGAGTATAAAGGGTGGATTTATATACAGAAACAATTCATGAAATTAATAAAAAGAACAACTGTTTTTAGGTTTCTTTACCACGTGTTCCAGATGATTTATATACCATGCAGTAATTTGAATTTATTCGTGTTCTGTGACACAGTGTCTAAATTACTTTGAGACAATGTTTCTTTTTTTCGTTTGATAAAGCTTCATTCTTATACAAAACAGTTTGGGATTTTTATTTTTTTTTCGGTATTGCTGCGAAAATTGTCAAAGGCGCCTTTCTGAGTGAGACAAATAACTCAGTTTGTATGTATGATGATGATTTATAGTTCCTCATAAATCTGTGTGAGTGTGATTGTAAGATAAATGTGAGATACAGTTGTGATTATGTTGCTGTTTATGTCAGAGAGGGTAAAACCATAATTTATAGCTTTATACACATCTTGGTTTCATACAGGGTTTCTAATGCTGAAGGATTTCATTTTAGTGGAGATGATCCTCCAATCATCTTTTTGGTTTGCAAAACAGTGGAATTAACGATCTTACGCCACCTCACATGTTTGCGGAATCTAAGGAAGGTTTTTGTGATGATGATGAGGATAATTTAAACTTTTTCTTCCTGTCCATACTTTCATCCCGCTGCTTTTTGAATATTTACGTCCCCATTTCCTGTTCTCTTCTCAGTGAGAAGAGGAAGCTGCAGGTGAACATTACAAGCCCCATCCAGTGCAGCATGAACGGACGAAAGTGCACGGTCGTCGTGGAGCCAAAGATCAACCAGTCGCATCCGGACTTCACCAAGAGCCGAGCTGGCTACATCCTGGCTGTTCCTGGCAACTAGGACAGGCCAAAAGAAGAAAAGCGTAATAGCTCATTTTAAACCATTCCGAGATTATAATGAAGATTGTTTTGATTTGCAGAGCTGCTGTTGATGTGGCAAGTAGCTCTATATATGGATTGATTCTTTAAGCTAAGCCAAATTTGTCCTAGTTTTGCTAGTTGTATCATTGAAGAAGGTGATATCAGCTAAAAGATTATGCACTTATTACTTACCAAAGGAGAACTGTTGCTTTGGTTAAAATCTGTATTTGAGTTGATTTGCTTTGTGCAATATTTAGTTCTCTGCATACTGATTAGTGTTAATCCAGGTGAGAATGGATTATCTAAAAGCTGTCCTCAGAAACACCGTTGTTGCGTAGTATCAGCAAAACCCAGATGTTTCACAGGAATTTCTAATCCCTGAAGCTCCATCAGTTAGCCAGCTCAAATGGGAACCCTTGAAAAATGAAGAATACGATTGATTATGTGTTTTCAAAAACTATAATGCTACCAAAGACCTTTCCTGTGTAAAGGAGATAATGAAGAATCTGGAATGTCTGCTTTACTTAATGTTTACAGGTGTATCATGAAACTGGGCCAAAGTCTAGGTGACAAATTATTTTAGTTGTCATCACAGGATGTTTGGTAGGATGTGTTGAGCACATTCTTAACAAAACAATCCTGCTACATAAGTATGTTAAAGCGTTGGCAAAAAATGAACAGCAATTAGCAAAAAATTCAACAAACTCTTTTCATTTTATTTCCTATTGTCTATAGGTGTAAAACTCCATATTGTTTCAGAATTGCTTGCCAGTACTTCATAAAGATGGAGATCATGTTTGAGTGAGACTAAAGATGCAGGTTATCTTTTCTAACTCCATTAGTTTGCTCAGAGCTTCACCTGTAGACAACAGAGACAGTGTTGGACACATTTGGACAGTTATTTTCATCAGTCAGCTCTGTGGAGATTTTTCTTTTACTTTTCTCAAAGCTTGGAAACCCAAAGAGCGCAAACCACATGATTTGTCTTCCACAAGGTGTCAGTTGTGCTACACTCATCCCTTTGATTTTTTTGTGTTGGCTAAATACAGAATGTGTTTCTCTCTGTTTTGCAAAAGAATCTGTCAACACTGAATTTCACCAAACACAAATGTCATGTTTTAGGACGTGGATTTCATTGTACGGTAATAAATGGAAAAAGATGCATATACAAAGTACAAAACCATTAAAAATAACAAAATATACACAGTTTGCACAAAAGCTATGTCAGCTATAAGCCCTTGGCCATTTACACCACATATACATAGCTCACTCATTAGCAATAATATTCAAATCCATCCTTGGATTGAACAGACAAAGTAGAGATTTTGGGCTCAAACTATTCTAACCCTACTTGCCCATTGAGGTGAAATATTTATTTCTGATCTTTTTAATGTTTTCCACAGAAAATCATTCTTGTAGATGTTCTGGAGCTTTCATTAAAGTATTTGTTTATAGAAAACAAATATTTTCCATCTTACATTGTTGCCAACAAGCTAACTGCTAACATCCCCCTAACTTACAAGCTAACCACTAAGCCATTATTAAACAGTTTGCTGCTGTTGTGCAAGCTAGATATCCATTAATGTAATATATCAAAGAAATATTCCCAATATTTTCTCAGATTTTTCTTCATTTTGTCTGTTTTGATGTTAATAATGCGTCCACAGACTGAACAGAAAAAGCTAAAATTCTGACATAAATACATATTTTTTTGCAACTTGTCAACTTTAGTCTAATCACTTTCTTTATCTGTTTTACTGTTTTAGGATGTTGCTTTAAAAGGACCAATCAGATTGATTTGACAGAAATGGCTTCTGGTACTTAGGAGAGTCTACTAATAATTTTTTATTCATGTTGTATTTATATTAAACCTTAGATACTCTTAACTATAAAAAATGTAAAAATACATTTATGTACAGTTCCTTAATACTTTGACCATCGTTGTAGTTTTGACCCTGAAAGTTATTAGAGAGCTCCAGAACATTTCCAGAAATGTTCACTTCCTTTGCTGTTTTCTTCGAACAATAGGAAATATCTGCCTAATCTCCATGTTCTGCTTACAATTTCCACACAGCTGGTTATAGGAGAACTAAATGTCTTTCTAGATGTTTTAATGGGAATTGCATAAATGACAAGATCACGCAAAAAGACTACACAGCCAAAGCTCACATTGTGTTTTCTCCGGACTAAAAGCTTTCTTTATGCTTCACAACAGGAAGGAGAACTTTAGTGGACTTTTAGGCCACTAAAGTTTAGGCAAGTGCCTAAACTTTGCCTAAACACTTTAGGCAAGTGCCGCACAGTCATCCAACTGTGTGGGATTTATCCAGGTTTTGTTTAATTACTCTGACAATGTTTCCACATTTTGAAGAGTTGTACATATTCAGTTGGTTAGTGAAGCGCTTTTAGACGAGAAAAACTGTTATGAAAATTGTAACGCAAAAATTGAATCAGGGAAGAGTTGTAGGTTTTATTAGACAGTCTACAAAGGAGTGTTTCTGTGTGTGTGTGTGTCGGGGATGGGGGCGTGCGTGTGTGAACTGTAGCAGTGCACCTCTGCATGTCCTCCAGTGTGGTAATTTCCCACTGGATTTTTCTCTTTTCCCTCCTCTACACTCGGCTCTTCAGCGCTCATCATTAGCTTGGACTTTGTGTTATTTCAGCACTTCTCTCCAGGCCAGAGAAGGGTTGGTGAACAAAGCCTCATTTTTGTTTTCTTCCCTTCTCCTGTCTCCCCCATTGCATGTCTCCACTCTACATCAAATCACTTGGCTCCTGGGCCAGCATAGCTCACTGTACTGCTGGTCGTTCCAGGATTTTGTTTGGTTTTGCTTCGATTTTTGTTTTGTGTTTTTAATTTGTTTTACTCTGTTGTCATGAACTCAAATGTTTTCAAATACAATTTTTAAAAATGCAAGACTGCAAAGAAGAATTATGGATATCCCAAAGCATTTTATGGAGTACACAGTATTTCAAATTTATCATCGTTGTACTACCAACATTATTTGACTGCAATGCTTTGTTAAATATTGCAGAAGGAGTTCAAGACAAATTTGGTACTTTCCTAAATATGTATAAGACTTCTCACTATCTGAGTTTCATGTTGCAACAGAGCTAAAAACAAAAAAATCTGTAAAGCTACGTACATCATTATCTATCACTAATCATGTAGCCATCGGCATTAAGCTATATATTCACGTATGGTGTGTCTTTGTGTTATTATGCCGCACAGATGCTCACAATCTATCTGGCTACAAATCTGTTTCATTATTTTACGTATTTTGGAAATACGCAGAGTTTTTTGGTACAACAAAAGAACTTTACACTACTGTGAAAAGTTCTAATTCCGATTTTTCTTTTTCATATTCCCATGAGAGAGATTTTGTTGTAATCCATCAAAATGGTATTATTCCAAAAAAAAAAAAAAAAAAAAGGTTCTTGAGGCCCTAATGTATTTCCTTTGGATTTTTGATGCTTTTTCATTTAAAATATTACATTTCAGACCCTCGGCTCATCAAAAACACAGTTTGTTCCCATTTCATTTTATGAATCTGTGAAACACATTTTAAAAAAGACAGAAAATTGTTTTTTATTTTTCCTTGACATGATCGTTTCCAAGCAACTATTTGCTGAAAATTTGGCAGACAACTAAATGATGGTGGATGGAAGACCTTTGTCAGACTTTCAAGACTTGATTTTCTGCTGCTGTTCATCATCTGCAAATATATATATATATATATATATATAGATCTATATATATAGATCTATATATATATAGATGTATCTATATAATATATATATATATATATATATAATATATTATATCTATATAGTATATCTATGTCTATATATATATATATATATATATATATATATATATATATATATATATATATGTATTTATTTATTTATTTTTTAACCTTCTTTTGTCCCGTACTTGTCAACTTTCCTTTCTTCAGTACATAATGATGAGCTTGTATAGTCTGGTCAGAAAATAGCAAAAAGCAGCCAAAGTTTAAGGAAAAACTTTTAAAACAGCAAATTCCAAACAACTAACAATTAAAACCACTTTCATAGATTACTAGAAAATTTAAAATGTGGAAACAAATTAAAAGAGTTCAAAAGGATATTTCAAAATTATACACAGAACTTATACAATGTATTTTCATGGCTCAAAAACTCTGAGTTATAGTTTCCCTGAGGTTATAAAGTTCAAAATAAACTGTCAGAAGCTGTAGGCTGAAGAAGTTTTCTGTTCTGTCTTTAGAGCAAATGAATAAAAGCCAAAAGCAGTCAAGTTTTTTGCATCTGCTCTTTCTAACTTTTGCTGATTTGTGGCTAAATCTGTAAAAGTAACTCTCCAGGATATTCTGATCATTTCTTGTTTCTGAAAAATACCGTACATTACAATGCATGCATTGTTATTATTTAAAGGCCGAGGAAAAATATGCAGTGTTGGCAGATTTATTTTTCTTTTCTTTATTTTTGGGATTTTTTTTCAAAGTAATTTGACATTCAATGAATATAGAAATATTGTTAAAAACCATCTTATTTCTAATTATCCCATTATACATTAGTCTAAATCTGAATGACAGCTTTTGTGCCATTATATCCTTCACCTTACTGTGATCTATTGTTTTTTTTACCCAGTCCATGTCAGCCAAATCGTAACTGATAATATCTTCTCTCTGTAACTTCTGTTGTCAGCAGCTTTAAGTTAAATCTGTGTGTATGCACCTCTCCTCCAATACGTGCCTAATTTTATTTTGAGTTTATATTTTGTAATATTTCATACTATATATAATTGAAAAATATATCGCAAGTAAAACTAAAGGGAAATGCTGTAATTCTGTGTTGTGCATAGTGTTTTTGTATGATTCAGGTTCAGCTGTTTATGATGTTCCACAATGATAAATATTGCATTAATCAATTTATTAATAAATGTATTTGCTTCAATTGCTGCCTCTGAGTATGTGTCTGTGTTTATAATGGAGAGACTGATGTTACGCTGGCATAAAACTCATCAGGTGGGGTCAGTATTTAGATAAAAGTGAGCTGAACAAAACAGCACTAAAACACACAAGATAACAAACGCCACCATTGATGTTGTGGCTTTGATTAAAAAGATTAAAAGATTCCATGAACAACACGTGCGCAGAATAAAAAAGTGACAACAAAAAGTACACAAGTAACATTCAGTTTGGACAGGAGCTTGTTTTGTTGTGTTCTTGCCATTTTATGAAGAGCTACAGTGTCTAGAATATCACATAATATGTATTTGCTTCTGTGTGATAAATGGACAGTTTAAATGATTTTCTGCTGGTTGTCCAAACCTAAAGAATCGCCTTGCTTCTTAGACACAGCAGATTGAACAGGATAAGTGAAGAAGCTTTGATCTCTCTAGAATCGACTTCCTGTTTCAGTCTAGTGGATGTGTAACCTCAGGTGTCCACGGCGTGGGTATTCACTTCTTTCACGTTGGTACTTTAAAAGTGAAAATTGCTTCTGTGTTTATATTTATCAATCATGAACGTCAGTTTGGTGAAACATGTGCTTTGCTTTGTGTTTGCTTGTTTCCATGTTTGCTTGAAAAATGTATATGGGTGAAGTGAAAAGTAGAAGAAAGGTTAGAGTTAGCAACTCTTATTGGTGCTGACTTGATAGAAGTCTACTTTTTAGGAAACCGTGTGTCCTCTACTTCTGACGTAAATTCAATAGCATTTCAGGAAAAGAATAAGCCCACCGACAGTCAAACATGTGATGCTCTGTGGTTGCGACTTAATTAAATTGACGGAACAATGAATTTTGGAAAATGTCCAGTAATCAGTTTATCGGTTTTAGGTCAAACTCATCTGGGTTATGCAGCAGGACGATAATCCAAAAATACCAACAAATTTCAAAATAAGCTAAATGAAGATTTTGAAGAGACCTAGTCAAAGTTTCATGACAGTAAGAGGGTCATTTGTGCTACAAAACCCTCCCTTATGGGTAAATTAAAGCAATTCTAGTTTGGGCCAAAATTCTTTCTTCCTGCCTCCAAGGTGGCCCAACCAGTTGTTAGGTCAAGGGAGCAATTACTTCTTCAGATTGGTTTAGGCTGTTTTGGATCATTTGTTTCACCATAGGATAGGAAACCAAATTAAAATAAACGCCCTAAAACACTTTAGTAGGAACAAGAAAACTGCAAGAGGGGTAAATACTTTTTCACATCGCTGTAGGCCTTGTGTTTTGCACACTTTGATGATTCAGGAAACAAGTCTTTGTTGTGACATTAAGTGCCTGAAAGTGACATAAAATATAACGAGACAAAACTGAGCGATCAGTGCATTTTATTTTTTCATCACAGTACAAAAATAAATTAAAATAAGCAGAAACATACTTAAAAAAAAGTTTAAATTACAGCAACTGCTTTTTTTTGTCATTTTCTTTTTTAAAAAAAGAATGACTTTATCGAACAGCATGTACACCTTCCTTCCACCGAGTCCTGGTACCACTGCGTATGGTTGCTGTTTGCCAAGTTATCCCTCTAAGTAAACAACACATTCTTCTGTACAAATAAAGGCTGCAGTTTACACACACTCATCCATGCATTCGCACACACACACACGCACGCACACATCTGCAGCTCATTGAGCAAATCCTTTTGAAGTTTTTAAATCACTGTTTTATCTACAAACAAGATACAGAAAAGAATCCGACAGAAATATTTCAACGATCAATTTAGTCTTTTTTTTTTTTCATGGTTTATAAGCTTATAAACAACTAGTGAACAATGCAAGTGAAGAAACATGGCACGTTTCAAGCTGAGAGGGGGAAATGATTCAGTCTGTTTCACCTGACCCTTTCTGTAGTTCCTGCCTGATCTGAAGAAAACCCAAAGAACTAAAACAGGAATAATAAGAATTGTTATTTGGAAAAGTGCAGCCCACACTTTTTGATTCCCATTGCCCCCTTAATCGGGAGACAGTGATTCATACAAGATATTTTCAATAGATGATCTCTAGATATATAGACTGCAGCTGTTATCTGCTTCTGATATGTGGAACATCATGTTGGGTTTCTTGAAGTTAAAAAAAAAATAAAAAAAATTCTCAAAGCTGTGTAGTTTGGCATGGTGACAATGGAGGCTACCGTGTTGGTGATGGTCAGATTAAACACAGGTTTCGATAAATGGACCCGAAACATAAACAAACCAGCTCAATCTTCATTCCCACCAAGGATAAGCAAGCCTCTTGCACCAACAACCCCTCCTCTTGAAGTCCTCTGCTTTCTAATCACTCCAATGTGCCCAACTGAATAAATACCTAAATGGCAATAAATTAGATGTTGGGATAAGTTGAATCAACGTCCAATATCTCAGTGTTCTCCTCAATGATATGGCACCGTAAGAACATTTTTAATGCTGAAGCATGAGCACAAGAGTGGCTGCAACACAACCCGTCGACAGAAAAAGTACAAAGAAACTTTTTTTTTTTCCCCTGGTAAATAAATAGCCTATTTTAGCAAGCAGAGATAAATAAAACTAGCGTCACTTTGTTCACAGCATTCTCTTAACGCAGATGCAGCCGGTTCGCAAATCAAGTGAAAGGAAGAAACATAATAATCCTAATAGTTGTAATAATAATAATAATAATAATAATAATAACAATAATAACAACAGCTCCTGGAGGCTTCGTAAAATTGCATGGCACACGTGCAAAATGTTACATTTCTAAGTAGAAAAAGAAAACTTGTTGGAGAACAAAGCAATAAATAAGCCTCGTGGAGCAAAACATCCATGAACATGTTGTCTTTCTTTTTTTTTTCTCCCCTTTTTGTCGAATAATGTAAGTCTTTCTGAACACGACATTCATCGTCCAGTTTTTTTTTTGTTTTGTTTTTTTATCAAAAGTTCAACAAAGCAGGGCTGAACGTCCACTGACAGACCCCTCCGAACCCCTTTCACCCCCACCCTTAATAAAACTCAGGCTCCGATTGGGATCGAGCTGTCTCTGTCCTCTGACGGTCAGATATGCATCGCTGCAGAAAAAGAAGAAAACCACTCCTCCCTCCCAAAAAAAACCCAAAAACATCCGTGTCAGTGGAGGGGATGTCCCAGAGAGGCAGCGGGAGTTGCCTGTTCATCCGTGAAGCTTGAAGAAATCCAGTCAGGCGATGGCCCTCACCCTCCTGCAGTAGGCAGTGCACATCACATCGTCAAACAGTCAGAAGGTCACTGGTGGGCTGCTGCAGCTTGAGTCCTGTTCACATTCATTGCTGCAGCTTTTTCATACTGTTTTTTTTTTTTTTTTTTGGTCATTTTGTTCTATTATTTTATTTTTTTGTCTTGTATTTTATATAATTATTCTTATCTAACCGTTGGTAAAGAACTCACCCAAATCTGGCGTTTTGTGTTTTTTTTTTGTAACGTATGTACAGTATTTATAAATCACCTCTAAATTCTTTCAGTTTTGCCTCCAAGAAATCTGATAATCCTTCATAAAGGTCTTCATCAAGATGTCTTTCTGAAGGTCATTCAAGGCTTTTTTTTTTTTGTTTTGTTTTCTATTTGGAAAATTGTGCAGTGTGTACTTAAAAAACAATGAGGGAAATTGACTGTCTAAAGTATAATCCTGCACCAGCAGCTGGAAGTCGTGTCTTTAAGACTCAACACAGAACCTGAGACATGGATCATGCTGCAGCTGAGGTTTCCATTTTATAGCTCCATGGGAATCACTTTTTCCATGTGGAAATCCTTAATTCTCTCTGCCATTCTTTGGTATTTTTCACACAGGCTGCCAGTGGCAAAATCTATTGGGTGCACACACTAAACACTGGCTCATCTGTTCAGTTTCGAACCCCCTTCTTGTCTAAATCAGTGCTGAGGTGATACACTAAAAATGCTGATAAAGCATCCTGTGATAAGAAAATCTCGAGTATCGATTTTCGAGTCTTGCCACGGCAGCCGTACGTCTCCAGCATGACGGAGGCAAGACAATCCTGCGTTTAACTCCAGCCAGCGATCCTGTCAAGTCTCGCCTTTTTAATGAAGAGCATCCTAAAGCTGTCGCTTCTGTGTTTGCTCTGGTAAAGGGTTTTCTGGAACACAAATCCCATTGTATGGAGACCAAACTGTTTAAAGTCTGAAGGACCTTCAGAAAGCCTGAAATGTTGATTAAGACCATGAAACAATTACAAGAAAGCAAACTAAATCTGAAGAATCAAAGAATGACTTGTGTACAATCCGGTGTAATAGTCTTAAAAAAAAAAAGCTTTCATTCTTGGGTTCACATCCTTTGCAAGTTTGAAAATACTTGGGGGAGCATTGTGATCCTTTCAGTGTATGCCAATATTAAACCAAATGTCAAAACTGCTCATACAAATATGGAACACTCCCTGTGTAACCTGACGTCACGGCAGTTTGGACAGTAGTAATAAATAGCATCACTGATCATTTCTTAAGAAGATGTCAAAATGCGAGACTGGAGTTAACCCCCTCCTCTCCCCGCACCCTTCCCCACCCCCAGCATCCCCTCACCGGTCCAGGCCAATGAGCAGGCGGCTCCTCTCCTCCTCCTTCTGGCTCTCGTTCTTCAGGTCCGCAAACACCTGAGTGAAGTAGTGGGGGTCGGAGTTGATCTGGAGCATCTTGGCGCTCATCAGGTTGATGATGGACAGGCACCGGTCCCAGAAGGTCTCCTTGGAGCTCTCCACCAGGAAGGGCTTGAGAGGATAGGAGATCTCGTTACCCATGTAGGAGTAGGACAGGTAGAGGCAGGTGAGGAGGACGGCCTGCAGCTCGTGCTCCGTGGCCACCTCGGAGGAGACCACGTCGCGGCACAGCATGTAGACGAAGACCACGTTGGCGGGCGTGATGAAGCCCTGGTCCTGCCAGCCCTGCAGCAGCAGGGAGCGGTCCACGCTGCGCAGCCACAGCACCGGGTCAGTGGGCGAGAGGTGCTTCAGGCGGTAGCAGCGCCGGCACAGGAACTCCCCCAGGCAGCGCAGGAGCTCACTGGTGGAGGCCTGAACGATCACTCTCTTAGGGGTACCAGGGGCCACATTAGAGTTAGTCAGTGGGGCCTTCTTGACCGAGGATGTCGTGTTGTTGGAGCTCTTGCTGAGAGCCGGGCTACTTTGGTCCTGGGTGAAGCTGGACAGATTGGCGCAGGACTGCGACTTCTTCAGGTTCTCGTTGTTCAGATGGGACACGTTGTTCTGGTACGTGGCGTTGGGCTGCACTTTCTTGGAGCTCTTCTTCTTGGCCGACACCGCCACGATCCGCTTCCATGGCAGCACGTTTATGAGCGAGTGGCGCTTCAGGTTCTTGTCTTTTGCATTCTTGCTGTTCTGCACGGCCGTGTAGTGGCCCACGGTGGCGGGGCCGTCCTCGAAGAGCGCCGCCTTCCGGTAGCTGGGGGACAGAGACAGAACGGTTCCCATGGCGGCTGATAGGCGTCCAGGAGCGTCAGGGTCAGAGGTCTGAGCTCTTTGAGGGGGTATCTATCACCTGGACAGCCTGCACCTCCTGGAAGCAGAAACATAGCTGGTAAAGATTAGACTAGAGATTTAGAGAAGCAGGATGCTTTTATTTTATATATATATATTCTTTTAAAATCAATAATGATTTTAAAGAAATCATTATCGAGTCATTGGGTTCATTTTAGATAACATCACAGTTCTCTGCTCTGTAGTACTCTAACAGATCTTCAGAGTGGTTTTATACCTCAGGATGATATGAGCAATGATTTGTATCTCTAAGAGGCAGAATGCATCATAAACCACTAGAGCATTACGCCTCTTATGAACAATCTTTAATCTGCAGCAGCTTTGCACATCTACGAAGTGGAATCTTGTTAATTTTCATTGGCACCATCCCTCAACATCAGTCCCCTTGGATGGAGAACATCCATAAAAACGTATTCTAAGGCCCTGCCTTTGTATTAAGGCATAGACTTTGACTATCCTGAATGCACAGGTGAACCTTCAGTCTTGGTGTTTTCATGTTTTTTTCTCGTAGATTGTCTTATGTTACGTTCCATCCATTTCCCTAACAACTTGACCTACTTCCTTGTGCCTGACGAGGCAAAACAATCCCACACCATGATGCTGCCATCACTATATTTTGCAGTTGGATTCAGAGTGATGTTTTGTTTTGTTTTTTGGGGGGTATTTTTTTTTGCCATTTTTAGTAAAAGTGCCCTACATGTTTTGTGGCAAAATTTAGATGGGAATTTGTACCTCTTCCCTTTTCCTTCTCATCTACGCTGTCTCACTGTAATTCTGCGTGTGCGTTTATGGTTCTGCTGGAAGGCGAAGCTCCTCTCCAGTCTGCAGTCTTTGGCAGCTTGTCACAGGTTTTCTTCCAAGACTGCTATAGTATTTGGCTCCATCCATCTTCACAGCCTTTCTGAAGAGTGAAGAGTGAAGCATCCCCACACAAAGCACCACGTTTTGCTGGGGATGTCGTTTTATAACCTAACCTGCTATAAACCTCTTCACAACTTCACCTGACATGTCTGCTGTGTTCTCTCTTATGTCCACTGCGCTGTTTGTTCACTAACAACTTGTTCTCTACAGAAACCTCGGAGAACTTCACAGAACAGCTGGATTTATTGTGAGACTAATGATTTATTGTGAGAACAGCTGGATTTATTGTGAGACTAATATTGTGAGACTAATGAACACAAGCATGGACGTTATTTCATTTGGATGCGGGTTTTAAGGCGTCAGAGTAAAGTGGGCTTGGATGCATCGTTTGAGTTTCTCTTTTGAGTCATTTTGAAACCCAAGAATAATTTTCCTTCCGCTTCAAAATTATGCTCATTTTTTTTCTTCTTCTTCTTTTGATGGCCTGTCATATAAATACATGATCAAATACATAGAATTGATCAAATCCGGTAAAATCCCAGAGGAGGTGCGAATACTTATGCGATGCTGTGCAAATAGGGGGGGGGGGGGATGCTAAATATAGCCGCACAGATAAAGAAGACGGTGGATTGGAGCTACGCGGATGATTGAAGATGGATCCATAATCCATAATTCACAGTGTGAGATTTATGGCGGACGGATCAGAGTGAATCATGCGTCTCCCCCATTCCCCCCGCACTAAGATGGACGGCCGGACCCTAAACACCATTTTAGTCATTTTTATTTTATTTTAAAATGTGAAGGAGGTCGACTTTTATCCAGTATCGAGGCACAATAAAAAATCCATATCACATTTCTATTTCCTCTCAATTAAAACCCACTAAACTCGCTGAGCATTGGATCACCTCCCCCTCATCTCTCTCTCTCTCTCTCTCACTGCAGCGTTAAAGACCCTCGATCCAACAAGCTCCGTTCCTTCATCATCATGTTGTCAACCTGATCGCCGGTTCCTGATGTGCGGGAGAAATGCCAGCACATCCCCATTTTATTTCCATGCGTGATATTAGCGGATTAATTGTGCGCAGGCGAGGAGCCGCGTGCGCGCTGCGCTCTCCGTGGTACTGAATCTGCGACCGAGACAGATCTGTCGCTCTGATAGGCGGTGGCTCACAAACAGAAACGTTATTATATTTCTTTTTTTTCCCTCCCCACCCTGTCTGTGAACCTACAACATACACATATAATCACCATTATGCTCTTTTTTTAATTAGACTTAAATGATTATGATCTGTTTATTAGAAACAATAAGTGCGCATTTCTCCACAAATCCGTTTTACCCAACCAGCGGCTACAGGCTTCTTCTTTTTTTTTTCTGTGCAAGGATTACATCAAGAAAGCAAATAAACTCACCAGATCTCCAGCTCAACGATTTGAAAGATGATAGTCTTCCTTAGAATGACACGTTTGAAAAAAAAAATTAAACCATCTCGAACAGAGTAATTGCAGCGAAGAAAAAAATAATAATCCGAGATGATCCAGAGAGGGAGAGAGAGAGAGAGAAATGAAATGAAAGAAAGCACAACAGATGCAGGCAGCGTGACAAACTGGCCTGGTTGTCGGCGGTGTGCAGACGGCGCCGGGCTGTTGTGGAATGGACGCTCAGATGAAGGTGTGCTCCTGGTCCCGATGGCCGCGAGATGCGGGATGCTGCGCGAGCTAATGTTGGGAATCTGTGATGGTTGACGCAAAGGCGTTGCTGCGGCCGCCGCGGGTCGCCGGGATCTGCGGTGAAACGGCGCCCCCTGCTGGCGGGCGTCGAGACCGACGCTCCAGAAACCCGAAGAGATCGGGACTTGAGGGTCAGCAGCGGCTGTTTCTGATGTGGGCGACGTGAGCGCGGCTATTAACTTCCAGTTCATTTTGTATATAATTTTCTTCCAATGCGTCACATGTAATTGGAGTAAAGAACACTGTATTTTGTTGTTTAAAGTGACAAAATGCAAAAAGGTTCAAACATTTAAAACACTGTGAATTTACGACCTTAAATTGTTCAAAAAAAAAAGAAAAAAGAAAAGTGGAACACATTGTCCGATCCTGTCCGATCATAATTTTTAACCACATTATGAAACCACAGTGGGCTGGTTCTGACTTATAAATCACTTAATTTAAGAAAATGTAATTATTTGTATAAGCCACTCAGATAAAGTCTATTGTGTCCTTTTGGCATTTCAGTTGGACCAAGATAACATTTCAACGAGTGCAGTACAGTTCAAATGTATTTCTCAGAAATACATTTGGTCTTTCAAGAAAAGTAGACGAATAAGAACCTGCCTAATTCACGCAATTAAAGAAATATTTTAAAGACCATTATTTGCCCCCACTTTATACATCATATGTGTTTTGAAAAGAGGCAGACAAATACTGTGGGTTTGTGACTTTTCCAGTTTCTTACACAACAAAGGTCAGAGCAGGCAAATAAATTAAGGTAGCTCATGTTCTCTTCAAACTCACAGATTATATATATATATATATGTATATATATATAAGATATGTAAGGGTATCAAAAACAAACCTAAAAATACATTTGTCATTACAAAGCTGATTTTGAAGACTTGTGGGACCTGTTCAACTAATGTACTACATTTCCCGAAGTGCACTAAGTCACGCCTAGCGTGGAGCACACTGACGTCAGCCCGCCAAGAGACGTATTCGCCGCACGTACTTTTCATTCAAGTAGTATTTGAATAACGAAGATGGCGGCCGCAGCAGTGGTTGAATTCCAGAGAGCTCAGTCTCTCATTAGCACGGATCGGAATGCGTCTATCGACATCCTTCATTCAATCGGTGGGTGTTTATTTCCCTCTTCAGTTAGACCTGGTTCCTCTGAACCTGTTTGTTCCATGTTTCTCCGTGACTGTCGGAGGCTCTCCAGCAGCTTGAACCGGCGCTGTGCCGTGCTGACTCACTGCTGAACCGATAGCAGCTGGACGTTAGCTCCGTAGCGGCTCAGCTCTCTTTTTAGGCCCATGGCTCCCATGTGTCCCCCAGCAGTTGTAAAAGACGGACTTCTTTTTAAGAACTCTGCTCGTTTTCGTGGTATTTTCTCACAGTATATAGGTTTTTGTGTCCAACTATCCCCTTTAGAAGGGGCAGTGCTGCGGCTAGCGTTATTAGCTTGTTGTAATGTGAGCACAGTGATATCAGCTCCATGAAGAGGAAAGACAAACACTCACCGTCTTATCTCTGGGACATTTATTAATAACTTGTTTAAAATCGGCTTGTAAGTCAGTAAGTTCAAATCGGACACATTTTCCTAACGTTGTATATCAGAAGTCAGTATGTTTCTATAGACATGTCGGTCAGTAATTTGCCCTGTCACACCTGTCAAACTGTCAACTAGTCTGCTCTGTTTACTTCAGGACCCATTTTGTTCAATCTGACTCTTGATTCTGAACAGATGAGCCGGAGTCAGTTAGTACACTTTTAAGAAACATTAAGAATTTATATTTAAATATATGCGCCAGCTTTTTAAAAATTAAATAGTTTTTTCTAAACGTGGACAATTACAACTAGCTGAATTCAACTCCCCGACTGTCTTGGGGAAATGTATTTAAAGTCCTTTTAAATAGGTAGTCAGAAAATGACACTTTGATGAATTCTACATATTAATTCTTTATCATCTGCTTATAGTCTGTGTAAGGAAATGTAGTGCTACCTCCAAAAAGGTTTGCCAAAGGCTTCTTTGAGTTGTTTTTCTTGGCATTGGGTTTTCTAATTTTGGCATTTTCTGACTATCTCCATAAATTGATATGAAATAGTTTATACTGGATTGGCACACTGACACAGCTTCAATAATAAAATGGGAGGGCAGGACACATTGGGGCGGGGAGTCACATTTTATGTAGATCCCAACCCTAGAATCAATAAAGTGTATATTTTCCAGAAACTGAGAGAAACTTGTGATACTGCTGACTTCTGTAAAGCAAGCAGCTGCAGTCGCCCCATATCGGAGGACTGTTAGTTAGGGACCAATGTCTATGTGCTTCAGAGAAAATGCTTTGTGAGTTTTGTTTTTATCAGTCGTCTTCATTAACGTTTCCGTTTTTAAAACAGTGAGACGAGACGTTCAGGAGAACGATGAGGAGGCCGTTAGGGTTAAAGAGCAAAGCATCCTGGAGCTGGGAACACTCCTGGCAAAGACGGGGCAGGCAGCAGGTAAAGTTTTTAATGGTTTAATGTTTGTAAGAATTGTTGAAGTGAATTTGTGTTAAACTTTGCCTCCAAATTATATATAAAAAAAACCCACAATCACTTAAACAGTTCCTTAAAATAATTTAGTTTTCCAAGTTTACTCTTCATTTTGAGTTGTCCAGTTATTTATATACTATAAAAAAAGAAACTAAACGTGCTGAATTATAAAGTTTTGATGGTTCTCATCTTCCTGCAGAACTCGGAGGCTTGTTGAAGTTTGTGAGACCGTTCCTGATTTCCATCAGCAAAGCCAAGGCAGCCCGGCTCGTCCGCTCTCTGCTGGACCTTTTCCTGGACATGGAGGCAGCGACTGGGCAGGAGGTGGAGCTGTGTCTGGAATGCATCGAGTGGGCAAAGGCAGAGAAGCGGACCTTCCTACGACAGGCTCTGGAGGTCAGTATGTCTAAAGCAGCCTTAAAGGGGCGGGTGCATCGAGTCGCGCCTAATCCATCCTCAGCCACACTTTTCTATGTGAATTTGGGACTTTACTCTGTAAGAGAAGATATGACATTTATTCAATATAATTTCTGGATTTGTTTTGCAAACTTTTAACTTTTAGCATGAATACATATAAAATGTTTCCAAGCCAAGGCAGTTTACTGTGGGATCAAAATGTTCCAAGAGCCATTTACACCCGATTCTTGTCTCTCTGTTTGACTTTTTGTATCTAGTAAACCTGACTCCAGGATGCAGTGATCAAAACCTGATCACTGTGTACTCCTATAATAATAAAACAATTCCTGCCAAAATATTAAGTTGCTCTGAATTAATTGCTTTGCTTTTTATTTCTGCTTTCTGTATAAACGTGGATCAGGTAGCATGAAAACAGAAGTCAAATTCCTGAATTCGAGCTTCAGAGGAGATCGGTTCTTAAAATGCGCTGGCTCAGGGAGTGGGAAGGATTTCCATCTTAAAGTGAAAGTTGTCATTAAATAAGACTGTTTATAACATGGTAAATAAATGATAAAAACTGGAGCTTGTACAAATGTGAAGAAACAGCTTGTAAGCAATATCTGATGACTGTTGCTGGATGTCTTGGCCATGCTGTCATAACTAACTCTGACATTAAGAAAAAGTTGGAGTTTTTATTTGACAAAGGGAATATCAGGGTTTTTCCATTTATGTTGTTGAAAAGAACTGTCACAGTTCTGTTAAAGATGGTGCAATTAATGTTTACTGTCA
The DNA here is from genome assembly GCA_010277075.1 of Poeciliopsis retropinna. NCBI lineage: Eukaryota > Metazoa > Chordata > Actinopteri > Cyprinodontiformes > Poeciliidae > Poeciliopsis > Poeciliopsis retropinna. The sequence continues at coordinate 6,871,347 of VMRM01000023.1, read as the reverse complement.
TTCCACATTTATGGACCTAAATTCAAATGCTGAACAGAGGAACTTGAAGTGAAATGATTATGATGGACTATCCCATCGGCCATAGATGGAAATCAGACAATTTTAATAATCATGAGAAAAGTAATTATATAAGGCACTATGTCTAAGGAGCTCGTTCAAAGCATACACTAGTTGTTTTTTTCCTAGATGCTGTGATGTATAACTTTTGTTCTTTTCTGAATTTTAATATAAAAAAATATACCTGGTTGTGATGTTTGCTGTAAATATCAGTGTAACACTGAGATAGTTACCAAAAAACATTGCAAATTATGAGTTATTCATCATTTTACAGTGGATTCCATTTTTATTTTCGGAATTCAGTGAAGTCTATTTTCTTAATCTTTTAATTTCCTCTTGATATGTGAAATTTTTACCAGAGTTCTGAACTTTTGACTTCATCTAGTAATCAGATTTGGATCTTTAAACGTGAAAATTGAGAACCGATGTTCTATGAAATGCAGGGCAGCCCAACATTTTTAGCTGTTTGGCTTGGCGTTTTCGCTGCTCATTTTAACATTCTCTCCGATTTCAGGCTCGGCTGATCTCCCTCTATTTTGATACCAAAAGATACCAGGAGGCCTTGGCTCTTGGTGAGTTTTGTTGCTTACTCTGTGTGGTGTTTTTAGGATCCAGCTATCATATCCTACTTAACTGAAATCACTTAATCACCTTTTTCTTATGTTGAGCAGATTAAAACAGTGAAACAAGCATGTTTCATATCTGTGTGTCACAGTTTAGTAGTAATGTTGAACACCTAAAGGGTATGACTTTGACTCGGTCTCCCTCTCCTTCCTCCAGGCTCCCAGCTGCTGCAGGAGCTGAAGAAGATGGACGACAAAGCGCTCCTTGTTGAGGTTCAGCTGCTCGAAAGCAAGACGTACCACGCTCTCAGTAACCTGCCCAAGGCCCGCGCCGCCCTGACCTCGGCCAGAACCACGGCAAACGCCATTTATTGTCCCCCAAAGCTCCAGGCGACGCTGGACATGCAGTCAGGTCAGATGGGAATGTAGCTGATGTTTCAAAATCTCTAATGGCTTTAAAGAATTTTTTTATTTTTATAGATTGAAACCAATCTAATCGTCACAACTGTTTGCTAGAAACTGTCTGAAGCAGCTCTAGATTCTTTCTTACTTGCATGATTTCACAATTTTGGGATTGTTTATGTCAAAGTTTCAGTTTTTTTCTCTTTTAACCCTCTGATGCATGACATATGGACTATACAGTCTTCCATGAGTGGGTCTTTTTGGACCCCTGTTTAAATCAATGTGTTTTAATGCTACTTTTGTCATTTTGATTCAAAATAATGTGGTGGGGATAGAAAGAGCCTGTTTCTTCAAACTAGCTAGCTAGTCAAGCTAGCTAGTTTCCGTGACCTTGTTCTTTCAGACATGACCCAAAGCTCATGATCATAGATGAGGGTAGGAACTTAGACTGGTAAATGAAGAGCTTTGCTTTTTGGCTCAGCTCTCTCTTCACCTCTACAGACGAGTACAGCGCCCACTTCACTGTAGACGCTGCGCCAATCTGTCTGTCGATCTCCCCCTCCACTTGGGGCAGGACATCCTCCCCGACCCGGAGAGGGCGCTTCATTCTTTTTCACCTCATTTATTTATATAGCTATGAATTTTTATTTTATTTATTGAGATAATTAAAGAAAGAACCTTGAACACATTGATCAAGAGGTTTTGCATGTCATTCAACACATTTTCTCCTTTGGCTTTCTCATCCATTGTGTCGGAGACACATAAACACACATACACAAATAATACACATGCACAATAAAGTATAGGCAGTAATGTTAGCTAGCTTGGTCAGATAACTAGTGTTGGCTAACTTCAGAGAAGGCTAATAGCTTGATTTGTGACAATAACACTGTCACAGCACTGATGATCGACACACACACATTTGTGAGGTAAAAATAAAGATAATAATTATATGTAAAAGTTCTTGCTTTGTAAAATATTATTTTTCAGGAGTGACACTTAGGACTCAGTGTGTATGGTTTGCAAAAAATGTGTTCCTGACAGTTAGTAAGAAACAAAGATTCCCATTAAATTCCATAGGAAATGAATGCGGATCATTTTGGACCCACTTATGGAAGAATGGGGTAGTAATATAAAACATGCTATTTTTTAAAATGTGTAAAAGGTAAATTAAACATTTTAATTGCATGATATCAATAACATGTTTGTTGAGGAATACCTGGAATATGAAGTGATTAAAAACTTTCATTACAAAGATATTGCAAAAAGATGACCTCACCGGGTCTAAAAGGACCCACTTATGCATCAGAGGGCTAAAAGCAGGAACAAATGACATCATACCTCTGAGCACATGAAAGGTCCCTGCTGGTTTTGGTGTAACTTTACAGCTTAAACGAGCCTAATCTGGCTTTGTGGACACTTCACATTTCATGGAGGTTTATGTGTCTTAATGTGACCGTAAACGTTTAATGTCTGCTGCAGGGATCATTCACGCAGCAGAGGAGAAGGACTGGAAGACGGCCTACTCCTACTTCTTTGAGGCCTTCGAGGGTTACGACTCCATCGACAGCCCCAGAGCCATTACAGCACTCAAATACATGCTGCTGTGCAAAATTGTGCTCAACTCGTGAGTACTTCTGTGTCTTAAAGTGTCAATTTTTATTGAGATAAATGTCTGGAATTCACTTTTGAAATGTGAACCATAAATTGGCATTTTGTTTTATTTAGACCAGAGGAAGTACAAGCCCTGGTCAGCGGCAAACTGGCCCTGCGATACGCCGGACGTCAGGTATGTAACAAATGGAAATGTTCTTTTTCTTTTTTTCATATGTAACAGTGTTAATCAAAAGGTTTGATTAATGCTGAGTGTGTCAGTGTAGATTCTCTGTCATCCAGGACTTAACAATCCCTATAGATTGACGGTTTGATCTTTTTTTGTTTCCAGAAGAAGTTTCACTTTTTGTTCTAACATTTTATTTCTGGTTGTTTGTTTGAACCTAAGGTAATCTTCTCCACCTAGTTTTGTTTTTTCACATTTAACATCGACGTTATTATGACCTCAATGCCATCCTTTTTCATTTCTTGGAATTAAAATCTGTTTATGGTTAAAACGAACATTTAGTGTCGACTATACGGTGCCTGCCCAAAGAAGCTTTAACTGTTCCACTTTTTGTCACTTTAAAACCACAAACTTCAGCAGCTTCTGACTAGGATTTTATGTAATGTATCACTTTATGATTGTGAAGTGAAGTGGAAGGAAGTGCTTTTTAAAGTTACATAATGAAGGTGCATTTTCACAGCCGCAGCCATAACCAAAAACTGCTCAACATTTTCTACTGCGTAATTTGCTCTTAGTATAAACCCAGTTCTGTGAAGGCCTTGAAGATTTGAGTAAAAACAGCAGCATGAAGACCAAAGAATGAAGTTTAAAATATGTTTTATAAAACATATCTCAATCGCTGAGATTTGTTCAGTGCGTCATTTGAAAACTACAAACCTAGCAAGACACGACCCTTCACCTAAACTCACCATATTTCCCTGCCACACTTTTAGAAATTTCCTTTGTACAAATGCTTTTTCTTCCACTTCTCCTGATGTGCACTACTTTGCATGAGTGTGTCACATAAAATCCCCATTAAAATACAATAAAGTTTGTATTTAAAATGTTTCAAAACTTTGAGAATTTCAATAAGTATGGATAGTTCTGAAGAAGTGCATCGTCATCAGTTTTTTGGGGTTTTTTTAAGGCTGTGTTTACACTCCTAATATTATTTTATGCTTCCAGCCTCGCAACTGTTCTTTTCCTGCATATCTTTAGTACGGAAAAGCATTTTTGTGTTTCTGAACTTGATTCCCTTGTCCCCAAATGTTTTTTTTCTCCTCTGTGAACTTCAGTTGTTTGTATGTAAACATGAAATGCAAATGCAGCACAGAAGGATTTGTTAAACAAGTTTCAACTGTAAACAGAGCCTAAGACGGCACTGAAATATTTTTTGTCTTCTTGTGTTTAGACAGATGCACTGAAATGTGTTGCACAGGCCAGCAAGAACAGATCATTAGCAGATTTTGAAAAGGTAAGAATTATCTTCCACCTTTTATATTCTTTCTTTATGAATCAGTCTCAGGACTGTTTTACTTTATGTTTGACCTCAGCTTTGTTTCCTGGATTAAACTGAGGAAGAAGTGTTGTGGCAAGAGAGAACTTTCTGACCTTTGCAAAGTTGCTCATTAAGTACAGATTTATGCCTTCTGATTTGAGTCAGTCTTTAATCCAACAAACCATTTTGTCTTTCAGGCGCTGACAGAGTACAAAGCAGAACTAAGAGACGATCCGATAATTAACACTCACCTGGCCAAACTGTACGACAGTCTGCTGGAACAAAACCTCATTCGAGTCATTGAGCCTTTTTCCAGAGTACAGGTATAAATGATGTTCTACAAATGCTTGATTACAACACTTTTCAATGACAAAAGTATGTTGCAAGTCACGTGCAAGTCACCACACCTGGTGCTCAAATCAAACCTTGTTGAGGTTTGATTTGTATTAAACCTCTCTGAATAAAGAGTGAGGCCTCTTCCAGCCTCGCAAATCTTCTTTTGCAACAATAGCTCCTTCTAGATTCTTGATCATGCAGTATTTTGAGTTAGTCCCAACACAAAATAACTTGGTTCCAGTTTTTACCTTTAAGGCACTGTATGCTACATCCATTTGTATTTATGTTTCATTCACTGTTAACTAATATGCAGGATTAAAGCAACATAGTTTTTTGTTTTTGAAACGTTTGATTTATTTGCCTTGCCATCTCATTTCAGATAGCACACATATCAGATCTTATCAAATTATCAAAGGTAAGTTTCAGCAGAAACAATTAACTGTTCACATTTAAATTAAAATCTGTGATTTGTCTTAAAAAATGTACTGATTTATTTTTTTTTATCATTACAGGGTGATGTCGAGAGGAAGTTATCACAGATGATTCTGGACAAAAAGTTTCACGGTAACTTAACATTTCTGGTTTAACGTTGAACCGACTCTGTCAGAGCAGCAGCTTTCAGTGGTGTGACGTACGTTTCCCCAACACTCCTCCAGGAATCCTTGACCAAGGTGAAGGTGTCTTAATCATATTTGAAGAGCCTCCGGTGGACAAAACGTACGAAGCAGCCTTGGAAACAATTCAGAACATGAGCAAAGTCGTGGACTCGCTTTACAACAAAGCCAAGAAGCTGACATAGGTGAGGAGATGTTTGATAAGGAACCCCAATTTAGTTTCTTTGTTTTAAATGTTTTCATCTCTTTTGTTCTCAGAGCCGACTCCCCCCGCTGGCCGTGAGATGGAAGAACTGTGTGTGTGTGCGTGTGTGTGTTTTGACCAGCATGTGTAACATTTTTATTTTTAAAGGGGACAAACGAGGGAGAAAAACAAACAGGATTCCCCCATCCTTGATTTTCAAACGGACAGCTTCATCATATTGTTTGTTTTTTCCTTCCTGATTTTGATAACTCTTCAGGATTCTGTACAACAGTCAACGGCCAACTCAGGCCATCAGGGAATATTGTATAACTGCATTAAAAAAAGAGAATAATAGGTGTAGGAACACATATATGTTTATATCTGCAGTAAGGCTGGTCCTGCCAAGCCTTCAGCTGACTCCATTGCAACCTCACAGGTGCAACATCGACCTCTGTGGCCTTTTGCGTTGCAACCTGCAGAGCAAGGCCTCCGTTTTATTTTATTTTATTTTATTTTTTTCTCCATGTCCTTCAGAAGCGAACTGGGGCATTTGTTATTCCTTTAGGATGCCAACAGTTGACTCCCCTTTCTATTTCAGCTTTATATAATTTGGTTTCTAGTTTTAATGTTTTTGCTGAAGGAAAATCACATTGTTGCCACATATCTGTACCCCCTCCCAGCCCGTTTTTTAGGTTTTCCGAACAGACAATACGCCATTTCACCAACAGTGCCACCTTTTTGGCGCTTCGGTTTGCCTCAAATATTTGGGCGCAAAATGATATCGCAGGGTAGAAGTGGCGTTGTATCCATCGCCTCCGAAAGTCTGCGGGTTTTCCCAAGTGAACACTTCTCCATCGTTAGTTCTTAGCACTAGCCCAGTCTGCTAGTAACCAAACAATTTGTATGAGTTTGATTTGGTTCTTTCTTTTTTTGTTGTTTTTCTCTCTCTTATAAAGACATTTTCAAAAATAAATATTTTGTATTTTAACAGTTGTCTTGTCTTTTCCCACAAAATAGACACAGAAGGCATCATATACCCAACAGCTACTAAGATTTTTGACAGTGGCCTTCAGTTGATTTACAAAAAAAAACAAAACAAAAAAACTTATCTTTAAAAATGACCTAGTTAGATCTTCAAATTAATGTTGGTAGAAAGTGAAGGCAATCATCCAGTGAAGAAAATGTGGGACAATGGTGGGAGCTTTACCAAGAATTGGATGTCCCTCAAAGTGGATGAGAAGACTGAAACAAACAGTCATGGATGCTGCCAAGAGGCCTAACGCTGTACTTTATTTGTCTTGGAAGGCATTAAACACAAAATCTGACCTCGAATAAAGATGATGCATCAGAAAGCAATATTAAATGAGCTGGAGGAATTTCTTACAAGCCCCTGACTACTACATGTGAGAGTCACATGTAGTCTGGATACTGCCTACAATTTCCAGGCAATTGTAGGTTGGCAATATGGAAGGAATTCCTTTCGTACAATATCTAATATCTAAGCCCAGCTAAATTCAGAATAGGGAACATTTGATTTGAAGTCTCCCAAAAGCAAGTGGTAAAATGTGTTTTGTTCTGACAAAACCAAGGTTGAACTTTTTGCTCATAATACCAATAGTTGTATTTGGCACAAATGCATTCCTATACCCAGTGGCAAAGCTATTCTCCAATAATGGCATGCCTTGGGGATTTTTCTTTAGTTTTTCTCTTTTTTTTTCACATAGCTGGAGGGAATTAACAATTCAGATTCTCCTAAAAATTTTAAGATAAATACGAAGTTAATTTTAAGCTTGGCTACAACCCAAAGCACACATCTAAATAAAAAAAAAAAAAAAAGAAAAGGAAAACAGTTCTGGAGTTGGTAGGAAGTTTAAAGTGGGATGAACACTTCTTCAAACAATTTGTTTACAACCTGATAATGTTTGCATTCTACACCATGGTGGTGTAGAATGCAAACAAGAAAGGAAAAATTGGCTCAGAAAAAAATGCCCTTATTTTTTTGTGCAAAGTACACATATTCATTTTAGTAGTAGTTATGGTAATCAATATTTTTAAAAAAATCTCTGCAATTCAAAATAAGATAACCAATGTTCGATGGGGTATACTTATACTTAAATGCCTTTAAACTAACTCGAAATGTCTGCAGTTAAGAAAATGCCACACATAATATGGCGACGACCTTCACGTACGTCCCGGACTTTCCGTCGGCTGTAATATACGTGCCTAGTGACGTTAGGTCACGTACTCTAATCCTGCCTCCGGTTCGTCACTCATTTCTGTACGTTTTACATTTGTTTCTGTAGTCTTTTTTTGTCTACGGAACTCTGATGTCCGGTTAAATCCATCAAAAATGGCGACACGGGTGAGTTTCTTTGGACAGGTTTATTGAAACTCCGGCACCAACATACCGCGAAGGAAAATACATAAAAGTACACCATACTATTTTAGAACGGGAAGTTTGTTCCACGTAAAATGAGCCTGCACAGCATTAGCCAGAGTAGCAGGAACAGTTGTCATTCAGAAGTTCCGGAAGAAGAATCTTATGACCAGTCTGCTGTTAATAGTCGGTTCTGCTATTGGTTTATAAGTTAAAATGACCAAACATCGGAGAGCTGCTTTATCTACCAATAAGATAATATTTCCGAGAAAAATGTACCTGTCTTTGATGTGTAAATGCTACTGAATAGTTAATGTAGCCCCGGTGTTTACAAGGTAAAATGAAGGAAGTGCCACTGGATTTAATGGCTGCATAAGGGTGCTTCATCTCAGCCCGAAGGTTTTCATTGAAATGTTTTTATGTTATTCAGTACACAGCTTTAAAAATATTTTTCTCCATATTATTTCGTTAGTAGATTTCAATCTGACAATCCAACAATTTCAACTCTACACTTCAAAAATACATTTACACCTTCTGAGGAAGTCTTGTTCAATGTTAAACATAAACTGAGGATCACAGCAAACTTTTTGATCCACAGACAAAACTAAAACTGGAGTTAGAACCTAACTGCAAAATGTAGTTTTTGGAGTTAACCTAAATGGAGTTAGATCACAAAAAACTAAATACGGAGCTTGAAGCTTCCTATTAGGCACACATAGCATCCCTATATTGAAACATGGTGGTGGCAGAAAGATGCTGCAATTGTAAAAGATGCAGTGTAGGAACAGTGGAGCAAGGTAGACATTATTGAAGGTGAGATGAATGTAGACAATATGAAGAAAATCTGTGAGCAATTACAAATGACTCAAGACTGGTAAAGGAATATTGTTTGGATAAAGCAAATTTTTGTATTGGAATTGACTAAATCCTCTTGAGAATCTCTCATAACACTTGAACAATTTTTATTCATAAAATAGACACCATCCACTCCTGTATGTGATATTTTTTGTGAAGAAAAGATTGTTCTCCTGGTATTTACTCATGACAAGTTTTAAGCATAACATTTGCATGTGTGGATTTTTGCAAATTTCACTTGCAGACATATGACAGCAGTTTTACCTTTGACCTCGACCAAACGATATTGTGACAGTCTCATGGGGAGTTTGCTGCTCTCTGTTGATGCAACTGACATTTCTGTGCTTTTACTCACAGAAACATTTGCCCGGGATTAATACATCAAACCATCGCTGGAAAAGTGGTTTTCACAGCGCTTGCTATCTTTGCATGGCATTAAAATTTGCTTGACAATCTCACACATTTAAAGGCGTGAAAACACGAAGTCTGTAGAGATACATTTGTTTTTTCATAGGACAGTGGAGAAACTATTGGAATAACTCGCAGATATAGAGCTGGGCTGTGGGGAAGATTGAACATTGTTCCATCTATCTGAAAAATAATGTGCATTTTAATAATTATCAAGCACTTCTTTGAAAGCATGTCTATTTTGCCACTTGGAGAGCTCTATCATATATGTAATTCCTTAAAAGTTCTCATTTGACTATTAAAGTATGTTCTAGGTTGTATGAGTTAGTATTAGGGTAGGGTTACCTACTTCTCGCTATGAAGTAGCTACTCGGTACATTGATGCCACTAGTTTAAAAATGCTGAGCAGCTCTTTAACACAAAAAAGAAAGAAATCAACAACATTGTGGTGCTTTTTGATTTGTAGAACATGAAAGACAGTGTTTCCTGATTATAAATGTTTAGCATTTAGATTAGTTGGCTAAATCTTTTAAAAGTAATATTATATTCCCAATAGAAATATGTGTAAGTTGTGGTTATTCCTGTCTTTTTTTTTTTCAGACCATGAAGGCAGTGAGGTGCCCTACAGACGACCTCTCCCTGACCAACTGCATCGTGATCAATGAAAAGGAGCCAAACTTGGAAGAGTAAGTTGGATTTCTTTTTGATGCATCACAGTTGGTGAACTTTTTCACCTGGCATAAAATCCATTTTGGGATAAACAGTATAAACAGTGTTGAGTGTGACTTTATGAAACATGCCAGAGGAGCTCAGTGTGTTGACTTTAGATCTAAAACCTACCAATCAGCTGACGACAGAGAGAGGGGGCGGCTTGAATAATTACGATGAGTTTGACATCTTTGAAATAATCGTTTCATGTTTGTACAGACGGTGGGCAATGCCATGTTGCTACACTTTACACCAAGCTGTTTGCTTTTTATTGATTCTTCACCGGCTGATTCTAAAATAACTTGGTTTGATTTTTACCTGAAAGTTTAAAGGAATAATCCCACATCTGACAGGAATGAGGATGATGCCTTAAATCTCCTTTGACGTCGCAGTTTTAGCCAGAAAAATTTAAAAGTGAAATCTTTTGGATGATATTCCATTATTTTATTTTATTTTTTAACCTGAATAGGTTCAGTTAAAAAACCCCACTTGTCTTTGTTTTTTAATCCCTGCAACTGATTATTTTTGTTGTTTGTGTTGTGTCTGCAGACATGTGGCCGTGTCCAATAACAGACAGGAGTTTGTGTTTACTATTAAGAGACATAATGAAGTGAGCGTCGGCTCCATCGCTTTCAGCCTGCCACAGGTACGGTTAACATGTTTACTCCCCGAACTACACGCTGCCTGACTGTACCTGATCATTGCAGTTGACCCTGCAAAAAATGTGCAAAAATGTCCTAAAGTTTGATTTAAAAAAACTGTTTTTGAATTAGTTCAAAAGACAATAAATTGTATGGTGTGATTTGTCTTGCATGGGCCTCTGTCTCAATCTGTCTATTCCTGCTTTTTTCCTCTTTTTCTCTGCCCGCTCTACCTCTGTCTAAAACACTGGCAGCAACAGGACTCAGGTACTACTGTAACGACCTACCAATCAGCTGACTGTAGGTCAGATGATTGTTGTAATAACCTCACGACGGTCTTATTTTACTACCTCGCAATTACTGATTTGCTCAAGTTCTACCTGGTGGAAGCTGTTTTTGAAAATGCTGTTAAATAAGACCCGTTCCAGAGGAATGTTGCTCTCTGAAACACACTGTATTCATATTTTTTCTCTGAGAAATAAACTCGCAATCCTGTGCATGTTTAATTTATTTTATTTCCATCATAACAAATAAATTACCCTTAATTAACTAAAGCACTTCCTCTTTTTCCCTACAGAGAAAATGGGCAGAAATCACTCTTGGAGATGACTTCAGAGGTGAGCTATTTAGAATTTCATTCTTGACCACTAGAGGGCAGTGAAGGATCAAAGCTAAACTGAAATAACATGTTTATTGAGCCATGTCATAGACATAGCTAAAATTCATATTCTGCAAGAAACAAAGCAATGTTTAACAAGTAATTGAAATTATCTGAATGTTTGTAATAACTTTTGAAAAACTCAAGGGAAAGTAGCAAGGATTTGTACAACGTAAAAAATTATTAGTTATTTGAGATTTAACTATCGAATCTAAATGTGGCCAAAAGCCACATTCTTCCTGCAGCCGTTCACAAGCTTTGAATATTAATCTGACTGGACATTTGACCGATCCTCAACCAGTGGTTGGTTTTCTGGACTTGGACCTGGTGTGTTATAATAGTTTGCACACCTTTAATCTAGTAGGTTATTTTTATCCAGCTTTATTAATTCAAAAACTAGCTTTGACATCTGTTAAGGGTCATTGTGCGTCTCTATATGTTTGATATTTCATCTCACTGTCATAAAACTGACTCCTGGATGAAATTCAGTAGTCACTGTCTCTCTGGCTGAGATGTTCTTCCTCGCACGTCTCACCCAGGAATCCCATCCAACCTTTTTGTGTTCAGTGACATTAATTTGTCATGTGTTAATTAGCCTCCAGCTGCAGACTTTAAAGACTTCAAACAGCTTATATGCGACTGACGCTAGCAGCGCTTGTCTTTAATCTGACAGAAACCCTCCAACTGACATCTGGTGGGTCATTTAATGCTGATTTCCAAGCACAAGAGGGGGAGAAAGAGAGGAGTTCAGCTTTTACTTAAGTGACATAGAGACCGCATTGAATATTAGTTTGCCTGCAGGTAGGACGGACAGTATGACAGTGGATGTGGGGGGTGTCGGTGAACATTTGTCTCAGAGACTGACCAGCTTCCAGAGACGGAGAGAGCCTCTTCTTTGATGAATATTTCGCCAAAACTCTCCGAGGCCAAAGTGATGCTTGGAATGACACGGACTATTATCAGGCGAAGAATAAAAGGGAGCCGGCCGACTGGTTTATTCACCGTCTTGAGGAAAAGAATAAGCTTCATCATGCTTTCAACGGTTTTGACGTCATCTTAAAAGACTCGAGAAACGCTTTGTAGTCTTTGTAGTTCAGGATCAATATCATACAAGATGACATAGTTGTATGAAGGATGGGATTTGAATCAGAATCTCCTGCTTAACTGGGATAACACTTTGTGGGTGTGTGTTTCTCAGCAGCATGGTTTGAAACTAAATGTCATTGGCAAACATTTTGGTTGTGAACTTTGCCTCTTCAGTTTTAATAGCCACAATTCACTATGTATTCATGTTACCACATTGCAGTTAATTAGAATATAATCAAAACTAACAACAAAGCTATTATCACATGATGGCTACCTTAGTCTAGCATTTTCTGTGAAGTTAAAGGGATAAAAAGTCCTTTGTTTGAAACCTAAAGCTTTTATTCTTGGTTTTTTTTCCCCTCCACAGTAACAAACTACAAGTTTGACAAATCCAAAGGGTGCATAAGCAATATGACTGTGGAAATTGACTTCCTCCAGAAGAAGTACATTGACAGTAACCCGTATGATACAGACAAGATGGCAAGCGAGTTCCTGCAGCGCTTCTACAACCAGGCATTCTCCGTCAACCAGCAGGTGTTTTTGGGCTTTACAGCATTAAATATTAGGTCTACACTATGTATGCAGTTATAGTGTAGACTTTTTTTCTTTCTTTTACAGAAATAAACATTTTTCTTCTTGTTTCCATCCTTAAGCTGGTATTTAGTTATTCAGAAAAGCTCTTCAATCTGGCGGTGAAAGATATCGAAGCCATGGATACCAGCATCCTGAGAGGAGAAAAGACATCCGACGCTTCAGGAAAGAAGGTATCTGCAAATATTCCTCTCATCCAGCAGCTTTCATACCGTCTCCAGTAAACTGAAGTCTTTATTTCTAAGTTAAAGCTGTGGGTTTTTGTTGCTCAACATTTCTGTGAGATTTGCACAACTGTGAGCAAACCAGGATTATTGTTTTCTGTTTCTGTTTTCCTCAGATAAAGGTCGGTCTCTTGCTGACAAACAGTCAAGTGATTTTCGAGAAATCGGACAGCTCAGCTGTTGTTTTGATTGGTGAGTGTTAGTTTTTGCATGTTACAGCGCCGCGTGTTACTCCTCCACAGAGTGCTTCGTTTTTAGCTCCTTTGCTTCGCTTAAATATTTCAGATCCTCTCATAAATTGTAATATCAGACAAAGATAGACTGGGTAAATTCATGTTTTTACATGTTGATTTCATTTAATTAGAGAAAAACTATCCAAGCCCTCCTGGCCATGTATGACAGGGTAATAGCTTTCCTATTCAAATCATAAATTAACTGTGACTAACAACATTTTCAGGAAAGCTGAGTTCAATTTGAGAAGCCACGCCCTGGTTTGATAACTCCCAAACTTTATGACTGCTTTGTTTATGCAATCAACCTCGTTTTAATAATGAACTTTTGTGGTCTTTCTTATGTTTGTGTTGTCCATAGCCTAACACTTTTTGTATTTGAAATCCACTTTAAGTTTATGTAATATTTTTATTTCATGACACACTGGGTTTTCTTTGGCTGCATTTTTTCAATAACCAAAATGAACAGAAACACCTGAAATATTTCACAGAATATTGAATGCACAGCATATTAGTTTTGCTTTTTAAAAAGTAATTTTTGAAATAAATAAACTTTTGAATTGTTTTTTAACTTTGTAAAATGCATATATAAATGCTAAGATAATCCTGGAAAATAATTTTATTTTACTTCATCTAAAGTAACTGACATTCGCTCCACCAGGGGGTGCACAACACCCACGTAGGAAGGTTTGCTAGGTAATATAGCAATAAACAGAAGCACCTCACACACCTTTTGCATTTATTAGTAATTAAACAGATTGGACACAACAAAGCTTATAAACTTGCAGGAAAACGAAGAGCTGTTCAGAGCTTCTTCTTCTGCTGTTGTAGTTCTGACTTTCTGAATCCATTGGGCATATGTTAGAAAAGAGAAAAAATGAAAGATGGCCCCGATGCATGTTCAGGTTGGTTGGAAATGTTCTGTGATTGTCATGTTTCAGCTTGCCGGTCGTACATTTAGTGTCTTGTGCTCACTTCACCCCGAAGGAAAATCTAAAACCCGAGATGCTCGGCAGTCCATCATCAGCCCTGACTGGAACTTTGAGAAGATGGGGATTGGAGGCCTTGACAAGGAGTTTTCTGACATCTTTCGCAGAGCCTTCGCCTCACGAGTCTTCCCTCCAGACATTGTTGAACAGATGGGTAAGTGCCCCTCCTCGCCGCCCCTTTTACATTTTTTTGTCAGTTCTTCCTTCTCTTATTTATCTGTTCCTGCTCATGTGTTCCTTGTGCTGAAAACAAGATTATTTTTCTGTGTTACTGGAAAATTTTCTTAAATTCTCCTCATCATGCTAATTCTACCTCAGCCTTCTACAAATGTATTCCTTAATGGTAATTTGGGGCTTTTAATTGTTTATTTAACCATTTCTTTTTCTTGGTTGAAATGATTCAATAATATAAAACTGTAATGAATTTAAGCTAAACCTAAGGTTCACACGTTTGAATTTGCTTTGAATTAATTTAGGGTCTAAACTGGCACTAAAGCAGTTCCTCAACATGATGCTATCCCACTATGCTTGACAGTTGTGGCTTGTCCATGTGTGAGTTTCTTCAAATTTCGATTCTTGGTTGGCAGAAACTCCAGTCCATAGTCATGTCAAACTGAAGCAGAATCTCACAGGATAATGCCACCACCACCGTGCTTAGCTGAGGTAGTGCTCTCAGGTTCTTAGCTTAATCTTAATTAAACTAAGAATTCCTTGCCTTATAAAAATGTTTTTGAATCAACAATCGGTGTTAATCAAACAGCCAAGCCTTGTATGGGCACCGCAGACCGATGACCAAACAGCCCTGACAGAGACCTCTGCACTCACTCATTAATAAGTCTCTGACAGCTGTCATGTTACACGATGATTCACTCTAAAGGACAGCAGCTCGCTCTAATGAAAGCCATGAGTTGGACCTGTTTGTGACTCAGACCCTCAGACTTTGCTTCCCGCATCTGCACTTGATCACCCCCGCACTGTGAGTCTCACTTTTACACCCAGAGGTCTTATAAAAACCTGTTGTTTGCACCTATGATTTTTAGAAATGCGCTCCATGCTTAAAGAGTGTAGCCAGAGAGACCTGTACCCACCGTGCAGAGGGGCAGTGGTGGCAGGATGACCTTTAGCTGGGTGGGTGTGTGCAGGAGCTGCCCTTTGGCTGCCGGCAGCTGGCCGGCCATCGTAATGAGATGGCGTGCCCTGATAGAGCTTCCCGCTAAGGGTAAACTTTTAATTGGTAGGCATGTGGAGCGGGGGGCCGCAGGTGCTGACAGGGAGGCGTTCCTGCTAAAAGTCTGAAAGTTTCACCTTGTCTCCCCTTTGCTCCCAGAGAGGCGAGACAGACGGACAGAAACTTCAGAGCTTTGTCTCCGAAAACCACAGAGACAAGCACATCACTTTTCCCTGCCGCGCTCTGACCCCGTCTCACCTGTCAGCCCGGCTGCTTTTCCCTCAGCACACCCAAATGGCATCTCAGATGGTTATCTGGGGTTGCTCAATTAGTCTGGGCTAAATGTCATTAGGCAGGTGCAAAAGGCCATGAAAAGATCCAGACTTTGAGCAAAGTCCAGTGGAGAGTTCATTGCATCCAGACACGCTTAAACTTTAGAGGGGAAAACCCCCCATAAATATATAAAAATGAAGTTATTGATCAGAAGTTAGTGCCAGTGGAGCGATTAATTGAATTTGTCACGGTATATTGATTGTTGAAATAATTGTAAACGAATTTAGTAGTCATTTAGTTGACTCAAAAATAAGATGTTTTGCAGTAATTCAGACAAAACTGAACAAAAAATATACACATTTTAGATTTTAGATGACATAACATTCTTTGTCTGCAAATGTGTTCTACCCAGAAGTCCTCAAGTGGCATAGTTTTAGCTTTACTATGTTCAAATTTGTTAAAAAATAAAAAATCCTATTAATCATCTTTTGCTATCTAATTATTAATCAGTTAATCCCTGACTTGTCTTTTGTTTTGTTTTTTTAAACTCTTACATTAAATTAAAAAAATATATTTATTGGGAAAGAAGTAAAGATTCACTTTCCCTCAACAATATTTTCTTGCCAGACTTTCATAAGAGCCATATTTTTAGAGCTCACAATTATTAGATCTGTACTGCTTGATCTCTTGTCTGATTAGTGTTAGACTGATCTAATCAGTTCAATCAGTTGAACTGAACTGAACTGAGATTCAGTTATTCTAATTAAGACAATGGAATATGAGAAGGAGGGACTGAATACAAATGCATGTCACACCTTTCAGATTTTATGTTTCAAAAAATTTAAATAATTTACTTTTCTACATACTACTTCACTACTTCGGCTGATCTCATAAACCACAAAATGCATTTTATGTGGTGTGTGTGTGTGTATGTTTGTTTTTTTTTCTTGTATTGTGTGTTTCATCCCTTATGTGGGGGCTTTTATATTTTTTTGAGTGTGTAAGTTTTGTTAAAGCAAGTCCTCTGTGTTGAAATGAACCCTCCTTCTCGCCGTGCGTGTGTTTCTGCCTCCAGGCTGCAAACACGTGAAGGGAATCCTGCTGTATGGCCCTCCGGGCTGCGGTAAAACCCTCATGGCCCGTCAGATCGGCAAGATGCTAAAGGCCCGGGAGCCGAAGATCGTCAACGGCCCAGAGATCCTCAACAAGTACGTCGGAGAGTCTGAAGCTAACATCAGGAAGCTGTTCGCAGATGCAGAAGATGAGCAGAAGAGGGTAAGAGGAGAATACGCTGTTCCCTTTTTTTTCTTCAGAAAGTCACTTTCGTGGAGACAGTTTTATCTGTAGCAAAAAAAAAAAGCTATCTGGGTCTTGCCCTGTTTTATTAGCCATTTATTTTGTTATTAATATCAAAACTTTCCCGAATCCTTCATCGAGACATCAGAAGTCTCAGACCTCTTTAAAATAATAATAATAAAAAAAAAACAGTAACTATCTTGACGAGTGGAGAGATCTGCCCTTTAGCCATCTGTAGCTGTGAAATTCTGTTTAAAGCCCAGCAGCGACGGCTGGCCTGATCAGTGACACAAGCGTCACTCTGCACCACTTAATGATCGCGCTGGGTTCTCCTTGACCCCTTATTAGGCCTCCGTACGCAAACACACACTTACACACGCACACAGGATCCAGTGTGTAACATGCGCAGCCCCACACCTGCCTTAAATGCTACGTCAGGGTTGACAGGCCCGTAGATGGAGGGATAACCCCCCACCCTGCTGCTCGCTCATTTATTCCATCTGTTTGTCTGTGGACGGCCAGGACTCGGCGCAAATTAGATAAATGTGGAGATGTATAAAAGCAGTGCTTTGCGCGAGCATTCATACCCATTAGATCTTTTTTTCCATTTCGTCACATTACAACCACACATTTTTAGTGTGATGGGTCACAATTGTGAAGTGGAAGAACAGTGACCAAACACACCAGCCAGGCATTAAAACATAGTCGTGCTGACATCATGCTGTGGGCATTCATTTTCTTCAGCACGGACAGGCGAGCTGGTCTGTGTTGATAGGAACGGTTAAGGGGAGCTAAATAAAGGGCAATCCTTAACGAAACACTTTGATCAGTGTTTATTAAGATAATTGTTGTGCCTTTCAAAATGTTTTACATCATGTTTCAAAGAAAAACATCTGTGGTATATATTGGTAGATCAGAATAAAGTAGTGCTTTGTATTGCTAAATGGAAGGAAAACTATCAGTTTGTTTTTTAAACCCTTACAGTTAAGAATTTAAAATGCAAGACATACATTTCTATTCAGGCCTACTTCTTTTATAAAACGCGTCAAGCTCAGTCGGATTGGATGGGAAACATCTGCGAATGTCAGTTTTCGAGTCCCGCTAAACAGTCTCAGTTGGAAGCAGGTCTGTACTTTGATTGGGTCATTATAAGACATAAAAATGCTCTGATCTAAAACCATTTCTTTGAAGCAGTTGGTGTTTAATTCTGCTAAAAGATGAACCTCCACCCCAGTATCAAGTCTTTTCCAACCATCACCAGGTTTTCTTACAGGATGGCCCTTTATTCAGCTCCATTAACCTTCCCATTAACTCTGAGCTGTTTCCATTTCTCTAGAGAAGAAGAACATCCCAATATTATGATACTGCCACCACCAAATGATGGTGACTAATTTTCTCCTCTAAGTCCTTCCCACAACAGCTGGATTTATACTGACAAAGGTGGACTCTACTTACTCATGAAGAAACATTCAAAAGCAATTGATTGTTCTGGATTTTATGTGCGATTTTTCTATCACACAGAATAATAATAATAATAAAAAAAAACTAAACACAGACAATACCCCTAGGGAACCAGACAATTTTGTAAGCTTGATCATTCTGACAAAGTGTGTTTGGCATTAAGAGGCGAAGAGGGACCTCCGTGCTTGTAGGTGCAGATGTTTTAAGATAACAGCAGACGGCTTATTTACGGTCTGCGCGTTAATCTTCCTTCTCTCCTGCCTGGCTCCGCAGCTCGGAGCCAACAGCGGCCTCCACATCATCATCTTCGATGAGATCGACGCCATCTGCAAGCAACGCGGCAGCATGGCAGGCAGCACCGGCGTCCACGACACAGTGGTCAACCAGCTGCTTTCCAAGATAGACGGAGTGGAGCAGCTCAACAACATCTTGGTCATAGGTGAAAAGCCCCATCGCTCTCACTTTTTCTCCGGGTTTATGCAACATAAACTCTCACACTCAACAGGCTGTGCTGTGTTCTAGCTGAGCACCTGCGCTCTATCTCCTGTGTGTCATTCATCCTCTTCCTGTGCTTCCCCTCCCCTCCTGCTATCTCTCCATCTCCCGTCTCCCTCAGGTATGACCAACAGGCCCGACCTGATAGATGAGGCCTTGCTGAGGCCGGGAAGACTGGAGGTGAAGATGGAGATTGGTAAGAAGTGAAGAACACACACAGACGGGGCTTCGCTCCACTGTTTATTTCGAGCAGCGTCTCTCACAGATCGCAATGTGGATTTGTATTGTATTAATAACAGCAAAAAACCCCCCAAAAACTATTAATTGGTCCAACATGCCTGTCTAAACTAAAGTAAGCAGTGAGGTGGGCGGTCTCTTGCTTCAGATAAATTTAAGAATGTTTTCTTAAATTTTGTGTTAAATAAACAGATTTTTTTTTACCTGTTATTGTTACAGATACGCTTTATAACTTATTTATTGAATCCAGACATTAACAAATGAAGCCCAGACTAAAACAAAGCAGTGACATCCCTTAGCTGTTGGTAGCCGGAATGTTATGCAAAAAGCCCATTTTTTCTCACTTCTTTGTCCCTATTATCCTTGCTAACTAAACGAACATTTCTGAAACAGCTCACATTATAATTAGAAACAGTTTCAACAAATATCTAACTTACTCCAAAGGGAGAGATTATGTTGAGAGTGCTAGATTAGAATGAGTATGCTGTATCCAATGAGGATAAAAATGATCAGAATGAGAGGAGGAACTTAATTCTGCTCATATTATTGCCACAGTCCAAGATTACTTTCATAGTGCATAATAGTCGGGGTGTTTAGAATAGCATTTCAACTTAATAACTATTCACTTACTAAAATCATTCTCCGACTTTTTCTTTCTCCAGGGTTACCAGATGAAAATGGTCGCATTCAGATCCTAAACATCCACACAGCAAAGATGCGTCAATTCAACCTGCTGGCCACTGATGTGGACATTAAGGAGCTTGCAGTGGAAACCAAAAACTACAGCGGTGCTGAGTTGGAGGGACTGGTCCGGGCCGCGCAGTCCACCGCCATGAACAGACACATCAAGGTCAGGTTTTTCTTATTTTTGGGCTTATTCGATATGTGCATTGTAAAAGCTGAAAAAAGAAAAAAAAATACTGTACATCTTATAAGAAGTAAATACTATATGCATCCAGGTGCAATGGGCTGTTCATTATGTTCGGACCCCTGACAATTAAGCGTTTTATCAGGTGCACTGGCTCAAATCTACACAGCTCACTGCTGCACACAGATAAGGAAAAGTTCTCATCTGTTAAGTGTTCTGCCCCCACAGGCGCATACACTCAGAGAGCAGCAGATATTAGAAGGTGATGATAAGTGACAGACAAGGGGTGTACACATCTCTGATGGCTCTGACGCTTTTCTTCACTCCTCTAACCAATTATTCTTCCCTCCCTATCCCTGTCTGACCTTTCTGCTACAGGGGAAACACTGTCTCATGGCACGTTGAGCAATCTAAATGTGCCGTATTTTACGTAAAAGCGTTATTTACCAAGGGGACATTGAATTGTATCAGTTAGGAATGTACTTATTTTTTTCTTGCGCTGTTGCAGGCCAGCAGCACAGTGGAGGTTGACATTCAGACGGCGGAGAAGCTGCAGGTCAGCAGACTGGATTTCATGGCCTCACTAAATAACGATATCAAACCGGTAAGTTTGTGTCTGCATCTCTGTTTGTTTCTGTCCTGGTTGAGTCAAATAGACAGGAAGTCACCAATCAAACTGGTTTCCATCATGTATAATCATTCCCTTTTCTGCCTTACCAACAGTAGGAGACTGTGGAGCTCTTTATTTTGGCTCTGCAGAAAATCATGTGCTATATTGTAGTAAAATTATTAATATACATTGGTAGTCAGAGTGAGCACATCATTTTTTATATATATCATATTCTAGTTTTCTCTATACTTATATATACTCCTGTTTAATTATGTATATATATTTAAAATATCACTATTAGTACTTCTCTCCATTGTAATGTACATAATATTTTTGCATATCTGGCCAGGACAGCTATGTAGCAGCTAGCTGACTAGTAGATCAGATATCTGTCTGGAAGTTTGTTTAGCAAGCTGCTTAGCAAGTATCCTATTTGTCTATTACCTGGGATTGATAACTATTTGCCTGTTGAAGTGAATAGCTATATGGTCAGTTTTCTAGCTTTCTGCAGAATAGACTTCCTACTAGCCATGTTGCTATGTTAGCCAAACTGTATTCTAGTTAGCTATTTGTGTCATAAGATACTTAAGCTAAGGTATATAACCTTCTGATTAGCTACATTTTTAGCTACATATCTATTCGGTTGTTTGTCTCGTTAGCTATCTGTCAAGCTAATAAGTTGTTTGTCAATCTATTTGTTTAGATAGCCAATTATTATTAAGGTAATGACTAGCTTAGCTTTTCAACTGTCTGTACAGCAACTTTAACTATACTAGACATTCATTTATTTACCTAGGTAGGTAAATAGTTAGCTGTCTCACAGGCTATTTGGTTAGCAGAGGATTGTGGAAAGTAGTAACCTTTTGTAGTAGTAGCAGTTGTTTTTACTACACTTTACTTTTACTTGAGTAATAGTATGAAGTATTGCAACAGTTTGAAAATGTGTTAGTTGGGCCAACAACATTTAACAAAATTTTCGTCATGTGTAACATGGTACAAACATTTTTTTCTATTTTCAGGCGTACGGAACCAACCAGGAGGACTACGCCAGTTACATCATGAACGATATAATCCGGTGGGGTGATCCAGTTTCAGCAGCGCTGGAGGATGGAGAGCTGCTGGTTCAGCAGACGAAGAACAGTGATCGTACACCGCTGGTCTCTGTGCTCCTGGAAGGTAGATAAGCATTAACGTGTACTAAACCACAGGAAGAAAAACATTATTTTTCCAACTAAACTTTCCATGTTTCCCTCTCAGGCCCACCTAACAGCGGGAAAACAGCTCTGGCAGCTAAGATTGCTGAAGAATCCCAGTTCCCTTTTATCAAGATCTGTTCACCCGACAAGATGATCGGACACTCTGAGATCGCCAAGTGTCAAGCAATTAAAAAGGTACGCTTCATTTTCAGTTACTGAAAAATTTAAATACACATAATTTTTTAACTCTGACTCACAGGAGATATTAGAATTAAAACCCTTTTTTAATTATTATTATTATTATTAAAAACCACACATTTTAAAGGGACTTCTTGAAATGCAGTTCTTGTGGGTGAAAGTTTTTCTGTTAACTACTGATGTAATAAAAACCTGGAATTGAGGAAAAGCGTTTTTTTTACTGAAAACAATTAAAGGACTTTAAATCTCGAATAAACTCATCCAAAGTTATTTTTTCAGTCTCATTTTAGATGTGATGCTTAATTGGTTTCTGTTTTTTAATAGATATTTGAAGATGCTTACAAATCACAGCTGAGCTGTGTGGTAGTTGATGACATTGAACGCTTGTTGGGTAAGAAATCAAAGAAATCAATGTCGATGTATGTTATCCCGTCAATCATACTCAGGTTAAAATCCTTTTTTTTTTTCCAGATTATGTACCGATTGGTCCTCGTTTCTCCAACTTGGTGCTACAAGCGCTGCTGGTTCTCCTCAAGAAACCGCCTCCAAAGGTACCAGCAGTTTTAGTTGTGTTATTTATCTTCTCCTGATGCTGTTAGTCCTTATGCAGCAGAAAGAGGGCAGCAGATCTTATGGACGCCTGCACAAGGTCCTATGAAGAACTGATGTAGGTCCTTGGCTGCGACTGGCATGTGTGAGCAACTGTGTGAGGTTATTAGCAAATGTTTTGCTCCGGGTCCGTTGTGCTCAGAGTGAATGGTGGTGATACAGACCAATTTCTCATAGCTTCTTTGGTTGTAGTTTGTTGTTGTGTTTGTAAATGAGGGTATAACCCACTATATGGCTGCTTGAGAAGTGGCGCGGGGCCGGGCGCTGAATGCCTGGGTGCAGAGCTCCTCCGGGGTTGTAAAGCGCTGAGCCCAGCGGGGTGCCTGGGGCCGGGGGAGGCCAGGGGGACATAGAGGAGAATGGGCTCTGTGAGAGATCCAGGACCTGGCAGAGCTGCCGCCTGTGTGGCACCTCATCTGCATGCAGCATCACAACCCCCCACGCCATGGGGGGGAGCGGGCAGCTATAATCCCCCTGTCTGCTCACCACTCCTCTACTTCTCCTTCCTCCGTTGTCTGCTCCTGGTTGTCCTCCAGCTCGTCGGCTTAGTGGAGCTGCAGTTCTTCTCTTTTGTCTTCTTTTTTTTTTTCTGCTCATGTTTGTCCTCTGTGCTGTTGTTTTCTACTCTATTCTGCCATTAGTTTCTGTTCCGTATGCTCTTGTTGCGACTGAGACCCCGCTAAATGCCATCCTTCAGCAGGGCCAACAGCAAATCACACAATCGATTTAATATTACTTTAAAGTCTGCAGAAAAACCTAAAATGAAATGAAGCAGAAGCCAGCTCATAAGCCGTTTTCTTGTCCTTATGTTTAAATAAACAGCACAGAATTGTCTAAAGTGATGTTTAATGAATCTGGTTACCTTTATTTCTCTCAGATTTTTGTAAATTATTGGGCAATTTTAAGAAATTTTGAGAGTTTTTAATGTATATTTTATTTTCTATAATATTTTTTTTTTTTTTTTTTCCCAAGTCTGCATTCAGACTTCCTCATAAGAAAAAACAGATGTTTGTTATCTGTTTATGACATGATAATATTTGATTTTATGTGACGGTGTAATTGAGCATCATTTTATTGATTGTTTTCTTTACAATGTGCAAGAAAGGTGCAAGATATAAGTAAATGGTCATCTGCAGCGATTTGGTTTTGTAACGGGATTCAAGTCTTTTCAGTTGAACAGAAAATCCACAAAACTTGCATCCATGCGCACAACATGTGCACATGGATGCATTTTCTCCTTCCTTTCTGCATGAGAGCATTCTGGTTTAAAATCAAGTTTGAATCTCTGGAGAGAAAAATCAGGGAGTAAATTGGTGATGAACAAAAAAGGAATGAAGCACGTGTCTCCTCCCTTTCAGGGACGTAAGCTGCTGATCATCGGCACTACGAGTCGCAGAGACGTGCTCCAGGAAATGGAGATGTTGGACGCTTTCAGCACCACCATCCACATTCCCAACATTTCCAGGGGAGAGCAGCTCGTACAGGCCCTGGAGGTAAAACATGCACGACTCAAACCCTAGCTAATGCAGAATAAATTAAGCAGGATAATTAATTAAATGTTCCCGATATTATGCATTTTCTCTATTTCTCGAAGGTAGTCGGTAGTGAAAATGATTCAATCTAATTTTCAGAGAGAGAATCTCAATCACAAATAGAGACAAAACTAAACATAGATTTTACATCAGTGAGTGAAAAAAGTGCTGATTCCCTAAGAAAATCAGGATGTAAAGCTAATAACATTTTGCTGATTATCCAGAATCCTAGATATGTTGTCAGGGTCAAATACTTATTTCATTCAGTGAAATGGCAAAATATAGAATTTTTGTTTTATGCCTTTATTGTCCTTTACATCTTAAAATATACCTAGCATAAAAAAGTCAGTTATATAAATGGCAAAATTGGTATAATATCCAAAAAAGACATGTAATTGAAAAGTTAATGTATTCATATTTCCAGTAACACAATTCACCCAGTGAAACATATTATGTAGATTAATTACACACTGCCTGAAGTTTTCAAGCCTTTATGTCTGGTAGTTCTAATGGAACTGTACCGTAATTAGTGCGTCTTCTATTTTATTGAATTTGAATAAATTTGAATAAATTTGAATGTCATTGAAAAGTAAAATTATTTTCATAATTCAATTTAAAAAGCCACGGTGTCTGCAGGCCGAGTCCCAGAAACCACATTTAACGTTCCGAGAGTGGCTCTTTGACAGTTTTTAAATCTAAATGAATAAAAGTAGTTATTAAAAAATTACAAATTTTAGCTGGTTTTCCATGTGTATTTGTCATACAACATATTCCACAACAAACTGTCAAAAATGAAGGAAGATGTTCCCATTACTTTTCCATCAACTTGAAATTCAGCAAAATGCATTAAATATTTGTATTTGTATTTTTTTTAATAATACCCCAAAATACAAATTTTGATCCTTTAACGTAATCACAAAACCCACTCATTTTCTAAAGTGTGTTTTTATTGAATAGAAAAAAGACACGTTATCTAAATAAGTGCAGATTAAATAAGCGAGGATAAAAATATCTCTTTGGATTGTACAAGCTGCTGATGCAGGAAATAATATGGACATAATATTTCTGGTTTTAAGACTATTTCTGTTGATCTTTATTGATCTGATTCTATTATAACTTGAATTGTGGGTTTTCATAATCCTCAAGATTAACTAAAAACTCAGTCATCTATTAGTTTCACTTCACTGAAGTGGCTGCTTTTGTGAAACTGCGGTTGAGAGGGATCTCAACATATTTACTTATTACTGTATGTTTTGTATCAGATCTGAACTATTTTCATATTTTATGTGGTTATGTTCAACTTGCATCTCTTCTCTCTGCTCCCCTCAGCTGTTGGGGTCTTTCGAGGAGAAAGAACGACTCAGCATAGCTAAAGCAGTGAAGGACAAAAGCTTGTGGATCGGCATAAAGAAGCTGCTCATGCTGATTGAAATGGCCGCACAGGTATGGATAACAATATTAGTTATTCAACAAAACACTTGACTGTTGAACTGGAATAACTTCACAGAGCTCCTTTGGGATTGTTGTAGTATTTGAAAGCTCAGCAATTCTCCAGGATTTCTGAAGTTGCTTCAATTTTTCTTTTCATTATTATTATTATTATTAAGCTGCATCTCCACCAGATGAACAGTATGTGAATATTCTCACTTTAACAGAAAAGAAATCCCTTAAAGACCTGATAGAGGACTTGAGAGATGCATCATTGTTCACTTGAAAAAAGGTTTTTGCAATTTGTAGCAAGTTTTTTTAATTATTATTATTTTTATTTTTTTCTTTATGAAAGCAAAATAGATTTTTATGTCACCTAATTTTTTACCTGAGGGACTGTTGGATTGTTAAAGTTCCAATACACCAATGAAAATCCACATTTTATATTTTTTGTATAAATGTATTTTATCTTTAGTTATATTTTTGATAATTAATTGTTTGAAGAGACAAAAAAAAAAATATATCCACTTTGAGAAATGAATCTTTTCCATATGAGGTCACGTTGCTGTGAAACCAAATCAATTTATTTTTAAGGCTTTTTGCACATCTGCACCAGGGATGCCAATAAGTGTGAAGAGAGCTGTATATCACTGCTTTTATAGCTTTGTGTTGGCTCCAACAGTGACTGATCCTTCCTCATTTTGCTCTAAAGCAAAGATTTAATTCACAACGTCTGTAAAACAGTTCCTTTTCGTGGAAGCCCTCACATTCAGAACACGGTTTCGTAACCGTGAACCGAACTGCATCCCAGCAGCTGGGAGAACTGCTCGTGAACTGGAGGCGTACTGGAGCGCTCTGCTCGACAAATCATCAGCGAAGCCACGCGGTTTTCATTCCAGCTTGCGGATGACAGGTTTTTGTCCCCGACTGACAACAAACAGGCCGTCGAGAGCTGAGAGTGTCGGCCAGATGTGGAGGAACACGGAGGGATGGGGTGATTCAGCTCAGACCACACTGCCAGTTTCAAACTTGTGCTCTGAATATAAAATCCAACGTGACTGATTGATTGGAAAGGCGATCTTACATCTTCCAGCGCTTCAGTTTTAACCCCTCAACTGTAGCGACTCGCCTAACTTCAACTCTGCACCGAGTGTATTAGTAAAGTTGAACAAATTTTCACTGTCACAATTTTTTCCAAATAGGAATTTGCACTGTTTTGTTGGGATTTTGTGTGATGGACACAAAGCAGTCCATCATTGTGAAGGGTGCAATTTATTCTCTTAAGAGGTCAATATTAACTCTGGAAGAGCTGCAGATATTCCCCATTTCAGATGGAAGAAAAACTTCTAGACATTGAAACCACAAAGCTGATCTTTATGGGAAAGCACCAGTGGAAGTCCATACCGAGCATTTCCCTCCGCTTTACAACAACACACCACTTTCAATCAGTCCAGATGAAACAAATTGAAGTTTGTGGTGTTAACGTGACTAAATGTCACCTTATTTTGTTGCTTGTGTAGCCTGACAGAACATCTCCTGCAGCATCCTCTCCTAACTTCGTGTCTGTTCGCCGAGCCTGGATGTGGTGTGTAAGTGCTGTGGTATGCACGGCTGCAGCCATGTTTTACACCCTCCCTGTTCTGCGCCTGAAGAAATATGAACTTGTGTTCGCCGAGACATGCTGCGAACAGGCGTGCGGCGTCATTCGTCTTCACATTCCCGGTTTCCGTCTCGTTGCTCCCGTGCGGTTGAATCAGCTTCTTCTCGCTCCATTTTAAAAGATTTTTTTTTGTTTTGCACAGTTTGATGTAAAACGAGGTGTTCCAGTTTTAGCAAAAGTGAAACATAGTTTCTAAGACGTTTCTTACTTGCAGATGGACCCTGACTACAGAGTCAGTAAGTTCCTGAGTCTACTGAGGGATGAAGGAGGGTAAGTATCCTCTTCCTGTTTCTGTGACACTGAACACTCTCACCACACTCGCACACATTTGTCACTGTATGTATACATTTCGATCAGTATATGAAGTGAGATTAATAATACACATGTTCTCTCTTTGTTATTTTAATTTTTTTCTGCAGCCTTGATTCGAAACTGGTTGGAATCTAGACGCAGTGAAGGAACATAGTGAGGAAGAGTCATCCTTCCTTGGTAAGACTGCAGAGCCTGGATTAAAGGGAGATTACATGGAGCTGAGCACATGTAGCGGCAAACTAGATTAACAACCACCATTGGCTTCTTTTACACTCTTCATGCAAATGAAAATAGAAACTGCAGGGCTTGTTCGGTACGGTGGAAAAGTTTAATATCAACACTGATTCGTGAGATGTCCTCCCTCTCTTTCCTCTCTTCAGATTTCTTCTCTTCTGAAATGTTTTGGATCATCAAACGTCTTTTAGACAAAGACAACCTGAGTAAATAAAAAACAAGATTTTCATTTATTAAAGGAAAAGAGCCAGTCAAACCAACCTGAAATGCGGGTAAAGCAATTGTCCATTAAACCTAGCAGCAGGTGCCGTCAAGCATTTCTCATAGCTAATGGGTGTTTTGCGAAGGTTTGAATCGACTTTTCTTCGCAGAGGTCTTTTAATTCAGTCACATTGAAGCGTTCTTGGGCATTACCAGCCTGAATTTGGCCTGATTTAAGGCTGGACTTTGACTAGGTCACTCTAAAACCTTTGTGTCCACTATTTATTGATCAATTTTAATTACGAAACCACTCAGTTTTAATCCTGTCGTGAACTCATGGCCGGACAGCAAGGCAAAGCTACGACCACAAGTCGTGAAGATCATTAGGATCACATTTTGATCAGGGTGTGTTTCTGGCCTCATGTCTCTCAAATGGTTGTTATTTTCTTCCTCAGTCTTCTATTTCTTATTGTTAAATCATCAATACTTACCTAAGGTGGAGATTAATTTTCAGACAGACGACAGTGACTACGTTTCTACTGTTTTTAATACTTAAAAAAAAAAAAAGATAGGTTTATAATGTCTTTCTTTTGAGTTTGCTTAGCCTACTTCAAACAGTCAGGCAGGGTCTACTTATATCTGGATATTCACAATCACAAAGTAATCTTAAAGTATTAAAATATCTAAAACATATTACCCTAACAAGTAATCAAGGTAAGTGACATGTAGTCTGGTTGTTAGAAGATAAGAAGGGAAGATTTGTCTTTTTCTACTGTGGATGTAAGTATCTTCATCATGTATGTATAATTTTGTAAATTTGATCCAAATTAACTTTTTTGCCTGTAATGAGAGCATGTGAACTTCTGACTGAAATTTGAAACGAAACAAAACTCAAAAGTTTCCGAAAGTTTTGGTGCCACACACTTAACGACGCCTTTTAACATCCATCCTGTGAAGACTTGGCTGCCCACGGTGCAAAGACTAGAAAGAAAACTTCTCCGCCTCCTGCAGGAGTTTTGCTTCTCTTCGCAGCCTCACAGACTTATGGTATAGTCGGCATAAACAGTGTTCCTAAAAATAAGCCGGCTAGACAGCTGCTCCCCTGTGGCGACACGTTCTCTTTTTTCTTTTTTTTTTTCTTTTTTTCCTGCCAATCTCTTCTCACTTATATTTGTTTATTTTTTTGTTTGTTTTTTTTCTCTGCTCAGCAACTGAGTAGCGGAAGCCTGAAAGAGGCTGGCAGGGGGAGGCATCAATCTGGATCCTTCCTTCTCGTCCCTGTGAAGTTTCCTGCAGTGCAGATGTCTGCAGCAGCCACCGATCAGGACACCGACTTCACTTCAAAACTGTGCCAAGATGGAAAATGAGACTAGAACTTGTATATATCGGATGCTTGCGTTTTGGATTTACTGATGACTAATGACGCCATCCTGGTCGCCAGAGCTGCTTAGGGATTTTTACTCATTTACGTTAAAGAGTCAGCGCAACCGAGGCACGACTATAGCAACATGTGCGCAAACACTAATTATGAGACAGTTTTATTTCAATGCACGGATGTGTAGCCTAATCATTCCATGACACGACTTGGTGTTCGAGTTGTGCACTCGCTTCTATCTGATCTTTTTATGATATGAATAAATTCTGTTGCTTGCAAGACACTCTGGTTTTGTTAATTAATGCTCATCCATCTTTAGGCTGTGTCCAACATTTAAGAATCATGCCTCATTTCTCGATTCCGATCTTCCAGACTTTCTTGTAATGTTTAGATATTTAGAGGTTTATTTTTGTTTTTAACTTTGGCTATTATTTCTCTCATTTCTGCGCAGCATTGTTTGTGCAAAACCTTGCAAATTATTCAAACTCCTTAAAGTTCTTCATTTTCATAAATTTTACTTTTAAAGAACATTTTGTGTGATGGCCTTACATAATGTAGCTCATACTGGTGGTGCTTTCTGATATGGACAACTGCCCAGGGCAGCATTTTGTTGGGGGTTCGTCTTTCCTTTTTGGTTTTGTGTTTCCACCCATCTGTGATCTAGATCAAGAAACTGTCAAAGCTACTGCCTTAATATAAGTGGTTACTTTAACTGCTGGAAGACAATTACATGCTTAGTTAGAAAGCAGAATTAGTTGTAACAAAGAACGGTTTCAAAGTCTTGAGGTGCTGTGAGTGCTGCTGCTTACATTTCTTCTGGTTTTATTAGAACTGAGGAACGTGTTGTTTCATCGCCTGAGGCTCCGTTTTCAGAATTGTGAATCTACCTCAATAAATGAAGGACAGCCAATTGGATGTAAATCAATAAAATACAGGGCTCCAACACATTTTCCAAGTAAACGTCCCCACACTTTTCTAACCTCCAGAGCTCTCAGTCGATTTTTGAATCATTGTCTGTGTATAGAATCAAAGACTGCATACTCATTTGAGATATTTCCACATTGTTTAGATGCAAAAGATGCAAAACCTCATACCACGATGAAGGCTGGATGAAGGGAATGGGTAGATGGATAAAACACTGTATGTGCAATGTTTATTTAACTACCGGCACACAAAAAAAACCCTTCTGGTCAGAGTAATGTTCTTTTATAAAGTCAAATATTTTTCACGTAGACAATAAAAGTTGCTAATATTTTTACATAATTTTCCCCCATGCTTAAACTGTGTGGGAACCCTGGAAATACTGTCCTAGTTTGAAAAATGCACTGTCATTTTGTTTTTGTCCACACACACACACACACACACAAAAAAAATACAACTTGACAAGTGAAAATATTGATCTGCTGACGGAAACATCAAGAAACACGAGACAAAACAGATTTTTCTTCTTCAAATATATAATCTTAGTTCAGTCATACAGATATATACATTGTATAATAAATAATATTTATAAAAACATAACATTTACGATTATAAAATAAAAAGGGAATTATTCACTTTAAAACATTTGTACAAAACTTTGGATATAGCAGGGGGGGTAAAGTCAGGATGTGGTATAGTGGAAAGGTACATCCAGGTAGAAGATGACACAAATATGCTAAGCTATGTCACACAGAGAGGACAGCCTATACAGGGTGGGTATAATTTATAAGAAGCATGAGGAACCATCACAAAATTATTTTTATTTTTTATTTATTTTTTTACCTTTTCCCGCACAAATGACCTCATTTTCCCTTAGTGATCTCCTAGTTTATCCTAAACCATTCCTCTGCTGAACTCCTGCATGCTCCCTCAGCGTTACCACGACGGTGCGGCAGGCATGTTTTTTGGGGTGAAGCACAGACAAGAATACAGCTTCATAAATCAGACCTTTTCAGCACGGGAAAAACATGAAGGAATGCTTGGTAGAGATATGACAGCCAATCAGAGGCTTCCCTAATCCTTGGTCTCCACGTGTCGTCACATGTCCTCTTGTTTTTACTGAATCAGATTTATTTTTAGACACAAATCTTTATGATGAACCTGATGAACTGTAATCAAACGCGCTAAAGCTCGACTCAAGAACGATGCATGGATTCGTGAGCAGTTTAAAGGCCAAACTCGCCCTTGGAAAATGCAACAAAGCTATTATTCATAAGAACTTTGCAGACTTTTAAAAAAATTTTGTATTCCCACCTAGAGTTGTTGGAATAGTGCATACATAAACCCATGTGGGCATGTTGGCGAGAGAAATGCGCAGTTGCCCTCCTGCATACCTTCAGTCCCATCCCGATGGCCATAATTCAGAAATGCAGGGCTATAAACCTCACATTGTAGTGTGTGTGTATATATATATATGTATCTATATATATCTTCCAGAATTCGCAGTTGACTGGTCCAGTGGAAAGGACTCAATCAGCTCAGTAGTTTACAATAGACAGGACTGTTGCACCGTCAGCATCTGCCTGCTGTTTTCAGTTCAGTAGTTAAAAAGTGACATTTGGGCTGCAGAAGAATAACTGATAGGATGTCATGTTAGTTTTACACGTATGTAAAAGCTGGAGAAGTGAGGTGTAAGTTGGGGGAAAAGGGTGTGTTTCACTGCATTATGTGTTTCTATACATGCCACAAACATCATGTTGGCATAGAGGAGGGAAATAAATAAAGACAAGGGGGAGAGGGCGCTGAAAGTGGCACAACTGCTTCCCATGAGTGTGGGTGAAGTTTTTCTGGTAGTCCAGTGCAGGGGTTATAAGGACTAAGTACTTTTGTTGTTTCTGATTTACCGCTAACTATCCATTACGGAGGCCTGTAAGTGTCAGGTGTCAAAGTAAAAACAGAGGTTAAATGGATCATTTTCCTCAGGTCAGGAAATAAAATATGTTGGGAAACAAACTGGAAGTTAAAATCTTAAAACTCTACACCACTTCATCAGCTGAAAAGTAGAATAAATGTAACATTCATATTCTAATAAAACAGATCATATGTTTGCTGAGTGTTTAGGTCACAGGTTCCTAATGTTGTTTGTGCCATGTTATTATTTAAGTGCCTTATTATAAGTATTTGTTACTGTTCAATGTGCAGAAACTGAGGTGGAGAAATATTTGCTGCCTTACAGATTTCTTCAGTTTGTCATGCTTAAATAACTTGGATCAAACAAATAACAAAATACTTTTACTTTGCTCTAAAAGTGCTCACTTTTAGAGTAAATACTTAAAGTTTTCTAATAATTCCATTTATCTAAATTGCTCAACATTGCAGTGGTAGGCCTCCATTTCCTGTGACAATGTAAACAGAAAGTGTAAATGTCTGATACGTCCAAAGTGATTTAATGACTGTACTGTTAATAGCGCCGATGGATGAATATTGCATCTGAGTGTTGCAAGATGTAGACAATCTTTTAACTAGAGTTAAACAGCTGGTGTATATAAACACCAGTGTTATTGTAAATCAGTGAACCCAAGGAATTACCAAACTCTACTGACCTAAGCTCTGTTTTTATTGTTGCACCTGACTCTGACTTGGCTCCATACATCACAGCCTAAGTTTGTGTGTGAGTGGGTTATTGACCAGTATGCAGAATGGGTCTGCGTCTGCAGGGAAGTTGTGCAGGACACGGGGGGTTAGGGTAGAAGGTCCAGCAGTCAGTTTGCCTTAATGTACAGGCCTCTTATTTGCATGTGTGCACATCATAGACACGCACACACTCCTGGCAGCTGACGTAGCAGCACCAGTGGAAGATGCAGTGGCATTTCTCCTTGCGCTTCTCAGTCCGGGTATTGTGGCCACGGCCGCAGCATAGGAGGTCACATCCCTCGATGCCGTGTGACGACACGTTGCAGACGCGGTCGCGTGTCCCGAACGACCCCGTTTCTGGGTTGGGCTCGCAGAAGTTGGGCGAGCCCTCATAGTAAACCAGATCGCGCTCGGTGGGGTGCTTGAAGAAGTTGTACTTCACTCGTAGGGTCTCCACCCAACCCCGTGACTCGCGGTGCTTCTCCACCACCATCTCTGAGGCGCTGTCGTACTTGTCCTTCAGGTAGTCGCCAAGCGTGCGGAAATCTGGCTGCGCCCACCAGCAGGTCTTCACCTCGCAGCTTCCGGAAAGGCCGTGACATTTACAGCGCAGGTGCATGTGGTCGAGGATGGTCTGAGAAACACAGAGGGCGGTTATTAGTTTGTGGGGTTATATCTTGCATGTCATTGACCAATTGAAACAGTAGTGCACGAAAGCACCTCAGATTTGACCCAGAACTGTTTCTCTCTAGGTCTTGTTAAAAAGTCTTTGCCAGATTTCTGTGGGACAAGCTCACCATTATCCAGAGATTTGCCACCCCACGATCTCAGAATGCATACAAAAAAGATACTAAGATACGACTTTTGTCAGTCACATCTGCTTACTAAATATTTTGTCTCAAGGCCTGTCAATACATGTCTTTTAGAATATGTCTCCACCAGTTTTGCACATCTTTAGACTTTCCAAGATAGCTCAACATTTATTTTCGACTATAGGGGCAGACTCCCAATTAGACTGAGTTCTGGGTGTCGACTGGGCCGATATAGCAGTGCATAAATCTTTTTTTATGTAAATTATTTTATTATAAATCTAACTTTATGTTCTCAGTCTTAGATATAAAAATCTAGGTGTTGCATTAGGCCATAAACTTCATAAAATATGCTATATTTTTATGTTTGTGTTAATAACACAATGTTGGGGTGTTTTTATCCAATGCAAAACCACGAGAATCTCCATACCAGCCCATTGCCTAGAATCAGCAGGTTACGTTGCGGTTTATTGTCTGAAGCTTGCACAGTGCAGTTCTGCAAAAATAAAAACGAGACACTGGCTGCATGTTACTTAGGGTTCAGGCAGCTGTGAAGCACAGATGCTTTGTGCTGCTGCTAATTCTTTCTGAAGTCAGAGTGCTTTTCCTCAGGGCACATTTTACCTTTGTGTTTTGATTTAGTTGTGCTTTCATTTAGCAGATATATTTAGCAGCTGAATTCCCCCAACTTGTCGGAAAGCAGGTGGCCGTGCACCGGTGGACTGGTGACATCACGATGTGAGCTTGTCATGCTGAGATAAAGTCCCAGGCCCTCGGGGCTAAATAATAAAGCGTGAGAGCACCAGGTGGAGAGAGCTGGAGGCCTCTGATGGCAGCGCTGCTCAGTTATCTCCTGTGGCCCGTCTAACTGCTCCGGTGTGCTCAGATCAAAGGGTCGCCTTGTTCCCGTGTGGTCCCTCTATTTGCCCCCGAGCGAGCAGCCGAGGGCCTGTTTTCCCCCAGCAGTGACGGCAGCCGGTGCTGTTTTAAGTCTGAGCTGATTCCCTTTCTCTTCCACCGTCAACTCGCTTGGGTTATTTGACTGTTGGGGGAATTTTTTCCTTCTTCTTCTTCTTCATTGGGACACCGAGCATGAAAGGCAAGGCGTGGGGCTGACTGTTGTTTAGATGAGTAATTAGGCAGTCATTCAATGTCGGGAGCTCATTTTCAGTCAGAGTCTCGGAAATGTGCGGACGAGTCAAATGGCAAATCCCTGCTCATCTCACAAGCAGTTAGTAATCCCAAACCGCAGTGTTTACCGCATAAATCATCTTCACTTTGGAACAAGCAGCTCATTGTTTTAGTTTTCATAGTGGCCTGAACGTTTCTTGAAGTTAAATTAAGTAAACTGAGTCAAACTTTTAGCAAATACTCTGACATGCTTTTTCATTTACTAATGGATGCCATTTGGAGTATGTCTCCAACAGCAACAATTCGAAATGTACAGTTTTGCCCATATCATCTTTGTGAAAAAGTTCAAGTTCAGTCAAATTGGATGCACTGCTGAACGGTGCACCTTTGACCCCGTCTCAAGCATTCTACCGCCTATAATGGATTTTCTTTCTTGATTACTTTGTTGGTGTCCCTGTCCCTGAAGAAGGAAAGGTGTATAGCCAGGACTTGGTTTGCAGCTGTGGCACACTCTTTTCTATTTTCAAATGATAGGCTCAACAGCATGTAGTAGGCTATAAATGCTTAAGAAGCCTCAACTGTGATTGAATTAAAACAACTCTGTAAAGCCAAGTGGGCTAAACTTCCTCCACTGTGACCTAAAAGACGCATTGTCAAGTTTATGAGCTGAAATATTTAAGTTTGACAAAGGAAGTACAAAATGAAGAAATTTGTAAAGGAAAAAACTTTTTTCAAGGCATTGAACACTTACAATATATTTTAAAGTCTACCCAACTTAAGTCTATTTGGACCTGCACATTTACACTTTATTGGTCAAATCCTATCAGTGACTTTTTCTGCACATGCTTACTGTGCGTCCGGCCTCGTTGTTGTGCCGGTTCATTGCAGAGCGAGCATCCGGTCTGTTCTCTCTGGCATCTGCAAATTCCCTTGACACCAGCACCCCGAACTCCGCGTCCTCGCTGCAGCCGCCCCACTTCCAGCCCTCGCCCGGTGGCCCCTTGTGGTGTGAGTCGCAGCCGCACATGGTGGACGTGCCCTCGGCGCAGGATCGGGTCACTGCAAAGGCAACACCGGCAGAGGCTATGGCATGAACGAACGCAGACTCTCTCGTAGCTGAAGGAGACAATCAAAGACAGACAGAGCAGGAAAAAAAAAAAAGGAGAGGCGTGTCAATCTTGGATTTAAATATGGACAAAGCTGCTGCCAACATCCAGACAGATACATTGAAAAGGCTCCCTCCAGGCAAAACCCTTTTAACACAACTTTTTGTCTATGGAAGCAGCAAATTTATGGGCAGGTATTTGCCAAAGGAAAGAAAGAAGAAGAGAAAAACAAGTAGCTCAAAGAAAACTCTCCTTTTTTGTATACATTTTTTAACAATTTTTGTTTACAATTTAGTTTACATCAGAGGCAAC
This sequence comes from Poeciliopsis retropinna, assembly GCA_010277075.1. Taxonomy (NCBI): domain Eukaryota; kingdom Metazoa; phylum Chordata; class Actinopteri; order Cyprinodontiformes; family Poeciliidae; genus Poeciliopsis; species Poeciliopsis retropinna. The sequence continues at coordinate 6,835,260 of VMRM01000023.1, read as the reverse complement.
AAGGATGAATCCCTGCCCTGAAACCTCCCCTTTGTGGTGTCAGGTAGGCCCCGGTGTTGAGTGGGAGCTCGGTGACCTCCTGTCATCCCCGAGGTGTGCTGCCGTGCATCTGGATAGTGTTTCAGGAATGTTGTCACCCCCTGCCCCTCCCCCTCACCCGTCCCAGCTCAGAGCCCAAGGGCCTCAGGTGAAGCCGAGCAGAGCGTCGGCCCGTTTCTTACTGACGCTGAAGGGATGGAGTTACGCCTCCTTTCAAGGGAACAGCTTATTATGTAATCAGATACCATTGTTTCACAATCACAGCACACTTAGCACAGCTCAGCCATTACACCTTACTAGCTCTGCTGTAGACTCACACAAGTATGACAGTGTGTCATATAGCTGACTTGTCAGGAGCGTTTACTGGCCTGATCTCTCCAATACAGGGCCGAGGGCAGATCTTATATTTTTTTTTGCCTTAACATGAACAGAGAATCAAACTCCCAGCTGCCCTCAGCTTTAGAGAAAACCCAAAAGGGGAACTTTACAAGACTCACTAATGCTCAACATGTCTCCAAGCAAAGTTGCAAAAAAGATTTACTTCAACGTCGAGCAAAGTCAAGTAGATCTTTATTGTCTTCTCAACCATTTGTGTAGTACACAGAAAGACGGAGGCAAAGTGGTCTTGATCAGCAGTTATCCAGCCTTCTTGGAAGTCTTTCGAGGATTTTCTTTGAAAGTTGTCTGCTTTATTTATCCTGTTTTCATACCATAGCCATGTTTGTGCACTGTTTGCAGCCCACTATGTTTAATTTATTGTCAGTCATAAATCCGGCAGTTTTGTGAAGGCGTCAAAGAGCATTGTGAAGACAAAGGAACACAAAACAGGGAGAAAAGATGCGGAAAACTTTAAAACAAGGTTGGGTTCTAAAAGAAAATCTCAAGCTTTGAACATCTCATGGAGCACCCAAAACATATTACTATCTCTGTGGAGGCAGCAGTATGCTGTGGGGATGTATAATGTTCAGGAGAGAGAGAAAGCCTAATCACAGGTGATGGGAAGACATAATTTAGCCAATTACAAGACTGTTCTGGAAGATTTCTGTTGCAGACGTTCAACTTCAAGATCACAACCCCAAAACATACAGCCAAAGCTACAATGGGATCGTTCAGATCACAGCATATTTATCTGTTAAATAATCCAGTCAAGGTCCAGATTAAGATTTTTTGGCACGACTTAAAAATACTTACTTTTGCAGGGTTCTCTATTGATCAAGACCTATTTAACAACAGTCTGTGCTATTGGAAGTAAATTTTGTAGAAATAAGGGATGACTCAAGACTTTAGCGCACTTTACAGTCTGCAGGTTGGGCTTCCTTTTCTTGCCCTGCCAGGACCAGTCAGACCCTGAAAACAAGCCCCCATGAGCCCTGGGCCCCTGGATCTCTGGCTGTCAACCAAGGCCAGCACTGCTCCTGCTACCTGCTGGGCCCATCAATCCGCCTTTGTTTCCCTTGTGTCACACTGTATTATCTGCACAAAGGACCCAGCGACTAGCGCCCCCACAGCCCCGCTCTGCCCAGAGCTGGCATTCCCTTAACTCCCCCTCCTCTCCCTCCAGCTACCCATTTCCACCTCCACTCTGAGCTGAAATGGCATACACCCCTTTTCCCCCCGCATCTTTACCCCTGGTTCCTTGGCCATTCACCAAATAGCAGTGCCAATATGCACCTGAAGGTGGCGACAGGTTGGACATCTGCAGAACACCCTTCTTTTTCCTTACTCCTAAAGAGACACACTCATCGTCTTTCCTTTGCTACTTCCTTTGCTTCCTCACCCCAAAGATCTAGATTTGGAGAGATCTCCTTTCAGGTTGTTTTCATGACAGAGTCAAAAGGGCGTGTGAATGGGGTGTCCGTGGGAGCTGGACTGTGTGGGGAGCGGACTGGTCTTCATGCACAGTAGGGGTTGAGCGGAGCCCCTAGGCCCTTTTCTGTTGCCTGTAATCTCATTTGGCCTCCCCTATCCCTTTTATTTGACTGGGGAGCTTGGACTGCTCACACTGCCCAATTCTGCCCGGCTTCCCTCTCCTCTGACACACAAGCTAATTCATTTCCAATCAGCAGGCTTAGTCACAATGTAGAAACGTCTACCTTTAAAATCCGGGTTTTGAGCAGAAGACATGGTTCTTTTGTTTCCTGTGTAAGGGATACTCCACATCAGTAGTTCTGTTAGTGAAAAGCACCTGATATATTTTTACAGTGCGTCAACTGCACTTATTGTACCCATCTGCCATTCTGTCAAATCAATATCTGTCTGAATAGAGTCAAAATATATTGCCTTGAAATGTTTTTTTTTTTTTTTTTTTTATGAGATTTTTACATTTTGTCAGATTACACCCACAAACGTCAGTGTTCTTTTTCTTTTAACGAAGAATATCTGAAAAGTATAGTGTGTATTTATATTCAGACCTCTGCGTCAGGACATTCTAGATCCAGCTTTAACTTGGATTACATACGCATCTCTTTTGGGGTATTCTTCCTTCTACCACCTTTCAACATTTAGAATCTGAAATATTCATATTTCAAAATAGCTCAAGTTTATTTAAATTGGACAGTCAGTGACCGTCAACACCAATTGTCAAGTTTTGAAACTTCAAAGACTCAAATTCTTCATTGACAATCTGTGGCAAAAAACTTGGAAGATGTTTGAAAATTGCCTTGCAACCTAACTGCTTTAAACGTCTCCAAATCTTGTATCCCTGATCTGTCTGCTGTGTTCTTTATTCTTCGTTATAGTTGCACAATATCGAATTGCAGTTATCCTTATCAATATTTCTGAAAATTCTCAATTTCAAAACACTGCTTAAAATTTTGGTTAATTGTTAATAATATAATTATTGTAATATTTAGCAGTAGTATAGTCCTCGTCCTCTTGTTATTATTTTTCCCTAATAAACCTCTGAGGCCTTCACAGACCAGTTGGATTTATGCTCAGATTTAGTTGTACAGAGGTGGAGAATGTGGACTGAGGCTTACTATGAAAGTAAAAGGGACTTCATACAAATACACCGTCATCTTTTCACGGTTTTATGTTTGAAAATATTTTCACAACTTTTAGTATTATCCTTCATCTAAGTAAAAATGTGCAACTTTCTTCGCCACAGAAAACCCCCAATAACATGCATTGAAACTTGTGTTTGTTACATGACTCAATGTGTAAAACCCTTACACATTGAGTCTACGAAAACAGTTAGTATTAAGGATCTACCTTTATCCAGCACTGGTCCGAAGATGGCCAGGTTGTCCTTTATGGTGGTACAGTTCCACCGGCGGCCTCTGAACTGGTGCTGACATTCCTGGATACCCAGTTTGACACCCTCAGCAACACTGGGCATGATCTCGATGTAGTTACGACAGAAGCGAAGCTGCTTGGCCACCAAGCCAGGGATGGAGCCGCATAGGAGGGGTTGGGAGCCCAGAGACGAGTACTGCTGCCCCAGGGCCAGGGACCTGTGTCACACAGCGAGAGATGGGGGAGAGGGGTCGACATTTTTAAAAGACAGCTACAGAACAAGAACATTCTTGGATTTTTTGGTGACTTTCCCAGGAAATGAATGAGTGGGACAATATGGTTGTGCTGAAATTGAAAGGATTTTCTGGACAAAAAGAAATGCACCCAACCCCTCCCTTGTATGGATTTTGCCTGGATTTGTATTTAGTGAGCCTGGGGGTTACAAAAGTTTCTTGTATGGAGCCCATTTAAGTTAGATAATATAACTCGTGTTAAAAAAATAAAAAATAAAAAACAGCTGAACCCCCTATGTGGGTCTTGGCTTGGACTTAAACTGGCATTAAGAAAATCAGTACAAATTTGACAACGCATGTAGGACCCATATGGGTCTCGCTTTTCACCAGCGTTGCTCTACATCAAACTTATGTTGGCAATTAACGTTGGCAGTTACTCCTGTCTGGAGTCAACCTATTTCCTACCCTCATTGGCCCCATATGGAATGAATTGACAAAACAATCTATACAAAAAAAAAACAACAACAACAAACAAGCAAATAAATAAGTAAACAAGCCAGAACAGTTTATTGGGCTGTGGCTATGTATTTCCGGTAAAAAACATTGGAATGCTTTGCTGCTGGATGCCGTGGTCATCCATTTTCAACTGGGAGCCCTGGACTCATACTTAGGGGAATTTGACTGCAAAAGAGATCATGACTTAAAGATGCTGACAGATTCCTATCGGAACATAAAGCAAACATGAGATTCTGAGGTTCCAAAACCGACCCCTCCATGACCACACCTTGAGGTCTTGTCCATGAGCAAAGCTAGCAGGATCAGAGGCAGCGGAGAATCCAACTTGCACTCAGAGAAAGCTCGATTGTAAGTTGAGAATATGGATCCAACTTGCTTTGTGCGCACAAGAACCGGAAGGCCTTGAGCTTCTTCCACAAAATGCCCTGCTGGACATGGTTTGAAGCTTCTTTTGAGACAAAATGGACAAAGAAACTCTCGGTCTGGAACTCTACAGATGTTGTTCCAGTGACCCGTGCAATACTGAAGAGGTGCATAACCTGCAAAAACCCAACAATATCCAGAGTCTTCAACATCTCATCCCCCACATCCAACTTACTATTCCAAGTACTTCAATGACTTCATGGTAATGGATTCACCTTTCACAGAGTCCCTTGACTCTGTAACCTCTGCAGAGGACAAGATGACCAAATTCATGAGATCTTTAATTAAAGAACTTGTTCACACAGAAAACAAAGGCAGATGTTATTCAAATGTTCCTAGTGGGACAAAATCTTATCAATAAAAATGATTATGTAGTCAGTATATTCTCAAGAATAGTAAATATGCCGAGTGAGTTTTCCTTGTAATGAATGTAAATATAAAAGTCTCTGATTCTGATTCTGGTCTGGAGCAAACCAATGTAGAGAACGAAGAGAGGAGTTATCTAGCTATGGATGGACATTGGACCTTTACATCCATAACCCTGCAAATAACCTCGTTCTACATCAGAAAATGTTTTCTGGCTCCTATTGTTCACATTTATGTATCTGATATTGACAATGCTGTTTGCATGGAGGCAAAAGGTCCAAACCCAACAAATACTCTCAAAATTATCCCAGCTTTAATCTGAAAACTGGTTTTGCTTAGACTTAAAACTTTTTCAAAACATCATGTCTTCCCATTTAGAGAAATATAACTAATTGTCTATAGCCAAAAGGAGACCAGAGATTAATAATTTTCTAAGGATTGATGATGATGATGATGATGATGATAATAATAATAATGATAATAATGATGATGATAATAAAAATAATAATAATAATAACTGCATTTTCTGTTGTCATTTCCTAATAAACACTTAAAATGATGGTGCGTTCGCTAAACGCACTCATGCTTAAAACAAACGACACCCTCTTTTAGTACTAGGGCTTTACATGTCACGACATATAACAATCGTCTGCTCCTTCCCAGGTTCTAAAATGATTCAAACCTAACCCCAAGTGTACAAAGGCATCCAATAGATTATACTGAGATTATACTGGTCAAATAAACATAAAGCAGAAAATAATTCCCTGGAGGCACACCCAATGATTGATTCATAAACATCTTTAGGAATAATATCTTGAACTAATAATTTTCTGTGTGACTTTATCCTTGTCTTACTGTTTGTGGAGAACTTCTTTACACAACATTGCCTCATTGCTGGCATGACATGAAAGTCTGGAAAAATGGTCACACATTTTAATCTTTGGCATACAGAGGATTCATGGTCGACCAATGGCTGCAAGGGGTTTAGGTCTTGTGGCTGCAAAACAGTCTCAAATCAATGCCATCATTCTTGACAATTGGAATGAGGTTTTTGTGCTGAAATGTTTTGGTTGGTTTCTTTCTGACATCATGCCTTGCAATTTGACCAAACATCTCTGCTTTGGTCTCTTCTGACCAATAAATCCTTTCTCAGGATGATCCACAGCAAACTAAAAAGTTCATTTGCTTATTGACTTAAAACAAGCTCCTACTTAACAGATCCTGGCTTCCACCATCCCATGCAAATGATATGCATGCACTTAATTTTTAATGCAACTTATTCTTTTTGTGTCATGATCTGTAGGTGTTTTAACTTTTAGTTTTATTTGTGTTTCTGGTTTTAGCAATATCTTACTTAGATCAGGTTTTAGATTATTGCTTTAGGCTAGTTCTTTTCATTTGTATATTATGATTAAGGGTTTTGTTTTCTTGGATTGCTGTTCCTTTGTCTACTTTTTATGCTTCTAATTTTCATTTCATGGCTTTTAGTTTCTTTCTTTCCGTTTTCCCCAGGTTACCAATATACTCACATCTCAGCTTTTCCACATCTTCTAATTACACTTTTCCTGCTCTAGCCCCCCAGCTGTCTCTACTTACTTCTGATTAGTTCTTGTTGGTTCATCTTCTACTTTCACCTCTTCGTTAGCATTTAAGTGCTTCATGGTGCATGTCTATAAAGTGGCTTATTCTATTACCCTCTGTTAATTACCATGGTTCTCAGTGTTTCCCTCCACAAACAGCAACTCACAATAAGCAACACCAGTGTGTCATAGGTTCCAAAAGGCCAGTGCACACTGAGATAAATGACTAATAAAGATTTTCTTTTTTCAAATTTTTCTCACCAATATTGTTGACATTTTTATTTTTCAGATCCTAAATGTTCAAAACTAAAGCAAAACTTAAACACTTTTCAAAATGTGCTTTTAGCAATTCCAAATCAGACATATTTTGTTTGTTTCAATAATTGCTGCTTACAGCCCATAAAACCCCAAAATGTTGTTTTTCAAAAAGAAGAAAGTTATTTTTTTCTAGAGCAGAAGTATAGGGTTAATTAAGAGTCTAAAAATTATCGGTAGATTGATTGTGGACTTTATAAAAACACAGTGGATCAACACCAGCAGTTGACATGACACTCCAAATCATCACTGACAGTGGAAATTTCTCTGTAAAGCTCAGGCTAGTTGGACTTTGTGCCTCTCTACTCTTTCCCCAAACTATGGGATCAAAGTAAATGTATAATAGCCCAGGTAAGACGCTTCTGACACTGTTTCTGTTTCAAGAATGATTGAACACAAGGAATGTGACAGTTGTACTCCACGTCCTGGAAACATCTGTGTGAGGTCCACACCTTTTGAATCTCCTCCAAACTCTTGAATGAGCATTCCTTTACCAACCTGGCAATGCTGTGGTTACTCGTGTTGCTTCTGTATCTTTTTCTGCCACAGTTTTCATCAGAAAATTTACACTCAGCTTTTCATTAACATGTCGGACGCAGTACTCTGAAAAGAATGTGTCTTGAGCTGTAAACTCAAGACAAAATGTGCTTGTTGTGTTGACAAGCACATTTCTGTAAAGTGAATGCTTTTACTGTCTGTTGTTAATATTCATCTTGGGCTTCTTGGTGTTGCAGGTTGTAGCACTGTTGCCTTGCAGCAAGAAGGCCATGGGTTCGAATCCCAGCCTGAATGTTTCTGCATTTTTGGGTCCTCTCTGGGTACTTAAAATCATTTAATCAATCCTCATGCCAACCCTTATCAGTTCCCTGGAATCTGGAAGCAAAGCACAGCAGCAGCATCCATACAATCCTGCAGCAGCAAAGGGGAAGACTGCCTCCAGTCTCAATAAGCTTATTAATAAAGTTTATACTAAGAGTTTTTGTTTATTTTTGTTTTTGTTACATTGGGAGGGGGAGTCCCACTCCGGAGCATGGATGCTACTGATTTAAAATATATATACATATATATATTTATATTTTCTACTTGTTAGCTTGGACAAATCTGCAGATCTGACTAATAAAACACAACAACTTGTTTCCTCGCTTTGAGAAAAGTCTCCTTCGTGCAAAATCATCCTTGCTCCTAAGTTGTTAATTTGTGGTTTTGCTGCTAGAGCTGGTGTTTCAGCAATAACCATTTGTGTTGCTTTTTCACTTGTAATAGACAAAAAAAAAAAAAGTCATGTCTTAAGCAATGAGCCATACCAGAGGACTCCTGCAGATGTGTCTAAACAAAGAATAATCACTGGGGAATCATGCCAAGGACTATTACACTTTCAATCAGGTAATTAATTTTAATTGCTTTATATTTCTTTTAAACAAAATGAGACAGAAACATGTTGGTCGTGCCTCACTTTTAACATGCTCAAACAGAACAGCACAGGTTCTTCCAGAAGCTCAAACCTCTCAGTGAGGATTAGTAAAGGAGCGTGCCGTGTAATCGTGACATTTTTTCCTTTCACAATGATAAACGTCGGTGCATTTCAGTGGTATTTTAAGTGATAGGCCAACTCACAGTCTTAAAGTGATTTACAAATAAGAAAGAAATAAAATTTGTTCTTTTGTATTCAGTCCCTTTTAATTTGCTTCCTCAATGTTGAGTCTGGTTTATCCAATTTCCCTCAGATGTTCTGTTATTAGAATTAGGTCTTGGACGTTTTCAAGAGAACATTTATGAACAAACAGCATCGTGAAGAGCAAGGGAAACAAACTTCAAGTCAGAGATAAGTTGTGGAGAAGTTTACAGAAACTTCTCCACAACTAGAAGATTATAAAACAATATCACAGGCTTTGAACATCGAACAAAGCAAAAATATTTCCTCATCAAAAAAAAAAAAAAAAAGGGGCAGCATCCTGCTGTGGAGACATTTTTTCTATCCAATCCTTGATCTGAAAGTCATGTGAGAGAATCTTTTGACAGGGCAACCATTATTTGTTTGCACATCGCATTTAACTTTGTCATGGTCTAATCCAGTAAAGGACCTACGTAATTTATTATTCATCACATGGTTTGTACCCATGACTCTCCTAGACAATATAACTAACAGAGACAATTCCTGCCATTCCTCCACAGAGTCCAGTGTACTGTACTGAACTGTGGGGAGGAAGTTTATTCCTGTTAAAAGGGAGCACTTCCTTGCCACAGTCACCTCAGGCTAGCTTACAAAGAGGGATTATTGCAAAGTCTACAGTTTGATTCAACCAGCTGTTCTTCTTTTCACAGATAGGTTTTTACCAGCTGCCATCAGGAACTAAGTTTTAAACCATTTATAATTACTGAATTGCATATTACTGATTAGAGGGATTTATAGGTCAGGACATTTATTAAATTCAACTTTATAAATCAACTTAATTGAACTGAACAGGATGAAGGTGAATGATGAAAGCAACAAGAAATCATGTTTGTCACTTAAAATCTCTGTAACATATATTGAAGTTTGTTGTGATCAAAGGGGGGGGGGGGGAATGTTCTCGGGATATAGATATTCCTGAAAGGCCAAACAAAACATTACATGAGAACATTTGCAGGGTATGAAGTGCTATCGAAAACGTCACAAGATGCCCCACCATTCAGGAATCCAGATGGATTACGACGGGTAAAAAGTCTGAGAACAATTGTTCGGCTCAGAGCAGCAACGTCCCAGAGGGTGCAACCCAATCACAGCAGGCGCTGACTCTGTCAGACGAATGCCCCACCTTGACACAAAAAGTCAAGTCATCCCAATCAAATGTTCGCCTTTATAGTTTCTGATCTAACGTGTGCTTTGTTGCATCGGGATATCAGAGCTAAACACTGTAATATGAAACCCGGCTGTTTTGCCTCTACAGCTGCTGTAATGAAACATGATGAGGCCATAACAAGCCGGGAACCACTTGTGTTGCTGGCACGATCGACACAGACACACAACAAACAATTCTTACGTTTCATCAGGAATGTCTGCCTCAAGGTTCTTAAAGTTCGGGAAACTCTCAGAATGCGGCGGCTGAGATGCTGTCGTGCAGCGTTAGCAACTCATCAATCTCCAGTCATGTTCCTGTCCTGCGCTTTACCCGAGCATTCGCGGCCACATTATCTCATCTGCCCGCCCTGATCCCACCAACATCACACAGTTCATGTGCTGCTGACTTCACTCCGTCTGATGGGTCTCTGACTAAGAACCTCAATTACACTGTCTGCTGGTTTGGTTACTGCCCATTAATCTCTCATTTGTGGTAAGGAGTGTCCCAACAAAGTTAGCCAGGTGGAATCCCGTGCAAAAGATTTAAACTTTCCCTATGTTTTAATTTTGTTTTATTCTGAGTTTATTGTAATCTTTCACAATGGTTTTGCTCATTGATGCACAGTGCATCAACATGAAGTGATGTTAAATTATCGGAATTAATCAGTCTCATAATTCTTAAAAACTGAAACGAGATGGGGCTGCACAGTGGTGCAGTTGGTAGCAGGAAGGTCCTGGGTTCGATTCCCAGCCTGTGCATGTGTGGGTTCTCTCTGGGTACTTCGGTTTACTGTTGGGTAAATTAGTCTCTCTAAATTCTGGGGATAGGCACCAGCACCTCCTATCCCCACTAGTGACGAGGGTGATGAAAAGAGATGTTAAATTATCTACAAACTTCTAACTAAACAAAACAAAACAAAACTTGGAAGTTAAATAGAACTAAATGGATGTAATGCTGAAAATCAAGAGTTTGACATTTTTTTCAAACATTATGGCATATTCAGGAGTCAAATATCTGTCTTGCTCTTCATCCCACTAATAAAAAAACCTTCAAGCTGTAAAAGCCATTGTGTTTTCTTTTTATGTTTTTTTTTAATAAAAAAAATAAATAAAAAGCTTTTCAAATTGTATGCTTGTTAAATAAAATCTGGTCATATTCTGGCAAAATGTAGGAATTAAGATTTTATTTCAGTTTATTTTTCCAAAGACATACATAAACATCTTTAAAATGGGAGTGACAAAATTTCTGAATTCTGTGTACCACATTTGCGTCAAGTGACAATGCGAAAATTAAATAAAACCCACTGACTGCAGCAAGGTAACAAAAAACAAAAATAACAAAATAAATATTTATATTTCAATACATTGTTCACTTTTGCCCCATCATTGACACGGCATTTAAGAGCTACTGTGAAGGGCGTAAAGCACTGTAGTCCTTAAGGTTGCTTCAGGTTGGATGGGCTGTACTGACAGGAATTTTGTTGTGCTTCGGTACAATAACAATAAAAATATTCTGATTCTGACTCTGCTGAACCCTGACCTGGTTTCTAAATTCTGATAATCTTATATGAAAAAAATAAATAAATAAAAGGAGATGAATTCAAAGTTTCTGACCCAAACTAAAAACAGAGTGGCATACTTTGGGGCAACATGTGGTGCCAGTTATGTCTTACAAAACCAGCTGTAATCTCTATGGACATCCCGTTTGCACTCTACTGTCTCTGTAGATAGAAGATGGTGGTTTCCCCAGTCAGAATCACAAAACTTGGCTCGGTATGTTATCAGTTTTAGACCAAAACAGCTAAGATAATTTTGATCTAATATTGTGACAGCTTTGTCATTTATCACTTATAACCTACACTTCTAAATTACAACGTTCCTATTATTATCTGTGAGGCACAGCATTCTGGTGGCCAACATCCCTATACTATAAGAGTCTGCCAAATTACAAGAGTCTGTCATTTACAGTTCCGATATCTTGGGATGATAGCTGCAAATCCATTAAGTATACAGCTTTAATATCTCTTTAGCATTTCACCTGTGCTCCATTATATATGACTAACCTCTGTTGTGTGGTAAATGCAAGCTGTGCAAATGCATTAAGAGCTAAATAAAGCAAGCTAAGCTGTTATGCACCATCCTCCAGATGTTATCTGTGTTTGATCCTCCTGAAAAGCATATTTCTCAAACTAGATGAACACCTCTGTGTGGTGTCTTCCTGTGGCGATCAAAGGCTTGACATGGGTGGGTTGAGTTCTATCCCCCTAAATCAATGTCAACACCTGTCAACTAATCCTATGCACTGCAGAACAAAAGTAAATCACAGATTGAAAGTTTGATCTGGAAGGGATTAAACATGGCTTTGGGTTAATTTTCAGATTCTACTCTTATTTCTTACATAGGCATAACTATGTAATGCCTTTACTTACATTTTGTAGTCCTGTGTACCCCTTAGAACAGTCATCCGTGTACTAAAACCATTGCATATGTGTTTACTATTCAATGTACATACATATTTTCATTAAAATAATAGGTCATAAAAATGAGAACAAATATGAATTGACTTAAGATCTGCATGAAACATCCCATAAGTGACAAGATCACTTCTTACTCAACCTTTTTAGGTACAAACTAACAAAAACTGTATAGCTATGAAATGACCAGCACCTGCTTTAATAGATTGCCTTTTTTAGTCTATTAAAACCCATCCCTAAAATGAGAACATACTTTGATTAAGAGGTCAAATTTTAGCACCAACAATCAGCAAATAGCTGTTTGTAGGAGATCATCAAACCATGAAGCTGATGGGCCACAGCAGTAGAAGCCCAAGCCACATGCCAGTTCTGTCACAAAACTTAAAGAGAATTTCACACAACTTCACCAAAATTTGACAATTTTGGTGAAGTCAAGATTGTGGAAAAAGTCGGCTGGCCTGATGCGCCTCGATTTCAGCTGCAATAATCAGAATTTGGCATAATCGTCACAAAAACCTGGATTCATCTTGCTTTGTATCACTGGTTTTAGCTGAAATTGGTGACGAGATGGTGAAAGGTGTATTTTCTTCGCAAACTTTGGGCCATTTAGCACCAATAACAACCTTGAATGTCTTGAATGTTGGCCTCTACAACCACCAGATCTCAGCATGTTGGGAGGCTGCGAAAGGTTGTTGATATACGAAACATCTGCAGCAAATTGCATGTAAATTTGGGCTAAAATCTGTCAAGATTGTTTCTGACACCTTGATACCCTGATGCCAAGAGGATTTCAAACCATTCCTAAGGCAAAATGAGATTCAACTCGATGTTAACTAGATTATGAAATAACAAATACTTTACTCGAGTTAAACTCTTGTTACTATGAACAGAAAGCTAACACATATTTCAGCTCTTTCCTGTGTTTTCATTTTTTCTAGCTTTTAAGAAAAATGAAAATTCTTCATTTGTCTGCTTGTTCCCTTTCCCCACTTTGTATGCATGCCCACACTACAATGTATGTACTATGCGTTCACGTTACTAGTAAAAAGCAACCAATGTCCAAAGAAAAACAACAAGACACATTCAGCCAGCCTCAAAAACTGCTGATTAAGACCCCTTTTAAAGGAAAAATCAGCTTTATGTTTTATCTACATTAAAACATCAAGAAACTCAGTCTTCCTATTAATTCGACCAAACCTCTTTCCCACCACTACAATAACATTGGCCCACTCGGTGAATTGAAGATTTCAAAAATTAATTTACCAACCACATGAGAGTTTGTGGTGGACGTGCTTGAACTACAAGCGGTGGATCTACAAGCCCATTTTTCTTCCTTTGCAAACGATGTGCCTCACTTGATCCATAAGAGCAGTTGAGATGAAAGGGATATCTTTTTGGCTAGGTGCTAATGAGAGTCTTAGCCCTGAGGGTTTATGAGGTTCATTGTGCAAACAGACACACACGCAGACTCATGCAGTTAGACCACATGTGTGCCGTGCTGATCCCGCCTGCTCTGCCTCACTTCTCGGAAGCCACGAACAACATGTCTTGACTGAGGGAAGGAGCAGCAGGCGAGGAGACCTCCTGAGAGGCTGAATGCCGAGGAAATCTGCTGCAGGGGGAACAGACGAGCGGCGCAGAGGCAGCAAACGGCAGGACTCTGGAGGTGCGTGCCCAGACTTGTTTGGATGGGGCCTCCGTTGCCCTTGGGGGGAGTTCACAGCTTGGTTGGGGGTTTTCTCAGTCTCAAAAACTGGGGTGGTGTGAACGCATGATGGGCCACTGGAAACCACAGAGGTAAAGCAAAGGGATTCCACCACACACCTTGCTGAAGAGCTAAATATCAGGCAATCACAAGACAGTCATCGTAAAAGCACGGACCGACACCCTCCGAGACAACTTGCTCCAACATAAACATAATCGCACTTCAGAATCTCTGAAGTGTTAATTTTGTTTATGTGAAGACATAACATGAGTCAAGGTGATTATGAGCATTTGGTCATACATAGGTGTGTCTGTATGCATTACAAAAGTTAGTGTGTGATGTGTCTTTTCTAAGGTTCTTTGAGAGACAGCAGTCAAGAGGGTTTACTCACGAATTTGTACCGTTGATGTATTGGTCATGGTCCGTAGATAACGGACTGAAGAACATTTGGTACTGACCATGTGCCAATTCATGACTGCTTTAACATCAAGTGAATGTCTCTACAATCTACTCAGACTATTATAAGTAATGTGATTATTTGACTCCAATAGATTGTATTTACTGAAAGGAAATGACTCACAGTTCCTGTTGGTTGTTGGTTCGATTAGGGATTACAGTCATATTTTATGATCAACTTCCCCACACAGGACCAAAATGAAAACGCAATCTTCTGAAAATAGGTAGTGTCAGCCCAAAAGCTTGACACCATCTCTTGGAGTCGATTGTGCAGTGGTAGCTAATGTTACATGTAGCTCTCACATGGACATAATTTACTTCTAAATTCGCAGTTCAGTAGTTCAGATCCATATAGTTAATTATCAATCTTTCTCAGCATCTTTGGGCTTAGTTTTTTTTTTCAATAGTAAAATGTTTTTTTTAATAAGCCATTTTAACTTTGGCTTTTAAATCTAAAGTTTGGAAACTCATGTAAAAAGCTTTGCAAAGAAACTATTTTCATGTACAGTTTGTGAACGATACCAATAACAATCTGACAGACGTTCAATCTGAGATATTTTACAAGAGAGAAGTCTCAAATTACTGTTAGAACCCAATAAATCAAACTGTTATATTAAGTCTACAGATAATTGAAATACAGCAAGTTTGAGCATTTTTATGTTTTTATTTTACCTTCATTTATCTTAATATTTAAGGCAAATGCCTAACTACAGATAAACTGGATAACACTGACAAACTATTGTGGGAGAATTTAGGATAGGAAATAGGTAGACGGGTATTATTGCTTAATTTGCGTAACAGGCCATCTGCATGTGATTGCATGTTTTTGCAATGGACACTGCTGGACGCTTCAAATGGAAAAAACAAAACTATTTTTTAGTTTTCATAAATTCAGTTTTCTTGAGCTACAACACATCACAGTAAAACAGTTAATGCTATTGTTTTTTTGGCAAATTGTGCATTCGTTGGACATTGAAAATCTTTGGGGAAAAAGAAATATGAGTAATATAATTATTACATATTTATTATATCTATTTGACCATATAAAAGCATAGCACAAACAGAGTGATTTGTTCTAGACAAACACATTTTCATATTCACATCCTAAAGCACATCATCCAGTGGCAAGTTTGCAGCTCCGACTCCAGCTGGGAGGGACTGTTTTATCAGGACTCAGTCGCTGTGAGAGTTTTGACAAGGGAAAGACACCCATGGCAGAGCCCACTACATGAGTCAAGTACATAGAGGAAGATAGTCTCTAGGAGTCTCTAGTAATACCAGAAAAAGTCACAAGATTTACTATTAGTTTCTTTTTTTGGAGAAAGTCTGAAGCCTGAAGTCAGTGACTATATCTACAAAGTTGCTGCATTGGTTTGCTTTGCCTGTTAAAGGAAATTGCAGCAAAATACAACGTCCATATGTCCAGCAGAGGGCAGAGAAATGCACTGCCACATGCGTCCAGTGGACTGTTGGGAATCGGTTGATCACTTTGTTTTTCCACCATGTGTTGTTTGCTACTTAGCTTGCCCTTAAAGTTTCTTCTTTATGTGCTCTGAGAGCACTTTGCTTGTACAAACAGATTTGACGTTGGCATTGAATTTGATGAAATACTTTGGAAGTTCATTGTGTTTGCCCACAGCAAATATTGATGACGGGCGCCAGTTGCTCTGAGCTATGTCTGAATAAGTTAACTTAGTTTTTAAGAAAAGTTATTAATAATGTTGGCTTATTCTGGGATTGTGCCTGAAGCCCCAAGCCCCTAGTGTGTTCCTCTGTGAGAAGACTTGTGCAGCAGCAGACTGCAAAAACATTGTTTGCATTAAACTTGGATCCACCTCCGGTTTACCTCTATATGTCGACGCTGCCGCACAGCTTTGTCAGATTTGCCCGGAGGACACCATGAGGCGCAGAAGGTACCGTGCACTGGAAGCATTGCCATCAAAGTCGCATATAGAAATCCCATAACAGAATCCGGGAAAGTAAGGAAAAAGTCATTTGAAGGAGAGTAAGTGGAACAAGCAAAGTTGCTGCCTTCCCTCCCCCTGAGGATAGATCTTTTTTTCTGATGGAGGCTGGAGTTTGTCCAAGTTTTATTGTTCTTTTTGCTACTCCTGTTTGACACACTTTATTTATTGTCCAAATGCTGCTGAATGATCAGATTTTTAAAAAAATGACAGAAACGCTCCAAAACAAAGGTTTTAGAACATGTCGTTCTTTGTCTTTACCACTCTCTGCTGACATTTGAATCGAAGTTGAGACAAAAAGCTCTATCTGTAAGCAGGGAAAGTGATCAGATTGCAAAAGTTGAGAACCTTTTGGTCCGTAAGAAAATGAGAGTAGCAGCAGCTCTGAAAGGCATCAGTAAAGTCATATCAAAATTAAACATAATGCAGGTGGACAAAACTGGCCCTTAGACTCAGTCTGAGCAACAGACTTTGTGAATTAGTCATGAGAGCAGATTGTCAGCATGAATCGTTAGCAGCATCTGATGCAACACGATGGATTGTTTGGAATGGCACGCCTGGAATTTCTTTATGAAAATTTAAAACATTATGCTTATGATTTAAAAAAAAAAATTTTTAATAAAGCTAATTGCTTCTTACTTTCTCATGGGTGGTTAGCTGAAAAAAAAAGTGTGAAACTTTAGAAAAATATTCGCAGAAGACAGCCTGCCAGTTCTCACATACTTTGCAAAGGTGATAGCCCAGCCCAGGGAAACCCCGCTCCAAATCTAACAATCTGCAATCTTTCTAGGGTTAACTCTCAACGCATGTTTTCGATTTTGCGGCTATCTCTTCCAAGTTGCTCAATTTAGCCTGATTTAGCAGAATTACTAGAAGTGCTGCAGATTTATTTGCATAGAAATGTTTTACCCCAGGTTAGGCATGTCCCAACTAAGAGGTGATAAATTTACTGTTGATTTGGATCCAGACCTGGATCTGGAGCTTAGCTTCTTTTTGTATTATTCACTGTGGGTGGAGGCTTATAATCTTGGACTGTACTTTCTAAAAAATTTCAAATCATATGGAGGAATTTGTGTTTTTTGTTTCCGTATAATTACTTTATTTATAAGGACATTTAAGAAGATTTCTTGTCATATCAATCTTGATAGACAAATAGATACTGGGATGAACAGAAGGACTGATGGATGGACAGAAAGCAACCAATTGACAATGTCAAAAACAACATTGTGGTTGACTATGGGTTCTATTGATGCTCACTCCGTCACACCAACAGATTAAGTCTGTAACACAACTCTGGACTAATCTACATAGTACTGCTATTTATGCCAGATTCTGATGGTACCCGCTAAATGTTGCGACATAAATCGAGACTTGTAGACAAGGCAAGATTTTTCCAATCTGTTATGGTTCAATTTCGGAATAGTCTGCTGGTCAGTTTCTGGTTGATAGAGGAGTGGCACTCAATAATGCTGCTGCAACCCACCTATTTGACTTTTGTTGCTTTTCTATAATCTCAAATCAGTCTGCCCATTCTCACCTTATGTCAAGGTGTTTTTGTTGACACAACAGCTAGTCACTGGATATTTTTTCATTGATTCTGTGTAAACCCAGTTAAGAAAAAAGATCCCTATAAATAAGCAGTTCCTTAAATATTTAGAACAGCTACTACTCACCCCTTCTTTGTTCTGGATTCTGTTACTCAGGCTGATCTTCTGCAAGTTACCATTATGTCTAGATACCTAAATGGATTGAGCCTTATGATAAGCTGGTTCATATTTTGAAGTAACAAGCAATTAAACAGACGTGCCTGATTTCCTGGGTGGTGACTGTATGTCAAAAATTAAAATATTTCCACCTGGGCTGAACTTTGCTTCTGGTCAGTGACGTGACGGTTTTGATCACTGGTGTGATCTGAACATCTTTGTGAAATGTATTTTGCAAATATTTAACCTTTATAACATCTCATATCGGTGAGATCAGCGAGAAGATTTAAAATAAAGCATGTGTGTGTGTCCATGCTTGTCCTCTAATGATGTCTTAGCCCCTGGTCATTGTTGTTTTCCCTTTGAGGAGCTGTCTGCTCTGTGTTTTACTGTAATGGCTGTGTAGCAACGGAGTTTGTCATTTCCTTCAGAAAAACGATGCTTGTCCTTTGATGGTTTGTTAAGATCATGACTCACCTTCAGTGCTTTGAAATATCAGAAGCCTTTGAAGCTCTCACCTAGCTCCAGTTTGACTGGATAGTGTGTCACATGTTTAATGTTTTAGATGAATATGTGCAATAAACTCCAATTAACTGATGTAAGAAAAAAAAACAACAACAACTATAAATAGCCTTTAGTCAGTCATATTGTTAAGTGTAGCTGTTTCACTTTGGGTGTAAAGATTGAGCAATCTTCTATTTTAGAAAAAAAAAACATTTGAACACATTCAAGAAATTATGACAGCTGTTGAATAACCTTTTTGGATGATCTGAATGTCTACAAAAAAACCCCAAAAGACAAAACAAACATCCTGTACTTTCACTTTAATACTTTTTTTTTGCATAGTTAGCATTTTTTGCCAATCACAAGTATGCTTTCTTGGCACAATACAATTGGATTGATTCTTATGACAATACATTCTGAAGTAGCTTTTAAGATTAAAATATTTGAAAGTTTGAGTAATTTTGTTATTCAGAAACTCACAATAACTGACGATTCATGGTAGATACAATACACAAACTTAGCCTGAAATACATTTAACATTAACATTCTTCTCAGTTTGTTCTCTCAACCACAACCAGACATTACCAGGATGGTAAATAGCTAATGAAGGAGTGAGGCAAATGAAGATATGTCATAGTTATTTGTTTGCCGAATTTCATCCACTCCTATTCAGAAATAAATCTTAAAACCAGTCTTAGTTATTACAAGAATTCAGTTTGACTTTGTTTCAACTTGTCGTAATTGGAGCATATGTAAAATTATTAAAAGTCATTAGGTCAGATCCAACATTATCGTTAATAAACCAAAATCAAAATGGCACATTTCAATAGAGTTTTGGAGGTATTCTATAAATAGAATTAGAGGAAATCCTGTGCCTGCCTAACAATTACATTTTGTATCCATCGCTCACAAATTCTTCTCCAGAACAAAACTCTAAACCACTAACTCTCCAACTAATTTCATGTTGGCTCCTTTCTTCTTGCTCAGTAGTGTTTGATATATAACTTGTCACAGCCCCCAACTCCACACCCCAGTTCATGTAGTGTCCGACTTCTGGGCATGTAGCCTACTTTTACTGAGCCATCCAACAAATTTCTTGAGGACTACAATTGTATATCGCTCAAAGTTGACCAGTATTCGACAATTTATATCCAAGATTCTAAACTTCTATTGGATTGTTGCTGTGGTTGCTCAGTCATGGCCCACTCCAGGCAGTTTTTGAAATGTTTAGATTTAGGGAATCAGATGAGGAACTCACGAGAAGCAATACTGATTAGCACAAAGAGTGAGTTCAGGTCACACTGATGAGAAGAGCAAGATCAGACAAGGATCAGATCAGCAGAAACTAAAGGAGAGTAACTGTAAATAACACCATGAATAGGTCAGGGCACTTGAGGGTCCAAAGTACACAAAAGTATCTTGTACTGTTCTTAACCCGCTTAAGAGATTGGAACTGCAATACTAATAACATCATATTGATTCTGCAACTTTGCTTCAATATGCTCTGCATATTTCAAGCTAAAATTTTGAATAGAAAAGAAATGTTACTTTTTGTTGCTAACTGGGGAAATTTAAGTGGGCCAACAGCAAAGCAACATATATTAAACTGGTAACTTTTGTAAAAGCAAGAAGTTACAATATTATCATCATCATCATCATCACAGCAGCAGCAGCAACAAAATATTGGTTTATTAAAAGAATATGAAGATAAAGAAAAATCTGAGTAATGCTAAGAAGGCGTTCAACAATGTGGCTTCAAGCTATGTGGTTCCTAAACAGACATGGACTTTTACTAGTCTAAAGTTTTAAATGCATTTGATTTCAAACCCACTATGGTTACCATCCTACCACTGCTTCAAGCTGTTGAAGCTTCAACAGCTTGATCTACATTTCTGCTCTCATCTATGGCCACAAGCTCTGGGTAGCGACCAAAAGAGCAAGATTGCAGATAAAAGTGGTGAAAATGAGTTTCCTCTACAGGGTGTCTATGTTTTCCCATAGAGATATAGTGAGATGTTCGGTCGTTTGGGAGCCGCTGCTCCTCCACATTAAAAATAGCCAGCTGATGTGGCTCAGGCATGTAGTTAGGATGCCGCCTGGTTGCCTCCCTGGTGAGGTGTTCAGAGCCAGGATGAGACCCAGAGGAAGACCCAGGAGACACTGGGGGGGCACTGTGTTTCTCAGCTGGCCTGGGAGCGTACTGGGATTCCCCTGAATGAGCTGGGGAGAGGAAAGTCTGGGCTCTTCTGCTTAGACTGCTGGTCCTGCGACTTATTCCCCAAGTAGAAGGAAGATAACAGATGGATAAATATTATTTTTGTTTTAAAAGAAATTACACTTTTGACATGGAATCTACTATGATACTGTGGGAATTGTATATTTTACTCAAATTTATCACACTGGAAATATTTTATACCAACCCATATTCCTAAGTGACAATTTAACTAAGTATTAATACTTTTCAGTGTGATGACATTGTTTCCTCAAACAAATAATACTTTATTTTTTCCTGTTCTGTCATATTTATATTCAAACAACTGATAAAACTTTTGTTACATCAGTTTTGCATTGAACAAAGCAAAGACCTACTTTCATTATTCTGAACTGTTGATCTTTGACCAACAGTTTGTGTAGTTTATTGCCCTTTAGAATGATGTGAACTGCATTTTGTTTGCATTGAGAAGCCTAAAAACAAAAATCAATAGAAATAAATCTTAAATAGAAATTATGGCTTGGGAAGTTGTTGGTTTCTCATTAATCCCAGCATCAAAGTCCTATAGGTAAAGTATATTAATAAAATTCAGGGCTTGTTCTGATTTTTATTTCGAGTTATCACTGAGCTAAACAAGTAGCAAATTATTCTGGTTTGCAGCTTGATGGGACATAATCCCCAGATTTGGGAAATGGAACACGTCAGATCACAGCAGTGGATGTTTTCACTCCTAAGAGAAGAGTTGTTGTATTTTAATGTTACACAGCCATTTATCTTTATAAGCAATGTAATATGCATCCACTGCCCCTGTAAAAATAAAAGAAAAATTGCTTCGAGCTTAGTTTCTAAAGAACAGCATTCTTTTGGATGTTCCAGAATTGTTTTTCCCACCCACTGGAGGAGTTTTCAGAGTAATACGTGGGCATCCTTGGTTGTTCCAGAAAAGCCGGCATTTTCTCACCATAGGCAGGTGACCTCTTAGCTTTTGGAACTGGGGACTGAAGGCTTGGAGGGGACGGGGATGATTGTCACATAATGACATTCCTGAAACCCAGAGATGGACTCCAGAGTCCTGCTAAAGCCACTCTTGCTGATCTGGAAATGTTTGTTTGGTAGGTTATTATAATAGAGTGAAATCTTAGGTGCTTATTTGAGCAAATGCTGCTAGATTAAGGAAGGAACCTCTTCAAGTATTTTGAAGGGGTTTTATTACAGCTGAGATGCTCCAGTTGTAATCAGAAAATCTGATTTTGCCTTTAAGAAGTTGCCTACGTTTCTCTTATTCTCTTATTATTTTTCACCTTTTCCTATTTTGACTCTTTTTTTTTACTTTTAAATTGAACTCAAAAGGTTTTCCAGGTTTTACTGGAAGCAGCATAATGAGCTGAATCCATGCAGTGTGCCTTCCTTCTGGCAAAGATTAACAGGCAGAAGTGAAGGCAATAAAGCAAAAAAAAAAAAAAAAGCAGTTATTGTATTTGAACATCCTGCTTCTCGATGTGAGTTAAACCGCCGCTGATGTTCGACGGATATTATTGGAGAAAATTCAGCCAAGTTAATTCTTTGTTGAAAGTGACTGTTGTTCTTTTTCATCCGTCACCGTTATTGCAGAAAAGACAAACCCACTGACAGAGCGGCTTAAAGTAAAGTACACCGGCTTAACACGTTATCACGTTTTTGACCTGTAACAATATCTGTGTTTAATAGGTTTGTTGGTTTGTTGCGCAATTTCTACTGAATAATCTTTGCAGGATGCGTGAGTCAGGTCGGAGGTTTTAGTTGTTGTCAATTCACATACAGTGTCTTAAAAAAGCTGCACCTCTTCGGCTACAAAATTCAGTGCATTGAATTTAGATTTTATACGGAAGCACAAAGTGAAATAAAAAGAGCACATCATTTACAATAATCACAATAATAATAGTAGAAAAAAAAATCTAACCACCTTTTAAAATAGACCTCATCGGTGTCTAATTTAATCTCAGCACAAATCCAGATGTTCTGTGAAAGCCACACAGATCACTGGTGAACAAACAACATCATACAGACCGAGGGACACAGTGCTGCCACTGCAACGGTCGCGGAAGATTATCTGGTTGAGAGTACAAACGACCTCAGCAGGACAATGACCCTAAACATGCAGCCAAAGCTAAAATGCAGTGGTGGAGATCAAAGCCTGTGTGTTCGAATGGACTAGTCAAAGTCCAGACGCAAATACCATCAAAAATATGTGGCAAGACTTGAAAATTGATGTTCATAGACACTCACTCTACCACCTGACAGAGCTTTAGGTATTTTTCGTTGAGCGAAAATTTCAATTTCAAAGCTATAAGCGTGCCGCATTTTAGATTTTACATGTAAAAACGTTTGAAAAGTGACAGAAATTTATAAAACTTAGTGCTAACCGACTGGAAAAAAAAAATCCCCATTGAAGATTGTGGCTGTAATGTGACAAAGTGAGAAAGGCTGAGCACATGTAGAAATTTCAACTTCTACATATGAAAAAAATATTGAAACTGTAATTACAGGGCAAGGTGGAGGTGCAAAGTGTTTACTCAGAGTGACTGGATACAAATGCACTGCATATGTTCTATGTTTTTATTTGTAAAAAGTTTATAAAAGCATAAATCCTTTTCCCTCTGCTTCACTATTATGCGCTAAGTTGTATTGGTCAATCTCATAAAATCAATGATGTTTGTAAAAACAATATGAAAAAGTGGAATTCACACTTTTGACAACTTCTATCTATCTAACATGACTGCATTTATAAAGTTTTCCTCACTTCTAAAATCGGTAGATTTACACTTTAAGCTTCTTTTCTTCTTTTCTGACACTTCATCTCCGTGCGTGAATGCACATCCCTGGAGTTACTTATGCTGTTTTGTTTTCTACGGCCCGTCTTGTAAAAAGGAAGGCAGCCAGGCGTGTAGCAGTCAGAACTCTCTCCAGCTCGTCCCGCCTCAGCTTGAGGATTTATGGCAAAGTCATCGCTACCACTCCCCCACCCCTCTGCCTCTCCCCTCACACCCACAGCAGCCCCCTGAGGAAGAAGCTGAGAAGACGCGGTTTGGGCCCTCGCTGAAACTCTGCACCCTCCTGCTTGACGCACCGCCACCTCATTTTGTCTCCTTTCAGAGTCCTGCAGGGCGACGCCACTGACAGCCCCGTTTGACACCTAGACTCCAGTCACCTGAAGCTACAGTCCCCCATCATCCTCTTTCATCTTTACCCCCCATCTCGCTCCTTTCTCCTGACCCCCCTACCCCACTACCTCCTACACGTCAAAATTTGGTACCCAAATCAAAGGTAAGTCTGCATTGTTTGGGCTCAAACAGTACACCAGTGTCATGTAAGCTCATTGAAGAGAACAGCTGCAGGTAATTCACATGGAGAGAATCCCGAGCTCTTTGTCACTGTTGTCTTGTGACTGTCGCTGAAGCCAGGCGTGGGCGTGAAGTCCTCTCTCCCATTAACGCTTCAGCCCTGTGGCCTGTGTGCTTGGCAGCTGCCTGCTCTGTAAACGAAACCAGAAGAAGATGCTCGCGGTTTGGACGCCACCGCAGTGGGACCACATGCTGGTGGAGCTACTGGAGCGCAGTAGCTCCGACAAGTTCTGTGCAGTGGGCCAAGAGACACGGAGCTCTGTCGTACGTGGGCTTGTTTATGTTACAAAAGACCAGATAGGAGGTTAAAAGGTCAGAGATTTGTTTTTTTTTGTTTTTTTAAATATATATATATTTGTCCAAAGGCGGCAGAAACAAACCTGACAAACTTCAGTTTTTGGCTGGTTACTTTTGCAAGTAGTGGAATGAAAGAAAAAAAAAGGGGTTAATTCTAACATGCAATTGGGATGAAAAACATGCTTCAAAAACAAAAATAAAATAAACAAATACATAAAAACATTTGAGCTTAGGCACAGTTTCTTCTCTAAATGTCTGTATTAATTGAAAAATAATATTTCAGGGGATCTTAAATGTTAAGTGTTGACACACTATAGACAATCAAAGCAAAACCTTAAACAGTGCCTACGGTGGTATGAGAGAACTATTAATAGTTCAGGGAAAAAGAAGTCTGACTTTCTCTAAAAAGCAATCATTTAAAAAACCAAAACAATTGGCATCCTGTGTTGCCTCTTCAATGAGCTGGTGAACCCCCACAGATTTATTGACGTGAGTTAAAAGGCAAAATATAATTTAGAATAATTTAGATGCTCCCAGAAGTAAAATTAATCCTTTTTAGAACAACACGCTCCATAATGATAAATGGACCAGAGTGTGGAGGGGAAAAAGCACGGCAAACCTTTTCCGTTGCACTAGTATTTGAGGTTAAGATTCTTTGGACTGGGCCGGAGAACATTTTTCCACGCAGTCGACTGAAAGTTGCACCCTCAGAAAATGATCATTTGACCCAATAGGCTGACAGTCTGATGCCTTAAAACTGTGAATTTTGATATTTTACTCACCACCAGATGGGATAGCCTCCGAGCACCCGTGAGCTGGACAACCACACACACAGCAAATATCCAATCAGATACAAATCCATGAGGTAAGCCTTGTCAAGTGTGTGTAGGTGGATCAATACACAGAACTTGCAATAGGCAGTGTAGAAGAGTTTCCAGGATGAAGAGCTTCTAGAGTAGCTTAATTGTTGAATGAAGGGGAAATTGAAATATTTGACCAAAAAAAAAGAAAAAAATATCTTCCTCCTGTTTTTCCCCCTCTCTTTCTTTGAGTCGGGCCAGGAAAGTGTGTCTGTCTCCAAGTAGTTAAGAGAATAAGTGTCTCTTACACTCATGCACACGCTCCTACCCGTCCTCTCCTTCCCTCCCTCTCTCTGAGGTTCTTCCCTAAGGTAGATATCTTTTCCTCTCTCTCCCTACTTTTTTCTCCCTCAGGATGCCTCATCCACAGGCCCAATATTAAAGTGGAGGGCGGGTGGGGTGGAGATCTGGTGGTGTTGGAGGGTGTGGGGTGGGAGATGGAGGGGGGAGGGGGGTGCGGATTGTAGGATGAGGTTTGGAGATGTCAGCTGGCAAGCCAATCACAGGAGATGGCCTTAGGTAACGAAAAAAAAATTATTATTCGTTCCCATCTGTCAATCACACGCCACCCCCTGGTAATGTGGAAGAGAAAGGATAGAGTGCAAAAAGAGAGCGAGAGGGAGGGAGGTATTGGAGGGACAACATAAAAAAAAAGGTAAAGTGGAGTTGTTGCTCAACTTGTTTAATCCGTGATCAGAAAAAAAAAATCCCCCATGAAAGTGGCCGGAGGCAGGTGATGAGGACTTGGGAGGAAGCTTGGCAGTACCTGCTGACACACATGCTGACATTGATTTGTATTTTCTTTTTTCTTTTTTTTTTTTGGTCTTTTTGTTTTGTTTTTCAGAAGCTTTGTGCCCTGACTAATTGATCCGGATATGACCGCTGCACTCTCACTCACACATCCCTCTCCTGTGCAGACATACGGGGAATTTTCCAAACTGTTATCCTCCCAACCCGTCTGAAGAAGAGGGCTTAAAAGGGGTCCACAATAAAGCCATAAAACGGCAGAGAGGTGGTTGGGCCAGGCACACAGGGGTTATGTGCTCCAGCGGCCCAAAGGCGACACATTTTACATCAATACTATTGTCATTCTGATGGGCTGTGAGGCGAGCAGCCGTGGGACAGAGTGGGAGAGGGGTGGGTGGGGGGCAATGAGGAGGGACACAGAGGGTGAAGGAGGAGGGTGGGACACTTGAGATGATCTTAGCCTGAAGAGAACATGCAGGAGATAAACCCACAAGGAAACTGATCAGGACGAAAGCAAACAAGATACCCAGACAAAGATCAAAGGAAGGCGGTTGTACTGATGAGTTATCTGGATTGTCAAATCGGTCTCAGTGTCTTGCAATGCAGTGCCTCAACCGCTGTGGCTTTTTCACAGTTTGTCACATTACAGCCACAATCTTAAATAATTTGTTGGGGTTTCATGTGATGGTAATGCAGCATTGTGAAATCATGATCTCAAAGGCTTATACAAATCATTATCTGAAATGTTGCGTGGCCATGTCTGCAGCAAAGTTATAGTCCATTAAACTTGTTCAAGCAAAAAAGCTAAAAGCTCAAACTGAATAAAATACGTCTCTGAGCATAAATGTCAAGTCTTTCTTGAAACTCCAGAGAGTGACCTGGCCATTATTTGAGCCTTTGTAGCTCTGTCTGAATTTCTGTGCTTGCTGTTGTGCTTGAAGCTGAATCTGTCACCCAGTCTCAAGACATTGTTAATTTTCCGCTCAGGATTGCTCTATGTTTTGCTCCGTCTATCTTTCTATCTGTTGACAAGCTTTCCTCTTCCCGTGGAGGAAAATATTCCCAACAGTATGATGCTGTCGCCACAACCACCACACAGATTAAATTTTATTCTGCACCATGTTTTGCATGTTGGTCAAAAAGTTATTTGAACAATCTATTTTTTTTGCCAGTCTTTTGTAAAATCCAGATGTGTGAAGTGCAGGCCTAACAGAAGTTGTCCTGTCAACATATTCCCATATCTGAGCTGCAGATCTCTGCAGTTCCATTGGACCTCTTTGCTACTTTCCTGAATAAGGTCAACAGACATTGTGCCAGCCTTTCTAATATATAATCATATTTGCAGCAATTCAATGCAAAATGTTCAAGGCTTTGGATGATGTTTTATAATTCAGTTCTGCTTTATTCCTGACCTGTCTGCTGTGTTCCTCTTCATGATGCTGTTTGCGCTCTAACGTTGTCTAACAATCCTGATGCCTTCACTGAACCGAGGGATTTATACTGAGAATGAATTACACAAACATGGGCTCTATTACTGACTCGTTCATTTCTGAATCAATCAGTTTCATTGCAGTTCGTTCTGGGTGTCAGAATAAAAGGGCTGAATACAAATGCATGCTATACTTTTTAGATTTTGATTACACACCCTAGTTGTACGTCACAGCAGATTTTTAAACTTTAAATTTAAAAATTTAAAGTTTAACTGAGACACAGAAAGTGGTGCTTTATTGGACTGAATTGGCACTTTGAAGCCTTTTACAGAGTTTACAAAGTCACATTTCCAATTATTTCTTTTTTAAAATTCAATCATGAATGTTCAACTTCGGACAGAAGATTTCATACTAGAGTTTGACCTGAAAAGATTCTACTACTAATACTTTATGTTTCAAATAGCTTTCATTTCTAGCATTTCACATCCACACATGCAACTCACATATCAAATTCTAGTTATTTTTGCCTTCTTTCACTCAGTGTTTCTTCCACTTTTCCAGGAAAAACTTCTTTTTTTTATTAAATCACCACAGTCTGCAGAACTTACTTCTATTAGATTTTAGCTCAGAATTTCTGTCTCAAAGGTGAAAGTTAAAAAGCTTTTAACTACCTTTATTAAATATTGCATACAACTAAATATTTAAACATGTGGACAGCAACAAGGTTCTATCATTAAGGGTTCAACATTTTTTTCAATATGCCAGAAAGTTTTAGCACAGTGAATGCTTGTTTGAGAGTCACTTTTTGTTTCTGTTTTTGATAGAATACTCCCTCTTTCTCCAGAAAAGGTGGGAATCACCATAGCAACCAGTGATTATAAGCTCTTTTCAGGTTTCTGGTTCTCACATGACTCAGCAGGCTCTTCTTTCCCATCATGGTCAATCATCAGGTAAGCTTTAAATTCTCACTATAGATATCTTAATTTGATGTGTGTTAAATTTTCTAACAGTAACTTTATGGGCACCTTAAATGTTCTCTGAACATATCCTAGTAGAAATCTATTTTTTTTTAACCACTTTAACTTCCTTTTCATATTTTTTTTCCCAAAACACTAAGGAAGAATTTGACCCATCTCAGAACAAACAGACTATAACTTTTGTGTTGGTTAAGCAGACTTTCACGAGGCATTAAACAATAAATAGATGGCGAAACATCTATTTATTGTTTATTGCCTCCAAAATAATCTGGGATTAGTTGTAAGCGTCTTACAAAAAAACTCAGAGATTTTGACTCTTTTTGTTAAATGAAGGCCAAACATAAAGACTGACACAATTTGGACTTGACAGACATATTTTAATTGATTTATAAAAATCAGAGAACATTATTTGATCAAACTGGTTGCAATGTTGAAGTGGGGCGAATGGGAACTTTCCACAAGTTCCTTCTATTCTCAACACTGCAAAATCTATTTCTGGCACCTATAAACAGTTTATTTCTTAGCAACAACTTTGAGCCAGGTCAGAGGAAAGAACAGCTTTAAGGTGAGCTTGGGTTGGTTCAATGAAGTTATCAAAATCTGGATAAAGCTTAGGTTTTGATGTAACTAATTTGTGATAAAAACAACAAAACTTTGAATCCTGAATATCAATGCTAACAAAAAGTTGTATTAAATTAACAGAAAATCAGTCTCTAAATTCAACACTCAGCACAGAGAATAATTAGGTCAAATCACAGTATGAGATGATTGACCATTGGCTTTTTCGTAACACCAGGTGGAGTTAACTCTCACTTTGTAGTGATGCTGGTACCAATTGGATTAGATAGTTTAATTTTACCAATTTAGCAAAGTTGGTTAAATTATGGCAACATTCGGAATTTTGAGAAAAATAATTGAATTTGTATGAAACTATCTCAGTTAAACTATCTCACTTCACTGAATTTTTCCATAAAAACGTATGAGGATCATACATGCAGGAAATCCTTAGAATAATGCAATATATTAAATATTCTCTTCTTTTTGAAGAAATGTTTTATGTCTAATTTAATCTGCGCTGGACTGGTGATCTGTCCAGGGTTTACTCTGCCTCTCGCCCAGTGACCACTGGAGAGAGGCACCAGCACCCCTCACTAACCCACTATGGAAAAGGGTGTAAGATAATGTAAGATCATTTAATTTTTAATTTCAGAAACATCAAGTGATTTACTCAACATAACACATCAAAGACAAAATCTTGTTCTACTAATTAAAAGAGATATTAACAAGATATGTTTTTTATGTGAAGAAAAAATTTACCTGCAATGAGTTCAACTACAGCGAGTCACTAGTTGGAAATTTTGTCCCACCAATGAATTCTAGCAGTGAAGTGTTTGAGGTGTTTATTGCATGTAAACCTCCCAACATCTGAACCAGAGCAGAATTGTGACCTCTTGACTATGTCCAGGACTTTTCATTCTTACCCGCTCCTTGGTGGAATTATTGTCATTTTTTGGGTCGTTGTCATGTAGCTGGTTCCAGTTGTACTTTAGGTTTATTTATTTTACAGAATGACTCAAATATTTCTCTGTAATACCCAGTAGAACTCATGGTGGCTTTTCTTTGCGATGTGAAAAAAGTCCTATTGCGGCAAAGCACCGCCAAAGCATGACACTTCCACTATTATGCTTTGCAATGCTGTGTGTTTGGTTTATATAACAAGATTTTAACTGTTCTGGTGACCCATTTTTGTCTAGAAATCCTGGTCTTTTGACTACATTTTCTCTGTCAAACTTCAATCTATTCTTCATGGATTTTTTTTGAGAGCAAAGCTTTCCTTCTTGCACACCCACTTATAAAGCTATATTTGTGGAGACGCTCTCTGATTGTACAGACAAGACACTTTTATATCACAGTTATAAAAGCCCGCTGTAACTTTCTAGACTTTTTAGGGACTCATTTTTGCATTTTGCGTTTACTGTAAAGGGTGAGTTTGTTTGGCCAACCAGACCCAGGCATGTAGGCAATGTTTTGGATGTACTCCACCTGCTCATTATTTTTCATTCAATTAAATGACTCGTAAAATTCCTTAAATAAGCCAGCCACGCTATTATCACTCAGCAGACACATAAGCTGCTAATATCTACAAGGCCTCTGGCAACTTTTTGATTCTCACAGTGATGTTCAGTCTTACTTCAGTGAATATAACAAACTGTCTGAAGTTTAAAAAAATAAAATGCTGAATAAATATGTTTACCTAATTTTTTTTAAACTTCTGTGTGCAATTTTAACCATTTTAAGAGGAAAATTTTATTTCTAGACAGGTTAAATATTTTAAAGTTATCATTAAATATTCATATCTTACAGTATTTTTTTAAAAACTGAATTTTATAAGTAGTTTCAGCATTTTCTCATTATCAACAAGTTATTATGCAACTTCTCCTTTAATACTTTAGGAAAACAGCTCAGGTCTCTGTTGTGGTGCCAAAGGGCCTCTGTCCTTCTGATGGCAACCTCTGGAACCTTAGTTACGTGAACGAAGAGGGAAGCTCAGCAGGAGCAGTGTGTGTGCTTTCCGCAGAGTAGATTGCATGTCTATTGCAGGGAAAGAGCCCAGTGACCATAGCTTAGAATTAGTAGTTGGATTCCTCCCTAACCCCATCAGCCGCCCCTTGGTGTTTCATTTCCCTTTAACAAAGAAGTTTGGGAAACGAGCACTGACTGAGTAGCCTTCGACCTACTGCCTGTTTCTGAAAATGTGGGGGCTAAATTTTGTAGAAACAGATCGATGTCCTGATGTAACGCGTATAAAGCTCCCTCTAACTAATACGGGAGTATTGTCCTTTATAACCAATCGTTTTTCACCAGCTCAAGTCAACATGTGGTATTGTCAATGCGGTGCTGACAATGAGGCACGTCTGTTTGTAATTATGAATGCTGTTGTGTGTTACAGCATCGTCAGAAATGTGCAGAGCTCAGCTTTGGATGACAGCTGCTGTGTGGGAGCGACAGACAGTGATTTGAGGTCCAAGGGTAGGTTAGGAGAATGTCAGTGGTCTTATTTATGAGTACAGGCGAAGGAATCAGTCTGCGGTCTGAATCCGAACAACATTGAGACCACATTTCCCAGGTCGAGGCTGCAAGTGCAACACAAAAATGCCTGGAAAAGCAGCAGCAACTGAGCTCCATGTCGCTGGAAACGAACAGCACTTGTGGTGAGGGTTTTTAGAAATATCTGCAAAAGAAGACCACAATCTGTGAGAAGGGGGGAGGCAAACACTGGGGTCCCCTACCGTGCTGGTTTCTAGGGTGACCTGAGAAAGGCCATAACCAGGTCCGGCTCTTTCTTAGGCCTAATCAGCGTATTACCACAAAGAAGGACATGTGTTAAGCCCCCCACCTCTCTACCAATCCTACTCAATCCGAATAGCATGGCTGGACACAGGCAGCCAATAAAACCAGGATTAGGAGGGTATTTAAACACACTGAGGCTGTTGCGAGAAAGTTTCTGAACATACCCAATCCCACCCTTTTCATCAGTCCCCTCTGTCTGTCTTTCTTTCCATCTTTCACTATATTTTACTCTTTTCCTTCCTCTTTTCAGTGCTCTCATCGTGTAAGCTCCTCACACAAAGGAGCATCCAGGAATTACTCATTTTGTTGGAGTAGCTCTGCAAATTCCCAGTACCTCTCGTCCACCTCCCTCCTTTATGCTTCGGATCCTGTGCTTTGTACGTTTGTGATAAAGAATTGTGCTAAATCTCAATGACAATTTTGCGAGAGTTTGACTAAGTTTGAGGAAGAGGCCTACTTGTCTATGGATTTTAGAGTGGATTCAGCCATGAGCCAGAGTCATGGTTGATTCATGTTGCTTCCATCTGTTGAGCAATTCTCTGCAATTAATTGCTGATGACGGTAGTGAAGGCCAATCTGGCGATGCGTTCTGTCTGCAGGATGTAAATTGTGTTTATTGTTGTGACTGTATTGAGATTTGGAAGCGATACACCACTGCGGTTTGGAGACCCATCTCCTGGAAATGGAACACTGTTAAAGATAACACAAATGCCTTTGTCTGGACTTTTTAGGACAGATGACAAGAGTTCAGCCCCCAAATAAATCTTTTTCATTAGAGCAGCAAACACTCCATCTCTCCATAGTTTGAGTCGCCGTGTGAGCCGCTCGACATAATGCCCAAACCAGCAGCGGTCTTCGGCCGGACACTGGGGCTGCCTAATTAAAGGGCACTTAAGCTCTACAATGTGTGGCCGTGCAAGCTGGAGTTGGTGGGGGTCCCTCCCCTCACCCGACGGGGACTCATAAACAAGGGAGTCCAAGACAGAGTGAGATAAGAGGGCTATGTGCCAGGGACTTTGTTCACACAAGATGAAGAGTCAACAGCCTCCCCATCTCTCACCCCTCTTTTAGCCATCCCCCCTAATAACCAGCTTCTTCAGAG
The DNA here is from genome assembly GCA_010277075.1 of Poeciliopsis retropinna. Classification (NCBI taxonomy): domain Eukaryota; kingdom Metazoa; phylum Chordata; class Actinopteri; order Cyprinodontiformes; family Poeciliidae; genus Poeciliopsis; species Poeciliopsis retropinna. The sequence continues at coordinate 6,802,574 of VMRM01000023.1, read as the reverse complement.
AAGCTGTGAACACAATGCCATCCCACTCCCCTCCTCTTGCTCTCAATCACCACGGGGACAATGAGGGGACCCCCCGCCACCTCATCTTCACCATCCTTCTGCCCCTCCCCTACCCCCAAACAGACACTTCTTTTATTGAAATTCTTTGGTGTTCTAATCCTCAGCTTCCTCCGGGGCCAATAATGGACTCCCTGCATCAGCCTTTTCCAGCGAGGCTATCATCTTAGCCTGTCTGGGTCACAAGTCCACCCCTACTGGAGAGAAATCCCCTCTAAGTGTCATTTCTGCCACAAAAGGTGTAGAAATCCCCAGCACCATTGACTGACACATTAAACAAAACAAAACAAAACAACAACAACAACAACAAAAAACAAACAGCCAAATAGTTCTGCATTTAGGTAAACTTTCTTCCAGCATTGCTTGGTTGTAATTTTAATTGGATGCTTCACCCTTTCGTGCACTGATGCTTACAGTAAACCATATTCAAATTGACTGAAATCCTCTTTTTTTTCAAGTTTCTAGAATTTTTTTTCTTTACTCAGCATTGTTGCTACTGTATATTTTTACTATTTAGATTAAAATATCAAACAAAATATGTGGTACTAAAGAAAATCAGTTTTATTTTGGACATAATGCTCAAAATACATATTTTAGTTTTTCACGACTGTTAAAACAGACATTCAATATAAACACACAAGACATATAAGATAATAACTAAGTTTCTCAAATTATAAAATGGAAAAATAAAAGAAGCTTTTTTTATTACAATAGTTCCTTTCAACAAGCAAGAATTAGAGAGAAACTATTGCAGTGTGGAAAAACAGGCAGGGATGAAGATCATGATCTGATCTGTGGGTTATTGGTGACATCTGCTGGTCTCTTGCAGTCAGAGTCCTGTGATAGTGATGGCAAAGAAAATATGCAGTCTTTTTGGATATCAAGAGTGAAATATACTGGTGGAATGAAATTTTTCTGATATCTACATACTGTTACAGCTTTACAGACTTGAGTCTGAGAGATTATCTGCAGTGAAGTTCAAACTGGTTAAAATGCTTTGCATCTAAGAACACCGAGTAGACTGCAGATTTGATAAAATAATAATCAGGTGGCAGCATCTTTTCAAATCAATAAAAAAGCTATTAATACGCACATTAAATGTTGCAGTTTATGTTATAAAATTTTCTTAAAAGAGTTGTTGTAGATGCTGATGGCTGTGTTAAGTCAATGTCTCCTGTGGCAGTCTATATTACAGCATATTTGAAGAAGCCTCTGAAAGAAGACACTGCTGTTATTGTGTGTTTTTGCATAGTTTAAGTTAGAGTTACAAATTTTGTATCTTGAATATAGAAAATCTTAGAAATGAGAATGAGTGAACTTTATTTTTTAATATAACTAAGTTGTATGTAACACCTCATTTTTTTCTGTTTCAAATCTCTACACAGTTTTCCTTCAGAGAAAATAGTTGTTAAATTTTTAAGTATTATTTGAAGCAGAGTTGTTTGGTTGTTCCACCAGCATCTTAGAACAATAGTTGCAAGTGAAAATTCTGTCTTTTAGGCAAATAGCAATATTTTAGTATCAAATGCATCAACAAGACTCACTAGTTGTTTAATGTTATTCTCCTCTTCATGTGTATTTTAACATTTTCAACATGTTTTCCTTGTTCCATTGCCAATAATGACTTTATACCACTGCCATCTGGGGCTCACATTTACTAGAGCTCTAAGTTTACATAGCTTACCTGACTAATACACCTGAGGCGGTGTGAACATAAGAGATGGTTCTCTGTCAGCCAGTCAAACCTGTTTGATGCCACTCAACTCAGGGGGTACTATTAGAAACAATAGAGCTCATGTAACATTGCATGCAAGCAGAACATAGCTTAGCATTTAGGCCTCAGGCTACTGTGGGCCGAAATTAGCATCTGAACTTATCTTATTCTTTGATTTTGGGACCAGAAGATCAAGCCTGTCAGTTTTTTTTTTTTTTCTACCTCCAGCAAGGTCCTCTCTCACATTAGCTACATAAGCAATAAAGGGGGGCTTACTCCAACAAAGCACCAATCAAAAACTCAATTCCCTGACAAATATTGTCCTCATAACTTAGTTCACTCAGTATGTTGTTACATTTGCACAGAAGGTATAGTCTGAGACAAAATGTAATACTTTTTATTGTGTAACAATGGGTGTATTGTGGTAACTACACAAAGTTTTTCTAAAACATGAAATACAGTCTTAAATAATCTGAGGTTCAGCTTTAAAATGTTTGGAGAATCTTGCAGCTGCTACTTTAAATTTAAAGGGGAATGGAAACTTCTTCAATGTGCACCTCAACATGTTGAAGCCACCATGAACCTCTTCCTCACAGCTTCACCAGACTAGCGGCAGCAGCAGTTGGGAAACATCTGGTGGAACCTCTGTGTAGCTTGTTATACAAACCACAGCACACTTAAGAACAGTTGTGAACTGCATCAATGCGCAGCATGGAAAAGTGTTGTTGCGATGATGTGCTGAAAGGGGAGTGTTGGAAAGGTTAGGAGGATTGTAAAGAGACAGAGGCCAATTTCAAGGCACCAGATATGGCTATGATGTAAAGTCAAATTTGTTTTTGATATATACAGCATTTTCAAAACAACTGCAGGTAACATAGTTACCTGATTATGCAATAAAATGGCCCTATATGGGACTGAAAAAAATGCATGATACCCCTTCTTTAATAGGTCAAGTTGTTCCAGTGTATGTTTGGTGCTGATCCAGTGGGATGAGAATGCATGTAGAGGAAATTTGTTGAATGATTAACCTGGTGATGGTTCATTGTTTATTGATATACCACTATATGATATATACTGTTGCAACAGCAGTTCAAGATATCATCAGTGATTCTCTGTAAGACCTTTTGCATTATAGTACTTACTCAGTTTCTGTATATGCATTCATTCATTTAACCATCCACCCCATTATGTATTTGTATTTACTATCCATCTCTGTAGAAATATCACTTTTAAACTAAAAGGTTGACAATGGAAACGTGAGGAATTTTGTGTTAGAAACTGTGTGAATGAAGGAACACCACATCCATGTGTTGTAGAATGCAATACAAGAGCTGTAGCTCTCATAGTAGCTCAAAAACTAGAGTTGAAAAAAATATAATAATAATAAATTTAGGAAGCTCATAAATTGTTTTGTTTTTTTAAAGACACACACACACAAAAAAAAACCCCACACAAAGTTCTGCACATAAAATAATATAATTTGTCAGCCCTGAACGCCTCTCATTTCTCTTAATCCCACTTCTCTTGGGTTACGTGAAGGGGGCGTCGTCCGCGACGGCTCACCGGCCCAAACGCTCATTGCTCGACTCACCCCACGTGACACGAGCCAACCAACCGCTGGAAAATGCGATGAGCGGAGCGTCCGCCAAGACATGCGTTCGCGAGAGTGAATGTATCAGCGACGGGCTCTTTGTGGACGGTGCCGTGTTATCACCGGCTGGCGTCGTGGAGGAGGACGGTGTGGAAGCGGAGCACCGCTGATCTGCGCCTCTCCGAGCGGGTGGTTCCCCTCTGAGCGGCCGCGTGGAGCTCAGGGAGAGCAGGACAGGGGCCGATGGAAGCACCCGGACCTCTCCCGGTTACATAACCGAGTTTATAGATTACACAGAACCAGTGATAACGGACTGTTGCCCCCGGACAGGTCGGAGTTCAACCACTTTCTCCACCCGGTCAGTGAAAACTCACTGAACTGAAGAGAAAAAGGCTCATTTTCCCTCCATCTGAATTGGTTGGAGGTAAATTCAGTCTGAGGTGATTTCGGTTTGCAGGTAAGTAAGTTTGAAAGCATGCCGGGATGCGGCTGTTCGCTGACGGCAGTGAATTAATTTTCTCCCCCTCAGGACTTTATCTCACCTCTAAAGATTACTTTTTGAAATAGCAACAAAAACTTTGACACGTGTTACTCCTCAAGTTGTTTTTCCGTCACTGAACTTGTCATTATGGTCTGGCAGACGTGCTTTTTATTCATTCTTTTGTATTGTAAACATCTTCAGGCCCCTTGTACTTTTTCACATTGTGCCATAATTCAGCCACAAACTAACGTGCATTTGATTGAATGCAAGTAATCTGCAGTCCACTGTCTATAACTCCACTCATTCCATAATCCCAGACACTGACCAGCTGTTATGTCCCTAGTGAAAGCAACAACAACAAAAATGATCCCCATGCATGATGGTGCCGTCACCGTGCCTCATAGTGGAGATGGTGTGTTCAGAATGGAATATGGTATTAGTTTTTGCGATAGTTGAATGTTGATTTTGAAAGCTTTGTTTTGTAACTTAACTCCATTGTGAGCTTCTCTATTTCCTCCCTGACCCGTCCATGGTCTAAATGATGCTCTTTCTCTGAAAACAAAACCTGCGGAGGCCTTTTAGAATGACAGCTGGATTTGTACACATCACACCTAGTTATTCGTGAATTAGGTGTTACTTCTGCAGGCAACAAATCAGGTTACGTTTAGGAGTATTAGATAAAGGAAGCTAAATACAAATACATGTCACACTTTTCAAACTTTGATATTATTCATTTCACTAATTCAGTCAACTTCATAATTATCCACTACTTTATCACGAATAACTCGGATAGAATCCGTGACATGACAGTTGTAGGTTTAATGTTTTCCCTTGAAAGTCAGAGTTTGTAATTTATTTTATTAGATGGGTCAGTCAAAATGTTCTACAAAACAGACATCAATTAAGTGATTCAGCTAGACTTTCAAATGATACCAGCATTTTATATTTTAGCAAAAAAAATCAAAAACATGTATTAACTGGTGCTTATAAGACCATAAAATAAAATGGAATAAATTAAGATAAATGCTCAGAATATGTATAAGATCATAAGTATTCCAAAGTACAAATGTCTAGGTAAACTAAGTAAATTTCTGACTGAACTAATTTCAGGGTTTAAACCAAATGCAAATGTGGAGACGGATTGTTTCACAGCCCCAGGCGATGACCAGATAACCCTGTTCTCCTTTACTTCTCTGTCTTATGCCTGGAATGACTAATAAATCTTACATTTACAAAGAGTCACTGAGAAATTGAACGTTTAGACAGAAGATTAACTAGTTATGCTCTGCTGTCCATGCAGTCACTGCTTTGATGATGGCCTTCAATAATTTTTTATATAAAACTTAATTTATTTTATTAATTCAAAATGTGGAAGCCGTTTGTTCATTTCAAGAGTTTTTTGAAGGTTTTTAGCTTAGATTCCTTCAATTAAAAGGTAAAAATCAAAAAATGATTTTCTTATCCTTGACCAACAAATCAAACGAAAAACAGTTTTTAATGTAATGTACTTCCTGATCATGAGTTAAACTCAAAAAAGTTGTTGTCAGAAATTTAACCCAAAATCGCCAGAATTTCATTTTCTTTTCTTTGGTTATTTGTTAAAAACAAATGTTTTGTAATGCATGTTTTATGTAGGGCTGTGCAGTATATCGCAAATCCTTTTTCATCACTATAAAAGAGGCATAATAATTAATATTGTATGGACTACTGGGAATAAAATCATCACTAATTAACATATTTCGAGTGTCATGAGTTCATGCTTTATGCATGATTTCACACTGTTAGACAGAGTTTCCCTGCAGCTCTATAGGATGAAAAAAAACAACAAGATGTCTAATGAGACTCTGGGTCTATCAACAAGGATTGTGAAATAATTACCTTCTGCAACAATGGAAAAGTCATAGTCGTGAACATTTGGACTTTTGTTTATATTGTATCAGATAATTCCAGCGGCATCAGTGCACGCCACCATGAACGTGGGCACGGCGCACAGCGAGGTGAACCCTAACACCCGGGTGATGAACAGCAGGGGCATCTGGCTGTCTTACATCCTGGGCATCGGCTTGCTTCACATCATCCTGCTCAGCATCCCCTTCGTCAGCGTCCCGGTCGTCTGGACCCTCACCAACCTCATCCACAATCTGGTGAGAGGAATTTGCGCAGGCTTTACTTCCATCCAATGGCTTTGACATTTTGTGAGTGAGATGGGTCAGAGAAGGATCGATTGCAGAATAACTGTGATTTTTTTTCTGAAAGTGTTTGATTGGTGGTTCAAATTAAGACAGTTGTTACAATGAACATTCTACGTCACAGACCGGTGTAATTTCCTAATTTTCTCCTATTAATATCTCTGATTTGCTGGTTTTGCTTTCGTTGCAGTGCATGTACCTCCTGCTTCACACGGTCAAAGGGACTCCCTTTGAGACCCCGGATCAGGGCAAGGCTCGCCTCCTGACCCACTGGGAGCAGATGGACTACGGCGTACAGTTCACCGCTTCACGAAAGTTTCTCACAATCACGCCCATTGTGCTGTAAGTGACCCACCCGTTCTCCCCTCATCGCTGCAATTCCCTTGATCCGTTTTCTTTCTACTTCTGCTCTCTGTTACCTTTACTCTTGCGAAATGGGCCAGTAGATTACGATGTTTACTCTTCACATCCACAAACTGACAGAGGACTTGGGTTTTCCGCAGGTGCACCCATAAGCGCTTTCCTGGCTTTTTCTTCCCTCGTTATCATGAGAGTTCAGTTTACAGGAGGCACTTTGGTTTCCTGGGTCGGATTTGCAGCCTCAGCAAGAATACTGTAATGAGAGCAGCTCTGCAGGTGTACACTGTGCTTCTGTACACATTTGTCGTCTCGTTTTGCAGTCCGCGCCAACAGGAAGTAGTTTGTCAGCGCGGGAACAAGACAGCAGTGCAGGATGTCGTAAGTCTTTAGAAGCCTTAAGTGTGTTGCTGTTCCCAAGACAACAGCTCAGAGCATTTTCAATTCTCAGTGTTGCCTGGCTAATTAAAAAGGAAATTAAGTATAAATGAAATCACGAGTAAGGTATAGAAATTTACTTTGTGTCGTTAAAATGTCATATCAGGTAACAAGATGACTAAAAAAAAGCTGCTTGGTCGGTACTGAATGTCCCGTGGCAGATGGAGCCACATTATAGTTTACACAAAAGCTGCACCAGAAAAGACCAAAACTGCAAAAATACGAAAGGGCAAAGGGACAAAATGACCTGCACCCGTCAGGTTTGTTACTTCATATTTTGAGGAGACTACTTCCATTATGTTTTTGCAATTTATTATTTACAAATGTAGCTGTGGGCTGGATGTGGATATAAATACATTGGATCAAATTGTCACCTGTTTTATCTTGATGACAGTCACTCATTGCTTTGCATTGCTTTTTGAACTGGCCATGAAGCACTTAAAAGCTGCTTTTAATGTCTTTCAGGATAACGTACTTAAACTGAAGCCTGTTCTGAATGTGTTTAAGACAACGCTTCTGATTTTAAGCAACTCTAAAATTAGACCACATATATTCTTACTCTGGTTACCGTGGATGGAAGGGATATAGAGATGATCAGTTCCTATAAATACTTAGATACCTAAGTATCTAAGAATTTATAGAAATAATTAAATAATTAAATTGAAATAATTTAATTTAAAAAATTAACTAATTATTAAAATATTTATTTAAACTGTATTTATAGTACAGTTTAAATTCTGTCTGATGTAACATTTACAAACTGTGTTAATGGAAGACGTCCTCGGTTATTGAGATGAATAGGAATAAAACTAGATTTGTATTAATGCAATAAGCTGTGCTTTTATTTGAATGTAAAAAAAGTGACTTGTTGCTGTCACTTCTTTTTTAATCTGTGTTGAACTGTAGTGACTTTTTGTATATTTGTGCTTCTCCCCAGTGTCTTCATTAGATCGATACAGGTTATAATTCTGCCCTGAGATTTACAGCAAAATGCAACATCTTGACCCACACACTCAAAAAAAGCACAAAAGATCACCAGGCAATAGTCCTTGCAATAATCAGCTCTTGGTTTCTGCTCCAAATGTCTGCTCCAAACTTGGAAGAAACCCATTTGCCTGCCAGGTCCTGCAACATGGAACACTCTGCAAAATGTCTTGTATCATTTAACAGTTTATGTTTGCTGGGGGAGTTTAAAGCTAGATCGACAGATTGATGGTTCTTTAAATGGTTTTTCCTAGCTATTAGCTTACTGCTTAGTTAGCTCAGCTTCTCCCCCACAGCCACCTGGTACTTTGGAAGCTATGACTAACAAAGAAAATCCCCTTCTATCATTACACGTGGTAATTTAACACTGGCACATCCATACTGAACTGTAATATTGCTGTTCTAACCTTTTACTATTATTTGTTAATTGGTATCGAAGTTGTTTCTCAATATTTTGTTTTGTTTTATGATCAGGATTCATTACTTGGTTGATTTGATCAGTTTGCTTGTTTTTCATTTTTGTTTTTCAGAGAAAAGGCTCTGTAATATCACCACATTAGGCTGGTGTTGTGAGAACAGAAAGACTGAATGTTGGTTGTATAATAATTTCTGACATTCAATTCAAAAATACTTTATTGACCCCAAAGATAAAGTTAATGTTGTTGTAACTCATTAATTGAAGTGGTTCCCTGACTTATTATTTTAACTAAGATTCATTTTCTCTTTATTATCGGTTTTGTTGAAAAATGTCACCCATAAAACAGACCGTTTTTACTGTTTTCTTGCAGATCTGGCCAACACTTTAGCTTTTAAGCACAGAAAAGGGTAAACTTCTACCAAAGACAAAACATAAATCTGTGACGTTGAACATGTTCCTTGACGACTTCTTGAACTCAGATTTTCCATTTCCTTTCTCCGTTTCTCTTTTTGCTTCAGGTATATATTAACCAGCTTCTACACAAAGTACGACAGAGTCCATTTTGTGGTCAACACCGTGTCCTTGCTCACGGTGCTCATTCCCAAACTGCCGCAGCTGCACGGCGTTCGGATCTTTGGGATTAACAAGTACTGACAGGATGGAAGAAGAAGAGATGAAGTTTTACGGTTCCCCCTGGACCGCTCAGAGCACACAGTGTAATGGGCCTCTGATGAGGACCTTTCGCACCTTATTCTATTGAGGAGCTCCAGAAAGGAAACCTGCGGAGGATGCTGCCATGGTTCCCAATCAGCAAGACTCCGAGGAGAAAGCACAAGCGGACCGCGTCGTCTTTGCAACAAACTGTGGTTCATCCACATGGTTTACAAACACTTTAAAACAATTTCTGACATTTCTGAAGACAAAGCACAAAAAAAAAAGTCAGTGATGTTTCAGTCCGCTGGCACTAAGAGGCAGTTTTTAAAGTTAATTTTTGTTTAATGATATACTACTGTATTTATGCAGCCTCGCTCAAGGCTGCAGCTTCGTCTCTTTTGAGGTTTGCGGCTTCGATTGAGAGCAACAATTCTACACTGACGTGGTGAGGAACTGGCAAACTGCTGGAGAGGCGAGACACGAGAAACCACCTAGTTATATTTGGCCCCCTTCTGCTCTGCTCTGCTCCGCTCTGCGCGGGGTCAAGACCGGGAAGTTGAGCAGCTCTTATTTTTATCTGGCCGTTTCCGTATTTGGAAAATTCTTGTCCTGGTTTGTCCTGTATGCAAAGTCCTCTGGCACAGAACGCGTGAGCCATCCGGGACAGACCAGCAGACCCACTGTCTCAGTTAAGACATAAGATTTTATTAAAATACCAACAAGGGTACATATTTACACAATTGAGGTACTTGCTTCAGCTGGTTCCTGTTGGCAGATCAGTCGAATGTAATCCAATTACTAAATGCCACATATTATTCAAGATGTTTTTTTCTTATTTACTTGGGAGATGCACAGATTAAAATTCCTCAGAATTATGACATTAGGTTGTCTCATCTTCTTTACATTTGTGTGTCTTGCGCAAAAAAATAGCCATAGTTCTTTGATGTTTCTATTCAATCCATGTTTTAGATCCAATTAAGCTCGAATTTGGCAAATTGGCATCACTGGCAAGGCACTGCGGTCTACCAAGGTTTTAAAAACCAGAGGTTTCAAAACTTTACTGCAAACCCAACCCCAGCAAGTTAGTGCCCACTGCTGGTAAGCTGGCTGAAAGAAGCTCCTACACCTCATCTTTGCATGTGAGAAAGGCTAAATTGTCCTCTCAGAAAAATTGCAACCAACGTCATAGAATAAAGATTAAAGAAGCATTGCTATAGCTAAGTCATACAATTTTGTTTAAGATAACACCATGAACCTGTGCTATTACAGTCAGGCTTTTTATTTTGAATAACTCTTGCCGACCCACACCTATCACCAGCTGATCTTATTTTATGCAGAAATAAAGCTGTACATTTTTGACATTAAATATAAAGTTTTGGTAATGATGAAGTAAACCCTCACATAACACTGTAAAGAAACAGCAGCTATAATGCTGAAAATATTCTGTGTGCCAGACAGGGGAGCAAATATTCAATTGCCTGTCCAGCTAAACAAACTTAAGTTAGTCACATTAAAGGAACGGTCAGATTTGGATACAAGTTGGTCCACATGCACTGCTGGGTACTGCATGCGGACTGGGTTTGCTGAAAGAATGTGTTTGGAGGATTATTCCCTACTTCAAGAACAATTTGAAAGAAAAATAATAGAAACAGTTTTATGCAACAAAGACATTAGGCTCATATGTTTCTCATGCAATTCTTGACCATAATTTGATAGCCTGAAGGTGCAATGCTGTCCTCTTCCCCCGGGCCTATGACAACACATCTGGTTGTCTCTGCTCCATTCCCCCAGCTGTGGTTAGTTGTGGATTGTAGTATTTTGTTGGGCCAAACAACCATAGGAAAATAATGCAGCTGAAGTCGCATGACTTTGTTATTTAATTTTTTAAATTATTTATATTAATGTAAAGGAAGCAGCTGTTGATGACTTAATTGCAAGTACAGTATTGGGAAATGGCTGCTTGCGTCCCACAGTAAAATGTGTTGTTATGTAGCGAGCTACTCTTTTGAGAATATCTGTCGTTTTCATTGAAAACAATTTGTTGTGTAACATTTCTGAGAAAAAAAAAATCAGTGAGGTTGTTTATTAGTAACTGTATCTTCAATCAATTTAAGCAGATTAAAAATCAATTTCTGAAGTTTTGATTGTCAGAAAATGAGCATCAAGCACACAAATTGAAAACAACTCTTCAATCTAGTGACGATGTAAAGTTTTTCACTTGGCTGTTGAGCTGTAGGTACAAAATGAGTTTTTAATTTTTTAGGATATGTGATTAATGATTTCATTTGTTCTTTGAATTGTTAAAACACTTGGACATTATAGATCTACAGAGAGTTGAAAATAGGGTAGAATAAAGATGATTTGCTCTCTCTCGGACACACATTAAACTCCTTACAGAGAGTATTGACCAGTCTCCAGTCTTGTTCAGAGGTTAATTTGAATCTTAGAGTTATGTCTCCCAGTGGCCTGCTTGGACTGGGCAGAGTGTTTGGTACTTATAGTCCTGAGCCAAATTAAGAATGAAAAATGAACCTAATAAAAGTAGAAATTACCCTGCTCTTTGTGAATTGATTTCTTCACAGTGGAAGATTGATCTACTTTCATAATTGATTTTTTATTTTTATTTTTTCATGACAGCTGTAAAGAAAATTGTTTGCACTCCTTGTCAACTCTGCGAGGATGCATCCAATCAAAAATTAATCCCTGGTCTTTATTTCAGGCTCGTAAACGGATACATGTACCGTACAGTGGTCCTTATGTTAGACAACACCAAGGGGTTTTTAAACATTCATTAAGTGAAAGCAACAAGAGTGGAACAAAGAGGATTTATTGTGACTTGGGTTAACAGTTCTAAAAATCAAGACTTGATATCCTAATAAAAGTCTCTCTTGGATTTAAAGATACTCTTCTTGGTTATATTCTTTCTTTCATTTATTTTTAAATATTAAAAAAAAAAACTGTTGGAGTTTACCTGACTGGGTTGGTTGTTGATAGTTTTTGCAGTTCTTGATACAAGCACAGCTGAGGGCTGTAGTAGAAAACATTTATAAAATTTTTTATTTTTTTTTTACATATTTGTTAAAACTGTCACTATGTCATTGCAGTATAGTAGGAGGCAGATAATTGTAAAAAATAAAAAAAATAAATCAAGCTTCTCTGCCTCCTTCCTGTAGTCCTACTGACATCTGCAGAAAAAGACTAAACACATTGTACCATTGCAGTCAGTGACTCACCACTTTGGTTCTTTCTTTATGTAGCTTGTTCTTCTTTCTCACATTAGACCATCATGGAAGTTCTTAGTTCTAACAGAGGTAGCATGACTATGTGAAGGCTGCAGAGGTTTGTTAAGGAGCATTAATGAACAAACAGCATCATGAAAACAAACACATCAGACAGGACTGGGATGAAGATGGCTGTGGGATAAAATCTGTTTCCTGTTGATGACCTATGTGAGGATTTAAAAGTTGATTTCCACTAAAGCTGTAATTCAGTCCAACTGAACTTCAGTTATTTGCAAAGAATCAGCAAAAGAAGTCTCTAGATGTGCTAAGGTCATGCAGAGACCAAAGTCTAAATTTGGATGTTTTGTTGTTAATGTTTGTCTCTAAATAAATGTGGGACTTAAATGATATATTTATCATTCAACAACAGAAAAGACTGATCTTTAAAGATGGCCGAATTTTTTGTGTGTGTGTCTTTTGTTGTAGATGCAACATACAAGCTGATTTTATTTAGGACTGATATTAAAAATCTAAAATGCACTTCTCCACCAGAGAGCAGCAAAGAGCCATTATTGACTTATTTGAAAGAACATTGAGCCCACAGCCAGAGTGTGTGTGGAGTGATTCCCGTTTCTGATCATTAATTTATTATTACAAACAGTGTTTTATCTGCTCTAGAATACATTTGAAGAGTCTCAGAGTGTTCATTTAAATCTTTAATGGATATATAAAAATAAAAAAATTGAAGTTATAAGTGAAAGGAGACACTATTGGTAGCCATATAGCCATAGGTAGCTACCAATAAAAACTAACACTTCAGAGTACAGTTTCTACAAATAATGCGTGAACCGCTCCAATTTGACATGAGTGTTTCTTCCCTCATCTTTGCCAGCCATGTGCATTAGGTTCTGCAAATGAACCAGAATAAGGTTTCTATTTCACCCTGTTTTTCTATTATGTATGTTCAATGAATAAAAACTGATCCCATTTTTCTGCTGCATATAAACAAGTTTAAATGAGCTCAGTCTGTTCAAACATGCTATATTTTCATTGTACTGCTCGCAGGAGTACTTGAATAAAGGGCATATCCAATGCCATGGTTTGCAGGAGGTTTTCTTTTTCCACGTTTTCTTGTGTTTTATCTCATATCCACAAACACTATTGCCATGATGCAGAACTAATTTGCTCAGAAACCCATTTATACCATCAGTTAAAAGTATTCTTAACTCAAAACACTTTAAATTCGATGGCCTATTTCTTGCTACAAATCTACTTGCCCTTGGGGAAAACAGAGATAGGTTGGACGAGAAAGCTAAGCGTATTTCTTTGGGATTTTATGTGATAGACCAGCAGAAAGTGTATAACTGCCAAGTGTAAAATTAGGGGGGAAATGACCCATTGTCTCTCTGCAATTTATCTCAAGAACAGTCTGACTGCATAGAGAGTGTTTGTGAATTGCAATGTTAAAATCTTTCCACATATTCTCATTTGGAATCTAGCCTGAGCTTTCATAGGACCGTCCTAAAATAGGAATATGTTTTAATTTAAATAATTTATTTATACATCTTTCTGTATGTTTAGTTTTGTTGATTTGTTTGGAAGATTAAGTTTTTGATTTTTCTATATTTAGCTCCACCTATCTTCAATACTGACCAATTTCCCTGTCTTTGCTAAAGAAAAACATTCCCCCACCATGACACTGCTACCACTACCTTAAAAAGTGGGTTTTACATATTAACTGTTATGCACAGTGTTATGTGCGTTGTTTGGATCTATCACATAAAGTCATAATAAAATAATCAAAATTTTGTTTGGTGGCATAAAATTTCAAGAAGTATGAATAATTTTACTGGTCATTCTAAACCTTCATTTTGAAATTCAACAGTTCTATCTGAAAATCTCTCAATTCAGTTATCTGCAATTCAGGAACTGTTGTCTGGTGTTTCTGTTTGTTTCCTGCATATAATAGATTTAACCATGTATGAAACATGGATTTCAATTTTTATGAGTGCAGCTGCAAACAATCCAATCATCTCTGAATGTTCCTTCCCGCTATTTCTGTGTGAAACATTTCACACCTTTCCCTAAAGGACAAAAACAATATGCTAATTTCAGTCTGTTTGCAAAGCTATTGGAAAAATCGAGGTGAGATTTTTATTTTTCATTTTCTATTTTGCTGAACCTGAATCACTGGTATTTTATTCTCCCCTGAGCAGACAGTCCCGGAGTTCAACTTACAAAGGCAATTAAAAAAATAGCTCCTGTGTTGTATAATTTATTGCGTGTTTTATTCACAACAATTTAGTGTGAAGGGCTGTTGCAGAGAATTCCAGGAGTTTAAAAAGAAATGAAAAGCAAAATTAGACTTCATTGTGATAAAAACTGACATGACATGTCAGGATTTCCAAGTGACCCAAATGAAATAAATGAATATTAATATATATATGAATATATATAAATAACATTTGATGGTTCTATGGACCTTGGTGTCAGCTCCTCTTTTTCAAAAATGAGCTCCTTTTTAGACCCTATTCAAAACTTGGCCACCTGACAGGCAGCCAAACTCTGAGTTTTATTTAAAAGTAGAAAAACCATCAGCAGAAAAAGCTGGCCTTGGGCAGCAGTGGACCTTCCAACAAATGAATAATCCAGAAGCTAAAGGGGCCCTTTTTGGTTGGCAGAGCTCAGCCTTGACTCCACAGAGGGAGATGAAGTTTTGTTTCGACATCGTTTTCAACATAGTCAAAAGGACGAAAAGAACAAAACAAAAAACACTTGATCTTGAACTTGAGTGACACACTCATTCACCATTTAAAGAGATGTTTAGAGATGTTTTCTCCCCAGAATGCTTTTTTTTTTTTTTTAGTTTTACTTGTCTATGAACTTTATGTTTTATCAAAAAGTGAAGAGGAAAGTCGACTTTAGCGTTTGTTTCCGCACCCCTGAATAATGCAGACATTATGTGGGGGTTTAGGTTAATTAAATTATGTCCCTATGAACTGCTGAGGAGATTTTATTTAAATTGAGTTGATGGCAGAAATCCACCTTGATGCTGAGTCATGATTGCCAAGGTGCTGTCTTAACTCTCTCTAGACCAAGCTTCTGCCCATTTCTCTGAGCTGTGTTGCTTCAGAAGATTGATACAACTTCAGGTAACAAAAACCACTGATTAAATCCTGACCATCTGTTTACAGTCACATGAACTTCTGTTTGTCTCCTATTGTCTTCATCGCAGCCATGTTCCCCCGATGATCACCTCTCAGGCTCCGTCGCTACTTTCTCTTCATTCATTTGCCGTGCTCACACAGTATGAGTTGCAAAAAACTCCCCAAATACATGAACACCCCCACAGTTAAACCACTTTGGGAAAACAACAGAGCAGAATGTCTTTGAAGAGGAAAAAAAACAACAAAACAAACAGAGAAAGAGAAATAACAAGCCAATCCGGGATGCTCCGGAAGCCCCAGGTAATTAATTAAAATCATCGTCACGGGTTAACACCCTGCAGCGCACTTCCAAATTGCAACAAAGTGAAAGCTAATTAGGCTTGTCCCTTAAGTTGCGGTGTTTTATTTATGACGGCATTTCCGGAGCCTTTTCTCAATTTATGGTGCCGCTTCAATGGTGACCAGCAAATTTTGCACTGCTGATTTAAATTTTGTGTGTCACAGGGCCATCGTAAATCCTATTTTCTGGTGGAAATGGAACATTAATAATATAAAAGAAGAGTTGTTTATTAATATTAATAGTTTGGGGATGCATTTGTGTGTGGCTTTATGGGCTGTGTTAAAGCTTCGCCCCGGGACAGTCTCCTGCCTGGTCCTCAGGAGCTATTCATCACAGGAATAGCGTCACCACTGGGCTGCCTCATCCATAAAAAGCAGTAAAGTGCTTCCAAGGATCGAGTCAGAGACACTGGCCGTGTCCCTTAATTATGTTTCAGCTAGTTGGACAGAAGTGAGAAAACTACCACAAGTCAAGGTTCAAATTACTGTGGCTTAGTGAATGCTAGAACTTCTCAGCCTAAACATGCCCACATTATAAAAAAAAAAAAATTAAATTAAACCATTGTGTCTGGTTCAGGATTGGGTTTCACACAAGGAATGCAACATGAGTAGCATGTGTTCATCTGGCCACTGTGGCTCCTGAAGCTCTGACTCAATCCTCCTGTGAGGCTCCTGGCTGTAAAGTGTCTAAGTGTGCCCTGTGTGTCTGCGTCCCATTTTTATTAAATACTAAAAGAATCCTTTTGATAATTTAATTAGGTTCTTAATTCAAGTAAAGCACACTAGACTTCCCTCTTCAATATGTGTGCTTTTCAGACACTTGGGATTTATTCTAGCCAACGGCCTCCACTCTCATCACGAGTACCCTCCGAAGGATGCACTAATTTCATCTTCCGTGTCTCAATTACATTACCCTCCGCGTATGCTCGAGATGAAAAGCCGAAAACCTCTCCACGGGCAGGAGGCATTTCCACCACGTTAGTGAGATATATTACACCAGGTGTTAACATGTGTCTCTCTTCACCGACATCTTTATTTCTACCCGACCTCAGTTCCCTTTTAATCTTCTAAAGTGGCGCGGCAGCAGGGTCAAGAGGACCAGAAGAAAACCGGGCTTACAAACATCATCCTGAGGCCTACGCGCACACACACACACTGGAACAGCAAGTCACGCCGCGTGAAAGTGATGAAACAACAAATCCTTTACTGCAAGCACCATAATATCGGAGTGAATATTTGAGAGAAATACAACTTTTAATTGAAGCTGTAGACATTAGAAAATTATACACATGAATCTTTGAACTGGTGAGAAAACAGAGCAAATAATGTTAAGACTATATATATTGAGAAGCGACAAATTATTTTTAGTTATTATTACATCTTCCTACTTTTGTTTTTTATGTTTAATTTTACAGTAACACTTTATTTGACAGGTTGTGAATAAGACTGTCTTTGTCTTAATACAAAGTTGACATTATTCAAAATGTTTTTGTTGTGACAACTTGACATTAACCAAGAAATCATGATCTGACATAAACTTGTTATGAAAGTATTACTGATTAAACTTTAGCTTTAACAACATGACATAACTTTTAAAGTTTAATCAGTAATACTTTTATAACAAATTTATGTCAGATCATGATTTCTTGGTTAATGTCAAGTTGTCACAACAAATACATTTTATGTCATGTTTATGATGGCGTCATGACAGTCTTATTCACAACCCGTCAAATAAAGTGTTACCAATTTTACTTTAAATTAATCTGTTAAAAGATTTTCTTACTGCTTTTCTTGTCTTCTTGCAAGTATTTTCTGACTTGTTCCCATTTTTATTTAAGAAACTGTTTTCATTGCTCCTATGTTGTCTTCAGCATTTTTCAGGACAGTGCGCAGCTTTGCAACACTTTTGTATCAGTAGCAAAACCATAGAGGTAGTTCAAAATAACTCAAGTGGCTCTAACTACTTGAGTTTGACTGCTAATATGATTACCACTCAAACTCTTCCAAAACTACCATAGTGAAAATAAAACAACAATAAAATGATGAATGGATCTTAAAATAAAATTCTTCAAACTTTGCAGGCAACAGTTCCTGAAACTCCGGGACTAAATGAAGGATGATGTATCTCTCTGGTCTTGTTTCAAGCCTTCACTGACATTCTTTTCTTGCTTCTTCATCAAGACAAGAAGATTGACACCACTAAAGCAGCACGGGAAAGCATATGGAACATTTGTACAAATTTGCAGATATTAACAAAAAAAACCCCACAAACTAAGCTGCCTTTATTTATTTCTCATCACATTCTGACATTTTGATCTTGCGTCTATGTTTTTTTAAGTCTGGGGTTTCTCGCGGACAGATGTTGCACTGCAAGAAAAATTCAGTGAGGTCAGTGAAATATTTAATATCCATTTCTGCTCTCGTCTTTAAATTTTTTACCTGACGTGAACCTCCGCGCTGTTTGTCCTGGGCGCAGATCGGAAAAAGCTGCAACGCCACCGACCTCTGGGACGATGTTGTCTTCCGGAAGTTTGACCCTTTCTTTATGGATGGTCAGACCCACAACTTTCCCTATGAATAATTCATCGGTGGTATCGTGCAAATGATGAGCGAAGTGATTCATCCTGCATGAATCTGCAGACGTGATGAATAATGCAACCTGCTTCAGGAATCTCGGACGCTACACGTTCACCTCCATCTTTATTCCTTCAATATGCTCTGGTTCTGTCATTATGCTCCATTTTGTTCGTCCTGAACGATTTCCCCTTTGTTTTGCTCTCATAGGTTTTGGTCTCAGAATGTTTCTGTTCTCCTCCTCTTCTAAATGTTCTTAGCCCTCTTCCTTCCCTAACCCCTTTCTCTCACCTTTTCTCTTTGCCTTATTATTCACAGTAATCTTTTCAGACCTTGCCTGAGTGCTTACTTTATTCATGAGGAGCATGAGATCAGCTTTATAGCAGCCATACCTTCCAAGTACATCCATTTAATAAAATCCCATCCTTGGAGAGGAGAACACTCTCTGCAATTAAGAAATTAGATTTATTTATGCTTTTTCAAATAAGTTGTGGCTTGCATTTGCACTGCTGGGTCACGACATTGAGTGCTGTTATTTCAGTTTGTCAGAGAAAACATATTTATCCTTTAGCAGTTTCAAACTCTTGAACCCTGCATGTTACTTACAAGTGGAAGAAAAATAGTTATTCAATTTTTTTTTTAGATAATTTCTACAGAAATCGTCCACGACGAAACAGAGCACAAAGACTGAGTAACTCTGTTCAATACATTCAATACATAATATGTCCATTCTGAGATGATGGCTTTCGAAATGTACCAAGACATGATAAATTGGCAACTGCTGGTGATGAACTCCATAGATCACAGAAGAGACCAAAACTGAACCTTTGCCCAAAGAAGCTACGCAACAGTGACAGGTTTTCTCCATCCAGACTTAAACATATAATTTCGAGCAGGATTTATAAACATCGATTTTAGAAAACCCAACAAATGGAGTCACAGAGTTTCTCATTTCAGGGGAAAATATCAGCAGCAGATGCTGGTTTTTTTTTTTTTTTTTAGATTCTGATAGTCCACACATCAGCAATAATGTTCAGTCAACATTCTCAAAGGTGGTTTCTATTAGCTGAAGAGCACCACAAAGTCACATTTGCCCGCTTACATTTAATCCATTTTGTCAAGCAAGTTTGCTTTTTAATACAATTTGCGGATTAAATTATGTAGTGAAAAAATATTACCTGTCAAAATGATTGAATAAGTTGATCTTATCAACCTTTTTAATATTGTCCAAAGATACCATCAGCAGACTGATAGTGGAGCATATTTTCTTCCATTATTTTACCTGAGTTGAATACTACCGGCACCATTAGAGACGCTTCCTTTCAAAACCTGTCCAGATGCAGGTAATCTGTCAGAGTGGGTGAAGAAGTGCCAATAAAATGTTAACTTAAACAGAGAACATCATTAACAAATGGTATATGTCCTAACTTCTTACAACTTTTACCTTTCATTTATATTCAGGCTTGAGCTGAGGACAGTTTTATTCATGTCTTTAACCAAAAACCGAGGAATATGTAAGGGAAGCATGAAATAAATAATAAGGTATGCACATGGCAACCAGGGACACAGCCAAAAGATGGTGAAGAGTTATAAGATCAAGTTTGAAATCGCAAACTCAGACCAAAATATAATAGAAAATGTGTCTGGCTTCCATCTGAATTCATAAAGCAAAGATGTATATGTGGTGAATTATCAAGTGATGAGTTGAAGTGTTGACCAGAAACACTAGCTGTGGGAACTAACTCTATGGAGGGATTTAAAAGTGGAAACTCTTCGTGTCTTAGTTAAAATAAAAGTAAATCAAAGAATGCATATACGTAATTCATTCAGTCTTTCATATTCTCTAAGGTCCTCACTTCTGTTTTTGTTTTTTTCAGAGCAGATTACGATTTATGTTTTGTTGTGTAAGTATTCACAAGTTATGTGGTTATAAAATATATTTGGCCTTAAATTGTGTGTTTACTTTTTTGATTCTAAGCAAACAGGATTCAGGGGACTTTGATCACAAACTAGAGCTTGATGGGGTCTGGGTGGAGGAATGAGCTACGTACAGCCGACCTCAACACCAGCTAGGTGGAAGACAGCCAATTAGCTGACAATGAGAAGACAAGCAACCTTATCATCTTCCCTGGCATACATCACTCGGACTAGGCTGCAGTTCTTCCGCTTGCATTTACAGTCGCATTAGGAAATAAGCTCTGAGTCATATTTCTTAGATCCCACATGAGAAGATCGATAAAATGGGATGGAATAGTTGCCAGCGGGCCACTTGTTTCTGAGTGGGGACATCTCATCGAATACACACTGGGGGAGTCTTGCTGGAGCACTTTGCCTGAGGGACAGTCTGCTGGTGTTGAGGCTCTTTCCACAAGCTATATAATTATTGGCTTTGGGGTATTTTCTTTTTTGGGGCTTGTAATGTGTTCTGTTACTAGCCATTTTTTGGGGGGGGCTTTTAAATAAAGAAACAATCTCTTGAGCCAGAGGATACCTCTGGTATTTTTTATTAAAAGAAATAAACTAAACAGATAATAATTAATCAGATGCAGAGTTTTTTTTTAGCCAAATATAAGTCTGCTGTTCTTTTCTAAATTGGATTTTGTTCATTTCAGATAACAGTTACAACTATTTGGCATTGAAAGAAAATTAATTTTGGGCAATAGAAAGACGAGTGGGTGTGCGTGCGTGTCTGTGTGTGTAGACAGAAACGATGCTCACCGAAATTCCACATGAACAGGCACTTTGTGAGCAATTCCCACAGTCTGATCAGTGCTGATCAGACTGTGGTCTGAGGCACCTTGATGCTACCTTGAGGCATTTGCACGTTTCTTAGAGATAAGCCTTTTATTTAAAGAAGCCAAACGCACTGAAACAAAAGGAGATGAGAGAAACTGAGAAGTTACCAGCAACACCAGAGGCAAAAAGGAGAAAAAAAAACGTTCAGCAGCACTTGGAGCAACAGTTTGATCATGATTAATCACTTGTGTAACTTTGTGTTAAAATTGTTCTGTGTAACTCGTGACAAGGGGGCTTCGGTGGCTGATTGCAGAGCTGGTAATAATGAGCAGATTATTAAACTATGTTGTTGTTCATGAGCCATTCAGTCTTATAATTAATCAAAAAAATTAATCTGCGGGACAAACTATACCCTATGTTGAGTAATTTTTTATTGCATGTAAAAAAAAAAAACAGTAAAATATTTCTGATATATTTTAGGATTTTAACTGATCACATATAAACACTAAAAATTAAGATTTCAGCTGAAGATTAGTAGAAGTATTAAAGATACTCAACCAAATTGAGGCATATTAATCAACAATGTGTTACTTGTTAATTAATCAAAACAAATTAACTTAGCAAAGAAACTTAAAAAAGACACAAACTTTCCAAACAAAAATAAATTATGCTTATTAATCTACAAGCTGCTGGAAAATATTCACCCCGTTATTGTCTCACCAAACTGTTATTCTGCAGCTCCGGGTTGATCCCTGTTCGTTCAGTTACACCAGGGTGGATTTTCTCAACAAGTGTTCAGCTTTCTAAGCTGCGTCTCCCGCCGATCCTTAACTTTGGTCGTTTCTGCTGACTTTACTTCGTGTATCGCTCCCTGAGGAACACCAACATGCTGAGCTAATGTGATTGTGGCTGTAAGTATGTCCTGCGGTGTAATAAAAGCAGTCTATGTGCCATAAAAGTGAGGTTTAATGTGCTTTCACATTTGTGATGTGTTGGTCACTTCTAAGCTACAATATTGCAATTTAAATTACAAAAAAAAAAAAAGAATTAAAAAAATCTGCAAAAGCCGTTTTTAGTTCATTCATTCAAACTGCTGCAATGAGAAGTCTGATGAGAAAAAAAAAAGATGAGCTCATGTTCCTCCAGCTTAAGCTGGAAAGTCAGGAATATAATTTATTGTTATCATTCTTACATGTAAGAAAAGAATCAGTCTCTACCATATAGAGTAGAGATCTGATGGTTACGTTTGTTCCCAGCAGTTTACTCTGTCTGCTTTTAAACGGGGGCTTTTCCTCTCTCCAGATCTCCTACTGCTCTCCAATCATGCATCATCTGATGCATGATTGTTGCCGTTAATCAGCAATTTATGTGTTCTATTTTTATCTCCACCACAAAAACATGAGCTGGTCTTGTTTCTGTGTTTAGGTCTGTAAATAGAGCCATTGATCTCAGCATAAACTTTTTCTCTATTTGAGGTGGTCATCCATTGGAACCTTGACTTTCTCCTGAACATTAATGCAGCTAACTGAACACTCTTTTTGACAGTTATTACACCAACTAAATATATATGGTTATGAGTCCATCAAGTCTTGCGAATTGCTGCTATATCTGTCTAATGACAGTCCACCAAAAATATCCATATATATTATTATATTTCCTTTTTCCAATGTGCCATTTCAGGCATTTCTTTAACACATCACCATGACTGTCATCTTTCACATTATAGGCTTTTAACCCAGAGTGCTGACACTAATAAAGATGGATCCTGACAGCTTGGTGGAGCCACCTCAAGTTGTGCGTCAAGCTCTCTGTCTCCATATTCCAGCTGCCTGACTTTGTGTTAACAAAGGACCAGCCCTGTGTGAAAGTTCCTCTCTATAAACCCATTGGTTTTCATATCCCATGAAAACCAATCGTGAAGGTTTTCATGGGTAAAAGTGTGATGATCTGTAGTACTTTGTGTTCATCTTTAATATCAGGTATTTAATGAGAGATCTGTACATGCCCAAACACAGAGAATAAATAAATAATGCTTGTACTGTGAATCATTAAAAGAAAGGCTGGTGATGAAATATCCATGAGTGTGAGTCCATGCCAAGAGCACAGACTGTACGATGTTAACACTTTCAACAAACTGCTTGCAAAGGCATAAATTTAAAATGCATTGATTAAGCCGTTGTAATTAAAACTCTTATAGTCTTGTTATTAATGTTGTTTTATGAAGACACTGAGTATCTTCAACTAGTTCAAATATCTTTTGACATGTCAGTCCACGCTTTTTATTCATATCTCACCATCACTGCTTCATGCATTTTTTTAAATCTGTTTAAATCAATATCTCTGCAACATGTCTAAGATCTTCAGCCATGGTGTGATGTGTTGGATGTCAGAATTCCTGCATGCACACTTTGCTCTGGATGTCGAATAAACAAGAGATGAGTTACACATCACTGACAGAAAAGGTTGTCCTCTGCAAACATAGATCAGCTTTAGCTCTTTGAATGACAACATTTTTTTTCCTCTTCTGCAAGACTGAAGTTAAATATTAAACTACTAAAGCCATTAACAAACAACTTGTGTGTTTGTTAATGGCATGAATGTTAAACCCAACATTCATGCCTGCTTCACAGCTGCAACATTTGTACAGTGCACATACTGGACAGTTGAAGTAAATAACTCCGTGATACCATTATTTGCAATTAACTTTATGCTCTGAGAAATAATACAGATATGTTGTTCATGAACATCACTTTGACTGGACTATTCTTACATGTGTGAACATGGTTTGAGAATAAACCATTCCAGTGTAGCTCTGGGTGTGCCTACAAAGGGTCGAACTCGACCCCTTTAACAAGTCTGTTACAGAATCTAAAGGTTTATTCTGTATTAAGCTCCCTTCATCTTCAAACTAGCTCTGTTTTCGGAAGCATCATTATCACAGTATGATGCTGCCACATCTATGTTTGAACTTGGGGAAGGGAGTTTTCAGAGAAATGTGTAGTCGGCCACTAAAAAAAAAAAAAAAAAAAAAAAAAAAAAAGAAAACTCAGGGTTTAAAACATGAAAGGTATAAACAGATTGGTAAACAACAGAATGGAAGAATCCAGCAATGAACAGTATATATATATATATATATATATATATATATATATATATATATATATATATAAAGAATAAAATAAATCAGGTGCACAGGTGCAAAGTGACAAAGAACCAGGTGAACTAATCAGAGGAAATGCTGAACAGCTGCAGGGAAAAGCAGAGAATCTAAGACAGAAGGAGCTGAACTGGGACTTAAAGGATCTAGAAAACAAGAAGGGAAAAGCCTGACAATAACCTGAGAGAAATTAACACAAATATACAAGAAAAATCAGACAAAAATAAACAAAGAAACTAATATAACAGGAATGAGCTAACACGGCACAAGACAATGGTGTGATAAACACAGAGAACATGGAAAAATGGAAACAGAATATGGCAAGACCTCATCCATCCATACTTTATCCTGCTTACCCTTGAAGGGTCATGGGAAGCTGGTGCCTTTCTGCAAGAGTCATTAGGCGAGTGCCAGGGTACACCCTGTGCAGATCGATAGACAATCACGATATGGCAAGACCTATTGAACATAAATAACCCCCAAGAAGCATGATTACATCAAAAACTCAAACTCAAACACCTAGGAAATGGGATGATGTTGGTTGTTTTTTTTCTTTTGCCTTATTTAACTTTTAATATTGATCTCTTCTGACCAAAAAACCTTCTTCAACGTGTTTGCTGTGTCTCCTGCATGGCTTGGGGGCAAATTCCAAACAAGATTTCTTAGGACTTTGTTTCAATGAAGATTTTTTTTCCCACTCTTTTATATAACCCAGCATTGTTAAATCAATATGTAGTTGTCTTGTCCTCAGATGATCCCACCTGAGCATTGTATCTCTACAACTCCTCAAAAGTTACAAAGTTCTACTGTTTTCATTTTCAGGTGATGACAAGAGCAAAGCTCTGTGAACATGTCACAGAGCTGTAAGAAAAAGGGGCAGACTGTTTTCTGATATCTTCAGCTGAGTATTCATGTAGATTCAGAGGCAAACTCTTTGAAGGAGTTTGCATTTTTGAAGAGCTTCTGAATTCATCCCCAAATTTTAGTTTGCTGATATATAAAATATTAGCCAGAAATGTCAGCCAGTTGGGTTTCATTTGGATTTCAGCTGACATGCGGCGAAGTAGATGAAGTCTGTATACCTGCAAACGCACCTGTATTATGCTAACTGGATCTTTCTGTGTTTTTTTTTTCTTTGTGTCCTCACATGTCTCTGCCTGCTCCAACCCCAGCCCACCCAACCAGCTGCTGCTTTGATATTAGTTTTCTGAAATCTACAGCTACAACTAATCTGCTTCTCTGAATCTCATTCTCCTCTCATCATCTTGGCCTTCTCCCTGCCTTTTATCCTCCCACCATAAGCAGAACACAGGAACTGTGACTTTCTTCTTTTATCTCCGTTTTTTTTTTTTTTTTCAAAGCAGTTCAAGTTGGGTGAAAGGATGCAACATTTCTCGTCATTTTCTGCGGACGTCCGACTGTGCGGCTTTGATAAGGTTTCCTTCAGGTGTCCTGAGAGATGTGTTCAGAGTTTTGTCTTCTTCTCCCACAAAAGAAACCGTGATGAGCGACCCCCACATTATCCTGCAAGACTTTGAACGAATCCCCAGCTGACCTTAATGTCCCAAATAAACATGGTAACCTACAGAGGATTAAAACACTTTAATCTCACTTGGAAAATTCTTGGATGGGATTTAATATTCTGTTAATTTAACTCTTTGAAAATAAGAAGTCAAATGTATTTTCTGTGTTTCCCAGTATAAAGTCTTTACACACTTTTTGAAGCAAGCTAAGGTTAAAAAAACATCCAAGGTGTTGAACCTTTTCTGAAAGAGTGACACTACTGTAAAGTTTACCAACACATGGCAGCCTGTCTAACTTGACAGGCCGGAAAAGGAGAGATCTAAAATTTAGGTGGGCGAAAAGCTAAAAGGAGGACTGTTAGCTGTGCAATTTGCAAACCATCTCCCTACGGAAACGTGGCAAGCAGACAGCCATTGTTGAAAGAAAGTAATAAGTTAATCTATGCAGTTGTTTTTTTGAAAACTCTAGATTTCAAAATCTGCCAATCTTGACCAGTGTACAAATCATCTGTTTCTTGAACCCAATAAGAACATGCTGCGATGTAATGTTCTTAATAAAAAGAAACGTTATCTTAACCTCCACCCTTACTTTCTAACATTAAACGAGATGGTTTTTTTTGTTGTTGTTGTTGTTTTGAATCTTTTCAGATCATTTGTTACTGCTTTCTTTAGTCATACGTTCACGTAGAACAAGGGTGTCCAAATTCAGAAACTGCATCCTTCGAAGGCCGAATCTCAAGGCTGCTTATGCCACAGCGATGTGACAAAGGTTGTTCAAATTTGAAAGATTCACCAGTTGACAAATGTGAGATTTTGGTTCTTTTAACAACGACAAAACGTGAGATACAGCAGGAGAGAGTATAGCTTTAAATTTAAGTATATTAAAAACATAGGTGTACAAAAATTTAACACTTAAAGCAGTTCTGTTGTTAGACTTTTGTCATTTCGCAAAATTGTATTTGGAAGTAATTTTTCTCAAATAAATAAATAAATTGTGAAATGAATTTGATGTATAAATAAGAAATAATAAGAGATATCTGCAATCTCCATTCTTACCAGCCCATGCTTAGAGTTGTCATGGTTGCTAGGCAACAGGACATTTGCCGAGGTAAAGGTGGGTATAAAGCTTAAGGCTAGACAGTCCAATTTCACAGCCGCACAGTTCTGGTCTTCACAGAAGTTGACCAATGACCAGGTCGTCATGAACTGGGTCCATCTAAGGATGCGGCCCCTGAATTTAGAAACACCCAAAGATTACTCAACATTTATACAATTTAGGAAAGCCCAGATGACAAGCCCAGAAAACATGTATCAGCAGTACAAGATAGTCTGACTGGTTGTAAAAAAAAACAAAACAAAAAAAAACACAGATAATAACAAATAAGAGAGGGTTTAAAACTTTTGCATAAACTTCAGTGGTCGCACATGTTGTGTTAACTGAGGCCCTCCAGCCTGCATCGAAGCAGTCGGCCAATTAAGCGCTGCCATCCCTTGAGGATTGTTGTTAAAGAGGCTGAAGACAAACTGAAGCTGTTAAGAGCAAGAAAACTTAATCAATGACTGTTTATCCAGGAATGACTGTTGATCTAAAGTTAAGTGTTGAAGTCAAAGGTATCGATTTCAAATCGTCTGCAGTCCAGCGTCCCTGATTCAGGAGCCAATTAAAGCTCTTAACAAGCTTGTTTACAGATCCGAACAGCTGTGCTGATCGAGAGGCTCCTGTTCGCTGCGCTAGAATAAGAAGCATTATTGTTCTCCATTGATTGCTGGCTGCAATTTTCAGCAGTGAATGTGTTAATGAGTATGATTGTTTCAGAGCTCCTTGTAAAGGGGAACCCCTAGTTTGTCTAGGCCTGTTGGAGTGGAAATAATAAAATCCAATCAGCTTCTGTGCCTTGAGATGAGGGTAAATAAAGGAACAGAAAGCCTTTTTTTGGACATCCAGTCTATTTTTGTTGTTTGGCATCATGTTACTCTGAGTGAGATGAAAGGGAAAAAAGAAACCCAGACTGGTGTCCCATTTAAGTTAAGTTGTTAGCAGGGAACATTGACATTTAGCACGCATCCAACACATAAAAAATATAGCTAGTAAGGCATGTGTTGCGCTGAACGGCTTTCTGTGTAAAACACTTTCTCGCAATGTTAGTGTTTCACATCAAGGTGACTTTTACGGTCAGCATTAATAAACTTTTCTCAAAGTGTGAGTTCGATGACTCATGCGCCCGTAGTTTTAATGTGCTTGCTGCAGCAAAATGATCACCCAGCTGTCAAGGATGATGACTAGATTTCATCTGTGTTTTTATGTGTAATAGCATAGTTATGATTGCCTGTTTTATTATTGAAAGAATATTTTATTAAAAATACATAATGCGAGGACTTTAGTCTGCACTTTTATTAACATCATATAATTCTTTTTCATGATTGCTACTGAAAAAAATACAATCTCGTCAAAGCAATAAAATAAAAAAATTGAAACTGAATGTTCTAAAATTATGTTTTTTTTTTTTTATTTAAATAAAACAAATACAGAAAAAATGTTGGTCTGTTTGATGATGAATGTTGCAAAGATAGCTATGTTTGTAAAACAGTTCATTTTATTTAAATTTTTTTGTGCACTCATTAAAAACATCACTTTGCATGTTAAAAAGATATCAAACCTAAGTCTGGTAACACATGTAAAGTATTCAAGTCATGCTTTTCAACCACACAACATGAAGATCCTTCTCTACAAACCAAAAGAACGTTTATATCCTGTTTGATGTTTTTGACCCTATGACTAGTCACACATTACAACAATATGTGTGATCTTTTCATAGAAGCCAGTCTGACATGCATTTCGGTTGTTGACATCAAAATGTCTTTTAAACGTGTCTGAGGACACGTTTGTATCAGGTGAAGTGTTGAAACGACTCACGACTCAAATAAACCACAAACCAATTCTATTGTTTTCCTCCAGGATCTGAGTTAAATACTCTTTCTTTGATATGAAATCATAAATCAAATGTGTGAGTTGGGGTCAAAAGGTCAGGCTTCATAGCTATTGCCTTGAAGTGATTATCTATTTCAAAACAACAACAAAGCATCAGTTAATGATCCCCGGAGGAATCAGCTGCATATGGTGTTAATTTAGTCTCTTCAACACTTACAACTTCCTGTCCTCCGACCCTCTCTCTTTTCATAAGTATGTTGGGGGACATTTCGTACCCACTTTAAAAGCTATCATGAAGACATTTTCTATTATCTACTGAATGTATACTGTAAAAAAAAAAAAGAACAAGATTTTAAGAAATACCTACCAGCAGTTGGTAATTGTTTTACTTTTTTCATCTGAGGTTGGCAAAAAGTCAATACATGTCACTGTAAGTTAGTTATGATCACAAATCTGACTTTTGTTTAAATTTTAAGTTTGATTAACTTCATTTCTGAATTGCCTTCAATCTGAATCCAGTTTGTTTTCAGGACTCAAGGAGTTCCACGTGTTAGAGCCGTAGACTGAAAAAAGCTGATAGAACAAAGGGTGTTAAATGAAACCACTCCTGTTTTAATTTATTGCTCCACCATCACCAAGTTGCAAGCATTTTTAAAATCTGCTTTTTGACTATTTTTGTGATATTTATCAAAAAAGAAGCAGGCTTTACCATAATTTTTTTGTAGCATCATGCTGCAGCCCGATCAATACTGTCTCCATATTTAGGAGAGGGTTGTGCATAATTTATGCCTCAGGCAAAGTTCGGGTGCATACATCTCTTCATATATCGCTGAAATTTGATGCAGAAAGACCAAGTACTTTGCTGCATGGAAAGCACCAATTTCTTCCAGCACAATTTTCAAGTATGAATGCAATGCAATCTTAAGTCTCAAGAATTTCTTTTTTACTTTATTTTAAATGTCAGCCAAGATTTACCTTCATTATTTGCTTCACTCCAATATAATGTTTCTTGATTTGATCATTGAGTTATGTTTTTATCATGTGTAGCACTTTGAATTGCTTTGTTGTCCAAATGTGCTACACACAAACTTGACTTGAATTGACTTGACTCAAGCAAATTGAAACTCCACTTCACAAGTTTATTGTTAATCTTGTGAAAATTGAAACCACATAATTTATCAAGCAGAGCATCATGGTTAACTGAGTCAATTCCTCTGGAAGTTGAGGAACACACCTGCAGCAGTTCCACTTTTATCCACTGAATCATTAACCTTGTCCAATAAGTATTATATAGCCGTTTTTGGAGACCTATTTAAATCTAAATGCAAAGTACACTGGATGCAGCAAAACTGAATTTTTGTCAGATCTCAGGATTGTTGTCAGTCATCTGATCAAAGATATCAGAGCTTTCAACAAAGCAAAACTAAAAATGCTCATCTGCATTCAGTTATATATATGTCTCCATGTATTATTTCATTTATGGAATCCAAGTTAGCAGCCGAGGCATGGCCCCATGTATCTCTCACTCCTACTTCCTCATTACTGTCTGATTAGCTCTGGAGCATCACTTCAGCACTGAATCGGTGAAGTAATCACTGCCATTCGGTGACCAAGAGGTGGGAAGTGCTGTCACCCATGGCGTACCACGCTATAACAGCTCATTTGTTCATCCAGAACAAATTGACCCCACCAGCAGCAGTCCCTCTTGTCAGCTCTAGTGGTTGTAACACTCCAAAGGCAATCATACTCCATGTTCTTCACTTTAATCTGAGCATGGAAGGTGTAACAAAGAGAATATCCTGTTTCTGCCTCCTTTAGCAGGTGAAATGTAACACCAGGGTTTTTGTTAGAGAAAACTGTAATTTGATGTTTCTTGTTTGTTTGACTACAGTTGGAGATCAACATTCAATTTTTAAAGTATCAGTGATGCTGAAGCTTTGTGTGGCTAATAGAGTAATGCAGTAATTACAACACACACATTGTTATCCACAATAGACCATAGATTTTCATTAATGTTAAGATTTTGGGGAGGATCAGTCATTTCATTTATTCCAAAATGAACCTCAGTATGTGTTTTGGGATCATTATCAAGTTAAGTAATACCCAATTTAGTCAGATGGTTCGCCTTCCTCGTTGTTACACGGTGCAATCAAATAATTACACTAACAGTGAATAGCCACACAGCACGGCCCTGCCACCATCACACTTGGCGGTTGCTGAAGTTTTCTTATGTATGAAACCTTATTTCCAGAAAGTTCCAAACAAGCTCAGACATGTTGACCTTGGAGCAATTTTTCACTGTGGTCAGCACTGTCTGCTTCTGCTCTTCCAGAAATTTCCAGATCACGGTAACCGTCATTTGTTGTTAAACATCCTAACCAATTGCTTTTCATTTATTTTGACAATTTCTTTTTCAACTAAGATTAGGGCTTTGTAAAGGCCACTCTAAATCACAGAATGTGTTTTCCTTTAACTACTTTGTATCTGAGTTAGTCTTACATTTTGGGTTATTGTCCATTTGGAAGAGTCATGTGCTCAAGTCTAACCTTCCTGGAGATGCCTTTAGATGATGTTTCCATCTTTCCACATGATGTTCCATCATCAAAATGGAATCTATTTTGTGAAGTACACCAGTTCTTCCTGTTGCAACCTCAGATCAGAGGAGACCACCTGCTGAATAAGCATATTACTAAGTAGAATAAAAGAAACTAACAAAACGACTTTCTCGAATTCTGTAATGTCACCATAATGTCTGTATTTTTAAATGTCAAACTTAAAAAAAAAAAACCATATACACATTGCTCAATATTTTGGTACTTAGCAAAAATAAATATGTATATATTTTTTTGTCAACCAACTAAAATTGTAAAAATTTAGTGACTGAGTATTAAACAATGATAAAAAAAAAGTTCATGTAAATATTCAAAAACTTCTTTTCAGCACATTTCAAGGCTATCAAAGTAGATTCAGGGTCACCAGTTGTGACAACACAAATGAGAGTCTATTTTAACTGAACTTTAGCCCATAAGGAGAGAGTTCGAGGAAAGCACTTGTAGTAGGAGAAAGACGAATTAATATGCACTGCAGAAACTGATGAGAGCTTGAGGAGTAAAACAAACAAACAAACAAAAAAAAAAAACAGCCTACACACTCCTTTATCGAATCTTTGCTTGTTTCCACACAGCTACTCCATCATCCTTGTGACCTTTGCTGCTTTTCAGATTGAGCAAGTAAACATTAATAATGCTCTGTAGGTATTCTTCGGCTGTCTAACTTCTGCTCAATTCTGAACGCAGCACACAACATTTGTGGTCGTAAACACCGCTGAGGGATTTTCTCCCCTTAAACATGCTATTAGCTATTCATGAGAAACAGATGCTTCTAATGCCAAATTAAAATGGATGTCTACAAACAGAAAACTACAGGGAAGGGAAATTACAGCTCCCAAATCGCTCCCAGCTCTCAGATGAATTTGATCACTGCCTGACATGTAATTTAGAAGCTCAGTTTAGCTGGTCTGATGGGTTTTATAAAAAGCCCCACATAGCTTCATGGAAATAGATTCTTTGTTATCTGCCTCACTGTCGGTGTCAAGTGATTATATTTTTAAACTTTCACTGTTACATGATGGATAAATGGATCTAACATTTGCTCCCCACTCCGATCTATCATACGTTCATGTAATTTGCTCAGATTTGTGACCTCAGTGGGCAATAATATAGATGGATGTTTAATATTTAATAAGCAGGAAGGATAATGTAGCTACGGACCCTGACAGTCTGGGGCTACGCTGCTTTCCTGTTCTGAGTGATGTGGCAGGATGTGCTCAACGCCCGTCAGACCCAGGTCACTCAAAGCTCAAGAAGCAATTACAGTTGTTTTTTCTTTTTTTTTTCTTCTAGTTTTCCACATTACTTTGTCGCACACAGATTTTCTAAATGACCACATACAGGTGCATCTCAATTAAAAATTGGATTATCTTTGAAAAGCTTATTTGTTGTAGTTTTAAATTGCAAAAGAGAAACACACATCTAGATTGATTGTATTTCTAGCATTTAATCCTGACCATTTTGAAGTAATTTGCAAAAAAAAAAAGAGTAAAAAAGCTGATACTCAAAACAGCTACTTTTAATGTAGAATTTTCTCTCCCTCTTTAGTTGTTATATTATAGCAATAATATAAATGTGCATGAAATAAATATACATAATTGCGCACACTGTGCAAAAAAAGTGAGCAGTGGTAAATGACAAGATAGTTACATATTTACACTCTACTGACAGATTAATTTGAATCTAAAGTCTCATCAAACAGTTGTGCTGCACAGGATGTGCACTGTCAGCAACATGTCTCTCCAATAGATATAAAGCTGCTGACCACATTGGACCAAGTTAAAGTTCCTCGTTGTATGATTTCTGCAGCAAAAACTGTCATTTTTGAGCAGAACTACGTCACACAACATCGTTATGAGCAAGGCATTCAGCAGAGTTTTATTTCTATTGAAAAATAAGAAATAATGTGGTTGTAACAATGTTGAAAGAGTTGCTATGGCAACGAGTTGAATTAGAAAATCACAGGACTGGAAACTGCAGGTTCCTAAGAGTGAGAGTGCCTGCTGTCGCTAGTCAGCCTCTTCTGTCTAGACTTTTAATCAATGATGAATTCTAGGTGTAAAATAAACAGCTAAAACAAATTTGAGCAAAAAATGAAGGCAAAATTTAGTTTAACCATCTGTGGTATGTTTTTAACAAAAATATGCTCAGAGTGCAGCCGGGAATACTGCTGAACCTACGATGATCTGATATATTTGACAGACATATGGGTAAGTTTCCACACAGCTTGAGCAAGGGACTGACTGACAAGGTGTTTTTTGTTCCTTTGGAAAAGTTTCCTCTCTGAGTTGCCATAGGAATCCCAATGTGGTCAGCCATTGTACGGCCGTTCTTGTCAAACATATTCTCAGCAACACTTTAAAGCACAGGTATTACATAAAATTGACTTTCTTTTAGCTTTACATTATGTTTAATGTTATTCCATTATCAAGAGCGTACCTGGAGTATTTTTTGAATCTTTTATGCATGTTTGATGAATCCTTAAATGTCTTGTAACATATACAACATTTTGAAGTTAACATAACTACTTGATCATAATATAAAGTGGCACTTTGTGCCCGAAAATACCAGCCTGTTTTAAGCATGTTAACAAGCCTTCATCACATGTCTCTAGTGTGACATATCTGTTTTTAATTCGGAAACAGTTCCTCGCCAAACCCTGTAAGAGTCTTCAACATGTCCTTTAGTGTGAAAATGTGCATATAAGAGCCATGCAGTTTGGCTGCACACATTTCCATGCTGACTTCTTCACTGTTATCCCTGAACCTTTGTGTGGAAAAAAAGGTCTTCCATATTTGTGCGCATATGCATGATTTGGACAGGAGGTGATAGGAGCCGTTTTTTGCAGCCTAAAGATAAGATATGAGGGTGTTTGTGTGCACTTTGTTACATTTTCTGTCAAACTGCAGATTGCACCTTTGACAGATTGGTTGACACCTTTAGAGTGCGCTGCAGACACATGCTTTCTTTCCTTGTCAGTCACTATTCTGCACTGACAAGCCCTCCGTCCTGGAATAAAATGTACCGGTATTAAAGCTTATGTTCCAAAGCATCATTTAATTAAACAATTTTCAGCACACTTTCTTATATAAAAAAATGTGCATTTGACATCCTCTGACGATTTAAAAAAAATGTCGACAACAAACAGGGATGATAGCCTAAGCCTAGCCTAAGAAAAAAATAATTTTATATTATATTCACTGCATAAAATTTATTATTTTTTTTTTTAGATCAAGCTCTTCAAAGAGAAATGAAAGAAAACAATTCCCATAGAAGCATCCCATTCAGATTCTCTGCCTCAGTTACAGAGAGTCAATGCTCTGAAGGACAACTTCCAATAAAATAAATTGCTGCTTGAGTTTTTTGTTGCTAGGAGGTACGAATGTTTGAAATATAAAGTGGAGTAGAAGGCCAACAGAGCGGTCCTTCAATAGACTGTTGCTTTTGGTGCGTATTTTGTGCTTATAGCTATGAGATGCTTACAGAACTGTGTGATATGCAGACATAAGCGCACAAGGCTTTCATCAAGTCTTTATATTTAACCACAAACTGTGCTTTTGAGATTTTGAAAATACCATGTCTACAAAACAATTATGATAAACTGTGAAATGTGTATGCTGCATGTCAATACCTGTCAAAGCAAAGCACTTAGTGATGATCTTTTTCTGCTCTTGTAAAATCCCAGTAATCTGTTTTTGCCCTGCGAGGGATCTCCTGGTTTTGAATTTTGACTCTGAAATGTAAAGAAAATGTTTTTTAAAAGATATAGAAACCTTTTAAGAGTTAGCAGCAGAGACACGAAACACTTCTCTGTTGTAATTGTCCGATGGCATTACAGTGGGGTGAGGCAAATCTTAGTCCTGATTCACAGAGGAGCGAAGAGAGACGGAGGAAATGGTCGACTGATTACAAAAGACTTGAACCAGCAGCAAGAAAGAATCCAGTCCAGACCAAAACACAAACCAGATCCACTTGTCTCAAATTTCTGATGCAGTTTTTATTTGCTTTAGTTATTGGCTTTTGCTCCCCATCTGTTTCCAGATTATTTAAATGTCTTTTTACCTTCACTTTCAATTTACTTTTACATGGTCAACATTTGCTTCAGATACTAAAAGAGATTAGCAATATAAGAACATCTTGGCAATGATATTGGTAAATGTGGCAGTGATTAAATTAGTTGTGAGACATGCCTATTTTCTTCTTTTCTGTCTTTCTCAGAAAACAAGAAAGAAAAGACCTTTAGCATTAGAAGCAATGTCATTTGTGTCCAGTGTGAGCATCTGCTGCCATGAGGCTAAACATTATGTGTAAAATCCGAGTTCCTCTCACCTTGAACACATTCGCCAATTATTACTGCAGTCGAAGCAGTCCTTTGCAGCAGGAACCGTGCGCACACTGATATTGCGATGAAGATATTGCTGCAACATATTGTACAGCTTTATTGAACATCCAACAGCTGTATCTGATGAAAACAGAATACTCTTTTGTAGAGAGGCGCCGAGAGGCGCAGAGATCTGTCTGGTTGGACAGATCTCTGCGGAGACATTGCCTCTGAACTGAGGAACAGGATGTTCAGAACCACAGGGGCCTCTTCTGGTACTCTAAGCACCAGGCTTACAGTATGTTGCCATAACATGTTGAACCTCAACCTCTCTTCACATTAACCCATAATTTTTTTTGACGGGTTAATGTGATATAGGTGCAAGTATCACATTAGATTCCGTCAGTAGATCAGATTTTAACATTTAATTTCCAATTTAAATTTCCATGTTGCAATTCTGAGGATAAATGTGCTTTTATAATATATCCTTCTTAGTCATCTCTATGTAGAATACACACTGACTAGGTAAAAAACAAACAAACAAACAAACAAAAAAAACGATGTCCATATCAGATAAATTTTTAAAGATTTGAGATGGATTAATAATGTGTAATGTACTTCATAAGACTGATAAGAATGTTGATGCTTAAGTATAATGAAGCATCCTTCTCAGTTCATGATATACCGTTATATAAAGAATTATTATCTACAGCTTACACAGATATTTAATTGGACCTTTGTCCTTGACCC
This sequence comes from Poeciliopsis retropinna, assembly GCA_010277075.1. NCBI lineage: Eukaryota > Metazoa > Chordata > Actinopteri > Cyprinodontiformes > Poeciliidae > Poeciliopsis > Poeciliopsis retropinna. The sequence goes on along the minus strand of VMRM01000023.1, from coordinate 6,766,365 downwards.
TCTCCACAAGAAAAAAAGGAGAATAAATTTATAGACCAAATATTTTCTTTTCAGTCACTGTAGATAACTCGCGGCTCATTTCAGCTTTTTCTACAATATTTCTTGATCTATGGGTTTTTAGACCCTTTAATACTGTGTTATCACTGGTATTTAGATGATTTCTCTGGAATTCCAGAGAACACTGTTTTATTAAGACTCTCAAATATGTAAATGTCGATACTCCAAAACCAGGGCATGCGTTAGGCTGTTTATTAGTGGTCTGGCTCTCCGGAAACCTTTGGTTTCTCAGACACAATCTTGTCTGAAATCATCTATATTACCTCAAGTGCCATCAAAACCAATAAAGAGCAGTGAGAAATATCAGCAGGAGCTTTGCAGAGAACAGAGGCAATATTGAGGACCCTGACCCTTTTGTGAATCTGTGACGGCACCAAACATTGATTTGAAAGAATATTTTCTCCATAGCACATTTTATTTGACTTCAGTGTTTGAAAAAAACAAACAAAAAAACTAATTTATTATCATTACTGAGGAAAAAGGTGTTTGCCTTCTTTGTTAAATCATGATTTGACTGTATGAATAATCACATATTTTAAGTTCAGTTTCACAACCCTGGATAACTGCCAGTGGAATCAGAAAACAGTTTTAGCTAAACCTGTCTGGCATCGTTTAGAAAGCTCAAAGATCTCGAAAACCAACACAACACACCCTAATAACAAAGAAATTCAAGAACTGATGAGAAACAAAGTTACTGAATCCAGAAGCACATTCAAAAAATCATATTTTGTTTCTTAACTTTTGGATATTTTTGGGGTACTTAACATTTACTAAAGCGAAGTGTTTTCCAAGTGAATGCTGTGAATCAATCAACCTCATGGCAGCAACTCAATGCAATTAGACATCTTGAGATGTCATAACTCACTGAAACTTGAACTGAGCATCAGAATGTGGGCAAAAGGGAACAAAGAGACTTGGACCATGGCAGAGTTGTAGGAGCCAGCCTGGGTATTTCAGAAACTCCTGATCTACCTTGATTTTCACACACAGCCACTCCGAGAGTTAAAGAGAATAGTCACAAAAAATAAAAGAGAACAAAAAACAAATGCAGGAATCTATTGTGTCAGCATGGATCAAATCCTGGAGGAAGGCTGTCACTCCTTCAGCTTGTTGAAAAAAAAGGCCACTAAGAAAAATATTCTGAAGACCTGAAAGTTGTACCTACTTTAATGACCAGTGAGAGGGTGTACACTGCATCTCTGAGTCTCTCCCTTCCTGTGTTGACAGCAGCAAACTACTTATCATTTGTTCACACTACTCTGGGCCGCGTCGCTGTTGTTTTCCAGCACTCTTCATACGGCAGAACTCTGCTTTAGACTTTCATAATATTTGTCGGAAAGAACTGCAGCAGCTGCATTTACTTAATGCAAATCAGATGAGCTGCTGTTGGGCTCATTTGCCTGTGTGGTCTCCATGAATCCACATCTAAATTGAAAACAGGGGTGATTTAAAACGCTGAAACTCCTACAGTAGCCTGCTTCAACATCTGCTCCCACAAACAGACAATGCACTTCAGCCTCTTCTCTTTTTTTTGTTCATCGCTCCCTCATTCTTCTCATTTTGTCACTCTAAAGATGATTTATACTTGGACATTCTCCACCTTGTTGTGCTCTTTTAATCACTTCCTGGAACTGCTCCAGAGTATTACCTCTGGATATCCCGCCATGAAAATTTCTGCATTGCAGGAGAGATGATGGAGGGAGGAGAGCAAAGATGCCAGAGAGGTACAAGTAATAATAATAATAAAAAAAGGAAGTTCATTTGCATGATTTTGCACCTCGGAGCTCTGAAATGTTATCAGTGTGAATCAGACAGTAGCTCACGACAAATCTTGTAATGGAAGCAGTAATGTATGGTGTTCTCTACAAATTTATGTTATGAAAACAGAAACTGGAAATAGCCCAAATAGGCTGCTAACATGTAAGAAATGCATAATATTCATCGTTTGGACTTAAAAGTAGTTAAGTATTCTGTTATGGTCGAAAAATCCGGCAGAACTCTACCTTTTCGATCAAAACTGGTGTGGAGTGAGTTGCACTTATAGATTACATAAAAAGCTGCAGTCCTTTATTTTTTTCTTTAAATCAGAGTTGAATTGACACACAAACACACGCACACACACACACACACATCCACCCACACACATATTTAACAGGTGCTGGTGTGTTTCCTCCTATACACCCAAATTCTAACAATGATCTGAAAAACAAATCAAATTAGCAAGACATTTAAGTAAAATATTTAAAAATGGAAAAGAGGCTAAAAACAAAAAGTCAACTTGTTGTTACTGGCACAAAAGATTGTCCTGACATATTTTAAGAAAGTGACTGGCATATAAAAGTTTTATGGATAAATGACATGTTTGGAGAGAAACAGACAAGACAGACTTCACTCCATCAACCTGATTATCCTTCTGTAACCCCATCCGTGTGAGATGAAACCTCGTTATTCCTCAGACTCTGCGTTGTGTGTTCTTTCATGGTTGTGGTCAGAAGCGAACTTGAGGTAGGACTCGGACACACGGTGGTTGAGAAAGTGCTTCAGTCCGTTTATTTGGACCAACAGACAGCACAGCGGCTTCGCCTTTAGAACTCACAGCAGATACTGCGTGTCAACATTAATCTCATTAACGCAGTTATTGTTTATACATACAGCATGTATAACAAAAAAAAAGAAAAAAAAAAGAAAAAGACAAAACGATACAAAACTAACTACTTGAACATTAAAAGTAACATTTGGCTACAGTGAGGAGCTGACAGTCAGTATCGCTTAATTCACAGCAGAAACTGACCGTTGTTCTGGCAGCCCGCAGCAACAGACGATGTTCTTCAACGGACACACTTCACCAACTTCCACAACCCCCCCCCAAAAAACAAATCTAATATTTTGGTGGTATTGCTCACATATTTAAACCACTGGCCTACACTTCCATTTGATATTATACAAACATCATGTGATTTCATGTGACACAACAATTAGACCTTTTGCTTTCAGTCTAGTTTTAAACTGAAAGATCAACTTCTCTGAAAAAATGAATATAATTACATCAAAGGAATTCTAGGAGTAAAGTACATTTGGTTTTCCCCATTAGAGCACTACACACCTCAGTTGTGGAGATTTCTTTCAACCAGCATCTTTTTGTCTTGCACCGAGTTCTTGCATTTGCATATATGAATGAAACCTCTGCTGGAATCACAAACACTTCTATAAAGTAAAACATTGCAGTGGCACGCAGGAGGAACAAGCTCCACGTTGTGTATTTGTGTTCTTTCTCCTCTATCTTGATTTGATGCTATAGAAGTTGTAAATTGTTTGTGAATTAGAAAGGTCTTCAGCAAATCGGGTCTTCTAATTGCAATGCACGAGTTAATCATTTTGTGTGCTTCTTGCATTTTCTGAACGTATATATTAGACAAACATTTCACAGAATCAAAATATGATTTATCTAAAGCTTTACGCCATACTAAACAGCAGAGGTCAGCAATTTTCCAGAGCATATCTTTCTCGCTCTCTTTTGTCATGAATACAACTTAATTTTATCAGTATGGTCAGTATTATCTCAGAGAGAGGTTCAAATTAGTTGTTTGTTTCTTGGCAGAAGCGTCATGTAATACCTCCTACTTAGTCTTGTACGAAGTAAATATAACATGCATAGCTTTGCAAAGGTCTTTATATCCCCTAAGCTTCACATTATGTCTTGTTGCAACCACGTATTTCAGTTAATCTTATGAGAATTTCAAATGACAGACCAACACATAATAATAGATATGTGGGAAGTGGAATGAAAATGGTTTTCAGCAAATACGAATCATAAATGCTTACTCAGCACCCAGTACAGGGCCGCCTTTTGTTGCAAATAGAGCTGCAGGTCTGGTGAGCAACATTCCTAAAATGGTCTCATCCACAGACCATTTTAGCTTAATCACTTTAAAAAATATATATACCTCAAGTTGAGACTGGATGGAAAGTGTGGAATGTATTCAAGTATTTCCACAGATTTTAGGTTGGATTTGGATCTGGACTTTGACAGGGCCATTCAAACATGCAAATATGCATCGATCTAAATTATGCAGTCGTAGCTCTGGCTGGATGTTCAGTGTCATTCTGTGATTCTTGGGAAAATCAGTGGGTATGTCCACTATGTGATGCCAACCCATCATGATTAATTGAATAATGTGTTCAGGATGATGTGTCATGTGTATGAAAGTTTAAGCAGTACCTCACCAGATGCTCCAAGCTTGGGAAATCACTTTATAAGCTAACACAGCCTTAAGCTTCCTCCCTGATTGATCTGAAACTGTTTGTTCACTAATGTTCTCCAACAAACCTCTGAGGCCTTCATGGAACAGTTGGATTAATAAGGAGACAAAATTACATTCATGTGGACTCTGTTTACTAATTAGGTGACTTTCAAAGTCAATTGGTTACATTGGATTTTATTTAGACGGATCAGAAAAAAGGAGGTTGAGTATAAATATGTGCCACATTTTTGGGGGTTTGACTATTATTATTATTATTATTATTATTTATTTATTTTTTTAAATAATTTTGGAACTCCCTTCCACTTTACACTTATAAAACCTAATAAATTACACTAATGTGTTCCAGCAATGTGCAAAATGCTAAAAAAAAAAAAAAAAAGAAAAAAAGAAAAAGAGTTTGAATACTGTTGCAAAATAATGCATTTGCTTCGGATCTTGGCTTTTATCTACATTTTCATTTCTAATAATCTACAATTATTATTTTTGTTTGTTTCTTTTCAAGCACCAACTTTACAACTGTGAAATAAAATGAGTTGAACAAATAAAGTTCGCTTGACATGACTTTTTCGGTGGATAGTCCCTTGCCTGTAATTCTGTCTCTGCATTCTGGTTACAAAGCAGAATCTGAGATTCTTTGGGGACATTTGTCATATTCGCTCAACAACCATTTGTGTTATTTACTGTTAACATCTCCAGCATTTCTAAACAGCAGGATTTTTCTCTGCGTCTAATCATTCTGGCGGATTCATTATAACTATTTCTGTTTCTGCAAGAGATCCCACTGACTTATGATGCCGTGTGATTATTGTGTCTGATTAATGCCTTCCTAAGCAATTCCCTGCAGTGACAGAAATGCACATAACTGGCTGCATTTTACTCTCGGTGAGATCTACAGCACACTCTCCTTTTCACTAAATCAGAATATATGTTTCGATGAAGTTTGTTTGTCAGATTAGAAGTTCCTTTTGAAAACAAATTTTAAGCAGGTATTAAACTTACTTTTCATCAAGTCAGTGTTTCTACATTAAAAAAACATATGTTCTATTACTGGTCTGATGCAATATTTCAATATTAAGAGTAACGTTTTCATTAGATATAAGTGAAAAATTATAATTCACAAAAATAAAAGCTTGAAAACATCAGTCTGTTTTTAATTAACCAATATAAAGGGTTCCACTTAGTGAACAGAGTTACTGAAATAAATTACATTTTTAATATTTTAATTTGTTGAATTCGATTCTATATTGGCCGTATATTATCAGTTAAATACAAGCAGCATTATTTGCTAATTTGCATGCAAAAGTCGAACATTTCTCTCCAATTCACAACTATAAATTAATCTATGCATAAGTGGAGCATTTATATGCACCAATTCATGAGGCAGAAAGTTATCATCACATTTACATGGATGATTTCAGGGGGGAAATGCAGGCATTTTAATTGCCTGCCTTTAAAACAGTGTAGTTATTTCACTATAATTGCAAAGGTTTTCAATCAGAGCCAAGAAAATAATCCTTTCTATCTTTATATGTTACATTTTTTTTTGGCAAATTTACCCTGACTGGAGCTTCGTTAAGCGATCGATGTTCAATGGAAGTACAATAGAGCTTAATTCTGCTGCAGGTCAAGTGTCTCACATACTTTAAACACAACTTGGTTTAATCTAAGCACTCATTCAAGCATTTCTCTTTGGAAATATTTCTTGTAAGTCCAAAGAACATCCCTAATGAAGTCCACTCCAGTCCTGAAGCACTAATTTTTCCCAGATATCTTCTATGACCTTGGTAGTCACTGTGCAAGTAGACCTGCCATTGTCTTTCACCAAAATGTTTGCTCTGGTCAGTGATGACCATAATGTTGCTCAAAGCCTTCATCCATTGTTGTTAGAGTTTGGTGTTTGTGTTGAAACATTGTTTTCAGTATAACAAACGTTGTCTGATCGGTATGTGTATTTAAATGTGACGGTCAAAATGCCCTGAGGTTTCAGAGGGGGATGTTCCCTGAAAAAACTAGTGTGCAGCATTAAGGATCCAAAACATTTTTATGGCATACAGAGTTGCGGTGACATTGAACCAACTTCGGTGGGCATGAAGTCATCTTGGAAGTCCATTAAAAGGACTTTGTGTTTGTTATTTTTTGACTACATTTGGACCTCTTCTCAGTGTTAATATTTGAACATTTTCTAATTTGTATGGCAGCTATTCACACCTTCACTCATTTGTTTGGCTTCTTTTTAATTGGAGTTCTGGTCTTATGTTTCTGATTGCTTTCACTCAGCATTCCATCTGCTTTAATCCCCCCTGCTCCCTTCATTGTGTTAATTTTTTCATCTTTGTTTCTCCAGCTTCTTCTATTTTTTCCCCTTCCTCACAGTATCTTGTCTTTTCATCTCAGTTTGTTTGTGCACCTTGTTTAATCAATCGCTGTTCTCCAAGCTCAGCTTGTCCTTGGGTTCTCCTCCTGTTACCTTTAGCTTTTGTTGCATCATAAATTATGTTTCCATTTTCTGTTAAAGGACCTTTAAACTGACTGAGAAATTTGGTGTGTTTAAGTCTCTGTGTCCTCCACTTGTGTGGAGACTAGTTTGGCTTTTTTTTTTTTCAAAGGTCCTTGTGAGGTTTTGTGTGTGTTTTCATCCAAATACAAGTAGATATCAGAGCTAAAATTCAGCATTTGCCTTTTCTGTAATTATTTCTACTTACCTTTTTCCTCTTTCCCCTCCGCAAGGTTTGATCTCTTCATGTATATTGTCTCTCAGTCTCCCTGGGACCTTCGCAAGCATTCAACAAATGGAGAAAACAGCCATTTAAATTTTCAAATCTACTTATAATCTGCATGCTGTTCAGCCTGGGATAGCATTTAAAGACAAAATATGTTTTCATCTGTTACAGAGGTAAGTATTTGTGGAGTGTCATTGATGGAGCCTTGAATGACATATTGCTGCATTTTTATGACAGTGGAGATGAATGCGTTTGTTATATAAAAGCATTATTGCCCCTGAAGAATATGATGGAGGTGGGTCTTCAAAGAATATCTTTGAAGATGGAGAGCCCGATTCAGTGACCTTCATGTTTCTTCTTTAACTCAAAACTACACCGAGCTCTGATCAGTGAATTTTATGTTTCTTTAATTAATGCCTCATTAATAAGATTAATGAGCCCAGTGGCATTTCTGACAACATTAACTCTCTCTTCAGCCATAAACTAGGAAAAGAAACCATGCTGTTGGTTTGCATGTATTTGAGCTTCGGCAGAGAAGAGACTTCTCGTATTCAGTTGTGGTGTCGATCTTATCATGAACTGATCTTCATAAATGAAATTATTCCAGTGTACACTGCTGCAAGGATGCCGCGAGGCTGCATTTACGTAGTGTATCAAAAATCCCTCAATATATTATCTATTTGGTTTGTCGGGAACCCATTTGCAATTGTCCTCATGACGAACAACTAGATGCACAAAATGAATCCCAAATGGAAACTAGACTTCATCTACATGCCACTGAGGATATACTACCCTTTACTGCTTCTGCTTTCTGTGGAGCTCAGCTTGATAAAGTCTATCCCTTCTCAATCCTTCAGCCAGCTGGAGCATGCCACCAGACAGAGTGTAAAGAAGAAGAAGAAAAAAGATTAAAACTCGACATTTGGTTCATCCATTCTTTTTTTCATTTTTATATTTTCTAATCAACGATCACAATAGCCCTGATAAATTTCCAACCAAATTCCTGTCCAGAAGTTTTAATTAATGCTGTAGTGGTCATTTTCATTTTTAGTCCTCATAATTTGCCTCACTTTAAATATTTTGATATCTTCCTAGAAAGACAATAATCCCATATTTTTACTGTGTGTGGTTGTGTTGAGATTAGGCTCAAAGAAGAGTGAATGAGGCCTTACTTGCCACAGGAAAAATGTATTAACCTCCTTGAGCCTAGCGAGATGGACAAACCTTTTCTTCAAACCTTGTAATTCTGCAAAACTCCTTAAGTTAGTGAGCAGAGTTCTGTTTTTTTTACTTTTCATGCAGCTTGACCATGATTTTATTAGTGTGAAAACATGAAAAACCATTCCAAAGTAAAAATAGTATTAATCTTACTTGAGCTCATTTTTTGGCTACTTTATCTTCCCCTGTTTAGCAAACAAAGATAACGCTTCTAGAAACAACACAGACAAACATGATACATCAAGACTAGTCATAGTGATGGCCCACATTAATAAATGTTTAATCCCCCATCTTTTACCCACAGCACAAATTATGGCGCAAATAAAATTAACTCTCACTTCCATATGCAAAGTAATGTGAATCGTTCATCAAATTTACTGACACACGGCTGCTTGCTGAATAGATACAGCTGGATCAAAGCGTTGCTCTAATTCTCTTGGAGAATAGCCCTGCAGGTGCAGAGGATTTACCCCAGCAAGGAGGCTGGTAAGTCCTATTCTATATTCACAGCCAAGGAGAGCAAAATGTTCTTCGCAGTCTGCCTTCCTACATTTATGTTCAATGAGCCAGAAAAAGATCCTCGCGTTTTGGTCGTACGAGCTGCCGTGGTGTCCATGTTTATACGCCACAGTCCTGCAGGAGCACGTCAGCAGGGAATCTGTTTAAATCCTCGAGATGTTTGTCTCCATGACATGTTTCTCAAAGCGCATTATGCAAAGCGGAAGCTGAAGTGCTTCGAGGACAGCGAATTGAAACTTTAAAAGTCAACTTCCTGTTGTTAGAGAGGAGTTTGTTTCTGTTGCTGGTAAAAATAAGAATACAAAAATAGCCTAATAAATATCAAATATGCTAAATATTAACATATTTTTTATTACTACTTTTGAAAAACATACAAAAATGCATATTTAGTTATGTTCAAAAACTATATTTGATAAGCAAAATTAATTAGAGTCAGACATTCAAGAACAGGGAGAACTCCAGTCCTCCAGGGCCGGTGTCCTGCAACCTTTAGATGTGCCTCTGGTGCACCACACCTGAATGGAATAATTAGGTCATTAGCAAGGCTCTGAAGGACCTCCTCCTCTAAACAAGGAGGAGGTAATTAAGCCATCTCATTCCAGGGTTTTGTTCTTGTGGCACATCTAAAAACTGCAGGACAGTGACCCTTGAGGACTGGAGTTTGACACCTGTGTTCAAGAATAAAGATTTGTTTAGAGCTGCAGAATTCTGCTTTTAGTTTTCTGATGAAAAGCTTTTTTTCTATCTCCACATACACATAGAGGAGGCTTTGTTCACATGTGTTGGAGATCAATGTGTGAGTTTCTCATCATCAGACAAAATTCAGAAATACTCAAACATGCACTCTAAGGAACAAGTGGAGGATGCAGGTTCTGTCAAACAGCGGCTCTAGTGTGCAGAGGAGGACAACAGTCCTATTAGATTTCATTATTGAGCTTTTGTAGTTGTTTGAAATAAGATGCTGGCCTCTCCCCAGTGCGATAGAAGACATGTAATTTTTGCACCTGTTGCAAACTGTTGGTGCCATTTTGTGCTCTTTCACACTCTTCACAAACACACACATTTCACCTGTTTGCTGTAATTCTTGTAACCATGGAGACCCACTGAAAGCAAACAGGAAGGATGCCCCCCACTCAGCTCACAGTTCTCAGTTACCTACAGAGTGTATAAAATATGGGAGCGAATGTTCCCCACGGTGCAGATGAAAGGGCCATTGTTGGGTCACTTCATTTTACGATGAATGCCATGTTTCACACTGACTTCCTATTTTTAAGACCTGAAAGAAAGAGAAAAAAAAACAGTTGAGGAGAGCTTAAGGTTTTTCTAAGGGGAAAAATTCAAGATTCTGTTGTTGTCCGATTCTCATTTTTCAATTATTTTGACGCAGAAAATAAATAATAAAACAAAAAAGTGAAGAGAATTTCAAAACACAACTTTAAAGGATCAACATGAACTATGGCCTATCTTTTACCACTTCTATATTGAGAAAGGCTGACACACTGCATCTCTGTACGGTTTTCGAGATGAACTATGGCAAATGACCAGCAAAGCTGCCCAGAAAACCATTAGCCGCAATGTTCCCTTCCTGAAGGATATATTCATAATTTATTCTGGAAATGCTTTCTATTTTTTAGGCTTTTACGGCGCCTCTGAATAAATATTTGTTTCTCATTTCTTTTATCACTCTCAAATGATGCCAGGATGGCATAATCAGGTCAAATGTTACACTATCTCAAAGTCATAGATGCTAGATGCTTCAGCTGCAAAGAAATATGTTCCCTCTTATAGAATAGGTTGACTATTTGTGTTTTATTTCTTGCAAACATGAACTTCATTATTACTAAGGCTTTAAAAAACATCCTTAGGGAATTACTATTTTTTATTTAACCTGCAAAGCAACATATCTAAATGAAACTCAAAGTCTTTTGTGGCTTTTGGTCATAAATATTAGTGGTCCTGCTGTTGTTCTGAGAATCTGCAGTATAACTCAAATAATCTAAGCTCTGAAGCATTAAGTGTTCTAAAATGTTTTTTTTAAATTCAGATTTACTTTTTTTGGTTGGTGGTGATTGTTGTAATGCCTCTCACACAACACTGAAAAAGCAAAGTCAAGTATGCTGTAGAAGTTGAGCATAAAAGTGTTGTAATGTTCTCTGTTATTGCGGTAGGTTGTTCATCCAAGATATGTGTTTTTCACCCAGAGTGCCACTTTTATTGTGCACAGGTGGCGATAAAAATATTACATCCATAGACACACTTCTCTCCTTCTCTTCAGTTTGCCCTGCCATTACCAGCTTTGTTTCAACACATTACCAAGTTTAAATGCATTTTCATACTGACAGCATATCACAGAAAACATTTTTTTAAAGCACACTCATTTGGTGGGTTTTAGGCTTTGTTAGTCGCAGTTTTTCTGTTAAAACTAATCAGTATGTAACACATGAAAGCTGACGGTTTATTTGTGCACTCATGTGTAATAGAGCCCTCAGTATTTCTGCATTCACTTTAATCCACACAGACAAAATACGGGGGAACTAGATTTAGGCAGTTTCAAGGCTGCTGAAAGGACCCTGTAAACCTAACCGTATCATGGCTTTTTACGTTTTACTCAGATTAAAAATATTTTTTAAATTCCGTTGAGTTCAAGGCCTGTGAGTATTTATCCTTTTTTCTTTGCAAAGGAACTGTCAGAAAAGGCACTGCTGGAGACCATCGCAGGAATTTTTAAATTGTGTCCTTGTTAAAAGCTTTTTATGTAATTACTCTATATTTTCCTGCCAGTCTGCTGCACTCCACTGACATTCCCTCACATCCTTTTTCTACCCAATCTCTCAATTTCCCCTTTTCATGCTAAAAAGGAGCAATGGGTTGGTGCATTCGATTGCATATTGTTTTTCTACGCATCTTATGTCGTGTATCAACTGTCGTCACTCAAAACAGAACAGAATTCATTGCAAAGTGCTTGTGACAGACACAAATATATTTCTGGTCATTATTATTGGTTCATTCACACATTCATGCTTGCACTGAAATAAGAACAATCAAAGAACAATCAGAAACAGTTGTTCTATTTATTTTTTTTTTCATGAGACCTCAAACTGCACATTTTCTAAAACTTCTGATAACCACAGAACTCTCACTCATTAAAATGTCAGTGCTGGATAAATGTTTGTTCTTTCTGCTCGAAGTCTCTGCATAGAGAGGCAGCTCGACCAAGACTTCTCCATCTTGGCAGCCCAGTCGCTCTCTGCTCTCTCAATGGTTGTGCATCCTTCTTAAACTGCAGGATATTCCCACTTCATCGACACTCCTGACAACCAGAAAAAAAAGTAAGCTTCATTGCACAGAGTCTGGCAGAGCGCAGGGCATAAACACAGTGCAAGGTTTCCGAAGAGAGATTATTGTGTGAGCCAAAGTCAGATCAATGCTTGGAGCTGAGTTTATCTCTGCAATCATTTGCATGGCAGATTTGCTGCTGTCAGACACAAGGTAATTGCTTTGATGTATGATGTGCTGAATGAAAATTTAATATATCATTCCTTGCCAAACATAACTATTCAAAGACAATCATGATTTGATCTTAACAATTAAGCTGGCTTGTTATTTATTGGCTCTACAGTGCTGAAGGAGAGCTCTAAGATGTTTCATTTTCCACACGTTTTATTAAACCATGAATCAAGAGCAGAAAGTGGTTGGTAAGTAAGAGCAAATTAATCAACAGGCATCAGATCAGGCCAAAAGCAGATTGCCAATACTTCACAGGTGCAGTGAATGACTCAGGAACACTTAACACAACTTTATTAGAAGATCAGCACATTTTAGCTTTTGACCTTTATCAGGGTCGTTTCCAATCATTCCTATTGCCAGGAATGCCAATAAAAGAAAATTAATGTATGCATCAAAGAAACCACACAGACAGGCATAAGAGATTCTAAGAAATGACCGACTGACTGAGTGACTTAAAAAAAAAAAAACTACTCGACTTCGTGCCGCAGCACAGAAGTGTGCTGTGAGAATTTATCGGATGTGCATGGAAGATTATCCACTCCACCGCAAAACAAGAAGAACTGTTTTGTTCAACTGTGTGAACAAACGGAGAAACAGCCAGCATTAATGAGCAAAACCACCAAGATGAGTCACGAAACACTTGGGGTGAGTTTGTGACCAAGCAAATGAACTCATTACTAAATCAAAACTGCTATACTACATAACAAAATTATCTTAAAAGATGATCGGTGCTGTTAAAGGAATAGCCTGAGTCCTTCTCTCAAATGATATAATTTCAAGATGTATTGAAGACATGCCTCCTTGATGCTGAAAAGATAGTTTTGAAATATGTATAGTGACAAACTTGCACTACAAATGGATGAAGACATCACAGGGAAAAAAGAACAGGAGAGGATTTTTTTTTACTTGCGTTAGAGTACATTGGACAAAGAGGACTGAAGTTGCAAAACTGCTAAATATACCAATGGAGCAGATGTCACGTTTAGGAACAACAAAGAATTTGTAAACACGGTGAAAGAGCAACATCTAGATGCCATTGCGATGTACCAGGAAGTGCTCGTTGCCATGATATTTGCTGGCAGATCTATTTGGTGTTCTGGAAATATCCCGCGTGTATACAGATTTTCTGAAGATGCGACGCATAAAAAGTTAGTTTTATGAGGAAATGGGACCAAAACATACACTGTGCTCCACATGGAGCAATTGTGGCTGTCCCATGGCAAAGTTTCAGGCTGAATGTGAGCTGAAGGAGGAAATTAATCAATTAGAACTGACTCAATTGACAAGATGTGCGAACAATTGACATATCCGGCATAATAAGTTCTACATCTGAATGACCTGAACAAACAAATGTAAGCATTGTAAATGTAAATCAAGATCATCTCACGACTACTGATAAAGCAAATTAATTTTGTTCAAATTTGATATGTTTCTGCTCTGGAAACATATCAAATCAGATGGAAAGGACATGACTTTGCAGGAACTTAACTGAGACAAAAAACATGGCCTAAAATTGAGCTTAGCCAATCTACCTTTGGACGTTTTTTGACTGACTGATGCAAAGGAGTTCCCAGTTCTGGCAAACAAAACTATGTCAGTTCTGATCCCTTTCACTACAACCCATCAATGCAGGTTAGGCTTTCGTGACTCACAAAGTTTTGGAAACACTACACTAATGTTATATGAATATACTGTGGCTAATGTCTGTGTGAAACGCTTGTGAAACATGTGTCTGAATTTCCTTCTGTCATACAGATCAGCCACCTTCTGAAAATGGCACGCTGGGTGTTGCTAATCACCGCTAAATAACGTCTGCCTCCATGATGGCGCGAGACACTTGCTGCATGAGTTTCAAAGGGTTTCTTTCACGGCCAGCCTCATCCTTTTAGATTGAGCTCCATGGGGATTTTTGCCTCCCCTCATTTTCTCCCCACCACCGGAAAACCAGGGGAAATCAGTCTTTGCTGTTTCCGAGTCCTGGCTGTAATGAGATTTAAGGAACATCAAAGTGTGGCTCCCTTTTGAGGACGAAAAAAAAAAAAAAATAGATAGAATGAGAAATAGGTCTGAAATGTAAATTTCCTACTGAACATGAGTCAGCATCATCAGGTGTGGAGCACAAAAAAGAAAAAAGTCAAATGGAAAATGAATTCCAGGATTTTTTTCTTTTTTCTTTTTTTTTTAAAGGTGAGATATAGATATCGATTAGCTCTGAAACTACAAAAGGACAAGACATAGGTGGAGTATGTTGAACGAGCGAGTCAACAAGAAAAGCACAGTAGCAAGACAGGAAGTTTGTTCCAGTTATTTGGAGCTGAATTCGACTTATTGTTCAATCCAATTTTAAACCTTTTGATGCTTGCGACTGCAATCTTAGCGGCAACCTTGCTTTGTTCAGGCTCATTAACATTCCTCATGCACACAGGCTGCCTTTGCAAGGTGAATTGTTTTACCCTACATTGTTTTATTAACTGTGCATTTATTGCAATTCAATCAAAAAGTAACATTTATATGCAAGCTCCATGACAAGAATATATTTTGTGCTTTTTATTTTCATAATAATAAACCACAGCTAATAAAAACCTCAAATTCATAGTAGTGTTTTATGACAGAAACAATATTTTATGACCGTATCATGGCGTATAGCATCAAGATAACAGCTTTCTGACAGTCACCTGCACCATTCAGAAGAATAGTATCTGCAACAGAATCAAAACTAAAGAAACTGGCTGATCAGTGTTGCATCCAAGCATCCTAATTAAAAGTTTGGAAAAAAAAAAATACAATAGCAGCAAGTATTAACACAACCTTGGGAGGATTATAAAGCAAAGCCCATGATTTTGGGGCAGATTCACAAAGCATGGACTAAATCTAGAGTCGGAACACATAAGGCCTGTAGCTGTCACCTTCTTTGTACTGAACCACTACTTGAATCAGAGACAACATCATTGCTGTTGTATTTGGGCAAATGAAAAAAAAAGCAAAATAACTAGACTGTTGCGTAGTCATCCAAAGTAATCTTTTCAGCTGAAAGAAAACAATTTGCATTTCATTTGCAATTCAAAGTCTGAAGCTATTTGAGAGAGGAGGCAACGGATCGAAGTCGCTCAAGATCCCGTCGGAAGTTTCCAGTCAGTGTTGACTGTGGAGACATGGGGAGCTGACACCTGCTGCTCTGTGTCCACCTGCTGCTCTTTGTCCACTGTATTTTGTCCAGTCAGTGCAGTTTTTTAACACAATATTTTAAGTCGAAGCGGTTTTGCTGGCACAAGACCCAAAGGGTTTTCAATGCACTTCAATGCAGCCTCCATTCTTAGCGAAAAGCAAATAAAAATGTGCCATTTAAACAAAAAAAACAAGAAAAACAAAACCGCATTATGTTTTGGATCCAAATCACAGAGATGCCTATTCGCTTTGGGTTAGTATTAGCACAGGATCTCTGAATTCAGCAACTGTCATAAGTAATTTGTGGGGCAATTTTCAGTTTACAAATTGACATGGCCAATTTGCACAGGATTAACAACACAGACAATCTCCATAGTTTTACAAGGTTGCCCCTAGGTAAACCTAATCCCATAAAAACAGGCTGTTAGTTTACAATAAAATGTTAATGGTATCACAAAAGCTTAGAATTGCTTACTGTAACAAATTATTTTTAGTCATTTATATAAAAAAATACAACTGAAGTGTTTTAGATATTTCTTCTTTAATTGACAAGCAATATGTTATGATATGTCAGAATATAGTCTGATAAAAATTTGATTTTAGATGTTCCTCTGATTTTATACATTTTGTAAATGTATAGTCAGATTTGCCTTGTTTTCTTGTGAATTCATGTTTTCTAATAAAAAAAATATGTTTTTCAGAGAAACCTTGGCCTTTCTTTTTACAGTAATCATGTTCTCAATTTTTTATATTTTATATTTTGCAAAAGTAAAATAATGATCCTTTCCCTGTAAAGTGAACAGAACATATGTTCCCGCATAAGGAATGGTTTGTAATTCTTCTCTCCCATACACACTCTGCACACTCGCTTAAGATTTGCAGCTCTCTGTGTTGGTAATTAGTTTTTCTTCCATGCCAGAATGAATATTTCCTCATCTGAACAAATGTAGAATTTCAGGAAGATTGAGTAATATTCCCTCTGCTGTAATCTCTGTTTTTTTCATAATATCTTTGACTGAAAAAGAAAAAAAACAACAACAAAGGAAAACATGTATTTCTGCATGTGTTAAAAGTACGGTATGTGGCAATTGCGACTGTATAACTCTGTCTTTTTTACAAACACATCTTTGAAAGTTCTGTGACTATATTTGAAAGCTCTTGGCATGTTCTATGCATGAATAGATAACGTTTGGCAATAACACCCAGGAAAAAGGTTTTGTTGTTAAAACAGTTATCTCTCAAGATAACTGCCACTTTTCTCCTCATTTTAAAAAATATAAATAAATCTAGTTCTGTCAGGAAGAAAAATCATGGTTATTGTATTTGGAGTGTGATGTCTTTCAATTCCATTTCTTTTTTTTAAATATAAAAAATTAAAACATTGGACATAAAAATTGTATAGAGGTCATAAGATCCAGTGATTGACTGGCTCACAGCGGGCTGCATATTTGTTGCATGAGACGATGTAAAACATGGGGCAGGTAATTTTTCACACGCAACAGGGTGCAGCCGTAGGAGCTTATTATCTCCACCAATGAGTTGATGATTTGCAGCCTGTCACATTAGATTTTTCTTTTAAAGACAGGTCATAGGGTTGGTTTCTTCTCTCTCTTTGTTCCTTAAACTTCAGAAGTTGCCTTCCGATGGTTGGCAAAGAATAAAATTGGGATATTACTATCCAGGTGTTTGTAGCTCCAGTTTTGTTTTTTTTTGTCCTGTTATTTTCTTGATTGGGCAATCCAGCTGATAAATACTTTGTATTTACCACCGATATATTCCTGCATGCATTCCTAGGCTTAAAATGTTGAAAGGGTCCTGAATATCGAGCACCTCTCATACCAAATGCTATAAAATGCTTTATGAGGCTTTTATGAGAGAAGACAGTGATTCACAGTGCCAGTAAAATAATTTTATTCATCTTATGATCGGAATCCTTTTTTTTTTTTACCTATCCTATACCCATGTTCTACTTCCAAAGCTTTTTACAACAGAGAAAAAGTATCACAAGCACCACCTCATATCTGCATTCACATGGGCTGGTATAATCAGTTCCAAGTAAAATGATTCTTAGTTCTTGGAATTTGCTGCCTCCAGCTCTGATCAGAGCTCGTTTCCTACAGTTTGCTGCCATCAGGGCAGCAAGACTGTGTAGAGTTTGTTTTGAATGAAGAAAATAAAAATACTAAAATACAGAGAGACCATTGAAATGGGTTTCCTTCTTGGTCGCAGAGCTGCTGTGTTGGAAAACAGCTGGAAAACAGCAGCTGAGAAAGGGAAAACGGCGATGATACCAGTCTGTGTTATGTGAGGGTCTGAAGGGTTTTGAATATTCTCAATTTGGATCTTCGTGGAACGCCTTGGGTGGCCCAGAACGGGCTGCAGAGTGTAGCTGGGGAGAGGAAACTCACAAAGTAAAACAATTCAATGCATATGTTTCTTTTCTCCAGAGATACATTTGGCAATTATCAAGGTTCTAACCTTTACCACTGTCGGTTTAAATCAGGGAACAACACATTCGCTTTATTTAACAGAGATCTTTATCAGTGATTAGACTGTACTACTGCAATTAAGCGAGAACTGCAGATGGACGGATCCATTATTCAAAGCAGAGCCTCTCTGGTATCAGGCCTGACAACCATTTGTTAGATTAACTCGCACTGTTCACTGCAATGGGGGGGAAAGGTGGAATTCATTCTGCAGAGAACTGGGAAGTTCTCTTTGAGTGGTTTGTTGAGGTTGTTTTTTTTAACAGTAAAAAGCACTTTGGCCTGGCCAAAGTATCTGAAGAGGGATTTGAAGCTCACCTTTTCGCTACTATCTTCTTTTGGACAGTTTTTAGTTTTTATGATGCAAAAAAAATCAAAGGAACCTTAGTAGTAACCCATTTTAATACAAATTATGTTTGCTTCAGACCGTACATCAAACAAAAAGGCTCGATCATAGTCAGATTGGACAGGAATTTCTATGATCATAAAACTTTCAGGTCTTCATGCACAATCTGAGTTAGATTTGTGGCTGGAATTTGACCAGGCCTTTCCAACACATAAACATGCTGTGGTGTAAGTTATTCCATTGTAGCTCTGGCTTTATGTTTAGGGTTGTTTTCCTGTTGGAAGCTGAATCTCTTCCTCTTCTGCAGGTTTTTCTGCCACTGTTGCACCGTTTTTTCCCACATCCATGTCCTTATCGACTTTGACTAGCAATTCCTCATGCCAGCTGAAGAAAAACATGCCCATACCATGGTGTGGACACTGCTATACTTACCAATGGCAGTTAGTTTCTAGGTAGTTTGGTAGTAGATTAGTGGAGATACTTTCAACCACACAGTATTTTGCATGCAAGGCAAAATCTTAACTTTTGGTCTCATCTGTCCGGAGAGCATATCCCACATGTTGTGTCCATTACATAGTTTGTAATGGATTTTTTGTGAACTTCTTTCAGATTCAAGTTCTTCTGGACAGTCTTACACAAAGATCAAGTTTTTTTTATTGTGCAGGACACACAGCTGTCCAACATACAGGTTCTCTCATCTGATCTGTGGATCTCTGAAGCTCCTTTGAGATTTCCATGGGACTCCTGGCAGATAAACATGTCAGTTTAGTGCAAAGCCGTGTCTTGGTAGGTCTACTGTAAGATACTGTTTCCATTTTCAGATGACGGATGGAACAGAGCCTTATGAAAGGTTTAACACTTGGGATACTGCATTGCAGGCCAAAACCTTTTTCAAACTCTCCGCAGCTTCATCTCTGATCTGTCTGGTGTGTTCCTTGGTCTTCGTGATGCAGTTTGTTCACTATAAGAAACCCCTTCTGCTTTTTAAGAACAGCTGAGATTAAATCACACACAGAAATAGACACCATCGACTTCTTAGGAGACTTCTAAAGGCAAATAGTTACACTGGCTTTTTACTTAAAGGCAGTAAGGGTGACTTGAAAAATATGCTATACTTTTCAAATTTTCATTTGCAAAATAAAGTAACATAAAAGAACTTGAATTGCTCCTTCCACTTCACATTGGTGTTTTAAGTCACATAAAAGTTCACTTAATATGTGTAAAATCGAAAAAGAGTGTGTCTGAAAGGCACTGCTCATACAGTAATCACAGAACTTGTATCATTCATTCATTAGCGACTCATCTGAAGGACACATATTTCAATGATGTGTATTTAAAAGTAATGAAATCAGGGGACTTCAGGGCTCAAACGGGATCACAGTTTTTATAAGTCTAAAGGTTAATCCGGTCTCCAACCCAAACAGATTGTGTTTTAATCCGCTTTTAATCTGAACTCTAATGGAGACAAAACACATCAGTATTAATATTGTAACGTGGCTTAAAAAAAAAAAAAACAGTTTATATTGCATGCTGAAGATTTAAGCTGTAAATGCCACACTGCATGAACATAAACAATTGCTAAAGCTGTATATGGAGACAATTTAATAGCAGACTGACGTGTTCTTTGTAGATTTTAAGACAACACAGACTGTTAGTTTGAATGGCTGTGCTTCTCATCTTGAGTTTGATTTGGCATTTGTTTTAGGTTTTTTTATAGAAGGAAATATAAACTAAGCTATAACCTTTATTGATTACACATTTCCCTCCAACGGTAATACAGTGTGCCTCTAACAATGTCATTAAAAGTAAACGTCATACTAAACAGCATAAGTCCAACATAACAACGTAGAAAAGAAATTGAATATTTACAGCTGACTTTATCAGGTCATAATGTTTTTGTTTGTTCAGTCATTGAGGTTGTTTCAGCACATAATAAACAAAGCTCTCCAGCTCTTTGCATAAAAAAGCTAGCTTTTAAGAAATTTGGAAAAGAATCCAGTATTTCCTTTTGGCATGTTTGTTGAATGGTAAACCTAAACCAAAGTCCCAAACATCCCAGATGCTCCTCCATATTTCCAATGGGTTGCACTGGGAATAAATTCACAGAGAAGGGCTATTATCCATCTGTTTGTCCTTGCACTTATTCACATATTCATCCATCCGGTCTCCAGACCAGATGTCCACTTCAGTGACAACTGCTTCAAGCACCTCAGTGTTTCTGTAATATCACAGAATTACTTTGTCAAAGTTGTTTTATGATAAATGTGAGTAGGTGTATCATAAATAAATTGAACAAATTAATGAAAGTAGCAGGAGTTAACAGATCTGCGCTGTCTCTTTCATTAAAACAGAAAACAAAAAACAATAATTGAAATAATGTTTGATTTGATTTGTATCTCCCAAAAAAAGACACACAGGACAAAAAAACAACAACAATTTGTGTTATTTTTGAGTTTGTTTACTTCTGTGTTCCTTAGTTTCTTATTTTCATTAGACTAGTCTCTTTTTTTTCTCCTGTTTATACTTTAGTTCATTCTTTTCTTAGTGATTCTGGTTTATGTTTATTTCTTGTGTCAAGTCATTGTTTCTTACTCTACTTTAATTATGTTTCTTAAGTCTAGATATTCTTTAATGTTGGATTTGTAAGACCTTGTTGCTTCCCCCGGATTATCCTGCTGGTTTTGTGTTGGATTCTTATTTTTGTTTACCTCTGGCTCCCTGTGTTCACTGTCATTTTTGTAAGTTTTCAGTTTAATCGATAGACAACATTCAGTATAATCTGTGCTCCCAGCTCCTGTCTGCATTTTGGGCCCCCAAACACACACACACATCATGACAAATGAAACGCCCCGTGAAAAGAAGAAGTGAAATCACGACAATTGTTTTAATTTATGACTCAGAAATATTTCTAAAAAAAAAAAAAAAAAAAAAAAATTAAGAATCTTTTATTTTTCTTGACAATCGCTTTAAAAACTCAGAATTGATAAAAAGCACGGATTTTAACTAAATGCCTCCGTCTAACTGACCTTTCCTCAGACATTTTTATCTGCGAGGATCCGAGATGACCTATGGTATGTACCAAACAGAAGAGCAACAGCAGCAGCAGGAGGAGGAGGAGCAGGTTTGAGATCAGTCATGATGAAGTCAATAAATAAGGACCGCAGAAGCGAGTCGAGAAGAGGATGCTCTGCCTGTCACCTGTGAGCGTCCCGGACATGTCGGTGCGTGTTTTGCAGCGCGGGTCCTGTAGAGAGCAGTAGATAGTTTTAATAAGTGCGGCTCCTCTTACTGTACGGCACACAGTGCAGCGGAGGGAGGAGCGACAGCGTGCTGTTTCTTTTTTGGTTCTTTCCACTCCACACGAATACACACGCGCACGGTCGTTGCAGTTCATCCAAACGTAACTGTAGGACAACAAAACAGGAATCAAACTAGGAAGTGTCGTTGGAAAGCGGACAGGAGAGTCTGTTTTTAAACGGTACGGGGCTCAGCAGTAGTGGCCAGGCGGAGGACTGGCGCTCCGGAGAGCGGAGGTTGGGGGAAAGAGCCATCCAGCCCTGCCGCTACACACTTTCTACAGCAACCAGGAGGAACCCGGCTGACTTTTTCTCCCGCTTCGTTTCCGCCTCATGACCCAATTCCCAGGACAACGTGGGGTCCACGGCGCGCGGGGAAACGGTGGGACGGTAAGTGTTTGTTTTCGGGGGTTCGAAGCCTCCGTGGCAGCGTGGTCTGCAGGCACTTCGGCGGCGGTAGCTTGTGTAGCCCGGGTTGGTTTGACAGATCAGACCTACAGCCGACAGACGCACACCCACTCGTACGCGCACGCATACTGACTCGCACACTCACGCGGCTTACTACTTGCGGTAGGGCGTGAGCGTATTGAATGCTCCTCTTATCACCTCGCCGTTTATGGAACGCTAGTTGGAGCCCTGCTCTGGTTGGTGTTTTGACACCGGGATTGGGTGCTGCACTCTGGGCCCAGACTTGGACTGAACTGCCCTGCTGTACTCCGGGGCTCGCACGCTCCTCTCACGCATGCACACGCGCGCACACTTGGACCCACTCACCAAATGTTGCCGACCACTGTCGGCAACATTTGGTGAGTGGACATTTCGCTCAGTTTTCTAATATTTAATAAAAGCTTCCCTCCCTCAGAAATAGTGGAAACAGTTTTATGAGCATTTGAAAAAAATGCTTTAGTCGTAGTTCTGTGTCCAGTTCTTTAACAATGTTTTATATTAATGCAAACTAACTTAAAGGTAATTTGCATTTAGTCACAAGGTTCTCTAAAGGGTTGTGTGCTGCATGTTGCATAATGAGTCATGTAATGCTCACAGTGTGCTGTTTTTATTGAATGCCTCATCCCTGCAAAAGCATTTGAGTTCACTGATATTTTTCAAGTTACAACTCCAGACTTTAAACTTGTTTCTGTAGGGTTATGTGTTATAAACTAACACAATACATAATTGCGAAGTAAAATGAATGATGTGGAGTTTAAAAATTGTTTGAAAATGGAATCCAAGATGTTTGGCATGCAGTTGTATTCATTCCCAGACTTTGACTGGGTCGTTCTCTTATCAACTTGCTTTGATTTAAACCCTTCTGTAGTAGACATGGTTGCATGCTTAGGACAATTGTCCTGCTGACTGACAGAGGAATCAGTCTTTTGCAGCCTTAAGCATGTTTTCTTCCAGGATTGCCCTCTGTTGCTGCCCAGCATCCCTGTCCTTTCTAAACAAGCTTTGCCCTGTGTTTAGTTCAATCACCTTTGCTGTTGGCTTTAGATATCCTGCTCTTTATGGAGGACGGCGTCTCCACAGCATGATGCTGCCATCACCATACATGATAGTTTTCTTTCAGCACTATCTGCTCCATTGCAGTATTGCATAAAGTCTGTAGACTGAGATTAAATTACACACAAATACATGCTTTTCCATTTAAGTGACTTCTGAAGACACTTGGTTTCATTGGATTTTATTTAGGTGTATCAGAGTAAAGGGGGGTGAATTATGCAAGTAAAACCTTTCAGATGTACTTGTATGTCACATGCAGTTTTAATATAATACATTAAGGTTTATAGTTGTAATGTGGCTTTTGCAAAGCATTAAGCTGATTGAATAACAGAGGGACACCACCTTCTTGCAAGTTTTTCTCACCATGAATTCAGAGAAGATTTTAATGTTGCCAGGGGACAATTTGGTAGCGCTCTCTGCTTTCCCTTCCATCGCCATCTCCCAAACCCAGACCAGAGGAGAATCCTCAGACAAATCAATCGCAACATAAATGCAGATCAGAAATATACTGGCCATCATTTGCCTCACACATTTGCAACCGTTTCCCCTTTAAAAGTCCTTGTCCCTGCACCACAGGCTGTGTAATAATTAAATCGCTCAGTGTTAGCACTCAGTTCAAACTCTTGAAAGGGTGTGAGCTCTCTGAGCGGTGATGCTTTAATTTCATTTTGGAGTGTGCAGAGAGATGGTGACAATCTAAGGGTTGCGTACTGCTACTGCGGCCGAATTCAGCATGCAACAAATGCACCTTAGTGGAGTGTCGTTAACTGTGTGTAACAGAGTGTTTTCGCCTGCAAGGTGAAATGACAGGATGAGCATTAAAACCAAATAGATTCAGTCTATATGGCTTAAATTAAGTGACTTTTATGTCCTGCCCCTGATTCCTCTTCATTAATCATTAACCATTAGTATAAATCCAGCCTTTCTATTTCTGGGTGTGATGATTAACCCTGTATAGGTCTGTCATTCACATATTGCTCTCCGATTGAATAATCCATTGAATATTTTCTAGCAAGTGGCAGCTAACGCGCCTTTTAGAGCTAATCTTTAATATTCTGTAATCCAAAATTTAATATGTAGGTCTTGTTCTTCGTTTGTTGCAGAAATGTTTCAATGCTGCCAGGGAAAAAACACTTGGAAAATACTGGCTTGGTTTCTGACGTAGTGATGTAACAGGGTAGCGTGAGGAAAAACGAGGATGGATGGAGCCCCATGTGACCTGGCCTCGTCTCCTCCTCTTTTCCTCAAGGCCATGACTCCTTGTAGGAGATGAGGGTGACCTTATTCGGTCCCTCCTAGAATGCCACTCTCCAGAAGGGCCTCTCTCTCCGTGACCTTTTCTGTGTGTCTTATTTTCTCCTCTTCTCCTTTCTAAATCACCTACTACTCTGCGGTAGGGCGTGAGCGATCAACTCTTAGATCTGTATAGCATCCTCTTATGTAACTCTGTGCTCTGCTCTGTTTCTGATGTTCAGTGATGTCAGAGCTTGGAGAGGCAGGCGGGATGCTGGGAAATCCAATGTGTCAGGAGATGTCCATGCACGAAAGGCTTAATTTCACATCTGTTTCCTGGGCTGGCTTTAGAAGTAAAACAGTGGATAATAAACATAGTTTGATTGGATCTTTGTTGGAGTATCTTGGTATGAAAAATGCCACTGACATGACACCAGCATTGTGTTTGAAAATGCCTCAGTTATTGTTTCAGTTGTGGGTAAGAGGTTGTGCAGTGGCAGAGCTTTCTCAGTATTAGAAAGGGATGGGTGCTGGAAAAAGGTTGCTGTTAACATAAAGAAAGGTAATGGAAAGTTGAGTGGAAGAAAGAAAAGTGATGTAAAAAGCAACGATAACTACCTCCTGCAGGAATATCAAACTGTACTGACACTTTAGATGTGTCCAACTCAACTGAATCAAATGGCTGAATCAGCAGGTGCCAAGTTCTATGAGGCTCAGCTAACCAATAGTTTCTTTTGAAGTGTTTAGGGACTAACGCCCCTAAAAGTTGCAGGTCACTGACCCTTGTTGCCACTGTTTTTTTTTTTTCTTTTTTCCTCTTTAATCTTTTTATTTTTATTTATTTATTTTGTCTTGTATACTTGGGTGCGCTGGACATTAGAGATGATAAATCATCGTTTGAATTTCACCTCCCATATTTTCACGTAAAATGCAAAAGCTGGTCATTAGTGTTTTCCGACCCTGGTTCTCACGGCCTGCCGCATAATTAATCCAAATACTTGGACTGGAAAAAATTTAAACAAATGCTCTTCAACTTAAAATACACACTGAAGTTTAAATTTATTAGGATGTAATTAGGCTTTTGTTTTAGTCATCCATGTCATACATATTGAAAACGTGATAGAGGAACTTTTCACATTTGCTGGAAATATTTAAAAACGGTGTAAAATTGATCACCAGTTGTATGGTGGTTGGTTTGTAAAAGTGTGGAAGAAGAAAGTGCACAAGCATCAAGAACTTTAAAGAAATACTTCTTGCTACTGTAACAAAAACTTCTTGTTAAAACTTCTTGTTACTGTTATGAAAAAAATTCTAAATGGTTTTTTCTTTAAAAAAAAGTAGATTTAAAAAAAAACTTCTGCTATGAACTGAATAGGAAAGTTGAAGGTTTTATCAAGCTTTTACTTTATTTTACTAAATTGCCCTCATTAATGTGTATGCATTGTTTGTTTTAATTTATTACATAAAACAAATTTAAAAAAGGAACATTCGGTTGTTGCCAAAGATTCTTGCATCTGTAAGTGATGGATTTCAGCAATCAGTGTTGAGTGAAAGAATAAGGTGCACAAGGAACTACGGCATCTGTAGTTTTGAGAAGATTGTGAAGCAAAAAGATGTAAGTTGCATGGTATAGGTTGAATAGACAATTCTTGTATTTTGATAAAACTTTAGCACAAAATATGTAAAATATAAAAATTCTTTTAAATCTGATGTAAACATTAAGGCAAAAGACGAGACAAAAACAGGATAATCATATCTGCTATAGTTTTAAGTGGAAGAAATCAATATGAGATTATTTTGTAAGTAGAATATTAAGCTGATTGAGTGAAAATAAAAGGTTCTATATGTTCTGTAGCCTTTCTGTCATGAAGGAAATTATAAGTGGTTTCCTGCTGTAATATTTGGCACCAAGGACAATGTCATCTGGCAAGTGAAACTACAGTAAGAGAAAGGAATGCGGCAAATCCTCCTGTATGATGTTGTGACGGGGGGTTTTTTCTTCCGTACGAAAGCGTCACTGACAGCATGATGGCATGCTGATAAGCATGCCATCATGGCGAACATAAGAAAATACCAGCAGGCTTCGCACCAGCCTTCCCATAGACCAACGGAGGGTCACACTGTCACTGAAATAATCTAACATCAGCCCCTCTGGCACACAAACACACTTTTAGAGGCATTACATCAGATCTCAGGCAGGCAGCAAGCTCCAGGTTTGTGGTTTGTTTGTTTTCAATTTGGCTCCTCCCTATTTTTTTTCTCCTTGTAGTAAGTTGAGTTTCATTTTATTCTGTTAGAGGGGTTTCAGTTGTGTCTGTTGAGCAGCGGTTTCCACACAGATGGTTACCACAACCCTCCCACTCCCCGGCTTATCTGTCACTACGTCTTTGTGCCATCAGACAACTCCTTCAAGGCAGCAGGGATAATAAACTGGCAAAACTGACATTTTTGGCCAAAATGGGTAAGAAAGACGGATTATTACGCAGCCACCTTTTGCTCTTATTAGCACGAGTCAACTTGGCTCTGCTGAAATACCACTGGGGCTGCTCACAAACTGGCTTTCCATCAATGGGAATGCTTGGCACCGGGAGCCAGGAGGCTTCCCTTTGCCAGGATGACATTTGTTGGAGCAGCACTGCCTTCGTTCTGTGCCTGCTAGGACCATTTTGGTTAATGAAAGTGGCGCAGAAGTGAAGTCACTGCTTCATTTGTAGATGTGGTTTTAAAAAACCAACTCCCAACACAATAAAGCGGCTAATTTTCCTTCTGTCATAAACAACGCAATGTTGTGGAATACAAGCGCTATCTCTCGAGAGTCAATATTGCTGTGGCAATAACATTTTCAGATTCTGTTTACCTCCAGGGCCATAAATAATCAGCTAACAATCAAAGTTTCCTTCCTGCAGATGGAGTAGTGAAGAGCACTGAGAAAAGGTGTATATTCACTCATTGTTAAGTGCAACACTCACCAGTGAGCAGATGTCACATATGTATCCCTTTTGTTTTTACATAAAATGATGCTTTGAGTCTTTGAGCTCAAGTTTGGCTGTTTAAACATCAAAGCATCGCTAAGATATAATCTCACGTCCTGTCTGGTAGTGCTGACAGTTATGATTGGCGGTGATGAACTGTCTCAGGAAACAACAATAGATGAGAAATTCATTCAGGCTTTTGTCTCAGTCATCCATGTCAAACAAAGTAGATATAAAAAAAATCTTAGACCCACGGTCATGTTATGGACACAAATGAGACGAGAATAAGTCATTTAGAAATGCCTTTCATGTTGTACATGCCTTTGCAATTCAACTGATGAATAAAAAAACATAACTGATAAATACAGTGACGACAATGGTTGAAGAGTTAGTCCCTGAATAGGTGGGTTGCGGGTTCGCTTCCAGTTTTGTCCACCTGTTATGTCCTTGGGTAAGACACTTCACTCACATTTCCTGCTGGTGGGGTCTTAGGTAGCTGTGGCTACTTTCCAATAGCTTGTCACCATTACATTTATTAATTGGTCATTATTCATGTGAAACAAAACTCTTGACAGAAAAATAAAAAACTCATTTTTGGGTGAATTATGCTATTATACCTCTATGCTATTTTGTACTTTATTCATCTGACATTTCCAGATAAAATAGACAACCTTAAATTATATATCTGCTTTACTTAAAAAACAAAAAGCAGGTTTATAGTCAAACCGCCAAAAAGTTGCACTTGAGGTGTTCTGTGGTCGCTACCACAGAACAGCCACCCAAAGACTTTATATCATTCAGCCTTATATTAGTGCAGACAAGCAAAGAGAATAGATTATTTTGAAGAGATTATCCTAATAGGGAGTTTAATGCTGTTGCATTGCTTCTGTCCCACTGTATAGTTCAATAGCAACTAACCCGGATTACCTTCGTTTCGGGAAAAAAAGGAGATTTGATTTCCCTGTAAAGCTACTGTTGCTCGAATTCCCTTCAACCCCTGAATTACAAGCTGAATGCATTTCCTATAGAGAAGAAAAGCTGCATTTTTATTGCTCCTGATTTTGTAATCTGTCACACTTGAGGGACTCTGAATGGTCCTGTTCCACTGCCACTGTTGGTTTGGAAAGCTTTGGAAATCCCTCTTTGATCCATTGTGGGTTTTTTAAATTATTATTATAATCTTGTATCAGGATTGTGGTTTTAACCCACTGGTTGCATCGAGCACCTACAATTCTGGTGGGAAAGACCCAAAGAAGTGCTCTGGTGCCACAGTTGGTGGTTTGATTGGAAACATTCAGGTTGTCTACAAGGAAACTGCAGAGCAGTGGATGAAGCTGTTCTACACCAGAAGTCTTCTGGGATATATTACCATGAACCTCAATATGATTTGTTTGTATTAATAATTCACCCCGATATTATAATAGGACCTGAAACGGGACATTTTTTATTTTTTTTGTTTGGGAAATGAGGATGACTATGTATGAGATCGTATAAAACCCTTTTAGAAACGTCATTTTTTTTTTCTGTTTTAAAAATGAAATTAAAAAAGTAAAATACCAGCCACAAACACTAATTTAATGTGACTTGATTCTCCATTAGCCATGATTCAGTATGTTTTGATTTAACTTGGTGTGATGTGATTTAATTCAATGGGCTAAACAATGCAATACATTAGGCAAAAAATTTGGATTTAGAACTAAATGAGAAAAATTATTTTTAAAAAATTGCTCACCTTATTCTTGTATTTTTAATACTTCAGGAAAAAAAAATCTGAAATCTATCTGAGCATATCAAAGCTGTATAAAATCAGTTAATCTCAGTTAATGCTATACTTGCGTGAAAACTTCTATGCTGAAAAGAGCTTTCTGATTTCTCTTTTCCAGTCTCATTAATCAGTACTTTTCTTGCTTTCTCTTCCAGTTTGATTATTAAAATGAAATTGAAATAATTAATTGACTTCCAGTTTCAGCATGTTCAGCAATAACAAGTTTTTCTTTTGCTTTCGGTGCAGATCTCTTATAATATACAGCAGGCTGCTACCCGTGCCGGAGTCTACCCCCCGATCTCAGTGCCACGTCTGTTTTTTACAGTCTGAGACTTTTCTCCTTCTGACTGTGAATGAATGCAAGATGTTTCCCTGGTTGAGGAATTAGACGTTGGTTTATGTTATGACTACCAGTGGGGTCAAAGATCAGCTGAGTTTAGCTGGGTTACCTTGAAGCATGACCCGGACCTCTCTGTTAGTGCTCACCAAGCATTTTTTTGTTTGAGGAAACTTTCGTTGTCCCCTCCCACCACTCCCCCAACATCATACGTCCAAACCTTTCAGATGGAGGCATGTGCACCAGCGGTGGTTACTTTACTCTCTCTGCTTATATAGAGCAAATTGTGTTTGACAGAAAATGAAGTCAGACACAAGCTGAGCCCAGAAAATTGCATTTGTTAATGAAATTACCAGCTCCAAGGCCTCCAAGTCGGTTCCTAAGAGCGGAGGCTTTATTTAGGCGGCTTGTGGTAAAAAATAATGAGAAATTTGTTTGTCATTAAGTTACAACTGCAGGTGGGTATGGTATAGGTTGCAGGGAGGATGCTTGAAAACAGGAAACAAAAGTGAGTCACCTTTCAGTTTATTATAACAATGCCTGTGGTTTATCTCCCTTCATTTCTATTATCAGTATTACATCTGTAATCTGTTGTCACATGCATTTTCAGACGGTAAATGTCTTGATTTCTACTTTTTTATTATTATTAACTACATACTTTAATGTTTCAGATCATACAATGCATATTAAACTCAGATATGAGTTAAATACATAAAATAATTTTCAGGTAATAATTTTAGTAAGAGAAAAAATCTTTCCAAACCAATCTGTTATTGTAATTGTAATAATTTCCCCAGAATCCTTACACCTGGTAGCTTTTTTGTTGCATTGAGGTGCAGACATGATTACCAAACCTCAAAACTTGATTATTCTAATGTTTGTTCATGATCTAATTTTCAAGAATGCTGAGGAAGGAAACCACAAACATTTAAGTGGAGCAGCAAGATAGTTTACAGTGAACACACAAGGTAAATTCAAGTCATGGTGCACAGCAACCTTTGCACCATGGCTTTGAAAAGTTTCTCACCATAAGCAGGTGCTGTTAAAGTAAAAGGAAGTACTTTAAAATACGACAACATTTTAAAGTACACACAATTTCATCTGATAATATTATAGCGGTAGAATAGCCCTTATATGAGATGCAGTTGCTGATAAAGTGAGAGATTTTGGACTTTTCCATGGCACTAGTAGCCTTTTTTCCTCAATTGAGGAAGACATGGAATAACATGGCTGGGAGTCTAAGTTCCACTACTTGTGTTTTCAGTCCATAGAATATTTTTAAAAACTCCTATATTTACTGAAACACACCTTCATATATTTGGGTAAATATAAAACGGGCCATTGTCCTCTTTTATTTTGTGAGCAAAGTTTTTAACCTTGGAACTCTCGGGTGGATAACTTTCTTGCCTGGTCTCTTTCTTATCTTTGAATTATGAACTCTGATCTTATCTGAGACAACTGCCGCCTGCGGTATTTTAGAGGTTCTTTAATATCTGCCCGAATGGCTCCTTGATGCACTCACTCTTTGAGAAATCTTGGTAGACTGACCCATTCTGGGGAGAGTTACCACTCTTTAATGTTTTCATCCGTAACGATAGGTGCAAGTGACTTTGTTTCTTATCCTAATTTATTAGATGTGTTGCTTTTTGTGATCTCCTCAAGAAGCAACACTATTTGAGTGATATCTTGATACTGGTGGTGAGGCTGTAATTGGGTGTAGATAACAAATTTGAATTCAGCTTCAGAAATACGTTTAATGGCAGTCCATGATTTAATTATGGGATAATTACTTTGTGACATGGATTAGGTTGATTAATCAAGTTATTATTTTCAAATACCTACTTTTGGGTAATTTACATAGAGCAAGAAATTAGTCATACTATTGGACAAACTCGAAGTGTCCAGTGAAAATCCATGTATGAAAACAGTCAACAGCCGTACAGAAAGATTCGAGACCAGGATTTGAACCTGGAAAGCTCTTGCTGCAAGGCCACAGTGCTAACCACCGCTCAACCATGCAGCCAGTAGTAAAATGCATGATTACATAAAACGTGTGTTTCTGAGTCAGAGTTCAGTTGGGTAAGAATGGACTCTGAGATTTAAGGTTTGGGGGCATTCCTGAAGGAGATGAAACAGAAAATAGTTTATGTGCTGGATGACTTAGATCCTGTATGATACTTAGTGCTTTCTTTCTGCAGGGAGTAGTTTGGATGAATTGTAGATGAAGTCATTCTCAGCAGACCTCATCAATAACGTATGATGACACTCTTAACAGCTTTGCACGTCAAGACTGACATTTTTGTCCATGGCCATTGGCAAAAAGCTCAAGCTCAGTTAGATTGGATCGCGAGCTGCAAATATAAGTTTTTATGAAAGTTGTGCTTAAATAATTTTGAAAAACTGCTTTTCAAAAAAAAAAAAAAATCTGAGGAAGAGGCCTGCTTGTCGATTAAAACGACAAGCATGAATGTAACAATTCAAATGAAATGTTACATGGTTACCTAATCAAAGGTGCCTTTGGGGGGATAAAGCACTGTTTACAATAAACCCAAAAAACATGTTTCTATCCATACCTGTTGCTTGCCAAATAGTGGGATGGAGGGCGCCGCAGTGGGAGGTCCAGAATGCAAAGTTAATGCCAAGCTCCCAGAGGCGTTGGCGCGGGCCTTTCCTTGTGCATGTGTGCACGCATTTGCACAAGATCTCAGAGACTTGCTGATCTGGCAGACGGACACATTCCTCACATGAGTTGTCTTAACTCCTGCCAGTCGCCTAATATTGGTGGAAAGTCCAAACTCATTCAGTTTCCTGTAGGTATTATCATTCGCGAACCCTATATGTATCGACACGGATTTGTTGGGTACATACATGTGTGAGCAGTATATCTTAACATTCTTGAGGTGTGTGCTCTGTATTTCTGTACCGGATTTGAACGTTTGATCTCGGAGACAGGCTCGTGTTTCCCTGAATGTGGCTGGCCCAGAAACTCAGGATTCAAATGGGGGGCCTCCAGCATGTGATAAGTGCGCACTATCGCCTTGAGGTGCTTTTAGCCTAGGTGACCGCTGGACACCGAGATGTGAGCGAGCTGCACACGATTGTCTCACACTTGCACAGAATCTTATCGACAAATATTTTCACACCACAAGTAACTCACGAAAGCAGCTGTTTTGTGTTTAATTTGACTGACCACTACCCTTTTACAAACGCATATTAAATATTTTTCTAATCATGCCTGGAATAAAACCTTTATCTTCAGATACACAAAGAAAGAATAAGCTGGAAGCCACAATAGGGAGGTAAGTGAGACTGAGCAATCTGTTCGGGAAATAGGGGAAGTTATTCATGGAGCTTCACCTTGCAGTGTAATGTTCCTCTGGGAGTCAACGCTGACAGCGGCATCCTCTTACATCTCAGGAGACCTGGAGTCTTTGGAAGAAAAGACAGTAGGCCACGGCCACCTGGCAGTGAAATGCCAGCAGTCTGACACCATGCTGTGCACTGTTGAAATAGAACGAGGCAACAAACCCACTGCCATGGAAACTCAAAAATCTTGTTTTTCCTTTCAATATTCGATATAAACTGAACTCTTATCCAAAGCTTGTCTTTTCCTACCTTTATAGCAGCGATTGATTGATCAGAAACCCATTCAGGAACACACTTGACAGGGGTCAAGGGGTCTTTTTTTTTTTGACAGGGGTGTGAAAGGGAGCTATCACAGAGTGTTTTGCTGTGTAACTGCCTGGCTTGAAAGATGAGGCTGAAAGGAGGCTTAGATCGGAGTTTGTGTTCTCCAGCCAGCATCCCTGCCCCGTGTCCAGGCTGGCTGAAGTCCTGCTGGAGCCCTGGAAGTGACAGACCCTTCCCTAATTCCACATCTAGTCCCAGAGTCAGCGGCAGACATGATTTGGCAGAGTGAGCATGCCAAAAGCAGACGACTGGAAACAAGCTGGACTGTTTGTGTCGTATCAAGTGTTTGCACTGAAAAGACATAGTTCACAGTCCATTAGATCCACTTGTTTTTCCTGTGCGTGCGTTTGTATCAAGTGTTAGGAAGGGGAAGGGGAACCGAGATATACTCTCTCACTTTCCTCCCTGTATGTGTTGCATAAGCTGGAACTTGCACACAACTACTGGCTAGTTGAGCATCATTTGAAAATCCCTAATGGTGTGTGTGTGTGGGTATACATAGTCATTGCTACATATTTTCCTTTTCTGTTGTTTAGTTAGCTCCCAAAAGTTATTTTCGTTTCAAGAAATATGTGGAAATAAAAAAGTGCAAGGACATAGCTGCCAAGAGTGCCGCTGAAAGCTGCTGAAGAATCATGACCTTATATCTGCGACACTGAATTCAAAACGTCTACTGTTCCAGGTCGAGTTTTTGAACGAATATTTTTTTTGGTGATTTATGTATTGAGGAGGATGAAGTCAGGAGCAGTAAACCAGGACCCCGTCATGGTGGGAGGATGAGGTGTGGTTTAAAAGATCTCTGTGGGGAGGCCAGTCAGCTTGTAAATCACCACTATGGAAAATAACCACTTTGAACCAAAAATTATATTTCAAAACACTTAACATTCTGGCAAGATTCCGCTAAATGTTGTAATTTCTTCTCTTGACCAGCATTGTCGCACTGTTCAGTCAGTATTCTGAAAATGTAAACAGTATGACTGAACTAGAAATGCGCCCACAAAAACAGACTGGGAGCATTATTAAGGGAAGACGGCAAGAAACTTGGGTTAATTGGAGGAACTGTAGAAATCCACAGCATGTAAAAGACACAGCAACCATGTGGAAGAAGGCACAACTTATTTTTTTAAATTTAGATTTCAGTTTACACAAAAAATTTGACTTTCACTTCTTCAAATAAAGTTAAATTTTGCCATTTCAATGTGACTGAATGTAGAAAAAAAAAAAGTTAAGCTAGTATTGAAATGTTCAGATTACGTTATAGGTGCCATTTACAGTTTCTTTTTTTTTTCTTCCATGTATGTTTCTTTGCTACACTTGCAGCCTCATCTTCAAAGAAAACTCATGGCTGTTCAAACATATGTTACAATGTAACAGACATGTGGAGTGTAAGCAACCCCGAACTGTCTTAATAGCATATTCCCACTGCCTTTTTTCAAACGTGTGTGACGTGGAAATAGTTGGCAGCGAGACACTTTTCTCCTCATTATTGCACAGACTGGCAACATCAATAAAAAAGTTCAAAGTTTAAAGTGTGGTATTATGTTCCCACTGGTCATATAATGTATGGCCAGCAGCTGTATGCACACTAAAGCCTCTAAACCAAGTTCTAAAAATTAATATATGGTGTAACAGAAAAAAGAATGTCTAAGTGTTTTATATTCAGATAAGGATGAATTAACAGGTTTTATTATTAGTATTTCGCAGCAGTGCTTTTGCAGGGCTTAAATTATTGATTACTGAGCTGACTATTGGAGCACAGCCTTCTCATTAAGCATGCAGATGCACACATACAGTGCATGTGTCTGGTTTGCACAGTGCCCATAAAAAAGCCCAGAGAGAATTCAAAACAGCTGGCAGCCAGGCCCAGCAGGGTGTGTTTTCTTGCTCCACTTATTGCCATTTAGCGGCGTATTCTTTCTCAGGCTGGCATGCTGGTGTTTAGCAGTTTTCACTCTGTAAATTTAAGTCTTGTGGCACTGCATTGGATTGAAATGCATGAGTGCAGCTTAAGTGAAAAAGTCTGAGATCGTTCTTACTGTAGATTAGAGGTGGTGGAGAGAATTAGAGAGGAGTTGAAGAGAGAAAGTTTTGAGTAGAAAATGGGTCAGACATCTGAGAGGCATGCATTTCCTTTTTTTTTTTTTTTTTGCGAAGCGCGTCGAGACAAGAAATGCTTGCATCTATTTCTCTCCCTCCTTTTTCTGGCCTTAGATTAGCATGAATGTTTTTCTAGTTTTTGCTTTGACTGTTTGGGAAAAAAGTGAGAAGAAAGGAGAAAATTATTATGCTTGGCATGCTTGGCATGTCTGCAGAGGGCGAGCATTAATTTGGACTCAACCCAGCTGATCAATCTCCACCTTGGCTCTGTTACAGCACTGAGTGAGAGTGTTTGTATGTGACCAAGGCCACACATAACAGCTTAGCCGACTTCACCGTTCTACAAGTAAAGCTCTCCAGATTAATTCCACATGGAAATTACCTTTTCTACACAGATCTGAGGAGAAAAATACAATTGGATTAGAGCTAGAATTTGTGCTAATGTTAGATCCATATGTTATGAAGTTAAATTTTTTTTTGAAATGCTTCAGTTAAAAGCCTCACTGTAAAATCTAGAGTTGGGCAGAGACCAGGTTCTTACACTAAAGCAAACGCAGTGTGATTTGCATAATATGCAAACATATGGAGGTGATTCCGAAGGTGGTTTGGTGAAGTGTCAAAGAGC
The DNA here is from genome assembly GCA_010277075.1 of Poeciliopsis retropinna. Taxonomy (NCBI): domain Eukaryota; kingdom Metazoa; phylum Chordata; class Actinopteri; order Cyprinodontiformes; family Poeciliidae; genus Poeciliopsis; species Poeciliopsis retropinna. The sequence goes on along the minus strand of VMRM01000023.1, from coordinate 6,730,570 downwards.
CTAGAACATTTCCTCTTTAAGGATTTCCTTTGGCATGGAGAGCACTTAACAGGCTTCTGTTGGAGGGTTTCGGTCGTAGGCATGGCAGCCTGAGTCCCCTCTGACTTCGTTCTGCTGTAAACCCACAGGAGAGGAAGCTGTAAAGTGTGTTTGTGTTTATGTTGTAACGAGATTACTCCACGGTTTAATTCAGGAATTCCGACTATGAAATTTGTTGTATAATCACATCAAGCGAAGTCTCTCTCTCTCTCTTTTTTTTTTTTTTTTTGTTTAACCGTTACTTTGGTGTAGTGCCGTTACTGTTTGCGGTTTGGTTGGTGCCTTGTTGGCAAGCTCATTTAACTCTGTTCCCTTTTAAAACTATGAGTCAACTGCACAAATTGGTACCAGTACCTGCTGATACTGTAATACCTCTGGATTTTTACCAAAATGCACTTTGGTGATATCTTTTTTTTTTCTTTCCATTTTTAAACGCATCCATCAAAGCCAAGGTCTTCAACCGACTGAAAAAAAATCATTAAAACATGGATCTTTTCTGTGCACATTGGAGTTCCCACTATCTCTCTATAAAGTCTAGAAAGTTTTTTTTTTTTTTTTAGGTCTTGCTAAGTTTGGTAATTATAACTATTTATCCATCCATCTAGTTTTTTTTTTCTGAAGCTCCACATGTGTAGGTTTAGGTTATTCCACACCTGATATTCTGCTGGAAAATGTTGCATTTACAAGTGCTGAAAATGACTAAGGACATGACAAATTTTAAAATTTTTTATTATGTAAAAAGAAAATTAAATACTGAAAAAGGACATTCCATTTCATTGTGAACCTACAGATTGGGTTAAGACTTGTTTTAATGACTCAAATCAGAGTTAACTTATTAGCAAAGGGTTCTAGACACAGTTCAGTTTCTTTCTTTTTCTAATGAGAGGAGATTTTTTTGGAGTTGTCCTCATTTAGCTGTCGTACACATTTAAGCTTGTAGCAAGAGGGAGGGTAGCGGAAGTACTTCTTTACTTCCCATTCTCCCTCAACAGAAATGTATGCACTGTATTTGGCATCTCATTAAAAATAACTTGAAACCAAGGGAAAGGTGCAATGGTAAAATTTTAGGGGTTTACAAACCACAAGCTATGAAAACTGCGGCATGTCTTAAATGGACAACTGGCCCATTCATAACTGTGGGATACTTAATTTTGTCAACAGACTTATTATTTTTTTCTTTATATTACAGGGTCCTTAATATGGAAAGGTATTGAGTTTAATTTTAGTATTTCCCAGGTTTGAAGTAACATAGCAAAACAAAATAATAAAAATGGGGGAAAAAGTTGACATATCCAGATTTAATTTCCCATCCCATCCAAATGTTTTGTCCTTTCTTCTACTTCCCTTCCTCCTTCATGTCTTAAGTCTTTTTAGTGTGTCAAACTTCCATTTCTATCTGTCTGTCATACATTAATGGTGAAACTTAGCTTTGTATATTTAGAAAAAAAAAAAATTAGAAAAAAAAACAAAACTGAAACTTTTTTAAAGGCATTCCCAGGAGACTGATCTGAGGTAATCGTACACTTACCCACATTTTGAGTACTCCAGGCATTACTTGTTTGCCTTCTTGTGTTATATGATTGTGTGTTTAGCCTAAACAAAACACACAGTGTAGCTTTGACATGCCCACATTAAAGACTGACAGCATTTCTGTGAGTGCTAGTTGTGTGGTTACATATTTATCTTCTTCTGGGTGGCAGGAGCTCGTGTAGCATATGGATTAACCGGGTAATAAGATGCATGTCCACATTGACTTGCCGTAGACTGTAACGGCGTGTGAGCAAATGAGCAGTTCCACTCAGACGCAGCCGAAGGTCACATGGGAAACTAAACCTCAATATCTTCGATTTAATGATCCAGATTTTAACAGCCCACCTTTGACCAATTCCACAGGAATGGATTTTAAAGTGAAGGATCAGTGAGGAAGACAATGTCCTTTTTATGCCTCATTATGTTGAAAATTAAAGACGCATACTACCTGCAATGCTAGAAATATTCAACACCTTCTGCATCCGAGAGGTCAGTTTGGTTTTGAATTGTGATACTTAAAACTTTTACCGTGACCTAACAGTCAAAATGTCATGAACTGGTGCAGTGTGGTGGTGAGGCAGACGCTTGAGACCTGCAACGGGTAAGACGTAAAAGGTGGTTTAATAATGATGAATATCCAAACGAATATCCAAAACACAGTCAACAGTAGGGCGGAAGCCAGGGCTCAACACCGGTAGCAACCTGGTCACACGAGTGGACAGGACGACGGGGAACGACATAATGACATAACAACGACGAGGAACAAAAGACACAGGTGGGATTAAATACACTGAGGGTAATCAAGGAAACAAGACACACCTGGGAGTAATCAAAGGGGAAGGCAGGACAACACGAAGAGCACAGAGGACACAGAAACTCACAATAAATACAGAAAAACATGGAACGTGACACAAAAAGGAAATGCCAACATCCGTATTTGAAGATAAAATCACTTTTTTGTTGTTGATGTCTTAAAAAGTATAAAACTTTGTTGCAGTGTTTTAGCTGTCACCAGGCGTACTTGCTAAAGTGAAACATTGGCTGCCTAAAGACTTCTAGCTTGTCTTCTTTCATTGTCCTCAACCAAAGAGCATCATGCTGCCACCACCATATTTCAATATGGTGCATTCTGGGTAATCTGCCGCGTTAGCTTTTGTTCATAAAGGGTGTTTTTAACCAATGCTAACAGTTGGATATTGATCTCAACTTGCTACATTTGTCCACGTATTTTTTATAAGAACTGTTGTGTATTATTGAACAATATAGAAAAGAAAAACTTGACAAGTATCAAATGCTAAAATAAAAAAAAGAAAACAACTTCCATCTGCTCAGTTTTGCTTGTGAAGTCTTAACTCTTGAAGGCCGCCAATTCTGGCTCGGGTTTCTTTTGACACAGAGATATATTTGTCGAGAAGAATTATTTCTTTATCTCTTCATACCAAGATAGGATTGTGTTCGGCGGGAGAAGTCATTGGGAAAAGGTGGCGGTGCTGTGAAGCTGTCAGGCTAAATGTCATCAGATTCAAATACGGCAATGTCGCCTATAACTGATTACTGCTAGAAAAGACACTTTTAGAATAGCGAGATTATCGCTGTGTGTACTTTGGCCCATACTGGTGTCTTTTCTTTGTATTTTGTGAATTTATGAGATGTCTTTTAACAAGCACGCATGAAAGCCAAACATCCTAACTGACAGACTGTGTGCTGAATCTACATTAACACCCTGTACAGGTTTCCTGATTTGTATTGTCCTGTCTGGAAAATAAAATGAAATAATTTATACCCTGTCCCCGGCCATCCATCTATCTACTCATCTAGCCATCTATCTTTTCTTGAATGAATGATCGAGTGTTTAAGAATGCGAAATGTATCTTCTATCTTCTGTTAGTGGAACATTGTATTACTTCTGTTCCTTGTTTTGCAACCCCGTTTAGGACTGAATGCAAATGTCCCAGCAGGCTTGTTGTGAGGCAGAGGTTAAACAGCTGAAAGCTGGGGTCAGACCTTTTACATCGGAGTTGAGTGAGCCATTTAAATGCATTGCCTGCTTGGACACAGAGACCAGGGATGTACAAGATAAGGAGAGTCCCTGACTACACTGTATTTAATAAAGGACTCCATTTCTGCCTGAATATTTACAGGCAGAAATGGACCCCTGCTATTTGTTTTGCATTATTTTTCATTCATGGAAATGAAAACATTTTACTACCATTTTCAAGATTGCCATGAGAAAAATAACACACATGCAATGCAATTGTACATATTCCCAAGAAGCTTATTCCTGCTGCCTGTTTAATTGCTGATATGCTCATCTGAGAGTGCCTTGTAGCCCAGAAAAGGAACAGATGTGACATAATTCAATTTGCCTTTGCCAGATCAATTTCTTGGGATCCATCGCAAAGAAGCAGAATCTGTTCTGTTCACAGTAAAAAAATAAATAATTGAACACAAAATAACATTTGATGAAATTATTGTATTTAAAGACCAAAGCTGTTTTAAACATGAGAAAGAAAAGCGAAATATTTGCTCTCTGTGCCTGACGGTTGAGCTTGCATTCATGCACTATTTGAGCAGAGTTAGATATTAAGATCTGGATCTTAATCCAGATCTTAATATCAATCTGAATTAGGGAGTAATTACATTGGTAATTACTCCCTTTTGTGTAGAACATGTGTTTTATTGTGCAAGAGAACAATAAATTTGAACTGCCATAGTTAATTTAAGTATTTTGGAAAACTTCTGATATGACGGCTTACAGCTGCATGAAGACATTTGGTTTGTATTTTCTGTAGCATGGATTGTGGCATCAAGCTCATTATTTTAAAGATGCTGCTTGTCAGCTAAAGCCAGATTTGTGAAGTACATGACAAATGGGTAACAGACAGATTCTTCCATCTGAGTTGAGGAGTCCTGTGGCTCTTTCTCCTACTGCACCCAAAGTAAAGCAGCCAAAGAGCAGATTAAGGGAATACCAAGTGTGGGGAATTCCTTCCCAGATACCCAGCATGTGCGCAGTGTTGACCATTTTAAAGTCACGCCGTTAAGTCCCTTTGATTCATTGGTTTGTCCGCGTCGTTTCGTTAAAGGATTAGATTGCTGATCCTTTTAGCTCTAAGCTGGTGACATGAAAATCTACCATTGCATTTCATGGACAGAAGGACGTTGTACCTCTCTCTGGGATTGAACTCCTCCCATGTCATCCCTGGCTTGGCACATGCATGCATCAGTGGCCATGTGGACTTCATAGTGCCGTGGCTTTCTGCAGCATTCGGGGAACTGCTTTCTTATAGGACTCCCCTGTAACTCTTTCTGTGTGGACTGTCTGACTAGATTCTGCTTCAGATGGTGCAGATATACGAGGCTGAACCAGACTGCTTGTTTCTTTTTGCAGAGTTTGCAGAGACGTAGGCTGGGATGAATGCTAGGATCGAAAATAGAGGAGCAGCTCTGAAGTGAAGGCAGTTGGCAACCAAGGTGAGAAGTGTTTTCATTGTCGTGGATGATTATTAAGGCTGAAGACGTCGCTGTTAAGCAAATTGTTCTAAACTTTCCTGCAGATGCATTAGAGTGAACACAGATCATTGTAATGTGGGAATTGCTGCCGCTATTTTTTATTTTTATTTTTGAAGCTACTGTGTTTACATTAAAAACCTACAATCAAATGTGATACCATCTGCATGTGGCAGCTTCATCTTTCTTTTTGTTTGAAAGAAATAAAAAGCATAAATGTGCTGTGGATAATTCGGGAAAGTTTACTCAAAAAAAAAAAAAAATAAATAAATAAAAAATAAATAAATTAAAAAATCCTGCAATAGTCCAAAAATCTATTCTGGTTAGAAATCCAGCCTATACCCTCTTTTATCTAGGGTTACTTAATAATAGTGTAACAATCACATTGATTATAGTAAAATTCCTTAACTTCTGATATAGTAGAAAGTGACATAAACACTAAATTATTAATGAAAACAAAGTCAAGCAGGAAAATTTTGCAAGATCTGGTGTCTTGCAAAAACATATTTGCCTCTTTAACACATTTTGTCAGATCACAGCCACACATTTTATCAGGATTTAAAAGTTTTTATATTGCAAAAGTTTTTATAAGCAAAAGTCTGAAGAGTGATGTGTGTAAACTTAACTTTTCAGCTTACATGTAAAGTACTTTGTGAGGCAGAAGCTTTATGAATGCCGCAACTTTATGTAACTCAAATTTGTGGCACCCTCATGCTGTGGGAATACTGTCATTACAAAGGATTAAAAATTAATGATCAGATACTTCAAATTAAACACACAAAATTTTCTGACCATCAGTAACAGTTACCAACCTTATAGCACATTTATGTTGATGAAGTGTAAAGGCACCAGTAACGTTCTTACAGAACAGCTCTTGCTGGGCTTCAACTAGGAAGAACTACACAGTTGTCCGTTTTTTTATTTTTTATTTAAATGTTATTCAAAAATGTATAAACACTGACATTTGCCACTACTCCCAGATGGATGTTTAGGCAAATTTCAGATTGAGAGGTTCTAAGAGACATTGTAAAAAACCCAATGAGCTGGATAAATGCCTCTACAAGTTGTTGAATCATGGGGTCTACTTAGTTTTTTTTTTTGCACACACAGTGATTCCATTATAGGTTAATTGTTATTTACCAATGAATGACTTTTTTTTCCAGTGCTTTTGTTCGCTTCAGATTGGATTTTCATTACATCCTGATATATAGCAACCGAGAAATGAAAGAGGATTTACTTTTTTTTTTAAAACCATGACTGCACGTCATTGTTCCCTCCTATAATTCCATGCCCTTTGTTTTCTGAAAAAAAAAAAAAGTTGCTTTGGCTTTTTATTAAGTGTCCGCTGAAACATCAAACCTTTTTACTGTGTTGAAGGGCGAAAGATCGTTGGGTGCTGACAGAACTCTGAGAGTACACTTTGAGAAGAACAGGTTCTTCTCCGGTTAGTCTGCTGGCACCTGGCCACTCTGCATATTTCCTAGATCAGCATTCGCTGCAATCACCAAGATTATCCAAGAGTATTATCTTGCAAAGTGTTGAACTTCTTAGCTTTGTCATCTTTATTAGCTACATGCTATCATCAACTTCCTCACTTAGCTTTCCAATATGCTTTACAGCATTCAAGAAGCATGATTCTTGATTTATTTATTTTTTTTTTTTTTTTTTTTTTGTCATGTACTTTGTTTGCTCTGGACTTTGCATCATTATGTTTGGACTTTGAGTTTGCAGCAGAACAAATATTCCCAACATGTCTGCAGGATGGGGCAGAAAGTCCAGAGCTGGTCCTCTGAGCTGTTGGTTTACTGACTGGAATGATTGTTTGGATGTAATTTAAAGATTAAATGGCAGATTCTGGCAGCTGGAACTGATGTGATGTGATTACTGTGATTGTTTTCCCAGAGATTTAGAACTTGGTTATGTTCAGTGGAAAAAAAAAAAAACCCGTAGTTCAGACAGGCGCTGAGTGATGCTGAAGAGTGATGCTTGTTTTTAGACGTAGCTAATTTTGGAGAGAGCCTATTTTTTTCTTCTTTTATGCTTTCAGTGAACTGGAAGAGATTATTTTAGTTTGTGTGAGCAAATGTGAGTAAGTGTATTTTGAGATGTGCAAATTTTAGGTTTGGAAACAGATCATTTTTTGGTATACACTTTGGTTCAGAAGTACAATGTATTTACAAAAAAAAAACAAGAATTAGGCTTAAATTTAAATTTACTGTGGATCTTAAATATAGACATTCACCTATATCTGGTTAAATACCTGTTTTTAAGTGCTCTTGATTATTCTGTGACCACCAACAAGACCACTTTCATTGGCAGAACCGTAACGTTCATTTGAACCTGTTGGTTTCAGTCATAGTCCACAAACTTTCAACAGCATTGAAGTCAGAGATTTGGGAAGCTCATCCCTGAAACTCCAAAGCCAGATTAGTGTGCAGTTGGCATCACCTGGCTACGTCCAGGTTAAAAGCAAAGGCTTAAATAGCTGAAGATGACTTTAGATAAGAGATGAAAGTTTCAGTTGAACATTTATGTGCCAGACATGGTAAAATTTCTCTTTTCCACTGAGTGGACAAAACTTGGCTCCCTGTCAGTAAGTAGGAGGCTTAACAAAAAAACTATAATTCCTCAATAAGCATGGATTGGTGTCAGGTTCTCCCAGTATGGATAAACCTAAGTTAAAATGTCTGTTTCACAGTATTACAGGGTAAAGTAAGTGACTGAGTGAGTAGACTGATTGATGGGGAGGTAGATGGATGGTTTAATTGGTGGATTGATGGATGGATGGATGGATCACTGACATGCTGGCCCTAGGTATGGATGGATTAATGGGTGGATGAAAGAGTGGATTGATTGATGAAAAGTAGATCGATGAAATGAATGGATTGACTGATGAAATGATGGATTAGTGGGTTATTGGGTGGATAGATGAATGGAGAGTTGGATCAATGTTTGTGTTGATGGGTGCGTTAATGGATCGATGGGTGAGGTAAAAAAAAATTGATGGTTTAATGGGTAGGTTGATTGATATGATTGATAGGTAGTAGGTTAATGGAATGAGTGGTTGGATTTATACATAGATGGGTTGATTGGTGGATGATGATTGGGTGGGTGGTGTTAGGGATGGATGGAGTGGGTAGATGGCATGATAGGGAGTTGAGTGATTGGATTTAGTGATGTTTGAAAGTCAGTTGTTTGGAGAAACTATCTCACATTGCAAATTCTTCATATCAATACCATCAGCTTTTTCTTATGTTTGTTTGCTAAATTTGCAGCTATTATTTCATACTGACGTTGGTGGTCCTGTGGTTTGACTGTCGCTTACTGTAGTGCTGATACTCTAACCTCTCATGGTGCTTCCATTCCCCAAGGACAAACTGAGCACAACCAGTTTGGAAGTGAAAATGATGCTCACATTCGGACATCTGCTGCCGTTGGAATGCTCTCGGTGTCATTGTTAGTGGAGGTTTAATTTTCTATGGTGTTTTGATGATCAAATGCAAAGCTAATAAAAGCAGCTTCTGTCAGTGGACTGAGAGATCGTACGGACGGACATCAAACTTCAGGTGGCACAAAGATCGCCTGTCCTTGCCCATCTGTTATTCCCGTTGGGGAAAATCTCCTTCCTGCTCCGGATCACAAACACAGGAGAGCATATGCCCATCTGGCCACACATTCCTGGCTGCAAATGCAAATATATACACACATGTAATCAAACAGACGAATATGCATAAACCGAAGCGTGTACATCGACAAAATGCATGAAGCAAGCTGCCTGTTATGGTTGAACCCGTACATAAATCACTTTTGAACTGCATGTTTTGAATGTGTATTCGGAACGGGGGATCAGAGCCAGGAGCTGAATTGCTTCTGTTTTCTGCCAGTGTGACTCTCCACCTGGTAGGGTACACCCACCATATGCTTTTTATTTTTTTCAATGTAACCTGTGCTTTGAGCTTAACGGCTGATGAAGTTTATGACAAATGATGCTATGTGGAAGCGACACTGCGTGACATTTAAACAGTTACCCTAAACAGCCAGATGGATGTTTCTTTATGAATGCTGTCTCTTTCTCTGGAGATGACATTTAAACGTGCTTTTTTTTTTTTTCTCGATAATCGATAAACTAACCCAATAAGCTGTCATGAAGCCCTCGGTTGTTCGGACAGAAAAGAGTTGCACCAATTTAGTTTTACTTGCCAATAAAGGTTGTGATGGATTCAGTCGCACAATGCTGCAGAATGACATTTCAAGGAAGGGTAGGCTGGCCATATCTGGTAAAGTCGTTTCTATGTGAAGATGTTGGCAGATCGGATGCTCATTAGGTTTTCATGGTAAGGTTTGTTGGTGTGTAGCTGTAATATTGGTCTAGAGCAACCGAGGAAAGGAGCATGTGCTGTTTTATGAAACAGTGTGGTTTCTTGGACAGCTTTGTCATTCACAGAAGGAAGTGGTTTTATGCCTCCTTTCAACAAAGTACAAAATGTTCTGGTTTTTAAAGCTGTCTCGCGGCCCTGTCATTTCACGAATTCATGTGCGATCATGTCTGCCTCTGTCCTAGAGGTGGGGTATGTGTTTGGTGTCGGAGGAAAGACTCAAAACCCACATTCAGGAGAAGTGCGATTGTCTGCGGTGTTAGCAGCATTTTGTAATAATTGCTGACGTCTCAGTTCTGTCTTTTTGAAATGCCGTCGTTTGGTTTATAAAAAATAACAAATGTTTGAATTTTACTTTTTTTTTGTTCTTTTTTCATTTGCAAACTGATGCCTGGGCATTTTCCTTCTGGATTTTCTTTTTGAGAGTATAATTTGTAGGAGCGTTAATTACAGCATTATTTAAGCTCAGCCCCAGGCCATCCTAATGTCACCATGTGGTGTGACTGTAATATTATTCACACCTTCTTGTCAGTGTACCGAAAATTTTGCCAACAATCTCAGAGGTTATTAAGGTGTGTTTTTTTTTTTTTTGTGAGAGACTTTTGTGTTTCTTCTAAGTCAACAGTGTTTTATAAATGAATGAAAACTGCTTTCTGTTATTTGTTCAGGTTGTATTTGTCGGATATTATGAACTATATTGATGTGAAACATTTAAGTGTGACAAAAAAGCAAAAAAACAGAAGAAGCCTTCAAGAGCAGCAAAATCTTTTTCTTGTGTAATTTTTAATGCACTAAATCCTGACATAAATAATTTCTGCTTTGCATCCATTGCCTAACTGCTTTTCCATGGAGGTGGGGTATACCGATAGATCGTTGGTCCATCAGCGACATACAGGACTAACACACGTACACCCTCATCCCTTGTGTACACAGGAACAACATACAAACTCCATGCAGACCATGATTAAAGCACAGAATTTTCTTGATGCAATGTATGTGCACGGACTCCTTGCTTCTTTGTCGCTAAATCAGTTAAAGTTCACTGAAATAATGCTGTGGTATTGTGTTGCATCAGAGGGGAGCATCAACTGGCATGTTATCACTTCCAGTTTCATAACATTTATGTTCAAACTGAGAGTTTTTTTTTTGTGGTTACTTAAAACCACAATTTGCAAACAACAATTTTGTGAGTTGTCAATTTGTGCCCCAATGTGCATCCTTTGACTAGGTCATTCTAAGACATTAATGGCAAATTGCAAAGTGTCTACCTTTGTCCATCATCTGAAAATAGTATACCCAAAAGATGGTGTTGCCACCATTTAAATGTGGTTTCCATACATTTTCCCTCTGTTCCTCCGTATTTTTGTCCATACATTCATTCATTTGCTCTTTCCTTCCAGTAACTGCAATGCCACCCAGTCTGACAGATTGAACCATACAAAAATAATACCTCCAGGTATTACAAGTTACTCTTTGAGTTCTGAGGGGTTATCCAGTGAAAGAGGATTTTTTTATAAATGGAAAATATTTCAAATGAAAAGAGTTAAATTTATATTTTCCACTGCAATAATCAGATTGGAATAGTTTTTTTTCCCTCATAGAAATCTCTCTATATTCTTTAATCTGTATTAAAAAGATGAAATCAAGCTTTATTTAATGCATTTTTTTTCTTCGTTGGTAAGTGTGAGAACCACGCGGGGATAATAGCTGTTTTACCTCTTTTTGCCCCACTTTCTCTGCTTGTGTTATCTGCTCCCTCCACTCTCCCAGCAGCCTGTGTGAGTTGTCATATGAACACACACATTACAGTCATAAGTGCGCCGCATATTGGGTTGCGCCATTCACACTGGGAGACAACGGGTTCAAAGTGCTCACTGCTCCAGACTGACCCATGCTTGTGTGTAACGTGCCCTGGCAGAGTTTGCTCCACGTCTCTCTCTCAGCAATAAGGAATTACAGATAATGTGTCAGAGTGTGGCAAAGACCTCATAAAGACTTTAGCCTCAAGCTGAGAGCAAAACAAGCTGAGCCTGCACGTTTACAAGTTCCACAAGTGACCTATGACTGTGTGAAAATATCACTGTGCTGTACATTTAATCTAGAGAGGAGAAAGTGAGCGGCAGCGCAAGTAAACAAATAAGTTGGTAGCGTTGCAGCACTGTGCAAATATTTTAATCCATCCAAAATGTTTCTATTTTACTTCCAATGAAGCCTTGCTTACAACTATTTAAAGATGAGCAAGAGTTTGCCATGTTTTTTGAAAGTTTAATTTAAAAAATCTGTTCAAGTTAAAAAAAATTGATAATAGAAAATACCACGCGCATTGTAACAAATAAGTTGCTCCACAGTTTCCATAAAGTAGAGTTTAAGTTTATGTCTTCATCTTTTGGATCAAATGCTCATCTTTATTGTTTTAGTCAACACACATACATGCATACAAAGTGTATTTTGACCCTACATAAATTTGAGTTTAATTTTCCTGGTTTAGGGAAGTGAAATCGGTGCTTTAATTATATTAGCCTCTAGGTCTTTTGCCAAGGGAAAGTGCATTTTAACGAGGTCTATGAAATTTACTGTATGCTTGATTGCATTCCAGAGCCCAAAAGGCACTAACATAAATAGACAGTTATATTCAACTTATTAGGCAAGTTTAGTCTATGTAGGCACATTATTAAATCAATATATAGGATTTAAATTTATGCTTCAAAAAGCCTTAATTTGAACTTTTGAAGAGATGCAGAAACCCTGGTAATGACTGAGGGAGGACAAAGACATAATTCACTTTTTAAAGTGTTTCTGCTTGCCAAAAATGCTGTGTTTCAACAGTTAACCCATTTAATCCCAAATTCTTCCCAGACATGAAAATATTAAAATCAGATGTCATTTATAGCCCTTTGAACTAATCAAGGGGAAATAGTTTTAAAAATTGTAGAAAAATATATGAAAAAGTGTGTTTTATGATCGGTCACAATTGTGACCGGTGGGATAATATGGTGTTTTCACTAAGATGAGCTAGAAGTGCTTTTTCCAAATAGAAAAGACCATAAAAGGTGAATATATCTTGGCACAGCATTACTTTAGTGCAACATTTGCTCTGTAAAGCATAAATTTGTAGTGTTATGTTATTACATTAACATAGATCATAAAGATAACGTCTATAGTAGAGGCCTTCATTTATATGACTGAAAATCTTGAGCATTTGTCAGTCATACTGTCATACAGTAATAAACTTAGTCCAGGGGTCTTCAACTCCAGGGATTGATGGCTGGGGTCAGGCATCTTAAACTTTTGATTCCATGTCTTTGGAATCAAAATCATAACTTTTGATAAAACCTCTGAACTGCAGGAGTTGCATAATATGTTTTTTATGTCATATTCTAAACCAAACACATACCTTCCAACCAAGAAATTATTTCTTGCATTTTTTTTTAAATCAGTGGAGCTATGAGTGACAAGATGCAGGCCACTCTTTCTGGTAGACTGCAACATGAGGGAGTATTAAAACAACAAAAATGAGAAAAATGAGAGCAACCATCTAAAGGGGCACAGCATCAACTAATATAATGAAGAGGAATATAGTGCCGTTGTTGTCGGTCCTACACAGCTGAAGTGAACTTCATAGAACTCCAGTGAAAGTCCAGAAATATTTATGATGCTCTGTAGAGTTTGCGGTTTTAGACATCTAACCCAGCAGATTAATAAAACTTTGCCGCTCCGCTGTGCATGCTGAGGAATGCATACACAAATGTACTGTACATTGGAGGGTTTTCTCGTAGAAATTGCAGCAGGTAATCAGGGGATGGGCACAGGAATGTACGGGTGCCTACCTTTTGTTCTGTGTTTAGGGGTGAGTTCCAGATCAGTGAGCTGCGGTTTGCGCCTCCTCATTAAAGACACATTTTTCTGCGCAGCTGGATGGTTTCAGTACGCCAAGGCTACCTGAACCCAATATAAGACATTTTCTCCCTGACCACTTGGCAGAGGAGATCGACAAAGGCATGGAATCAGAGGAAATTCTTCCCACAGTTATCATCCGCGATAACATAGGAGCACGGAAGCTTGAAGGTTCAAATAACCATGTTGTCCTCTTAGTAGTTGCTTCATTTCCCTCGGTTGTTGTTTTTTGGTTTTCTTTTTTTTTCTCTGCCTTCAAGCTGACGGCCGCAGGTTTTATCTCTATTACATAAACTGACTACGTGCCTTTTGGAAAAGCCACGCCTACATGGAACGCCATCCAAGTCTGTCAAGGTTATTTTAGCTGAAGTTGTGCCAATGTGGTTTGACACACTTCCTTTCTACAGCTGTGTTTATGTGCGGATGCTTATTGTTAGTTTGTCAGACAAACCCTATCCTCTAAAGTTTGAGGATATTTTTTTTATAAGTTTGGGCATAGAAAGTAGATTGTGATTCATTTCGACTTTTAGATGAAATCATAAGAAAGAGCTTTAGCTCATATGTCATTTCTTCGTAATACTAGAGATGATTTCCAATATTGGACTGAGTAATTTGTGTCATTTGGCCAGCCTGTTTTGCCAGTCCTGCTTAGCAGCAACAAATTATGCTGCAGATTTAATTAATTTTCCATTACCCAATCCTTTTTTATTAGTTCTGTCACTAAACACAGTTGACATTTTGGAATTACATCAACTCTGTTCAGGTTTGTGTAAGTCTGTCAATTGGAGGACATTTGTTCTCCAAGCAGAAATTTCTTACAAGCTGATCCATCCTGTTTTTGCATTGAAAAATTCACTTATTTGAAAAAAGAACCTAAATAATACGTAATAAGGCATCACAATGTGTAATGTCTTCATACCTCTTAAGCTTTTTCCTGTTTTATTCCATTACAATCACATGTTAAAGTTTTATTAGAATTTTGTGATAGTTTTCAGCATTTCTTTTTTTTTTTTTTTTTTTTTACAAAAAAAAAAAAAAATTTGACAAGTTTGACTTGAGTTTGTGCTCGCTTCTGTTAGAAAATAACTTGTCGGTCAAAATTTTTGCCTCATTTAGAGGTGAATGTGTATTTGGATTTTTTCTTACCAGCTTTGCACATCTGGAGACAAAAATGTATCCATTCAATCTGTCCCTGTCAGATAGGATGGAGAGCACATCACTTGGCTTTTAGAATGGACTTTGATTAGGCCACTAAAACACATGAATAATCTTTGATCTATTCCAGGTGTATCCATTTATATCTTCAAAGGAAGATAAACAATTGTGACTTACATTAAAGACCAAATCATCGGCAAAAGGCTGTTTTTCCATGCATAGAAAGTCAAACTGTGTTTCCCACAAACAAAACCCACCATATTTAACTTCTTTAAATATACCCATAGGCAACAGTCTTGTTAAAAACCCTGCATTTAGTTTTGATCTTTATTTTTAAACCTATATCTCTCTCTCTCAGTTTAGCAGTGCAAAGCTTACTCACCTTGAAATAAAAGCTGTTACAATGCAGTTGCTGTTATAAATACAATCGCCTTATAGTTCTCTCCCACCTAAGTGGTTGACCTTTGCAGTTCCTTCATAATCTCCACAGACCTCTTAGCTGCCTCATACTCTCTTGTCAGTTTAATTCAGCATCCATGTTTTTGCAATATCACCATGATCTTTCCATTCTAGGATTGAGCAATGAGTGAGATCCTTAACTCCTTGTTGTGTGTTCCTTGGTCTTCCTGGTGCTGTTTGTCCACTAATGTTCTGACTCCTTGTCTGAAAGGCTGTGTTTGTACTGTGATTGAACTACACACCGATACACTCTAATTACTAATTATATATATTCTGAAAGGTAGGTTGTAGGACTACATTTTGGGCTATCAGACGGTAGTATTTAGCCTTTAAAGTTCTTCTCAGATTGATTAGAAGGAGTGCACATTCATCCCACCATTTATCATTTGTGAAAAACTTCCAATCATAAGAATTTTATTGTTGTCTCGATGACTTTCAATTAATGATGTTCCAATGTTAAATATAAAACGACTTTATTATCTGAAATGGTATTTTTACAATTTTATCCACAAAAGTATCAGAAAATATCAGTAAATATTGAAAATATGACTAAATGCAGTTAGTGTGTGCCGTTCAGCAATATAAATCACACTTAAGTGGCATTCTGAAGAAAACTATTTCAATTGGGAAGGTTTTTCCAAGAACAGTAATTGTGTTTGTTACAATGCCTTGCTGCCATAGCCATACAATTATCTGAAAAAAGAAGTAATACATAGGTTTTTAATCATAATTTGTAATATTGCAATAGTACATTACAAATATATTGCAATAAAATTCTAACTCCATATAGCCTCCCCTACCCATCCAGTCATTGTTGACGGCATTTTTACATTAGGAAATGTAGAAATGCATTTCAGTCAAACTGAGATAACATTAAAGACTAAATCTGAAATGCTAATGCTAACTCTTTCTTCTGTCCATGTCTCTGCGTTGAGTGTGTGCGCTCGAACCTCTCGGTGACTCTTCACAGTCTAGAGGGATTCCAGCTCTTGTTGCACTCAGACATACAGCAGCAGGAGATGGCTACAGAGGAATGTCTGGGGATATGGTCATGAGAGGCTGGTATTTCATGGAACATACTGTACTAAGCTGTGACGTTCCTGTAAACCTGCTAAAAATAGATGGTGCTGATAAAGAGTACGTAAAAGAAAAACAATGCAGAGGTGAATGTAAAACAGACTCACAAAGCCGGTTCATCTTTGAAAGCTCAGGAGCCCCGGGATACCTGGAAGCTCAAACAAGTTTAGTTCCAGAGCAATCCTGGTGAACATTACAGAGCTGTCTAACAAATTTCATACATTTTTTGAAATTTATGAGCCTCTGTTTGTTTTTTTTTTTCTTTTTACTTTTTAGGACTTGATGGATTTATGTTTTTTATTAGACAATTAAGTTGCAGTCACATTCATAACGTGTTTAAGTTCAAAACCACAAGTCCTTCCTGTGTCAGAACTCTTCTCCTTTACAAACATGGATTTTAAAATGAGCCCACGTAAGAGGCAAAGCTTCAGCTTTACATATAAAGCTTCAGCTTACATATATATTACATATTATATTAAAAATATAAAAATAAAAAATTTGTATTACTTAAAAAATAACAAGGATTTTTCTTGTCCCTTTCAGAAATATGTTTAAAGGAAGAAATTTGGCTTTGTCACTGCCTACTCAGTCTAAAGCACGTATTAAAAACGAGCTTCAGAAAGCAGAAGGCATAGCTTCAGCTTCCTGGTGTCCTGTTCGGCTGTGGAGGAGGAGGGCGTCTGCTGATATAATACCAAACATTGTCCATGTCCTCCTATTAACTTTTTGCTTTTCAGTAATATAACGAATACTCCTACGACAGTTCTTCTGTTTCTTTTGTGTAAATCTGTTCTGTCTTCTCAAACCCCCAGTCGGACGTGGCAGATGGCTGCTCATATGGAGTCGGGTTTTGCTGGATGTTTCTTACTGTTGAAGGGGAGATTTTCCTCTCCACTGTCGGTACATGCATGCTCAGTATGTAATGTCAAGTGATTGTCTGCTGGTGCTGTGTTCTCGTCCAGGAGGGGTGAATGCTGCGAGTTGGTGAGACGATGCAATCTTCTGGGTTTCCTTGGATAACAAACTATTTAAGCTAATCGGAATAATAAACTGATTTTAATTCACTGGAATGTATGTACATGGTAAATGGACTGAAATTGTATCATTTTGACCACTCAAAGCTCTTCACACTAGAGTCTCTTTCTTTCACACATTTATACACCAATACATCGATTGGTAGGCAACTTCAGGTTAAGTGCCTTGCCCAGGGGTCCATCCACATGTGGAATTTGAAATCGACCCTACAACCTTTTGATCACAAGACAATTATTCTACCCACAGAATCATAGTCGCCCCTAGGTGTGGGTGAATTGAAATGAGTCTGTTTGTTTTGTTTTTTTATTCCACTCTGTGCTATATAACTAAATTGAAATGAATTGATCATGTTATATAAAACATAACCACAAATTTTCTTGTTCCTTTGTGAACTCTGTTTAAAGAAATACATTTGGGTTTGTCACTGCATACTCAGTCTAAAGTACATATTAAAAATCAATCTTCTTTGGCTGTCTCCTGTGCTTTCACTCCTTGCTTTCATAAATAAAATTAAATATGGTCTTTCATATAGGTTACATTCAGCTTTATAACTGCTGTGTGGCTCCCTACATACTCTGCCCACTCAGAGTTCCCATTTGAGATTCACCAATTGCCTCATTCTCAGACTTTTAACTCTGTAGCTCTCGATTGTCTGCACTCAAGCACTAATGCAGATATTTAATATTCACCACATCCCGGTCTCCTCCTCCTCCTTTTTTTAATAGCTCTGTTCTTGGCAGTTTTTATGACCTGCCCCCTCGGTTACAGTATCCCTTCTGGAATTTTGGCCTCCTTTCAAAAATCCTAAATCAACTGCAGGCTGCCACAGCAGCAGCCTGGGCCCCCTTTGCTCCATCACCCCACATTTTGACCCCAGGGAGCATTTGTATGCAGGAAAAAAAAAAAGAAAAAGTTTGAGACTGACTGGTTACCCTTTGAAGGTTTTGAACTTTAGTTTCTTCAGTTATTTTTTATTGCCTCCCTCTATGTAAATTACTAAAATTTTAGGATCATTTATTTTGTTGCGCTTCCTGATGAAGCAGCTGACAGCTTTTAATCAATATTTGCTGTGCTAATTGGAATGCACAATGTTAAGATCTCGTACTTCATCAAAATATATATTTTTTACACTGAAAAATGCCTGCATAAAGCATGCTGTTTTAAAGACAATATACGGATGTGTCTGTTGCTGTCCTTAACCTGCAGTGAATGTGTAAAATTGCTCCAAAACCTATTTTATCTTGCTGGTCTTCCCCAACTCGCCACCCCATTTTTCAAAAACTAGCAAATTTTATGTATTCCACAAACAGATTTAATCTGTATTCTTGCTTTATTTTTTTTGTGCTTCTAAAGCTCAAAAAAGATAAAAAAAAAAAAAGAAAACATCTACAGTGAATCTTTTGAGACTAAAACTAAGCCTTATTTCAACAGTCATTTATAATTAAATTATGAGTAAAGACTCCAAATGTAATTTTTTAAATTTTTTAATTAAACTGTCAGCATTATGTAAAGTTGACTTTGTCCAGAAGCCGGTTAAAACGTTGTTAAAGGCTTAATGGAGAAACGTTGTGACGACTTCCTGAAGACGGAGTGCCTGAAAGAGCAGGAGCTTCTTGAAGAGACAGAGGCCCAATTTCAAGGTGTTAAATTACAAAGTCAAATTTTTTAGAGCCATGTTTTACATATACAACATTTCATAACAACTGCAGGTAACATAGTTACTTTGTTGTGCTATAAAATGGTGCTATGATCCTGGAAAACACATAATACTGCCCCTGGAAGCTTCTCCTTTACTGCAAAAAGGCTGCTAAATATATCCACTTGGATTTGTAATGCTATAAAATGCTATAATAAAGCACAGTGTGGCCTCTGTTTATGGATGCACTAAAAGCAGGAATGCCTGAAAAAAAAAATCAGTATTTTAAATCAAAAATTTCCCCTTCTGCTTTTGCAGTTTGTTTCATTTGTGCAAAATCAAGCTCTTTTGCAGATGTATTTCCAGGAGCCCAAGGCCTATGTCCTCTTTTCACCCGAGTCCCATTGGTGTCCCTTCACCTTTGAATGACCTCCTGTCTCATTTACTTGTCTGATTCGTCAGTTATCCTCTTGTCTGCAACACGTTGGTCTGTTTTGTACACACAGATCAACAGGCGGCACTTTTGATCACATTACTGGGGTGTGAAGCTAAGCTCTTGTCAGCACAGGGGTTCCTCCTCTGAGCTTTCATGTGGGTTTGTGTTCTTCAGATTTCGCATGTACCGAGATCCTCAGCAAAGCAGTGAATCTGTGTTTTTCATCCACATGTGCGTGATGTTATTCTGATGAGCTCTGCTACACATCAGTCCTGTGATTTACTGAGTTTGGTTGGCATGTCTTCCCTGAGATGTCTCACTAGCTCATCTGTCTTTGGTTGTCTGTTGTATCTGGTCTGGCTTAGATTTCCAGCCTTGATGACTGGTTTGCAATTGAACATGTGTGTAGCTGATGATCACAAACATCCTCCCAGGGTTCCTACACAGTCTCAAAGAGTAGCCACAAGTGTTATTTGAACTTTAGTCTCACTTTTGCTGTCCAAAAGTTGCATTATTTCCGTCAGTCATTCCTTAAAATATAGAATTTTTACTCAAAAATCCAAATCAATTTAAAGCAAATTTCGAAGCGAAGTTCTGGGCATTACGAAAACAGATCAAAACAATGAATATGAGAAATGTGTTGGAACCTTCGAACAGCTGCTTGTGTCATAGTAAAGGCTGAAACTGTCTTTTTCCACATCGCTTTGTTGTACCTGTGAACATGTGAATGCGCACTGTACTCATCAGCATTCAATGACTTGAGATGGTTCAGTCAACGTGAAAACAAAGACCAGAGTTTCTGATTATCATCTTTACAAAAGGGGACTGTGTCCCAGCCGAGCTTTCATTAAGTTTTACACAAAGGCATCAAACACATCTTCGCTCAGAGGGGACTGAACAGTGTTTTGGTCGATCGTGTGTGGCTTAAAGAGCTTTGGACATCAACTTTTCTGTCAAGACACGTCCTTTGTTCCATTGAAGCGATGCCAGTCTTTGTTCTCGATTGGTAAAGCTGTCCTGTCTCATTCATCAACCCCCTTCTGTTACCCATCAGTGTACAGTGAGTGTGAACTACAGGCTCAGTTTGTTGTGGTCTTTCGGGAAGGCCAATCACGGCCAACAGAAATTTTATTTTATTTTATTTTATTTTTCAACTCGTTAAAGCCTTAGTATTTCAACACAGAGTGTTGTTTAGGGATTTTTATTTATTTTTTATTTTCTTGCTTCTTTTTGATTCTGGAATGTACTCATTTGTTAAGAATTGCACATTTCTTAGGGTTCTTTCCAGCCGAGAAACCACAAACTTCAATGCATTTTATTGCAATTTCATGCGATTGTCCAACATACCAAGTACTACAAAGTGAAAGGAAAATGATAAATGGTTTTACAAAAACCAGACCTGCTGATCTTTTAATCTAGCTTGGAAAAGAGAGTCTGAATATTTTGCTTGTCATACTTTGCAGAGATAGCATAAGTTCTTTCACATTGTTATTGGAGAGTATCTGTGAAAGCCAGTTGAATTTTGGGCAGAAGCATTGTAAAACGAAAACACTTTCATCCAAACCATTCCATTAAAACTCTGGCTGCATGTTTAGGACTGTCATCGGGTTTTCTTCAACGCAACCCTGCTTCAAACCTTTCCACAGCGCTATCCTTAACCTCTCTGGATTGTTTCCTTGATTTTATGACGTCTGTTCACTCATCTCCTGTGCCAAAGCATGCATTTGCAATATTATTGTTTAGTTTAACTTTTTCTGAGTTTTCGTTTCTTGGTCGATAAATTCCACTTACATGTATACATGTGTTGCACAAACATGTGATTGATGTGAGTACATGGCATTTAAAATGTAATACCTACGTTATTTGCTTTCCAGCAGCCTTTTATTTATTGCTCACATCGATATTGCCATGACGACTGCGGTTCAAAACATTTTGCAGCTTGAACAAATGTAGCGTCTTTCACAAAGGCTTAACGTTACACATAAACAAAATGAGAATTCAGTGGGAGAAGAGGCACAAAGGCCTGTTACGGCGCGCTGGGAGTGGTTGCATCAGGCAGTTTGAAGTGCTTTAGCTCTTCTGACACCCTGTGTTTTAAATACATCTTGGTGCCAGCAACCACAGAATGTCCTCCAGGGCTATTGTTGTTTTAGACATTTGTGTTTGAACAGCAGCCTGTATTTTAAAAATCTCCTTTTTCTCCAGGAGTCGCTACAAGCCCGAGTCTCGTTGACATTCCTCATCTGGAAACTGTGGATGAATCCATCCCTTCTTACTTCAGATTCTGTCTTTTGTTGAGCGTTTTGAGGTGTCTCTCAGTAATTTACAGTATCACTGAAAAGTATACCCAATGGACTCCAGCTTTTTTTAGTAATGGTCTTTTGTGTTTTATCTTCCTTCTCAAGAATGTCATTGACTGACTGCTGATCAGCTTTCTGGTCACCAGTTTTCCCTTTGATTGTTAAGCCCAGCAGCCTGCAGCTTACAGCTGTGAAGCCACAAGTGGCTCATTAGATGTTCCTCTGTAGCTCCACCAAAATGCTAAAGGTTCTTGACCGCTGCCATATGGCTTTGGAAAATTGATGACAGAAGAAGTATTTCAATCAAAATTACATTTGTGACATAAGATTTTTAGAAACTTTAATTAATTTGTCATTTTTAAAAGGGTATAAGACATAATCATTAAAATGGAAGTAAATGCTTAGAAGGCATCACTGTCTGTCATCATTCTGTAATTTTTTTTTGCAGTGATCTGTATCTTTTCAAATAACATTGGATTTCATCACTCAATAAGGCATCTTATGTAGAAATAATGGCAGGTAACAAAATGGGTTTCCTGTTTATTGTAGTTTTGATCACAGATCATATAGCTGTGACGGCTCCAGCTTTTCTGAATGCAAAACACCCGAGTACAGCTACTGTGCACGGATTGGCTCTCTGTTGGAGACACCTGACCCAACCAAAACATGGGAGCTCATATGTTGAGCCATCAATTATGCATGACCTCCGTGGCGTCAGGTTTTCTGTAAAAGGGGAGCTCTTTAAGCCTTTTTTTTTTCTTGTCACTCTAGTCACCCTGTGACTCTGATAGCGCTCTGTTTTTTGCCTACCGCAAAGGTCAAACTCTATTGGCCATGTAATCTAGAGACACTACTAAGACCTACAGCAGAGAACTGAGTCAGTTAGCATTTAAATCAAATCGGAGCAGATCCTTCATCCATAAGTTATGGTTGTTTCCCATAACTTAAAGCTTCAGCATATCATATATTTGCCAAGAAATATTATATATTCATTTAAACAGTTGAAAAATAGTTTTTCCTGTGATGTGACTTCTGCAGGTGTTGCATAAATCCCTGAGGAAAGAAAAAAGAAGCCCTTGTTATACAGTAGTGGCTACATGTCTGTGCAGAATGTGGTTTGCTGGTCACTGGAGTCACAAAGTACCTATAACATTGACATTCTGTGACAGCTGGCTTTGTTGTAGATGCGGTTTTTTAAAATCGGCAGCAGCACATGTACACAATTGGAGTATCTGTCTGAGCGACTAGTCAGACGACGAGACTGCCAGTACTGACAGTCCTCCTACTGCCTCTCAGAGACCCATCTGTACCCCGTCCAGAGCCTACTCAGCTGTTATTGAGCTTATTTGGTGAGCTGATTGGGTAGCTGGGAGGACTAAGGGGGGGTGGGATTAGGTTGAATTGGCTTGAACTGGTGTCCATTTCAAAGATAGTCCAGGTCAGCTGTGATCGTTTAGCTGCTGAGCCTTTATCCCTCTGCTATTGTGTAACAGAGTTTCCGGCAGCTGTGAGAACAGAAAGAGAAGGTACATGTATTGGGCATGAATAGATGTATATTTATCGCTCTTCTCTGATTTAGCTGTGTTTACTTATTATAATTTACAATCAGTTTACTTCCCTTTCCTCAGTGGCCCAGTAAGATTCTTCCAATAATGTTTCTAGTAGCTTAACACAATAAATATGACAGTTGTAGCCCATGTCCTAGATGCATCTGTGTGAAGTCTCTTGATAGACTGACTCGAACTTCAAATCCACGTCTTGTTAATATCTTTCAAACTTTGGACTTTGCTTAACAAACTTTTCAAAGTTGCAGCTGTACCTGTTGTTGGGCTGCTTTTACTTCCAAAATATTTACCTTCCACCAAACTTTTCAATATCAACTTGGATACAGTCTGAATTACCAGTGTCTGTTGCAACTAACTTTTATGACATGTCAGGTGAAGGATCTCAATGATTGTCTGCTGGACATCTTTCAAGCTGTCATTTTCACATCCCCATCATGTAGGACATGGCCTTAATTTAATATTTTTGAATAAAAAAAATTGTTGTGTTAATAAATGTTATATATTTTTATTTTATTTAACTTAGCTTGAGACTCTGATGTCTTAGGTTGGGGAACAAAGTCTATTTTTTCATCCTTAAAAAGGAGACCTGGAAGATTTTAACAAATATCATATTTCAATTATCTTAACCTTATGATGACAAAGTTTCCCTCAGAAAACCTGCTAAGCCTGGTGGTTGGGCATTAGGGCAGACATTCCTTTGTGTTTTTGAGGTAAAAATGTTTGAAGTTGACAGGAAATTTGAAAAGATCATTTGATAGTTATGTGTTTTTGAAAGATTAATATCTGAACAAACTATAAAGTCTTAAAAAACGCAAACATCTAAAAAAAAACTTAAATAAATAAGCAATACTTAGCCTGGTGGGGGCACCAGTAAAGTCTGGTGGCCTGCCAGGCTTATAATACACTGGGAAATCCTGGATCAAATTTTGAGGGATGTCGAAGGTGGAACTAAGAAACGTGTAAGTGATATACCTGACAGTTTATTGTGAACACATGGGTCTGACAGGCTTTAGATTGTTGTTTTCAAAGATCCACAGGACTGTTTGTTTTCCAAGACTTAAACGAAGTAAGTAGGACTGGCTAGAATTGATACAACCTAATTTAAGTTGAATTCAATAACTCCCCCGCCTCAAACTCCTGTGTTTTTTCTTGCTCTTTATGTGGTGCAGCTTCAACGTTGTAAATTCTGGGGGACAGTAATGCATCGACTGTACTGCCAAAATCCTTACTTTATGTGAGCTCAAGGAATTCTTTGATCTCTCTTTAGATTGTCTCACAGTCCATTTCAGAAGTAAAAAAAAGAAAAGAAATGCAGTGTAAACATAAAGAATATGTGGACTGAAATCCTATCTGATCTGCAGGAAAGCTCTGCCTTGTGACTGCTTCACCATGTAGAGACAAATCAAGCGAGAACAAATGGCCTCATCACAGACGATCTTCCTGCTCAACTCTGATCCGAGTCTGACAAAGACAGAAGGGAGGAATAATGATCCCTCTGCTGCTGCAAATGCAGTGTCATGAGTTGGAATATAATGTACAATACATTGCTTATGCTTTAGGGTAAAACTTAAATCTAAAGTCAAGCAGAGGGCAGGGGTGTGTCTGCACTGTGGATCGCTTCCCATAACGTTGATGTGTTCAAGATGTAGAAGAAATGCGCTAAGGTATGGGAACGGTGTGCTGCATAAGATGTCGACTGGGGCAAGTCCTGAACACCTGTGCAACATTCCAAAGGTAGGACTAATCAGGGTCACGTACATCTGAGCCAAACTGAATCTTTATTAGATATTAAAGCTGGCTGGGTCACGTAAAGGGTACGAGACTTAACAGAACAGCACTGTTGCCAACAAATCAAAGCGGTTTGGGAAATGAGTGTAATGTAATACCTAGCAATTATTTTGTTAGGATTTTATGTAACAGGTCTATGCAAAGAAATACTTAGTTGTGAAGAATTGGTGAACATCAATTTTCAAAGATTAGGGTTCTCTATTGTACTTAAGTCTGTGCATAGGCTTTAATCAAAACCTGATCATTGGGTTGCTGTCCTGCTAGAAGGCAAACTTTTGTCCTGGAGTTGAGTCTTCTGGTGCCTAGAACAAGTATTCTTCTACAACTGTCCTGTCCTCAATGTGTCATTGTGGAGATTGTTTGTCAAATTTGTTAGTGTAAATTTCTTGTCAGACAGTATTTTTTATGAGACCAAAATATATATTTTTTGAACTTGGGTCAGTTTTGCTGCTCTGGTCTTGTTTGTCCCAGCTGTGGTTTGGACATTGTTTCTGAGGTTCTGGTGAAGAGCTGTTTAATTGCCTCCATTTGATGACTTATAAAGATCAACACATCTCTTGACCATTTCAAGGTATTTTTTCTGGCCTTTCTCTTTTTTTAAGACTGGTGAGGAAAACTAAATATTCCCAAACACCGAGTCAACCTAAAAAGTGAAGTTTGCATTTGCTTGACTTGCATTTGGTTCTCAGTCAAACTCTTGTTATAATTGATGACCAGCTTTTGTATGACTCCACTGGTAATTTACTGATTTGTCTTTGATGATGAATTCCAAGTTTTTCGGGTAGGGAGGCCTCCTTGCAATCACCCTAATCTTTAGCTCCCACCCCAGACTTTCTATCAGTATCATGTCACGACTGTAGCTGGACCACTCCAAGGTTAATAATATTTCCAGTCAGAAGAAACATCCATCCACACACATGCGTGCACACGCCCAGAGTGTTATGTCTAACACACCATTCTCAAAAACACCACCTGATAATAGAAAGCTTAAGGAAACATTAATAGAACTAGCAAGGATGTGCTATTTTGGTTTTGACCCAAAGCGGGTCCAATTCTTCTTCTATTTTTTTAAAATGTCTTTTATTTCACTTTTTCTCAGAGATGTTTCCTTTTGTAACCCTTGAGTACATTCTGTTCGCACATTCATTGAGTTCAACAATATGCTTAGTTGTGTTCCTCATTCCTGTTTGTCGAGTGTAATTGTATTTACAAAGGCCGCGGTGGTGTGAGAAAACGTGAAAGTGAAAATGCGGTGGAGCATTTCTTTGCTCCACCGGACTAGTTTATGTGGCTAAAATTCAAAATGTACAAAAGGACAGTAATATTTATTCTCCAATTCGTACTGTATTAACTAGACGAAATGGATCGTCTCGTTTAATCAAAAGCGGAACCAACTTCCACTTTCTTCTGGCTTTTGTCTTACTGTATTTTGCAAGTGAACCAGGCTCTTTTGCTTCTGTCTGCTCTTTCAACACAATAGAAAAAAGTGAAATATCGAACTGATCAATGGGGTGTCACTACCAGAGAGAGCAGTTAATTCCCCGTCCTTAAATCCAGGTGTAACCTGTTATTTCTTCCCCCGTCAGTGGTGTTGGTGTGGTCATATGCACCATGCTGTAGTGAAATCTTGCTGGATGTGACTAGTCATACCTCCCACCCACTCATCATGTATCTTCTCCAAAGACACTAAGGAAAGAGCTTGCTGGCTCCTGCAGCATTCTGGGTTATGTTAATGATATGGCTGTACAAAGGCACTGCCTGCTTTAATTATGGAAGAGTGTTAGGCTCCTGGCTCCTGCTCCCCTTTTCGTTTCTTTGATATTCCTTCATTTTCTACCTCAGATTTCCTCACAAATCAAAATGTGAGGTTTTTGATTTCCCCTCCTCTGTTTAGTGAGAAGGGGCGGACTAATCCACCAAATCACAAATGTCACCTACCCAAGGTAGCAATGAATAGGTCCGAGATTACCAGTGAACTCTTTAAAAAAAACAACAAAAAAAGAAAGCGTTTGACTATCTATATCTAACAATTTGTAGCACAGCTCTGTTCAAAATCTGAATCAGTCGGATGCTTTGGGTTCATGACGGACATGAAATTTTGATTAGTCTTTCACTGATATCAGTGCAAGATATCGGTGTGTTGCTCTGTCGGTTTCAATCATTTATTGTTTTTGATTTGAATGCACATCACTTCAGGCTGTTTTTGAATGAATGGTGCGGTATAAACACATTCACACGTTCTTCCTCTGATTATTAACCTCAGTCACATCTCACTTTACATTAAGAAACATTTTATTCTCATTTGTGACATCACATTAATTTTTTATGTGCTTCTTTTGCTTTATTAAGAGCATGAATAGTTATAGGAGACATTAACTATGCATTTACAGATTCATCAGAGCCATATATATTTCTACAGTTTGAATTTTCTGTTTTTTTTTTTTTTTTGCCTTCCTTGTTGCTTTCTCTTTATCCAACCCATCCTCTATGCAAATGCAGTATGGTGGGCACAGAGGCTCCACTATTTGCAGCCTCTGTGCCAACAGTAAATTTTCCTTCTGACAAGCCTCGTATCATTGTCTTCTCCTTGTGTGTCATGACCTAAGGATTACCCACCCCCTCCTCCTGTCTCCTTGAACCGTGCATAGTGTGGGCTCCCTTCAACAAGGCCTTGTGTCCTCTGCTCTTTGCCGTTTCTCCCATCCTATCTCTCCATCTTGCTGTCCCCCTCATCTCTCATCAGTCCTTCTCCTACGGAGCGCTGTGAGTTTTATGACTGCTCATGTGGTGAACCCAGCCCCACAAGGAAGACCAAACGACCGACCTTGAATCGATACTGTGAACGCACTTACATCCCCATACAACCCCATCCACAACCTGAAAATATTGACACACTGCAAGCCTGAAGGACTCTTGCTGTAGCTTCTGTCTTTGAGGGTCATAGTGCAGGAGCCAAAGATGTTCATTCCCCAGATAAAAATGTCAGGTTTTTTGTGACCATGATTAATAAAATCAAAACCTGTTTCACCATTAACGCAGCAACTTTTTCTTAGGAGTCTGTCTGCATCCAACATCCTTTACTGATCAATATTTGTGCTATTACCTTTCCAAATATATCTGATTCTGAAGGTCTCTCTATCTTGGTGTTCTTTTTATTCAGTTTTCTAGCAGACACTGTGAGGATTTGTGTCTAAACTGTCTGGTATTTACAGTCACTATGTGCCCAGCACATCTTCTCGTAATGTGGTGTGTTGCTTTGTGCCAGACCAACCTTGTGGAGCTGTTGTCAAAGGTTTCATTTTTGTTTCATCCAAACATGAAGGAATCTATTTAACTATAATATTACTGACGAAAGCTGTAATTCTAGATTTGATTATTTTTAACTGAAGTTTCATCACACTTTTTCTCCTTTACTCAGTGTCCTCCAATTCTAGATGAGTTTTAACATCTGAGCCATTAAAACATACATCAGGTGTGGGCATTAAGGGAAGTGGGACTCCATCCAAATGGCTAGATACATTATTGATATGCAGAGCAGGAGTACCTAACAGTTAAAATATCTCCTATCAAATTTTGCTTCCAAGCACCCCTTCGGCGCACACACTGGCACTGCGAAGATGATTGTGATTTGATATAATGGCCAGCCCTAACCACAACTCATGCTTCCCACAAGGTCTGAAGGAATTTTAGCCAAGCCTGAGTGGGATCTTTAGAATAATCCGCTTCTATGTTACCTCGCTACTCCTCAGAATACAACCTGCAGCTCCTTTAGTGTTCCTCGCAGGCTCTTGGCTGCCTCCCTAACCGTTTTCTATTTTGTACGCTGGTGCAGACTCTCTATCATTCAGGAAATGACAGTCCTAAGTGGTTTAAGAAGAAGGCAGCTGGGCCCGTTCTCTTGTTTCTTGAAGATGTTTCACCTCTCCTCTAAAAAGCTTCTTAAGTTCTGAACATGGTTGGAAAAAAACAGGCACAGAACAAACACTAATGGGGTCATTAAAGTCACTAATGGGGCAATCAGGACACATGAGTCACTGGGTCTACTCTCTATTCAGCTCAATTGATTTATTATCAGTAATGCAGACCAGTCACTTTTATTGTTGACTGTCTTTTCTGTACCATGTGGTATAAAAATGCTGTAGATTGTTTTGTACACTTCCTCTGCCTGATACCTTTTAAGCATTTGTCACCTCACCACAAAGAATGGTTTTAGTTAAAGGTTTCGAGTGAGTCAAGCTTTATTTAAAACAATTTGCTGTAATGATGTTAAATGGGCAGATAAAATGACTCAATCTCCCTTCAAACAGAACTTAAACTTTGAAAATAAATGATTGATCTTGAACTAATTTATAAAACATGGCTTTTTAACTGAGGCGATAGCACATTTCTTGTCCATATATTTAAAATCGTTTTTTAGGATCAGGTTGTTGTTAAAAGAAATCTTTTTTAGAATCAAACATGTACATTTTTCACACTTCAATAATTCCGTTGCTTGAGAATAAAATGCGTCTAATCTGGAATTCATTCAGGGATTGTTTTCAGCTGTGAACATTTACGGTTTACTGAAGAGATCTCATTAGATTTGCTTGTTAAAATCGTGGAATTTACTATTTATTCTTCATGGTTAATTGTTGCTTTATAGTCTCCCTCAACATCCTTTCCCAACCCAATTTTTTATCTGCTCGTCTGCACTCTCTGTCCATGCTAGCAGAAATACGGCAATCACATTAACAACTCCTGGACCTTTTATGAGGATCAATGCTATTACATTAAATATTGATATTTAACGAGTACATGCTCGATGTTGTTTTGTCTTTGTGCGTTTAGTTGCTGACAATAGGTCTTCTGCCAAAATGAAATAAGATATTTACAGTAAGCGGGGAAGTGAATGTGCTGTTCATTGTGGACATATGGAGTTAGTCAGGGCATGACCATTGGCCTTGCCCTATTACTTGTTCCTCTTTGCACGAATTACAGCATCAGTATGGTGTCGCTTGGAGATAATCAGGTGCAAAGGAAGTGCAGACAGAGGCCTTCAGTCTCTTTAGACTGCTGACTTTGGTGTCTCTTTTACCCTTCTGTTCTCTTTACGATCTCCTATAGATTCTTTGTGGGTTTTAGGTTTCTCAGGTTTGCAGTCACAGCACGTTAGATTCAGCAGCTATTCGTATTTGCCGAGTAAAATGAAATCGGCATCGTAGGAGAACACAATGAACACCATAACGCATAACTCCTCAAATTACCACTGACAGTGGAAATGTCACACTGGACCTCAAACAACTTCAACCAGTTTAGTACTTTCTCTTTGTAACCCAGTTAAGATGCAACTGACATAATCTCTGGTTCAGGAATGTCTTGGCATTAGCAAAGGCACTGATCATGTCCTGTACATGTCTGTGCTATGGAAGAGGAGTATTTATGCAAGGCAGTTTTTCTTACACTGTTTGCCAATTTTATTAAAAATTACACTGCATTTCTGCAGGACGTGGATGAGTAATGTAATGTTTTTATGTTAACACTTTGCACTGCTGGAGCTGGAGCTCTTTATTACTCGCAGTGATTAGTTTTGCATGACTCAGTCTGCTGTGTGAGGGGGTCTTCTCCCCACCAAAGGCAGGACAGCGAAGCAGCATCTGATATTTTCCATCCGCCATCATTCATAGCTCTGACAGGCAGTCGAATTCCCCTCGGCCATCCCAGGCTGCAGTTCAAAGCTTTGCATTTGCCACTAGAGACGGGCTATAGTGGTGAACTTGGGGCCCACTGTCAGAATTTACCCTCAAGATGTTTTCAGTTGAGTGTCCTGTGACGAGGCAGGAATCTTTCTGCTTCTGTTTTAGACTTTCCCAAGCACTCACAAGCAGTGGTTTTACTCTTCCTCTCTGCAGACACTTGGAGAAAGAGGAAGAAGCACAAAGCCTTCAAAACAACTCACTGGCATCAAAGTCACGTCTCTAGGAGTACAGAGTGTTTGAGCTTCTATACGTTTTTCTCTGGTGAATCAACTACACTATGAGATTTTTACAAATCAAGGAAGTTTTTCAGTGAGGGGGAGGAGGAAAAAGTCTTTAAGTTGCTTAAGAGCCTCTGAAATAACATCCCATAATTTCCCTAAATTAGAGCTTACAGCCAGACCTTAAAAAACACCATAAACTGTACTTACAGGGCAGCTTTTATGGCGCTCAGTTTGAAAGTGTAAGCATGTGGTGATGTTGGGACTCGGAGGGCAGGCGTTTGGAGATTAACATCAAACAATCAGTCACGGTGAGCACAAGACTCAGTCTTTTATCGCAGCGCCTCAGTCTCAAATTTCTGCTGTGATTTCAGGCTGGTATAGATAATTTAGAGCTATTGGATAATTAAACATCCCTGTTAGGAAACTACTTTCTGGCGTTAAGCGTTTGAATCAAATGAAAGCCCTGCAAAGAATCTGAAACCCATATTCTGGTAATCCTTGTTGCATAGTACTGAGTGTGCATAACCTCCCATCTCCATATTATTACTTGTGTTATTTGTGGTGGCTTTAACAGGAAGTTTGACTTTTTTTTCTCTCAAATGTAAATGTCAACACGTTGTTCCTCCCGAGAGAGCTCAAATTGTCAGCTAAGTACGCTTATGAGTAGGGAAACACCGATATGGAAATTTGAACTGATATTGATATTCACTCAGGTTGCCACAACAGAGAGTTAAATGTCAGAAGATGGCAAGCGGAAGCTAAATGCGTTACAAAAAAGTGACTCTGTTCCCATTTATAGTTTTACCTATTATGGAATATGCATACTGTCTACTAATTTTATGAATTGCTTTTTCTTTATGAATCCCACCTTCTAATTGCTAACTTAAGCATTGAAAGACTGTTTGAAATGCCCACTTGATACTGATTTTGTTTTTGTTTTGTAACTATTGAATCCGGTTTATCTGCAGTTATTTTGTTGTGAAATTGTAGGAATAAATGATTAATTTGTCACTGATTTGTTTTTCCTCTTTAATATGAAGTTATTTATTTTGAAATAATCTTGCAGAAAAAAAAAATTATATGGTACACTTTACCATTTTCAGGTATGCAGAACAGGAGTTGGTGATCTGTCTTGTTAATAATGAGGGAAATTTGTTTATTACTTTTAGCTGAGCTTCATCCAGAGATACCTCTGTCCTGTAATCTGGAGAACTCTTCTGTATTTGTCGGTTTTTAGTGACGTACTGAGAGACTGGCCTGTAATTTTGGTCTGTTTTTGGAGAATCATTGTTTTATTTCACCACAAACATTTTATAGTGAAGACAACAATTACATTTTCAGCTTAGCCAAGCCAACATCTGCAGGGTAAATTAGAATAGAGAGAATCTCATCCAAAATTAGTGTTTGATCTCACAAATGCACCTCAGGAAGAATAGTCCCAAAAACACACGCCACAATCTTTCCCAGGATATATGAAGCTGTCAGAGGTGTAAAGATTGAATCGTCCTACTAAATGTTATGGATTAAAAATGGTATGTTACTCACATTC
This sequence comes from Poeciliopsis retropinna, assembly GCA_010277075.1. Taxonomy (NCBI): domain Eukaryota; kingdom Metazoa; phylum Chordata; class Actinopteri; order Cyprinodontiformes; family Poeciliidae; genus Poeciliopsis; species Poeciliopsis retropinna. Next base: position 6,698,265 of record VMRM01000023.1, on the reverse strand, counting down.
ATGATATAAAAACAGACAAGTGATACTTTTGGCATTATGATGTAACAGGTCTCTCTTTGCTTCAGGCATTTTACAGTTTTACAAGCAACATTTCAATGCTTGGTTATACAAAGCCTGCTTTTTCTTCCCCTTCCACATGGTTTTGAATTTCAGTCGGTTAGTTCTTTCTCACCAGTCAGCATTAGTGTAAGTGAAAGTCCATTCTGCTGGCTATCTAAATTATTGGTTACCTTTTTTTTTTTTTTTATCTACACACTTTTTTGCAACTTCGGTGTTGCAAACATTGTGGTTCGGTCAATGACTTCATACATTGTGCAACTCTATTGCCATACAAAGCCATTCATCATATGACTATATACTCTGTTTTCTTCAATATGTTTGGACATTTTGTTATTTTCTGTTAGTAAATATGGTTTTGTGCATCTGATAAAGATTATGCATCAAATGGAGGTTAAGTTTGGTTATATTACATAAGAACCAACTGCTTTTTTGGGATTAAAACCATAACAAGATCTTAGCATATTAAAAAAAAAAGTCTAGAAATGTGTTTACAAAATGAAGACATAAATTGACAGTCACTTCATTTTGTAGAACAGACTTTTAATAATTATGTCCCAGTTTTACCCATTTAATGTTAATTATTTAATGTTAATTCTTTGTTAAAATTTTTCTATAAAGAACAAAAGGAACTAAGACGGAGTAAGTTTGTCTTTTATGACTTGAGCAATAAAACCTGGCACAATTCACACTTTACAGAAATGTATCCGTTTTTAACTTTGCAACACCTACGGCCAATGCCGCAAGCCTTCAAGTTAGTTTTTGGTAGGTGAAATATTTCTAATCAAGAACATTTCTTAATGATCTTCATCTCCAGCTTAGAGACACTTTATCCACGGAAATCAGTTAAGTGCCCTTTAGAGCAAGTTTGATCAGGATGCCGTCATTTCATGTTATTCCTTTGGCTGCTGACAGGCAAAGACATATGAAACCCTTTGTTGGTTAGCCACACCCTGTCGGGTCAAAGTGAACACCATTTTGGGTATTCATATTGGGCTTTTGACAACCCAGCATTGGTTAACCACCTGTCAGATTTGTACCACTGCAGCTCAGGGAATCAATGATTCAGTCCTCATTCTCCCTCTCAGTCTTTTCTCTTCTCCTCCTTTCAGATCAGTAAATAATAAGCTTTAGCTTGTGCAGGGGAGCATCATACTGACAGCTTCTTTATTGTTTGCACAGTTTACTTCACACCAAGCCACCTCCCTCCTTGTACCCTTTCTTTGCTCTTTCTTCTCCCGTGCCCACACATGGGAAGAGCTCTCAGGCTAATTAGAGACTTTGCCAGTGGAATTCCAGAAGACAAAAGAAGCCATTCAGGTCAGGATGCTGGTGAAAAGGCTGCACTGGCAAAGGCTTCTCTTTGAAACTCGCCCTCTTGTGAAGACACCAAGCACTTGACTTAAAGGAGCAGCTCTGCCCTCGTTTTTCTATTTTTATTTATTTTTTTGCGTGTTTTCCACTCCATCATCTTTGGCCCCCTTCCACTGTGGGAAGACAGGTGGGATTTGACTGCTGTCACGCACTTCCAGCACAGGGTTGTGATAGTTCAGACCTGTCCCGTTGATTTTATGGAGTTGATCTGCTGCCTGTGTGGCACATCTGACCCATATTCTTTAATGCACTTGTCTTGTCTAACTGCTGGCTCATCCGAGCTTGTAGAAATCCCTGTCCGCTGTGTCGCTGTTCATCCACCTGCCGACTACGCTTGCAGACTCAGGAATCCTTTGAGTAAACTGATCCAGTGACCCTCAACCCGATCAATTAGACAAATTAGTTGTGTTTAGTGGCTCTGGCTCTTTCTCACACTTCCAGCTATTGAATTATCCACCCATCCGGCATTTCCTCAGAAACATTAATTCTTTAGCCCTTAGCTCTTGGCTGTTTTCTTCTAATAAAAATCTCAGAGAATGCATTTAGTGTGGAGGTTATGGATTTATTTATTTATTTTTTTTAGTTTCATGAATTACTGTTCAGCAGTGGTTTATTGCTAACCTTGGCCCACTGTTTGAACCCCCTTTGCTAAGGCTCCTATGCTTTTATGTCATTACAACCATAAATATCTGTGTATTTTATTGGGATTTTGTGACACACCCATACAAAGTAGTGCCCAGGAAGAAAAAGGAGACATTTAAAAATAAAAAAATAAAAAAAAAAGGGAAAATTTCAATAGAGTGTCAGACATTGTTATGCAACTGCCACCATCATGCTTCAGTGTGGAGATTGTATGTTCAGACTGATATGCAGTCTATGCAGGCCAAAAACAAACGTTCTGTTAGATTTGATCTTAATAGGTGTTTGTTTGAGAATAAATCTGTATTGCTTCTCCAGAGGTCTGTGAATCAAACACAATAACAATTCTTTTTTTTTTTTTTGCATTGATAAATTTGAACAAAAAAAACATTTTTTTGTTGCCATGATGCTGTGTAAATAGTTTGTTTTTAGTTGTATGCATGTTGTCCAAGAAGTTGAATTTTTACACGTTTGACATATGGTCCTGTTTAAATTCCCGGTCATGCTTTAAACTTCTCCACAACTTCATTCCTGACCTGTCAGGAGTTTTCCTTAACCTTCATATTACTGTTAAGAGTTCTAATGTTCCCTATCAAATGCATTTGGCCTTTGCAGAACAGCTGAGTTTAGAACAAAATTAAATGCTATGCCAGTAGAATTATGAACCAGGCAACTCTGACTGGATTTAGAGGTGTCAGATGAAAAAGTCTAAACAGAAATGCATCCATAATTATCCTTTGCTTTGTGTTGCTCTATCACTAAAAGTCGTAATAAAATACACTGAAGTTTGTGGCTGTAACATGATAAAGTGCGGAAAAGTTCAATACTGGTTCCATTCTATGCAAACCACAAACCAGCTTTGATTAAGCTGGAAGATTGCGGTGTGTTTTTTAATGTAATTTCTGCAGATGTGAGCTAAACTGCATACACACTCAGTTTTGCATGTACACACACACACACACACACACACACCCACACTCACCCCCACCCACACACAGGGAGAAACCCATCCCTTCCTTCAAGCATTTCCTGTCTGAGTGGACCATAAAGACATGAACAGCTTCCTTCTTCCTCTACCTTTGTGAAGCACTTTCAGATTCAGGCATTATGCTTTCCTTCCTCTCTCTCACTCTCACAGTTCTGTCTCATATTTTGCGAAGATTCATTTTTTGTGTTTCCCCTCTCACTCCTGTTCTCGTTTTTCACTATTGTATACAAAACAGCTGCTTTGTGTGACAAATGACCTTGTTGTTGAACCCATGACGAAACACATCAGCTGTGCTGATGATTTAGTTGACAGGATGTTGAATCTAAAGCATTTGTGCTTTACTTGATGGCTCCAACTAGAGGCCTGTTGTATATTTTTGCTCCCCTGCTGATTTTTTTTAAATTGCATTTTTAACGTAAACACACAGCTAACAGTGATGCACAGTGACTTCCTTTCTCTCAGTTTCTGACACTTTTGCTTGATGTTTTCTGTGGTTCAGAGTAAACACATGATGTGCTACATGGACTAGTTTATTTCTTCACATTGACAATTCAGTCTTTTGAGAGCAGTACAACTGGCCTGGTTTTACCTCTGCCAAATATACACACACACACACACACACACACAACAACACACACACACACACTAATATATATATATATATATATATATATATATATATATATATATATATATATATATATATATATATATATATATATATATATATAGGCCTGGGAACTTGAGGGTTCTGCGCAGTATCTTTGCTGTGCCTAGAACTGCACATTTCTGGACTGAGATGTCTGATGTTGTTCCTGGGATCTGTTGTAGCCACTGCTCCAGTTTGGGGGTGACTGCCCCGAGGGCCCCTATGACCACAGGCACCACTGTGGTCTTCACCTTCCAGGCCCTCTCCAGTTCCTCCCTGAGGCCCTGGTATTTCTCCAGTTTCTTGTGCTCCTTTTTCCTGATGTTGCAGTCACTTGGTATTGCTACATCCACCACAACGGCTTTCCTCTGTTGTTTATCCACTACAACAATGTCCGGTTGGTTCGACCTTACCATTTTGTCTGTCTGGATCTGGAAGTCCCACAGGATCTTAGCTCGGCCATTCTCCACCACCTTTGGGGGTGTTCCCCACTTTGATCTCGGGGCTTCCAGTCCATATTCTGCACAGATGTTTCTGTACACTATGCCTGCCACTTGGTTATGTCGTTTCATGTACTCTTTCCCTGCCAGTATCTTGCACCCTGTTGTTATGTGCTGGACTGTCTCAGGGGCCTCCTTGCACAACCTACACCTTGGGTCTTGTCTGGTGTGGTAGATCTGGGCCTCTATTGCTCTGGTGTTTATGGCCTGTTCCTGGGCGGCCAGGATGAGGGCCTCTGTGCTGTCCTTGAGTCCAGCTTTTTCCAGCCATTAGTAGGACTTTCTGATATCAGCCATTTCAGTTATTTGCCGGTGGTACATCCCATGTAGGGGTTTGTCCTCCCATGATGGTACCTCCAGCACCTCAACTTCTGTTCCCCATTGTCTGAGACATTCACTGAGCACATTGTCTGATTATCTCTCGCCCATATCTCTCAAAATGGGCGATATATATATATATATATATATATATATATATGTATATTTGTACCCTTGATGTATGAATGATGCTATCTGTTATTTGCAGTTTTAGTTACCTAGAGAGAGGGAGAGAAAGAAAGAGCAATACACAATTGTTAAGTGTGCAGGCATGAACTATAGTGGAAAGGGTCATAATTACAATACATGGGCAGGAAATGATGAAGAGGTGGATTGACCTGGTGCTGCCAACAGCTTTAATCAGTGTCGGTATGTGAAAGCAGGTGTTGAAAGTACTAAAATGATCATGTCTAATGAATACTAAAAAATTGCCTTGACATGGCTGTCTAAAAATGTCAATTAGACAATCAAGCCTACTTTTCATCCCCAGAATCAGAACCAAACACGGAGAAGCAGCATTCAAATTTTCCGCTCGTCTTATCTGGAAGAAGCTTCCAGAAAGTTGCAAAAATGTTGAAACACTCAATCCCTGCACATTAAGACTAAAACTAATTTGCTTAGAGCTGCCTTTGACTAATAACAATTGGAACATCATAAATTGTGGTTTGTTTCTCAACCTGTCATCACTTCCGTTTACTGCAGTGCTTTTCAGTCCTGGTCGTCCAGGCACTCTGCCCTGAATATTTCAGGCATTTCCCTGTTTCAGCACATGTCATTTCAATTGATGACTTATTAACAGGCTTTTGCTGAACTGCAGTCATCTGAATTGGGCGTGTTAAAGCAAGGAAACATCTAAAAAATGCAGGGCAATGTGCCTTGAGCAACAGGGTTGGGAAACACTGCTTTACTGTAACGTTTAATTTTTATTTTTACCATGCTTAAAATGCTAAAATGCTAAAAATGTTCTTTATAAATAAAATTACCTTGCCTTACTTCATTATTTAAGGTGCTTTAAAAGAAATACAGGAGTAAACCTGCGCTGAAACATCAGTGGTCATCTGTCTGAGGTTAAAAAAAATCCACATTTGTTTAAAAAAGAAAAAAAAAGACAAATTCAGCTGTTTGGAAATACATAATAGTCATGTTTTGGAAACTAAAAGAGTGCCATCCATCACACTTAAATGAGACTCTTTTAAAAGCAAAGTTGGAAAGCTGCAAGTCGTAAGACATGTCTCACATAAGGACATAAATACGAAGTTGTATCTCATTGGAATACATGCAAGAAGTGCTAAAGTATCCATTATTTGGTCTAGGACAACCATATAAATATTGAATTAAAGTTAGATTTCCACATCATGGACAAGAAATGATAGGATAGAATATAGAATTTGAATTTTTTTTCCCACAGCATTGATCAGCAAAGACTGTGATAATCTACTATTTTATTTTTGATTGACTTTGAGCCAGTTACATTGGCCATAGGAAGATATTTCTCCATCGGCTTAAAACGTGACTTCCTCAGATGACTATCTGAGGAGTGAAAAGTCCGAGATTCCTAAGTCCAAGATGAGAAAGAAGCAAGTGAATAAAAAGATGGGTAGAAAGAGAAGGGAAGGAGTAAATTGTGATTGGAAACAGTGGATGAGAGAAACTTTTTGAAGCAGATCAGCACAAGCTGAGCATATGGAGAGAAAAGAAGAAAGAAAAAAAAGTAAATAAAGAAAAGAAAATTGTTGAAGGATGAAAGCAGATGGGATTTCAGGGTACCATTACTGGCCTTTGTATTGTTTTCTACTCTGTTTGAGCTTTTGCACAATCCTAAGTTGTCCTTGTTTTATCTCTTCCAGGACAGAAACGAGGTGGACGACACGTCGGAGGGGCGTGGGAATCACTAACCGCACACACGTACAGCATGATTGGTAGGTTCTGTTCTTCCTGTCTTCAGATGTGTTTTCAGCAATAAACATATGTTAATCATGTATGCACACACAACGCAGCCTCAGGAAGGTGCCGTGGTGTTCATATAGCTATTCATTATCACTCTAAGTGACAGTTATCTTTTTATATAGGAAGCACACTCATATGATGGTATACTCTTGCTTTAGCTCTGATTAGAAGAATACTGTTACCCTAAGGAAGTGGGTGTATGACTCTTTAAAGATCTGGTTTCTGTTTGGTTTACCAGAAAAGGATGTAAGAGACATAATTAAAACAAGAACTTCTGAAAAAGTTAATATTTTCTGAAAAAAAAAAAAAGGTCACTGGTTCAAATACACTCCCTTCCTAGTATTGCCCCCTACCTACATGTGATTAAATATCCCTTAGCTAGCTTCTGGCATAACTCTGGCTGTATATTTCACTACTTTGTCTTGCACAATTGGTAGTTGATTTAAATTGGTAGTTTTTTTTTGAAAGGCCTGCTTTGCTAAGTTCAAAACCGGTCAGCTAATGTATTTTGGATCACTGTCTGGCAGAACACTTGGTTCTGTTCACGTTTCAACCAAGCTAGCTGTTAATTTGAGTTGAAGCTGAAGAACTTGAGCTTCACATGATCTATGTTCCATTAAAACATTTAAGTGTGAACAAAAGAGAGAGAGAAAAAATCTGAAACAGAAGCAAAAACTTCTTCACAACACAGCTGACGGTTCGTTTTCTTACCCTTATAAGCCACGAACTGCAAGATAAATTCCAACTTAACATTTTTTGTCAGGAACATAATCTTCTTTAGTGAAGGACAGATAAAAAATAAACAAATCTTGCTCTGACTGATGTTTGTAAAAGCTTGAAAATGATTTCTCATCTCTCATCGAAGCAGTGACCTTTTAAAGGACCCTCATTTGGGTCCTTTCCATCACAGCTGCCCCTTCTCTACGATATCTCTACGCACATTAGCCAGAAACCCTCTGAGGGAGGTGCGATTTAGTGGGAAAATTGTTCTTGTTGTGATGGGACAAGGTTAACGGGACATTTTAGAAAGCATGTTTTCGCCCTAGGAAGTTTGAACGCTGCCGACATGTGGTCTGCACGTTTGTGTTAGGGGTTGATGTGCGCATAGGAACGCTTGGGGGCTGCGCGCGTATCGTGCAGCTGAGTGTTTGTGCAAATGTGTGTCTGTAAGTGCCTGTGTGTCTGTCAGTAGGGGTGTCGGGCAAGGAGGTGGGATCAGTCTCACATCACTGGGCTAAAAGCAAGCCTGCGCAACACCTCATAAATCTCACCTCGTGCTACAAGCCCCCCTTCTGATGTAGCTGCAGCCTTACATGCTCACACAGACCGCGCAGGTATTTTGTGGTGGGCGCTGCACGCAGGTTGATTATGTCAAAAGCAAGAGAGAAATTGGAAAAATAATATGATGTATGATGTGTCCGTAAGCGGCCGCTGTTGGAACAAAGCGCCACTTATTGAAAATCATTTATTTTCAAACCAAAAGAAGCAGTAACATCTGGCTTTCTTATGCTTCTGGCTAAAACCCTCCAGTGCTCTGTTCAGTTTTAGCTAAAATGTACAGTATATTTTTATTTAAGCACATCTGCCACTTTCTTACACTTTCCACCTGTCTTCAACGACTTTCGGGAAGCGAGTACAGACATGTAAAGCTGTTATCAGATTTAGAGAAGAATTTCTCGATGCTACAAGCCAGATCTCATTTATTACTGTTTAATAAGCAGTCGCAACCAGCGAACGTTTACAGGAGCTGTGAGTTCAGCCAAACTTCAAACCTGAAAGAACAAAGTTGTGCATTAATGTGAAGTGGAAGTAAATACACTCTATTTTCAAAAGGTTTTACAACTAGTCTGAAAACTGCAGCGTGCAATTCTGTGGTCTTACAGTTGCTGACAGAAAGTCATAAAAGGTTCTGCTTGCTATCTGCCAAGCGCGACAAAGGAAACATAGCAAACACATGAAAGAAGATACTGGGCAGGACAACAACCCTAAAAGTAGGGACTGATTTGGATCAAAGGTTACTGATGTGTTAGAAAAGCCTCGCCAAAGCCCAGACATAAGTCCAGTCCAGGATCTTTGGCAGGACTTGAAAACTAATATACACACACAGTTCCCACCTTGATTTGAATTTAAAAGATTTCCAATCACTGATTTGCAAATATTTATATATAGATTTTTTTTGTAATAAGTGTAGAAAAAAAAGCATTGTCCTTTTCTTCATAATAATACAGTGCTTTGAAGTGCCATCTGTAAAGATATATGCTGCTATGCACCAAAACTGCACTAAGTTGAATGATATTAGTATCTAATGTTAATTATAGAGATTATAATCCACAGATTCAAATAGTTAAACAAATGTCGGAGTTTTTATTCAAATGTTTTGCTGGCTGTGTAAAAAAACTGAAAATTCTCTTAATTTTTTCAGAGTTTCGTCCAGGCTCTATTGGTGCTATTAATAGTTATTTAAAAGTTGTTTTTTTCTTTTTTTTTTTGCTCATTTTACTCAAAAGCTCATAAAATCACAAAAAATGTCTTGTTATCTTCTTTATTTCCACCAATAGTTAGCCACGTCCCACTAGTTGGTTGTTACATCTGACCCAGCTTTGTGAAAGAAATTCAGCAGTTGCAAATTTTTCTACAAAAGAAATAAAGATTTTCCCTTAAATACCAATTTATCACCTCTGGATTAAACTAAAAAAATGTGCATTTCTGAAACCCTTTTCCCTTTGGTGCACCTGCTCTGTTGTTTTAATCCAGGACAGTCAGTAATGACGGCTCATGTTCAACCACAAACATGCACATAGGGTGGATTTGGCTTCACTTACCGCATTAGTGGCCTCAATGGGATCTGTTTTGGGAAAAGCTTGACAGGTAAACTCCCATTTGCCCCCAACCTTCTCACAGAGACTGTTTATTTTCCATTAAATGAAAAAAGCCTAGCCTTCTCTCCATGTGAGTTGCCAATATTTTATCAGGTAACTCGAAGGGTTTTGTTTGTTTTTGCACAGCAACCACTAGTTTACTTTTAGGCGGAGTAATGTCACTGCAGAGTAGCACTTAAGTGATGAAAGAACAGCATATGTTACTGCAGCGAGCATGTCTGTCCATTTTATTTTATTTTTTCAAGTGACTATGCAGAATCCACTCAGAATTATGAAGGCCTGTATATAGCTATGGCAGGTTGACTGTAAGAAAACTCAAAAAAAAAAAAAAAAAAAATCCTGACCACTATTGGTCAGAGATGCTGTTTTCATGCCAAGTGAAAGAGGAGAGAGTTGATGACTCCACTGTTACTTCATGCAATTAATTTTATTTTTATTTCTGAACAGGATCCAGCTGCACATTCTACCAAACCACTTTGGCATATGTTCAATCTTGGCATTGGATTAGTGAAATACACACAGGCAGTCAAGGAGAATGGTATCTTCTCTCGGAGACTGCTGTCGTCAACAAGTTGACCCTGAGGATGTGACTTGTCCCCTCTGATTTACATTTATATATAAATAACTGTAGAGGCAATACGTGAAGAAGTCATTTGAAACGCTCAACTTATATCAAACGGAAGCTGCACGTAACCTTGAACACACCATCCTTATGTTGAAATATGGTGATCAGGATGCTTTTGTTCAGCAGGGACATGAGGGAAAAAAAATGTTTTGTTTGCGTTATTTATATTGTATCAATTATTTTTTTTGATCTGGAGGTTTTCTAACCTATTGTCAGAAGCAAGTGTGTCTTTCTTTGAAAGTGCTGGCTATGTTGTGTCCTGCTTTTGAGTTAAAGTCACTGGATGTTCTGGCTCTTTGAAATTAAATTAAAACAAAAAAATGATTATTAATAAAAATAAATATTTGGTTTTCCATCCTAAGAAGGATTTAATTAAATATTATACAAAACATGACAGTCGTAAGTGTTCAAGTAAAAGGAATCTGGACTTTTTGTCTTGAATCTCATCCAAAAGGCTGAACTGAATAACCTTAGGACTCCCTGTAAATTATTTCAAAAAGTGCCTATCAGTGTTAATTGCAGGTTAATTGTACAACCTTTTGCTTTAGAAAATGTTTCTTTACTTATTTTTACTTCTTCAAATGACCTACACTGGGAATATGAAGAAAACAAAGCCAGTCATATTGGCTTCAGGCCATCCGCATTCCTTCACTCTTCCCGCTGTGTTTGAACTGCCTCTCTAGCCATAGCAGTCGATGAGGGATACCCACACAATGAGGGACTCCGGTTCAATCATCCTGAAAGTGGCTTTGCTCATCAGAGCATTATCATCAACAGAGCTAACTACGACCGGTCTGCTGCCAGCCTGTCCACGGCTTGTTGATCAATAGCTCCCAGCGCTTGGGGGCTATTTGCTTGTGGCTCGGGGGGTGGGGGGGGGCAATGGTTTCCTGACAAACAGAGAGGCTCCGGACACGGACAGAGTCTGTTCTGTGTGACCCGCCTGCTCCATTGCAGTCACTAAAGTGAGCAGTATTTTTTTCTCTCTCTCTCCTTTTACTCTGTCAACCTTTGGCCAACCGGGAGATCAACTACATTAGCAGAAAAAGCGCACAGCTCCAAGTCTTCAGCTAACCACCACACTTCAGTGCTGCTCAACGAGGCTATTTGCAGCTGTCACACACAAGTACCGCCCCATGGTGTGCTGGTTGAAATCCACACTCATTCATCTGCCCTGTGGCATTTATTTGGGTTTGAGGATGTCAGCCTAGCTGCGCCTCTGCTCTTAGGTTTTTGTTTTGTTTTGTTTTTTTCTTGAGGGTAAGCTCTTTCTGCTTTCTGCTTTCAGACCCATTCAGCGTTAATGAGTTGTTGTGTAAGAGCACTGGCAGGTTTTGCATACTGGATAAGGATAGGTTCGCTTATAAATTCATCAGACCTCAATAAGTGAAAGTTGAAGAGGCGCCCACATCAGGACATCTGTTCTTGTTTAAATGTGCTTAAAAAGCTGTTATAGTCCATCAAACAAGTCATCCATCCTTTCCCCTCCATGGTTTTGTATTTAAAGCTGCACCTCAACAGAAATATACGCTTTAAATTCGTACAGAACTTGTGTGTTTATACCAGAAATTGACAATTACTAACCATCGTCTGATAGAAGTCTCGAATCAAGGCAGGGAAAAATGCGTTGGAACATTTACCATGCAAGTGAAATCAAAAGATTCTAAACATTTGGTTATGCAGTAGGTTTTTATTGGAGCAGAAGTGTGTGTGGGATTGCCTCAAAATAAACTCTAGCGTGTGTGTTTATGGTAATTAAGAAACAGGTCACCGAGCAACAATGTTAGAGCTCTGTGTAAAAACACAAGAATAACTACCAAGCTATGGGAAGTTGTTCGCTAGATTCTCGTTGAGTTGAGTTCATTCGTGAAGGAAAAAAAATGTGTCAATAATAGGACATAGATTTATTTTGATGGTTGTGTATTTGTGTGCGACCCTACACTGGATGAGTCTGCAGGAATCCTTGTTGATACGTTTATCCAGTAATGGAGACATTTCATTCTGATCGCAGTCATTTTATGTAATGAAGTGGAATAAACAAGCCTTTCTTCCTCTCTAAAAGTCGATCTCATTTCAATAATATTGGATGCAATGATTCGTGCGACTCATTTCTCTGTTTCATCCAGCTCAGCAAGCAGAACTACTCTGCTGCCACTTGGTTATATTGTCGCTTGCTAAGACTGTTTGTATTGTGTGTATGTGTATGTGTGCGTTTTTGCTGCTTTCTAAATGTGTTCCTGTTATTATTTTTGCTTTGGATATGCTCCTTTGCAGTCCCACACGACTTCAGGTCTGTCGAATTGTAAACACTACATTTTATCCCTAAACAGCAACTGCCTCATTATGGATAAACATTGTGTGTTTAAACATGTCAGCTTGAGCAGACAGCATAAAGAATTCCTTGTTTCTCTTCTCAATTTTCCTCCTTTTGGGTTTTCTGTCGATGTGTTTTTTTTCTCCCCTGCACATTCACTGTATTTCATCAGGCCTCGGCCTTCGAAGCGGGAGAAAAACATCATGCGCCAGGGTGGGTTTTTACTGATCAAACAGCCACACATGGACACAAGCAGCAGCCTGGTCATTGTCCCATCAATCAGGTCATAAATGTCATTAGAGAGATGTTGAAGGAGGCGGTTGCAGGGCAGATGAAGTCCATTTTATCCTGCAGACAGGGGCAGGGTGGGAGGTAAAAACTGGAGTCATGGAGGGGGACAGTTATACAAGTTGGGGCCTGGTTTCTTTAACCAACAGCTAGAAGCCTGGTGGGGCTTTTCAGGTCTCCATCTGGTCTACTACCACGTGGAAATGGTGTTCAAAAAAAGTTCCAGCAGAGTGTCGAGGAGTTTTTAATTGGTAGTCCACGACTGCCTGTCTCCCAGGGGTATGTTGTGAAACAGAGCCCCCTCTCTTCAAAATGGGAACGATAGGGAAACATGTTTCAAAACATGGCTACAAGAAAATGATTGCTCACTAAAACAACTGCTCCAAAAGTGTCAAGTACATGCAGTCACTCCAAATCAATGTGATATTAATGCCACTGCAGACTGTTTATAATGCAAAGTTCTAACTGATTGGAGCTCACATTTTGAATGCCAATGTAATGTTCAGCCTAACAGCAGCAGATACCTACACCTGATGGGGTTCATTCATGTGTGCTTACGTTGTTATGATGTGTAACCGTGGCAATAAAGTGTTTTTGTTTTTTCTTTCGCTTGCAAATGCTGATTAGCTCAAAAGCTCTAATAATACCTGAACTTTGACCCAGAATCCCAGGAGAGTTGAAAATGAGGTTTTATGGATGAAGAGCAGAACCAAAGAGTAGAGAAAAAGAAAAAGGGAGAAAAAAGGGAGAAAATTCAAACCCTCTCTTCAATCAATGACTCAAATGTGTCAGTATGACTTTCTAACCCTACAGCCAGAGATTTAAAAAGCCGCTGCAAAGGCAAATGAGGTGGATTAGCCAACAAGTGATGGTGGCATTCACAACATGTTATTGTGAAATATCCTCTCTCGTGCCCAGATATTGATCTGTTAGCATGTTTTGACATTCATAAAGCAACAGTCTTCAGTCAGAGGTATCTTCACTTTTGTTGCATTTCCTGAGTTCCTTCAAGCACAAACATCTGCAACAACTCTTACTGACGGCAACATTGAAGTTCCTGTTGGGATAAATACAGCATTTTTGGAATTTAATTCAATTGACAGCGACCACTGGATCTATGTTCATGCTGGCTGACTGTGAAATTCTTTTCTACCCTACCATCACAAATGTAAATATGGAGTTAGCTGAACTCTACTGGAACTGCATTTTCTACAGCAATGCTACCAAATGTGACCTTGATTGTAACCAATGTGCTGTCTGGATCTAATGGAAGACTAATTTTTCTGTGGAAAAGCACCTAATGCTTACTGTTAAGTACATTGCCAGAAAGACAAGTTTGGCAGAAAACTGAAAATGGTTCATTGTAAAATCTTTCAGGAGGATAATTATCAAAATCGTATGGCCAAATTAACTCAAGATGCAAAAATCAATCTTTTTATACACCTATCTATGTTAGAAAAAACAAAATCCTACATTAAACCCATAGGGTGAGTTAAAAAGTCAATACTTTTATATACTGCTTCATTTAAAGATGATTTCATTTCAAGGTTTTTCCCATACCTTGATAATGTTTGCCAGAAAGTGTGGGAGCAAAATTTTTATTTATTTTATTTTTTTGTCTAAAAATGTTAATCTATACTACATTTAAGTCTTGTAACAAATGCAGCATCTTATTAGAGCCCACCTACAGTTTGAGTATGTTGGATTACCAGTTTATTTCAATCTGCATATATAATCATTACCCCAGGGATTGAATTGTAGGACCTTGTTTCAGTTTCTCCTTTTCTTCCTGTCACATTCTTGGCCTGAACAGAACCTTGGCTGTATGCTACATGTTGCAGTTAAACAAGGTCTGGCAACTAAAATAAATAAAATGGTTAAGCTGCATTTAGACTCATTTTTTTTATATGAGGCTCGATCATGGCAGCCCACCGCTGAGCTCTGGCACCAACAGATAGTGCTCGCTCACCATGGGAGTGAAATGTGATATTTATAGTTTAGTTCTTAGGGGGAACAAAAAATAGCATTTGATTTCAAGAAATGTTTTAAAGAGGGTTTATTTGTAGGAGTCAGGTTTGGACCCAAACGTTCTGGCAGGCTTCAAAATAGAAATTTGGAAAAATGTTAATGAAAATTGTTCATGATCACCATCATTTAAATTATTTGCTCGATTTACAGTCCTTGAAGAGACTCCTTGCACCTTGTTTTACATTAGCAACAGAATTTGGGATTATACATAGTTAATGACTGAGTTTGAACCAAGCTTCAGCTGCCAGGTATATTATCTCACATTTGACTCTAGAATACTTTTGTATTCAGAGGAGTTCATGGTTGAGTCAGTGATTGGATCACGTCCAGGTCATGTTGTTGAACACAAGCTCAGATTATCACCGCTCCTTTGTGGTGTTTGACAGTTGGAATGAAGTGTTTGTGCTAACATGCACTGGTGAGTTTCTCGTAAACTTATGCAGCTAATCTCCTTTACTTTGGACCAAAAGGCATTGTTCCATAAATGCTTTATTCAGATGTAACTTAATGCAAATGTTTTTAGGAGAGAGAATACTTTTTCCTGGCAACCCTTCATGACAAGCTAACCTTGTTTATTCTTTTTTTTTTAAATTAGACTGCCAGAGAGTTTACACTGAACATGCTAACATGGTCATCTAGACTCTAAAATGGAGCCTAAAAAGATAGCAATATGTCTCAAATGTTTCCCCTGGTGAATGCTCTTTAATTTGGAGGTGTAATTTGCATGTTTTTGTACAAAGCAAGTAACAAAATCTTTGGGTACCATACAGAGGGTGCCATAAATTCAGACCTTGAGAGAGTAATTGTAGAATCCCTTTTAGCTGCAATTAAAGCTACACACCTTTTTTTTTTTTTTTGGGGGGGGGGGGGGATATGTTTCTTCAAGTTTTGCATGTTCTTTCTTGGAAAACAGTTATAGCTCAGGCATATTGAATGAAGAACATCTGTGAACATCAATTTTCAAGTCTGGCCATAAATTGCTAATTTAGGTCTAAAGTTGAACTCAGACTGCTTTTAACTAAACCATTCATTTGTAGCTCTGGCTGTAAGCGTAGGAGAATATGTCTGCTGGATGGTGAGTTGCAGTTTCAAGCTCTTTGCTGCCTTTAGCAGATTTTCCTTTAGGATTGTCCTGAATTTATTTGAATTCCTATAGAATTAAGTAGCAATATTACCTCCAGTTGTTATAATTTATTTTAGAAATTTGACTTTGATATTTTATGCCCTGATATTTGGCTTCTGTATCTTTAAAAACACTGCTCTTTCTGAAACTCCGCCTTCAGGAAGTAATTTCAACATGGCTCCTCTATTAACTCTTCATCAACATTTTTGTCTGCGTTCTACTGAGAAGTAGCTCCTATAATGAGCTTAGCAGATGCACAGTTCTGCCAGGTCTTTGCTAAATGCTGCTGGCTAGTCTGAAGGAGCTAAGTGGGGCAGTGGCAGGGGAGGACTACTCTGTGAGGATCATAGAAACTGCAGCTCTGAGCAGACTCTGCGCCTCGAGGGCGGCACTTAGTCCACCCAGATGTTTTGGGCAGCTGGATGGTTGCCATGGGAGATTCAAGGCTTTCTCAAACATGCATGGAAGAATTCAGGCAACACTGCAGGTATGTTTTTGATTAGGGAATAACTTTGTAACATTTGACATAATTCTGCCCCTTTAACTCAATGCTCATTGTATGAATGCCATTACAGCCTGTCTATAACAATCGGGTTTGCACACGTTAGTTTTTCCACCCCTTGGCATGATCTCTTTATGATGTAACATTCACCACGACTGCATTGTTCTTATCGTTTTATGTCTTCCTGCCACATCTGTTTTCCTAATCCTCCCTGCCTTTCTTCCTTCATTTCCCCTCCTCGGCTTCGAGAAGAAAAAAGAAAAAAAGAGTCCCATTTCCTCTCCGCTAATTACTGTAATCGATGATCGCCCTGCCACTGTGTTACCCAGCGTCTTGCTCTGCGCTTTGCTTACATGCTCTAAACAGCTTCAACGCAGCGAGTTCTAATCCCTTGAAACGGCTGCCTCTCAGAAAGAAAGCTGGACTGTGTTTTCTTCATCGCACATTATGACTTAAACATGTGAATGTGTCTAAAATTGAAAGGAAACAAACACACAACCATTAGCAGTGTTTCTGGTCATTGTATGTCTTAAAGCAATCTATAGCAGTGCCTCACAGAGCCAAGTGCCACATTTAATACACATATATTAGTTGTTTTGCCTGTTTTAGGATTGCTTATGACTATCTTAAGAGGTTTGCTTTCGACCAAAGTTTTTGTTGCTCTGGCATTTCCACCTGAGGTACAAGGGTTGAGTTAAATTATCCAACCTTTAGGAACAATATGCGATTTCTATAAAATCAAACTTTTGCATTTTCTCTGTTTGATTCGAGCCTGGACACCAGCTGAGTAGAACTAGCCCAATTTCTTTCCAAAACAACTTTTGGATTCCTGAGGTTAGAATTTAAATTGAAATATTTATTTATTTTTTTTTTTGGCAGCTTGAGAGACGGGTGTGTGGTTTTGGAGGCTGTTCCTTCAAATACAAATTGTTTGATCAACTTCATATCACAAGCATGTTTCATTGAGTGTATCAGTGACATAATAGTGAAATAAAAACACTCTGTGTGTACAGAGGCAGCGTGTCACTCCTGGCAGCTGCAGGGTACAACCCACTTCTGATATTTGCTAATGTGCTGACTCAGTCACTGATGAGTCCTCCTCTTTCTTAATGATTAAGCGGGCCTGTCTGTGTGCCGAGTCACACGGCAGAAATGCAAACATCCAGCTGACTTTGCAGAGAGGCCAAGAACTGGTGCCAGAAACCTCAGTAAGAATTTTGCAGTAGGCGTGTCGGGGGTATGTGCCGCTCTCATCCAATCGACTTGAAGATTCAAGCGAGGAAGTTGTGGCCTGGAACACGTGTTGACGGCAAAAAGGGAACCGAAAGGATTGCAGATGGGAGCTGTTTATAGCCTCAGTAGTTTACTTACTACTAGCACACAAATGCTTTTTAAATTTCTTCGAATGAGAAAATCTGAACTTATAAACATGCAGATCAGTGCAGTTGAAGCAGAAGAACTGCAGTCCTGCTTTGTACAAGGTCATTGAAAGGCTTTTATTCTTGTTTTAAAAAGAAGGAGGTCAACCACAGGCACTCATCAAAATTTGCATGGAGCACAGCATTAAATTCCAAGACTGAATTACTAATTAAAATTGTCCTTTAAAAGTTTCTCCATGTGCAACAGGTCACAGAAGTAAAAAAAAAAAAAAAAAAAACTTCTGTTTGATGCTAACTCAAATTTTACATAATAATATTTTTTTTGTAAATGAATTTGTTTCTAATAACATTTCAGTTATGATGTTCTATAAATAATTATTTTGTTATTTATCTTTTTGATACATATGATTAAATATTTTATTTGAAATGCCTTTAATTAAATGTATGCGTTTCCTTTATTTTTTTAGATGTATTTGCATACTGATTTACTGTTTTTATTTTTTTTTTTCAAATTCCATTTTAATAAACACACATGTAATTAGGCCTAAAGTTATACTCCTGGCAGATTTTAATATACCTAGGGATTTTTTTTCTTTCTGACAGGAAACAAGTCAAGACTAAGACAATAATGAAAGACAAAAGTAATACTTAAAAAAAAAAAAAGATTGTTGAGATCTCATGCATTTTTTACCAGCTTGTCACTTGACTTGTCCAAAATGTTATTTACTTTCAGTCATAAGGAACATGTTGGTAACAATTAAAAATAACTTCAACTAAATCTGCCAGGGCTATTCATAAATTTGGACTTGGTATATATAATTATCCATAATACCTTATGTAATTATTACACTTTTTGCTCTTTGAATATCTAATTGGGACATTTTGTTTAATTAGGTAGGAGCAGTTTGTTTAGAGCCAGTTTATTAAAATTAAAAGAAACAGATGTTGCAAAGCATCTTTAGGTTGTGAAATATTGCCAAGTCTTAGAAAAAAAGTCAAATTAAAAAGATCTTCTTCCTTCACTGACTAATTTATGATATTTTTAAAATTACATGTTTTTTTTTTTTTTCCCCATTTCCCACAGTACAATGGCTTACCCACTCTGATCAGATCAAATACCTCTATATAAAACAGGCATTTGATTTACTATTGTCTTTCTGGCTTTAAACAGAGCTGTATACACCAAAGTAAAATTCTCCCACTGTTTCTTTGGGGTTTCATGAGATAAAACATTTTTCTCCCATGAGGCAAGTGAGTACATTTTATCTCTTTCTGTCTTTGATGGTTGTTTTGAAAGCTTCTTTGGAAATCTTCAGAAAAATTTCTTTATTAACTTGGCATATGTATGGAGATCCTTTCTGGAGCATCTTTGCAGAAAGATTACACACTAACGAGACGCACGCTGAGTACAGCAGTGCAGCTCCCTCTTGTCTATATAAATCAATATGCACTTGCAAACAAAATGGGCGAAGGACAACTCAGGTCATGTGCGCTCATGTACCCAAAAGAAATCACAAAACAATGTTTTGCTTTTCTGACTTTTTGGGTTTTACTTCCACTAAACCCAAAGCAGCAGCAATTTAGGCGTAGTGTAAAACTCCTCCTTTCAGCTCACTTAGTATCTAAATTGATCTTTTGTGATGACTGTGTGGTTTTCATGATACTGATCTTGTCTTGTAAAGAGGAAGACTGATATCTAAATGTTTTTTTTTTTTTTTTTTTTTTAAAGACTAGAAAGAACAGCATTTTATTAAATCAGATTTCCAACCTCTGCTGCATTTGCAGACATAAATGCCGGATCTCCTAGGAGAAGCTCAATCGCTGGTATTTCCTGCTGTGGGATGGTACCATTCAAGTTATGGGAAAAAAATTAGATGGCTTTGGTTTAATGACCCTGCAGTGTCTTGCTCACACTTATTTGTCTCTTGTTTTATATCCCATTTTGTTGTGTTCAAATATGTGCACGTGGCATATCCATGAAAATAAATGGTGGCGTTTCCTTTAATATGGAGAGAAACTAGGAACTGTAAACCAACACCTACAGCACAGGACCCAGCAGTTCAGTTAACTTGACAAGGCAACACATGCTGGAGTACAAACCCCCCCGCCCCCCCAAAAAACTCAGTTATGCTTAAGTTGTTTTGGACCTTATTGTTCACACAGAATTCTATTGCTCTGTTGTGCTCCCAGAAGTGTCAACCTTATATAAATATTATCTTTGCTTGGTGTAGACGGGGTTGATCCTGAGTAACCATGCTTTGTTGCTGATGTTCTGTGAGCGTGCAAGACAGAGTTTAAAAAAGTTGTATGCAAAGAACTTGGATTACCTCCACATGTGAGGATTGCTTGTGTCGGCTTTAAGATTTATGGGCCCGTCATTCGTCAATGTTAAAGGTGTACAAACCTATTATGAGGGGTTGGAGCCAAATCGTCTCGAATAAATCACAGTGCTTTCAAAACGTAATTTATTTACTTCAAAATAATAATTACAGCTCTTCTCGTAAATCCAATGCTCAGAGAAGAAAATGTCAGATTTTTTTTGGTTAGTTTTTCATTTGCATAGTTCTGTGCTTTAGCTTTAAACTACATGTTTTGTCTCTTAAACCTTTGTATAATTACAGAATCAAAGAACATAATTTTGTGATGCAAGTTTTGTTGTTTTCTAAGTTAGAAACTCTAACTTAGATGATTATAAACTGTAATTCATGGCCTAAAACTGGCACACTGACTTCTCTGCTAATGTCAGATTACCAGTTGCAAATTTTTAAAAAAGATATTGAGTTCTTGAGTAAAATTAAAAGTGAAGCCTAAAAATTGCAATATAGATTAAATAATTAACTAAAATCAAAATACTTTGTCATCTTTTTTTATATTATTCTAAAATACGTACTACATTAGGAATTCAGCTTTAAACTGTCTAGAATTACTGTTTCAATCGTCTTGCTGTCTCAAATAAAATTTATGTTGTTAAAGTTGAGACAAAAGTCCAGTTTTTAATGAACCTGCCTTTATACAAGGTATGGATTTATCTTTTATTGTATGACCAAAGGAAATACCCTAGAAAAATAATCTTGTCTGAAATTAAGATAAAAATGAGCTAAAAAGAAAACTTGTTTAGAACGCCTCTCTGCAGACCCCACACCTCCTGGACACCAACTTTTCAGCCTTTTACCTTCAGGTCAGAACTACAGAGTGCAATTTGAAAAAGCAGCCTGCATAGAGACTGTTTTTTCCCCAAGGCTGGCTCTGATGAGCACAATGAACAGATTACAGCCTGAGTAGTCACTAACTATTCTGTGAAACAAAATAAGCCTGTTTGCTTATTGTGAGTGCTAGAAACCAAAGACAAATTCCTTGTTTGTACACGTAATTTTGATTTACATTCTAAACTGTGGCGACTACTTCATAAGATTAAAGAATTCTTGGCTGTTCAGAAGCTACAATCACATTTGTATGAGTTTTCGTGATCAAACCTGTTTGTAGAAACCACTGAAACAAACACAGACTCATGTTAACCCATCAACACACTGATGTCCCAACATTTTACGTCTGAACGTCACAAAGCTTCACATTAAATGTTCAACACGGTCATTAATGACAGACTACGACACTCTTAATGTTTGAGTAGCTTTTGATGACACTCATTCCACTTCTAATTAATTAAACATAGACACTGCTCAACAAATCAGACAGGATGGCCATTAATGAAGATAACTCGGAGTCTTTACTAATAAGATAGATAATTATATAGACTGCACAATGTGATTTGCCGCTGCATTCAGAGGTCACTGAGGGGACACACACGCACATTTACGGGAGAGGCAGGATGGCACCAAGCCTTATTTTCCGGGGCCCCTAAGGGCCCATGTTGTTTTAATGTTTCCCATCTGACATCAGCCATGCATGTCTGGCCTCTTTAGATGACAGTGCAGAGGAGAGGCAGCATAGCCGCTCTGTCTCCTGCGCTACCTCACGTTGTTCTACAAGTGTGTTTGATTGTGACACACAAGTACATCCAGCTCGCTATCTGGGTCGTTTGTCCTAACTTCTTGTTAGTTCCAGCAGAGCCTCAGGCGGTGTGATTATGAGTCATCGTGGTTGCGCATCAGTCATGTTTTTTGGAGCTGTGTTGTTGTAATATTTAATTGCTATTGTGTTACAAATTGGCTCCAACTAAAGTCAGCACAGATCATTTCTCAAAAAAGTGACAACTGGGTTGAACATGCCAAGGGTGCAGTCAGGCTCTGTCCTTTCATGTGTTTGATGTTACCTGTTTGAACTGATCAGATTGTTAAAGGCGGATCAGTCACCTATGACAAATAATAGTCATACATTCTAAGGTTTAATGTTTATTTGATTTGACCTTTACCAAGGATTTAAATTAATCATCAAATGTACAAAACTACTGAAAATGTCCTCCTCTGTTGTTGTTTGTCACATAAAAATTAAGCTGAAATTGAAAAAAAAAAAAGTCAAAGGAAAAACCAATTACCACTTTGATACTTTCAGAGATCTACATAGCAGCCAGATGCTACTATATAAACCACCTAATTATTACCTGTTTATTTTCAGGATGAGCAATTAATGAACACAATGGCAAGATGGGAAGAGAGTAGCATGTTATTAACCTGCCCCTTGTTCTACTCTTTGCTTCGCACACAGGGTTTAGACTCTTGGCTGTTGAGAAACTATTGCTTGTTGGAGGCATAGACTCTGTTAAATTTATAAACGTTTTAGTCGTTAACGTTTGGCCGTAACATATTTAATATGCCAGCTCAATTGTGAAGGAAGCTACGCCATAAAGCTTACTGTAAATGGTGTTTGCTGTAAATGAAGTACAACCACAGCATCTCTACAAGCAACAAAATGTGCTAAACATGACTCTTGCTCTGACTTTAATTGCTCAGTATTTGGAAGCGTAGCCAATATGGACTTTCTCTGCTCTAAACTACAATTACAATAAACAACAATTCAAAAACAGGGCAAAAACTCAAGATTATTGTGTACAATTACGCCTTCTATTTGTTGAGTGGCCAAGATTCATATTAAGAAATCAAGCTCGATGGGACAAATCCTAGACAGAGCTTTGAAATTAGAATTCAACGACTTTGCATAAACAGCCTTGCATGACACCGTCCAGCCACTATGTCAACCAGAGCTCGTCTGTACACCAGACTATTCTGCAAAAGTAGGCCACCTGTAACAGCTAAAGCTTGACCCAAACTAGGTCATCAATGGAAGAACGATCCCAAACACAATGGCTAATCTACAACAGAACAGCTGAAAAAGACGAGGATAAAGGTGTCACAGTGGATTTAATCTGAATGAAATGCTGGAGTGGGACCTAAAGAGAGCTCTGTTGAAGCAAATAAACTTCAATAAACTGAAGCAATATCAAATATCAGATGTGTCCAACATTCCTCCTCAACAATGTGAGAGACTGATAAAGTCAGACAGTAACTGACTGCTCGGCGTTATCAGTGATTCTGCATGCTGCTTTATCATAGGGTATGCTTAGTTCTTTGTTGTAGTTTGATCTATTTATTTAATAAATAAAGACAAGTTGGAATCTGTTGTTTTTGTATACTTGAAGTCAGATAAACACAAATCCATTGTGAAAATCTAGTAAGCAGCCAATTTTTTATTATGTCCTGATCTGTAGTTAATTCTGTTAATGGATGATGGCACAGATGGGCCACATCCTTCATACTATCAGCCTCATGGATAATCCAAACATTTTCAGCCTCATTGTAAACATCAAACCAAGAGGGGGTCTTGCATCTAAACCTTCAGCTAAAACTTCAACACAATCAAAAAACACATGTTTGCCTTTACAGCCTTACTCTGCGATCACAAACATCAAAATGCCTGAAAGGAGGGAGAGCAAACAAAGGTTGATGTGACGGAGAAGAATGTTTTCAGGAGACCCAAGTACAGTGTTTAGCTGTGGGCACCTCAATGATGATTATGTTTTGGCATAATATTTCACTAATATTTATTCTTTGCAGAGCCAAACAGCCTGAATTATTCCCCGGGAACAAGTCTAGCAAAGAATCGAAAATAATTACTGGGCAAATAAAATGGGGCAAAAAGCAGAGAGCCGATTGATTTACTTTCTAAGACGATCCTCGGTGATACATATTTGCTTTTCAGAGCAAATTCCATGGAAAACTTTTCATTGTTCCGCTGCTGCTGCTTGCTCTGGTTTTCTGTGTTTTGTTTATTCTTTTACGATGCCTTGCAAAAATATTCCCTTAAACTTTTTCATATTAAAACCACAAACTCCAATGTATTTGTGTTGGGACTTATGAGGTAGCACAGAGTACTGCGTAATTGTGAAGCAGGAAGGACATCACCCTGAACACACCGCTACCACAGGGAGAGACTTTGCACCTCAATTCTTCAGTATGAAACTATTTTAGGGCTTTTTATGTTCTTTAATGGGTCAGTTTGAAAGGGTTTTTTCAAAAAGAGGTGTCCATTAAACTTTATGTTTCTCAAAATGGAATAATAAGGAAAAAAGAGATTGGAGCGACTAAACCCTTTTATGGCATAAATGTGACATTCTCTGCACATTTAGTTGAACCTCTTGTTAACGATTAAAACCAAATCGGCAGCTCGACGTGTGGGTGCGAACTGGTAAAATGCCGGGGTTTTTTTTTTTTTCCTTGTCCCCCTCAAGCATGCCTTTTCTCACAGAAAAGTTACTATTATACCACCTCTGTGGAGAAAGTGCAGCACTTAGCCAGTGTGGGACCCCTCCAGCTGTGATATTTTATTCAGCAGAAACTGCCAGGTTGGAATCCCTGATCCTTTTAAAGCGGGGATATTGGAAAACTACTTGCTTCAAGCATCCATGTTAAAGAAAAATATGTCTGCAATGTGGCACTGTTCTATTATTAAGGCATTGGCTGATTTAAGGCAGAACGATAAACTTGACTAAAGATCTCACATTTTTATTGATATTGCAAAGTAAAATTTTGGATGGACCACACAAAGGAATGACCAAGTAGCACAGATCATTTTCCCAGTTTTTCAGCTGTAACATTATTAGGTCGTTGCCAAATTTACATTATTAATCAACTGCAACAATAATTTGCATAATTCAAAGTGTCGTGCGATGCATTTTTAACTTCACCATCTTACAACCTCCCCTGTGGCTTGGATTATTTTTACATTACACATAATTACTAACAGGCCTCTCCACCGACACAAGCATGTTGAAAGCTTTAGATGCGAAACGAACGCATTACATTGATCCTCCAGAAACATGTACAGTATTGCATGATTTCTTTAGGAAGGATGGGAAGCAACAGGAAACCCCAGAGATACTTCAGATTGCCGTTTGTAATGAGGTAGAATAATAATCGCTTAGAGCTTTATTGATGCAGATTGCCACAAGGTAAAGTGAAGAGGAATCATAAAGAAAATGCTCCAAGACCACTGGTCTGCCTGCTGATTATGTTAATAATGGCTCCCTTCTGACCTTTAGATCAGACTGATATGAGCCCTGCTGGCATGTTAACATTAATCGACCATCCATTAGTGTAATGATAGGTCACATGATGAGCTCCCAGCAGCTGGTGAAGTGTGGCCTGCAGGTTGTGAGAAGATATGGTTGAAGAACTCTGTAATAAATTCTACAATAGAGCTGATATAAGTTAGGTCATTTCATACTAAGAAAACCAGAATATGGGTCTGGACAAGGTTTAAGACTGTGTCCCATGAGGTGTTTTTTGAGTGGTGCTGTGGGAGAAAAGGTTGCAAGGGATATTTTTGTTATGACCAAGCAACGTCCTGATCCTCTTTCCTATGAACTCTGACCTGTCCCTGCTTAAAAAAAAGCAACCCCACAGAACGATGCTGACAACACCATTTCTCAACATGGGTTGGTGAGCTTAGGCTGACCTGCAGTGTTATTTTTCTACCACTAATAGTAAAAAAAAAAAAAAAAAAAAAAGAAAAAGAAACGTGCAATATATCTACTTTAAGATAAATTTAGATATTTTTTCTATATTAAGTTCTTTAATTTAGTTCTTAAATTATAGAACTGACAGATATTTCTAAATTTATACTGAAGAAAAGAAAACACATTTGAAAACTTTCATTTTTGAGCATATCTGTTGACAATCCTGTATTGTTTACAAAACTCAACTGAAATGTCATGATTTGCAATGCATTGCTCATGGCCTCAGGCACAGTGTACACAGCAATGATCCCATGTTAACATCAGATACCGCTTAGATCAGTGTTCTCTGGTTACATTTTGGTCTGCTTAGGCACCGAGTCAGGAAGCACCGCAGACTCTTAACCACTGCCATTCTGTGATTCCAGCCTTTTGTGTCACTGCGACACAGAATCTTCCTTCCAGCACAATACTTAGCTCAGCTTAAATCACAGGAATCCTCGATGTGTCTCTGTAGCTTTGCATCTCATAACTGCATCTGATTCCCACATCATATTTCCACCTATGATGCTTTTGCTTTCATCCCTCTTTCTGCTCCTGCATGTAATGGAGCTTGCTGAGGTTACGCTCTCTTCTTGTCACTTTGGAGTAAAAAGCCCCTGTTTTAACTTCATTCATAGACATGACTTAGCCGTTTCAGAGAAATAAAGACCACTTTTCTGCTGTTTTTTTTTTATTTATTTTTTTTACGCCTTCATGTCGCCTCAGGCCAAATCAGTCTTAACAAATAGGAGCAGTCATACTTTGACAGCTCAGTAATTGAATGTGTTAATCCAGTAAATTATTGACAAACATGATGTCTAATTTGGAAGAATAAAATATTCTAGGACTACAGAGTTCAATGATCAATTTCTAAAGCAGGAAAACTTTTGAATATGGTAACAGCTGTCTGTATCCATCTGTTACCATCTGCAGAGGACTGTGCTACTAGAATGTCTCTGTTCAATTATTGTGAGCATGTATGACTGCGCTCACCTCGATACGTGTTCTGTGAATCAAATACACAGCACGCTGCGTGAAGTCAGCCATGCTGCTTCTCTCTGTCTCTCTTTCGTCTTTGTTGATGTTTCTCTGTGACCCTTCCTCCCCCGTTCTTTGTTGGCTCCACCTTCTCTTTGAGAGAAGCCTGTATAGTGAGAGAAGCCTGTACGGGGAGAGCACGCAGGGGTCAGCCAGCCCATGCTTTTGCTTAAATTCTGTTGGTGAAGAGGAGCGGGCTGGATGCCCTGTGGAGCGGTGAGCCAGAGGGCATTGCAGCATCCTCACTTTGTGTTCGTACACCTGTACGAGACTGAACCTAGTGCATATTTTGTCTGCTCTCGCATGCCGTACTATGTATGTGACGTGGTTAGAAACATTTGTATATGAGCTTGTTTTGAATACAGATTCTATGAAGGGGCCTCTCTGCTGCTACCTGAGCACTGTAACGGCTGTTCTGTATCCGGTAAAACCGGACTGTCGTTTTCCTGGTTCCTCACTACGTACAAAAAATGAGGCACTGGCTTCTGCTCGGTCATGAACTAACAGAATATAAGGTTTTATTATTAAATAATGTTATTATAGCACATAGTTGGTGATATAACAAAAATATTTATTTATTACAGGTAAAGTCTAAATTTTACCACAAATTCAATAGTTCTATATAATTCAGTAATGAATTAGCTTTGATTAAGGATTTTGTTTTGTTTGTTTTGTTCAGTTTTGGAATCCACACTCAAAGCTGATTGGTCAGACCCAAGAAAGCACTTTAATTTGGACCTGTTCATTGACATCAAGTAGTCAAAACGATCCCAGAACAACATTTAAAATATTGTAGGCCTCGGTTAATGCCAGTGGTTCACCAATAACAGAGTTTCATTGCCAAATTAATATTGAATAAAAAGATCACACAGACCCACCTCAATCAATTAAATATTGCACATTTCAGCAAGAAGGCAGTTCTTGCTTTACATCACAAAAACATGAAAATCAATAATTGAAACGCTACATTTTTCCAAGTGCTGTCATTGCACATTGAAATGTTGGTTAGTCTTGCATTCATAAAATATGTCATGATAATCCTAAAGACTTTTTAGAGAATATTCTGTAAAATAACGAGACAAAAGATTCAGTTGTACTGACAGGTCAGAGGCAGTAGTGTGCTGGTCTGGAGAATCTAGGCGATTTGTTATAATTGATTGAACCCTTCTCTACTCGCTACAGAAAATCCTCAAGTGTAATAATATTTGGGTATCGGTTCCTGACCTTGAGCTCATGCACTCTTGAGTTATGACAATAATCGAAAATACCCCAGCATGTCCACCTGAATTAAAATAGTTCTGCAGGGAAGAGTGGGCCAAAGTTCATCCACAGTCATGCGAGCGACACTCGATGGAATCTGCTGTGGCCAGTTATTAGTTGTGTTTACTTCAGAGAGACAGGGAGCTGTGGATGAACTACATTTAGTGTTTTTCATTTCATCTGTGTATCATTTTAAAACAAATGTTTTATCTTTAAAATGTAAATTTGAAAGAAAAGTGGAAAACCTTTTTTTTTTTTTTTTTAATTAAAGTTTTTCCTCGATTAATGCATCAAAGCAATAAACGAAAGACAGGACTAAAGATGCTACAGCTGGAATTCTTATTGGACTTAAATGTGGTCAGAAACAAATCCTTATGGGCTGTTATAATCTTCTTTAAAGCCTCGGCTTTTCTTCTTTCACCAAAAGCAAACTGCTGTTTCTCATACACATTTTTGTTCAGACTCTTCTGTCAAAAACATCTCCTGTAGTTGGAAAGCATTCCTCTGAACGGTTTCCAGCCACATCTCACAACTAAACTATATCTGACTTTTGCTGCACTCAAACCAAAACCTTGTTTTCAAGAGATTCAGCTTTTTGAGGATTTTTCTTTTTCACCTGCCAGCAAAGGGAAACAGAACGATTTATTTGTGCATCATTACTGAAACACTTCTTCCCATTTTTATTGCTGCAGAAGAAGATCACTCAGGAATCCTCAGAGTTGATATGCACAGTTTTATTGCTTGAGGCAGAACGTCTTTTATAGGTAGAATACAAATTTAGTTTATGTCATAACAAGTTAGACTGTTTGCATGTTTTCATGACACATTGTGGATACAGAGTAGTGAAGAAGGTATGTTGAAATACCTCTCTGGCCACAGATGCCCTGCCATAACGCTACAACACGTCTTTTATAGGCCTAACTGATCATTATGCACATTCCAAGCCAACAAGGCAGAGACACAAAGCAAACTGTGGCAGTGAGGAGCTCCTGACATATCCTGCCGTTTCGTTCACCCCGTTTCCTCCTCTGAGGTCCTCAGGGCAAATGGGGAAAGCTATAGACATAGTGGGAAGTAAAATGAGCGAAAGTGTTTCCTGGATCGTGTGTAGGTGAGTGTGTGCTTCTCACACACTTCTCGCAAGAAGAAGAAGTGGACTTTTACGTGAAGAAGCAGATCTTGTAAATTCAGGGGGAAAGAAACCACTAAGATAATGAATTGAAAAATGGCACAGAATGACTTGTAGGTCCTGAGGCATTCGTGGAGCCTGCCTGAACGCAAACCCGAGACAAAATCTGCTCTTTTTTTTTTTTTTTATACACGTTAACATTTCTCTTTACAAGACGAGCCTAAATATATTCAAAGGTAGTTGAAGGAGAATAAAACCCATCTATATGCTCTGTTTCTCAAAATCTGTTTCTACTCCAGAACCTTTCCCAGGAAGCAGCAATTTTATTTTAGCTCCCATGGTTTCCATAATAACAACAAGGGGTTAAATCAGATTACCTTGGTGTAAATTTACACCAGATAACAACTGCAGGAGGGAGGTAATACTAACTTTTAAACTGGAAACTCTGTTATGTTACTAAATGTTACTGTATTTATGTCATACCAAGTAAAATCAAATAACTATCACCATCCCCCTGCCCCACCACCTCATACATGCATCTGCTGTGTGTGTGTGTGTTTCGTGCACCTTTGGAACACGTTAAGTCCTCTGAAGGGTGTATTTTGTCATTTTTACTACTTCTCCTTTTTAAACTGCATTCAGGCTCTTGAGGCCATAACACCAAAATTTATAAAAAGGCGTAAACTCTAAAAGGCAGACAAAAGGAACACAGACCAGAAGTTGAACAGTGAAAGCTGGGCAACAATGCACAACATATTTTTCCTTCCAAGACAAAAGTAATGGGATGAAAGCCTGCAGTTTTGAATTAGGGTTCATAAGGCAAAAGTTTTGTGGGTGGGAGACATGTTTTCTGAGAGTAGTAGCTTGGATACTTAAAAACAAAACTGCTTCTCAGTCCAGTCTGTCTGTAATTTTTACCACAGAGAGAGAAAGAAAATATATATATATGAAACACTAAAGTTCTGGAGGTATTCAAGTAGATGTCATTTTTGCTCCATCTGACCAGCATTGTTGTTCTGACAGTCAACAGTATAGGCAGAAAATGTTATATTGGTGAGCCATGCAGTGATTGGTCAACTCTCACTTTTCTCCACATAATACGTCAGTGATTTATTCATGATGGTATAACTACACCATAATAATGTACAGGTCAAAATATTGTTCTCAAGACTCCATCTGTCAAACCAAACATAAGTCTTCATAAGCGTAATTGTCCCACAACACATTATTTGGCTTGAAGAAGTAATGTGTGCCACATTGTCACAGAATACAGGGAAATACCTAGTGGTGGGAAACGGTGGTTGAACACTGCTTAATCCAATGCATTTATGATGGTTTTGTACCTGTGTGTGTTGTGAGCATGCAGTGCATTCATGTAAAGAAAACTAGGGGAATTTGCAGAACAGATTAAACACTGAGAGTTTGTTTCCGTTTTATTCCTCAGGGCTGTTAGCAGAAAAACCAAAACAAAACAAACAAAGAAAAAAAAAAATGCCGTGTTCTCTGTCAGATTTTGGCTCTCGCTGCTTTCTGTCATTATGAATCCAAAAAACATGAGATTTCACCTTGAGGAGAGAAAGAGCAGAGCTGAACTTTGAGGCGTGTGCCACCGCATGTGCACACCACCTGATTTAAAGTGTATGTGTTGAAAAGTTAAGCACTTCAGCGGGCATCTGTGCCCCCACGCCCCTTGCACATTGGTTTGGATCTAATAAGATCCTGGACCACACAGACGTTCCGGGGGGAGCCGGTCGGGAATCCGGGCCCCTTTCCCAAACGCAACCTTCTGCCAAGAAAATCACCTTCCAGCCTGCCGGCTCCACCTTTGTGGCCCCAGCTTGTTCTCCTCCCCTTTTACCACCTTCTCCACTTTCACAGAATGTGCTGTTTGCAGCCAGAAAAGGACAGAGGTGTGAGGTGGGTGTTGTTATGGCCCTGGTGCTCTCGGAGGCCACAAGAGGCCTCGTAGGCTTCATTACACCAGTGGGTGGGAAAAGCTGGCAGGGGGAGGTTTGTGAAGGGGCATATACAAGAAATGAGCTTGTTGGTCCTTTGTGAGTTTTTGCATGTGTGTGTCTGTGGTCTTTTTTACAGTATGCATTTGTTGCTCATTAGAGAGGCGGCTGAGATGTGGGGATGTATGGGAAGGTGTAATGTGCACAGGCTGCGTGTCTTAAACGAGCCTCACAGGCTAAACACGGATCACCGGATTAGGACTGTGTGAAGATGGGTTCTGATTCGTTCCACAAATTCCAAACTGAAAAATCTATGTTATTGTTTCTGGCAGAATAAGCAAAATTGATGGAGTCTGCTGTTGAAAGTGTATTCTCGAAGGAGTCTTCTATTTGCAAAACTACAGTGGGGATAATAATTCAGAGCACAAGGCGTGCAGAAAATGGCTCCCTGTATGCTGGAGTGCAGTGTAGCAAGATCAACCCATATGCCAGGGTGTCTATTGTTTCCACCTTTATGTATGCAGTGGTGGCCAGTAGTGTACACCCACTTGCCATCAGCATATATTTCATGTTCATTTTGGGGTTTTGATGACTCATTTAAACTGTTCAATTTTAAGGTTGGAATGAATCATTTCTTTTTATCCACATGTATTTAAATTAAATACACCCTCACTGATATTTGAATACATGTCATATAGCAAGTTTAAGGGAAACAATGCACTTCTGTAAACGAGCTTTTGGCGTCGTCACATTTGCCTTTTGGCCACTCTTCTTATCAAAGATTGTTCATTTAAATTGGTCAGTTTGGGTTGGATATTAGATTTAATATATGTAGAATTACAATATTTTATGTCTGGGATCATTTTCCTGTTAGAACATCCACGTGTTTATTTCTGAAAAGGTGAAGGTTGACAAAGAAATAGTCCTCCTGCTTCATTTTTCATTCACTTCCTGGCAGAACTCAGCAACAGTTCAGTGAAGAAGAGCTGAACTATGCAGCTTGATGCCTCACCTCAGCCCACAGTCTGATAAATTCATCAGACCTTTTACAGGCTTTGCATTGCTGCTTGATCCTCTGCACATTTATTCCTGATTCACTCAGGCTTGTGTTATTTGAGGTGCATCTGGTGCCTAAATCCAAACCAGGTGCACAGACATAGGTTAATACTAAAGCTATTATTTCCTAAACTGTATTATAAATACAGTTATTCTAGCCAAAATTAAGCTGCTTTTACAAGGCATTTAGTTTCTTGGCCAGTTAAGTGCAGGATAAACAAAACCAAAATCAACAAATTCGGTGAGAATTTAGCCACAAAAATCCAGCTTCTTTTCAGCTGTTATCCTGTTCTAAAACTACTTTCTCTGTGAGGGAAAAACACAGTTTGATTAAAACATGAGGGCCCTGTTTAGAAACGTTATTTTCTTTTAGTGCAACTGTGCCTCATGTGCTCATAAAAATGTGTAGAACCCGCACAGTCATAGTCATTTTAAAATACCAGAGCCATTACTCCTATTGATTAAGAATGCAGAGAGCATTTTTATGAAAAAAATTATACAAAACTGTAAATATGACAGAAAACTAATGCTCCTCTTTTTCCACCATTGGCACAATCAGCAAGAAATTGGTCTTTTTTTTTTTTTTTTTTTTTTTTACCTGGCAGTATAAGCTGCTGAACCTTTGCACTCCTCCTCACACTGCACTTTCTCAACTTTTTCATGGTCGATAAAGTGAACACTTTGGTTTATTTTCAATTTGGCTTTTCTGCAGAAATCCAGTGAAAGTGGGGAAAACACGGTTATAGATGATACAGTGAGTATGTAGTTGAAGGAAATGAGGACCTGCTGGTGAAACAAACAACAGGCTTGTTCATCATTCATAAGTTTCACAAGTTCTACACATCTGTCAATAAAATAAAAACATGCAATGAATCAGTATTTAAACATTGAACACATACCCGGTGTTGAGCATTATGAATGTCACCAAGCAAATTACAAATCAGCCAATTTGATCAGGCTGGCAGAACAGGAGAACTTACTCACAGCCTAAGGGGGAGGAACAGGCACTCTAAAAAGCAGGAAATGCGAGACAAATAATTCATTGTGGGTTCCACTTCATGCACACACACACGTACACAAGTGTACAGAAGTGTTTTGTCAACATCTTCCTGCTTCCAGTTTAGTGCATGCAGATGACTTTGGAAAGACCTGATGTTGAAGTAATGACTCATACATTTTTGTAAATTAAGTTTACTTTGTGCATTAAATTGAGTAGCGTCTGTGTTTTTGACGCTTTTGTAGTTCAAATTTCAGAAAAAGGCCTGTGTAAGAAATGTTTTCATATTTTAATGGATAGACGACTACAAAGTGGAAGAAAATTGTAAAACACAAATAAATATTTGAAGTTTGCCATACGTTGCGATCAGAAGCTAGGTAGTGAATTAATAAAGTTCACCTGTGTGTAATTTAACCTCAGTGTAAATTCAGCTGCTCTACATCTCAGGCCTTTATGAAGATACGACAAGAAAAAAAACACTGCTGAGAAAAAGCCGTTAAGATCAAATTTAATGTTTGCAACATAATCTCAGTATCAGAAGCTCCTCTGAAAAACTGAGCTTTTGGGCCTCCATGCATAATGCTATGTATGGGGGACACATTCATAACGATAAACACAAAATCCCCCCGGTGAAACACGGTGATGGCATCATCATGCCACTGGCAGTTCTTTGAGGAAACTTTTAAAAGGCTGCTGCTACAACCAGTGAGTTAGTTTCAGTTGTATGGCTCTCTTGTAGCTGTGACAGAAAAAAAGTTTTAAAATAAACAGTTTCAGCCAAATGCTTGGAGCCTCGTCCTGAAGTTTTATTTTCTAAACTGATATCCTGGTATAATTGTTAGCAATTATGGTGAAGTTGTCCAGATGTTTTTTACATGTTCACACCAGAGGCGACTGGTGTTTCCATTCACCAGGATCCTAGTCTTACAGAAAGTTTGAGCAAATGAAAACACATCCAGGGTGTGTTTTGACGCAGAAGGGGATGAGAAGATTATCAGAACGCTGACCTTTTTGAGTGTTTGCTGGCCACAAACACCGTTAACAGAGCTTCTTTCGGCGGATGAGGCGGGGGGAATCAGTCGAAGCAGAAAGGAGTGATAAAGATCATAGATTGCTGTGTGTCTATGTGTGCATGCGTGTGCAGGTAAACCTTTTCTCACCATCTGCTTCAGCACTATCATCTCAGTCTGGAAACAGAGTGAAGTACGAACTGACATACGAACTAATACACAATATTTAAGCACCAACCTGTCAGGTTTTAAGTGTATAATTATCAAGTTGTATTATTGGGTTTTATTTCTGCAGTAATAGTGACAAATTGTCCATCCCTGTCCTTTTTTTATGAGGAAATAAAGCACTCCAACAGTTTCAGACAGATTGCTGCTTCTCTTAAAGTGGGTCTTGGAAAAACAGGTGGACGTGTGTTTGTCTTGGCTGATGTGGGAGGGGAAAAATAGATTTTCCTGCAGTTAATCTACTTTGTTTCCTAAACTCTCCACCTTTTAGCAGTTCTGCAAACTCTGACCCTCCTTAAGGAGAAGAGAGTAACTACTGTTGAAGGGAAATGGAAGAAAAGAGGAGAGATGGATTTGTTTTGCCAGCACTTTGTAGCACTGTTTTGTCTTTGCCAATGAATGGAAGAAAGGGAAGGAATAAAAGGGAAGAGGAAGTAGAAGTGAGAGGGGAGTTGGGTTTTTTTCCCCTTTCCTTCCTAATGTGTGGCTTTAAATTTATTTAGCTGAATTGTTAGAATTAAAGAATTATTCACTTTTTCAAGTCACATGTCCAATGTGACTTGAAAACGTATTCACACTCTTTGGACTTTTCTTCACATTTTGCCATCTTACAACCATTAGCTCTTATGTATTTTAAGAATTTGTGATGGACCATAACAAAGTGGTTAAAAAAAAAAAAAAAAAAAAGAAAACACAAAAACAAAGTGACTTTGGTTGTAAATGTAAAACATCAGATTATTTTTCTGATCATTTGCTGAGAACTTTATTTAAAAAACATTACTTGAATGTTTTGGACATACAATCTTTCAGGACTGGCAAACATTAAAATCAACCCGTTAATGCACATTCCTATTGACTTAAAGCGCACGCTGTTGAATCATTGATTTGTCTTGTCTTGTGATGTGGTAAACAGCTCCAGTAAACAAACTAAATCTCATCTGGTTGCATTGACATTTCATTGTCAGTATTATAGAGAGCAAAGATTCAGAGAGAACTTCCCCTCAATTTCTCCAATAAAGTTATTGTTATTGTTGCTATGTTTGAATCCGCTGCGGTTTTCTGATCCCATTACATGCTCATTGTTAAAACAATTAGGCATGTCACTAAAACAAAATAGTAAATTATATATTTGTTTCCAGTCCATTTTAAAGACATTTTGTCAGTTTTAGATATTCAGATTTTCCACTGCTATGCAGCATTTTTTTTATTATTGTAATTAGTACTTAAGGCTTGTGTCCAGATTATAATCCTTTTTACAAGCGAAATGTTTGTGATAGTGTCTGAAAACAGATGTTTTGTAATGAAGGCAAAAACTTCAGCTGCATGCAAACTCGCAAGCTCAGAAAACATCTGTTGTTCCCTCCATCATGATGCAACTCTTTCAGATTCATAGCCCATTTACTGTAAATCTGCAATAAAATATTAAGAATGAGGGACAAAAGGAAGCCATGAAAGAAAGAGGGAGGTAATTGGTCAGATAGCCGTGTCCTACAACTATGCAGATGTCTCATGAAAATTTATGTTTTTGACCTCTTGTCAGGTTCGGTGCCAGGCACCAGTCTGTTCGCATTCTCCTTGAACAACTGCTGCTGACAGGCCACTAAGCGAAAAATTGCTGAGGATCAACAAAATGTGTGCTCAGAAAGTAGGAAAATTGAAACGTGGACGTTGCTTCTGTGTGTGCGTGTGTTTGTATTTCGGTTCGGCTTGACTAAAATAAAGATTCAGAATTTGCCAATGTGAGAAATTGACGGCAGCAATGACAACACAAGAGGTGACATGATGCGTTAAGAGATGTTACAGAGAGCTACTGCAGCAGCCAACAGTCAGATGTTGGAAATAAGTGATTCGGCTTTGTTTACAAATTGTATAGACAGCCACATGTGTAAAGTTTCTCGTAATTTTGCTTCTAAAGTATTAAACCCTGAATCACTTGTAAACATAGTCTAGAGTTTATGCTAATGGCTGCCTGTACACGTTAACACAAGAAGGTCACATATCACAACATGGACACTTCACCCTCCCTCGAAGCCACATGTTGAAGTTCCCCCAGCAACAATTTTGCAAACTGTGGAATACACTGAAATGGAGCAGAGAAGCTGATCTTTATGTCTGTCGCTGCTGATCTATTCCTCCCCACTTTTCACTGCAGTCTAACCTATAATCAGAGCACTTTCACCACATCCACAGGTCAGCTCTGCTTCCCTACCCTGTCACTTAACCTCTAATTAGTCAGGTCAGCAATATGAGCTGAGGTCGCTGACCCCACGTCTGGTACGGGAGTGTGAAGTCTAACAAAGATTGTCTTTGGAAGATCAACTTTTTCAGGCTGGGCAAGGCAGGTTTATGCTGCCTTGCAAAAGTATTTATCACAAACATTCTTTTATTTTAATATAACTATATTATATAAAATTGTATTGTATGAAAAGATGTTCTTTTTATATAAATCATATTCTGAAAAGGCTGACATTTTTGCCCTTTCTGTTTTGCAAAATAGCTCAATCTCAGTCAACTCAGAATGTCAGCGCCCCAGTCTTAATATAAGGTTTTTAACTGGATTTACAACATGACTTTGATAAGGCCACTTTACATAACACATGAATATGTTTGTATCAAAAAGATCCTTTTGTTGTATGTTGAAGGTTGTTCTTCTGCTGGAAGGTGAACCGCCACCCCGGTGTCAGGTCTTGTGCAGCCGCCGATAGTTTTTATTCTCAAAAGAAGAAGAATGTGATAGTTCCATCTGTAATATTTTGCTTTGTAGAAATACAAGCCACAGTTTTATCCTTTCATGCACAGTGGTCACTACAGTGAACAGCTATCTAAAAGCCATTTTATTGTGCTTCTTGTAGATTTTTATGTTATAAATGCACACAGACCACTGAAGTGGACACTAATGCATCATAAAATACACTATCAACTACTGGCCATCAGCTACAAGTGCAAGAAATTATTTTTGTTAAATCCAATATGGCCGGCAGACAATAAAGCATGCTGACCGACCCTGTCCCTCCTTCTACTGTAGGCGACTATTGTAGGTGAAAAAAATATTGTGACATGAGATAACCCCCAAAGAACAATACTACTTATGTATTTTTCAAACAACAACCTTGTATTTGGAGAAAATTACAATTGATCACCTAAAAAAAAGTAAAGAAAAAAAAATGTTCCTACCTTTTTTATGCCTTAAGAAAATAAAAAAAAGAAAAAAAGAAAATCCTTACAAAAAGGTTCATAATTCATGCATGAAAGGGTTAATAGTTTATCATGTTGGTTTAGCTGTTGAAAAAAATCCCAATAAAAATGCATGCAAGTTTGAGGGGGTTTAATCAGACTCATCATGCGTGACTGTGATTGCTCAGACCACTTTCAAAAGGATGTCTGGTATGCTTTCTGCAGCCACATTTACTTGTTTCCGTGCACATATTTCATAGCCCACCTACTTTACTGAACAGCCGTCATGTAGGCAGAAGGAATTCCACAAGGACAGTTTTATGGAAGGACATAAACAAAAGAATCTTGTTTATTCTGAGCACATCGATTGTGTCAATTTGTTAGTTTTTACTTGGCAGCAACAACACAATGGTCGTGTGTTTACAGTGCCAAAGCTCGATGTCTATTTTCTTGAGGTTTTAGATTTTAATCTATTTCTGTGATCAGGCAGTTAGAGGATTATAGTTTCAAATTACAATTAATTGCAACATTTGATATTGCAAATGTCTAATGTTTCTTAGCTTGTCTTTTGATGTTTTTGGATAATGAGGAGTAGATAAAATGCGGAAAAAGCTGTTAAATTAATTCTATTGTTGCAATTTCAAAACCTTCCATTGTAAAAACGTCAGAAAAATCCAACTTTTGATTTTAAATTTAGCGCCAATTACGCATGTGCAATTATTACAAACTTCAAAGGAACACGAGAGAGCAGGACTTTCAGCAGATAACAAAAAGGCTGAACAGAGTACAACAAAGGTCTGATTTTTGTCTGTTTAAACCTTCAACTTTTACTTGTAGTGGAACATCTAGGTTTTATCAACCTTCTCTGAGTTAAAGATTTATATTTTGTGGGAAATGTACAAAAACAATGCTACTTTAGAAATCTTAGTTAAGATACTACAGACATTTTAGGGTAACGTTTTTTATATATAAAATTGTAAAAATCCAGGCCATACACATCAAATATTTTTCACTTTGTTGCAGCTCATAAGGACAGTAACAGTTTATAATATGAATTATCGGGTCAGAGTTTACCAAAGTTGTAGATTAGAATCCAGTTTATCTCTAAAACAATTTTTGAATTTACTTGTCCAGCAGATCTACAGTTGTCCAAATATTTAGTTGCACTCAGCACAGGGATATTTAATCCCATTCACATCTTTCCTCTTTTAAAACTAATGGCAAACTGTCAAGTCTCTGAGAAGCTGCACTCACTGTATGTGTGTTACTCCTCCATTTAGTTAACCTTTATCTCTCTGATCATCCTTAACTTAAACCTTCTCACTTATTATTAAGCTATCTGTGTATGTTCGGCAGCATTTAATTCTGCAGTTTTTAGTTATTGCACATAACTAAATTTAAAAAATAATAATAAAGTTGCAATGGGCATCATGCTTGCTGTGATGGTTCTGTACCACAACTCAGATTTGTCAAGTAAACCTAAGAGTCTGTTCTGAAAGCAAATTTGATTTGTGTCTTTTCTAAAAGCAAAAATGAACCAGTTCGGAACGGAACACTTTGCCTCTGCTTCACTACTATCCCTGCTTTCCTCTTTGTTTTTAATGAGGGACATGGATTCTTTTTCTTCAGCTGTTAGAAGGAAATGCGTAGGTTTTATTTGTTCCTCAACTTCTTCACGACTTGTGGTTCATTCACTGGTTGGTTGCCTGCTTTCCTTTTACAACATTTGGGGCAATTAGACATTTGGTCTGTTTAATTGAAATCATAATCATTGTAATCCTTAATTCTAAATGTCAGATTTATATTTTTTGTAGCTTTGTTGTACTTCATCAATCATTGGCCTACTTTGTTCAGTTTTTGATCCATGACAATTGACCCTAAATAAATTGCCCTGTTTTGAATATAGCACTGTCATGATTTTGTGGCCCCACAGATGTTTACATATTTATTTGCCACTAAAACATTAGTAAGACTTTTGAAAGGTAATCACTATTACAAATCATCAAATCATACTATGTGGCATCTAACAAGTGTTCACTGCATCTTGGGGGAAAAAAAACAGAAAGTTGAATATCTCTAAAATCTGCATTTTGACAGGTCTTGTTGCTCTCTGATTAAAGTTTGCATCATCTTTATTCCAACGTTGACTCACATAATCTTTTTCTCACTTTTTCGTCAACTTTTCCACCCCCATTTTATAAACTGTGTATTACCTTAAACCAATTTTATCTCACTTGCTTTCTTTCCCGCCTTATCTCGACAAAATTAATTTCCATCCCCCAAGCCCCCGGGTTGAGGATATTAATGTTAGCAGAACTTTCTGCATTGGAGCAAGAGCAAACAAGGACACAGTATCTAAGAAAATGTGAGAATTATGCAGCTTGTGTGTGGAGCAGATAAGTTGTGCTTCAAACATTTTCTAAGGCAAATCTTGAAGAATTTTCGCTTTGACAAAGCCTTAGTCTGATATCAGTTCTCTATGTTTGATTCTTACTTTGTTTTAACATTAATTATAATATCACTATCATGTTTTGACAGAATCCTATTGTCTGCAGTAAAAAGTAAAATAGAGTCAGCATTACACACCAGACAAACATTTAACTGGAGAAATTATGTTGTAATCCACTCACTGTTGTAATCCACTGTTATCTCTTGAAGTCTTCTCCCGGTGATAAAAATGAATGAAGAGTGAAGAGACAGCATACCTCTTAGATTTTTATCGTCTTCTGACTTTCTTTTTAAGCACTTCACTGACATGCTGGGTCATCTTCTTTCAGTGACAACTTCCACTCTGAGTAGTGTTGTGGTCAGGGCAACCTGTTGGTGTTTTTAGGTCTTTCCTGACTCACTGGCAATCAAAACCAGTCACAATTTCTTGTTGCCTCTCTAAATGCAGGTCATAACAAATCAAAGGGCTTCCATAATGTTCCCTGACAGCCTGGCTTTTAATGGAGAGCAAGATGAAAACAGTTTTAAACACAAGACTGAAAAGATTGATTTTTTTTTTTTTAAATGGGTTGGGCGTTTTTTAACCAAAGAGTTAATGTTTCAATGTTATTGCAGTTGCTCATCAAACAATACCCCTTTTTTCTTCCCCCTCCTCTACCTTCATTGTCCCAGTGTGAAAAACAACTAATTGTATGTGCCACAAACACGAACTGAGGCTGGTTCCACTTGTGGCATATGTTGATGTGATAGAGAGAGGCCCTTTGATAAAGGACACTCCATTAGCGGTTTGCCTCCCAGCTTTATGTCATCACCTTCCCTGCCACTCTCAGCAGTTGTGCTCGGGTCGAAGAGCCTGAAGCTCAGGCTTATACTCAGGATTTCCAAATCCGCAGAGGCTGCGAAAAATATTTTTGCAGAAATATTATGTATTCGGGTTCATTTTGGAGGTCGTTGTTTTACCGAAAGCTGCAGAGGTAGATGTTTTGGTGATTCTTCTGGTTGTAATTTGTCTGGGTAATAGTTGCAAGATGTACCAATGATTTACTGCATTCTTTCAGCTGCTATTTCAATCAGTAGATAAATAAAAATAAATTGAGAGTTTGCCTTCATTTTTTTCTCTTAAATGAGTTTGAGCTTCATAAATATATCATTTTTTGGGTGCTGTTTGTCCCATTTTATTATAAACCTGCTTAGATTGAAAACTGCAAAGCAAACTGTTCTGCAGTGATGGGTTTAATGGTTTCATCTGCAATCTCAAACTTTAAGCAAGAGGCAGCAGATGAGGCATGGAAGAATGAAGCCACAACACAACCTTTAATTAAGTGCACCAATAAAAACACACAACTGAGACTGATGCGTGGGGTAAAAGTTTATTAGACTACACATGCACTGTGTTCCTATTTTTCTATTCTGTTCTATCCTAAAGAACTCACTGCACATATTTTTATGTCCCCCCCACCCCCCACCCCCACCCCAATTCATCACCCATAATTTTTAGGAAAGAAAACAGAATCCATGAAACTATGAGCTATGGAAGGTACCAATTCCAGCCCTTAGACTGAAATTGGTACCAACCAGGAAAAGCCTAATCTAAAAGAAACATTATGGGAATGTCAGAAATGCAGATAATTCTAATCTTCCTGTAGACAAGTTAAAATATTAAGTATGAGTGTCTCTTTAAGAGACCACCAGCTGGTAGATGTTGTCTGTTATAGTGCTTCCCTACAGAACAGGGTGCAGTCTTTTGAAAATGTTTTTAAAGTATTTATTTTAATCCTGAACTTTACTCATTAAAAATATTAAATACCTCTAAATTGTCCATGGCAGTTTGTTCTGCAATTACTTTTAACTATGTCTTAAATTTTGACTGTCATTCATTCAGATTAATTTAGAGAACTGAACTCCCCTTATTGGATCATTTTGTTATTTGTATTTCTGGCTCCAAAAATTTGGGTATTGTTATTTTCTAACAAAACTAAAAATACCATGATGCAGGGAACTAAACTAAAAAAAAATCATTTATCCTGAGATGCTTAGCAATCCCTACAGACCTACAAAAGAACTAATATATTTGCCATAATTAATTTGGAAATGTCCTGAAGCTTTTGTCATGAAGGAGGGTACAAAAGCTGCATCGTTATGAATTATAAATAAAAAAAAACCTGAAAAAAGTTAGGTACAAAATGATCTCTGCATCCGAATATCCAAAACCTGTTGGTCGATTTGTGGATCTTAGAACAGTTTTCACTTAAAGTTGAGGTTACATTTCTGGCCTGTCTTTTCTCTTTTTCACCTCTCTGCCTAAAGTTGTACTCATGTACCTTTCT
Organism: Poeciliopsis retropinna; assembly: GCA_010277075.1. NCBI lineage: Eukaryota > Metazoa > Chordata > Actinopteri > Cyprinodontiformes > Poeciliidae > Poeciliopsis > Poeciliopsis retropinna. The sequence goes on along the minus strand of VMRM01000023.1, from coordinate 6,656,088 downwards.
TGTCAAGATGTGGCTGTGGAGAGGAAACTACCTTCACACTTTGAATAAATCTAGAACTGTTATGTTCAACTTCAACTTCAAGCTCAACTTCAATTATTTAAAATTCCTAATTTCAGGTTTGTGAAGCATTTAAAAACTCATTGGCAATTAATTGAAATTGATAGATGTGATTGCTTCAACCCTGGAATTTGATTTAAAGTCAAATTGTCTCTAAATATCATCTGTTGACGGTGTGGTGTTTACTAGAGCGTGGTATCTCTCGCTCTATCTTTTTTATTGCTTTGTCATTAAATGTTTGCTTATCATTTGTTGCTAAATCTCTTATTGAAGGCCTGCTTGCACGATAAGATGCTTTGGATAAAATAAACATTTGCAAGAAAATCAGTTTGAGTCAGGAAAGCAATACTAATATCCATTCTGTCTGAGGTCAGCATGCTGGCCAGTCCCTGACTGTTCAGGATTAGAAAGATACTGAACTGAGGGGATTAACAGAGGAGCAAATAAAGCTGTAGAAAGAAAACAAGAGAAGACATCAAGGCCGTCCAAATGCTTCCAGATTACACTGGTCATAATAACTGCTTAAGCATGTATGATAGGAGACATTCCTTCCGATTTCAGCCTTCAGGAATTAGTCAATTGGAGAAGAAAGACAGGAGACTTTTTGACCTGCAGGCCATCTTCTTTACTATTGTCACGACTGATTTGCTGTGTGACTCAGAGGATTCCTCCTTCTGCAGGGTGCTCAAGATAAAGCCAGTTTCATCTGACCAGGGTCATGTTGTGAGAAATGAAATATGAGATTTGCTTGCAGGGGGCTTCGGAGCTTTAGACCGTGAAGGCACAACATGTGGTGAAGGTGTTGCTTTCCTATTCACACTGCAGTTTGTCTTTGTGAAAATGTGTTCGTAATAAGTAACAAGAAAGATTGGAAGAAAGTTCCTTTCTGGCCGTCGCTTTGAAATTGTTTTTGAATCTTTCATTTGCTTCTTGTTTGCAACCATTAGCGTGATTTTTTTTTTTGCACTGCCAAGCAGACAAATGATTCCTGCCTGGTTGGTGTTGTCTTAAGCGAAGAATCAAGTATAACAAGTATAACTGACATGCGATATATATATATATATATATATATATATATTATTATTATTATATATTATTATTATTTTAATATATATATTATTTTTTATATTTAAAAAATTCCCTTCTCACCCACCGCGGGTGGTTCTTATCCTCTGAGCTCGGGTCCTCTACCAGAGGCCTGGGAGCTTGAGGGTTCTGCGCAGTATCTTTGCTGTGCCTAGAACTGCACATTTCTGGACTGAGATGTCTGATGTTGTTCCTGGGATCTGTTGTAGCCACTGCTCCAGTTTGGGGGTGACTGCCCCGAGGGCCCCAATGACCACAGGCACCACTGTGGTCTTCACCTTCCAGGCCCTCTCCAGTTCCTCCCTGAGGCCCTGGTATTTCTCCAGTTTCTCGTGTTCCTTTTTCCTGATGTTGCAGTCACTTGGTATTGCTACATCCACCACAACGGCTTTCCTCTGTTGTTTATCCACTACAACAATGTCAGGTTGGTTCGACCTTACCATTTTGTCTGTCTGGATCTGGAAGTCCCACAGGATCTTAGCTCGGCCATTCTCCACCACCTTTGGGGGTGTTCCCCACTTTGATCTCGGGGCTTCCAGTCCATATTCTGCACAGATGTTTCTGTACACTATGCCTGCCACTTGGTTATGTCGTTCCATGTACTCTTTCCCCGCCAGTATCTTGCACCCTGTTGTTATGTGCTGAACTGTCTCAGGGGCCTCCTTGCACAACCTACACCTTAGGTCTTGTCTGGTGTGGTAGATCTGGGCCTCTATTGCTCTGGTGTTTATGGCCTGTTCCTGGGCGGCCAGGATGAGGGCCTCTGTGCTGTCCTATATATATATATATATATATATATATACCCGCTGATTCTGCCAAGCCCGTTCCCTTGGCTGTGGTTTTGATATATATATACATAAATCATTTCTGACATCATTTGGCCACACCCACAAAAACCAGTACTTTTCTCTCCTTTTTTTTTTTTTTTTTAACATGTTAATTTTTCAATTTAAAATTATTTTTAAAAGTACTGTTACTACTTGGCAGAAATCCAGGAGCAATGGGGCTATTGTTTTCTCTCCTGGAGATGCTGTAATCTTTTTCTGTACTTGTGTGTTCTTCTGCAGGGTGTCTCCCATTCCTCATTCCATCTGCCTAAGAGCGACGTCCGCCCCCAGCCCTGGCTGCAGGGCCAGCACATTTACCCCCGTGGATACCCCAACCTCTTCTGTGTCCTGAAGCTTCACACCCAGCAGCAACCTCACAGGGGGTCAACACCCCCCAGCCCCCACCCTCCGCCCGCCACTGCTCCCCTCCCAAGTACTCCAGGGACGAGACGACTCTGTGCTTTACAGACAGACCCCTCCGGACCGTCGAATGACGAGCGTGCTTCGGAGGGCGGGGCTTGCCTCAGTCTCTCATGATTGGCTGCTGGATGGAATTGAGGTGAATGGAACACATGCCCAAGGAGCAGGACTCTAACCCATCAGAGGGAGAAGAGAAACAGTGAGTTCAAGTCTTTTGGACTTTCTTTTTTCTTTTTATGTCACAAGTTTTTTTGTTTTTTTTTGTTCTGTTTTTTCTCTCTTAATAGGCACTTTTTACATTATTGGAACATCAGCAGTAAAACTTTGCTCACTGGTCTTTTTACTCCATGTGTGAACAGTTTCAAGTGGACTTTGGCCTGTAGCTGCTTTTAGTCTCGACATGTTGACCTTTACGTTCGGTTCTTGAGAAGCAGAGCTGAGTGCAATCAAACACTGTCCTGTTTAAGCTACTGCACCTTAATGAAAAAACAATATTAGTGACACGGAGGGCAAGAGGAAGGCAACAGGGGCCCTTTAAAGGAAAAGTCTTGGGGCAGGGCTCCAATAGAAAGGGTTATCATTTATCATCAGTCTACTCTGATATTTAAAAACACTGTGGAGGAAAATTCTGAACTTATTGAGCTGATTTGTGTGAGAATTTTAAAGGTGCTGCTCTGATCCTGACAGGGAATTCATTAAATGGGGAATTTTAAGGTAAAACTTAGTTTAGAATGCAGGCATGGTGATCACCCAGCTTATTAAAACTTCTTTTTGAAAAATAAGGGCAATAAGAACTTTTCCTTAGTTTTTGATTTACACCCAGATGAAAGTCACCAGACCTTTGACTTTCAAAGTCAAAGGACAGTAACTAAAATGAACAGTATCCAAACATATTTTCTTTTATATATGTGCCATTTGAAGGAATACTTGTAAAAAGGCCATGTTATTGTATAGGTATTAGTCAACACCCTGCCACCTACTGGCCAGACAGTGCATGAAAACAAAAAATGAAATCTTCAAACACAGAATAAAACATATTTTCTCATGATATATTTACAGGCAAAAACTTACACATTTTTTTGTCAATGCAGGGAAACTATTTTTATTTCCTTTTTTTAAACTAATAATTTAGGTTAGCTTCATAGCAGTTTTATCACATTACATTGAGACTGCAGAATATATAGGAGTGTGTTGTTGGCTGCTATATTCTTCATAAATGTGTATGAATTCACCCTTTGACTGTCAGCAGTCTATTCAATCTGATGCTGAAGACGTATGACAGTTCTCAGCAGACTGCAGCGCAAAGCGAGTGCTGAGAGCATCACAGTAGCATCTGAGAAATAGTTGAGAAAAATGTTGATCACAGCCTTCAATTGTACCACACAATTTCCTAAAATCATGCAGCCCTACATTAAACAATAGCAGAGAATGGTAAAATATGTGGCCACTTAAATTTAGTAACAATATTTCTATATTGGTTTATAGATTTCTCTTAATATAACATTGCTTTCTTACATTGTAATAAAGTCAAAATGCTTATCATCATACAAAGTATACATGTTGAAGATAATCCTGAGTGAATCATAATTTATCCATGAAATGGCTCATGACAAAAATAAAAAAGAAACCGTTAATGTTTTATTACCATGTAAATGAACTGGCTGAGTGTCTATGCGGTAATGCGGTATCAGGTTTCCTTTACTGTGTAAGGCTCGGATGCATTCCTCAGCCAACACAGGCACCTGTTGGAGGAATACCAGCTCTCCCTCTGGGGTGACAGTTGTTGTTGTTGTGTTTTTGGGAGTAAATCCTTTGACATGTTCAAGGGTGTCTCAGCTCAATGTTCTTTCCTAACACCGGCATCATATTCTAGCAGCAATTTGTTGCATTGTTGAGATGATTAACAGTGTAAGGCTCACTGCTGATGAGTTTGGGGTGGTCGGTGCTTTCTGTGGATATCAGGCCTGTGTTGTACAATGTGAACGTTGATATTCCAGTTCAAAATGGGAATGATTATCTGTCTGATTTTCACACAAACAGAAGACTTTTTGATGGACAAATGCCTTTGATGCTGTTTTTGACACTAATTTTAAACTTTGTGCCCTGGTAAATATGGATTGGGTGTTGCATCACGTTTCCAAACATGTTACAGCAGCTGACTTAAGCCTGCATGGTCTTTGCTGCAACAACTTTATGGCCTAGCTCACGCCCTTAAAGAGTGCGGCTCGTCTATGAGCTCTGAGCTATAATAGGCCTTTTTTATGCTTTTACATTTTGCACAGCGGAAGATTCCACTTTCCACTTGATCAACCATGTTTGCATTTATTCATGGAGCGCAGCCTAGTTTCTGGCCTCAATATGAGCCATAATTTGAAACAATAAAAACTATTGAAATGTTTTTCTCATACTCTTTCTGTGATGTAAATTGATCTTATCAGGATCCATTTGATTTCTGGTCATATGGAGCATAAAGTTCCTAAATCTCACCTATAGTGGGGCTATTAGTCAGCTGTGTTGTGGCAGCAAGATGACAAGAGACCCAAGAAACATTTCCTTCATTTAGAAAGAGGCAAAGCTGGTATTTCTGAATACACACAAAAATTCACAGTGTGTTATTGTGACACTCTCTTACTTAGAAGTCCCTAAATAAAATCATGTGTAATAAACTGCATTTAGAATGCAGTTTATAATTACGAGACAGCGTAATTTAATCTTAGTTGCAAATGCATCAAAAGTATTCACTCAGAAGGGCTGATATTAAATTACGATTTTATTTCACTTTGTGTTTATCTAACAAATTCAAAAGAAATGCAATTGAAATTGTGGTTGTAACTTCTCAAAATGTTAAAAACACAACAGGAAATTAACATCTTTTCAATCCTATGTGAATATTTGGCCTCCTCTTCCTTCTCTTGGTGATTTTGGGTTTGGACCAACAAGTTTTCAGAGGCATTTTTATGTGATGTTTGCATGCTTTTTCTGTTTTCCAGATTTTCCTTACAATAAAAATTGATGCTTGTAAAGTTAGCAAGAGTTGATGAGTGAGTCTGAAGTGTTCAAATTCCAGTCTTTTTGTGTTAGCCGTGGAATATTTTGGCTACAAATGTCCATTGCACAACCGTGCTCTGAGCCAACAAAGGCTGGTGGAAGACTGACACTTCCTCTGACCTTGGGCAGTAATTTGGAAATGTATTAGTGTGTTGGAAGATTTGAGGTGACATTTGGTATTTTCAGAAAAGCATTAATTAAAAAAATATATCATAAACTTTGCCAAATGAATCACCCAGTTTTGCAGTGCATTTACTAAACTGGAATACATGTTGTAATAATGGAGATCACGACCATGTGGGAAGGATATCAATTCTTTCCCACCATAGAACTGGATGTTATTGTACACCATCAGAGTTATTGATGGTGTTCTTGATGTGTGTGGAGCAGCTGCATGTCTACATGCTTTCTGACATTTCCCTTTTTTCTCATGTGTCTCCCTTTTTATTAACCAAAACCCTTTTCATAGATTAAGGGAGCATATTGCTCGTGATGCAAAGTATAGAAGGTTCAAGCTGGTTTAACGTCACCATTGTACCTCACTACATGATGTGTGAAGCTGTGGGTAACCATGTTTATTTGCTGTTTAAAGTACATTAGTGTAGAGCAGGGGTGTCAAACTCCAGTCCTTGAGGGCCACTGTCCTGCGGTTTTTAGATGTGCCAGAGCTACAAAACACTGGAATGAAATGGCTTACTTACCTCCTTCTTGTGAAGATAAGTTCCCCAGTGCCTTGTTAATAACCTAATTATTCTATTCAGGTGTGGTACAGCAGAGGCACATCTAAAAGTTGCAGGACAGTGGCCTTCCAGCACTAGAGTTTGACCTCTGTGCTGTGGAAGCACAGCCAGTAGCATGTTGTATCCTCCCTCCAGTCCTTAGACTGTGTTTTAGACAATGAGGGAACGCATGAGGGGATAAAGTGTTCATTAGTGCTTGATGCATGGGCCGAGACAGGCTCAGCTGTGAGACGATAACATACAGGGACAACAATGGGCGACTGTAGCACTCTAAACATTGGACAAGGGGGCCTCATTTAGAGACTGTTGGATATAATTCTGTTCTGAGTGTCTTTGTTTTGTCCTTTTTCTGTAAAAGCCTTTCAATACTGCTGCTTAGTCTTTAGTTGAGCTCACCTGCATAAGAGGAAATATTATATAAGTGTAAGGAAACACAAACAGAAGTGTCTTCTCTTCCACAGCTGCCATGGATTTAACGCACAACTGATTAGACAAATTAAAATTTTATGTTCATGCTTGTTTGTATATAGAAAGCAAGAACAGTCCATTTACGGTACACAAAATTTAAAACAGGTTTGACAATAACAGCTTAAACTAACTATCTTACATGTTGTGTAAAACATCACATCAAACTAATGTACACACACACAAAAAGAAAAAAACACATGGCAAATGACAGTAAAAGTTAAATGCCCCAGCTGCATCTGCAACTAAACATCCTTTTGTTATGTTGCCTTGTTTGGCTCAGACACTGGAAAACTAAACAGACAATTATCTGTAAAATAAAACTGTTTTTTTTACCTGATAAACTTTATGCTCACAAACAGCTGCTCAAGCTGTTGTCGTTTTCTTGACATAAACTTTATGTTCTCATCCCTTGGCTATGGGTTGTTTATGGTGTTAAATGCAATAAAGTCAGTCTACAAAATGGTGTAAACCATTCAAATATTTATCCATCATATCAAACCCACTTCTGTTAGGTTTGTTAGGTTTTTTATTTTCTGTGATCTGTCATTTTTATATATCTACCTTTTAGGTCGATATATGTTTTTTACGGAAGCCCCTAGGGGACATGGGGAATTTTTTTTTTGTTTTGCGTTACCTTGCAAAACTTTTGCGTTCCCTCGCAATACTGTACTGATCAGTTATGCGGCATAATTGAATACTTTAAGCCTTTCTTACAGTGTCTCCTAGGGGGCTCTGTAGTTTTTTTCCCCTTTCTTTAAGAAAAAACAAAACAAATTTTTCTTAGTTTTTTGCTGGCAGTCGGGTCACTAAACTCCTTTCTAAACAATCCACAGCAACCATTTGGGTCACCAGCAAAGAGGCTGGCTGTGCTCCAGTCAAGACAGAATGGGTGGTACTGTTCTTGTAGCCGAGAGAGAGAGTGAAACAGACTAAAAGAATAAGAAGGGAGAGGCAGAGTGCACTTGAGTGGGTCACCAGACTAAACATAGCATCGCATGTTAGAGATGCATGGAGGCAGCGCCCCAGCTCACATCTGTAGCTTCAGCTAGAGCCACTCCTCTGCCATGCATATTTTACAGTCTCTCTGTGTCATCTGCTCAGCAGTGCTGTGAGTTTGAGAATTTGCAGTTTTTTTAGATTCATATTCTTGGTTGTTTGTTTTAAGAAGGGCAGCTCTCTTATTGAGCAACATGTGTGTGTTTGTGTTTGTTATGCGCAAATTTAGGACATACTAACCTTTTTCTGTCATTGTTCTCAAGTGTGTGCTATGTAATTGGTGGGGTGTTAAGTGTGTTTGTGGGGCTTATAGTGCTCGCTGCTGAGAGTCTAAGAGTGCTGGAATCAGAAAGCCCTCTGACTTATGGATCTGCAGCAAATAATGCTGTGCATAATATTCAATTATGCATGTTGTTTATTTCCAAACTGGGATACTTATGTGCACATGTTCAGCAGCCGAGCGAGACAGTTTGCTAACATCCTGCTTTTTATAACTTCACGAAACCTTACAGAAAAGAAATATTGTATCGGCAATTTTAAAAAAATGTTTATTTATTTTTTAACAGTAATGGTTCCGTTTGGGTTTAATCAGAACTTAATAGAGAGGATTACAGCAAGGGCTCTATCTGAGCCAGAGAGTTGTATTATCGTTTTATAATCATATCATTACTGTGCCAGTTCTCCGGCTGTTGTGCAGTGATGTAACAGATGTGTGCTTGCAAATAGAACAGTGTGGTACTCAGAGGAGGGAAACCAAACCGCAGCATGTGGCAACTGTGATTTTCATTTTTTTTTTTTTTTCCACACCATGATTTCTTCAGAAATGAACAGTTGTAGGAGTGACAGACAGAAATATTTGTTTGTTGATGTTTCTGACAGCATAAACACTCTGTCACAGTGGTGGTCTGAGCTGTCACACCACTGACTGACTGAGGGGCTGTCGCCCCAAGCACCTTCACGGATACAGTTTTTCTTTATTTTTTTTTATTTTTTTCTTTATTTTTTTTTTTACCCTCACTTACTAAAAACTCAAATGTTATCTTGATACTGCTGTGCTGTCACAACTATTACTGACAATTTCACCCTCAATGTAAACAAAACACTGATGTCAAGAGAAATATAGATGTACGGTGCCTTGTAAACAACTGATTCCCATTTTGAAGTGAATTAAATAATAAAAAAAGTTAAAAATTAAAATCTGAAACATTTTGAAACATTTCAAGCCACTTTTTTAGTGGCTTTCCTACTAAAAATGTGGGAAAGCCCAGGAATAATTATAGTGAGTCCACAAAAGGCTTGAAACACTCAGGAGGGTTAAGGACTGTTTTAGATCAAATCAAATTTATGCTGAATTTCATTAAAATCTGCTGGAAAAACCTGAAAACTGATATCCACAGACACTCTTCATTTCAGTTTGGAATAAGCAAAACTGTTAGAGATTTAGTGAAAAGGTTGTCTTTACAAATTAATAATCTGTTTAAACAGGAATAAAGGAATCTTTCAGTTTTTCCATCATGTTTATTCTTGCTGGAAGTAACAGGTTTTGAAATATCCCAGCCAGCGCTGTGAATCTGATATAAAATGAATCGAGCGAGCTTAAGATTAGGATGATGGAAAAGAGGTCTTCCAACGTCAAAAGCATGGATCGTCTTTCCAAAGAAATTATCTAAATACTGGAAACATGTACAAATCTGTTCAGCACTTTCAATAAGGGTTCAATTACTGTAATTTCAGTAAATAGGTTTCTTTTAATTATTAGAAACAGTGTCATTTTTAACTTGCAATCATTAATATTTTATTTGGTGATATATATTTTTTTTAACTGATATTCTTTTTATGTTGTGGTATAATCTTCTGAGAGATTCTTGTCTAATTTCATAAAAGAAATTCTCCACTAGTTGAAGATCTGAATTTTCCAGGGGTATCAATAAACTTTGCATCTTGTTTACAAATTCTAAATTTGCAAACAAGCAATACTTACCGTAATGTCTGTATATAATATTCAAATTAAGTGAAAAGCCCTAAGGTTTCTGCTTGCAACATTTTAAGATGTGGGGAAGTTCAAACATGTGAGAATGTTCTTCAATGGATCACATTTGTCAAATTACATTTTGCTTAAAAGCTTCTAAAGACACGTTCTTCAACTTCCTAACAAAATGGGATCATTATCTCAATCAACTGGGCCACAAGAGAGTTTTAAGATGCTACAAACAAAACAATCAGAATAAATCAGGCTCTATGGGGTGTTTAAGAGCTTTATTTTACGCTGTTGTAATCCATCTTATGGATTTTGAAAAGGGCAAAGGGAGTCATAAGCAGGGCCAAGCTATAATTAAAGTCTAACATGTAAAGGGCAGCATTAGGGCACAATGATAGCAACTTAACAGGCAATTGAATTTGTTTTCCCACTGGGAGGTTAAACACCAAGCATGCCTGGACATGTAGTCCTGTTTTCGACTTTTTATTCTGTTTCATATAAGTATGAATTTAAGTTATTAACCTTGCAAAGATGAGAAGAAAATTGTCTCCTTCTTTGCACCGTCACACCAGAACTTGTAAGACTAGAAGCTACTTTTGGTATTGAAAATTAATAATATATTTATTGAATGAAAACGCTAAATACACTTAAACAGAAAGAAGCAGATTTTCTAAAATTGAGGAAACATTGACACTTACATAAAAAAATAGAGGAAGTGAAATGTTTTTGGATTACACAAAACCTGTTCAAGTTATTAATTCAAAGACAAACAGTTAATATAATAAATTGTAGTTCTGCATGGAGATACAAACATAAATGGATAGAAAAAAATATATATATATGAATAGAATTTTTTATCAAATATTAAAATACAATTAATTCATATCTACTACATAAATTATTTATGGCAAACAGTAAATTGATCTCATTTTAATTTATATTTTTGTGTGTAATTAGTCCATTAATGAATCTGAATTTATTTTTTTAATGGTAATTTAGATAACACTTAACATTTTACTAATTAAATTGAATTATTAATAATAAATTCAGTTATTAAAATAAAAAAACAAATATGTTTTATGATTTCTATCGTGACATTATTTTTAGTATGGCTTCAGTTATTCAACTAGTTTGAAACTTTTTTTGATTAAATATTGCAGAGAAATCAAAGCAGATATATTAATTGAATATCAACTTTATGTTTGGTTGTTGTTTTTATTGTTCCATTTATTACAGACTGAATAACTAATGCTGCCTTCACCTACAATTTTAATTTGGCAAATAAAACTGTTTTTATAGCTTATTTATTTAAGCACTTATTATATGCTGCCTCAGTAGCTTTCCAAGCTCCACATGGTGTCCTTATGTGCGACAATAATAAACAAACTGGGCATAAAACATTAATTATTGCAGAAATCTCTGTGGTTAAGCTGTGCAGTTTCTGCTGGTACTCCTTGTTCTCCCTGAGGTTGAGCACGACCACCCTACACACTCTTTGAACTGCAAACACCTCCGACATTAACCGACTGCACAACCTGACTGTGTGTCATGCATGGTCTTTATGGGATCGTGTTCTTCCTTCACCTTCCATCCCCTCCCATCTGAGCAGGATGTTTCCAACATGCCTTTCAAACTTTGCTGGCATGGTTTCAGCTGTGCGTCTGATGTGCTGTGTGTGGATGTGCCTGTGGAGTTGTTCTCTCCCCTGCTTTGTCTGTGTGGGGTTTCCCCCATGTGTAGCCATGTAATTGGAGGGCTTTAAGGGGGTTATTTGTGTATTTCCCGCAAAGTAATTTTCCTGCTATTGAATTTAGTTTGAGAGCACGGTCAAAAGCAAAGCTTTTACTGTTAAAATACACCCAATTACTTGTATAAAAGGCCTCCTAATAGTATTGGCTGTGAGTGCTCCATTGCTCCATGAAAACACTCTCGTTTCTTTCTAGATTTTAGAGCGCAGATGGCTGGCACAGAGACGGATTATACAGATGAGCTTACATTGTCTCTTTGGTTTTTTATGTATAAATTTTGGATCACCTGACTCTGTTATGGACAACTACTTATGGACAAAATTGCTCTTTTACATTATAGAGCAATTTTTACATATCTGTTTTCAGTCCAGTTAAAAACTCATACTGGCCTCAGTGAGGCCTTCTGTCACACAATTAGAGCTTGGTCCAAACTGGGTACTCAACTGGACAATGATATTGCACCAGCAGCAAATCTAAAACAACATGTTTGGAAAAGAAAATTATCAAGATGTTGCAATGTCCTGGTCAAAGACCGCGCCTCGGATACAGGAAATTGCTGTGGTGGCTCATTAGAACGAGGCAGAAACTCAATAGGTGGATAAAGTTGTGCAGAAACTGGGAACCTCACGCTAACTTGTGTGCATGTAACTGCTTAATACAACAGCTGTGAAACAAACCAGGCGGTCTCATTGTAAAACAGAAAATTCATCAAAGTCTGATTTCCTTTTCTGTTTCTTTTATCATCTCTCAGGTGGCTCAATGGCCCGAAGAGGAAGAGGAAGAACAGCCAATGTTCGGTGAAGAGTATGACTGGTGAGTGATCCCTAATCCAGAGAATAAAAGCTGTCCAGATGCAGATAGATGTTCATTTTTAGAAAACTAATCAAATAAGTGATGAATGTAACATTTTTTATAATTTGTATAGGAAGGCTCTTCACAATGAATCTAGGATGTGCAATTGTACAAAGGTTGGTGGTAGCTATTTCAAAGCTGCCTTGTGGAGATTTTGCTTTCAGATATGGAGAAAAATATTTTGGGCATCTGCCGATGATAGACAATAGCCCTCTGCTTCGTCTGCCTCTATGTTATTGTTTAGTGTTTATTGTGAGAGTGACGGCTCCAAATCCTGGGAAATGAAGGAGAGAGGTAAACAGGCGAAGAAAGACGCAGTGAAATAATTACAGCGGGAGGAACAGCTTTATTTAGGAAAATAAAGCACCTGATATGTTTTTGTTTTCCCTCCAAGCCAGCATATGGTTTGAATCACCTGCATCACTGCTGGATGGCCCATTAATGCCATCATTTTGAGCCTCTCTCTCTACAGGTTGCTCTTGTAAAAGAGTCTTCTTTACTGGTGTTACGGTAAAGGTTTTGAAAAGAAAACACACACACACACGCACGCAAAACACTTTGCTTCAGCGCATCTTTTGTTGGAAGCGCAGCAAGCATGTATGCAGCTCATGAAATTGTTGCTGAGCATGGTGCGAACAACACTGGCAAACTGGAAATTCATAGGGTTTCCCAAATTGATATTGAATTGGGGAATAAATAATTGCAATTGCATTGATGAGTCGATATTTCTATCCACCCCTAATTGTGAGTTTTCAGCTCAAGGACCTGCGATCGTAGAAAACAAAAGGTATGAGTTGCAATTTGGCAGCTGTGAGGATTTCTTTTTGGAACGTTACCCATGTGTCAATCCTCGTGTACATTCTCCAAACGCATTTGGTGCTTTAAATGCAAGCAAAGTTGCTGCCCACCATCCTCAGCATCTTATCTTCATCAGACTCTGCTCATGTTTCTCAAAAAGATAGACACTAGAGTATGATTAATGTCTTTGACCTGCAGGAACAGTTGTCGTTGCTTTGGGTCATGCCACACTCATTTCGCAGTCTTATATTACGCCTCAGAGTTCATGGTCAGTACAGTAACTGCCACCACTTGATGGTGGTAGTTACCGAGCTGAATCCATCATTCAGCTTTGCTGAATAATGGCTCCGTGAGATGTTTAAAGCCTGGGATATTGATTGAAATCCTGCTTTTTTATCACTGCATATCCTGAAATATGTGTAGGATCTAACATCAAGACAGGATAACAAGCTTTTTGAAATTAGGAGCTCATTCAGTTTTTTTTTCTTTTTTTAACATTATAAGCATGGGTAATCACTTATTATGCTATTAAAGTTTTATTGTATAGTTCATACAGCAGCAAGGGATTAGTGTGTGTAGTCAGGATTATCCCCTAATGTCCTCAGTGTTTACAGTCTCATATGTTGTCCCACCCGGACTCCTTTTTGTGTCAGAGAATGAACCGTGGGACTCCGTCAGACACCTGATCCATTACGTTCTGATCCAAACAAAGAAAGCAGCTGTTCTGGCGCGAACCTCGTGAAGACCAAATATTTATCTGGGCTCTGCCTCTGCAGCAGCAGCAACCCTAGTTGATGTCTCTTGAGTTTCCTGTTCCAAAAAAGGGGGCACTGCCACATCCAGAGAGCTGCAGTGATATTGATTTTAGGCTTGGCTTCCGAAAGCAGCCACAGACTAGCTTTGGGATTGGTCTACCACTGTTTGGCCCTGCCAAGGCAGCAGCACTGACATTCCTCTCACAGGTTTGCCTCTGATGTTCTCCTTATCTTTTTTCTCATGCTTTTCTGAGCTTCTTTATTTTCTTCTTCAGTTCTGTTTTTTTTTTCTTTCTTCCACTCAGCAAGTCTAAACTCTTCTTGCAATCCCCAGTGGGGTTTTATCAGCTTGAACTTGGTGGTATTTGTTCAAATCGATTTGGCTTGAGATGTGACTTGTTGTGCCCCCTTGGCACTCATTCTTGCCTTGCTTTCCCACCATCCTCTTCTTGCACTGCCCCGCCTTCTTCTTCTCCTCATCCTCTTCCTCATCTAGAATCTGTAGCAAAGCCAAAAAGCAAGGCGCAACTGACACTGCCAGTCACAGCTCTCAACACGCCTCAATACAAACACACACACAGCTGCAGTCCTGTTGCATCCGCAAAGAGTAAAGAAGGAAAGGCTTTTCATTTAATAATCTGTTTGAATAAGTTAAAGCCAGACAAAGAATTGGGTCACTATTTGACCACACACAACCTCGCCCGTTCTCCTTGCTGCACTTTTGGAGTTACAGACATGCAAAAAAAAAGCTAAGATGTTGCACGAATCTCAGGTTTTCATCCGTGGATTCAGGTTCTCCGATTCTTCTGTCTGGATGTAATCTGAGACTCTACAGGGGCCAAACCGTCTGCTGGAGCACTCTGCTACTCCCCTCTCTCCCTTCATGTTTGGGGTTGTTATCATATCGTAAAAGAGGTCTGTCCGCCTCAGTCCTGATACAGGGTGATATGCATCAGAACGAGCTGAAAAATTCTGAGCAGTTGTGGAGCTAAAAATGCATGCTGAAGTCACTCAGTTTTGTGTACGTTTGTGCCCACACCGACTTTATTTGCAACTTGCACTGGACCATTTCCTCCCCTCCCAGCTGCTCGGCCACGTATACGGCACATGAAATGTCTGGAAATCTGCTATTTCCTGTGTTTCTGAGCAAACTCCTTGGTTCTCCCCAGTCTCGGAGGCGGCATAGGAGGAGAACGAGCTGTTCCGTTCCCAACCTATGACTTATTCCCTGTGTCAAAACAAGTGTAACTAGTTCCATGTAGTTTGCGTCCAATTAAACCCATTAAAGATGTTTAGAAAGTTTTTGATTAAATTTCTGAAAGTTAAATTAGAAGTGGAGAGGGAGCATTTAAAGTTATGATTCCTCACACAGTGCTTGTAGAATTTGATTTGCGTTTTCAAAGTGTAGAAAAAAAAGTGGGGAAAGATATTTAAGCTTACAGACTGCATCTCCTACGCCCTGGTCTAAATGTTGTGCCCGTCCTCTCATCATTGTGTCCAACATCTTTCCGTCTTTACTTCCTGTATTGTACCCTTCTTTAATTTCTTTCTTGGGTTTTTCTTCCACTTTCTTTCTTATGTTCTTCCTTTCTTTGTTTCCAGGTGCCCTAATTCTTTTCCTTCCCTCCTTTTGTTTTCATTTTTCTTATTTCCTTTTTTGATCTTTTCCCTTCCCTCCTTTTTTCTTTCCTTCCTTCTGTCCTTATTTTAGACATATTAACTACACAAATATTAATGGATCTTTTGAAATTACTTCCAAAATAAATTTGTTGCGAGGTTTTGTATACTTAGTATTTTATAAAACATTGTTTTTAAAAGGAAAGTAAAGGAATGAGAATGCTAGAATAATGAGCCTGGAAAGATTCTGAATGTTTTTATTGAAAACTCTGTAAGAATCCCAAAAGATACAAACGCAGCACCCTCGATGAAGGCACTGTTTCTGGTTTAAATAGAAACAGTGTTGTGCCCTATATGTTTATGCTTGTGTTCCCTCTTCTTTCAGGGTACATCCCCAGCTACCTCGAAAAGGATGAGCCATGTGTGGTGTGTGGCGACAAGGCCACAGGGTACCACTACCGCTGCATTACCTGCGAGGGCTGCAAGGTACGCGTCCACAGAGACGCTCACCTCCGACAGTTATCTGTAGCTTCTTTTTTTTGTGTTCATGTTACAGGCCAAGGCTTTTCTCAGTGTAAAAATACAGAAATCTTTACATGCTTAGGAGAGATTATGTTTTGGATGTGATTCACAGTAAGAAAAATCAATAAAAGTTAAAAAAAAAAAAAAAAACTCAAACAGGCTGAAAATGTCTGAGGTTATTTGGATCTTTGGATCAGATACAAGATTTCAGGTACATTTATTCCTTCATGGAAGATAAGACAAAATAACTAAAGCTTGATGTAAGGTTTTTACACCATACTGTGTGTTAACATTTCTCACAAACAAGATCAGCAGGAGGACTGATTGATCCTGACTTTACTGAGCTGTCGTAGGATGTGGGATTTAACTTTTTCACTTTATCCTGTCCTCCATCGCTTTAATTTCTGCCTGCTCTGTTTCCCATCAGGCCTCCACCGTATGTGACCGACTGTCACTCTGCCTGAAGCGTTTATTCATTCATCCGTCTCCCTCTATCTCTGTGTGTGCTTTTCGTTGTACCTGCAGGGTTTCTTTCGTAGGACCATTCAAAAGAACCTCCATCCCACCTACTCCTGCAAATACGATGGCTGCTGCATCATTGACAAGATCACCCGCAACCAGTGCCAGCTGTGTCGCTTTAAGAAGTGCATCTCAGTGGGAATGGCCATGGACTGTAAGTGCAAAGGTTTTTCCACATTCTGTCACTTGACATACATGAACTTCAATGTATTTTTCTGGGATTTTTAATCATGGTAAAGTAGAACAAAACTTAAATAGTTTACACCATCCTGAAAATATCATATTGGGTCCTGAGAAAGACTTGGGACTGGGGCGGAGGTTGACCTTCTACTAGGTCAGTGTCCCTAATTATATGTCCAGAGTTACAATGGAACAGCTTAGATGGAAGCATATTTATGTGTCCAACTGAAAGTTTGTGCAAAGGCATGAAAATAGATGCTTTCCGTTCACTCAGGCTGAGTTATACAAAGGCTTTAATAAAATCTCATGAAACATGAGTTTGTTTGCAGACTTTGAACATATTTAAGGAGTATACATGCTGGTATACATTCAGACAATTGATATTAAAGTTTGGATTGGAAATAAGTAATAAGTGATCTAACTCATATGTTATTGTGGTTGAACTGTGTTTTCTAGTAAAAACTCTACCTTTAAACTTCATGTACATTTAAACTTTTCTTTTTCCCTCCCTAGTGGTCCTGGATGACTCAAAGCGGGTGGCTAAACGGCGCCTTATTGAGGAGAACAGGGAGAAACGCAAAAAGGAGGAGATGGTGAAGTCCCTGCAGACCCGTCCAGAGCCCACTGTGGCCGAGTGGGACCTGATCCGGCTGGTGACGGAGGCCCATCGGCATACCAATGCTCAGGGCGCACAGTGGAAACAAAACCGCAAATTCCTGGTAAGAACACGTTGCTCTGGTTTCCATTTTTGTCCAGATAACTCCACTTTCTTTTAGATGTACAATATTTCATGTTCTGACACTCAAATGCAAAAAAAAAAATATTAATCCAAGACAGTCTCCTCTAAAGGTCGGAGCTTGCTGCGGGGTGGGAGTTTGGCTCTGAAAGTGTTTGAAGGTGCATAAAAGCTGAACGCTTCAGATAATCCTGAGCCAAAACACAAGGTCGTTTTGGCCCGAGTTCGTGGGAGGTGTGAAGCCTTGTAGGACAAACCTGAGAGCAGCAGGAACAAAAGAGTGTGCGTGCACTTGTTTTTGTTACTAATCAAAGCATGAACAGGTTGAGCTCTCTTAGTTACAACAAATATATAATATTTTAGAAGGCTTTCCTGTCTAATAAGGCCAAGAGACCAAAAGCAAATCTTACATTTTGTAAGTTATTCATTTACTCATTTAAATAGACACAGTTCTCCGTAATAATTTTTTAAAAATAAAAATTAATTAATAAAACTTTAAACCACATCGAGTCATGATGCCTATTAATTTTATTCTTAGACTTTACCATCTGTATTTGTGTTCTCTTTTTTATATAGTTTTACATTTTTATCTCATTCATTCACTTTATTTAGAATTTGTTTGCGAAAAAATGTGACTTTTGTATTTGACAGGTGACGGGCCAGCATTTGATTAGTTTATCAGTGAACACAACACACCGAGGCTTCACCAGGTCCTGCTGAGACTGTGAACTCAGCTTATTACATTGATTTGCATCAGTCTCTGTGGATTAAGGTGGTGATAGCATTCTGGTTTGAAAAATTTCCACTTAGAAGAAAAGAGGAACAATTAAAAGTAGAGAGTAATTGAATTAAATTTACTGCTTGGGAAATGAATGCATGATGTTTTCTTGTCCCCAAGAGGTAAATGATACAGATAATTATACAGACAATTATAGGAAGTGAAAATTTTGATTTTTCACTTTCTTATTTCTAAAAGAAAAGTAAAAACAAATAATTACCTTTCTTCTGCTGCTGCTGGAGTGAGTCATGGTTTGCTTTGTCCGCTGTGTGTATGACACCACCTTTTGTCGTGGGGCTGCATGTTGCTGTTGACTCACACATTCAGTGTAAGGGATGTTGTTTCCTGTGAGTCCACTAAGTTGAGTGAGTGAATCAAATCCAACTCATTGGCTGAGTCTGCTATATTTCTGCCGATTCAGGAAATCTCTGACAAGCCACATCCTTCAGTGTGGATGCTGTTTCTGAGTGAAGAAAGCTCAAAGTTAACTGTTTTTCAGTGTTAGTGAGGCCCCCGGCATAAAATATGCTGACTTTGAACATGCTGTCAGGCTCTCGGAAATCTCAAAGTTAAGGTGTTTTCCCTTGAATGCCAACAGAGAAGCTGCTGTTTTATGGAATGCCAGCAACACTAACCACACGAATAGCTTTACTCAGCAGTGTGATATCTGTTTAAAAGGCAAAATAAAGATTACTAGTAGCACTTTCAAACAGCTGGATGCATCCAGAATGAATGTCTATGAAACAAAAACTGTGGGAATAGTTTTTCATTTTAAGTGTTGGATCATCTTGAACACACCATTCTTCTCGGTTTTCTGTTCTATTCTCTGAGCCAAATAAAATATAAAACCTCTCCACAACCCTTCAGCGCACAGAAATCTCCTGTTTTTCACAGGTCCTAAACTTTAAACTGTTGCTCTTAGAAACATTTGCCAAATATTGAATCTGTAGCTCTGTTTTCAGTCTTTGCAATTAGAAACAGAAACTGATCCAATTTAAGGCCCATTGAACATCTGCTTTTAGTTCAGTGCAGATTAAGTAAAAACACTTTTCATACCACAGACCTGCAGGTTCCCAGAGGAGATCTCATCATCCTGTCAGATGTTGTGTGTATAGTGTTTATAATTTTTGGCTTCTAACTGTTATACATCTGTATGTTATTGGGAATTATGTATATTCATACATTTTTTGGTTTTATTCTTGATCCATGATGCCAAATTTTGGCAAAGCACCTTTTATTTATTGAAATGTATTGAACTGTACTCATTGTGAGCAGTTTTAATCACTGTTGGTATGAAACAGACGTACAATAAGCTCATTATGAAAAGAGTTTCCAGAGATAATGTATCTGATAATATGTCAACAGTTCAGCACTTTAATGCTGAAACTGCCATAATAAGGTTCCTCCCCTCCACCTATCAGTAAATCAGTTGAACTTTATTCACACTTAGCTCCATGTATCATGTGCAAGCTGCTAATTTTTATTTCTCTGATTGATTGATTCTTTAATTCATTTGAAGTCCATTTTTTTATTTAATCTTTTGCTCCATCTATGTCCCTTGGGCATAAGCAAGGAGGTCTTGAAGATGGGCAAATAAATATTATGTATTATCTTACATACATTTTTTTGTGTTTTTAACTTCAATAATCTCAATGTATATATAAAAAAAAATTTCATGAATTTTCTGTAACCTTATCATGGGTCAGAAAGTCCCCCAACAGGAATTCACAATTAAGCCTGATGCTGTTGGAACATTTTTAGAATAATATTGAACTGGAGCTTCAGCTTTGTGTTGGAAAATGGGGGGAGTTTTGCAGACAGCGTCAAAAATACTGGGTGGAAAGTAAGTACTGGTATAAATTACTCCTAAACTTCCTAGTGTAGTTTGTTTTGAACACTAATGGATTGTGCTCCCCAACAGCACATAAATCTAGGATTACATTCTGACTCACCGAGCAAGAGGAAACTCTGTGTGAAGGTCACCGTGAGACTCTGGTATTTTTCAGTCTGTAAAATCTGTTAAAACATCTTTTCATTCAAAAGTTGGTTTTGATTTTACAGACTCATGACTGACTTTCTAAAACTTGACTTTCTTTCTCTTCTTCTTTTCATTTGTTTTGTTTTCTTTCTTTTCTTTCTTATTTCCTTCCTTCCTTGTATCATTACCTTTGTTCATCTCTTGTTCTCATTCTTTTTGCTTCCATTCTATTGTTTCCTCTTGCCTTCCTTCTTTTCTCCCTCTTATTTTTTCCTCCCTTCTTTCTCTCATACATTCCATCCTTGGGCCTTTTTGTTTTTCTTTTCCATCATTCCTTCTGTTCTTTCTATCCTTCTGTCTTTACATTCCTTCTTCTTTCTGCCCTCCATCTATCCATCCATCCATGGTCTGTCACTTATCCGGGATCGGGTCGCAGGGGTAGCAGCTTAAGAAGGGAGGCCGAGACTTCCCTCTCCCCAGCCACTTCTTCCAGCTCCTCCGGGGGAATCCCAAGGCGTTTCCAGGCCAGCCGAGAGACATAGTCCCTCCAGTGTATCCTGGGTCTTCCCCCGGGCCTCCTCCCGGTGGGACGTGCCCGGAACACCTCACCAGGGAGGCGTCCAGGAGGCATCCTCACCAGATGCCCGAGCCACCTCAACTGGCTCCTCTCGATGTGGAGGAGCAGCTGCTCTACTCCGAGTCCCTCCCGGATGACCAAGCTTCTCACCTTATCTCTAAGGGAGAGCCCGGCCACGCTACGGAGGAAACCCATTTCGGCCGCTTGTATCCGTGATCTCGTTCTTTCGGTCATGACCCAAACCTCATGACCATAGATGAGGGTAGGAACATAGATCGACCGGTAAATCGAGAGCTTCGCTTTTTGACTCAGCTCCCTCTTCACCATGACAGACCGGTTCAGCGCCCGCTTCACGGCATACGCTGCACCAATCCGCCTGTCGATCTCCCACTCCCTTTTTCCCTCATTCATGAACAAGATCCCGAGATACTTGAACTCCTCCACTTGAGGCAGGACACCCCCCTGACCCGGAGAAGGCACTCTACCCTTTTCCGGCTCAAGACCATGGCCTCGGACTTGGAGGCACTGATTCTCATCCCGGCTGCTTCACACTTGGCTGCGAACTGCTCCAACGGGAGCTGCAGATTACGTCCCGATGAAGCCAACAGGACTACATCATCCGCAAAAAGCAGAGATGCGATCCTAAGGCCACCAAAACGGATCCCCTCAACACCTTGGCTGCGCCTAGAATGGATGGATGGATGGATTTTTTGCATTATTTCTTCTTTCTTCTCATCTTCCTACACTTATGTGCTTTCTTTGCACCTTCATTCTTTCCTTGATTTCTTCCTCTCCCGGTGCTCTTCTCTTTTTCATTCATTCCATTCCATACACGTGTCCTTTCTTCTGACCTTCCACAGTCATAAATTGACGGTGTATTAATAGAGTAGTGTACTTTAAAATGAAATTTGAAAAGTTGAATCTGGAAAAGTGTGGAGTATTTACGGAATTAATGGGTTGGAACCTTGGAGCAGTCCACCTTTTTTTTTATTTTTTTATTTTTATTATTGAAAACAAGATCCAAGAAGAGACAAAGAAGTAAGCTTGCATTCCACATAAATCCTAAAACAGACATTTTCTATTAGTTCTATCGAGGATCCTCAGTTATTTTAGAAATCGGACTGATTTGGAAATAGAAAAGCCCGGTGATTAATCCCCATCAGCTTCCAAAGGTTTTTCCCTGCATTAATCTAGGTAATCTGCAGCGCTTACTATGAAGACTTCTTTTTGCTTATTGCTGACATTTTTCAGGTTCTCCATGCTTTTCTAATCACACTGGGGTTAAGGATGAACTCTGCACAGACAAAAGCCATTAAACAATGTAAAATATGACTGAAAGACTGCGGAAGGAGTGTTATGCTTTCAGTATGTATAACCTGCAGCTGATTCTCCTGCCTCTCCCTTGACAGCTATTTTCTCAACAGTGACATAAAAAAAATTTCATGACCTCCACCTACAAACACTATGCTTAAATTTTTGGCTCTTTCACAGCATCCATCTCTGTCTTCCATGATTGATGACTTACTGTTTACGACGATTATTCTCATGCTTTAGTTTTATCCTGTTCATGGCCGGAGCCCAATTTAAATTAATTGCTATATCTCTGACACATGCATTATTCAGTGGACGGTGACACAATATGTATCATTATCACACCTCAATTTACACAGATTTCTCAATGCAAACCCTTGACTTTCCCCCATTTGTCACATTAGACCTTGAAACGAAAGTGTATTTTATTGAGATTTTATGTGATAGACCAAGATAAAGTGGAGCGTAATTATGAAGAAGAAGGTGAATGATAAATGATACGTGGTTGTCAAATAAATAAATAAATTTTAAAAAACTGGAAAAGTTTAGTTTGCAATTATTTTGAGGTGAGCAATGGATGGAGCTTTGTGAGGCGCACCGCAAAGGCAAACAAAAGTTGCACAATGCTCTTACAGGATCATGATGAAGGTTTTGATCCTTGTAAGGTATGTTTTGACAGATACCTCTGAGAATCAAGATCTTTAAGAATGTCCTCTTCAGGTGTTATTTCTTAAGGGTTGTTTAACACCCTGTGCTTATCACTGCCTTTTTTTCCAATGCAGCCAGAGAAGATTGGCCAATCTCCGGTTGCCCCGACGTCCGACGGAGACAAGGTGGACCTGGAAGCCTTTAGCGAATTCACCAAGATCATCACCCCTGCCATCACCCGAGTAGTCGACTTTGCCAAAAAACTGCCCATGTTCTCTGAGGTGAGGGAAGGTTGATTATTTGGCAACAGCCGACCAGTTCGTGCATAGATGAATGCATCTGTCAGGTTATGTGTGTTTGTAAGTGCTCATCGAAATGTGAGCGTCATAAGTAAAATTTGTCAAGCAGATAATTTAATCTGTCTGAAGTAAAGGCCAATTCATTTCATTGCAGATTTATTCATACCTCTTAAACATTTAAACTGCTATACATTTTGTTTCATTGTGGAATTTTCCATTATAGATCTCCATAACTTCAGAAGTAAAAGAAGGATTTGTGGATCTCGAAAGTTTATTCAAATATCACTTTTTGCTGCAACTGCAGCTGCTAGTCTTTCGGTTATTTCTGTACTACCTTTGCACATTCTCATCGTTTTCAATCTGCTGACGTCAATTTTAAGATCTTAATAAAGATTCTCAGTTTGATATTGATCTGGACTTGTCTGCCTTGATCAGAAGTGTTCTGCTGTGGCTCTGGTTGTATGTTTCGGCTCTGTCAGACTTCATGACTTTCTTTCAAAAAGGATTTTTTTTCTTGTCGCTTTGTATTTGTGAAGCGAACAGACACTTGTATTAGTCAATATTTCCTCCAGCACTGAATTACAGGTAGACACCTCAGGGAACAAGCTTTCTTACATATAATAGTCAGTTTGGGTTATATTAATTAGTAAACCTCTAATAAAGTAGTGACAATACATTATATTATCACTGATTAAAGAGTTATTGTCTGATGCCACATATAGATTTAAATAGGCCGGTGAGTGGGAATTTGTAGCATAATTAGTTACAGATGTGGAGAAGTTGCAACTGTAATTCTGTACAACATTTAGAATAAAAAGTCAAAGGCAGTGATGATGAAACTGCTTTTTTCAGTGTAATTGTGTGTTTAACTGTTTCTTCCTTGATAGATGATACCACTGAAATCAATAAGAAAAATAAACTTATTGTGTTAAATGAGATGAAAATTAAGCTTAGTAGATAGCAATGCCAGAATCTGCCTTGTTTTATCTCAAAATAATAAAAGACACTATAAATTAGGCTGTCTAATCTGATAACGCTGGACTATGGAAAAAAACCTATTTGAGCTGTGAGGCTTCTTCATGCTGCCTGTCTGAAGCCTGAAAGGAAGCACACAGAAACAAAGCCAGTAGTCATTTACTCACTAAAAAAACAGTGATTAATTGCTGCTCCTTTAAATTGACACAGCCATAAATGCATTGTAAGTGTTTGGTTTGAGCTTCAGTTACAAGCCATAATTACAAATTTACAAGACAGATCAAGGCAACAAATGTGAATTAATCTGCTCGGCTGCCAGGAGCAACACAGGGAGAGTAGAGTTCGCACCGGGGTGAGATTAATTCAGTGAACGCATTCTGCACACGTAACGAGATGAGCTTCAGCTGAGAAGGGCTTGCATCCATGTAAATCAGGGTGATTTTGAAATAATCTGTTTATTCATGGAAACAAATACATGCTTGGTATTCATGCATCGTTTTTCTTATGTTCTTGAACCACTTCTTTTACCGTTATCTATTTGTCTCCCTCATTATCTGTTAAACTTTTCTTGATGTTGGGATTTTCTTTTTTTCTTTTTTTTTTGTCATGTGTAACACCAAAACTGAGCCAATTAGGGCATGCCCATACAAGAACACACCTGATCTGAACAATCTTTTCATTTGCCCAAAAATATACTCATGTTATTGTGTTGGTCAGGACAAAGGCATTAGCATTCTTGTCACCATGGATATTATGGACACACTTAGTGACGGTTTTTGACAATGATCAAATCAAATGAGGAAACTTGTTCATTGTAATAAACTTTTTTCCACAACATAAAATGGATGCAGAATATATTTTCACATTTCTATGTTTGCATTGAATGATACATTTTTTTAATTATTATTATTTGATCACCCACCAGCTGCCTTGTGAAGACCAGATCATCTTGTTGAAGGGCTGCTGCATGGAGATCATGTCTTTGCGTGCAGCCATCCGTTATGACCCAGAAAGCGAGACGCTGACGCTGAGCGGGGAGATTGCGGTGAAGCGTGAGCAGCTGAAGAACGGAGGGCTGGGTGTGGTGTCTGATGCCATCTTTGATTTGGGCAAAAGCCTGGCACAGTTCAACCTGGACGACACGGAAGTGGCGCTTCTGCAGGCTGTACTTCTCATGAGCTCAGGTATGCTTAAAGAAAAAAGGCATCTTTCAATTTATAATTTCATGTCAATGGCTTTACATTCCATTGAATGAAACATGCAGTAAATGAAGTCTATCTTAATGCTATTTAAATAAAAATTTCAGTTGTACTTTTTCATGGGAGGTAAAATTTTTAAGCCCACTAAGTACTGCACATAGTGCTTAGAACTAGGTGTTTAAAAACCAGAAACCATCTTTTAAAGGAATGCCTCATGTAAAACTTCCCCAGGGAAAGGGGAACCATGAGTAATTGAAACACACCTTTTGGTCCCCTTTCTTAAAGATTGGGTCCACCGTCCCAGAGCCATTGCCCAGTCCTCCATGTAACAAAAAAGAGGCTTGTCAACCAGGCCAATAATGCCCAGAGTCTTCACCATCTCAGGATGAATGCTCTGCACTCGTGCTGATGAGGAGCTGTCCGCTACTAACTGAGTCATATAGAGAAAGTAAATTTTGAACTTGGAAAATTTGCTTCTTCTATTAAGGCTAAGGGGACTGGATTAAGGAGCTCCTCAAAGTTATCCTTACTTTACCCAACAAGGTCCTTTGTGTGGGTCAGCAGTTCAAACCCCATGCTAAACAAGACATAGGGAATAACCTAAGCTTTCTTCTCTGAGTCACTTCCAGAACTTCCTTGAGACCAACCAAAGGTCCGTCCCCATAGCTTCTCTCAATTGCTCCCACCCCTACATTTTTTCTCATGCATGAACAAAGGCATTCATTATCTGCCAACAAGATTGTCAGTTCTGCTATATTGTCAATGAACTTTTTTTTTTTTGTTTTGTTTTGTTTTGTATACTATAGCATTATTGAGTAAAATATGTGTGCACCTGTTCCTGGCTTTCTCAATGATTTATTGCTGTAGCCACACATCATCATAACAAATCAAGAAAACACTACCAAGTTCAGAGCTTACTAAATGTTCCTTTGTTGACAGATCGCTCAGGCCTGACGTCTGTGGACAAGATAGAGAAGTGCCAGGAGACATACCTGCTGGCATTTGAGCACTACATCAACTACCGCAAGCACAACATTCCCCACTTCTGGCCCAAACTCCTGATGAAGGTGACGGACCTGCGGATGATCGGAGCGTGCCACGCCAGCCGTTTCCTTCACATGAAGGTGGAGTGTCCCAACGAACTGTTTCCGCCGCTTTTCCTCGAAGTCTTTGAGGAACAGGAAGTGTGATACGTGCAGACGCCAGCGTGTGCAATGCGAAACAGAAAACAGGAGACGGGCTAAGCCACAGAGACGCATGGAGAGTCTCATCGGCAGGAATTTGCGTTTCTCCAACATCAAATTCACAGTTTGTGGTTACAAAGAAACTGGATATAACCGGAAAGACACACACCAGCAACGGGAGAATGGAACAAGAACCTCCTCCCTCTCTTTCGTACACCATCTCCTGTTTAAACATCCATGTGGGGGCCCTTCTGTCTGAGCAAGCTGTTTTATCCAGAAAGAGTTGTTGCCATTTGCCAAGACACATCCACAACCGCATAAAAACACTCACACACAGAGCCACAGCTTGTTTCACCTCAGTTCTTCAGGGCAGCATTGTTTGTGGGGCTCAGGTTCCCCTCCTTGTTTCCTTTTTTTTTATGCTTCTCGCAGTGCTCACGTTTTGAAGCAGCATCAGAGCTGGTTGGGATCTTTCAGTATTATTTCTGAATAAGTGTTAAAACAGTAGTTCAGAAAACACAGCGTCATTTCTCACAGTCATGTGAGCAATCAGCAAACACTGCAAGCTAAAATTTTCTTTCTTTCTTTTTTTTTTTTTTACATTTTTTTGGTGTGCAATGGCGCCGATGGAAGCAAAAGCAACCGGACTCGGCTGCCAGGTAATCAACTCAATCTGAGCCGTTACTGCTGTCTTGTTGTTTTGTTTTGGAGCTGCTCCTCCTCTAAGATCCCACTGAAACAGGTGCTATATTTATATAAAAAAGGCTAGTCCATTTCGATGAAAATGTTCTGTCAGCCTTTAAAAAGGGGGCAGACTGTATCTACTTTTTTTTTTTTTTTTGTCATTGGACCGGCTCCTGTGACTCATACACACACAATCAGACATACATACATACATTCATACATACATATGTGCAGGCAGTCACTGCTTGTGCAGCTGTCACACCGTTGTATGAATGACAATGAAGCGCTTCTCTCTCCAAGGAGTTACGACTCTGAAAGAAGGAAAGGAAAAACGAGATGGGAGGAGGGAGAGATTCCCTTTGAGAAGCAGAAAGAGGAGGAACGGAGGCAGGGAGAGGAAATGCGGTGTAATACCCGGACTGGGGTCAGAAGTAAATCTTCTACGCCCTGTCTGCCTCTGTCTTCATTTGACACACACATTTATATGAAAACACACAACTTCACCTCAGAGTAACATAAATGCCTCATTTTACTGTACACACTGCACGACAGTGTTGATTTAAAGCCCTAATCCGTAGGGTTTCTACAGAGTCCTCTCCTCATGGACTCAGCTCAGTGTGGCCCCTCCAGGCTTCCATACACACTTGCCTTTTTTAGAAAAAAAAAAAAGAAGAAGAAGAAATAAATCTATGGGAGTCACTGAGAGTAGGCAAAAAGGCCAAGAAGGCTACCATTTACCTCAAATGCGGACACACCCCGAGGATGGGGCGGCCATGCCGCCCCACGGTGTCAGGCACTACCTCACCTCTGTGGACACAGGGCAGCTGCCCACAGCCAGACATACACCGTTCAACTGGTTTCATATGTGGACTAACACAAAAGTTCAGACTTTTCATTTTGTTGTTGTTGTTTTGCATAGCGGCACAAAAACACTCAAAGAACACACACAGACACACATTTAACTCTCACTTGGTTCTAATGAAAAACCGTACTAAAAGACAGGAGGGCCGACCACCCTTCCCCACCCTGCAGGGGGGGAGTGGTACCCATCACATTCGGATCATCTCGTGTTCTGTTATTTGGGACCAAGCGTCATCCTTTCACCCCCTTCTGTAAAAACAGAAACTGACTCACAGGAGCAAACAGTGAATGGTGGGCACCCCCAGCTTAGGCCACCTCAGAGAGCAAGCAAGAGGAGCAGACAAGCCACAGCAAGCAAGCGCCCATGATGGCCTCCCCCACTGAATTAGCACGCAGAGACCGGGTGTCTGCAAACGAGTGACTTTCCACAGCTCGCCCATGATTTCTGCCACTGGATATAGAACAAAACAGGATTTACAATCATGGAAAAAAGAAAGTTTCTAACAAGGTCACTGTCATTTTAATTTCAAAATTTGCACCAGCCACTCAAGACATTTGAGAGGCTTTAAATAGTTCATAGTCCTAAGCGCCCTTTTCTGCTATAGTGACACACAAAAAACAAAAAGTTTTTTTTTATGAGCATAGTTCCAGGTCAGTTTCTCCTATTTGTACTATTTTGTGCCTATGCATAGTTTTATTTCCCCTTCCTATTTAAATTTGGTGTTTTTAAACTAAACATAACCGTGAACTTAATCACTTTGTTTCTATTGGTATTTAAAGTGTAAATGTGAAATATAGAGAAGATGATATTTAAAATCTGTAAATCTAAAAGTGCTAAAAGTCTTAACATTTAATTTAAGCGTGTGTTGCAAGATTTTAACAAGTTGAATTTTATGAAATATAACATTTTGACATTTGTCCAGTGACCAGTGTTGATTTCCACCTTTGATCAGTACAATGATAGAAAAAAAGCTTCATTAACTTATCAACTGTAGGATTTATTCGTTTTTCTCATCACTGTAGATTACCCTCCACTTTTCATTGCAGCAAAATATTCCCTGTTGAGTTTGGTGTCTCTGTCCCATTGAGTCCCGTTGAACTCAACGGGACAGCTGAAGCCATGCTTCGGACAGAATAATTCTTATTTCACTCTACAATACATTGTTTTATAGAGGAATATATGATCAAGCTGCCTTTTTACTGACGCAGCATATCGAGGCCAAATCATCCCCCTTCCACCACTGTGCTTGTCAGTTGGTGAAAGATTTTGTTCCTGAAGTTTTTCAATCTATTGCCGACCACGAACCCCAAGTCATATCACTGAAATTTTATATTACTATAAAATTTAACATTTAGCATGCTTACTGGGTTTTCACAGTTCCTATGAGTATTGCATGTTTTCATTTTGGGGCGGAATTTGGTTTTAACTTTGGATAGTTTACAAGTTTAAATCATGTTCATAAACTCAGAGTAGAATGTTCAAAAATGGCCTTATAGCCATCCCTACATTGGCGTCACCAACAGGTCCTTCCATAAACTCTTTGCTGATGTCTTTCTACCTTGACATTGTGCCTAGCCCACTAATGTTTGACTTCCAACCAGCTAACTATCAGAACTCCCATTTTGAAGAAGCTTCTGGGTCACACTTGGTGAATTGATTTCTACTAGACTTACTTTTAAATCCCGTGGCAACAAAGGTGGAATTTCTTCTTGTCATGTTTGTAATCAAATGTCTTATGTATCCCAGTTCTTGTCACTATACTAGTAATGTGTAAAACATCCATGGCAGACATCATACATGAGGCAGCTGAATGACTATTAAAGATTACAGCATCTGTTATAAAAGTCCACTCTGTTCCTTCGATTTTGGGTCCATGCCAAATCTGGGTTCCCCTCCTAGAAAAGAATCAGTTCTATTTAAATGTCAAGCAGCAGTCCTGTACATAATGGACAACTCACATGCAGATGGATAAGCATCCGCAATGGGAAGTTAAAGAGGACCTGGAATGTTGCTCCTTAAGCACATCAGCAGCTTCTAGGATTCATCACTTCTCCTGCTCTGCCATCCTCACGGCCTTCCTTGGAGTTGAGCTCAAGCCGCCATTACATCCCCATTCAGCCAGGCTAGTGGGAGTTTTTGCACTACTGGAGCGGTCCTCACTTTCACCCTTTCCTTTTCAAAGTTTTATCTGTACACATTTGTTGGCCCAACTCACCCCAAAATGAGAATCTTTGACCACTCTGTATAACAGAGGCTGACAGCCACAGTGGCCTCAGGCTCAAACCTTTCCTGTTGTCAGCGTCACGCCGACAGCCCAGAAATAAACGGGAGGGGGTTGTGAGAGACCCCTGAATGGGAGGGTTTGGAGGGCTGTGTAGCACTTATCGTCTTCTCATTATCATCATCATTACATTTCAGATCTGGGGCCCTCCAAATCATTTTTCCTCCTCTTCTTAACCTTGGTGTTCCCCCACGGGTTTGGCCAAGAATCGCTGACACCAAACAGGATTCAGGCCTCTCCACCTTGTGAGATAAGGCTGGCCATAACCGCCTTTCAGAGAGGCGCCGCTGATTGAATGTGAACAGCAAAGCAGTAGAGACAAGATCAAGAGATTTGAAGACACAAGGAAGCAAAAGAAAACAAAATGCCATTATTAACTTGGATTAAAGTGGGAATTGTGCATGGGGAAATGTTGGATATGCAGTGTCCCCTCCAATTTAGGTGCCCCAACCTCTTCTCCCACACCAGCCGAGGACCCAAAATGAACCCCCCACCCCACCTCCTCCTCTAAGTTCCAGTCGGAAATTTTAATACTGTGGGGGTCGGAAAAGATATCCCACATTCCAGAGATTGAGGTTTGGATCACCTCTTTGTTAAACAACTGAAAGAGGAGTGTAAGAAATCTGATGTCCTTTTGTTGAGCTGACTGGGTTTTTGTGTGTAACTGAGGGGGTTAAATGCTGCTTTTCCTTAAGGGACAAAATAAAATCTGAAATGATATGAATCCATGAAACAAAATTAAAAAAGAGAGGACTTTAAAAAAAGACTCCTAAACAGAATTATTGGAGATTTTCTTTTTCCTTGTTTTCGTATATTTCTTTGTATTTTGATGCTTTAACTGCTCCGTGTAAAAGAGAGGAAAAAGAAAATGACTGTAGTCACTTTTTGACCATGTGTGCAGTGTAACATTGGAGAAATTTTACTTCTTTTGCCCACATCTGTCTTTTGTGTTGAGAAGCCAACTGATGTGTTTTGTCTAGTGTCTCTCCAGTTGTTTGTCCTCTTTTATCAGAGGAGGAACTTAAAACCAACAAAACAGGAGTTGCTTTTTTTTTTTATACGTATATATATTTCTCTTTTTGTAATGGAATACAACAGAAAATAATGCAACCTTAAACTGAAAACAGAAAAAAACTGAAACACAAGCCTGTCATACCTCACGCAACACAAAACTCATATGAACTTGGGAGGCGTCGTGTTTTGCAGGCACATGTAAAATTGCAGAGATACATATAAACTAAAAAGGAACAGGGAGTTACGTATTGGGCCTGTGTGTTTGCATCCGTGTACAAGTTCAGCTCAATAAATTAGATTATTATTGCAAAGTTAATTGATTTCAGTAATTCAATTCAAAAGAGAAAATCATGTAGGACTTCTTGCACACATCAATAAATTTCAAATATTTATTTCTGAGTTAATGTTTAGGAATATGGCTCAAGCAAAAAAAACAAAAACACATCCAGTTTTTCTGGAGAAAAAAATTTACGTTGGGGGGGGGAATCTCGTGCCAATATGTTATGGTCTACAGAATCATGGGAAAGACTACTGACTGGATAGCTGACAGTATAATCATCGACAGGCTCTACAAGCAGGGTAAGCTATGAAGGAATACTGTATCCATACAGGCATCATGGACTCATACAAAATGAAAGTCATAGGCTGAGGCTGAAGCAGCTTATTACTGTACTATTATTATTATTATTATACTTGGTCAGGGCTTATTTTGCATGAAATGCAAAAAGATTTAGCTCGTTATTCGCATATTCACCAATTCAGAATTTTCTGTAGAACACAATTTCTTTGCAGAAAATCCGCCTATTCGCCATTTTGGCCATCTTTTTTTTTTTTTTTTTTTACAAAAATGCAGCTTAGGAGCAAGGCTTCTTGACACTGTTGGCTGGTATTTACAAAGCAGCCAATCCAGGAGTAGTATTTATTTTTCTTGCCGTCGTTTGGCTATACCCTGAAGTACAGAGACAAGATAGAGTTTAGAAATTGGCTCCTGTGGAAGTACTAAGACAGTTTCCACTGTGTGTATTATTGCATATTAAGGTATACTTGGTGTTTGGTGTAAAATAGTTAGTTTCAGGAATTTTTACCAAGGGCTTTTAAGTATTTCAGGATTTATCTATTTGCAGGTGGTTATGGCCCCTTACTGTTGACATAACAGCTAGAAAACAAGATTAGCTTCTCCAAAGTTCTCTAAATTATATTCAAACTTTGTCCCTCCACTGAACCTTTTATTATTAAGCTTGGTTGAAACACTCTTAGCATCCACTTTTTTTTAGCTATGGCTTTTTGTTGCTCTTGCAGAAGATGTCCGTCACTTTCTGCTGCTCAACTATCAAGTCTTGAGTCTTTCAAATAATTGTGTTGACCATAACATGGCCATAAAATGACATCCTGTTTAAGTGGTATTATATTTTTCTAAGAAACATAATTTGAGGTTTTCATTAATTGTAAGCTATAATCAACAAACTGTCTCTATATGCAATACATCTATAAAATGAGTTTTACTCAAACAGAATTACTGAAAAGAATTTACTTTTCTATGATATTCTACATTATTGAGAAGCATCTGTTGGTTTTTCCTCAAAGTTTGGGGCCCTCTTATTGATTTGGATCTCAGATGAACCCAAGGACATGCTTTGCTAAAATCACTCAGCACTTCTCTGACTGTGTTGTAGATCATGACTTAAAAAAAATGTGAACGGCCCAGAGACTGAGGGATGTTTGCTTCTATAATGGCTGATTGTTTTATGGAACTGAATGTAGCTGAAAGAGGTGGGCACTGGACCTTAACCTGGCACCCACAACCCAGCTTCCACTCACCAGCAGAGAGGATAGTGGTGTCACACAGACATTAGGGGGGGGGGGGGGGGGGGACTGAAAGGATATATTGCCCGTTTGCAAGGTGCAATACTATGTACTTTTGTATGTTTTCGGTTTGGATTTAGTTTTTGTTTACTTTTTACTTTTTCAGGAGTGGGGAGGGGGAACATGATCAATGATGTAAATACAAAACCATACAAAAACACTCAAGATTCATTATAAAAAGTCAACTTTACCGCTCCATCCCATTGTCATGTAAGTGAAGACAACAAAAGAAGCGAAGAAATGTGTAATGTTTGTTACAACTTTTTATGTGTGCACGCTCTCACATGTGCATGCAGGTCCATAATCAGAAGTGCCCCTTGACATTAATCATAACCCCCTGTGCCTCGTCTTGTTTGCAAAGAGATAAAAGCCTATACCCTCTGTAGTCTCATGACGACATGAAGCGCTACACGTGTGGCTGTGGGTTTTTGTGTGTGCGTGCTCAGATACTGTCCTTTAAAACTGATGATGCGAGTGGCGACAGCAGCTCAGTTAGCTGCAGGAAAGGAAAGAGGTACACTTGGACTCTTTGTCTAGCATGTATCTCAGCTAACCCAGCTGCTAAGCTCTCACATTGTTGTCATCAAAGTGTAAAATGGATCTGACAATTTGTCCAAAGCATCGTTGGGTTCCTAAGCTAGCTTGGAAATGTTGCAACATCAACTTATACCTGCCCCAGTGACACTAATATTTTAAAATTCTATTGGTTTATCTACATGTGGTTCTGGGAGAATTTTTTTTCCCCAAAATTGAATGTCTATTCTGCCCTTGATGCATAAAATGGCGTGTAAATGGGGTCTTAGATGATGACAACAGTTTGAACTTTGTTCCAATGTTTCATTCAAGGGTAAAATTTTTGCTCTGTTTTAACTACAGATGCACCAATCAGTCTTTTCCTGGCCGCTACTGATATCCTGTTCCCAGATCTGTTTATTTGCATTGCACCAGTTCACAACAAATGTCATATCAAGGAAGTTTGAAATCAAAACTGATTAGAAATATAATCAGTTCAATATGATCCAATCAGATGAACAGATTGCAATTAAATTAAATTGCAATTCCAGTTCCATCCTACTTATAACACAATGCACTCAAGTTTTTAATGCCAATTTGCTAAGTTATTCTTTAAGGACCCACAGTTCTCTTGTATCTGACACAAAAGGAATTATAAAAGTTATAACTTTTATAAAAGTTATAAAAGTTATGGATACGTAGTCAGTTATGGATACGTAGTCAGTACGTATCCATAACGTACTGACTACGTTATGGATACTGACGGTAGTCAGTAACTATATTGTCGGTATCCTTACCGTTGACGGGTTAAGTAAATAGGTCACGGGAAAACTGGCCGTTTGATTGGTGCTTCTTCATCCACAGACCACTTACCAAGCTCAAAATGAGCTTTTCTAGGCTGATTTTGAGTAACTTTAAATCCAGCCTCAACTAATTTTGAGCTGTTCTCACATGTTGATGCTTTGGACAAAGGTGAAGATCGTCTGTAATGTCATTTGTTTTTTGTTTTTTTTTCTTATTGGTTGTGTTTGGTTACCTGCCCCTCCCCCTATGCCAAATATAGTTTGTTGAGACATGCAAACAGCAAGATGTCTATGCAATCTCCCCTCCTAAATCTTTTTCCCAAAAAAGAAAGACAAGCTCACTGTAACAACTAGCCGGTCTGACTAATTAAAATCAAATTTGGCCTGGCTTGAATTCCAGAGGCTCTTTGCATGACCCAAAAACCCTTGCTGCTCTTGTGTGGGCACATATCTGACTGCTCAGCGGAGCTGGCCTTCCCGCCCAGCTTTTTTGGCCAGTCCAAAGGCACAGGAGCTCTTTCTAGCAGTCTATATCCCACAGAAGTAGGCGGGGTTCATTGGGATGTTGTGGAAAACAAGGATTCAACAAGATGTGCTGTTTTCTGTGAATTGCTCAGAGTGTGATGCGTGAGTCTAAGTGTACGCGTGCATGCTTGGATTCTGCTCATGCTTCCTTAATGGGATCGGTGCATCACAAAACTTAGATTTTAAAATTAGGACTAGCAGCTAAATTTAATCCTATTTGCTGCCTTAATATGCTATCACTTAGTCAATGTACTGTTAGTTCTTAGATTTGTGCTTTAGCTTATGTGTACTAAAACCTTAATGCTTTTGATTCTGAATCAGTTTCACTTACGTAGATATAAAGAATGTTCACGTTTTTGAGATGAAGATTTGAAACCAACCCGATTTAGCTTTAAATTAGCACTTAACTTAAAGAGCACTTTGAATGGCCCAAACACAATAAAAAGGGAAAAGTCTTTGTGGTAATTCTCAAAATGTACATATTTATAAATTGCATATAAGGTTATGTATATTTAAAAGAAATTTAACCCCAAAAAGAAGGGAAAAAAATTAAAAGAATTATTTAAACTTTACTATAATTTATAATGACGTGCAATAACTCATTGAGTTTCACATCTAATCAGAAAGTTCTTCACACATTTGTGGGGATCAATGCACCTTTCCATGAGAGCACCAGCAAGACCCAATCAGCATGCACGCACACACAACCACAAATGACTTTTTGTTACTGGGTAAAGTTATTGAAGGATTCTCTCAGGTAAAAAAAAAAGAACATTTTCTAATAAATGATGGTGAACATTAGATCGGAAACCCTTGTTATTCGTCTTTTTGGCCTCCCAATGTGCAGTTGTGCATTGTCTGTTTTTTGTCCTGGATGGGTTTCTAGAAGAAAATTAATTTTAACCAAGGTTACCAAACACTTAAGTTTCCAAGTTTAGACCCAGTGAAAATGAGTGACGCTCACCTGGTTTTGGTAGATGAGGAGGTGTGAGTGTTTTCAATCCTTGTTGGGTTGGAGTTTGTGCTGCTATTGAAGCCCACCTCTCTCATATCAGGAAAAAGGAATATCCAAAAAAATGTTATAAGCAATCTGGCCTTTTCTCTTTATTGCTGGTCTTTGTTTTGTTTTTCAAAATTTAATGTAAAAAGAATATAATTTTGCTGAAAATTATGATTGGTTTGAATAATGACATTTTCACTGTGGTGGAGTATTGTTTTTTTTTTTTTTTTTTTTTTTTATCTTTTCAGACACGACACTTTAAGTTTATTATGTTTAGGCTCTAAAAAGTATCCATGTAGAAAAATAAAAGTTATTAGATTATATTAATTTATAAATAAGGACACAAATAAATATATTTCCTTGAACATGTTAATTTTCAAATTAACCGTAACACTTCTTTTTAATCATTGTGTATTATTATTTAGATTTTTCCCTGTACGTTAAAGACGCAAGTGGAAAATTTATAGATTTATGATTTTAAAAAAATAAAATGGATCAGTTATATGTCTCTAAAAACATCATTTTACTCTAACTAATGATTACATTTACCATTTCTTTTTAATAATCCTTACATTCTTAGTCTTTTGTAGTCGCGGGGTTATATTTTATGTTTTGTGTTTCTAACACGATGCTTAACATTTCCAGGTAAGTAAATGCTGCACTATGCAGTATCTCACATACTGGATAGATTTTGACTTTTCTCAAAACCAGGCTATGCAAACTTACTGTTCTTTTATTATTATTATTTTTTTTTTTACACTTGCTCCCTTTTATAGTCAAAGTCTCTGCAGCCATAAATAACACTCTCTCGTGTTGAGGCTGGACGTACAGAAGCACATGACTCCCATCTCAAACTCAGCGTCAGTCTTCGTCAGTGTGGAGGTGAAGGAACCTGACCCAACCCCCGACACACACACACACACACCCCACACACCCCTATCCATCTGATGACGACATGATGCTCTCAACTGATGGAATAAAGAAAGGCCTTGCATGTGTAAAACCGTGCATGGAAATGTCTTTGTGGGAGAATTGAGTTGTGTGTAAGAAGAATTGTCAGTGCTTTGTTGTCCAATGGCATGTCTTGGTTGACCTGCTTCACTTTTTCTTCAAACCCATCAAAAAGCACCTTTTAAGGCTTCAGTGAGTGTAGAACAGACATTTGTCCTGTCCCAGACCAGTATTATTCCTTCAGATGTATTTATCACAGTGACAGGCAGACGATTATGAAGAAAAAGGAAAAGAAAAAGGGTGGGAGGGAGGAGGGGCTTGGGAATCATTCCTCATCTTCGGCAAGATTGCAAGGTTGAGAAAAATGACTTTCAAGGAAATAACAGAAAATAGATACTTCAAAAGAGAAACTTCAGCAGCTTTAATCAACAAAAGTTGTGTTACTACAGAATAAGGGAAATCACTGGCACAGATGACGAGTTTGGATTTTTGTAATTCACTGCAAACGTTTACATTATTGATTGCTTTAATCGCCCTCATCCCTCATCATTTTCCTACAATTTGTTTCAGAGTACGGCAGGTGATTTATTCTAAAATCTGCACTTTTCAGAAGGAAGATTCAGGTGCTACATTGAATCCACAAACTGGGCATAAAAACAAGTTGAGAACATTAAAACTCAAAGTAAAATTGTTTTAGTCGTGCTGAGTATCACAAGAGTTTGCTGGTCAGTCAAACACAGTGATATTGTGATAATTAAATCCTTAAACCTTTGGAAATGTGAGCAGGTACCAAATCTGGTAATTGCATTTCCTGAGAGTTTGTGACCAGAAGGAATCACTGTGTTCGATATCATCTTTTTTTTTCTTCTTTTGACTCAACTTTCCACTAGTGTTCAGGTGTAGCTGTCTGTTGAAAGTCAGCTCCTTTAGCAATGAGTTTTTGTAGTTTCATGATTAATATGTAATCGAATTTTTAGAGAAGTGGAATTTATTTTATTTTTACTCGCATGAACCCATATAAACATCAAGATTTACAGAAATAAGCCCTTGAATTCTATCACTGTGTGTGTGTAAATCTACCTAATCACTTTTTGGACTCAATTACTGAAATAGACTTGATGATCTAAATTATTGACAGAGCCGCTAATATCAATATTGGTGGCTATGACATGGATTAAAAGTCATGAAAATACAGGGGCAAGTAGGGAAATGTTTTTGCTGCTCAGATCATCTGCATAAATATTTATAGTCAAAGGGTTTTATGGAGAAGTGAGTTGAGAGTGTGCAGATTTTAGCTGAAAGTTTAGTAGTGGTTAGAAGTTAGAAAGGTGAAGTGTCGAGCTTGGGAAAGAGATTTGTTTTAGGAAAGATGTACAATGTACCGTATGTCAATTTTTTTATTTTTATTTTAATCTTCAGATAATTAAATGGCCTCAAAGGGTGCTTATCATTCTTTCATTGTGGTTCAACCTGTTTCCTACTCCGCCAAATGCCCACAATCACATTACACATCCTCTTACTTACATGCACGAACCTATTGTGAAATCAAAAGCATTGCTCGCTTCTCAGCAACTTGCTGTAAAGGTATTCACATCTCTGAAACGTCAGTGTGTTTCACGTACATACAAGTAAAATCCGGTGCAATCAAGGCTAACCACTTAAACCGACAGATCTGGGAGCAATGTCTTTGCTCACTGCTGCATGCACATAAAACTCTGCATGTCTATATCAGAAAGCTGGAGTGCACAAGTACAATATGTCTTTTATGCAGCAATTAGTGTGAGGTAATGCTTCTACTGAATTCCGGTGGTGCTATTATTTTTTTTTTGCCAACAACTGAGTTAATTGTGTCTTTATTGATTGATTTAAGTATTATTACTATGCAATGGGTTTTCCTCATTCAAAATGAAGATGCTAATTTTAAGCTGTGTTTTTACAAAGCTGAAAAGCGGCACCCTTTGTGTTACATTTCTTTCTCTGACTTTTTCTTTTTTTTTTTTACTAAAGGATCTTGTTCGGACTGCTTGCAGCAGTAACAAATCACAAATACTGACAGTTCTAATTACATTTTGCAAAGAAAACAGAGCTTACTTTTAGTCGTCATAGCTGCACATTGACTGCTGTGGCTGCTGGAGACGCTATGATGAGTTCTGCAGACTCACGTGTATCTTGTTTTGCATATCTGGAAAGTGCAAGAAACAAGACGTTAGATGGATTACTTATTTATACTGATGCTTTACAGACCTATCAAACTATGTTTTTTATTGCTTTTGATGGACAAAATCCAGAAAATCAAGAAAAAAAATCTTGGTGCAAAATAAAATAAAGTTAATGTAAATTTGTCCTACAATGGCATCTGAAATTTGGCTTTTTTTTTTTCTGTTTGTCTTTTAATTTGTCAGGTTGTAGCTTAAAAGAATAACCTTATTGTCAATTTTTCATTTTTGTTGTTTAATCAGCCACCCTGAAAATTAAGATGCATAAATTTTAATGTACCTTTCTGAGCCTTTATGCAGCACCAAACCTTGCCTCTGTGCCTCCTAGCTTCCTAGCCATTTATGATGTGAAGATGCAGTAATTTAATGATGTTTTTACCAGAGAGCTTGGTGTCTCTGGAAATAATATTCAACCTTGTGTTGCTCTGTCTTGTGGCAGCCAGCTCGGCCACCCATTGTCAGTGTGAATCTTTGCCAGGTCTTAAGCGAAATGCCAAGTTCCTGTCTCTGTAGCAGTTTGTCAACCTGTCGTAAAGGAGGAATCTGATGACTTGCATCCTGTGGAATAACATTTTTCCTTTAGATATATGTTGCATTAAATGAAGGACTAAACTATCAAGAAACAAAACGGCCATTGAGGTTAACCTGAAAGCTTTGGAGTGTAGCAAAAAGGGGGGAGGAATCCACGTAAAGAATCTCTGAAGTTAATGCAAGTGAAACAGTGTTTTAGTAAGAGGATAAACTACATACCCTCTGTTCCCATTCGACAACTGGTGCTAGAGCTGGATTTTACCTTACATTACTGTGAAAAATCAATAAAACATTTAAGAAGTGATTTGGTTTTCAAATCCAGATAACCAGCATGGTGCCACATCATCATATTATTTAAAGATTCTCTGTATGTAAATGTCTGATCCTCCATCTGTTGTATTCTGAATTTCTTGGAGGACGTTACTACAGGAAGGCAATTTATCTACTAAGGTCAAGTGATTTTTTTTTTTTTTTCCAAGAACTTTGGGCCTCACTGTTAAGACACAATGTTTGGAGCAGGATTTACTACAGCAATGAAATGATATCAAAATGCCAGCAGCGTTTTCATGAACAGATGTGGAGACAATCTTTACGGCGGTCATCAGCGCAGTTCTATGCAGCACAAAAAAACTAGAACATAAAACACGAGGAACTTGTTTCACCCTTTTTGCCAATGTCTACAGAATGAAAAATTGGATTAGTTGTTGGTCTCCCATTTCTGTTGAGTTGTCTTTCAGAGAGCACCAGTTTTTTCTGTCTGACAGTCTGTCCTTGCACCAGTGAAAACAGACCAGTCACATTTAGGAATCCAATTACCGTACACCAAATGAAAGCTCTTTATAATGCCAATGGTATTTTAAAAGATGCTAAGCAATCAGTGGCACCAATTTTCCCAGTAAAACAAAATAAATAAAATAATAATGATTAATAAAAACGTAAGTGAGAACTAAAAGCTTTTTGAATGGTTGACAGTTATTTTGCTACTGATCTATGCTATAGTCTGATTTAAAATATTTGTTGTACATTTGTCATTTTTGGTTTACTTTTAATCCCACTTCACAACTTTACTCCATTAGGTTGAGCTGAAGGAACATGACCAGTTTGTTAGAGGTTACATACATCATTTTAAGTCACATAACAAATACCAAATAACATTTCTTGTGAGACTTAAATAGGCTAATGTTTGCTTAAGTAAATGATCTCTAATGAGGAGAACGTAACTCAATAACAACAGACTGACGTCGACCTTGTTATTCAGCATAATGATATTATTTCTTCCTGTAGATAAGGTTCAGTAAAGTCAGAACCGGGTCTTCGTAAACTTCAAAACAGTGAGGCTCCTTCTAGTTTGTTCTCTGGTCCAATAAATTAGCTCCTAACTTTTGACCCAGGATTTGGTTAAAACTACTGCTTCTATCCCAACAGCATAAACCCAACCTTTGAGAGAATTATTAATAATTTAGAATTTTTCACACCTGCATGAAGTCCAAAGCAGACTTCAGAGGCTGTTCTCTTTTGCAAGGTTGTACAATTACTTAACTTTGTTCTTACTGTTGTTGTTGAGCAGAAACTTATGTGTTATAATATAAAGGTTGTGTGCAGCAGTACACAACCTTCCCATCTGCTGGGAATGAGACAACTGTGACTCAGTTTGTAGATTAGTCATTCTGCACTTGAACATTAGTGAAGTCTCTATAAAAAGTCCTGGCTAGAAAGAACTTTGTTCTTGCAGCCTTGGGTAAAAACACATTTCTCAGTTCTTGCAGTGCATGTACTGGCTTTAGGAGGTCTCTAAAAACTTTGTTGGAGATCAGAATTAATTCCATGCTTCTTTCAAAAAATAGTACTCCATCTTCCCCGGACAGAATTTTTATGGTGGGTTTGGAAATAGGCTCAAAAACTAGCTGCCTATTGGATTGCCCAGAAGTTGTATAATATCTCCGTAGTAACAGCCTACAGACTTGATGGAGAACAATTTTGAGTGAAAACCAGGATCCGTATGTTCTCTACCTAAGTTGTGGAATTTGAATGGATTTTCTTAATTCCAATTTAGGATCAACACAAATAAGTCGCCTAACAGATTTGACTGATATGGGTTTTATCATCAAAGCTAAAATTGGTCTGCCTTCAAAATCAATATTGGGCCCACATACACAACCTGGCTGGGTCCAGATTGCTTTCTTTCAAAAATACAAATCATTTTTAGTCAGAAAACAAACAGTTTTCAGATAAATTGCCATAACAGAGACAAACCCTGCAAACTCAGCATTTTAAACAATCTAATTAAACCTTATGGGAGAATTTCAGTCATTAAGGGCATGTTTGTAAACATCACTGCCTCATATACAGTCTATTTATGCTATACTAGTACAGGCCATTTACCATATGGAATGAAATAAACATCTCGTTTGAAATTCTTACTGATATAAACCACTTTGATTGCACTATGCAAAAGGATTAGAAGAAGATGGGTTAAAGAGGCAGGAGCAGCGTGACCATTAACTGTGGAAATGTTAAAAATATTTTAACATTAACTGTGGAAATGTTAAAAATATTTTCTTCTGCCTGTTCTGCTCTGGTCTATTACCAGATTATGGGCATATTTTTCCCTACTTATCACTCAGAAATCCGGTAAATTTACCTTCAATCTTTAGTCTGGCGTTTGCTTTTATTTGTCCCAGACAATAAGCAGTCTGTGCATATTTTTAGACCCAATCCTTTTAATTCTTTTTCTTTGTTTGTGCTTCTCGGTTTTTGCTAAGAAGCAAAAACTGAGACACAGGAGAACAATATTCAGAACCCAACCCCACAAAGTGCTGGGATCAACAAATATCCACAGACAAACGCAGTCAAACTTTAGTTAACCCTCTGAGCTGAACATTTACATGCCGTCCTGTCTCACCGACAAACCTCAAAATATCCACTGTGATTTCCCGCACCACCCACGCCTTCATCGCACCAGCTCACCGGTTCCTCCCGCAAAACCCAATTCTCCACCACTGCCTGTGCTCCTCCTCCCAGATTGAGTCCAGTGGGTGGTGTGATGTCAGGTAAACGTGGTGGACTGCTGAGAAGAGGTCCAGACAATCAGTGTGCTTTGTAAACGTTAGTGTGAAGCTCTCACACCTTTATGTTTGTTGTCAGGATTTTAAAAGGAAGCTATTTTTATGCTAACTTGTCGCTGGTTTTATTTTGCTCACTATTTACGTAATTATTGTGACTCAGAATATGTCTGAAATCTTCTTTGATCTGTCAAATCATCAATGACAGTTGGAATGAACCAATAAAAAAATATTAAAATAAAGATTTGCCTTTTTTGTTTCTGTTATATGAAATTATGCATTGTGGAGGGGATCATCAAGGCTGCATTACTGTTATGGGTTAAGCATCATATTTTATTTGTTTATCTTTCTCTGTTAAAACTGTAAGAACAATTGTGAGACTGCGAAAGCTAAAAGAATTACTAAATGAGGAATAAAGATTTGTCTTGTTGAATCAGAG
The DNA here is from genome assembly GCA_010277075.1 of Poeciliopsis retropinna. Taxonomy (NCBI): domain Eukaryota; kingdom Metazoa; phylum Chordata; class Actinopteri; order Cyprinodontiformes; family Poeciliidae; genus Poeciliopsis; species Poeciliopsis retropinna. The sequence continues at coordinate 6,613,048 of VMRM01000023.1, read as the reverse complement.
TCAGTGTCAGAATTGACCCTGGCAGCATTGCTCAGTTTATTAAAAAAATCAAAACACATCCTGCAATTAAGTTTTTTGCAACAAACTGTTGTGCTTAAAATCTTTGTTTCGGTGTTGGTTGGACATTTTCCTGTAGGATTTTCTGGCAGAGATCAGAATTAATCATTATAAGTCCTCCAAGTCTCGACGCATCAAAGGAGCGCCATACCAACAAACTTCCACTACCATACTTGACTGTCTGTATGATGTTTTTCTTTTATAAAACATGAAAACTTCTAGTTTTGTTCCAATGTAGCAGGATACATCTTTCAAAAAGCTTCACTTTTATTTGGCAGTACAAAGAATATTATTATTTTGTAGGTTTACCAGAGGATTAGAAAGTCCCCCTTGGATGCCATCATCTTTTTATTGGTGATGAACATCACTCCACAGCGCTTTAAAATTTAGTTCTTGGATTTTTTATTTTTTTTACCTTTTGTTTAATTGTCAATAATCCCTCTGACAGTTATTCACTGGAGTCCCAGGCTGATAGATGGTAATGACTTTGTTGTTGAATTTCTTTAGATTGAAGATCGATGTGTTTGTTTAACCTACTTCATGTTGTTTCGGAGAACTGATCAAACTACTAATTTTCTCCAAAACTCTTGCCTGTATGGAGGCAAGGGGATGACTGGTTATCTAGGGATACAGCAAACATGTGGCGAAAAGTGGTCTAAGTGGTCTGGCAAAATGAGACCAAAGTTTACTTAAATTTAAATTCCTTTTTGGCCGACAGGCAAAACATTCGTGTAGCGGCAAACTAATGTTGCATGTAACACACACACACTATGCCCACAGTGAAACAGCCTGGTGCAAAATTCTTAAGCTTGGGTACCAAGTTCACCCTGCAGCATCACAATGTCCCTAAGCATTCAGAGAAAGTTACAAAGGAACGGTTTAAATCAAACTAGATTCCTATTTTGGTTAAAGTAGACTATTCAATATTCAGACAAAGCTAAATTGATGTTCATAGATGCTTCCAGTCTAATCTTACATCCAGTTTCTCTGCAAAGAACAATGGGTGGACATTTTATTCATTAGGTGCATAGAATGGTAGACATACCCAAAGACTTGCAACTGCATTGAAAGGTGCTTGTATCTTTTTCTTCAGTGTATGCGTTTGTGTTGCATTGGTCTGTCACGTAAGTAATAAAAATAAAATACTACGAAGATTGCGGAGATAATTTGAAAAGGTTTAGGAACTTTTGTAAGTATGTCTGTAGCTTCGTCTAGTTTATTACATTTTAAAATGCCGTTATTCCATTTTTGCAAAAAGATAGTCAACTGTTTGGCGGCAAAGTTCAGACTCATTTGGAAAACTGTGTAGATGTTTTCTTTTTAGCTTGTGATATATTTTTGTTGCGATCACTAAATGACAAAAGTGATTCCTGTCATTGAAGTCCATCTTGGGGGTGGGGGCTGTTGTGATGGGTGTGACCTCACAAAGGCAGCTTTTCTGCCAACCAATCCCTTCCCGGCTGTATGAATAAAAGCCCAACCCAGCTCAGATCGCTCTCCTCTTTTACTCTTCTCCTCTCTCTGGTGTGTGTCTCTGTCATGCACACATGTCATGCTCCCTGCTCTGTCATATCAGGGATTTTCCACTCAGCGGCAAGTGAACTTTGCAGCCAGCTGTGCTGTCAATTTCAGAGCATGCTCATTCCTCAACAACACTTCGCAGACACCCCACCCCTCTGCCCAGTCAGCTTCCCCTGTTTTTTTGTTTTTTGCTTTATTATTATTGTTGTTATTTTTCCGTGTTGGTAATCGGAGGCGTGTGCACAGCTGTATCAGACTGCACATGGCACATTGTGCCAGGTCTTTGCATGTCAGACTGCAGCAGATCTCATTCTTCCGAGCTGCAGAAACAATTTAAAAAGAACTTTGTGCACTTGTTTTTGTTAAGTGCATTTCTATCTACTCTCTGTGTGCAAAGGAATCTGTTGGACCCAATCCCATGTTGGAGCTCTGTTTTTCCTCTTTTATTCCTCCATCTGGATAATTCTCACAGTCTGTCCTTCTGCTATGTTAGCTACAAGAGTAAATCAAAAATGCCAAGCTGCTGACCACAAACCAAAACAGTGATCATAAAAGCTAAGATTGTAGAGCTATGGGAAACTGTAGAGTTGATACTTTTGATAATATTTAGACTATTTGTCCTCACCAGAGTTGTTTTTATACCGATCTTGCAGTTTTGATCTATTGATTCTTTAGAGACGTACTGTTTCCAATTTTCCAAGCACGTAGTGAACTTTTTAGAGCACAACCTTCAGTTGCTGTAAAAAAAAGCTGTACCTTATATATATATATATAAAACAACTCTGCAATTTAATTATTTGAAGTCAGACTTTAAAAAGCTCCTGCTTTTTCTGACACTCCGCCTTCAGCATATCATTATAACAGTTATGCTGTTTACAACCATTAGGAGCATTGCACCACAAAGTAGTTTGTATGATGAGATAAGCAGGCTCGCATTTCCACCAGGTGTTTGCTAATTGCTGCAGCATCAAGACTGGTGGAGCTGAGAGAGGAAGAGCTGCTCTGTGAGGCAGAAGCTCTGATGGAGACTGCAGCTCCAAGGAGGAGCTTTGTGGAAAAGGTGGCATTTGGTATGAGCGAGTGTTTAGCCACCCCAAAATGGCCGACTTTGGAAGATTCAAGGATTTCTCAGACATTCATAAAATAGTCAAAGCGACACCCCAGGTATGTTTTTGAAGAGGGAATAACATTATAACATTAAAGCTGAAAAAAGTCGATTTTACATAGAACCTCCTCCCCTTTAAAAACATCTTTTAGGACAAAAATACAGAAATTATATCATGTTCTGCACAATCAACATCAGTCAGTCAGTGTGAATTGTGAATTATTTGGGAAGTTGAGCGAGCTTATGGTACTGCAGTACTTATGCAAGAACTGTTCTGTACGTCTCGCTTGTGATCTGTATACACAAGAAGACGATTATGTAAGTGTGAGGTCACCCACTCTCACTCCCCTTCCCTGCAACCCATACATGTCCCCGCTGGCTCTCAAATCAGGTCAAATGAGGACTGCTGACGCTGAGCACAGCCCCAAATAACCCCCATATATGCATAAAGCAACATGGAGAAAGCCTTGAGGTATTTTAAACGCTCTTTTTTTGCAAGCTGCCAAAGTGAATAATCCCACAGAGCCACCCCTGGCAGATTTAGATGTAAAATTATGTTTCATTCTGCCAAGAAATGAGCTCTTGATAGGAAATAAGGTGTCTCTCAAAGGACTATAAGGCAACTTAAAGGAGTGTACTTTTGAAAAAGAAAAGTGTATCTGTTAATTTTACATTTCATTTAAAAATAACATGCTGAAAAATGGTTTATGCCCTTCTCAATTATCAATGCAAAAATCTTTACAGGCAGTTGATCAAGCAACTATGTTTTTGCATGTTTCCACTTGTATTTTAATTGGTGATGAGCTCCTAGTCATTGACATTGGAAGACTTGCTTGCCATCACCCCAATATTTTTATCTCCATCCACATTGTTTACAACTTGGGCCTCTAATAACTTCAAATAACATTAAAATTCACAGTTCAACTAAAGATCATAAAAACAGTGTGAAAACTAATTCATAATGCAGCTGAAAAAGAAAATCTAATTATTCCTGTTTCTAAATACTCATTGATGCTCACCATCTCCAAGTCTATTCTCCCTTTTGCCAATTCATACATCATCATGTTCTCATTTTGTACTGCTTATCAAAATTGTGTCTGTCCTTTGGAGGTCTGAAGAAATTACAACTGAGAATAGAAATAAAATTGAAAGACAAATTCAAATGATCAGACTTTCCTAGATCTACCCTGAGAGAGAACAATCAGAAATTGACTTATGTTAATGAGGGAGACGTGTCAAGCTGAACAATCGATGATAATGTATTCTAATTTTTCAAAATTTTCTGACTAAAAGAAACCTAAAATTTTAACAACCTCCACTTAATTAGACAGGCTAACTAATGACCGAGGGTACAATTACAGGGCAACTTTCTAAATCATAAGAATTGTATTGAATAAAAAAGTAACCAACTTGCATGTAATTATTTTCAATAACAACTTCAATAGAGCTGAAGATCTACATTGATGAATTGCCAGAAGGAGCCCAGAGAAAGCTTGCATTTGCTGTTTTCTGACAGAAGTGCTTTGTGAAAGATGCTGTTGCCTTGGAGATGAAGCTTAACTAAGCCATTTACACCTGTTACCCACTGAGCTTGTTAATTCCTGTTAAACATCTCAGGTTTATTTTTAAATGCCTAATTTTACCTTTGGGAGTTTTAATAATAATCAAGTATTATGCTGTATTTATGTCAATACAGTAGAGAGAAAATCTATTTCTTTCAAAGCTATGTCCTTGCAAGGTAAATCCAACCGAAACTACTGGGATCTATTTTAACCTGAGTCCACAATAAGCATTTTTAATGTTCTTGTGTTAGAACTGGAGTAAATTCCAAAAGGCAGGTTTCATCAAAGTTTTTGCAGAAGATTGGAGAATCCTGGAGCAACAGATTAAAGTATATTAATGGGAGCAGGACTTTACAGTAATCCTAAAGTGAAAATATGCAAAAAAAAAAAAAAAAATGCCTGTGGCGCATGGAGTAAATATATAGTTGAAATCTAACAAATGCAAAGTGAAGAAACAATAATTTGTCCTGGACTTATGCCTCATGTTCTCCTTAAAATCTCAAATAGTTTAAGGATATCAGGCTGTACTGTCCTCCTGATTATGAAACATTCTTGCCATGTTGGATAAATTAATAAGTAAACTGGTTCCAAGTGGAAGATTACAGGGGGTTCATTGCATCAAGTTTACACAGAGTACCCGGTGTTTCGGTTAAAATATATATTTCAAATCCAAATGACTGTCTGAGTAATATTGTATACCTGTTTATCTCTGAAAAAAGGGAGAAAGAGTGTCTGCTTTCTGCTTCATGGTATCCCACAGTATTATGACCCTGACAACCCATATAAAGCGATACAGAAACTCTTGATTTAGTGAACTACATTTCAGTGTCGGTAAAACCCTCCTAGGAACTGAAGAGAGATAAACGTGTTAGCGAGTGCAAAACTATGAATCATGACTGCCTTCAGTGACACTGTGCGCTGGCCAAGGTAAGGAAACAGAGAAAAAAAGTTAGTGAAGTAAGTGTTTGTGATTTCAAGGATTGATCCAGTTTTAAAGATTAAACAGCAATAAAAAGCCTTTTGCAGTTTAAGTAAATCCTGGTGTTGTTTCTCATAAATCATTCTCATGGTTTGATATAAACTTCTTTGAAATAATTGCTTTATGTAAATGGGGAACCTAGATCGTACTTAAATATGACTGTTGAAAGCTTCCCATGTGGGTATTAAGAGTCAAATACATTATAGGAGACTTGCCTTCACACAAACACCTTTTAGGGACACGTTCATTGAGCTTGAACTTAAGGATGTTGGCCAGTTAAGTCAAGGATAAAATGTGGTGCTCTGAATAAGCCGGATTAGACTGAATGCCTTTCATCCAAATATATTAATGTCTTTGGAAGTACGCAAACACTCTACATCATAACGTTAAAATATGTATTGAGGTTTCCAAGATTTTCTTTTCTTTACCAGTTCAAATGAAGAAAGTCATTTCTCTACTTCCATCAGTTTTTACTGTAACCTTCTCAAAATTTGCTGCCAAAGTTCGGTATGTACAACATCTGTCCCATGGGATATACAGAGAATGAATGGAGGACATTATTTCCCAACCCAAAAATTTTTTATAAAGATGTATAACACTGTTTGAAAACACTGAGCTATTTTTTGGACTAAGCCTTACAAAAGGCCTACATTGAAAAAAAACCCTATTTTGGCAGCCTCTCTGATTGTTCACTATTCAACAACCAATATTGCAGAAGCTATGTGTGATAGCATTAGCATTGGGTAAAATGGGGCACTAAGTGTGCCAGAGCCCATTTTGTATCTACTGGCCAGCAGTACTGTGTGATTACTTCCATTAACAGCTCAGACTCGTGAACTTCAACGATCTGTGTTTCAATCACTTAAGACCATGAGAAAGAATGAAGACTTTCCAGAAAAGGTCTTAACGATACATTTGACTTTAGCTTGCTGGTGCTTGTTCTCCTCAAGTCAGAAAAGAACTCCTCTCTGCCCTTCCCTTGACAAACCAATAACAGGGGGGGAATCAGGATCCATTTGATTCTTGATGTTTTTTATTTCCTTCCATTGTTGAGTTAATAACAAAATAAGGAGCAGCTTTTGCAACTCTGTGTGCTTCAGGCTAAACTAGACAAATGGATGTGAGGCAGATCATTATGAATATTACCTATACCTGCTTTAGATGCTGTGACTTATTTCCAAAGAGCAGTCAGATATGACAAATTCAAACATTTTGATTATCTTATGAACTAATTTTCTCAAGTCTGTTTTTTTTTCCATGCCTACTGAGACATAGCTGTCCAGCTAAACTGACAACATTAATCAGAAAAGCAGCCTCCAGACCTATTGTGCCTCTGGAGGATCTTTGCAGCTCCTCCAGAGGTGGAAGAAGAATTGGAATAATTTATTTACAAGACAGATTTTTTTCAGTTTTTTTTAAAATTATTATTTTACCACACTACAAGGTCACCCCACACTCCAGCTTTAACTAGGTCACAGGAGAAAACCTCATTAAATAAGGGCATGGTTACACTTAGGGACGTATATCTCTTCGTGACGGATACGGTGCCGTTTATGTTAGTTTATATCTTTGCCGCCATCGTGTGGTCATCCGTGGGTAGCGCAGGACATGTGTTTCCGCTTAAAACGGAAAAGGAAATTGCTTTCACGTCCAATATGTCTGCCGTCGTCAACGTTTGTTGAACAAAAACAAGACCCGTGGAAAATGGCAGACGGCGGAGTTGACGAGTTATCGCAGCTGGAATATCTGTCTTTGGTGTCGAAGGTCTGCACGGAGCTCGACAACCATCTGGGAATTAATGACAAAGATTTAGGTGGGTGTTTTTAGCTTTCGTCCCAGTTCGCAATCTAGATTAGCTAGCTTCTCGGTTAGCTTTTACAACCCGTTCTTTTGCCTCATTTCCCCGACCCCCTTGATACAGTTTTATGCGACCACCACGTCCAGTCTGACGTTATTGTCTTTTGTTTCACTGTCCTAGCCGAGTTTGTCATCAGTCTTGCTGAAAAGCAGCCGAGCTTCGATGGATTCAAAGCACTTTTACTCGAAAATGGAGCAGAATTCACAGTAAGTCAGCAGACCGCGGAATGATTGGCCAAAGTAAGACACTGTTGCCTAAACGACTCATTGATTTCATTAACCCTGCTTTCTTGCGGTTAACTGCAGGATTCTCTCATCAGCAACTTGCTCAGACTCATCCAGACGATGCGACCTCCTTCTAAAGCATCGACCAGTAAAGGTTAGTCTGAACTTAACAGGTCCATTGTGCTTGATATATTGTGGGCATTTTTACTAAACCTGTCACTTGTTTGAATTAAAAGGCCTCCTAATTAAATATTTCTTCATTTCTTGACCCTACAGCCTCTGACGTTTCAGTCAAGCCAAAAAGTGAGAAAGACAGGTTGAAGGAGTTGTTTCCTGCTCTGTGTAAACCCAACGATCCATCACCAAAGGTACTCAAAGCTCACATCTCTGAATCAATGTACTGCTTTCACACACACACACACACATATATATATATATATATTTTACAATTCAACTAGCCTGAGCCATAATTATATGTTATTCAATAATCCAATTTCCAAAAGGAAGGATTAATATCTTTCTAGAGTTCTTTTTTGCTTATGAAAGTGACTCACAGCTAATGGAAAAACATTTTTTTTTTCAATTTCTCTAAAAGTTTCAATACGACATAAGTCAACTGAAATAAAATATCTACACATTCAAGCAGAAAACTTCTGACCTGACGAGCAATAAGTTATTGCTAAAGAAGCTGACTGTTCACTAAGTCCTTTATCCAAGCACATTGCTTTAAAGTTGAATGGATGGAAGGAGCTCAGAAAAAGAAGCAGAAGTAGCTGAAAATGATTAGTTGCAAAATATAATAATTGCTAACATAATTATATAAATTCTTGACAAATATCACACTGTGTAATGATCCTACTGTTTTTTAACTAAAAATTTGAGGTAAAAAAGAAGTTATATTGTAGTTTTTCTGTATTTATACATGACATTTTGGGAAACAGAGGAATTTGTTTTTATTTTAACCAAAGTATTGACCAAAGATAAATTATATTTTCCAAAAATGTTGTCAGAAAAACAGATCTTATGAGTCTGAAAATCTAAATCTGCTCTTGTTTAAACTTTGTAGCGGGTGCTGGATGAAGACGATGTAAAAGTTGCTGCTGATGCGATGAAGGAACTAGAGATGTTTATGCCCAGTGTCAGCGGGGCAGACTCCAAAGTCATCAAGAGCAAGTAAGACACATTTAGTTGTAAATGCATGAAATAAGAACAAAACTTTTTCAAAGTTCTGTTTTTGCTAAAATGGAAGGACAAAGTAGTTGTTTTGATTTACATTTCCCTTTTCCTCCCACAGATCAGAAAAAAGCAAACATCGCAGCCGAAGTAGAGAACGAGAGAGGCACAGAGACAGAGACAGGGACCGAGACAGAGACAGAGACAGGGACCGGGGAGGAGACAGGAAGAGGCGGCACCATTCCAGATCGCGTTCCAGATCCAGGTCTCGCTCCCGGGACCGTGACCGGCACAGAGACAGAGATCGGGACAGAGATCGTGGTAAAAGAAGGGACAAGTCTTCCCGCTGGTCTGATCGTTCACCCAGCCCCAGGAAAGACCTGGATAAAGACGCTGATCGCTGGAAAGACAAACACGTGGACCGGCCTCCTCCCGAGGAGCCTTCTGTTGGTGACATTTATAACGGCAAAGTGACCAGCATCATGCAGTTTGGATGCTTTGTTCAGCTGGAGGGTCTAAGGTCAGCATGAAAGACGCCATCACCAAAGATTACTTACTAAAAATGACAAATAAGTAAAAGTTTCAATTTGCTTAATTTTACCCTGTCTGAACTTATTCTTCATTTGTTTTCTTGGAGTTTAGAAAACGATGGGAGGGTTTGGTCCACATTTCTGAGCTGCGCAGAGAGGGTCGCGTTGCGAATGTGGCGGACGTCGTCAGCAAGGGCCAACGAGTGAAAGTAAAGGTGCTGTCGTTCACCGGCTCCAAGACGAGCCTCAGTATGAAGGTAAGAACAAAAGCTAGTACTGTGTAATAAAATACATTCACAATTATGAAAAAAAATGTGGTGTTGAGCTTTAAGAATATCAGTGGGTAATTAGATATTAAGTTTGTAAATGAAAGATGTTGAGACATTATTGACATCTTGTTTAGAGTAAGTGATAAACTTTATTACCAGCTTGCCTCATTGATGTTATTTATTCAACCAGGACGTGGACCAGGACACAGGAGAAGATCTAAACCCCAACAGGAGAAGGAATATAGGCCCAGAAGGAGGCGAGGACGTCTCCATGAGGAACCCCGACAGGCCTAGCAACCTGAACCTGGGCCACGCCCCCGAGCTGGAGCAGGACGACACACTGGAGCGCAAGAGGCTCACCAAAATCTCTGACCCGGAGAAGTGGGAGATCAAACAGGTCAGGACGCTGTGGCTCATTTGGAAAGAGGTTATTGTAAATTAAAAAAAAAAAAAAAAAGATAAAGGTGCCTCGTTTAACACAGAAGGGGAGGGGCAGCAAATATGAAAGAGCATGCAGGGGTTAACACATGAGTGTTTTACAAAACAGCACCGATACTGGAGGAAAACCCAGATACTTTTCACAATTTAATTTAGTAAATAATCTGCAGCTGATGCTATTTTTTTATTTTATGTCCTAACTATTCCTGAACTGTTGTTGTTGGTTTTTTTTTAGATTTATATGTCTAACTGTAAAATGATATAAAGCTTGAATTGAACCTGTTTGATGTTGAGAGCATTTTTTCACGTTAGTCCTGTGGCTTTCCTGTACTTAGATGATTGCTGCAAATGTTTTGTCCAAAGAAGAGTTCCCAGATTTCGACGATGAGACGGGAATCCTCCCCAAGGTGGATGATGAAGAGGGTAACAGAGTTTTTTTTATTCCTTCATTCTCACACAATAAATGTACTTGACAAAAGAATATCAGATTTAAAAAAAAAACCCTAAGCTAATTATTATTATAATTTTCAAATTTTTAAATTATTATTATTATTATTCTCATCTAACAAAAAAAGATGTTCATTCCCTTCCTACTCTAGAGAAAAAATAAAAATTCTGGGTCTCATAATCACATTTAGTGAGAGAACTGCATGCATTTATAGGTTTATAAACACATCACATGTTGTGAAGTATCACCAGTTATTACTTCCAGATTATCCCTTAAATTACTACCATGTCACATAAGTTTCTGAATTAATTTGCTAGAATTGTAGCATATTCAAACTCAGCAAAACAAGGTTTTAAAGTACCTTATGTGACTTTTCTGACACTGTTGACAGATGAGGACCTGGAAATCGAGCTTGTTGAAGAGGAACCACCGTTTTTGAGGGGACACACCAAACAGAGCATGGACATGAGCCCTGTCAAGATTGTCAAGGTGCTCATCATTCAGCATGGGTCGTCTTTTATTTGCTAAATAAATGAAGATCTCACTTACTTTGAGTTTAATTTTGGGGCTTGAAGTGTTTTTTTTTTGTTTGTTTTTTTGTGCAGTTTGTGATGTGGTGCTTTCATCAACACACTTATTATTTGGGCCCAGATTTATCGAGTAACGTTTTTCTGTGATTTGACGTTCCTTCTCTGTTCCCAGAATCCGGACGGCTCACTATCGCAGGCAGCCATGATGCAAAGCGCTCTGGCTAAGGAGAGGCGGGAGCTGAAGCAAGCGGCTCGAGAGGCAGAGATGGACTCCATCCCCATGGGGCTGAATAAACACTGGGTAGACCCGCTGCCAGATGGTTAGTAATCCGATAGATATCCACGCTTAGCCAGTTTTAGGATGTGACTGAAGTCCTCTTTAAATTAGAACTTAAAGAACAAGATTAATATAAGGTTTTTGGAGGTAAATATTCTTTGGTTTGTTAGTTTTTGGAGAGATTTTATTCTTGTTGTGCAGGAAATGCCTGTCTAATTTCCTGCAGCCCCTATTTGGCTCCCATAAGTAATAGTTTGTTTCTGTTTATCGTCTCTTTTGTGACTCGTTTGAGCCAGCTGAGATCTGTCTGGTGTGTCATGGTTTTAGTTGCCGTGTTTAAAGTTGGCAGTAACAAACACATGAATCCTTTCCCGCAGTGGACGGTAGGCAGATCGCTGCTAACATGAGGGGAATCGGAATGATGCCCAATGACATTCCAGAATGGAAGAAACATGCTTTTGGAGGGAACAAGGCCTCGTACGGAAAGAAGACCCAGCTCTCCATCTTGGAGCAGAGGGAGAGTCTGCCCATCTATAAACTAAAGGAGCAGCTCATTCAGGTGCTCTACTGTTCACTAACTTATAGAGATGAAATAACCAGAATGTTGGTTTCTGATCTCAGTGTCTTTCTCTACAACTCTGATTTTACTGTAACAGTTTAAGATGATTGCTACTGTTCCAAATGTTTTCACAAAATGCTTCTGTTGAAATGCACAGATTTTCCAGAGATGAGACTGAGACAGCAAAAGTGCTAAGAATAAAAACTTTTAATATCACTTGCAAGTGCAGAACGACACAGATAAAATCATAGCAAACTCTAGGTGTGTTCTGAGGAGGCTGAAACAATCACAGAATCATATACAGTTCCTTGGTGCACAGGAAGTGGGAGTCGTTTCAAATGCCCATTACCAAATTAGAACACATAACATAAACATATGTCTGTTATGTTTGTGTTATAATATTGGGCCCACTCTGACTAGCAGTTAGCATTAGCCTCCATGGAAACTAATCAGATGAAAACTTTTAAGTGTTACCAATTACAGGCAAGATGGTATTTGTTCATAACTTTCCCACAGAAAGCCCTGAGGGGGAGGCATGCTTTACCTAGCTTCCTCCAAGGCCACTCAGAGAAGTTGAGCATCTCATCCTATTCCCATAGTGAGGGTGCACTAACTATTTGTTATCTCTTCCCTTCCAGGCAGCTGGCTTTGGTCCTCCCTTTTACCTACACAAAGGAGATCTGTTCTTATGAGACTATGAGTTACTAGGTGCAGCTGGCTAGGAGAGAGAAATAGAAAACCAGCTTATACAACTCAGAATATTTTATATATGTCTAGATGTAATCTTAAATATTGTAGATAATTAATTTTGTTCCACACTTCATATCCATCTTCTGTTTTTCTTTCTTTTTTAGCACTAAAGTATCGCAAAAGAAACTGACATTAAGCAGCAGAGTGGTCTTGGTTCTGTTCAGTAACGCCAGGCTTCTATAACAGGCTCCATCATTATATTTAAACCTTAAGTAATGGGCCATATCTAATAAAATACATCTATTCATTCTGATATTACTGTCACCCAGAGTCAAATCAGTCAAGATATGACCTCCAGCAACACAACTGTCTGGAGTGGTGGACGGATTGGCGGCCCAAGCTCAATAGCCGATCCAAGAATGAATTGAGTTTTGGATCCGATCCTGATATTGGATCCAGTCTGCTCCATGTCTATTCTTCCCGTGGGCGGTTGTTAATTATCTGTCGGAGCAGAGAGGATTTCAGTAAACTTTCAGACATTTCCAGAACCAAAAAAGTTCCACAGCAGAAAAACTTTAAAACTGAATTTCTTCAAATCTACTTTCATCCTTGCATGAATAAATCTTAAACTATTGTAGAAAATAAAGTCTCAAAGAATTGTTTGTTATTAGACACTCTGCTATTTTTGTGTTTAATTACAAAAGAATATTTAAGATTTTGCAACATATAGACACAATGAGTTTTACAAGTATTTTGTAGATAATTTTCTTTTTAAATAGCCACTTGCGTCCCTGTTCTTCCTCTGAATTTGTTTTTCAGCACCTAATTGATATAGAATAATATCTACTTCTTCACTTTTTTGATTCACCAACAACATCTAGTGCTGTTGTCTGTTTGACCTAGTAGCACTTAAATGTTACACTTGCTGGTATTTCATATTAAAAAGATCCCAAATAACCAGGGTTACCCAGACTAATCAAGCTCTTAGCTGGCTGATTTGGGCTTGCTGTGTTTGTTTCGGTTCTTTGGAGAATATAAACTAGCTGGGATTCCCATAACGTCTCCTCCATGTCGCTCCTCCGCAGGCTGTTCACGACAACCAGATCCTGATCGTCATTGGAGAGACGGGTTCCGGGAAGACCACTCAGATCACTCAGTACCTGGCAGAGGCAGGTTACACCACGCGGGGGAAGATCGGCTGTACGCAGCCGCGTCGTGTCGCCGCCATGTCGGTGGCCAAGCGAGTCTCTGAGGAGTATGGTTGCTGTCTGGGACAGGAGGTAACTTGCTGCTCTCACAGTTCATGTTTCTCATTATGTTGGAGACATCTGTGGTTTAATATCTAGAGTTTCTATTTGCTTCCTGCAGGTGGGGTACACCATCCGATTCGAGGACTGCACAAGCCCTGAGACGGTGATCAAGTACATGACAGACGGTATGCTGCTGAGGGAGTGTTTGATCGACTCCGAGTTGGGCCAGTACGCCATAATCATGCTGGACGAAGCTCATGAGAGAACTATCCACACCGATGTTCTGTTCGGTCTCCTCAAGAAGGTAAGCAACCCAGAGAGAACGGTTCTTTAGGGGTTTTTTTCTAGGTGGAAATGGAGAACTTTTCTGATTATTTGTTTCACTTTAGACAGTACAGAAGCGCACAGACATGAAGCTGATCGTAACCTCAGCCACGCTGGATGCCGTGAAGTTCTCCCAGTATTTCTACGAAGCCCCCATCTTCACCATCCCAGGCAGAACGTATCCAGTGGAGGTTCTTTACACCAAAGAGCCTGAGACGGACTACCTGGACGCCAGCCTCATCACCGTCATGCAGATTCATCTGACCGAGCCTCCAGGCATGAGAGCGAGCGAGGGAAAAACTTACTGGTGCCATTTTCATATCACACTGTAAACATTGTTGTTGTCTGTCCTCTTTCTGCACAGGTGACATCCTGGTCTTTTTAACCGGGCAGGAAGAGATTGACACCGCCTGTGAGATTCTTTACGAGAGGATGAAGTCTCTTGGACCCGATGTCCCTGAACTCATCATTCTCCCTGTGTATTCTGCTCTGCCCAGCGAGATGCAGACCAGAATCTTTGACCCTGCTCCCCCAGGAAGCAGAAAGGTACCTTTAAAATAAAGAAAAAAAAAAGAACATATATATATATATATATATATATAAAGAGTTTATGATAGCATTTGCAGATGTTTATTTTCACCCTTGCAAAAATAATCCTGAAATGTACTCTGTCTGCCTCGATATGAATGTTTTTGTTGTTCCACATATGTGTCATTTTGTGGTTGTCTGATCATTTCTATTCTTTCTTAATTATGACAAAGATGTGCTATTTATTTGTTCTAATGAAATAGTTTTTTAAAGTAAAATTATCTAATTAACAGAGCTAAATTTGTTTTACAAACTCATGTTGTGCTAAAGCGTTTTGTTTGGTAAAATTAGACACAAACTTCAATATATTTTATTTGGATTTTTTTGTGACAAAAAAACTTAACATCTGTCTTCTCAACTTGTTGCACATTTTTCTTCTCTACTGAGCTGACTTGAACTTGAAACATTTCTGTCAGAATGGTTCATAGTTTAGAGTAAAGTGGTTTAACAAAGAAAAAAAAAAAAACGTGAACAGGATGTTTTCTGTCTGGTCCTAAAATGAATGAAATGGGAACCAAGAAAAAATAGGGTAAATTAATGGCCAACTTAATATGCTAAATCATTGCACAGTGTTTGCACACTCTTTCCTTATTGAATCCGTTGCAAGTAAATCCTCCACCTCTTCAGGTCGTCATTGCCACCAACATCGCGGAGACCTCTCTGACCATCGATGGGATCTACTACGTGGTGGACCCGGGCTTCGTCAAGCAAAAGGTCTACAACTCAAAGACTGGTATCGATCAGCTGGTGGTGACTCCCATCTCACAGGTGAGCCGGATTTTCCGAATGTGTGCGTGAGGTTTTCTGGTTGCTGCCGTTCAGGACGCTGAAGCAAAACCTCATTTGATCCGTTTTCCTTTCAGGCCCAGGCCAAGCAGAGGGCGGGGCGCGCCGGCAGGACGGGTCCTGGGAAATGTTACAGGCTTTACACGGAGAGAGCCTACAGAGACGAGATGCTGACCACCAACGTCCCTGAGATACAGAGGACTAACTTGGCCAGCACTGTGCTGTCTCTAAAGGTTAAACAAAGTCTTTATTTTACATGGATCATATTTTAACACCTGTTTATTATTAGCTGAGTTTTGATCTTTCTACCACATTTCATTTTCTCCTTTAGGCCATGGGCATCAACGACCTCCTCTCCTTTGACTTCATGGATGCTCCTCCCATGGAGACTCTGATCACAGCCATGGAGCAGCTTTACACTCTGGGAGCTCTGGATGATGAGGGCTTGCTCACACGCCTGGGTAGAAGGGTGAGGATGCAAACACATACTTGTCCCTCTGAACATTTAAAGTGCTGTTTGTTTAAATTAAACTTTGGCACCATATTGTCTTTCTTCCAGATGGCGGAGTTTCCTCTGGAGCCCATGTTGTGTAAGATGCTGATCATGTCCGTCCACCTGGGTTGCAGTGAAGAGATGCTGACCATTGTTTCCATGTTGTCTGTTCAGAACGTCTTCTACAGACCCAAGGTACAGTAACCACACACTTAAAACATTTGGGATGTTTAAGTAAAAATCAGTCCATGATAAATGAGTTCAGCCCTTGTTTTTTTTCACATTGAGATTCTGGAAAAGAGATAGCTGAAAGACAAATTTGCTCTTAAAGAAATAATTGTAATATTTTGCAATCCCGTGAGCGAATCCTTTTGTTGACCCTTCTCTTACACAAATTACATCATCAAGTTTTCTGTGTGAAATAATTGAACCCAGTTAACCTAATAAAGATTTTCCTGACCGCAGGACAAGCAGGCCTTGGCTGACCAGAAAAAGGCAAAGTTCCACCAGCCTGAGGGCGACCACCTCACTCTGCTGGCCGTTTACAACTCCTGGAAGAACAACAAGTTCTCCAACCCCTGGTGCTACGAGAACTTCATCCAGGCTCGCTCCCTGCGCCGAGCCCAGGATATCCGCAAACAGATGCTGGGGATTATGGACAGGTTCAATTTACCTTCACTGTCAAATGTTAGAACGCTAGGTTGTGTGATTGGGAATTTATTGAACGTCTTTCTCCTCCTCCAGACATAAACTGGATGTGGTGTCTTGCGGCAAAGCCACGGTGCGGGTCCAAAAGGCCATCTGCAGCGGTTTCTTCAGGAATGCTGCTAAGAAGGATCCCCAGGAGGGCTACAGGACCCTCATAGACCAGCAAGTTGTTTACATCCATCCCTCAAGTGCCCTGTTCAACAGACAGCCTGAATGGTACGATCTCATCTTAGATCTCCATGGAAACAAAGTGTCCATTTATGCTAATTTCAGTTTGCATAATTTAGATCTTTTTGTATTAGCAACTCTGCAGGTCTTTCTAAGCTTATTTTTTTCCATCTACATTATGCACAATAAGGGGGTAAAAAACGCTACACATGGATGGGAACCATGGCCAAATCTAGCCACTTTGGCACCCTAGGAAAGATTTTATTTACCCGCCCCCCTCCAAAAAAAAATTCACCAATTGACATGTATATGAAATTTTAGTTTAGAAAAAAAAATCACTAAAACATAAGTTAAAAACACATGAAAATGAAAATACTGTGATCAGGTACCTTCCTCACCAGTGAAGGAGCGGGAGCTAAGTAAAATATTATTATTATAAATGCAGTATTTCATATTCTTTCTTATTCAGCCAACTTGAGTAGAATCTTTAATATTAGGAAATTATATTATTGCCTTTAAGTTTTAAAAGTATAGTCAGTGTTTTTTCTTCTCCTGTTCTTGGTGTTTACATATACTGCCTGTACCACGGCCAGGTTGGCCCTGGCCGGAAGACACTGTCACCTAGGTTTATTGGCAAAATATAGAAACTAACAGTTGTAAAAAAAAAAAAAACATGAACAAATTAAATTGCTCAACATAAGTAACTTCACAACTTTTTCCTCCTGATGTCGCTTCTGATGAGGACTGCAGTCCCATTTGTGACGAGCTTGTCTGAGGCTTAAAGCAGCATTTCATTGTTACGACCTGCTGCTGCAGCGTGATTCATAACCACACACCAGCTCCTGGCAGGGTGTTTAGCGAAAGCTTCCAATTTATAGTTTTGATTTCAACAGAGTTCATGTCGGGTAACTACAGTGACTGTGCTAGTGTCGTCTAGAACCTGTTTTGAAATGAATCCTTTTGATGATTTTGATATCTGATTGGCATCATTGCTTTGTTTGAAGGCTTGATGAGTCTGAGCTTTGACATTTTATTCCATTTTATTTTTTTGTTTAAATCAATCTTTCCCTTCATATGCGCAGCTTTCCAATGTGGCTCCACTGCAGTGGTTCTCATTCATTTCTCAACAGAACAGAATCATGCAACCTTTTTTACTTATTATTGCAGCTGTGAGCAAGTTGGAGTAGATTTAGTGTTTGTCTTTCTCCAGGTCCTTCTCAGGAGGCGTTTGACCACCTGTCTCTTCAGGAATCTGATGGCAGTGGTTAATAACTTCCTCTTTCTGCCACCAGGTGGCATCACCACAGTTCTTATGACTTTAAACTTTATTCTGTACTTCCAGTAAGTTATTTAGGAACATTCAGGACCTTTTTTTTTCTCCTTGTTTGGCAGTCCTCTATGTGTCTATAAATGTCTTGGACAATCTTTTCGACTTTTAGTCATTTCTGAAATATCTCCATGTGTTTTAGAGTCCTCTCAAGCATACTTGATGTAACAATGAAGACCTTCATTGGTTGCATCAGGTGTGTGTGAGACCAAAGAAAATGAGCAAAAGGTTGCCGTGGTGAAAGATTCTGCTCAGGGAGGGGGGGGAAAATCACATTGAGGCAGCAGCACTCACTGAAAGTAGGATTATGAGTGGAACTAAGAAAAAAACTACAGTAATATTACGTTTATTCAACTGTCTAAGCAGATCTTGTGTAGTTTTGTCTTTGCAAAATCGCTAATAAGTCTAATTTGCATTGGGTTCAGAATAATTCTAGGTGCATTTGTATATGCCCGTTGGAAAGGGGCAACATTTATGAGAAAATGTTTTGTTTTGTTAACATCTAAGGTCTCTAAAATAAAGAAAACAAAATGCATTTAAAGGTGTCGGTGTCTAACATCCTGCCTCTTTCTCACAGGGTTGTGTACCATGAGCTGGTGCTGACCACCAAAGAGTACATGAGGGAGGTGACCACCATCGATCCGCGCTGGCTCGTGGAATTCGCGCCCGCCTTCTTCAAAGTCTCCGATCCCACTCGCCTCAGCAAGCAGAAGAAGCAGCAACGCCTCGAGCCGCTGTACAATCGATACGAGGAGCCGAACGCCTGGAGAATCTCGCGCGCCTTCAGACGCCGCTGAGCCATGTGACGTTGCAAATCCGCAGTATGGATTTCATTTCAGAACTGTGGTGCTATGTCAGGATTGGACAAGCACTGATGGGTTTAGGGTTCCTCATCACAAGTCAGCTTTCAGTTGTGGTTTGTATTTTATTATTATTTTTTTTTTTACCTGTAAAAACTGTAAATTTTCTTCCTTTGAATCAAAAATTTTCAATGATTTAAATTTAGTCAGAAATGTTCGTCATATCAGCAAATGTCAGTTTTTTTACTTGTTAAAGAAGCAAAACGGCAATTAGATAACTTTTTTGTTTTGCAAATAATTCAGGTCTTTAAGAAGGACATATTCCAAAATGACGACCTATTTATTTTTATTCTGTAAACTGTTGAGTCCAAAGAAAGTCCTGATGAAAATCGAGTTTGGTATTTTATCTTCAATGTGATTAGATCTTATTTTTCAAAACAAGAGGATGGTCAAATGTGTGATATGTTGAATGATAACTGCAGGGAATATCTCCATCAGTGTATGCATGACTGTAAAACAAATGACTTCCTACCTAACCCCACTATATGGAGAAAATTTAAAAAGTCTATCTGATTTTGTCAGCAAGTAAAAAAAAAAGTGGAATTTCAGTTAGAAATAGATGTAACAAAATATGAACATTTGGTTTTTCTAGTTTGTCAGAATATCTCAAATGATTATCAGACTTGTTTCACTGCAACATATTTTATCTTTTTAATTGGTACTTTTGAAACTAATTAGATCAATAGAAACATGTACTACGTTTTTATTAAAATGAAAAAAAACATTCTAATGCCTTGCATTGCTTCTTCCTAATTTCTCCTGTGTAATTACAAGCTTATTAATGTCGGAGACCATCACAAAGTAGTGTGATGGTGTGAACTGTGAAGTGGAAGAAAAATATCCGAACACGGTTTTTAGTTCTTATTTGGATTTAGGTCTGCACTTTGACTAGGCCATAATATCCTTTGGTCTTAACAGTCATCATCTTATTGGATGGTAAAGTCAGTCTTAATATTTCTGCAGCCTTTTATAATTTTTTCCCAATGTTTCATTTTTGACTTCATCTGTGATCCAATCAACATTTGTTTAGCTTCCCTTTCCTTGCTGGAAATAAAAACATCACCACATTATGATGATGCCTCCGCCATGTTTAACTGTGGAGATTGCGTTCAAGGTGGAACACAACATTTTGGATTTTGACGAACGTAACTACATGCCAACATACATTTTTATTTACTTTTCTCTTTACTAACTACATAACTTCTGAAGGCTATTGGTTGTCCTCAGTTTCATTTAACAGGGCGTTGGATACAATTTCCATTTCGCAATCACGTTACTTTGTGTTGTGTCACACAAATTCCTGATACTATGGTTTTTCCTCGTAGCAACACAAACTAAAAATATTTTTCAACCCTATTCCTGTTACTAGTTTATATATAAATTAGGTGATGGAAAAACTGAAATCTGTCTCCTAATTTGTGGAGAAACAACAACAAAAAAAAGATCTACATTTAAAAGCTAAAGTGGTTAAGATGAGTGTAAGTTTGGTCTTCATGGGGTAAATCTGCTCTAATTAAGGTTTTTTATCATAATTTATGGAAAAATAAATGTTACAAATTCTTCCCGTTCAACGGTAGTCAGGCAGAGAGGTGAGGGTAAATAACGAGCCAAAGTTTTAAGAGCCCGATTTAGTACTCAGAGCTTTCTCGTCAGCCACAACCATCTCCGAAATGCTCTTCCAGCATCAGCGCTACAAGCTCAAATCTTTTCGTCTCATCTGCCACTTCCAGCTGTAAAGTCATTAAAAAAAGCTAAACTAATCTATTGTATCCGATATTTAATAGTCAAGATAAGTTTTATTTTACTGGATTTCCTGCAGTGGGCCTGTTCCAACGTTACCATGTCACAGCTGGAGATGATTATCAGACAGTTAACACAGATATGACTCAGTCTTTATATACCCCAGGGGAAGTTCCCTCCACTCCATGGTTGCCATCTGACTCATAGTTTGACTTTTGCAAAATCCTGTTGGTAAGTGAATTATTCTTGATGGAACGGAATGAAAAACACTGCAGACCGCCGCTGGAACCTAAGGTTGGTCCGTTTTATTGTCGCTGTCATGTACAGAGGGAGACAGGGATGTTTGTCAAAGGGAATCGTGTTGATTTTTGTGAGGGGTGGGGAAAAAAGTTTGTTTTAATAGAAGAAACTAGAAAATTTTGAAGTTGGTGAAAGTAATGCGATTAGTTTTTGTCAGCCTTCACCCTTTGCACTTGAATTCAGTGTCTCTCCACTCTATCTTCAGACTCTGGAACCTTCATAATCCTTTATAGGTTGTTATCCCTGCTGCTTTCATTCCTGTTTATAACTGCCGTCTTTCCTTCCACTAAACACTTTCTGAACTTCCAGCTTCCTCAGTTACTTTGTTGCTTTCCCCCCTTTTATAGTGAATACAAATGTCTTTTTTTGAACTGAACTAAAATATAGTTTTTTCAGAAATTCTTTGTTTTTGAGAAAGAGCTGAAAGCTTCAGGGAGATGAAACCTAAAAGAAATTGCTGTACCTACAGTGACCAGCAGGTGGTGGGTCACCTCTGCCTAT
The DNA here is from genome assembly GCA_010277075.1 of Poeciliopsis retropinna. Lineage (NCBI taxonomy): Eukaryota > Metazoa > Chordata > Actinopteri > Cyprinodontiformes > Poeciliidae > Poeciliopsis > Poeciliopsis retropinna. Next base: position 6,591,783 of record VMRM01000023.1, on the reverse strand, counting down.
AGGTAATGAGCACATCACCTATAGGTGTAAAAGACTAATTGGTGTATCTAAAACATTCTTCCACAAGTTGTGGATCTCTGCAGCTCCTCCAGAGTTACAATGGACCTCTTGCTACTTTTCTGACTAATTCTCTCCTTGCTCAACCTGCCAGTTTAGGTGGACATTCATGTCTTGGTAGGCTTTCCATAATTAACTTTCAGATAATGAATAGAACAGTGCTCTATGAGATGTTTCAAGCTTGGAATAATGTTTGATAACCTATAGCCCTGGATTATTCTTTTTCCACACTTCTGTTGAGTTCTTTGGTCCTCTTGTTGCTGTTTGTTCTCTAACGTTCTCTAAAAAACCTCTAACCCGACAAAGAGCAGCTTTTTACAAGTGAACTTTTTGTATGGATTAGGTGACTTTAAAATGCATTGCGTTTTATTAGAAGCCTTAAGCGTAAAATGTTTAATACAAATGTGCAAAACATTTAAAATGTTTTTATATATTGTATATTTATATATATAAAACCTACTAAAAATACAAATGCTTATAGTATGCACCACTTTGTATTGCTTTATCACATTGAACTCCAAATAATTTGTATTACAGTTTGTGGTTGGAATGTGACAGACTGTGGGAAAAGATTAAGCAGTATACCAGTATCTTGGTCAGCATGCATGAATATTAAAATTAATTTTCCCATAATGAAATACTGAAAAATACAATAGATGCCTTCATAAAGAGAGATAAAATAATTTAATTATTAAACAGGACATAATTGCAGATCTTTGATCCGCAAGCTGAATATTTTTAGGGAGGATCTGCAATCAAACTGAATTTTGACCATTTAGGTAGTTTTTTTTTTTTCTTCTCTAGTTTATAAGCATTTGTGGTGAATATTTAGGACTGACCGTCAGCAGGCAATCTTCAGCATATATTTCTGAAGTATTCTCTTCCAGAAAACTTCAGAAGGAAGTTTATCGCCAGGTTTGGGCGAATTGACTGTTCAGACAGAAAAGGCTGACGTATTTCAATTCTACACCAGGAGTTTTCATAGGTTCCAACAGGCACATGCGACCATTGACAGTAGAATCTTTTGACATTTCTGGAAATTATTTTTGCTTTCATGTTTTAATCAAAATGTCAGGTTGTCCTTTGTTTACTCATTTAAAATCAAAATCATCATTAGAATAAAAACAGTCTGGACTCAAATTGAGGGGTATTATTATGAGTATTTATTATTAGGCAATCTCTTGAACCACATTAATGTTTAAGTATTGAATAGGCCTCAGATGTGGGAGGAATGCAGCTTTTAAAAACAAAACAAAACAAAACAAAAAAATCCCTAATGAGATTAATTTAAACAAAAACACCATAGCCTTATATACAAGTGGATGGGTGGGCATGTGCAAGAGGTGCATGGTGGGGCTTCAGGGTGTGTATGATGATGAATTGGTACAAGAGAAGGATTTTCTGAAGGTGGGTGTCAAAGGAAATGCGGGTGGGCTGGCTTTAGTACATGTAGCCTTTGGAGTAGGGCTGGTGGGCCATGTTTTGGGGGGGTTGTTCCGGGGTGTAGGGCACTCCCTCGTCCAGGTGCGACAGTGGCACCGTGTCCTCCTCGTTGACGTAGCGCTCGAACTCGGCCTTTAGGCTCGGCCGCTGATTGTCAGGAAAGGCCAGGGAGATGAGCGCCTCGGGCTCGCACACAAATTTGTAAACATAACGTTCCCCTGCCACCTGGAGAGAGAGTGAGAACTCAAATGAGATTATATGATGGGGGGGAAAAATGAAAAAATGAATGCTCCGTTAAAGTGAGCAGCATAGAATAAAACAGAACAGCTTTGTAAATGTCTCCTAATCCGTTGTACTGAGTGGCATTTGTCACATTACAACAAACCTAATGTTTTATTTTTGGTAAGGAGGTAATGCAATAGACCCACACAAAGTGATGGATAATAGAAGTGTAGAAGGAATATTACAGATGGTTTTCACTTTTTTTTTTTTTTTTTTTTACAAATTAAAATGAAATCCAACAAAGTGCATTTATATAGAGATCCCCACGAATTTGTAGCACTACCTTTCATTGCAATAAAGCTGTATGTATTTTACAGTAAGTCTCTTGAGCCATCTTTGGTCTCATCTACCATATATTTATAGGTTTGCAGCAGCATCATACTCTTTCATTTTTTTTAGATTATGAAACAAACATTGGTTTGTGAAATGTTCACGAACCAATAAAGCTTGAGGTGCTGTTTTATAACCTAGCCGTGTGATAAAGTTCTCCACAACTTCCTCCTTGACATCTGAGGTACTTCACAGAACAGGTACATTTATTCCGAAATTTAATTACACACGTGAACATATGAATGACTTGCTTTCTTGTGGGGCCTGGTTGCACTGAATCCTAACTTAGGCGTATTCGAGAATAGAGTGTTGAATTTGTATGAGTGCCACACCTTTTAGTTTTAGTTTCTGACAGAATGCGTCACTATCCCCACTTCACAATTATACACTGTTGTGCCCTATTCTGTCACATAAAATCCACTGACGTTTGTCGTTATAATGTGACAAGATGTGGAAAATTTTAAAGGTTATGAAAGCTTCTTGCATTCCCGGTTAGCAGGTGTGTTTTTGTACCTTTTGCATGATTCCCTTTTCGTAATAATAGCGCAGAGAACGGCTAAGCTTGTCATAGTTCATGGCTGGACGGTTCTTCTGCATACCCCACAGTCTGGCAACCTGGGGAAAAGAAAAATCAGTCATCCACTTTCCAGTTTTCCTTCCTGTGACGTTCATAAATCACAGGTGTAATTCAGCACTATGACCACTAAGGGCCCCCAGTGGCAAACCAAACTCCCGTCTGGTCTTAAGTTCAACTGCGTCAACGTGCCAAGACTGGGGCGAGTCCCCACATGTGGATTCACTTCCTTTTTATGTAACCCATTACCACTTGAATGTAACCAGAGTCCCGCAGTGTTTTGCAGTGAAAAGGGGAGCAATGGCTGTCAATGAACAGCTGTAAAACATAGCTACAGTCTTAAATTAAACTCTCAGCTGTTAGTAGGACACACAGGAGAGAGGGAGACAAACACTTCAGAGGAATCATGAGGGAAGGGATGGATGGCGGGAGGGTCTTCAGTTGGGACTAAGAGTCCCGACTGAAGAAGACAAGTTTCATCATCACCCAGCTGCCCCGTTTGATCTCTGAGTACACTCTCAGGCCTAATTGCTCCTGTAAAACTCTTAGCTCATTCATTTTTAATGTACAGTAAAGAGATAATGGAAAACGCGATATGGACCTGTCTGTCTTAAAAAAAGAAAAAAAAGAAAGGAAAAAAAAACAACCCTACCTAAATGGACCAATGAAACTGCAGACTTAAACATTGTGTAAAAGTCTCTCAGGTGAGAGAGATTGTGGGTGGTTGTCCTTTGTTTATCAATTCAGTGTTTCATGTGGTGAATAGTAAATGTTTAGAGGAGGGGGTTGTGGGGATCAGAGGTGGACTGATGCCACTCTGAACAGTTGGAATCTGGATAAAAAAGTAGAGAAGATTTAATCCCAAAATAACTCCTCTGTTCTGCTCATATCTCTGTTGTACATTAGACATGAATGCCATTAGTTCGATCTGTGAACAGAGTGCTGTACAGTAATGGGCCTGAAACTGAATGCTTAAATTATTCATCCTTTTCCACAAACATAACCTAATCCATATTAATTCAAATCTGAAGATTTAAGCAGATTTAATCATTGCGCTCACGGAAGTATTGAGCGCAATGATTTAAACACTCCTAGTATTTTAAATGTGTCAAGTCCAATGAAAACCTTGGACAAATCTTTAGAAAGTGTGGGGAACTATTGAGCAACACCATCCAGGTTCACAAGAAAGCCTGACTGCTTGAAAGAAGAATACACAGAAATGGGACACGACTTATAATTTTTCCAGAAAGCTGTATATAGGTCTATCATCAATAATTACTTGATCTTTGCTGGCTGTCACAATACAATTGGAGAGTCTGTACTTCCACTGTGTTTCTGCTGATTATTGAACCTTATGTTTTAAGATTTGCTCTTAAAACAGCTTCACCATGTAAATGGTGTCTCTATGTGCCGGCTCAGTTTGCTTACATTAAAATGAGGGATTATGGCTTGAGGGATTGCCCATTGAAATGTATGCAAATTACAGCACTAGCAAACAGCTTTTCTTTCTCAAAGACCACAACCGTTTATGTTGGATTGCACAGGAAAAATACCATCTGCTAAAAGCAAATAATTGCCTTGTACATAAAATTGATCAAAGCAAAGTTTAATTCCATGTGATTTCCATTTTCCCTCTTTGCCCTGCTTACTTTATCCTATGTGTTTCCTCCGGTCATCCATAGCGAACAAGGTCTTCATATTCAAATGAAACGGAGAAAAGTTTAATATCTTTGTTTCTGTTTACTTAAAAGAAATTGGCAACTGAGGAAGTTTGGGCCTCTTCTAGGAGACTTGAGGAATGTCCCTTGTGACTTTGAGGAGTCACTTTGAAATCTAGTAGGAAGGACAGTAGCGTTTGGAACTACTGTTCATAGCTCATCCAACTTTTGCTTTCTTGAGGTAAATTCAAAATCCAAATCTACCTCTTCTGGTTCAATGAGCTTGAACTCCATGCCGCGGCCTGTCCAGGCGATGAAATGGGAATTTCCTGGGTCGTCCAGAAGGGCAACGAGGAATTGCCAGAGCTGCAAAGAGCCGCGCCGCTGGTAAGGCGTTCCCTCACGGAAGACACCGCCTGCTTCCTGCTTTACCTCTCCTGGATGTGAGGAACACAGAAAAAAGCTTCAGTCTTAAGAGAAGTAGCCAGAAAGGACTCATTGTAGTCACACATAGGTGCTTTTACAATGCTTTAGGTGTCTTGGCTTCTCTACGTCATTCCCAGGCAATATATATATATACTGCTCAAAAAAATAAAGGGAACACTTAAACAACACAATATAACTCCAAGTAAATCAAACTTTTGTGAAATCAAACTGTCCATCTAGGATGTTTATGAGTTCCCTTATTTAAGGAACACTTAAACAACACAATATACTCCAAGTAATCAACTTGGAATCAAACTGCCATCTAGGATGTGTTATGAGGTTCCCTATAAAGGGAACACTTAAACAACACAATATAACTCCAAGTAAATCAAACTTTTGTGAAATCAAACTGTCCATCTAGGATGTGTTATTTGAGTGTTCCCTTTATTTTTTTGAGCAGTTTTTCTGGACATCTCAGTCCAGAAATGTGCAGTTCTAGGCATAGCAAAGATACTGCGCAGAACCCTCAAGCTCCCAGGCCTCTGGTAGAGGACCCGAGCTCAGAGGATAAGAACCACCCGCGGTGGGTGAGAAGGGAATTTTTTTTATTTTTATATATATATATAGATATACATATATATTTATGTCTAAAGTGCAAGTCGCTGTAAATAAATCAGTGAGTGGCAAAATGTATATGAGTAGAAAAGCTAAAATAGTGTGAATAATGTCTATATTAAAGTCCATAAAACAATAATGAAAACAATTCTAGAAACATGGACTGTTTTTGCCTTCTCCTGTAAAATCCAAAAAGCTCTCACTCTCAAGTAGCTCAACATTTGAGCTATTTAAAAGAGTTGGATTTTCTCAACTGTTTAGAAACAACACTTTGAAAGAAAACTCATTACTATGTTATGCTGTATTCAGTGTCAATATTTAAAAATATTTCTTTTTGATGAATTACCTTTCCAACCACAATTTTTTACTTTTATTGAAATGGGGGAAACCGGCTGATGGAAGCAATCACTTAGTAAGACTAAAACAAAGCAAAGGGTGTACACCCCTACAGAAAGTGACCAAGATCAAACTTGTCTGAAATATGATGGTCAATGTTGATTTTGGTTTTCACTGAATGCAAGAAGTTTGAACCAAAGTTCAAGCTTCAAACTAAAAAGATGAAGGATCAAATGGACCTTTATGGATCATGAGCAAGTCTGAAATTCTTCTGACTAATATTTTATACATGTTCCCATGTTCCCAATGTAGGCATGGCTTACATACAGAGCAACAAATTGCTGTATTAAGAAAGAATTTGACAAATGATCAGAAAAGACTGGAGAACATAAAACTAAATGTAGAATGGTTAAGAACTGGAGAAAAAAAAATCCTTTTTAACGTACCCATGTTCCAGTTTTGCTTCTCAGTTGTTTACTTGTTACTGGATATCTTGTACACAACTATAGGAACATGAGAACTGTGGCTTAGTTACCGCTGTTGTCTCTCATAGAACTCGTACGCTTCACCGGTTCAACCATCGCTGACACCTCAGGCTTTTCATTCAATCTCTTCTAGCGTCAACAAATAGCCGCACCATGGGAAACTGCTCGTCTGTGTGACAGAGGAGCTCCACATGATGAAACCAAATCCACTTAGTAAAGCTTTGGAGAGCACAAACCTGTTTACATCTCAGTCCGGGATCTCAGGTTTCTTTGCAATGCAGACATAGAGATTGGAGTGACCTCATCTGAGGTACCTGCTGCCCTAAGCTAAAGGTTCGTCTGTTGGGACTCAGGTGTGTGAATGTGCGGGAATGAAGGGTGTGCGCTCACCTTCGAACTTCTCTGGGACAACACGGGAGTCGTTCTCGAACAGATAGCCTGAGAGACAAGAGGGGAGCTGTGTCAGAGTTTCCAGCACCCTTGATCTGAGAAGAACTCAACTGTGCAATCAGGATGTGTGCTAAACCTTAAATACTATCTCAAAAATATATATACAAAGATGCTGTATTAACACTGGAATAATACTGAGGGAAAATGTGAACATTCTTCCCTACTTTCAAAAGAGGAATGCACATTTTGTAGTTGAAGTAGTTTTTTGAGGCATTTAAGAAAGCTTTGACATGCCGAATTTGACCAAAAATGGTCCAACAAACAGTGGGAGCAAGGGGAGGGTCTGTTTTCCTTTTTGCTGGGGAACTATTCTGCTTTTTCCAGGAGTTGTGTTTATTCAAGGATTCATGAGGCAGGGGTGAGCTTTGAGCCTCTGCCAATGGAAACATGAACACACCACTGGTTGGCCAATGGAAACATGGACACTGTTCACTGGTTACCCAATGACCACAGAGCTGTAATGAGTGAAGGTTCATAGTAGAAAGAAATGTAGAGGGGACAATTGGCTACATGAAGCTGTAACGCTTTTAGTTTTTAAAATGGTAAAAGAGTTTAATGACAAAATGTAAAGAGTTTTTTTTTTTTGCAATAAAAGTCGATCAAGACAATGAGAAAAGTCATTGTTACCTTCATTGCTGTGTTGGGGGTTCGGGTAACCCTCGGTGTGGTGGTACATGGAGGGACAACCAGGCACATCTGCGACAGAAACAGAAAGAGCCACAGGTCAGTAACACAAGATGGATCTTATTTCATCCCCTCCTCCCTTGTTGTTCTTAAACCTAAACTTAATTTGGATTATTTATGCCCAGGGGTTAAACACTGTAATGTGTAGTTTGAGGAATTTCTTGGAGACAACATTCAGTATCACTGATTCCCCCCAAAATAGAGTTTTGCATTTCTCAATGCAAGAACAGAACATTCATTTGGTCTGATGTTAATAAATGTCCAATCCATGGATAATATCCAAAAGTGTGGAAAGAAATCACAATCAGACTCTTTTATTTTGATACCACTAAGTAAATAAATAAATCCTGATGTTCTGTGTGACAGTCTTAGACTTTGTTAGAGAACACATAGAAATAGTTTAAGGCAGAGTTAGGATATAAAATAACATCCCAACAGCTCTAATGATTTAATAGTGCCAATGGCATTCCTTCATCAGGGAGCATGAATGAACTCCGTACCAAACAACACATGGCGGTCCACCTAAGCTGACATGCTGGACAAAGGGAGAATTAATCATAGAAGCAGCCAAGAGCCTCATGGTTACTCTGAACAAACTCCAACTAAGCTATTAGTTGCGTAGTGCAGAAGTCTAGGTTTTTTGGAAGAGTGGCTATTGGAGAGCCGACGATTGAAAAAAACATAAATCATCAGAGGCTCTGTTTGGGGTTTGCCAAAAGCCATTTAGAGGACACAGCAAACATGTTAAAAAAACCTGATCTGGTCAGATAAGACCAAAATGTAAATCTTTGGTCCAAATGCTATTTGAGGAAGAAAATTAACACTGCACATCACCCTAACATAGTATCCCCAATATTAAACAAGGTAGTGGAAGTGAAGTGGCATGCCACAGAGAGCATTATATTGTGCAAGAACAGGGAGTTGACACATTAACTTCTTGATACAAGTTAATGTGTCAAGATTTGAAGTTAATGTTTATTGATGTTCTTCAGAAGCTTTTGTTAACATTTCTGAAGATCATGTGGGGTTTATTTCTTTATGGACAAAATCATTAGTGGTAGCAGCTATAATAATCAAATTCCAAATTGGAATTGGGCAAAGGTTAAGTGGATGTCAAGGTGTTGTAGTAAAAGGATTCAGTCTCAAAGACAGAGCTGAGTCAGAATTACAGTACAAGCCCAAAACCAAATTGGACAAAATCATAGATCTGCAAACTTTTTCACGGATGTCTTTATAGATGGGCACAAGTTAGGAGAAATTATTAAACAGTAGTAAGATGCAGTACCCATTTGAGAAAGGGTGTGTGGTGTGTAATAAGCATATATTGTATGAACATCACTGGCATTGTATGAACATCATCTTGTTTCATTTCAAGATGAAATTAAACATACGTCATTTCACTGCTATTGCTGCCGTGGGTTTATTTAAACAAGGTTCAGGACAAGAAAAGTAGCACTTTTTACTCGTTCCTGAACCTTGTCAGAGGACATCATCGATTGACTCAAAAAGCTGTATTCGCTACACAAAGCCATTGTGCTACATTTCCTTTACCTGAACTGCTCATCTTTGTGTGTGTGCTTTTCTTTTCTATACCTGTCTGTGCACACACAAAGACGATGAGTCAGTGGCTATTCTGTGTGTTTACCGGTATTCTTTTATTTCAGCTATCCGTCAAGTGCATCACCGAGAAAAACAAGTGGATAACAAGTGAAATGCACAGCCCTTTGACTGTGGCTCTCACTGTAGTGACTCACTCCGGGGGAATGCAGCTGCAGAACTGCGGTTGCGATAAGATGCCGCTGGGGAAAATCAAGCCCTCCATTCCGGGGCAGCAACTTTGGATCGTAGTGTAAATGATATGTCTGGCAACAACAGGGAGTGATGGGTAGATTAGGGTGTGAGTGAGAGCACCGCGGTTAATTGTGCACTGAGTGGAAAGGCCGTTTGTGTCTTTCAAGTGACACGACAGCCGTGACGAAACACTGCAATGACTCTGTTTTCAAAATGGAGTGCAAAGTGGTGGCATGTGTCCGTCTTTGTTTATAGCGTCCGGCCTTTATTTTCCATTTGCTTACAAACCCAGCCTCATTACTATTTTTCCATTATGAAGGATGACGTTGCATTTTTCCTCCCATTTAAACAACATGTTAACAGCCCTCAATGGCAACAACACACAAAGTCAATGTCATTTATTTTTTCTTTAAAGGTGCATCAATCTGGAGCCTTGAATGATAATCACCCAGATAAGCTGCTGTCACAACATGGCCTACTTTTCCATGTATGGTGGCATGTCAAAAAACATGTTCCACACGTCTAGATGTGGGCGAACAAAGGGGATTTTGTGGAACATCAAGTCCTGTCACATCTTTGCAGTATGTTCGTCTTGTATTTGACGTGCTCCACTTTTATATTGTGATTAGTCTTCACCTTTATCAGAAAGGGGTACGTTACTTTTGCAACGACACCACTAACTTGTGTTATTAGTTTTCCCGTTTTTAATGATCAGCTCACAGTGTGGGGTAATAAAATTTAAACGCCGGCAAGAAAAAAAATCCTGCTGTCAGTTTCACCTTAAGTTTTAAGCATTCTGCCAAGGCATGCTCAGTAAATCTTTATTGGTGCAGACAACATGAGATGAGACAAAACTATTGCTGGCTTATTTCTGTGATATTTCACTTGCAGTTGGATCAATTCAGCTGCTATGGTAGAAGTCAGGAAAATAAAGTCTGGCTTATTTGATGAAATGACACATTCTACTGTGTTGAATGTGTTGAATGACACATTCTACTGTGTTGAATGATTCACCTACGAACTGTGTTCGTAGGTGATGATTTAACAATATATTTCTATGCCATCAAAACTAAAAGCAGAGGTATAGTAGAGCTATGGGGGTATTAACACACTACAAACATTGGGATAAAAAGTTCTTTATTTTATTTATTTTCCAAACTAAAATAATTTATATGTAAGGCAGATTGGAGTCACAATAGCTTCCTCTATTAGTATCCATTTGTCTTGACAAGAAGGTGAAAAATAAAAACAAGATGTTCACATTATTGACCTCTCTGATTACTAATCAAGCCACTTGATCATTATTTAAATATAAATATTCGTAAAACATCTGATTTAATCAGATGAAACTTTTAACCAGGACGTTCTATTAAATTAACCTGAACAACGAACCTTTAGTGACACTGGACACTGAAGTTTGTTAAAACAGAGACACCTCTAAGGAAACCCCACCAAATTCAAATCTATCCACATAGAGGTTATCCACTAAAAAATCATCCTCCTGTAATTTCCTCTTCCTCCTGTCTTCTGACTGCGAACGTTTGTCTCAAATATGGTGGTTTCAGCACAGCAGGAAGACTTTTAACTTTATGATTCGACTCAAGTCAGTGCAGGCGGTTCCCAGTCAGCTAAGGAGAATCTTGAATGCAGATGAATGAGGACAGAATGCGTGCCAAGTGTTGGATTTCTCAGAAAGAAGCGAGCCGATGAGCTCCCTGCTTGTACAGCTTGTCGTTAAAGCGCCTGAGCCGGCTACCCCACCCCATCCACCGCCCGCCCCACCTTCAGCATTGCCCTCCTTACACACACCCTCTCCTGCAGGCCAGCCAGTGAGAGGTTTGAGTTACCGCCGGCACACTCATTTTTCCATTATGAGTTCATCTGCCTGCAGAAAAAGGAAGCCACTGGTGCAACCTGAAACCCTGGAGCACTCCGCGAGGGACTCTAGTCTTTCCAGTGCCCTCCATTTTCTCAATGAAATTCCTCTGCCTCTCTCTCACAGAGGGCGGAGAAAGGCTGCGGCCAAAAGAAGAAACTAAACTTTGTTTTTTTTTTCTTTTTTCTTTTCGCTGCATAGTGTCAGAGAGTTGAAAGGAGGAGTCTTAGAGGCTGAGAGGCAGTCGGTGTTCATGGGGAAAAGTTTGTTTTCATCTTGTACATTTTGTTCTCTAGTTAGCCACGCTCAGCATGGACCTTTCATCTCAATGTAAAAATAAACTTGAAAAAAGTGGCCAAAATATGCATTTACTGCACAAGAACATTCTTGTATTCACCAATATTGATTGATTTTATAGGGCTCACATTTAATTGTTTTCTTTATTTAAGTAAAAAAAAAAAAAAAAAAAATCACTTCTATCAAAATAATTTTTGAATATGTCCTCGAAAACCAATGATGGCTTTAAAGTTTGCCTTTATTTGCTTGAAATTTGGTATTCTGTCAACAAAGCTGTTCCTTATGGATAAGCAGTAAGAAGGCCATTGAAAGTTAAAAGAAGTCTTGGTGAAATCCATATCGAAGAAAAATGTCAAAATCAATTTTCAATTGTTGCCACAGCTTCTTGAACTGAAGTTGGGTATTTGACCAGGTCATTCTAACTAACCATGTCTCAAGTCTTCAGGGTGATGTGCAGTGTTAGCTTTCTGTTACACAAAGGGCTTCTGATGTAGGTACTAAACACCACACGGTTCTGCCATCTGAACACGGCAACATATATTCTAAAAGCTAAACCGTTCAGTGTGGAGACATCATCACTCACCAGGCTCATACGTGTAGTCTGTGGGCTCCTGCTTAACCATCATGTGGGCTGGTGGAAACCTGTGTGGATGTGGTTGTGGATGTGAGTGCGGATGTGGGTGGGGTCCGTGCCCGTGCCCCTGTCCATGGCCCGGTCCTGCCATGTGAGCTGCTCGCTCATACATAGGGTCCAGGAATTCTTGTTTAAAGCTTTGCTGCAGGTATGGCACACAGGGGTCAGAGTGCTGCCGATGATACGCCCCACCACCGCCTCCGCCGTTGCCGCCCCCTGGACCTCCACCGCCTCCCACGCCACATCCTCCAGTGCCATGTCCAGCTGGGGCAGACGGCATGCGCTGGAAGGCCTGCGCTGGTGGGGGGAACTGGGGGCAGATAGGGTCTGCTGAAGTGCCCTGAAACCTGGAACTGGAAGATAAAAACACGTCTTTCAACCTTAAGATCTTATATTAGATTCTTTACAGGATCTATGTAAGAAAACATGGAACATTCAGTAAGTAAGTAAAAAAAAAAAAATGCATTTTTTCCTCTATAACCTGTTGTTAATGTGGTAATTGTTGCTGGGAAGGGGCTGGGATGTGGCAGCTGGGTTCAGGTAGCCGGCGTCGGGCCGTCCAGCGGCTGCAGGTTTGGGGGAGTAATGCTGCTGCATCGGGGACATGGGAGTCCCTGGACAGGAGCTCTTTGCTCCTCCCGCAGCCCTTTTCTGCTCATAGGCACTGTTAATAAAAAGGACAGAAATTCATACAGGAATTCATGTCACAACAAGGACATGACAATGTTTTGTTTTTTTGTTTTTTTTTGCTTTTTTTTTTCCCAGTCAATACAACAAACAGAGCTAATGGGAGACGGGTTAGCACTCTTCTGTCAATAATGTGTGGTTTTAGATTTGTTGATGTATGCTCACCATTAGTAGGCCACTGTTCATGTCTAATCATTGCTGCACAACAAGAGTAAACTGAGTAGCGCTTTGCTTTATTTATTTATTTTACTATTCAAGCAAACATTTACAGAGTCAACCAAGCATTGTTCTTTTTGGATCTTCATTACCCTGTTTCAACTTAAATGCTAAAGAGTTAAAAGAGTCAGAGTGCTGCAGGAACACTTTTCATTCCAAACCTAATGAAACTGGATAAGAGTAATTTTATATTCTCTGTGACATAGAAGGAAATTCTGGAAAAAGAGGCAAAATTTTTACTTGGAATTTGATTATGTTCTGTTAGATAAAGCATACAGAAAATGTAACGATTAAGATGCTTTGGTCTAAAAGCATCTTAATCTTGTCTCATTGTCTTTGCAGCAAAGACAATGAGACCTTTCCAAGTTAAATGCTACTTTCCAAGGTATTCTGTTTCAGAGAGAATACGTGTCTTCTCCACAACCTTTCTAAACAAGACATTCTTACTCAGATTTTTTATTTGAACTGGGTTTTTTTGTGTGCATGTGCTTTTTTTTTTTTTTGACATTGTGTGACTCTGCAGACAAATTGGGGCTGTGGAATCAGGGGCAGGACTTTTGATTTTTCGGCAATGTCTGTGAAAAATTGCACAGAGAATTTGCAGAACTTTTCAAAAAATATTAGCACCTACACTAAATGTTTTCTACTTGTGAATAACCTTGCTGGAGAATAATGGGCTTCAAATTGTCTGAGAATAGCCTTAAAACTATTCCCAGAGTGATGGACAGCAACATTTGCTTCTATAAGTCTATTTTCTGATGTATTTTCACACTGGCATTTTAGTAACACAACACCTGTAGGGGGCTAGAGATGCTCACATGAAGCATAATCTATTTATTAAGTGCTTTACAGCTACTTCTCCTTTTAACATTCACAGAAGAAGCAAAGCTGTACTTGACTTTTCCAAAGAAAGTGCTGATAGTCATGGAAACTTTGGCTTTGTTCTGCAAATCAAGGCGAAAAAAACATGATACCTGGCATAAAGGCACTGCTCTCCGCTGGGGTAGCTGAAGGTTTGTTTGTGGCTACAGGACTGGCTGGGGTCAGAGCCAGGGCTCTGTGGTTCCTTTTTGATGGTGACTGGAGGACTGTGAAATGCCACTGCTACGAGAGACGATAAACAGAAAGCAGACACAAGGTTAGCTCAGGCACATTAACAATAGACGTTCCTAGATTCTTTTGTGATTCAACCCTGCCCCGATACTACTGTCGGTGAGCTTTGAGGCAAAAGGGGTAATTCTCCTGTCTGCACTGGAATGTCTTCTATGTGCCAGCAAAAAAGAAAAAAACAAAAACACTCAAGCGACTGTCACTGGAAGTGCAGGGCAGCAAACAGACACGTATAAATACACAGTTACATAAACACGGACAAGGAAGCACACATGCTTGCACACGACCGCATTCCAGGAGCCCAAAGTGTCCTTGCCCACTTTTTTTTTTTTTCTCATCCAGACACAACAGCAGCCAAAACTTCCTCTGTCGAAGTCAGAATGAAAGCTAAACAGGCATGGAGGCCAGGAAGATGCCTGGTTGTCGATGAAAGCGACCATCACGTCTCTTTCAGAAGGGCACATACAGTAAATCTGTGGCTCATCATTCCTTCTTGTTTGTAACCAGATGCTAACCATCCCTTTGTTTCCTTGCATTGACAGATAATCTTACATAACCCGATGAAGTCACATGCGCCATAAAAAGTCTCCTCAAACGGCCACATATTGAACTGTCTATCAAGCCCGACTGCTGGAGGAGACCTTTTGCCTCGACGGCCACAAAAACCACCCAAAGTGGAGCTTCAAACTGTGCAGAGGGGTCGTGTTTATTATGTGAGGGGAGGTTTTCACCCAGAGAACTGTACAGGATGTTTTTCTGGTCCCGACAGGGTAAACAGCAGCAGCTGTGCGCTTCCAGCTGGGGAAGGGAGGCATGCATTTGCGTGTGTATGTGTGTGTGCGCTCGTCGGCTCATCTGTCTGCTGAATATGCGTGCGTGCGTGTGCGTGCGTGTTTGTCTGCCGTGGGCGTGGATCTGACGGAACAGGCCACACTGAAAGCACAGCCCAGGTAATTACAAAGTAATGTCCTCCATTCACAAAAAAAAAAAAGGAGAAAAAAAACATCTGGCTCACTGAATGAAACACAAAATGGCTGTGGTAGAAAGTGAGAAGAAAAGCAGGACAGAAGATTAAACGGTGCCTTAGAAAACTATTCACACCTCTTGGACTTTGTCCCCTGTCATAAACCTGCATGTTACAGTGAATTTTGTGTGAGGCGACAGACAAACACAAAACATCATATCACTGCAAGGTGGAAATAAAGCGTAAAAATAGAGTGATGTTATAAAACAAGTGAAGCAAAAAGGGATTTGAGTCCGGCGGAACAAATATGAACAAAAGACAACCTTTGACAAATTTTTTGTTATGTATGGTTCTTTTCTACTTCATAATTATATGCTACTTTGTGGTAGTCTGTTACATAAATTCCAATTACATCCAATGTGACAAATTTCACATTTCAATAAGAAGCAACCATTCATATATTGGATTGAGGTTGTCTCTTTATGTTAACTCCCCACAATTCATTGTAGTTTATCATATTTAATTTTTAAATGATTTTTGCCACCCTAGATAAACATGTTCGTCAGAATGTGTGCTCTTACATTCCTTTCATTTCACTTTGACCAGTTTGCCTTGGAAAGATCAAACATTTTCAATAATAAACCGACAGCCGAGTGGCACTTCTCCTCTTCGTGACCTTCCTATTTTTGCTCTGCAGTCACTCTCCCATGGCAGGCGGGCAGGTGAGGAAGTGTTGGCTTTAGCCAAGGATCAACAGGATTAGAGAGCATTTACCCAGATTTCCCAGACAGACACGACGGGGATTCCTGCCTCCTCTGAATCTCCGGCACAGCGTCTGCCGGTGTGTTCACACAGAGGGTGGCACATGACTGCTGCTCTAATAATATGAGTGTGTTTGTCTGTTGACATTCCCCTCTTTTCTTCTCAGGCACGGTCATGAACTGCAAACAATCCTTAAAGGGAGTGTGCGCAACTTGACTCACAGTGCAGAGCAAACTAATACAACTGGGAGGGATGTTGCCCTTGATGTTGCCCTTCTCAGTTAAAGATGTTCTTGTCTAACCTGAACAATGTCAGATGGTGCCAGAAATGTGTCTGTGTTTTAATATTTTTTTGTGCAGCTTGGTTCCAGTTCAGCGAAGATATATGTCATTTTAACTAAACAGAATATTTTCTTTGCCCTATGGCCTTTTTCCATCACGTTTGTGAAGCTCAACTAACATGTTTTTTTCATAATTCCCTAACAATTACAAGACATCAGTGAACCAAACACAAATGTTTCCTCTTTTTATAATGGTTCTGATACACATTTTTCAGTTCAAGGCTGTTGGTTTATTTCCTGACTCCTCCCAACTATTATGCACTGGAAAAAGAGGCTGAACCCCAGATTGCTTCAAACTGCAGCCTCCATGTGTCAGTTCTATAAAACCTCCACGTTAAAACATGACGCTTCCAAGATACAAATTTCTTGTAAGTGCAGTAGACATTTCTTAACACTTTCACTAATACATAATTCAATAATTATATGTGGAATTTGAGTGATTTGATAAAATGATATGTATTTATTATTTCAAGTTAAATTTAAAAGTGATTGATCAAATATATGCTGACATCTGATTGGTTAACCTGCATAGTATCTCATCTTTCTATTTGTTATTTGGGCAAGGACAGTGTCAGCACTGGCCAGTGACTTTGATAAGTAAGAGTGATAAAATAAATTCATAATGTTCAGTGTGAAACATTAATATAATCTAATAAACCTTAAAATTAGTTAGACAAGCCCTGCTAATGCTTTTTAGGACCAAATATAGATTTTGGACAAAAAGCAACTTTTGGTACATTTTAAAGTACTTTGCTCTATATCCTTAGAAGTTCATGTGATACTATTCTATCATTGACATTTTTGGACGGTTTCAACAAAACTCTTCCCACTGCGTGATCACATGTTGCAGTTAAGCAGTGTTTAAATCCATGCTTACATTTCTGTACTGTACGTTGCTGCTAACGATTAGTAATATTTTTCTTTCAAATAGTCTGACATTTAAAAGCTTGGACTAATATAAGCTTGCAGCAACTATTTAGATAGCTTTCAGTATTTATAGAGCTCAGAGCAGGTTGAAATTTAGGATATATTTTTTGTGTCCTCAAAAGACCACATTCTGCAGAACGTCTCTAAAACTAAACATCTATAAAACCTAAAATCTTCCAAAGAACAGTAACCCTGCAGCCACATCCATGAATAGTTCTTAGAATCATACCAGCTCTGGTCTTCAGCGACTATTATAAACTGTCGTGCATGTTACAGTAAATATTTCTGTCTAAATGATGTCAGATTTGCGGCTGAAGTTTATAAAGTGCTGGCAGTCTTGTAAACAGATCCAGGCAAAGTTATGTTCTTCAGGTTTCCTTCTCTTCCTGCTTTTATTTTGGGGCAATATGACCTCCTATAGCAGTTTCTTTCTTGACATGTTACATTACCCTTCCAAAGAGATCCTCATATTTCCTCACACAAGGTTGAAGGGCCTCTGTGTGAGCTTACGCACTCTGAGCTCTGAGGTAGTGAAGGGTGTTTGGAAGTGAAAAGACAGATTCCAAACACAATGGTTGTTGCCCTCTAACGCGGACAATTTTGAAATAATACAGACAACGCACTGTGTCACGAAGGTAACGGCTTCCCATCACCTCCTATACGATAAGGTCAGAGACCCCTGCTCACTCAAAGCCCATCTTATCTCCACCTTCCTTATTTTCTGCTACTCTTTTTGCTGTCTCTTTCTGCACCGTTTTAATTCCTTCGTAGAGTAGCAACACCCTAAATCCTCCCCTTGCAACAAGCAAGGCCGAGATGGACGTTTACATATGTAAATGCTGGCTCTTGACAGCGGAGGATGCAGGGTGAAAGGTGATGGTCATGGTTGAGTGCTTTAGGAAGTAGATGGGTCATTACACGGGTAGGACTCCCATTCAGTAGATACCTACCACAAACAGACTGCATGAACAGTGATACTCAACAACCACCCCCTGCCACAAACACAAACACATGCCTGCAAGCTCTTCTCTGTACAATAGGGCTCTAAACTGAGTCATGCAAATGTGGTGTGAAAATATCCACCCAATTTGTAATATGTTGATTTTTTTAAAACTTAAAAAACAAACAAAGCAAAATTATCCTAACCCTTTCCAATTTTTGTGTTTAAACACAAAAGCAAATAAAAGGCTAAAAAGTGTGTGCACATGGGTTCGTTCCCATTTGTTTTGATACCTCCAAATTAACTCCAACGCAAACAAACATATTCAGAAGTCTAACCGGGTCTAGTTTAGACTGAGTATAAATCCAGCTGTGAAAGACTCAGAGATTCACTGGAGGACATTAGAGAACAAACGGCAAGGAACACAGCAGAACAGTCAAGGTGAAGAAGGTTAAAGAAGGTTATTTTCTGCACTAGAATCACCTTATTCTAGCCCACATACTCACAGGTTCATACATTGAAGCACATATTGTTACACAACATAGTTATGTAACTCAGGAAGCGTGTCTTGTCCACTCTTCCTACCGAGCCACGGTCACCCTACAGACCTACTAAGACATAGCTTTTGTTTTTTATACTTAACTGTCACTCTTAGTTACCAATCAGATTATCATTCATTTTCACTCACGCAGGTGATCTTTACAGAAAAGAGACAAAAAGAAAGTCATAAGAAATCCATTTATAGTTTGTAACAAGCCATGTAGCGGCAAGGCGGCAGTGGTCTGGTTACATGAGAGCAAAACTGAATTTATTTGCTTTCACGCAAGATGCTACATGTGGCAAAAAATCTGGCTCTCAAAATAACCTTAAGCGCAGTTTTCTGACAGTAGATGGAAATATTTATGAAGTTAGAAACAGAATAATACTGGAAGAAAACATGTTACTGGATCCAAAAGACCTGAGCCTTGGGCAGAGGTTTATAATGCAGCAGGACATAAAACTAGAACTACAAAAAAATGGTTAAGATCATGTGCAAGACTGGATCAGTCAAAGACCAAGCCAAAATTTTCAGTCGCAATCTGTGAAGTTGGTAGAGAGATACTTAGAAATATCTTGCAGTGACTAGTGTCCCTATAAAGCATTAGTGGGGTAAATACAAATACAAGACTTTTCAGATTTTAAAAATATTTTAAAAACCATTAAACATTTTCCTTCCACCTTACATTTATGCACTACTTTGTGCTCCTCTATCACATGAAACCTCAACAAAATACACAACAGTTTTATGGTTATAAAGTGACTGAATATGAAACAACTCCATCTAATTCTGGATAGATTATTTCCTCCCATTAAGGGCCTTCAGTATGCAGAAATCCAGCAAGAAGACACAGAGCATCTGGAGAGTCTTACATTGGATGTTTATTTCCAGCTTGGCCAAGTTTTAAGCCCCTGGAACTCTGCAGCGCACGGCAGCCCCGCTCACAATCAATCACTGGAAGCGATTGTGACAGGACAAACCAGGTGACAGGAACAAGCTAAAGTGCAGAGCATGCGACTGTGCAGTTAAAACCCCCAACAAACACTCAGTAAGTCTGGTTTTAACAAATATGACTCAAGCTATCTCCAGATTTGGTTCTTATCTTACATGATGTGATATTTAACACAACCTGTGTATGATATAGACACATGAGGTTGTTCCCATTGGAGGTAGGTGAATAAAAGGATAATAAAAATTAGACTCTGATTATAAAAAGGATGACATTAAGTCACAGATGTTGCAAATGTCATGTTTGCCCAGCTTAATACATAGAGGTTAAGACATTTTCATTCTCTGATCATGACAGTGCAGAAAGTAGGGATTTCATTCAGTAAGCGGTGGGCAAGACACTTGCCCAAGTACACAGTTGAGTGGTTCAATTGGAACCTCTGGGCTCTCTGGTGGTAGTCAAAGAGCCCAGAGGTTCTCTGGTGGTGGTCAGAGAGCCCAGTGGTTCTCTGGTGGTGGTCAGAGAGCCCAGAGGTTCTCTGGTGGTGGTCAGAGAGCCCAGTAGTTCTCTGGTGGTGGTCAGAGAGCCCAGAGGTTCTCTGGTGGTGGAACCCAGTGGTTCTCTGGTGGTGGTCAGAGAGCCCAGTGGTTCTCTGGTGGTGGTCAGAGAGCCCAGAGGTTCTCTGGTGGTGGAACCCAGTGGTTCTCTGGTGGTGGTCAGAGAGCCCAGTGGTTCTCTGGTGGTGGTCAGAGAGCCCAGAGGTTCTCTGGTGGTGGTCAGAGAACCCAGTGGTTCTCTGGTGGTGGTCAGAGAGCCCAGTGGTTCTCTGGTGGTGGTCAGAGAGCCCAGAGGTTCTCTGGTGGTGGTCAGAGAGCCCAGTGGTTCTCTGGTGGTGGTCAGAGAGCCCAGTGGTTCTCTGGTGGTGGTCAGAGAGCCCAGAGGTTCCAATTGAATGGCAGCCTCACTTCTTACGGACTGCCCCGGGGCAGCTGCGGCTACAATGCGGCTTACACCATCAGTGTGTAAATGTGTATTTAAAAGGGTAAATTGTAGTGTAAAGTGTAAAGCACTTGTAGTGTAAAACACTTTACACTGATTGTGGTGTAAAGCACTTTGGAGTCTTCAGATTTGTTAAAGTGTGATACAAATATGTGTTATTTACCATGGGCAAATATTCAACGTGCTCTCTGGACCTCTGTAAAGACCTTTGTGTTACACCTGAATGTATGAAAGGTGTCCTTAAAATAAACTGTGATTGGCTTAATTTTGAGGTGACAAGAAGTTGTGGAAGTCTGTGCCAAGTGCCAAACGAAAGATGTCTGAGGTGTTCCCTGCATGTACATCCTGTTACTCTAGAGCTAAAATATAAAGATACACGTTTGACTCACCCCAGGACTTCCCATTTTGTAATTCTCAGCAAGTCCTTGGAGGATTTACTGCCACCTTTTGAGTCATTATCATGCAGCACGGCCCAATGCTCCAGCTTCATTTATTTATTTTACAAATGGTGTCAAATTTTTTCCCAAGAACAAAGCCGACCAGATCCTGCTGCAACAAATATCCCCCAAACAATGACCGCTGCACCTCAATGCCTTGAAGTCGTTTGAAGCTCTTCGTTTCTATATTTGGTTTATGCCAATCAAGTCCTCTGTTTTAGGGTTTTGGGGACATTTCACCAAAGAACATTAGATCAGAGGCCCTGATCTTTGTTGTTAATCTTTCTGATAAATTACATTATTTAATAGCAAATTTATTATTCAACATCATCACTTTTCAACTATGACACATTAGAGCTGTAATGAGCAATAGTCATGCTTGCAGTATTGCTAAAATATTGCATTGCTGCTATGTAGAGTAGGCCAGTCAGACAAATGATTAACAGCTCCATCACAGATATCAATAAGCACATAAGAGCAGAAATCAGTCATATTTACACAAAAGTCAAAGTTTTTAGCGGGTGCTAAATGATGTGTATCACAAGAGAAGGGAGAGAGAAGGAACTGAGGAAACAGTTCCTCAGTTCTAATCCAGACTATTTCAGCTGCAGAGGCAGACCAGCCAATCCACTGGTACGTGGAAACATGTGCTGGACATGTGTGCATGCTTCTCAGGTCACTGCACATTCAGAGAGACACAAACAGGCCGGGCAGCACTAACGAGCTCATCCTCGTCTCTGAGAGCCAGCAGGCTCGAGAGCCGCTTCAGTATCTATCTGGAGTGCTGGATCCATTAGTGTCTGCTCTATCTGATTTACGGATCGTCCACTCCCATCAGATAATGGTTCAGTCCCCTTGAATTTTTAAAGAATGGTTGTCAGATACATGCCAAACAAGCCTAACTAGATTGATGAAGAGTGCAGCTGTAACATTCAAGCAGACAAGAGGCCTGAAGAGACGTTTTTGGGTCATTGTTGACTGTTAAAACACCCGTGGGGCATTTCACTGCGTTACCAAACAGGATGTAGATGTGAATGACACTAATCCTGGGAAAGGGAGCTGAAGAATAAAATCTGCACACATCATAGTTTCACTTCCTTTTAATGAACTCGAAACAGAGCGCAGTACTTTTTTTTTTTTTTTCTCTTGAGAGGTGAGAACATTTCTTCCTCAACGAGAATGCTTCTGGTTTTTCTCAGAACGATTCCTGCTCCTTAAACCCGGAAACTTCACCTTGTTCCCACTCTCCCTGGAGGTTCGAGAGAATTAAGATTTAACTGTACACGTTCTGCCATTTTAAGTTTTCCCAGCTGTCCAATTCACTTTCAACTGTGCAGCGTTAGCTTTTTATAAATGGCCACTGGGTTGTTATAAATCTCACTACCCTGCTGCAGTTTAGTGGACCAGATACAATAGATCCCTGTCTCAGGACACGTGCAGCGAGAGGGACGTCCCATCAAAGATGAGGCCTGGATGTAATTAATCTGCTTCAATATTGACTCTTTGCTCTCAATCACTTCCCTCTCCCTCCCCCCAATATATCTGTCCCCCCTCTTAATGTTTAATGTAGCCATCGATTAGTCCCCACACTGTTACTGAAATGAAATAATGAACCGCGTACCCTTGTGTGCTACATGTGTCGAAAGGGTGTGTGTGTGCTGGTTTTCTATGAGGTGCAACCTGCAGAGGTAATGAAATCAACAAGAGATAATGGATCCATGCCGGAACACCTTGCTCAGGATTATCAGCATAAATGCCACATCCACAGCTTCTTCTTGCAAATTCCACCCCAGCTGCCCTTTAGTTTGACCCTCGCTTTCTAGATCAGGATCTTAGCCGTAACTCTTCGTGGCACATTTTTAACCCCTCTCCTTCCCCTCATCGGCTTTCAAGCTGATTTATCTGAGCTTTATCAAGCCATCTATCAACCTTCTCCATCTCCTCCTTCTGTGCTCCTGGATCAATATCTCCGTAGAATGGCTCTCATCTCATCCTGAACACCTTCTGGTCTGTGTCAGCGGGCTATGATTATGTTCATCCACTGCTGCACACTCTGTGTTTAAGCTGCTAAAGCTTGTATGCTTGGATGTTGTGCTTAAATTTGACAAATACGTTAACTTTGTAGCTTAATTGCTGTGTCAATAAAGCGGAGGAATCTGTACGCATGGCATCCACAATTTGGCATGGCAGTTGCAGCATCATGCTGAGGGGATGCCTTTCTTCAGCATTGGAAAGGTAGCTGGTCAGAGTTGATGGGAAAATGGATGGACCTATATATGAGTAATATTAGAAAAAAAACAAAAAACTGTTAGAGGTCGCAAAATACTAAAATTTCATAAGGAAAATGGTCTACAATTAAATGGATCAGCCCAAAGGATGGCTCAGTCAAAGTTTGGAGTAAAATTCTATGGCAAGACTTCAGATTTGTTGTGCATAGCTGGAGTGGATATACACTAAACACCTACAGCTGCTCCTGCAGCGTAGGTGATTCTACAACATGATAAGTAAGGGCCTAAAGAAAAATGTGTGCTACACTTTCCACATTTTCATCAGTAAAGATAAAAAAAAAGAAAATTAGGCACCTTTCCCCTTCACATATTAATAATGCATTGGTTCATCACATAAAATACAAATAAAACATAGAGAAATTTGTAGTTTTATGCTCACAGACTGTGAAAAAGTGAGTTAGAAGTTCATATCTCCGTAGAGCACATTGTTAGCTTAACAAAAATGCTTAAGTGTAGAAAGTACAACTGTAAAAGAGGGGAGCAGACCTGTGATACTGTGCAAAGTAGAATATTGTATTTTGATCATTTATTTGCTAAATTGTTGATATTTCCCACTAATTAAAAAAATTCTGAGTACAACTTCTACTTTTTTTTTTTTTTTTACAGAATCCTCTAAGTTTGGTCTTTGCTTATTTTTACTGAAAACAAAATTTCAGTGGCAGAAAGTCTCTTAATCCACATCAACATGAGCACAGCAGAACATCAACAGTTCTTTGATTGTTTCAGGGATAAACAGCATGAAAAAGGTCTCTTCTCCCTCCTCCAACTCTCCTGTAATGAAGCGCACACTGCCATCCATTCACAAAGCCGTGCTGCCGACTCTAATCCTCTTGCCCCCACCCTTAGCTTTGACAACGCCACTCTGAATCAACTCTGGGAGGCTTTTATTTCCCTCATCGAAAGCTGTAAAACAAATATATGCCCAGCCATCACATTCTCCAAAGACCAGACCAGATAGGTAGGAATGGTGAAAATGTCATGTGAAGAAAATCATTGAATGATGACAAGACCAAATAAAAAAAGTTGAAATTATATTTTTACTTTTAAAGAATGTGCAGAAAATGGGAAATCTCTGAGACATAATCTGACAGAAAGAAAAAAAAAAAAAAAAACAATTCTACACTTACACAAATAGGTGCTGCTGGTGGAGAAATAACTCATGTCAATGTTATGAATGAAGGTTCACTCCCCTTAACTCAATGTGCTTCCTCAGCCAGTCTTTCACAACCAGCCCATTCATAAAACAGCAGGGACGAGGTTTGTGTGTGAAAAGAGGGAGTGTGTGTTTGTGCGTGCAGCGGCAGATGAGGGGCTGTCAAAAGAAATCATCTGTTCACGTGAGAGAAATCAGCCATTTCACTCCCCCTGAAAAGAAGCACAAATTCAACTCACCTCCCGAAGTAAATCTGTGCGTTTTTGGCAGTCACCTGAGTGTTTGTGCAGACGTTGTTGCATAGCAGCTGTATTTTGGAAAGTGGCAGAACACAGAGGCCAATGTTTTTTGTTTTTTTTCTTTTCACGAGAAGTGAAGGGGCTTTGCTTGCCCATTGGCTAGTTCTGATCCAGAAAACCCACCCAGAAGAAGAAGAAGAGATGTGAATTCATGACAAAGCAAAGTCCACAGAGTGAAAACGACACAAGGTTCGGTTAGAGCATGAGTCACTGGAACCATAATTCCTTTCTTCTCCCAGCACCACTTGCTTTTCTTCCGTTTGTCTTAGCATTATTAAAGTAGTCAATAACCTCTACATCGAGACAAAGATAAAACCAATGAGAAACCAGCTGTAAGTGGAACAATCTTCATCTTTTCTAGGTAAGGTCAAAGGTCTGAAACAACAACTAGCTTTGGATAAATCGCTTTTATTAAATCTGCAAAAGAAGTAGAATTATTAGTTTGCATGCTCTAATAAACATCATGCCTCTTGTTTTTACACACAAGAACGCTATGTGATCAAAACAGCTGAGATAAAACATACAGATATTTAGAAACAGCAACCCTAAAACTAAGTGTGAAAAAAGACACTTCCTGCCTTCAATGAGTCACATAAAACATTGGACACCATACAATTCTGAAGTCTGCTTTTTTTTTTTTTTTTTTTTTTTTTTTTTTTAAATTCTGCTTTAATTTGTTTCAGAAATCCACGTTCAATGAAGAAAACACATGATTTTAACCTTAAAATGTACGCAATCATATGATTATTGTCTACAATTTCAACAATTAGAAGAACAACCAGTTGGGGTTTAAATTATTTTTGCAAAGGTCTCAGCCTCCTTAAATATGTGTCAGGTGTGGGCATTGAGCCCATGCAACAGTTCAAACAAATCAGTGGCATCCTGAATTTGCATGCATGTCACTTTCAATATGACATGCTCCCAAATCACCTACAAGCTGTCCTTTGTGATTGCAGAATTGCACTCAATATCCCGATGATAATTGTGCTGCAATATGTTGTCTCAATCTCCAATAATCATGCTTAGGATTATTTGTTTTGACAGTGATCAATAATTTGTACTGTCAGTCTCCGGACAGCTTTTACTGCTATGTCTGGACTTTTAGAAAGGCTGTTTAACAAAATGCAGAAGAGGTACAATCAGACCTGAGTTAGACTTTAAAAAACACCTACAAATATATTTTCACTAAAAATGCTTTTACTTGAATAAAAGACATCAATATCACAGGCATTACATTGCTTTTCAGTGGTGCATGTTGTTTTACCTCTCCCATCTTCTGCCATTTTGTAGTTTTTAGTCAATGTTGTTTTTTTTTAGGTATTAAACACACAAACTTTACAACCAGCCATTTAAAGTAATTTTCTGTAATCTGGACACAGTCCACTGAAAGGAAATGTGATTTTATGACTCCCATGAATAATACCTACCAGCAGGACGCTGCTTAAAGCTCATGGCAGGAAGGTTAATGTGAACACTGTTAATTATAATTTTTAATGAGAAAGTCAACTGAAATGTGAAATGGCAGCTTACAAAAACCCCAGTTTAGTGAATCACCAGAAGAATTTAAGAGCATCGAATTGTGCAAGCTGGAGCGACACAAACAAGAATCCTATATTGTCAGTAGTGGAGGAGTTTACTTTCATTTCCTCTTCTTTCCTTTTTTTTTTAATCCTCCCCTTACCAACTGTGCTCTTGGGGAAACACTGTAACGGCATTCTATAGCCACAACTTCCTATATAATTACGGCAAGGCACAAAACTAAACAATCACCCTACACAACTCCGAAAAACACAGGATTAGTTCACATCTTGGAATGCTCAAAGCGTGTGTGTGCGTTGAAAGAGGTAGCGAGAGAAAAGAGAAAGGGGTGGTGGGGGGGGGGAGGTTGGGGAGTGTGTGTGTATGTGTGTGTGTTGGATTTTTAAATTTGACTCAGTTTGTACAGAGACAGGAAGGGAGGGAGGGTTTTAGAGTATCCAGTTGGAGAGCAGGAGTTTTACTGTAGGGCTCGTTTTTTTATGAATGGAGACTGAAGGAGAGCTCTGCAGAGGAGCAATGGGGAGAAAGCAGGAGAGGAGGAGGGGAGAGAGGGGAGGCACACTTCCTTTTACGCACGCAGTGAAGAAAATTTATGAATGGGTCACATCTCTCGAACTGCTCCAAGTGTAAACAACATAGTTGGACGGAGAAGAGCAGGCTCGAGATGCAGGGAAAGGCTCGTTGAGCACTCCAACTGTGCGTTTTAGTGCTTTTTACACAAAAAAAGAACACCAAATTAGCAACACATCCAAACTATTTTAATGAACTTTCCGAGCCATAAATTAAAAACACCTTTGCGAGCTTTTGTCTTCCCCCTGCAGGCGGCAAACAGACAAAGAAATCTGCTTGACAGCCTGGCGTCAGGCGCGGATAAGCCCTGAAGGGGTTGTCGGCTTCCATAGACAAACCCCTAAGGCTCTCTCGCTTTTTCATGGGCACAAAATCATCATCAAATCTCTCTTTTAACACTTACAGAGCAATCACATTAAACCAGAGGAAACAACATGGAGTGCTAGTTTACAGTAAAAACACACATAAACAAAGGCAGTCCTGCAAGTACATAAAAAACAGCATGGCTGTTTGCATAACCTTCCAGACAGAGCTTGCTTGTTAGCCCTGAACTAAAGGACCAGAAGAGATGGATTTACCAGATGTGAAAGTATTGCTCAATCCTAGCTTTACCCCCCTGCTTCTCCCCGCCTCTTCTTTAATTTAGCACTGCAACATGTGTTTATCGCTCTTTTTTTCCCCTTCTCTCTTTTACTATCTCTCTTTGCCCCCATTAACACCGCCGCACCCATACAGGTGAAGACTTGACTCAGAAAACAACAACAATGTTTATTTTAACAAGGCATGGCTTTCAATGGAAGCTTCAATTATACTCCCGGTCACCTGGGATTAATGCTTTGCTCTAAGTTTTTTTTGTGTGTGTGTGTGTTTTAGACTTTCCAAAACAGGTGAGTCACCTGTTTTTAACGTTTAGCCGACAGTAAGAATGCCTTTTACTTTGGTATGGGAAAGGACAAAGTTAACAGATTAGGAAAAAAAATGTGTTATGAAACAAGCAATGATGAAGATGCACACCAATATACACTGACCACTTCTTCATTATGGCACCAATTATCAGGGTAAGACATATTAGGCAGGGAGGGGATATTTTGTCTTTAAAGTTTATCTGTTAGGGGACAGAAAATTTAACAGTAAGAAGGTAAGCAACTGTAAAAGGGAAAAACCGTGAAGGCTGGACTACTACTACGACATAACATCTCTATCAGGGCAGGTCAAGTGAGGTGTTCCATGTCTGCAGTGGAGAATATCTATCAACAATCATCCAAAAAACACAAACAAACCCTGAAACAGCGGAAGAAGGTTGTCCCATCTGGTGAATCACATTTCCTTTGATACCTTAGAAAATAAAATGTTAGTTATCAAAGAACCCAGTTTGACAGATCCCCTATATGTAATTTAAAGCCCATCAATTACATGAAATTTTTAACTTTTGTGTTAAAAGTAAAAAAAAAATAAACTGCTAAGTTTGAACTGACGATTGTATAACTGATAACTTTGCATTGTTAAAGAATCTAACAAAGTTTTAGTTGTAGAGATTTGGGCCATATACCATGGAATAAGTCCATGAAAAAAACAAGATGTTTTCCATGGACGTCCAACCTTGCAACCTACAAGACTTTATCAGCTGTTAACATTCTGCTGCCAGATACCACAGCACACCTTAACAGGTAGCTGTGGCACCAAAACTGGGCCTCATGTACGTGCATATGCAGCTGTCACTTAAAATTCTCCATCAAAGTTTAAAGTGATCGGTGTTCTGCTATTGACAACAATCAGCAGGGGAAAGTTTCACCACAGGAGCAACTCTGCTGTGTACAACTGAGCTGCCCATCAAACCGGAGCCCTTCTGACCCTGCAAATCACACTCAGGTCAGCCGTTAGAAAGCTCTGACAGCTGATTGGGTGCTGAGGCCAGTGGGTTAAGTCGACATGACCCTTGTTTGCCCGGAGGTTCATCTGCACTTCCTCCTCCACATTGTTGGCCAGTAGACATCCACAGTAGACAGGGCATGTGTCACCCAGTGGCTGATCAGTAGGGAGTCAGAATTGCTAAAAAGAAAAGAAAGAAACAAACATCTTCCAGTGTTTGGAAATAAAAGACGCATGGATTCAATCGGAAGAAGTGGCTCCGAGTAGCACCCAAAGCTGACACTTTTCACTTTGGAGGAGGGATTGGTCTTGCAGTTCTCCCTTTACCATTTCAGCACCCACACTAGAGTTGGGGATGCTGAAAAAAAAAAAAAAAAACTGTTTGCAGAGCAACACGTCCTCCCACCCAGATCCTGAATCGCCATTGTTAGGACGAACAACAAGAAAGGAAAACTCATTCAAATAGCAGCTCAGTTGTAGGGCCAAGGAATTTGCTTTTCCATTTTGCACCTTCCGATGTGTACAAAGGGACCACCTTTGTACCTGCACCCTGAATAATTGTGTACTGGTTTCCTGGGCTGTGACCCTTTCAGCTTTTCAAAGGTATGTAAATGAATGACGGTGGCACGTATTTCTGGGATCCAGATTCACTGGATGACTGGGTCATTAGGCCTTCTGTCGCTGCATAGTTTTGCCTGGCAAAGAGGTTACTGTAACATCAGTGAGTTATTGCTTCAGCAGTCCTCCCCAAGCTCAAAGCCGGCCACAGAGTCGAATGGACGGATGTGAAAAATAATATGAGCAATAACTTAGATCAATACAAAGGTCAATGAGGAAGACAGTTGGGAAAATAATTCTTTATAACACTTCAGAGACAACGAAGAGACAGAAAGAGATTTATAAAATGATCTAAGTTGTAGGTGAACATCAACACCAAAGTCCAGTACTTTGTTTCAGCTTCATTTGACTTAAATACCAACATTACATCTGGAAGAATCTATTTCTAAGCCTATTTGTAGTCAAGGAATATCAACAAGAGCCTAAAACAAACACATTCATTCTCACATGTAGTTTGGATTGCACTTGCTTCATTTTCTCTCTTCTGCACCTTTGTCTCCAAGCTTTTTGATGTGCTAAGTACATGTTCTCCATGTTACAGCAGCTTTGGGTGCAAATGCAAATAGTTTACACTTTTAGTTCCAAGCAAACAAAAAAAAAAAACAAAAAAAAAACTAAAGTACTCACAGTTCTCAGAGTGGAAATCAGGAACAAATTGCTCGTCACTGTCAGGAACTTGAGCTGAAATGAAAACAAAAATTAACTTTAATATTTTTTTTTTTTGCACACGCTGACCTCAGTCCGCCTTACTGTCTCTGCTCTGTGAAATCTGAGTCTCGGCTTCATTCAGATGACCTCCACTAAAAGATTTTCACAGCTTACAGCGGCTTTTTCAATCGACAGATCAATTCAAAAGACCACAGAGTTCTTACACGGATCACACATTTTTACCTACACAAGCTGCACCAACCTTAGAGGGACTAAATGTTACATAGTAAACTAACAACTGATTGAATCATACATTTCACTTTCCCACCGTGGCTCACATTTTAAAAAACTGTTAATTTTTATTGTGAAATGTTCCTGTATTGGTTTCTATTTCACAATCATATCTTTGTCAACCTGACAAACAGAGAGCTGAAAGCTCCAACGCGTCCATCAACTTTCTTTTTTTTCTAAAACACAACAGCTTTTTTTTTTTTTGTTTAAACACACAAAACAAAGATAGTTATTTTTGACCTTTGGGTGATTTTTACTCCATTCTGCAAATTTACAAAGCAAAAAGCTCAGGAGGGCTAAACCTGGGTGTTCAGGCTAAATCAGAGAGAAACATTTCTTTGTCGGAAAACTGCTGGAGCACAAAATTCTGAGAATAGTTGGTGTTTTGTCATCTGTGTGTATAAGACAGAAACTAGAACTGGTTAAGTTAGTCATGAGGTTAGTGGTGACCATTAAAGAAAGTGTCCCTTTTATTTTACTGCAGAAATAAAATGGAAGAGACAACAAAAATAGAGCAAACAAAAAATAACCCATGAATCATGGATATACATGATGTTATGAATAGTACTCTACCAAAAAACAACAAAAATGACAAATTAGAGTAGGTATTTTGTGTATATATACATGCACAAATATGCATTTTTTTTGGCAAATGGTGAGGAATTATTTTAAGATTTATTTCAAGGACAAATAAATATGTCAAGAAACGTTATAAGGCCACCTTACACCAGTTTGTAAAAATAGATGAATCAATACTCTGATCTAGCTCGTATGATGCTGTTGCAGTGGTGTTTAATTTCAGAGGCCCTGATTAGGCACTCTTCCACAATGAAACTTATCACACTGAATAAGCAAAGCCGACGAGGCCAAGGCCAGGTGCAGCAGAGCTGGACAAGTACTATTGCACCGCCTTCTATTTCAAAATCCTATTCATGATGATCTTTCTGGAGCTTTGGGCTTTGTTTTCACTATTTTATTAGGAAAAGCCTAAATTATTTGTCACCGTCCCTTTAGTATTGTGAAGGGCAAGGCCATTTCAATGAAATAACAGCCAAACCTTACATACCGTTTAAACCAACAACAATTTGGTTTGTGAATTTGAATAGTGCTGCAGAAAACTTGGGGCAAGTAGGGAAAACATGCAATAAGATTGCTCATTTACTTACTTACTGTACTGAGTTTAGATTATCGAAGACAGAAAGTGTTTAAAGATAACTTTTGTATTTCAAATAAGTACAAAAGCAATTATTTTTACTTTTTTGTCTTATTATCATTCTGACATTTTTTCATGATAAATTCTTGAAGTTACTTGCCACACACTTTATGGCTTAATGAGCTGAAATTCTGTTCACACAATAAGATATATCTCCCACAAAACAAGTTGAGTTTCAGGATGAATGAAAATAAACAAAAGGTGAACATTTAGTTGAAACTTACGTTTTTAATCACAAGCAAAGTAAATACACCTCACATGCTCAGGTTCATATCAATTATTAAAATTTGGTAAAACTTGGTCAATTTTTTATGTGTGAGGAGTCAAGGGCATATTCCTGGATTTCTTTAAAGCACATTAAAATGGCAAAATTTTAAATTTTAAATATGCCAACACTCTTCTACCAGAGTAGAAGAGGAAGCAAATTGTTAATTGATTCCAATAGCATTTCTTTGTTCAAGATGAAGGCTTAAATGGACTTGCCGAAATACCATACAGACTTTATGGTGGACTACCGACCAGAATCCATTACAAGCAGTGAAATCAGACCAATCTTAATAATTAAGGCAATGTTTTTTCCCCTCAGTAAAGCCATTACTGATGAGTCTGTTACAGGGACTACACTTTATAACTCATGTAATGCCATTCCGAACTCCATGCAAATGTGCAACCGCAACAAACTCCACATTAAATGCTGACTTCAGTCCAGTTGACTTTTGGAGTAGAGCATAACACTCTTTCTGCCTCCACAGTTACGAAAACAAGAAGTCTGTGCTTCTTTTAATTCATTTCATCTACATTTCCACTTAAGATAGCTTATTTTACTGGTGTGGTTGAAGTATTTGGAACTATATTTTTTGTGGTAACAGAGTAGCTCGACAACATCAATCTGTCTTTTTCTCTAAAAATGAACATAAATTAAAGCTATTCAGATTCAACAAACACTTCTGAAGTCCATGACACTTCCATGACTTTTCAATAACTGCAACCTCATCAGAGAGGCGAAACTCTGACCCAGCCAAATTATCTCTCTCCCCTCTACCAGTATTTGGATTTCCAGACAGTGATACACAATGCAGAAAACAAAACTCACAGACAGAGGACAAAAAGAGGAAATAAGAAATTCAAATCCACTTTCATGTCGTCACACTCCTCCTTCCTCTGCAGAGGAAACCGGATGACTCCGCTCTGCAGCATGTTCTGATAAATCACATTGATTTCTTACGTAACGCTGCATCCTGTGATTTACTATATTATAATGATATTATCTCCTTTTAAGTTTTTAGTCCTTTGCCCTAAGGGGGGGGCCTGCATGTGACAGAGCAAAGGCCAGATTTAGTTCTACAGGCCCACCAATCAATCACTTCCACTAGTTTCAACATGTCCAAAACAGAACACACTGGACCCCATAAAATTAAAGGCAGCAGAAAAGAAACGATGAGCTTCAGACATTATCGCAACCTCTACTGTCTGTCTGTACACTTTCTTGAGTTCGAATGCGTCTGTGGGTGTGTGCGTGTGTGCGCGAGCATGCACGTGGATCTGATTTGTTTCCAGGAACACCCCGTCAGGAGCTTTCAGATGCAAGTCAGCACAAGAAGAGAAGTGTGTTTATATGAGCCCAGACGCATGTTCTCCCAGATGCTTCCAACCACCTTGAATAACTTTTTTCCCCTCTTTCCCAGCAGGAGATCCTGGGAGGAGTCAAGCAGCCAAAGTCATATAAACCTAAAGGCCAAAATGAGACAAGATGTGACAAGTTCCTGAACTCTTGCCTTTCAGAACTTCGCCCTTTCCGTTTCTCTCTTGCTTCCTCCCCTATTTGGTGAACAACAAGAAGAAAAAAAAAAAAAAGAAAGAAAATCTCCCTCTAGCTAACCAGCTTTTACAACTGCGGTGGATCCGTCACAACTGCAATCAGTCATGATAGGGTCTTTAATTAATGCAACAGGAAAGGAAAGGTCTTAGCCGGGGGAAGCTGAAAACAAGCCAGTACTTAGGGTTAAATAACGCTTTGATAGGGCTACACTTCCATCTCGCTGCTTTCTGTTGCCTTGATCACTCTCTAAGACTCAACAATAAGCCATCATACTATTTGTGAGTTCAAGACATTGTATCCTTTAAAAGGCTGCTTTGTTCAATAATAGGAAATAATGACTTTTAAGCATCAGAAAGATGAAAAGAGCATGTTATTACTGGATTTAAAGTGATTATTTCTTCTACTGAAGTCATTAAAAAAGTATCCCCCCTCCCCTTTTTGCTGTAAATGACCTAATCCAAAGCTGAGATAAGCCATGAAGTGGTGGAAAGGGCTTTTGATCTTTACTATAAGTGATAAATCAATAAAATAAAATACATAATTCAACTTATAAAACTAGAATAAATTCAAACTGTTAAAATAATATATCAGTGCCAAACTTACTGACAACAACTATTAGCCCCGAATTTGAAGGGCCAAACTATTGGCAGCACATATTCTTTCCAAGAATATTTTTGATAATGAAAAGTGAATGTAATTTTTATCTGCCTCTGGGAACAGTAGTCATTGTATAAATAACCAAATTACAAAGAAACAGGGATCGGAAGTGTACTAAGTTTTGTATTTTGACTTCTGTGCACTGCAGATAACATACTGACCACTGATGATCACATAGGATACCAAGAAAATCTGTTATCTTATATATATAAGGATAAGGATGAGTTGATAATTTGCACAAATGCAACATGCGATTCTTAGTAACTGTACTATGAATAATAAAGCCAGTGATTTTTGATTAACTATCAAAAATATGGCAGATATATCTTGATTTATAAAACTCATAATACATCTACAAAAAGGTGGTTATTTATCCAAAATACAACATATCTTCAATTAGAGTAATCACTGTGAAAAACAAACACCAAATTTTTTGGAAAAAATTTTTTTGGAAAACACCAAATTTATCGTGAGAAAGTCAATAAAACAGGCGCAATTTGGAGTCAGCCAATCTTTATGTCAATTATTTCCTTTAAGGCTTTTTACGTGATCTAGTCAGGGATGTCACTAGCAATAGAGGCATCTGTCTTTGCAACTTTCAGTTAAAAAGTGCATTTTTTTTTTATCTGAACCTTTAAGAGAGGTCCACAGACACCTTTGAAGTGACACCTATTGTAGCTTTATGACTCTGGTCTTTGTCTGAGTCAGATGCTGGTGTGAAGTGGCTTTGCAGCTTTTCAACACTGCAGGAGAAAAGGTGTAAAACCCAATGTAGATGCTGCACTGTTTGTCCCTGAGTTCAAATGGTGCAGACAATTCCACAGAGTCTGATCGCTGTTGCTTAACTTTACTGATTTGCCGGTGAGCTGTGAGTGACTCATTCTCAATCCATTGTATTGTTTTATATTCCCATTGATATTTTATTATCTTTAGAAGCGGGAAAGCTCTGCCCCAGAACATATTAAAACTGCTGCAAAGGTTCCAAACTCCTCCAAAGATGTGCTTCAAGGTGATTTATTCACTCGCTTATTTAGCAGGTCAAATCTGCAGAGTATTTCCTATATTATACAATTAGAAGTAATTGTTTTAATTGCTGCACAAGACACAACCTGCTCGCAAAACTTCAGGAAGTGGAGCCGACTTAAACTGCTTGGTATGACGTTGGATTCACAGTGACACCAGATTAATCCAAGACTGTTTGGATGATTAATGGGAGAGGAAATAAAGAGCTACATCTCTGTTTTCAGTCTCTTGTTCTTCAGGAAACATTGGATCATTTGAAAATTGAAAGAGATTAATACTCCTTGTCACTGTTTGGTGGAGTTGATGACTACCTGTAAAATCTCACAGGAGTCATCAATGGCTTTATGTAACAAGTTCAAATAGTTACAAACACTGTCTGGAATGTTGTTAGGATGTGTTACATATTAAAGCCCAAAATAGTCATTTAAAAGTATCTACTTATATGCAAACATGACACAGATAGTACAAGGACTTTCTCAGAAAGGCAGTGATTTAGGTAATAACTGCAGAGTACTTTAGAAATATGTGCAAGCTTTTTGACTTTGGTATTCAAACATTTTAAAAACTCTTCTGCTTATTAATAAATTACTTGGTCATAAATTCTTAAAACTCCATTAAGTCTTTCTCTCTTATTAAAAATGTATACATTTATTGGGATTAAATCACTTTTAAGTATGGAAGCATAGCAAAAGGATACCGAAATGCTTATGTCAAATGATTTTGAGCTCAGCATTGACAAAACCCTAACCCCAACAGGTTTTAATTTTTAGAACATCTTTCACATATCGACCGTTTTAATCACCAAAGCTTTTAGAAGATATTGATTCATTGTTGAGGAGCTAAGCATACGTTTCTTAAGAGTTGGCCTGAATGGACATTAACAAAATGCTGCCTTTGATCCTTAGAGCAGGGGTGTCAAACTTCAGTCTTCAAAGGATGTCGTCTTGCAACCTTTGTATGTGTTAAACGTCCAACATGTCTAAATCAAATTATTTGATTGACCTGCTATTCAGGTCTGCTAACAGTGATGCAGAGTTCGAACTATGGCTCCAAAGGACTTTTTTTCCTGACATTTATCAAATTGTGCCATGTTTCCAAAGTTTTAGTCAGAGTGCGGAAAGGAACTCACTGCTTGAAATCTTCTAAGGGGTGCTGTAACTGCATTTTGCCACTACTAATTAATATATGCATACATATATGTTCCTGATTGGAAAAATATTTTTCATATGCAATTTTGTCAAAGCTTTGAAGATTTAGTTGGAATTTAGATGTATTAAGCCATTAAAACAAAACATTCCATGCTCCTCCAGACACACCCTACAGCCAAAAACCATAGTTTAGATAATATCAGAATATGTATGTGCAAGGAAGGTTTGAGAGTCAAGTGTTTTCAGTGAGAATAGCACTTTAAGGTTTCATGGCAAGAGCTTAAGAAGTCTGTCATGAGCTCGGGCCCAGGTTGTCTTTGAAAAACTGAAACTTTGCTAAACTCTAAACCCCGAAAGCATGAAGAGACATGTGGCGAACCTCAAAATTAGGGCTTTGATTCAAGATGGCCAACTTCTTCTTTGTTTTAG
Source organism: Poeciliopsis retropinna (assembly GCA_010277075.1). Taxonomy (NCBI): domain Eukaryota; kingdom Metazoa; phylum Chordata; class Actinopteri; order Cyprinodontiformes; family Poeciliidae; genus Poeciliopsis; species Poeciliopsis retropinna. The sequence continues at coordinate 6,555,412 of VMRM01000023.1, read as the reverse complement.
GGCAAACCTCTAAATAATTTTTGTTGTTTGATCTTGGAGAGCTCTAGACGAGTATCAATTTTTATAGCTATTGGTAAATCTGGTGCAAGGGATTCCAGCTTAAGGTGCACTGTGGAGCATTTTTTCTTTCCTCCCACCCCCTCTTCAACATACAATTAGTCTGGCTAGAGATGGACATGGAAGATTTCAAAAAAAAAAAAAAAAAAAAACTCTCGCAATTAATTTAGCTTATGCACTGATTTTGATATTTGGTTTTAATTTTCATACCTATGCATTAAACTGGCCCAGTGGGGTATAACCTACTGGAGGTGCTGTAGAGAAATTATTCACTGTTTTGCACTTAATACAAGCACATTATCAATGCTTGCACAATTTTTCATGAATTTTGGGGAATGTTGAGGCCTTCGGGAAGGCAGTTCTTTCAACAAAAAGGAAATGGAGGAATGAAAAACACATGTAAGAATGATATAAGGGACTGCAGTATAGTCAACAATCTTAATTTTCTTTTTTTTACCCTGGTAACCGTTAAATTATATTGGTTTTGTCTGTCTCTATTCAACACATTTTTACGAGTTTCAGTTCTCAAAAAAGGCATTTCATTTTATAAACAAAAGATCACTGGACATTTGCAATTCAATAGGTCACCTGGGTGTACCAGGAAAAAAGTTTATCTAAATTGGCCTTCACACTTTTGTATGAGATGTGAGTATATTTAACTAACATCGGAAAAAAACTAAAATACTGCGTATTTTAGTTTATAGTAATACGTCAGTAAATTATAGATTAGTACATCATTATGAGAAGGACAGGAGCTAGTGAAAAAATAGCAAAGCATAATAACGAAAGTGATGTACAAATTGACAAAGGTGCACAATAACCCCCAGCCTTTAATTCATCATCAGTATGGGTATTTTCTAAATATAAACCAAATGTATTAACGGAAACTCTGTGGGTCACGATACATAGACATGTGCTTTCAATTAAGACATGAGGTGAGCACAAAGGATCAGTCTCCTATAGGCACAAGAATGTAAAACAGCCAGATTCATCAATGAGCAAGTGAGACAACAACAGTTTAAATAAAAAGAATGTAGAAGGAACTTTAAACAGGACTCAAGAGCCTGATGTGGTTCACACTTGAATATAAATGTCAAAACTGAGCGGCATTCACCCTTTAAATCTCCACATCAAAGTACATCAAAGCAACAGACACAGCAAAATTTACACCTCAGACTGTGGTCCTCTTTTACACACATCCACAGACTCAGTGCTGATCACTGCTTGGGCCTAGATCACCACAACAAATGCTCCAAATGACCCACATCTTGTGGTATTTTTCCTTCCCTCCTCACAGGCAGCATAATTACTGTATTAGAGCTCATGTCAGTGGCGCTCTTCTTAGGTCAGCTCAGTGACAGTTGTCTCTGACTGGGCCTCATTTCGTTGCTATGTGCGTTTGAGTGACACCAGCCAAACAGGCAGTTTGTTTGCATTGGCTGCAGTTTGGCACGCACTTCACATGCCAACATGGCCAAAGTAGGATGTGCTCGAAGCTAATAATGTCCTGTCTGTGCTCACTTGGGCTGCTTTTTCTTTAGTAGGGAAAACGAGGGATTGTGGTTTGTGAGTGTGTGCGAGCAGAGCTGGCCCAAGGTTGTATGGAGACCTAAGCAGAAGAGGCTTCTGGGTCTTACTTAAGGTTAAATTCCCATGAAAAACCCATACATGTAAAATACTGAATGGACTTAACTTATAACACTTTTCTAGTGACACCAACCACTCAAAGCACTTTAACACTATGCATCTCACCCCTCTCTCCCCTGCACTCACTGCAGACGGAGAACGAGTTCTACATGTGAAATTGATATTTTTTTAAAACAACATGTGACCATGTTATTCATTTGGAAAATATATTTTGTGTAGTTACAATTTAGCAGGTATTTCACATGTGTAAATGTTACTGCGTCCAAATTTATGAAACACATGGATGAAAACTTTCTGGATTTGGTAGATGTTCCTTTGTGTTTCACCTGTAAAACATTGCTCAGTGTAGTAGGCACAAAATACATGGGGAACACCTTTCATACGTCAAATGTTCACATGTTAGCTTGAGAAATGTAAAGTAAAAAATAGATAAATAAATGTGAATTTTGGTGTAGTCATATTGTGATCATATTACGTGAAAACATTGTGTGTTTTTACGTAACGCAGCTAACAGTAACCATATGTTTATGAATACATGCCAGTTGTGAATGAAGATACATAAATACAAAAATATATGTGTTTATTCATTGTTTTTTAGTTTGTTGTTTGATAAACTTAGCCTACATTTTTGTATTTCTACTTAAATTTATAAATTTTAATGTTTAGATTTAAGAGCAGGCTAAGTTTTTATAACCTACAGCCCCAAATAAAAAAGCAAGGTTCGTGTGAGAAGTCAAGCTTTCTTAGTTTGCGTATGAGTCCGGCCAGCCCTGTGTGTGTATGTGTGTGTGTGTGTCACATCAGAATAGGATATATCAGTTTCTTAACAACACTGATTCAGATAAATGCCTAGGAACCACTTCAAATCCTCAAGTTTTTGTGTTGAACATTCAATCAGTTTGCATAAATATCACAATCAGCACTGATAAAAACAAATAATAATAATAATAATAAATACACTGATAAGTCTCACCTTCTGTGAGCCAAGTCTCTTGTAGTTGGCTTAAATCCTGGAAGAGGTCTGTGTTGAAACAGAAAAAGAAAGGCAAGACTGAATATTCCTCATAGAACAGAAACTAATTCGTCTCACGCTCTCACACACTGACATCGTTTCAGCTTCTGGAAGCCCCAAATCCAAATCTGTTTGTGTTTCTGTATCCTTTACCTTCAGATTCCTGAGGGGGTAATTCTGTGTCCATGAGTTTCCTTTTTGCTGCCATCAACAGTCTATTTAGGGGCCCATTTCCTAGCGACTTCTGCAAAAGCAATAGATGTTAACAGAATCCAGCCGAGCACTTCAACAACAGGAGTATCAAAACAGTTCACGGCAGTCCTTCACTGTCCACCAGTTGGGCACATCTGACCGGGAAATGACATGAAAGCGGCACAAAGCAGCAATATGTTTAGTGATGCATATTTTGAAAGGACTCATCGTGCCTAAGACAATGTCGCATGTGTCAGTTAGGGGTTGTGTGTGGGGGGAACCTTTTGACCAAAAATAATTATTTGAAACAATCTAAACCAACAAAATAAATTGACAATAACTTTTAAATGCGCACAGGCGTAACTTAGTGGAGGCTTTTTCCCCTTCCTGACAGTTGCAATCAGTGCACTTTTTTCTATCGCAACTCGTGCAGACGCGACGCGAACACGAATAAAGCCGCGGCAAGCAGCGAAACAACAAGGCTGAAAAAAAAACTCAAAAAAACAAAAAACACATTTAAAGAGTAAAGCAACAAAAGGCGTTGAGACATACGTACATTTGCTAAAGGGTAAGGCACTTGCTGGTCCAAATATCCATCCATCTTATAATCCATCCGTTTAACCGTTTGCGGTCATTTGCGCTGAGTTGGAGTTGGATCCACGCAGGCTGCAGGGAAGAGGAGGGAGCGCTGCTTGTGAATGGAGCTGCGTGGAGGCTGCATGCATAATGAGCTCCATTCACAAAAAATGCCGAGGGGAAGTGATGGCGTGTGATTACCCAGCGGGCTGCGGCCCTCTTTACAAATCTCTTTTGTGTGTGTGTGTGAGTGAGTGAGTGCGCGTTGATTTCACGAGCAAATAAACAACCACTTTTCCCTTGCATTCATTCATCAAATAACGCGACTTTTCTTTTCTCTTTATTTACATAACAAATCGCCTTTATCATAGTGAGAAATACGGAATGATTGCATTTTGCCGACTACATACATTTTTCTTTTTTTTTTTTTTTCCAATATTTCTTGCCACGTCTGTCTGCCCCGGGTTTGTTCTTGGATACCGCCAAGTCCAGAAAGTGTAAAGAGAAACAGATGTTGCGTTCACGTCGAGACCCCGACACCCCACTTCATCTGAATTTTGATCAGCTTTCGGTGGGAGCAGATTTGAAAGTGTGGAGTGAGCTGTTATTTCTGCAGGAGATCTAGTTTTGGTGAGACTCGCTCTTCCAGGTCGGCTCCACTGGACGTTCTGATTGGTGGGTCTCCTCCGAAGGACTCGAATTTCTCGCTTTTGTCGGGTTGAATTCACCGACTTCTGAATGAAGTTTCGGGTCCCCGTGTGAGCCAATCAGATAGCTGATCGTCGGGGTCCTGGCAACGATGGGCGGGGCTGACCAATGAGCTCTGAGCAGACTGTGGCTTTTTCCCCTAGATTTTCCAGTTGTTTTTCATTCACAAAAAAGGAAGAGGGGAGGAAGAGAGAAGGAAAAAAAAAAGTCCATTCATAAAAACGTGCCCTGGCATGAAAGACTTAACATGTTTTTTTCGCCTTTGCATGGGAAAACTCAAAGAATCTCCTGTTATTTACCTGCTTTCAGGTCCATGGCTCTGTAGTTATCAAAAGCTGTTATCAGAACGTTGGAAGAAAAACCTTGAACATTAAACCTGACTCCTAGAAGCACAGGAATATGCATTCTCCCATTTTTGTGGCTTCAGTCTACCTCACAAGAAAACCACAGCATTTAAAATGCATATGGACAGTTCTTGTGTGAATGGGGCCCAGGACAGCCCTCTCCTTCTGTCCTCTGCTCCCTAAATACATCTCGGATCTCCAAAGTTAACCAAATTAAATACAAGAGGAACTTTTTAAATGATGTATTCTGGCAGCATATACAGCAGTAATCACTGGAATCTTGTTTTGTGTGTGTGTAGAACCATATCATTTAGATTCTGTCAGTAACACATTTTTCTGCCCTATTACATGACGGTACCCTTGGTGCTGACCCACACTGAGCCACGAGTGAAAGCATATTTGAAGGTTATATACAAAAGAGCAGTGAAATATTTCCAGCTTGTTTAGACCACTTTGTACCTGTTTCAGGAGCTTTTTTTTTTTTTTTTTAATTTCTTTTACAAACAAAAGCTCAGAAAGAATCAGGGTGACTCCAGAAAGTTTTGGGTCAAAACTTTCTGGGGTTTGGACCCCGAAACTAGAAGGCATCAAATTATTTAATAAACAAGGGATCTTTATTCTCGTAAGAATCTGTTTAAACAGCATAACCTATAAGACAATTTTTTCAAGTAGATAAATGCCAAAGTTAGCTTGTCAATCTTTCTGTGGAAAAAAAATTGTCAAGATAACTTTGGCTAACTTTTTTAATAGGATAACTTTCTTTTGTTGATTTTGAAAAACTGGCAAATAAATAAATAAATGTTGAAAGTCTTTGGACGATAGAATCAAAATTGCATGTCCTTTTCCAGAAGGACATGCAATTTTGTCCTTTCATAATAATCAACAAAGAACTTTATTTAAATGGAATGGGAAGAAAACTATCTGCCACAACTGAACAATTAGCAGAAAAAGATGCTGCCATTAGAAGGAGCAATACTGAGTTTAATAATTAAAATTGTGTTTTTCTGATAAGTTAGCAACTTCTGACAAAAATGACTTTCCCTGAACCATTCATGCATACAAATATGCATTTAGGACTTTCTGGAAAGAGGGAAGCAGTGAATTTAGGCAATAAATTTAAAAGACTGGCCATTAATCCCTACCCTCTTCATGGCACCACTGGAGAGAAGAGTTCAGATTGGATTTGCGTTCAGATTCAGCAGTGACTGAGATTCAGAGATATTTCATGAAGCACGTTAGGACCATCTGTGTCTTCCCCTTCCTCCTCTCTCATCTGCACTGTACAGGTTACTTCCTGTTTAATGATATTTAGATGCCCATTTAGATGTATATAACAGGCCATAAATATTGAATCAGGTCTGCTCTTTACAACTATGGCTGATACATTTCCCTAAACTGTGAGACAGATTTAAAATAAATTGAATTATGGTTCTTCTAAACTATGTTTCTTTTACAGAAATAAGACTTGTTTTACTCAACAAGTCCAAGATTATTTAATCTCAGCAACATTCCTTCCTCTTTTGGACTATAGTGACTTGATGCTTATGAATTCATAATTCAATATATTAAGAAATTGTATTGGTGCACACTTTTTTGTGCATATTGTGTTCACTATTGTCATTTGTATGCAGCTGCTGGTCATCCCTCTCTCTTTGTTTGTAGACCGTCACATGTGCTCTGTGTGTGCATATATACTGAGAAGACTTACTTGACTGTTTGACTGTTTTTATAATTATGTCCCAAAACTGGTATTGTGCCCTTTCCTGTCCATATGTTTGTTCCTAGAGTTAGAACAGATCTGGGTAATAAAGCACTGCAATATGCTGCCCCTTCTGTGTGAAAGGACTTTCAGGTAGAGTCAAAATTGATAGAGAATTTGACTCTCGGTGAACTACAATCCCATAAGGAAGCATGTTTTGTCAATTGCAATTGATTTTTTGGTAGTTGGTCATGGTTTTTATTTACTAATTTGATCATTTTATGCTTGCAAGCATTTCAAACTAAACAAATGTCTGCTGCAGATCTCAATAGTATACATGGTAAACTAAGGTTATTATTATTACTTCATATCTCTTTATGAGCTGATGGGAAAGCTGCAAACAATGTATTGGCTACCTTCAAACTTTTCTTGGGCACTCCCAAAAAAACTGTTTTCAAATGTCAAACAGTTATAAGCTCTTCCACTTCTGAATTTTGAATGAATTGTTATTAAACACATTTATTGAGAAACTGATCTCCAAAATTTCGCTAGCCAAGAAATAATGTAAATAGGATCTGTCAACATGAAGTAGGCCAAAATATCTCTTTATGCTTTGTGGAAGATGTGTGTTCCATTGCGTCTGATGTTAAAATCTATTGTACCAGTGTAATGATGTGGTTTCAAGACCTGAAAGACTTGGCTTAACCGTTGGGGCCATACACTTGACCTTTGGTAAAAAAAAAAAAAAAAAATCTATCTATCTATAGAGACACATATATATCTATATATAGAGATTTATATATATATATATATATATATATATATATATATATATATATATATATATATATATATTATATATATATATATATATATTATATATAAATTAGTTACCTATCTATATATATATATTCTGGTTAGAGTTAAATTGTACAGAATAAAAGTCATATTATGTGTGTACAAAAGTAATGAAAAACGTAAAAATGGCTTTGATTATTCCCAAAAAACGTGTCCTTTTAAAGTGGGTGTATAGACTTTTGAGATCCTCTGTAAATTATCTTTCTTTGTGTAAAATTCTTTTTTTCAGTGTTCAAACTAAAAACACAGCATCAGGCGTAAGTGTGACTAAAACTAATTTATATATGAGCAAAAAGCCTGACACAAACTGAATTAAAATCTAAACCAAAGCTGTCAGAACTGTGTGCTTCTATATTTGTTGAGTGAAAGCCAAAAAGCAAGCAGAAAGCCTTTTCCACGAGTCCTTGTCGAGATTTACGCCGCTAACCTGACAACATCATGTTGCTACAAATCACACAAGATTTACAACATCTTTAGACCCTTTAGGATGTATTGTAAAAGTGAAGACCATTGGCAGTGGCTATCGATCGATTCCCATGTATTTCATTTACAGAGCCCCCCACCCCCCTACACACACACACACACACACCCACACACCCACACATGCACACTCGCAAAGTGCTGAAAAGCATTGTGAAATCTATTGTAATAGTCATCCACCTTTGAGTCTAATATAGCTTCGTCAGCACTGAGATAAGTACTGACAGAGACAGACGGGAGACATTTTAAGACCCGTGCAGCACTGTGGAGTGGACTCAAAGTGCTTATTGATCAAAGCTGGCTGTGCTTGATGGATGGATGAAATGTTATTATAGCTTCAAACGTTGTAGTTATGGAGAGACACAGTGCCGAAAATGGAGGCAAGATGTGAAGACGTTCAGAAAAAATGAAAAACTTCGGAAGAAAAGTCAAGTTTGAAGAGAAATGGATGGATAGACACACACAGAGTGATTGGAAAAGGACATTTAGAGAGAAGACTCATGAGATGAGGCGTTCTTGTCGACAACACCTCTTGGGTTCGGGTCTCTTCCTCTATCTGAAGCTTTTAGTCTTCATTCCTCCTCTAGTTCTCCCGATAAGGCCGATGGTGACTGATATAGAAATGAGGATTCCTGATAATACAAGGGCATCACATACAGATTTACTGGAAGCATAATGCACGATCTTAACGGTCACAACCACAACAGATTTTTAACAATTAGAAATGCATCAGTCAGAGTATTTGTGGATGGTTTCTGCTCTCTGATTTTGTAAAAGTTGAAAAGCTGATTTTAGTCCATTCCAATTTATCCTTTCATTACCATAAATAGCATTCAAAATACAATAAATTATTTTCTGTTTCCATAATTTTGTGCTTTTTTCACAATCAAATATTTATTGCTAAAAGACATAATTAATCTTCTCAAAAACAGAACCAAGTGATTTTGCCATTTTTGTTCAGGTCTCTTATAATCTTAAAATATTCTCTAATAAAACCAAACTAAAAAGCAGAACATACATCCATTACAAAACGGATCATACATTAGTAGCTTTTTAATTTCATTTTTGTATTCTTTAAACCACAGAAGTGCGCCCAATCACAAAATATACCAGTATTTGCTACACGTTCCAGTCAACAGTAATAACAGCTGTGTCCAGCTTAATATCTGGGAAGGAAAACTGTTGATTCACTCCCAGAAGTGTTAAATTATTAGAGCATTTACTCATTTTTTAAAATTGCTATTAGGAATCTTTTTATAGGTTTTCTGTTAATTGTCCTTTTGTGTATTAAAACCAGAGGAGTTATCACATTGTGTGTGTTTTGGTGTAGAATGAAACTTTTTAAATTCCATTTTGTTACAAAGGGATAACGTTTTTCTATTTCAGCTGATATTCTTTTTGCCCATGTTTTCCAAAAAGCAATCAGTCACATTTAACTCTTGGTCAGAAAACCTGACCTGGTTGGAATGAGCAAAGAAGAGGAAACCTCTCTCTCTCTCTCGTATCACTCCATCTGGAAAATTGCTACAAATACAAATACTTGTGTGAAACATTAACACAGGAGTCTCACATGCCTTTGTGTCTTTCTTGTGTATCAGTGCCCAAAAACAGGTATTTTGGATGGTTTCTTTTCCAAGACAACCAAAAATAATAACACCTCCGCGCAAGTTCCCAAATATCTGACATCCCTGCTGCCAAATCTTGACACCCAGGGCTGTCCCATGTCCTGCCTGCGGTGTGAAACACAAAGTATCTGGTTTACACCCAGGACAGCGTTTCCTAAGAAAACAATACACTCCTTAAAATAACCTGATTTTTTCCCCCTCCAAACACTTCGTTCAAAGGCCAAGTCGGATTATTTGAACTCATGACCTTCCTAAAAAGATTCCTCTGTTCAAGGTAAAGAAACACTGCATATCATGTTGCCCCTCAACAATTTGCTCTAACCAGACATGCTTTGGTGCATTACTGTGCTTTTCAAAGTTTTATTTTTGATCCTTAACCACAAACTTCAAGGAATTTTACTGAGATTTATTGTGATAGACGAACACAAAGTAGTCCTTTATTGCAAAGTTGAAGGGAAATGTCACAGGGTGCAGAGTAACAATGTATGATACAACATTAGAACCTGACCAGAACCATGCCTGTCTTGGTAAGTTTGCAGTTCTCTTTATACTTTTTCTGCTCAAATGACGTACTGATCAGAGATTTTTGAGACGATTAGGTTATGTTTTATAACCGGAACCTAATGTTCCTGACCTCTGTTCCATTGATCTTAATAATGCTATTTGTTCACTATTTTGGATTTATACTGAGATTAAAAGACACTGGTGGACTTAATTTAGTAATTATGTGGTTTCTGAAGGTACCTGGTTAGTGGTTTCATTACATTCTATTAAGAGGCATCAGAGGAAAACAGGACTGAACACAAAAACACCCTATAGTTTTTGTTCACATGCAGATTGCATTTTGCATAACACTTCAGACAACACACATCATTTAACTTTGACTTACCATTTTATACTTTCTGTTGGTCTATTATGCACATAAAATCCCAATAAAATGCAGTTCACAAAATGTGAAAAGGTTTAACAGATTTGGCATCTTTCGCAAGGCCTTGCAGCTGGAACAGCAACAGTTGACTTTTTGTTTTTGAGATCAAAGTGTAAGAATGAAAGGTGGAGACTTTAAACATTATTCCAGAAAATTTAATTTATAGATCCCAGTAATAGAATTTGGCCGGAGAAGAAAATGTGACTGCCATTCATGCACCACCCTGAAAATTTCTGGCAGTTCTGTTCAGTCTCCTAACAGCCTGCACTTGCCTCTGTTCTCCGTCTATTGCGTGTATTTAAGAAAGCACAACAAAACTGAAAGGGATCTTTAAAATGAGAAACTGTCCTTTTCATGTTTAATGCATGCCTCTATAGATGTGTGCATTTCCTCCCTCTTTGCCCATGTGAGTTGTAAAACCCTCCCAAGGTTCCTCTCTTCATTCCCTCATCACACTGCACCGTTGCTGGGATTCCTGCCTGTGTAAAAGCCATAGTCCAGAAATGTCACTGCTGGCATGTGATGAGAGCTGGTGCGCCAAACCAAGCGTGCCTTCTAGCCACCTGCGACCCAACCTCCTCCAGCACACACTGGCTTACTTGTTTGTTCACCATCCACTCCTTTGCCATTCCGCTTCTAAGTCAGCCTGACTGGTCTGCCCTGGGCCTGTGAAAGATCAATCAGGTGAACACAATAGCATTTATAGGGGTGTTTTTGACTGGTGGCCCTGTAGAATTAAGGCTGCTATGCAGCTGCACCGGCCCGATGGAGCTGCCAGAAACTCAAACACAAAAGCTGAGTCAAAATGCTCCTTCACAGATGTACAAACACATGCTAACATGTATTTTTACTATCAAAATACTGATTTGATTTTCTATCTAAAAGTTTGATCCACATATAGGTTATCTGAGATGTGTTGTTTCTGAATCATTTAGTTTTTTTCTTTATTATAAGGTTGAAATTTGGAGCTGACAGATAGAAAGTTTTTACTAATAGGCATATCTCTATTTTAGTTAGATCTGTATGTTTTAAAAACATTTCTAGATAATGTGGGCTAAATGCATGAAATGAATAGAATTTATCATAAAGGCATCAATACCAAGTTGTCAAGATTTATTTTTAAAGTCTTAATTTTTTCCCATTGATCAGAGTTGTTTTATTTATAGAAATTATGCAGAGAGTTTATTGTTTTAATGTTACAAAAAGTTAATATCTGCAGTTGCTTTTTATTATTTGTCTCTTTTACAAGATATGTTATGATCCCCAGTTGTTTAGTTGTTTTGGAGTTTGATTTATTCATTCTATATTGATTATTCTGTGTTCTTTGATTGGATCAGTCTTACTTCTGTTTTGCTATAGTTCAGTCCTTATTAGTGCTTCCAGTTATGTTTACTTCTCATTTCCAGTAATTTCTAGGAACTCTAATTGTGTTTTCTTAAGTCTAGTTATTCTTTAGTGTTAGATTTATTTTCTGTTCCCCAGTATATTTTTCCATGCCCCATGTGCCATTTTCTCACTCTCTCTCCTCAGTCTGCTGTCTGCGCTCTCCCTTTACACCTGTAACCTGTTAGTCAATTAGCCCGGTTCTTTGTTGCAGCATGAGGTACCACCCAATACCTCATCCTCAGGCACTCCTTGCTGGCTCCTCCTGTTACCTCTCTGTAACCTCTCTGTCCTGTGTGCTGTCTCCTTGCTGGTTTCCTTCCCTTGGCTATTTGAGTTTTGATCCTGCCCTCTGTGCTGTCATGGATTTTTGTGAGTTTTTTTCATTAAATCTTCACCATGAACCCAATACCACAGTCAGTCTGCATTTGGATCCACTCTCGATGACAAGATATGTCTGAAACCTTCAGTCGAAATAACAAGGAAGTTACAAACCTTTAATGAGAAAACCTTTAACACATTGCTAATTAATTGCAAACTTTCATAATCTATTGTGATTTCTAGAGTAAACTAGCACATCCACTAAACCAACTGTTGCTCCACACCACCCTTCAGGTGACTAAAAGAAGGCTGTTATACTTCTACCCTGCTTACAAGAAATACAAATTTCACTCTTTCAAAATAACTCTGAAGAAAAAACACCACCAACAAAAATAGTCATTGCATGGAAACAAAATAAATTAAACAAAACTGAATAAGTGTGAGGTAGTAGCCACATTTGTTTTCTATTTCCATTGGATTGTTTGATTTTAAATAATTATAACTAGTTTTGCTAAAGCCCCTACTTTTACATCTGTAAAATGTTTACATAAACATGGACACATAAAAACATCTACACGGATGTGCACGTATTCTTGTTTAGATATTGACAGCATAAAGGAGTCCCCTATTGTGACCAAGAGGAACAGCTTGGCGTCTAAAGAGTGTTGGGAGTGTTTGATTCCCAACATTGGATGGCTGTAAAAAGACACAGAGGGGCTTTGTTGACATCTCTGTCTTTCCTTCTCACACTAACTGCTCACATAGTGCCAGTTTTGAGTAAACCATCCTATTGTTGGGTCCTGCACCCTCTTAACCCACATTTCCATTTATATCCCATTTTCCACTTCATTTCCATACCAATTTCAGAGGACAAAAAAAGCCAGTGTTATGTCATTTATAATGATGCAGCTGGTTTATCTATCCAAAAAAAGGGGAAAACCAGTGAGATAGCCTGCAGGGCATGACCTCCCCTACATCAAAACTGCTTGTGTTAATTCAAACGCAGGACGCGTTGATGGTTGGCCCGTTTGGCAAACTAAAGACAAAGATGCCTATTATGGTTTTGCCTTGATGCCATAGTTAGCACTGATTTGGGGAGGAAAAAGAAACATATTAACAGCAAGTTATTTTAGCTTGTTCCTGACATTTTCTGTTGAGGTTTCACGGCTTTGCGAAAATTTATTGGAGTGTTTTCTTGCTCTGTGTAGATGTACTTTTCCTTGTATTTACTCCAAGCCTTGTAAACTCTGTGGTATAAGGAGATCTTCTCAACAGACCAACACACACCACTGCTTGAAGGGGTGCATGAATGAATAGTTGTTTAGCTTGAGTATCTATAAAACCATTATGTCTTGCTATAGTAAATTTAGTTGGATACTTTGGCAGCCCTAAGTTTTATTTTTGGCATCCTTAAAAAATAGAGACTCAATAATAACAACACCATAGCAAAACCTAGTTCTCAAACTTTAGAATTACCATATCTTCATTCAAGAAATCAAATAACTAATGATACTATATGTACATATGGATATTTTAGGATGTAATTTATGTGCCGTTTGGATACGCTACGTTTCCAAGAACGAGACTTGACAAGATTCTTGCAAAAAAGTGAGAAGTTTATTTATTTATTACGAAGACACACTCTGTTTCATTGAATCTCTGTCCAGTGGAATTTCTCTGATAGTTTTGACAACTCCTAAAGTTTTAGAAAGTATCTCAAGAATTTCTTTCTCAGCAGTCACTGTTAGCAAGTGGTGTGAGTAGATATATTCAAATGCTGACAGTGTCAGACAAAGGTATTCTGATATCAACCTATGAACACTTAATGTATTCTTCTACCACTAAAATAGCTGGAATCTGACAGAGGTTAGGAAGGTGTTAGATCTGAACTATGCCAGACAGTCCTGTACTTACACATCTTCTAATCAAAAGAGGGAGCTTCAACATAGCACACCGACTGCCAAAGCAAAACCTGGAAGGTGACCCTTTGCATCTGTAATAACAAGCTGGTTTCCTACATGTACCGAACACTTGACACTCTACACTGCCTTTGAAGTCAGCAAAAGGGTATGTGTGGCTGGCACCTGTGCCATCATCTGCCATCTGGGACTTTACTGGGCCAAGAACATCAATGGTTGCCTTTGAAGGAGTACACATTGATCATTGAGCAGGAGCAGTGATGACATGGTTTATCTTCCATTAACATAAGCTTTGTCCTTGGGGGTGCTAATGCCTGTGGGGTTTTCAAATGCTACCTTGATGAACACAGCATTCATAATGATTGAGGCTTACTGTTGGACGATTCCACCAACGAGTCACTCTTTTCTACAAGTTTCCTTAAGAAAAAAAGTAAAATTCAAATTATAAAAAGTTTCTTAGAGATTTTATAAAATAACCCTATATATTTTATTTTATTTTACTGTTGCCTTACCTGGATTAAGTAAACAGAGCAAAAAACCCAAACAAAACAAAACAAAGACTAGTTCTCAGTTTTGCATATGTTGGTAATGTCAGGTATTCACTTTCTGCATAATGATGATATGGTTGATGAATGGACTTATACTCCACCTAAAACCCATAAATGGTACTGAAACTTTTAGCTCTGACTTTTTATTGTAAAGCATCTTTGAAAACCCTCTGAGAGTTGAAATGTGGTATGCATGTCTGATGTCCTTTCATTTCATTATCCATAACATTTCTGATGTTATAGCATTACTGGATTTATAGCTTAAAGATATATTTTTTAATGAAAAGGCTGAGTCTGGACATAAAGAAGTGATAAACAGCAATGTTCAGCAGTTTCAAATAACAGTCTTCCTTGTTTTCATCATCTTTGGTCCATTTTCCTTGAGTATGCAGTTTGAAATAATACCAACAATGCTCCACTGAAAAAAAACAAACAAAGTATGGCCTCTAGACAGGAGGCATGCCACACTATTTGCTCTGCTCAGGTAGATCTGCACTGATATCAGGCCTCCCTCAGCCTCATGTGAGGGTATTAAGTCAGTGGTGTTTGAGGGGATGAGATCATTTTTCCATTTACTGTGATGTGGACCAGTGTAATGGACACCTCTAGTAGAAGCCAGGGATATGTTGCAGTTCTGCCTTTTGTCTCACTATGGACTTACCTAACTACCTGTTGCCATTACACATATTTTTCTGTCTGCCATCTTGTTATTTTGCATGTGTGACTATCTGCCTGAAAGGATTTGGATTTAACTCGATTGGTATTTCCCCTGACTTTGTGATCTTTATGTACAAATTTTCCAAAATAAAGGTTTTGTGTAATGTATACCTGGTAGATTAGGTAGTTATAGCCTGATACATCCTCTTTTGTTTTGTAAATTGTTGTGTTGTGTTTGGAACATATTTTGTTCATTTACTGTGCTTCTAAGGCTTCATAAAATCTAAAGTGATTGCTATGTGTGTTAAAATCAGAACCAAAGTGCAGATAAGAAATAGGGAACAACAGGCTAGTTGGTGTAAAAAATAATCATTAAAAAATACAGGTATTCAACAAAAACAACAGAAGACAGAGCACAGACAATGTCACAGGAGGAACCAGAATTAGAAGCAGAATTAGTAGTACTGGCCTTGCATTAACAATAAATTTGACTCCAGGTTCAGTGACAAACAAAGTCATTTTGGTAGTTTAGAAGTAAAGGTGGAGAATGACATTGGATTCAGGTGAGTTTCACCAGAGGAATGTGGAACAACTGTGAATGAGCGGAGAACGAAGAAAGGCGAATGATAACACAAAGAGAGTTGAACTAGATACAGTAAAACTGCAAACCAAGGGGAAACAACTAACACTGATCTAAGAATACAAGTAAAAATCCATAGGGAATAGATCATAAGAATTACCTAACTATCTCAACACAAGTAATGAACTCATATGGCAAAACCTTAATGATTATAATAAACAAGTAAAAAAGGAAAGATCTTTCTAGCAATAATGAACAACAAATAAATTATCATTATAGTCAATTTTCAGACTCTCAAAGAGCTAAGCTGAAGTTGTATGTCAATCTGGTCACCTGGCCCTGAGATGCATGAACACATTACTCCACATGCAAGTTACTAACTATACCAAAATGACTTACTGTCTGTTTCCCTATTTAGTTAAAATGTTGGTAATAGTTTTTAAAGTTTGGTAGTCTAGCCCCATCTCACTCCACTAATCTCCTCAACATCCACACGCAAGTAAAATGCACTCAATCAACCAGACAGTCTCTCTTCAATGCTCCCATATCCAGACTGAAATAGAACGATAATATTGGGCTTTAGCAGGAACTACCACCAAAATTATGGACTACTTTACGGATCCATATACACACTCCTAAGAGCACGGAGGCTTTAAAATTACTGCTTACAAGGCTTATGTTTTTCCCTTTTATCTGGAAGCTCTTTGTGGCATCAACCCTAATCTTTAGCTCCCTCCACAGATTTTCAATCAGATCTTTCTAGCAAGTCAATACTTTGACTGGGCCTCTCCAAAGCATCACTGTTATTTCTAATTAGAGAAAATATATTCAGGGAAATTCAAACATTGATAAAAAGAGACCTAAAACCACGTTGAGTATTAATAATTTTAGACTTCCCTGTCACACATCTATTTTAGATACTGCTTTCAAAAGATTTGTACAGAAAGAAGTGGAAAGTTGGGTTTTTGTGCATAAAGTTGTTATGGCTTAAAATATCATAATTTGAGAATTCTGATATTCTCAATCAGTCAACACTCCAGTCGTCTTTTCTTGAGAACCTTTCTTACTCTTCAGTACAAATGGAACAAAAACAAAAACAAAACACCTTTTCACTTGTATTTGAATAATATTATTTGAAAAATATTGATAATTTTTCTTGAGTAAATATTTTAGCTAGGGTACCAAGTTTTTTGTCATTAGGACAAAGAAAAATAGGTTAAGAAAGTACACAAAGTCCAAAAAAAAAATTACAAACTTTTATTCAAACAGATCATTTTTCAGACTTCAAAAAGTCAGAAGAATTAACAATCAAGACCTCTTCCAAAGTTATAGGACACTTTGCCTCCTTGAGAGAAGAATGCTAATTTTTGTCCATTTTTGTTGGAGCATTTCACAAAAATAAAATTATATAATACTCCTTTAATTTGAGGCACACCTCTAAAACCTAACAATCCCCCCATTAAGACAACTATTATGGTTTGTGTGTGTACAAACCAAACGATCAACCCAGTGCAGAAGTGTTGACTCTGTGAGTTCAAACACACTCGTGGAATCATTTCTCTAGTTCCGTTTGTCTTACGTCATGTGGTTCATGTGGGTGGTTAGTCATTCTCACATGACTTAACTTTGTGTCTGTGGATACAAAAAAAAAAGAAAAAAAAAAACATGCACACAGACAGGAATCAATCTTTTCATGAACACAAAATCTGCAAAGCACATTGCCCCCTCTACACATACACAGATACACACTCATCCTCCCCCTCTCTGCCCATCTGAGCATGACATCAGCTCATCCTGGGTTACCGAGCCTCCAGAGTGTCCTGATAGCAGAGATAGGGTAGGAAAGTCACTGATTAGCTGGGAATCTCGTTACACTGGAGCAATGGATCCCTCCCATCTTCCTATTCTTCCTCCTCCTTCGCCACTGCCGGAGTCACACATCACTGATTTTGAGGCAGAAATGATAACAGAAACGAAACAGTTTATTGGCTTTACGTTTTTTAAATAAATGAACTAAACTTAAGTAGTGGTTTTCCAGTCATAACGACCCCTAAAAACACATTAACACCATGAGTAATATGCAATATTAGTAGGGAACTAGGGGTTCACTCTCTTGCCCAATGACATTTCAGTATGTGGCACAGAAACTTGAGTTGAGTAAACATCTTCTGATTCACAGACTAAAATATTCACAAAACCAAATTACAGAAAACTATTTACTTAATGTTTCTGCCATGAAAGGTCGTTAATTATTCATACGAAGTGGCAACTGAGACTCTGAGAAAGAAGTAACACCAAGCAGCTGAATAAAGAAGAAGCTTTAGCTTTAGTGAAGCAAAGTCAGCAACATGCAGTGAGAACATTTCAGAAGATGTTGACATTTTTTTGTTTATTTGCAAATGACATTGTTAGAGCAGTGAGTGTTGCTAAGAGTCGCAAAACCCTGTCTGTTGTGAAAATACATACCCTGTCTGTATTTTCACATCACTGATTCATCACTTCGTTGTATTTTATTGGGATTTTATGTACTAGGTCAACACGAAAGAGGTAAAATATCAAAGATGAAAGTGTTGGTGACTTAAATTCCTTTGATGTTACTTTGTTTTCCACAGACGTTCACCATTACAAGAGGAGCAAATGTACGCTTGAGGGGATCCCTTCTTAAGACTCAATCAGTCCTTTGTAGGGTCCGCTGACCCAGAAAATGGATTTCAACAGCGAGAGGAAATGATACTCCGTAATCACCTTACTGGCAACACAGAGGAAGGAATGCACATGGGATCTCACACATAGTTGCAGAGCAGGATACTGAAGTATACATACAGTTGCAAAATAGGTCCTATTTCCAATATATCCTCAAGGTGAAGCAATTTCCCATAAGTTAATGAGTGAGAAGACATTAAATCATGTTTTTGTCTTATAGGTCATCAAGATGTTTGCTTGCTCTATTGTTTTCACTTTCAACTAATACGTTCTTTTTATGTTTCCCACACATTCCTGTCATATAGCAGAGCATTCTGCAGAGATGAGAGCAGGTATATCACATGTCCTTTGCACTGCTTTCCCGTGGGAGATGTGGCACACTGGTAAAAGGAGCTGTAATGGGGCACGTTTGTTTTTTTGTTTTTTATTTTTATCAAATATTTTCATTAATACCAGTAATTTCACTCAATATTGATGTATTTATGAATTTAAAAAGATTTTAAAGATGTTTAAACCCTTTTACATCAATACTTAAAGTGAAGTCACACTGCACAATTTTACAGATACATGTTAAATTCTCTATATTTCAAGTCTTTCTGATTTAAAAGTGATTGATCATGCCACTGATACTCATTGAATTAAAAATAAGTCAGAGAGGACATCTAATCTGGGAGGGTCTCAGTGAAAACATTGTGTCTCTTCTATGCTGTTACCTGCTTCATTGCATAACAAGTGGTTCTCAATGGGCCATTCATGCACTTGACATTTAAAATCTTTGGAGGAACTGCTTTGACTCTACTGCTGATTGATTGAGTTTGATATTAAGTTTCACACAGAGAACTGTTGTGTTACAAAGATATTGTGGCTGTTATTTTTTATTTATTTATTTTTTTGCTGGGAGGGATTTGATATTGATACAGTTCCTCTCAAACGTATTGACACCATTTACATTTGTGTGGTTGCAAACGAGAGTTAATTTTGTGATTTTATGTGATAGACCAACATAGTAGTGATCTCATGAATACAATCCAGAGCAACTAACTAAACTTCAAGAAACTTCTATTTAGTAAATGGTTTCTCTTTATTCTGAGGAATGCAGTGCTGCCGGAAGAGCTAGAACTGCATGGATACTGTGCTCTCTTATAGTAAGAGGAGTTTACACACAGTCAGAATATAATACAAATGGCAAAACAAACTATAAAAAAACAATGACCATATTGTAATGGACAGAAATGTATAATAAAATGTATAAAAAAACCCAGAAATGTATAATAAAAGAATAAAAAAAGGATACATATCCTTTTATACATAAAAGGATATGTATAATAAAATGATATCCTTTATTATGTATAATAAAGGATAATAATCCTTTATTATACATAAAGGATTATGTATAATAAAAGGATAAAGAAAGCAATGTGTATATAGTATGACACAAGTAAACTAAAATCAAACTCATCTTTCAATAAGCAATGTTTTATTGAACCAGAAATTGAAAAAAAGTTTAACCCAACTGGTTTCACAGAATAGGTAAAATTCTAAACACCCAAGAAAAGTCAGAGTTTATCTTTTAATTGCTGTTTCTCACAAAGTGTTGAGCCTGAGACAAAGCATAATGATCAAACCTCTATGATCAGTGGACTCTGCCTTGACAACCCTTTCTGTCCAGCCAAGTTAGAGTGTGACCAACTATTATAAATGAATTTCTTCTTAGAAAAATCTGCTTTGCATTTCAGTGAAGTCTATTGATAGTAGAATGAACCTTACCAGGAGGCTTACAAGCTTTAAATGTGAGAGCAGATGGTAAAGGTAGGCGATAAAGTTTATGGTGACGTCCCCAGGCAACGATATGTAAAGTGACATAAACCACCGCTGTTATACTAGGTTTGAGTAAATATTATTAGAAAATAGAAGATTGTAAATGTGTCTGCCTTGTTCAGTGTCCCTGCTAATGGCTGATGCTTTACCATTCCAGCCATTATACCATAATACTCTATGTATTATGCTACAATTTTATAGAAGGACATTGAGAAGCAGATACGTGTGCCTGTGAGCAAACTGTGGTACCAGATGCCTCTATCAGGTCACTTTCCGTACTGCAGAATTTCTATTGGATGGGGGGAAAATTTGCCACAGAATAAAGAAAGTAGACAACAAATATATATTTCTATTAAAACTAGAGACTGATTTTGAAATCATATATTTAGAATGTTTTTCTTACGTTGCTGTGCAGCTAAATTATAACAGAATATTTTGTGTTACAGTGCAGAAACAACCAGTCACATTGACTGGCACTCCTGGTAAAGCCTTAAAAACTACTTTTTCCTTTGCAGTGGCATTAACTAAGCACTGTTGTGCCACTGCTGAAATACTTAAACTAAAACTCTTATGTGATGTTGAATTTTCCGTTGGCTTCTCTTAGAGTGAAGTGGTGCACTGATGCCACCTACGGTTCAGGCATCTAACTGACATGACCCAACCTAAGAAAAAAGACCAGAGGAAGACTACTGATACTGAATAAGTTGCATTGGTTACAGGTAAAAGGCATGACTATAAAAATGGGAAACTACGCAGCCTGCCCTGATCTCAAACAACAACAAAAACAAGAGTAAGATAAGGTGACTTTATGGGTACATAACAGATTATGTTTAAATACGCGTGTAAAATCTGATGCATGCAAAACAACTAAAAACATTGGCTATTTCTTGAAAATACTTAAAAATCAATTACTAACACAGATATTTAAAAAAGTATAATTAAATAGTAATAATGAACACTGAGTAAAATTAAATATGATTGGTAAAAAGTGTCTCCAGAATTTAAGAACAAGTGAGAAAAGAATACCACAATTCAGTTGAGACCTATTTCAGGAGCAGGCTTTCAAACTATGAGACTATAGAGAAAAAGTTATAACTGACTCAATAACAGCTCTGCAAAGCAGTGTTTTAATTTCTTAAACAGTTGTAAACAAGAATTTATGAAAAAAAAAAGTCTGTGAAACCTGATTGTAAACTGCTGTGTGAGTTGACTTATAAGTGTTGGATTGCAAATGTAAATTGCAAGGCTTTTCCAGGGGAGAATCCACAGATTTTTAGAAAGGTAAATTTATCAAAATGGTTGGAAATGAATGAATGAGTAAATTAGGTCCACATCAGTTCAAATGTTACATAAAAAAAATAAATAAATAAATAAAAAAAAATCTCACAGGTCAGAGCAGTCACAGCACATAATGAACTGAAATTAAATCATTTTCTGTTCCCCCCCCCTGTTGTAACTCATATCACAGCTGGTTTATGAGCGGAGTAACATTCGGTTTGTGGAAGAGCTCTGATTTCAACACTGATGAAGATTTATTTAACATGCATAAAGCATGAGTCTTTGTCAGGAAATCAACCTGAACTCCAGCGGTTCTGCAAAGAGGAGAGGTCAAATATCCAGCCAGAATTATTCCAAAAACATTTTCAGATTAGCAAGTGGTTGAATGTCACCTGTTAAGAGACATTTAACCAAATATTGTTGGCACTGTATGTAAAATTGAAACCACATATATTTACATGCATAAAGACACTGCCTTCTTTTCTCTGACACTAAACTTATCTCAACTTAGTCCAGTTAACTTTCAACAAATTCAGAACTTCACACAGCTTTCCCACACATTTGGTAGGATTGCATTTTCTTATCTAAAATAGCTGGTTCTTTCAAAAAATTTTATTTACATTTCTGGTGTTAATTGCATAGCTTATTCGTTAAATTTTAAAGTGGGCTGATTAGAGAACATCCGGAATAAATTTCATGTTGTATATCATTCAGTCATATCACAGCTGTATGCTGTAGATTATTCTATCCTGTAAAATTTTTTTATTGTTTTTGCTCATTTGTGCTTGGGCAAAAGCACAGTTATTTAACTGAACATGAGGTGGCATCAGTGAACTGCTAAACAGTAAAAGAAACCCAAGAGCCATAGGGAAACAGCAACAACTTTTAATGTTGTTTCTTTTCTTTTATTTTCTTTCTACAACATCAATCGGGCCAAGGAGTGAATGCTACCTAACATAGTTTATTGTCTTCACCGGACCATAATCCAAATATAATCTTGCTTTTATGTGACTATTGGTTTTGTCCTGTTAAAAGCAGATTTTTTTTTAAATTCAAAAGTGGCACAGAAAAAGAAGAACATGAAACTGAAAATATTTTTAGTTCAAAGAAAGATCCGAAATTGTTAGAATTGTTAAAGGACTGATATCTGATTTCTATTTTGAGCTTGTTGAAATAACAAAACATAACAAATGAACACATGACGAAATGGTATCGAAAGCAACAAAAATCCACATAGAATTCATGCAACAATCACAACCTATAAAAATCTGCAACTAGCCTTTCGTGTTCAAAAAGCGAGAGAAAGAAAATAAAGTTTTATAGACTCATTATTTAAAGTAATTAAATTTTTGCTATTTTATAATTTATGATATACTTTGAACAGAGACAATAAAAGTATTTACAGACATACATCCACATAAATTGCTTTGCAAAAGCAAAAAAGTGTTGAACTTTTTTCTACAATTTGTTATGTTACAAACATACTTCAGTGAATTGCTAAAAAAATAAAAATAAAAAAAACCTTTCCAAAAGCATGATACCTCCAACACTATGTTTGACCATGAGGATGATGTGTTCAAGGTGATTTGGAGACAAAACTTCTTCGTCATGAATAATATTTTGCATGTAGGTATTTTGCATTTCTGTTTCATCTGAACAGAACACTCTCTTCAACGTATTTGCTGTATCCCCTACAAGACTGCGAAGGAGGTTCGCCCAAACTGTCTGCTGTTCAGACAGTTTGGAACAATGTTCGACTCGCTCTTCCATCAAGGCCGGATTTGTGAAGTGCATGACTAATATCTAATAGTTGTCCTGTCAACAGATTCTTCTGCCTGAGCTGTGGAGCTCTCCTCGAGAGTCACCATCGGTCTCTTGGCTCCTTTTTTGATTAGTGCACTCCTTCCCAGTCTGTCAGTTTAAGTGGAAGTCAATGTCTTGATAGGTTTGCATTTCTACAAAACATTACCTCTGAAGGCAAAAGGTTGCACTGTGTTTTATTTAGGGGTATGGTTGTGAACAGGTTTTTATTGTATGAGTTATTTCTATTTATTACAAAGAAATTAAATAACATAAAGTTACATTTTCTGTTTCACGTAGCTATTCTCCTTTTTACTTCTATGGCGATTCTAATCACCATAGAAGTAAATATATATATATATATATATATATATATATATATATATATATATATATATATATATATATATATATATTATGCATATAAATTAAAATGAACACAAATAAAATCAGGTACCTCATTTTAAAAGCATTTGAAAAAAATACTATGTTGACCCCAGTAAATTGTGATTATTTTGTTATTGAGCTGTTAAAATTTTAGATATTATTTTTAAGTGTTAATAATTTTTTCTCTTGTTTTACATTATAGAACAGAATATTCTGAAAATGCAACATTTAGGAAAAATACAATTATATCTGGTTATGTGTTAAAACTATTTCTGGGTATCTTTATGTTTCAACTTTGTTCTTTTGACATTGCACTTTCATTAGGTGTTCTTCATCATGTTTCTTCCTTTTGGTTAAGAAGGGCATCTTATTAGTTGAGGCAGAAATATTTATTTAGGTGCAAACAAAATGTGTACAATTACAATTAGATCATTCATTATGCTTTACTATTGAAATTAGAGCAGCCTAGGGTCACAAACAACTGTAAATGCAACATTATATTTATCCCTCTGCTTTTAAGATTTGAGCAAATTTAACAAAATACATGTGCTCATTGAAAAGTGCTCTAGAAATTTTTTGTACTAAAGTAATATTAATAAATCATTCAGCGTTTATTGCTCCGCATCCTTTTTAAGATGCGTTGGAAAACTTTCCCTTTATTTGTGAATATTTCAAGAAATACAAAATCGCAGATTGCGAGAGAATCAAAAATAGTTTCCTCCTTTTCACCGCTGAATATATCAGAACGCGCAGCCTATAATTTACTTCCAGATTTCCGCTTTTATTCTCCACGTCTTGGAGCAGCGTTTCAGTCTCGCCCACTCGTTTGACCTCTGGAGGAAATCCACGCAATCTGGTAATGATGTCACTTTTCCGAGCCCATCACGAGCAATTAACGTTTTGCACAAGGACGTGCACACAGACTTATACAGAGGCACGTAAATACACATGTGCACTCACACTATAATTAAGAAATACTTATATAAATAGAGTAATATAATATCTTAAAACCCATTTTGAGAGAGCTCTGAAATAAACCTTCAGCTTATTGCATTTGTCTGCTCTTAAAAACTGACCCATTGTGTTTCTTCAGCCCATTGCTGAGATTCTTTTTTCTTCTTTCTGATGAAACGTTGAGCAGAAGATGAGCGAAATCTTGCCTGCTCTGATAAAGAAAAAGAGCTTGTCAGGACCAAAGAGAGCACGCCGAGACGAGAAGAAGCAAGCAATAACATTTTTTAAAAATTTATCAAGGTCCTCTTTTTCTTCTTCTGAGGGAGTGTGGGTATAGAATAACAGTGCTGTGACCGTGTGTCTCGTCCTCATGACAGATTGACAGAAGCACTATTTCTCCTCCGTCCTTTATTTCACAGATGAATACACTTTTCTCCTAATGAGAAAGAGGAGAAGCATGTAAGTGATACAGAAAAAGGAAAGATCTGGTGGGATTCAAGCCAAGAGGGTCGAGTTAACATTTCAGTGACATTAAATAAGCTCAATATTTGTGGTTAGAGTTTTGAAAGCTGGAAGTTGTCATTAATCAGTGAGGCAGGCCTTGTGCTTTTTATCACAGAGGTCTTGTCCTACAATGGAGACTGATTAATGAACATTTTATTGCACTATAAAACTGTCTTCATATCAAAATTGTGATATGAAGACATCACAAATGTTAAAGAACATTTTTAATGCAGAGATTATGGCTTACAGAATCACGGGAATGCTGCTGATTTGACAGCCGTCCGGCAGCCATTGTCACATTCTAAAAAGTGGTTAAGCTACAACCAAGATCTTCTCCAAGGATGCTGACTGTTCTGAGTGTGGAATCCAAGCATATTTGTGAAAGTTTAGAGGAAGGAAAACCTATGGTCCACAAGCAACTGAGATAACCACAGCCTTTAGAGAAATGGGAAGAAAATGTTTGTGGCAGATAAACAAGCCGGAGACGGCAGCTAAACTCAGAGTTTCAAGAGCTACATGGACTGTCAGTGATGATTTGGGAGCCATGTCATCTGCTGCTGTGTTTTATCAAGTCAAAGGCCAGACCGGACATCTACTCAGTATTTACTGCTTCTCTGTGCTGCAAAACTTGATTGAGGTGTTGATGTTAGACTTAGCCCCTGGTCACACTGCTGAAAATAGCAATACCTGTTTTAAAGATCATGAGGCTCACCTGGTTAGCAACCTCACCTGACCTGGACCCCAGAGAGAATTAGATGCACCTTGTAAAATATTCACCGACATCCATAAGAGCAGTTCACTTGTTACTTTGCTCACTTCTTAAAAACACAAACCTTTGGTTATGAGGCATTACAGCTCCTGAGTCAAAACCTGGTCTGATTCCTAGAGCAACATTTTATCTTCCACCTCAGTTTTATTAGATGAATTAGTTTATTATTTTAACGTGCCCCAGCATGTTTAAAAGCAGATGAGAAGATTCCAATTGATTTTCTGTGTTTGACTCATAAAAAGAAGAATAATTTTTGTTTAAAAAATGGGATGATGCATATGTAAAGCTTCTGAATCATTGATAAGTATTTTGAATCATGCGTTTTTAAATACTACAGCGGTCAGATAGCAATCCTGGTGGGAAAATATGTTAATTCTAATTTTGGCTTCTATATGTGCCCGATGAACCTGGGCACATTGGTATGGTGAGATTTAATTATCAAAGCGCTGCAGATATCATTTCAATAGGGATTGTTTAATCCCTATTTTTATTTATTTATTTATTTTTTTACTAGAAGCTGTTTCCTCTACCTGATTTTGATTTGTAACATCTTTCTTAATCCAAATTTACTTTTGCTTGCTGTCAGACTCTTGTGTGTTTTGTTACTGCCATCTGCAAAGTTTACTTTCAATCAGCGGTGCTCTGAACGTGCTAGAGCAGAATATTTGCGTTAAATAAAAGTCCTGTGCTTCTCATAACTCCTTAACGCCTCCCTGTCCTGGATTTGAATCATCGCTCCTCTTTTCTTGTTAGGACAGTTTATCACTTCAATTTATCCCAGCCCCAAAGAGACACTTGTGAAAGTCATGTATATTCCTGTAAGCATGAGTAATGCACTGAGTCAAGAATTTGTCAGCTTATATGCAGTGATACCTATTCCAGAATTCTCTGTGTTTTTGAACTTACTCACCAAACCTTTCTGTAAAATCAATTACACCCATGGGGAGCTTTATTTTCATGATTTATTTTGATCAAATTCCTTCTTTAGATGTGTTACCTCAGATTATGTAGAGCTTCTGCAAAACCTTCAAGCAAATGTGCAAAAATCGATGAACCTGGGCACGTTGGTATGGTGAGATTTAATTATCAAAGCGCGGCAGATATCATTCCAAGACATGTTGTTGTAAAACCACAGGGTCTGGGCGATATATTTCAATTATGAGCATTTTTATGTGCCAGAGACGCTACCTGCACAACCACTGCTGAAATTAATAAAAATGATCTCCAGTTAGATTTATACTGAAACCAGCCACACCAGTTAGCCCCACAATGCTTTCACCATCATTTCAGTCAACACCAGAGAGAAGAAATTATGACAAAAAATCCCATTGAGAGATTGTCTAGGTGGGTTGAAGTGCTGTGATTTCAGACTGCAGTATACTGGGAAAGCAGTTAAGCAGTTTAAGATGATGCAAGCAGAATGTGACATTTATTCATTTCTGTAGCAAATATGCAAGGGCACAAATCCAATGTAATAACTCAAATAGGAATAGAAACACATTTGTACCAGTTAAAAATCTGAAGCTTCTTCCAACCCTGTTTTTCCATCTGCAGCAGTATCTGTTGTTGTTTGGAGGTCACTGCAGTAAAACTCTGGCTAAACAATGTGGGGATTGAATCCCTTGTAGCCCACATGTAACTTGAATATTTAAACACTTATGTTTAAATAATGTAATGCAATCTTACCGATAGCTCACAAAGCAAAATTAGCAGGATTTTTTTTTACTTTTAGAAAGTTTGTGTTTGGTAAAAAAAAAAAAACCCTTAACAGTAAATGCGTTCTTCATTACCCATGTATATTTTTACTCATTTTGTGTCCAACATTTTGGTCTCAAAATTAGAACATGGTTTCCAATCTATACAATTGGAAGCCATGTTCTAAATATACATTTTTTTGTTGTCAAGGCAAAGGTACATTGTAAATTACAAAGAGAGAGCGAGACACACACAGAGTTCTGAGTAAACAAATGAGAATGTTGAATATCTAAATGGACAGCTGTCATTTGCAATGAACTGCAAGTATAAGGCTGAAAGACAAACAGAACTCCTGAATCCTAGAGCATCACAGAAACGCTCCAATATTTCTACATCTGCATACTAACAATTCAACACAGTGGGTTTGTTCACTTGGACTGGCCTTTGCATTTGTATCCTTCCAGACATGGACTGGACAGCAGATTAACAAGCCAGCGTAGCTATGCAGATGTGGAACCAAAGAGCGAGTGTTATTTTGTGTCCCCCAGTGTCCAAGTGTACCGTCTCCTGTCCTCGTGCCCCCATCCTCACGCGTCCTGGTCTCCCAACCACCCCAGCTCCTCTTGTTCTACCTCTCCATCCACCTCACCGCAGCATCCCTGCTGGGTGGTGCCTGTTTATCTCTTCCAAGGTTGCCATGATTAATGAGGCCCTGAACACATCCCCTATTTCCCTTGGACCCAGGGAGCCCCACAGCTGAGTAAACAAGCCCAGCCGCTATGCTTCAATCCCGGTTCTTAGCTTGGTTGACCATGGAACCCCCCCAATACAGGTAGCGACATATAAGAACTGTTCAAACCTTTTCTGTTTCACTGAGCATTTAGATTAAAAACCTGATGAAAATCCAACAGATTTATCAGCCAGATTGTGGGTAAATGCATATAACAAAACATCTTCAGCAATTCCTTGAACATGTGTGGCACATGCATGTTGGCCTTCTGGTCAGCAAGTTCACAAAAGAGCCAGTTTCATTAGAAAAAAAAAAGCTGATTTATTGCTTTCTTTAGGTTCTGTTGAATGTAAGCTGTGACGAAGTTTGCGGTTTCGTACGTCCTCAGAGAGCGTGTTACATCATTAAAAATACACAAATACATGACATGAAATGGTTCTGTGAAGCGCCAAGTAAAAATGACAAATCCTTTTGGCTTAAGTGAGGGTTTCAGTGTAATCAGTTAAACAAACATGCATCATTTCAAACTATTTAAGAACAATCATATACAGAGGATCTGTTTCTGATAAAATCCAATTGCAAAAAAATCAATCTACAATAAAGTGAAAAAAAGTTGCCTTGCCAAAGGTTTCTTTTCTGTTGGCTTTTTTTGCCACTCCTAAATATCTTAAGTGATCACATACTATTTTATATCATACAGAAGATAAACAGAGTAAAAAAACAAATGTCATTTTTAAAATTATTTTCTATAACTGCCATTGAATCTTTTACATCTGTGTGGAGGAATTTTGCTACACTTTGCTTCAAAGAGTTGGTTGCAATTCAGACACATTAAGATTTGAGCATGAATGGCCTGTTTAGGGTCACATTACAGAACAACTGGATAAAAGCAGAATTAATTTGCAATTTGGCAAAAACCTTGTCACAGTGCTGTATACCTAACCAATGTTAAAAAAAAAAAAAAAAAAAAAAGAATCAATAGTAAATTAAAGTTAGAGTTTATTTATTTAATAAATGTGGATTTTCTCATATAGGATGCCTAAATGGAGTAGATACATACACTGGCTACATTACCAATTGTTAATAATAATAATAATAATAATAATAATAATAATAATAATAATAATAATAATAATAATAATAATGATGATGATAAACTGCCTGGCCAGCAACTTGTGAAATTCAGAACAACTTTATTCTTTGATGGCCACTTTCAGAGTTATAAGATCAGAAGGGTGTGAGATACTTTAATACTTGCCATATGAAGAAATTCCTTGTGTCAAACTTGATGTGCAGCTTTGACAAATTTCCCCTCCACACAACATTAGCCTCCAGTTGTGCCTCCCCAGAGCTCCCAGTTTGTTTAGGATGAAACCAGGTGCCAAAAGCTTGTTTGTTGTGTCAGGCTGGGGTGTCAAATGTTGTCTTCAAGACCCAGCAGGGGTACTTTCACCTCTAACAGTCCTGACTTGGATTTAACAGGTCTTATGTCCACCACTGTCCATTTCTTTAGTGACGTGAGAGGGTTTTATTGAAGTCATCTCATGTTTGGAGCCATTTGTTGATATTCAACCCACCTTTTGGAAATGCTTGCCTTTGAAAGTGTCAAAGTTAGCAGTCTTTTCTTAACGCTAAACATACATTCTAAAATAGTTTAATGAAAAAGGAAAAAGAAAATCCTACACTTTGGATAATTTTTTCTCATAATATTTATGTTAAATAAAAGTGCACAATAGTTAACTTCAATGCATTTGAATGTGCCAGTTATAAAGACAAAAGTTTAATTCTAGTTTTATTCAAGAATTGTATTCTTCAGCATTGGCTCAATGTAGACAATGTAGATGTTCCACTTTTTGTCAAGTTACAACCAAAATATGTGGTATATTCTAAAGTTGTTGTGTTTTTGTGATGGACCAGCACAAAGCAGTGCATAATTGTGAACCAAAAGGAAAATATGTCATGGTTTGGTATTTTATGTAGCCGACCGTAAAAATGAAAAATAAATAAATAAATACATAAAAAATTGTCAAGAAGTTATTTAATTTACAAGCTGTGTACGTAAAGAGATTGATATTTTTATTGTTCTTGAAAATAACTCATTCAGATTGGAAATCGTATTTGCAAAAACTATGTTTAAATATTTCCACAAATTCTCAATTTAATTAATATCTGGACTTTGACAGGGCCATTCTAAAATAGGACTGTACTTTGACCTGATTTTATTACTCAACTCACAATTTAGGGTTGTTTTTCTGGAAGGTGAATCTCCTTCCCAGTCTCAAGTCTTTTGCAGCCTCTTACAGGTTTTCTTCCAAAAATTCCTCTGCATTTAATTCCACCCATCTGCATCTCTGTGCTAAATGCAGATGGATGGACAACTTTAATGTTGATTTAACCTAGCCAGATAACCTCTATATATATATATGTTTAATATGTTCACTACATACTAACAGTGCTTCTTTTGTTTTTCTTGCCACACTTCACATTTTGAATACAATCATTATTTGGTTAGATTTTTATAGGAAAATCACCAGCTTATGGCTTACAGCAACAAAGTGGGTCAGCTTTAAAGTAGGCCTTATCTCAAAAAAATCTCACACTGTCCACTGGATGCAGGTGATGATTGATTAAACACAAAAGACAAACACATGCTCTAGTTTCTTCAGTGATAATGGTTCTTCTTACTGAGTGTTCCACTGAGTGGCTCACAGAGTGATGATGGTTAAATGTGTCCCCATCAGTTATTTTGCCTTTCTCTGGACGCTTGGCGTATGTAACACACATGTGTGAGTGCGTGTTTTCGTGTGAGTCCTAAGAAGTGCTACAGAATCCCCTGGTAGCTGGTGCCATGATGTGGGATCAAGGAAAAGTGCAAGTGTGTAATGGATACAGTTGTCTCCAGTATCAAGGCCTTGTTTCCAGGAATGAACGACTGACTGGTTGGTTGGTTGGCCGACTAGCTGAGGGCGCCTGGCTTGTCTGTTCCCATGTCTACCCATCTGTCTCTGGGCTCAGTTTGGAGAGGTGTGAGATGAAGAATGGGGAGCCAAGCAGATGTACAGCCATTATCCTGATGACGTGGTTGAATCATGGTCATGTGGATGTGTGGGAAGGCAGAGTCATACAAAGAACTACTGGACGTTGGTATTGGAAGAGATAATTTACAAAGAAAATGGCAAAGTATTTGTTTCACTTAAACTTTTTCACACATTGTTACATAGCAACCAGAAACTTCAGTGCATTTCATTGGGATAAGCTAAACCAAAGTAGGTTATATTGGTGAAGTGGAAGATATGGGTCTTTCAATTTGTTCTACAAAAAAAAATCTGAAAAGTGATGGGCATTTTTCAATTTGCAGAATATGTCTCCACAAGCCTTGCTTGAATCTGTTGATTATAACCATGGACTCTTTTTCCTCAACTTCACAGTTCTGTAGCACTTTGTGATTATCTGTTAAATATAATCCCAGTGTAATTCAGTGGTATATCATTGGTAGTTTGTTGTAGTAACTTGAAAAAACTATTGAAAAGTTCATTTGCAAGGCATTGTATGAAATAGTTTGATGGATATGTTTATTTTTAATAGTAATGCAAAAACAAAAGTTTAAGCCAAATATTTTTATAGGTTCTTTTTAATAGGAAGCAGTTCCAGTGAAATCTCCTGTGAGAAAAGTTTGTGGATTATGCACAGCAGCCAAGAAATTGTTGTTGGAAAGTTTATGCTATTAAATTGTCTCTGTTATCAGCAGCAACAGGGAAGTTCTATTTACTTACCGTGTTTTGGTTTGGAGACAAACCTTGAGGGTAAAGACAAAAAAAAAAAAAAAAAAAAAGCAACAACAGCAAAAACTATCTTGACAATTGTTATGTGCCTCTTCTAGGCTTTTGCTGGTTTCTTTATAAACCTACCCAGGTCCCTAGAAAAACTGTTCAATCGCTTTCAATGTTTCTCAACTGCATGGGATTCCTCTAGATTACCAGATCTGTAGGGGAATCATAGTCGTCAATTGTTTCCCGAGTAAGGAAGAAGCTCAGTTTAGCCTTGGAAGTGAGAGAAGCATCGTAAAAACAAGTAAGAGAATCAGAATCTAGAAGCCGCCCTCTGTTCTAGTCAGTGGTCTTTCCCCTGACAGTGGTCTTTCAACCTCCATTATTTTCATCAGATGACAATGGCATTTAAGTTACATCTGTCTAACTTCACGTCCATAGCTGACTTTGTTTTCTTCAAGATCGTTTGTATTTCCTCAATGTTAGACGCACACAACAACTGTTTGATACATCAACATACCTGCCAGAATAGCAAATGAAGGCCTCTGTTAAGTCATTGTTTTTTCTGTGAGTCATACATGTTCATTACAGCCATGATCAGCTTAAATTTCCAGCTGGTTGGCTCACCAGCTGGAGAAAGGATCTGAGAGTAAGGAGTAACTCCTTGGTAGTCATCAAACAATATGCATGTATAGTCATCAAACAATATGCATGTATAAATTTAAAGGGAAATCAGGGATTGTGAGCCAAGTTTGACATTGTACAAAGACAGTAGAATTCCTCTAGAGTCCACCGATGGTTAGTTTGATAAAGGTAATGGCAAGATGAGGGTAACACACCAGAAATATGGCTCATGTCAAAAGCTCTATATCCATTTGGACACCTTCCCAGGATCCCTTAGGAAAAATATCACTCGTTTCACAGAAGTGAATGTTAGAAACTGCATGCCGTGAACCTTTTAATCTGCAACCTCAGCTACAATGAATTCAGAACTATGTTTGTGAAAGGACAGCGTGATTCATAATTTTCTGCCAGTTATTTCCTGTCAGGCTTTGATAGATTATAAATATTACAGTTGTATTTTCATTCTTTCTGATATTTTTCAACAAAAATTATAATTTAAAAAGATTTACATCTTCTGTCTGTGAAAACAGCTGGTATGAGTTTGGTTTGCTGAAATTAAGAAGGGACATAGAAAGGGAATGAAGGGATCTGCGAGCGTGTATGCTCGAGTGGTTTAGTGCACGTCCCCAGTTCGCAAATCTGATTACACTTGTACGTGCATGTGCATGAATTGAGCATCTTTGGCCAGTGAGTGGGAGTGTGTCAGGCAGTGTGTCTGTGCATTGTTCTAAGCATAGTCACATGTTTGAGAGGTCAAATGATCGCGGCCTGTCTGTCTGAGGTCTGCCTCCCCATGAGTCCTGAGCTGCTGGCTGGAAAAGCTCTCTGACGCTCTTCCTCTGTCTTTCATTCCCACTGTCCGCTGCTCTCCCTCTCTCTTTCTCTCTCTGTCAGGCCGGGAGAACACAAACAGAGGTGCTGCCTTCGTGAGGCACAAATCCCCACTTCCTCTGAAACTTCCAGCGCCGCTTTTTTCCTGTCCAAATTCCACAGCCATTAAACTTTCCTGGCTGGAATTCAGAAAACAACTCAGTAGAGAGAAATATGGAGGAGTGGGTGGAGGTTGGGGGATGAGGGACTGGATGGGATGGGGGTGGGAGGGGTGCAGTTGGAGCTGCCCTCCCTCCCTTTCTCCTTCCCCCTTCTGTCTCCTCTCCTCTGGATATCATAGATATGTGCTCCCGCTGAC
Source organism: Poeciliopsis retropinna (assembly GCA_010277075.1). Classification (NCBI taxonomy): domain Eukaryota; kingdom Metazoa; phylum Chordata; class Actinopteri; order Cyprinodontiformes; family Poeciliidae; genus Poeciliopsis; species Poeciliopsis retropinna. Next base: position 6,521,660 of record VMRM01000023.1, on the reverse strand, counting down.
TACCTAAAATAAAGATCTGACTTCATACTTGTTTTTATTGCTGATCAGGTTTCCCTAAAAGTGTCTACTAGTTTTTGCTGAGGGTCAGGCAAAGGTGCCCTTGCTCTACATCCTCTCCAATCCCCAGAGCCTGGATGATATAAACCATGGTCAGATTAGTCTAAGGTAAATATTCAGCACAAGGGTGTGATCTTTGGACTTTATTACTTCTGGTGCTGCTTTGGTTCACCAATGGTAGTTACACAACACAAACAACATGGCCTCCCACTCAGCGGGCCAGCTGAGGGAGAGGTGTTGCTACCATGTTGGACGCATTTGCGCTTTCTCACTTTCTTTGAATTGCGTCAGAAAGAAGCTCCAATTTGCAAATGTGAGCTTTAGTGACTACCTAAAGTAGTACCACAAACTGAGATGACTGCTGAATTTCACCTTGCATGAGTATTAATACCCCTTGAAATGTCATCACATTTTGCCTCTTACAAAACCTGAAGAAAAATTATGCATTCTAAAATATAATGCATTCTAAAATATAAACATGCTTTGATTTAAACTTGTCCCCTTGTAGAATTATGTTTAGGATCATTGGCTGGCTGTTAACAATATTAAATATGGGATTGTCCAGGACTTAGCTTTGACCTCTGACCAGCTTTTCTGTACTTGCTAAAGAGCAGCTCCCCCACAGCATCATGCTCCCACTGCCATGTTCCACTCTGGAGAGGATGTGTTTAGGGTATTGTGCATTGTTTTCTCCAGAGCTCAGAACAGTTGTTTTTATATTACATTTAAATGACAAACACTTTGTACTTCATATTGGCCTACTTCTTGACCTATCACATGTAACCGCCATAAAAAAAACTGAAGTTTATGGCTTTAATGTAAAAGTGTTTAATGGGTTTGAATACTTTTACAAGTGACTATAAATCCAATCTTAATGTGAAAAAACTAAATGGAATGAGGCACTAATTTGTCTTTCTTTTTGTATGTGTAGTTCGCCATGATTCCTTTTGAAATTCTCTGCTGGTGCAGTTGGTATCTGGAGAGTATTTTCAGTCATGAAGAATGGTCCACAATGGTGAGACCAAGGTACTTACTGCAATATGTCTCCCATCTAAATCAAATGGGTGAATTACCCCCTCAGCATGTAATCAAGCTCTGCAGAGGTCTGGTAATGATCCATTCTTTTTATTCAGGGTTGTTGAAACAGGGATGCATTCAAAAGTTGCTGGTCAGTGGTTCTGAAGGCCTGGTGTTAGAGATTTTTGATCTAAATAATCCTGTTTCGAGTTGACTGCAATTAGACATAGTTAATCCATTCATGTAACAACATAATAATAATACTATATTGTGACTTAGGTTTTATAATAAGCCAGCACATTTCTTCATATAGTTATTTTTCATTTAGGTAGATACCATAAAACGACCACCAATCTGCAATTTTAACCAAATGAGAGTTTGACGGTTGTTTGTACATTTTGTTGGGAAAGCTTATAGCTGATCAGTTGTACATTTATGTGACTTTTAGTGTGACCTAGGTGTTAGAGAATGAGAAGGTAACAGCGATGGAACGGGTAGGGAAAGGTCTAATTTACCTAAGGACACAAGACACACCTTTATCACGTCTTTGTTGCTGAGGATGACCTTTACCTCTCTCACCTTTTTCAAGTTTAGACTTCTAACTTATTCAAAATCCCCTGAGATCCACAGGTCAAACCAGCTGCTCAGACTTGTAAAACCAAGGATTAATGACGAAGGAGCATTTGGGTGTGCTTGTGTGACAGAGATGGACAACGAGCAAGCTCTGGGGGTCTATAGGAAGATATTATGGAAAGAACTCACCAGTCTAAATGAAAACAATCTGCTCTGGCCACAAGAACCTTGAGAGAAAGAGGAGTGTGGGAGGGGGTGAAGCAGGGAGACGAGAGGAAACTAAAGCACAAGTCAAAAGGGGAAAAGACTGACAAGGGAAGGAGAAGAAAGTCTGAGACACCTGTGGCGGAAGCTTGCTGTTTGGTTGGGGGTGTTTTCAGGGGTGAAGTGACTGACTGCAGAACTCAGTCCTGAACCCCAGCAGGGCCAGGCCACTGCAGTGAACAGCCGTGCTGTAATAACTCAGGGACTGGGGGGCTGAAAGGTGATAGCTTGGCAGGAATTGGTTTACAGCCGAGGTAGTCTACACTTGTGGACACCAACTTCCCCTTCAGACATAGGCAAACTCAAAGCATTGACTGTAAGGGTAGCTTTGCTGTCTGGCTACCTATTTGTAGAGACCTGTGCAGGGGAATGGAAACAAGATGATGGAAGAGGACAGGGTGATGATGACTGATTGTTGGGTTGTGAATAGCTGGTGATGATGATGTATAGCATGGCAGTGGCATTTTTGCACTTAGGCTTCGCCTGGTGTTTTTGCAAAAAGAAAGGGTCTGTCCTCTGTGAGAAAGGATTATGAAAAGGGATACATTCCACTGGTTTCACACCAGCTGGAACTCAGGATTCTAGCATGTATCTGGTTAATACGCCACAGTTTTTGATGTGGTGTTAAATGGCCGTAATAATCAACAGTCTGACAGTAGGAAGTGTTTAGGGCTTAGGAGATTACCTAAAAGCCATAACTTCAGAATGCAAAAGCTTTCACAAAGTCTTCCTTGTATACATTTCTCTTTTGCTGTGCCCACATTCTGATATATTTTTAGATACTTTGCTAGCATAAAAAACAGTAAATGCTTACTGACAATGTTCAACTTAAGTTCAAATAAGTTGAGCATAAGTAGCTTTTTCCATTAAAATAGGACTCTATTGTCTCAAATTTTATTACAAATTTATATGCATTGTGTATACTGTGCAAAATATTTTGCAGATGAGCTGGATTAATTTCTGTAACAGAAAATACAAAAACTAACATAATATATTAAGGAATTTTTGCTTCTTGCAGGATTCAAACTGCAGTGTCAAGCAAATCAAACCCTTTGAGCCGCTTGTTTACCTCTTGTGTACTTCCTCCTGTTACTCAGTGGCGCTGCACTAAGAACCATTGAAGGAAACACGAAAGCTTTTTTAAACAAGACACAGAGTGCAACTTCATTCTTCACCAAATGTAAACAATAATGGAGTAGGGTCAAATTTTAGCACTTGTAGGATTTACTTTACGAGGCCCTTCTGCATAAAGGCTGCAGGTTCTTAGTTTTAATCAATGGGTTCTCACTGTGCACCACAATATTCAGATACACTCCACAGATTTAAGCTGTAATAGAGAACTGATTGATATAAAAACCAAATCTTTGAGGGATAAATTGGTAAAAAAAAACATCAAATGTACCAGTGGCTAAGTAATGCTAGGTGTTGTTTTTAATTCTATTAAAAAGGATTACTCCACTCGAAACTGACAGCAAACGTATTTTCTCAGAAACCACATTTATGCGGCTGCTGCTATTTGAACAGGATCTCTCTGGGGGAAGCCGAGAGATGTTAGGAAAGTAGTAAAACAACATTGACCCGTGGCCACAGATGGTCTACAGTGATGGCCTGTGTTGCTGTTAGCGGTAGTCAGATACCCTGCCCAGAGTAAACAGTCAAACAAACGCAGAGGTTACACTGGGGTTGTTTAGGTTACATCCACAGAGCCTGCTGATCAGCATAACACGCTATCGGTTTACACAGAGAAGTTCAATCAAAGACTTTTCTGAAGGGATTAGTGATGACAAAATGAACCTCTTAACTCCATTAATTTTAGACGACCCTAAGAAGTAATGGGGCAAGAAAAGAGAAAATACAAAAGCTGTGTTAAGCTGTGTTATTTCTGTGTTCTACAAGTAAAAGCATTGTCTGCCACTTTTCAGGAGGCAAAAGGAAGCTATTTTGTCGTTTTTACTGTCACAGTGTTTGACGGTAGAACAGAAAAATCTTTGAATGAATGATGGGATTCACAATATTCTCCTCTCCATTTTTATACACCAACCAGGCAAAACATTGTCATTATTTGCCTAATAGTGTGTCCATCTTCCTTTTGCCTCCAACCTGGCTTCTCATTTCTTCAACTGTATTCAAATATTGAGGGTGCGCTTTTGTATCCGCATCAAGTTGACAACAGCAGATCCTTAAATTTCTGTTAGTCTTCAGGTAGGGTCTCCATGAATCAGATTTGTTTGTTCAGCACGGCTAAGAGAAGTTTGATTGAACTTAGATCTGGGGATGATAAAGGCACTAAAAGTTCACAAGCCATTATAATTTGTGTCAGGATCCATTTTCCTGCAGTAAGACATGACAGACATCAGCAAATGCTGTTTCCATAAAATGGTTCAATGGGTTCCAACAGGCCTTGGGCAAGTGGTACAAGATACCATCCACATTAATGGTAAGCACTAAGGGTTTCCCAGCACAAGATAACTCTAGCCATTACCCCGCACATACACACACCTGGTAATCCAAATAATGAAAAAGAAAATTTGATTCATCTTTCTCTGCAGCCATCTTCTATTGTTTCATAATCCAGTTTTGATGCTCTCAAGCCTGTTGGTTTTTATTCAGTGGAAGACAAGGGTAGTTTAACTATTAAATCATTAACCTTGCCCATATTTCCTTCTAAGATATTTAGCTTAATAGTTTTTTTGCACAACACTTATTTGTTACTCAAAGTATAAGAAGTTAATCAGTGTTACTCCCTTCTCATATCGGTATTAAGGTAAAACTTGATTGGTCCACGGGTAATAGGAATAATTACTGAACCCAGCATCTTCATATTGGAATGCTTCTATTTCTATTTCACCAATGTTGCTGCAAATAATCTTGGTGAAATAGAAATGGAAAACAGTAGTTTTAAATGTTAGGCTAGTTAATTTATTATATATAAATTATTGCAAAGATCACACTGATTATCTCTGAATTGGTTCAAGCACGTTTGTGTATGAATAGAAAAGCTTTTAACGTTTCCTTCCCATAAATTCCTCTTCCTGGGAGTTGTTGAAGGTGCCGACTCTCACTGAAAACCGAGGGTGTGGAAGCTACCAGCACAACACAATAAGGCTACGGACCAAACAATAGGCACACACGCACATAGCGTTTAAGTTCAGAGATCAGTTGGTAGCAGCTACTTTCTCCTTCTCCTCTGGGCCTCTGATGATTGATAGCTTCCCTCACTCTCTGGACCCGGTGTGTGCTGTCGCCTCACTGGACTCTCCAGTCGACCCCTGGGAAGTGTCCTGTTTTTTCTTTCACTGAATTCAAGCCTTGAAAAAGTCTCGAGTGACTATCCATGAACACCACCTACACTTTAACAGTATTGTGTTGCCTGTTTTTTTTTTTTTTTTTTTTTTTTTTTTTACAAAAAGATGAACAGAATGGAAAGAAACGTGATAGAAGATACAGACAGTTGTAACAGAAGTTATTTTCCAGCTCTGCAAGGCTTGAAAAGATATTGTTTCCAGCTTTGTTTTTCTCCCTCTGCCAACTTGCTAACATGTAGAAAAGCCAGATGATCAGCTGCCCACATGTGGCTAAAGTTGCTTCTCTCTTTTGGTGAGGAGGAGGTGTAACAGGAAGTCAGATTGCTATCCACTAGATGTGCAAGTGGCGTGCAGCTGGAGAGGCCTTACCCTCTGGGAATTAAATGGGATTTAGAACATACAGGGTGCACATAAAGACCTGCAAAAACATTTGAAGGCTTCAATACTGTCCTGCATCCAGATGTAGAAACCTCTTTGAGAGAGTTTGAAGACTATGAAATTTTGATTTAAAAGAAAATTTAATACTTAATGCAGGACCTTGGCAGCATTATCATTAAAAGCATGTTTTTTCTCCGATATGCGGGATGGAAGAAAAGTTGGAAAGAGAACTTTATGATTCTGTCCAAATAATTCTTCTTGGATTGCTATTTAGATGATATTTTGAAAAGACTGGCTTGAGTTGAAACTAGTTTAAATTTAAGTACAATTGAAGGAGTAAGGTCTTGTTTAGTAGTGTTATAAGTCAGGCAAAACATTACAACATGGATGGTATAACATCAGATTGGATCTTATAAAATAATGACCTAAAGGTTTCTTGGACGGGAGGCCAGTCTTCCTTTCCTTTGAGTAGACGGCTTCTCACTGGCTAAGTTCTTTGTCTTTTTCTTTGTCTTCGGAGTTTGAGCTACTCTTGATAAATCCCAATCTGAATTATTTTTATGAAAAGCAAATCTACATTTATTTCAGACTTCTTTAATAGTATTGCTAATAATCAAATAATTACTATTAATTATAAACTTATGCAGTCACAACTAAAAGTATGATGAGACAAAAAGTGGGCTTATGTTATAGAAATATAACTTAAATATTTTGTGTCAAAGCACCTCACGCACACCTTTTAGAGCAATGAAAAATCTATGAAGCTGTTCTGACTTGGGAACCTTGTTAAAGCATAGGAAAGGTGAGGATAAGAAATCTGTGCCTACCATGACAAAAAAAAAATAGTGTTCAATAACAATACATTAATACAATAATATTACTGCCGAAAGTGCATCCTTAATAAGCGTGTTGGTCAGATTCTTAAGATAGAATTGATCTTCACAGGATGTTATAGTTTATAAAATTAGAATAAAATGGCCCAAGTCACTTTGAAGAATGACTTATATCTGGGAGTTCATGTTGATCGCTTTCAGTACTTTTGAATATATTGGTGTTTAATATACATGCAGTGCCTGAAGTAAGAAACAGACAATGAAGGAAATCTTTTTGGACCACAATAATCTTTCTTCTTGTTGATGCTTCTGTTTGAGTGCATGCAGTCGGAATGACCAGAGGGGGTTGGGGGAGGGATAAAGTGTGGGTGGGTGTGAATGATTGTGACATCACCACCGCTTGCCGTCTCGTCCTCCTCCAGTGCCCTGATACTGACAGGTCCGCTATTATTCCAGCAAAGCGTGGGCTCCCAAGGTTCCCATGTGTTAGAATTCATCCACCCACGTGCTCAAGCAGACAGGGGCCTAGAACTATGAAATTGTATACTGAGAGTCTGTGGGCTGGAGGACGGGCCCTGATGAAAGACAGTGTGACTGTAGAGAGAATAACAAACGCCAGGCTCCCAGACACAGTACAATCTGTACACACACGCACACACACACACACACACGTACCTGCAGAGAAACAACGTGGACACACACCTACTCATGAAGTAGGCAAGCACAAGAACAGTTTGTAATGGCAGAGGCTCTTAAAGGCCAGACTTAAGGGTCAGTGGAAGTTTGACTGTGGGGAGGAGAGATGGGCAGCCAGGGAGAGATGAAAAGATGGTGGGTTGGATTGGATGGATGACAGTTGGGGTGGGGGTACAACAAATCCTGGTTTGCAGTGGCTGAGATTACTTCTGCTCCTTCTCAAAGCAGCTGTGGACGCAGGCCAGGCTGACTGCACTGGCACAGGTGAACACAGTCACAGTCTGGACTTCACGAGTCGTTAAAACATAGAGAGCCGGGGAGTCTGTACATCCTCAATATTAGCCAGACTTATTGTTTGACTGAATTCACATCTGCAGAGCTATGCAAATATATGTGCAGCTCCTTTTTACTATACTTGAGTGGCAGATGGTTATGAACTTTCATAGAAGCCTCAGTTTTAAAAAGGTACTATACTAAATCATATGCTGAGTATATACTGGTAGTTGTTATTTTACACATCCTGTCTGGCAGTGCAGCACTCTGAATTGTTGTCTTAACGTCAAGGTGACGCCCAACAGATTACATTCATAAGTGGAGCATTACAACTTCAGCAATGAAGCTGCACTTGAAATTATGTTTAAATTTGCTTTGGGTATATAGCAGATACAGAGACAAAAAGGAAAGGAGAAAAGAAAGACAGAAAGGAGGGAAAAGTGCTACTGTTGCCAGGTTTTTATAGATGGCATTACCTCACATACGTTGCTCATTGTTAGAAAATGGTAATCTTTTTAATGACCACACCTGCGGTTGAAAAACCTCTATAATCTATTGTCTAAAGCTTTGGCTAGAAATCCAAATCCCAGGAATTTAGGGACAAAAATATTGAATAGCAATTACCCAATAACTGGGAAATTTATTGATCAGATAGTGAGTGATGAAGTACAAAACCATCTTTGAAAATTGACGAGTACATTTGAGACGGTGTGGGCAAGTTATGTGAAAAGTTATGTAACCTATTAAAAATAGGGGGAAAAAAATATCACTGTCTTGTTATTGATCTGCCTGCTTATGTCTCGCAGACTCAGACATTCAGCTGAGTGCTGTGCATACCATCATAACATTTATAGACGATTTTCCCTGGCATTAAAGCCACATTTGTAGAGATTTCTCTCTCTTTTTTTGACAGTAATGGGCAATGACAAATAATAGAAAACCACAATACTGCATATGGAAAAAAGGGAAGTTTTCCATCTGGAAGGAGGAGTGACTCTTTGCTACAGAGAGCCGGGGATGCAGGCTCTCTGTAGCAAAGACTAATTTCCTGATGTCTTGTTGACAAGTTATAATAGAGTGAAAGACAGAACCGTAATACCCCCACTTTATCCATAACATATTAATACATACATTCCCAATGAAGTGTTAAGCAAACTAATATTATGCCTCTAAAATGGTATCTTTCTCATACACTGTGCCTTATCTTGCTGGAAGCAGCCATAAGAAGATGGGTGCACTGTGGTCTTAAGGGGACTTAGAGGGTCATCAATATTGCTCATCAATGCTGTCGTGTGTGAGAGATGCTCATTTGGAGAATCACCGGAAACACATCTCTTACACACAAAAGTGTGTCAAATAAATTCCTACTACACCGTTACACCAGCTTGCACTATGGATCCAAGGCAGCTTGTAACGTGAAAATAGTGACATCTAAGACATTTATTGATTATCTCATTTTGCATTTACTGGTAGGCTCAGAACAATTAAAGAAAAAATAAATGCCTGTTTAACTTTAAGTCCAGGTGACATTACATATGAATTCTTAAACATTTATGCCCTTTCTTCTTTCACATGAACAAAGCTTTTAATGCTTAGTTTGGTCTGCAAACACTGATTGATTGGTCCTTTGTGTGATGATTTTCAGAGTTAAAATGCTTCTACGCTTCCTGCTCCCACACAAGGCAGGACACAGTAGGTCAGAGTTCCAACCAGTGGGAGCTTTAGACCTGACTCACAGAGCTTGAGGCTTCGGTATCCAATTTGCTCGAGATGCTACATCCAAGAAAGCCTTAGCAGGAAGTCTCACATAATTTAATGCCGTGTAGCTCCTCAGCTTTGGCCTATCCTGGCTGATTGTGGAATGGAAATTGAAGATTTATAACTCCTACAGGAGCCGCTAATCACCGGAGACAAGAGGCTTGGGAAGAGGGATGAACATAGAAGAGCTGCATTACTGACCATTTCACACAGGGCTTACTCACCAGACTTGTTCGCCTTCATGCAGGTACGCAATCTGACATGCAGGCTCGCACAAATGCAAACGGGCTCATTCTGACATGACACTCATGCAAACACGCGCTGCCTGCATCCCTCCTTCAACACAACAGCCGTCTTGGGAGGATGTGGGGAAGGCAATGCACATTTCCTCCCCCGTTTCTTGACGTTTCTGTTTTGCATGTGTTACAGACTTAAAAACTGACACACACAACAGAAAGAAATGGACTTGCAGGTGGCCTAAAATAACAATGCAGGTGAAGAGAAAGAGAGGATGTGAGCTCAGTCCTCTCGAGAAAATTTGAAAGTGGGACCAGAGTGGAGAGAAGGTGGGAGAAAAAGGGAAAACTGCCCTGTTGAGTTTCTCTTGGGTCTCATTTTATTTGACAAAAAACAGCTACTGAAGACTAACGTGAGGCGAGACAGATATCTGTGACAGATTCCTTCTGATGGGTTTAAAATGAGGAATAGAATAAGTAGAGAGGGAGCTTTTAATGTTGAGAGACCTGTTTGTCATGTTTTAGAGACTTATTAGGGAAAATGGTGCAACATATTGCTCAAGTCTAAAAATAGCTAAATTATGCCAAGTCTTGTCCTCAGAGCTCCCACAGTATCACTCAAAGACTATATCACCACAAACCTTTGTGTCTTACACCACTACCACATCTTCTTCCCTTATAAGCTCCTTAAAGAGAGAATCTCTTTGATGTGACCAAAGAGCTTCCATCTTAGGATGTCATAACAGCCTGCAGATGGACAGAGCCCAGTAGGAGAAGGACATGCTTTAATTTCAATTGTGAACGCTTGTAAAGATGACCTTCACACCTCTGGCAATCTATCAAGATCTTTTTACAGGAGCTGCTGGAGCCAAATAAGGATTCTGGGTTTTCCAAGTAATTTTTTGCCTGGTTGAGCAATCTGAAGAAACCAGATTAAAATTTTTGGAAATTGTTGAAAATTTCAAAGCAACGTAATTGAATATTGTATATAATTCATAATGGTATTTTAGTGATTATGCTTTGGTATCCAAAGACTTTAAAAGTGAACTTTTCAATTTGCAATTTATACTGCAAATTAAGCTCAAAAGGACAATTAAAACCCTAAACCTTAAACGTAAAGTGCCTTGCAAAAGAATAACTGACAGGTGAAAGGAACAGATTCATGCCTGTTAAATGGTTGCTTTTCATCCATTTGTTTTTATCCCTCTAAGTCTGGTTGTTTTTATTTTAGTCAAGATCATGATCATTATTCTCATCAGGGGATGATTGTGCCAGAATGTATTAATAAAATTACTTATTAATAAACTGCTAAAATACAAATAATTTGCTGTCTCTGCTTTCTATGAGAACTTTGTGAAATTAAATAATATTAAACATCTTTTCATCTTAATGTAAGTTGACAGAATACAGATGAAACTTTTGGGATTTGATTGATAACATAATTAATCCCGCTGTAATTTTGAGGTTTCAGTTTTTGGAATCTAGAGGGCCACATCACAACATCTGACCGTCCAGATTTGGCCAGCACACATTGTGTTTTGCATGGGCTCATCTGAACAGAGCAACTTTGGCTGTGTCTTTTACATGGCTTTTGATAAACTCAACTTCTTCTGGTTTTCTTTTAACAAAGATTGTCTTCTTGTCTGTGTTCTTTGTAGAAGAAGATGTGTGGAGTTCACAACTAATAGTTGTCCTGTCAGCAATTTCCCTTTTAGAGTAGCCATGGACTTCTTGGCTGCTTCTCTGATTGATGCTCGGCTTACCCAGCCTACATGGTGGGTGGCCATGTTTTCTTAAGTTTGCAGCTGTGCTGTACTCTTTCCATTGTTAGCAGATGGATTAAGCAATGTTCTGTAAGAATTTCACAGGTTAGGATATTGTCGCACTGGATTTTTTGAGGGATATCAGAGTAAAAAGGGGTTGGATATAAATGTGTGCCATACTAGTCATATTTTTGTAAAATATTCTCACAACCATAAATCATTTTCATATCACTTTACCATTTCTACTTTCTGTTGGTCCATTACATACAATCCCAATAAAATACTTTGAATTTCTAGTAATTTTGCAAAGCACTGTAGAGTTGTATGCGGGGAATACTAGCTTCACAGTCACAGGTGCAGAATAATTTTGAAGAACTTACAAAGATCCAAAATACATCCAATGATGATATGATTGTAATGAAGTCCATTAATGTCTTAAACCGAGGTGAAATGTCAACAAGGTCAGATCTGATTAAACTCCCATCAACGCCCACACTGTTCTTCTGGACATCTCTATAATTCTCAAGAATGTTTATGTAGCAACAAGTGGTCTCTGCAGATGATTCTAATTGGTATAAATTGACCCGAAGAAGCACTGACAGAGCTATAACATCATCATTATCATTTCATCCAGCTCACAAAGAGCCATTAACCTGCTGAGTTCAAGTCAGGCTCCAAAAGCTAAAAGCATTTGGCCCCTGAACACTATTTTTAACGGAAGCATCTGGATGGGGCCAATTTGATCTCAACCTGAGTGGAACCGAGACAAACCCACGCATGGTGCTCGCTGGACCAAAAAGAAAAAAAAAAAGAAAGAAAAAGGAGAAGCCTTGTTGGCTGACCACTTGTGTATGATGGAAAAAGGAAATAATAGGTGGGTATGGGTGAAAAGACGGCTTCTCAAGTACAGGATGTTGTTGTAGCAGGTAGCCAGTCATCCAATTTCCTGCTTCCCAAAGAAAACAAGAGCTGGAGCTGAGGAGTCCCCAGACTTACAATGGTGGGCCTATGCTCCCAATCCGGCCGGCCAAACAAAGCCTTCAGAGGTTACTGCCCTTTCTGCTGGTCTGCAGGGACTGGAGCTGATGGGAGGGTTTGACCATGCACACGTACACACAAGCAGTGCCGGGGTCAAGTGTTACTGTACGCCTGACCCTGGTTGGGCCCCTGCTGCAGCTGCTGGAGGTGGAACGACTCCAAGTCAATCCTGTCCTCCACCCCCTCACTCAACTTCTATTAGGGTCTATTATTGTATTAGTGGTAATAGTAGTACAAATAAACCATGTCCAATTGTAATGATAGTATTAATATCAGCAGTGTAAACTAATGAGGCTGGAATGTTGTTATTTCGCTGTGGAGGTTTCTTTAAAAGGCGCTGGGGTGGTCAGACTCATGGATTAGATTTAATTCGGCGGTGATTTGATTCTGCCAAAACACCCAAAGAGACTAACATGAAGGCTTCTATTTTCACTTATCTGTTTGTAAAGTAGTTGATCTGTGTTAAACTTGCTTTCTTATAGCGTCAATGAAGTTTTAACAGCTTCTTCTAATATTACTTATACAGTGGATCAAACAATTCTGAACACTCCTACTAAAATGACAGGTTATCAGTTTAAAATAAATATATTTATTTATGTGACACAGGTACAGTACAATTTCTCTGAAAAAGTAATTTGCATGATAGTAAAACATTAAAAGTTGCTATAAAATAGATGTATAAATGTGCAAATACTTAAATTTAGGCTATGAACATGTGATTTTTTTTTTGTTCCCATTAATTTTTCAGTGCTTAAACTTTTACAGTCTGAACAACACATCCAATTTTCAAAGCAAGTCCACTTTCACATATCGTCTTACAATGGGGAACATATACAATTTTTCAAAGCTATGTGTTATTTGGAGTTGCAAGTTGCAGCTGTGTCACTTAATTCACTGGACAATATTATCTGCTTGCATGTGCCTCAAGCATATCACATTAAAAATTACTTAGCGTTAGCGTCCTTCAAAAGACAAGTGTCATCCAAACATTATGAGCTCGTTGATAAAGCTGGCCATTATTTTGTGATGATTGCACAATAATTTCAGAATAGATTTTTGGTCATACCTCAACATACTGCATGCAATTTCACATCATCTTGAATTTATAAGGGTTCATGGCCATAAACTGCTCCTATTTGAGTCTGATGGGAGCTAATCTCCCTGGATCAGACATCGACAAAAAAACCCAAAAAACAACTTTTTTATGAGATCAAGTACAGCATTTTTCATTTTTTGTTTGATGTAACATTTTATGAAGTCTAATTGTGATTCTAGTTTTTTTTCAGAAGCCTGACATTTGTGCTTAAATCTGTTTTTGATTCATCTGATGTAATATTCACATTTTTTGAGACACATAATTTTAGGTTTTCTTTACCTGTAAGCAATAATTAAATTGTGTATTTATTATATAATAAATATATATATATATATATATATATATATATATATATATATATATGTGTGTGTGTGTGTGTGTGTGTGTGTAAATGGAGAAGGATAGAAAGGTTTCAGCAAAGACTCGACAACAATGAATCCTCTGCTTATGTTACGTTGGTAGGCAGTCAGCAAGAAGAACTATTAGGCACAACTCCACCAGGTTGCCAGATGCTGCATAGGACATAATGGCACAGATGCAACCATTAACAACACTCAGGGGTTTTCTTATCCTGTACGGCATTGCAAAGACATATTTAGACTTCTTTATGTGAATATCTTTGACCCCATCCAGCAGTTTGTCTTGTCTTGTTGGAAAAAACTACCTGACTAACAGCAACAGGAACAGATGAACCAGTGACCCAACAAAAAATCTCCAGGACCTTTGACTGAAACTCAATTATTTACCTTTAAGCCCTCTACCACAACAACAGGCACATTATCCTCTTGTGAAGACATCTGATACTAAGTGTAAAAAAATCCCCTTCCTTATGTATCATTGTGTTTATGTTACAGACATTTTCTAAATAAGCAGCTGGTGATTGTAGGGTATGTTCAATTTAGGGTCAGCACAGCATCCTCAATAGCACCAGTCAGCTTTGACCCAAATCATTCTGGCGTTTGCTCAAAACCTGAAGGAAAATAGGGATTTTATTTTCCACCATAACTTGAAGTTGAAGCAGAACAAGATGATTAAAGTTTTGCATCGGTGCTTCCAAAATCCAACAGTACATATTACAGAAAATTTGAGAGGTCACCTGAGGATACAAGGCAGATATCCTCACAATGGTCTTGAAGGACTGGGAGAAGTTTTGCAAATACAGTGAACAAAAATGGCTAGGCTCCCATCATGAAATGATGGAATTGAATGAAAAGGGTCATCAACAGACTTTAAACTTATCTTTAAACATAAGTTTAAAGATGTTCAATTAAGCAATCAAATTATAAAAGTTTTTTATTTATTGCATTTTCCCTGAAGCAGATATGGTTGTGTTTTTAAATTATTATTTTTAGCAGGATAAAATGTCAAAATAAAAGTTCAAAAAGTTTTGAGATGATTCATTCTGATTTCATTTAGCTATTTTAAGAATACCCTTTATTTTACCTGGGTTGTGCAGATGTTTTAAATCCACGGAACAGTTATGCCCGAACATGCGCAAAAAATGTCACTCCACTTGCTTTATCCATTCGACAGTCGCATCCAAAGTAGGTTAAAGAAGACCTTTTCCACAAGCTTTGATTATAAAAGCAGATTCGACTGCAGGAAACATTCTTGAAATAACTCCTCTCCTTTGAACACGAACGTCTCTGTGGGCAAAGAGCAATAAGAAAACATTCACCAGTGCTCCAAGCAGGCAGTGACTTCACCCTTAGTTCTCAGCAGCAATATTCCTAAAACAGGCTTGCAGTGAATTTGCCCAAATGTTTAATTTAAGTGAGATGGCATGCCCATGTGACACTTAAAATAATTAAAATAATCCCACAATCGTGGACATATTTATGCTGCGGTTACAAGAGCATCTGCGTTACGTTGTTTCCACTGAAACACATTTCCATTTCTAGCGCCTCAATAGGATTAATGACACCTCAAAAGCCTAAAAAAAAAAAAAAAACACAATTTGACAATACCCTAGTTAGTAGAAATAAAACATGATTCTAATTTATTTTATGTCAGTCTTAATCATCTTTATTACTAATACTCAGTTGCTTCGAAAATGAAAAAAAGACATTTTTTGTGGGATTTCCTTTAGCCACATACAAAAATGTTGAGTGTTAAAACTGAACGTAATTATTTAATTTGGGATTTAGAGAGGAATATGTGAAGGAATTATGTTGGTAAAAATCAAGGAGACTTCCTCATATTGTACTTTGCTCACTAAGAATGTAAGAATGTCTTAAAGGACAAACTGTGCCAACTGTAATATTTGTGGGTGAAATTTCTGCTACTAAACAAAAAATGTACACTCTTAAAATTTGAAAGGATGTCCTCATTTAAATATAATAGCTTTTATAATAAATAATGAACATTTCTAATGTGTTGTTTCAATTATTTCACTTTCTAGCAGCAAAAACACCTTCCTTATTTTATTTTCTAGTCACAGAAACACTGACCTCCTTTAAATCGAGGCTAAAAACCCATTTGTTTAGAGTTGCATTTAAACAAAAATAACAGGAACAACTGTTTATATGTAACGTATTATGGTTATTATTTTGTGTGTTGATTGTGTCATAAGTTCCAACCACACAACTGAGCATTTGATTTCAGCCCCCTCTCCTCTGAGATTCCTAAGTAAAATACAATCATAACCAATATCTTTCTTCAACCTTTCTTCCATTGTACTACTGGTTCAGTGTTTCTTTATTAAGCTGTTTCTCAGCTAGATTACATCACTGATTGAGCTGCTGCGGCCGTTAACTCTGTTTTCTTTCATATAGAGTTTACTCGTGGCTCCCTGCCAAGCACCATATCTGGTCATTTCAGATTCCCGTCCTTGAGATTCTGTTGGAGGGTTCATGATGTTTATGGTAGTTGTCAAGTTCATGACTTGTTGGCAACGACTGGGCTTACTTTGATCTTTTTACCAACTGGCATTATATGGTCAACCATATTTGTATTTTTATAACTTGAATTGATTATTATATCGCTGGATTTTAATTTGACGGTATTTGTTGGAATGAACTGGATTGATTTAGAGCAGGGCTGCTCGGTGGAAAGCATAATTTTACCGTTGTCTTGTTGCAGGAGTTTGAATCCTGGCCTGGGATCTTTCTGCAGAGTTTCATGTTTTCCCTTGGTGGATGCGTAGGTCCTCCCCAGGTTTCCTCCCACAGTCCAAAAACTGGACTGTTAGGTTAATTAGTCTCTCTACAATGTCATTAGGTATGAGTGTGTATGCGTCCTGTTCTTTCTATCACGAAATCTCACTAGTGTGAGGAGTCATTGCCCTCGCCCCACTTCAAAATCTTTAACGATGGATGCTCTCATTGTCTCACCAAACTGTCCACAAATGAGCTGTTCAGCCAAGAACACAGTGTACCAAGTGTTCAATTGATGACTAAGAAGCTGCTGCAGATGGAAGAAGTTGTTTTGCAAAAGATGATTTATTCTTTTTGCAGAAAAAGTCAACATCTGTGTTTTATCAATGGCATTCAAAATGTATAAAAAGAGCAATAAAAAAAAGCGTTAGAGAAAAAAAAAATCACAAGCAAAAGAAGAAACTGACAAATTATTAAAAAAAAAACAAAACGTCCGACTCGGAGGCACTTAGGACTTGGCAACATGAGTGCAGTCGGAGTCTTTCCAGGTGGTTGTAGTCAAGCATCAAAGGCCCTGCTAACAATACTGGAAGGAGAGGGTATGTTTTCAAACACAATCACAGTCTGATATGTCATTGAGACACCTAAAGCTTCTGTCTGTCACCGATCCACACTGAGCTCAAGTTTCATTCATATTTAAACAGTCAGTACAAAAACGGAGCGGCTGTCGGTCTGAGTATTTATCAGTAAAATGTCAAAACGCAGCTCATTACATCAACTATGTACAACAGAAAACAGTACAAGCTGTGCTCAGTCTTTTATTTCCATTGGGATACTTAAAAAAAAGGAGTCTTAAAAATTAAAGCTTCTACCAGCCAATTTTCCACAGAATTAAACAAACGTTATGTCCATGTCCAGCTGATCAAGTTGCATCTGTTTTTTTTTTTACTTTATTTTCTACAGTGATGACCTCCTTCATTCAGAGCTGGGTGAAGCGGCCGAGTCCAAGTCATCATTTTCCAGGTCGTTTGGCGAGGCTGATTGTCCTCCCTTCACTCTCTTCCATTTCATTCTTCTGTTCTGGAACCAGACTTTAACCTGGGAGGAGAAAATACATGAATGTTATTAAACTACAAATAGACAAAGAATATTGAAAAATATTCAGTTTAATTCAGTTTTATTTAGATTCACAAAAGTCATCTCGAGGCATTGTAAAAAAAAAAAATAATAATTCAATTCAATCACACTAAGAGATTCTAAATGATCTCTCAGTTTTCATACAGTAAAATAAGCTCAGCTGAACATTCAAAGCAATTTAAAAATAAATTTCTGAGGAAAGCCAGTTGATTGTATTGAATCATTGATACAAAGCTAGATGAGCACGTAGTGACAGCAGAAATCTGTTAGCGTTGAGTCACTGACTTTACAGCAATCCCTCATGTAGCGACAGTGGAGATAAAATCTCCTCCTTAACAGGAAGAAAAACTCCAGCAGGACCTGACTCAATACAAGAGGCCATCTGCAACAACCGACTGAGGATTCAAGACAGAGCAGAATGCACAGGAGGAAACATGTCAACTGGTGTAGGATTATTTTCAATGTTCATGAAAACAAAATTAACAGCAGGAGAGGAAGACTGATGAGTTGATGGCAGCACTAGGATATTAGGCAGATTTGGTGTCAAAAAAGCTTCAGAGAATATACTACTCAATAATTAAATATGTAGACATAATTGTTTTTGCAGTTTTTTCTGTAATACTAAATAAACCATTAGTATTAATGGTTTATGTCTGATAAATACTGATGATCCCGAATTTTTAGATCACCAGTTATTGCATATACATGTTTGAACTGCAACAGATTAATTCATTTACCTTCATAAACGTTAAATATTCTCTGGAACTTGACGTTTTATACGCAGTTTAAAAACTTTAGCAAGCACAATAAAATGACTACAGACAATGTAATTCTTAAATGTATCCAGCAAAACTCTTTTTTTGGAGCCTACATACAAAACTATTGATTTCATAGCACAACAGATGTGACTTCTTTCTTCATTTTGCAATTGTTTTGGACAAATCTATGACAGTCAGAAAAAAACAAAAAACATACTGGAATAATAATAGTAAAAAAAAATTGACAAGCAATCTCAGAGCGAAGGATAAAAATCACTTGGGTTTTTTACACAATATGAGTTGGCAAAACACAGCTCCTGGTTCTGGCTTAAAAATTTAAGAGTATCAGATACACTACAGAGTATCTGATACTCTGTAGTGTATCAGATACTCTGTAGTATATATATATATATATATATATATATATATATATATATATATATATATATATATATATGAATTATAGTGTCCACTCACCACAACTTAGAATCACAAATAGCCTGAGCATGTTATTGAAACTTGTGCGTGGTTGATTACGGAGCTCCAAGTGAAGATGAACCTTGATTGTGTGAGTGTGATGTGTGTGTGCTCTTAAGGGAAGCTGGGATTGACATTAAGCAACAGACGACGGCGTGTGTGTGGTCACTGCACGGCGGCCTCATTAAGACGAGCGCTGGCTCTGACAGGCAGACTGGGGTCTGATCCAGCAGCATCGACACATGTTTTTGCCCGATTTCAGCAAGTCTGGAGCTGCCTCCCAACAATTACAGCTGCACGTCATTCTGCCCAAACCACAGGCTGAAAAGCACTGTGGAAAAAATGCTCATTGTAATTCAGATGCATCTGCGCTTGTGCATCAGCATGGCAGTATAAGTGAAGGCTGCAAAATTCTCTTGCACAAGAGATTATAAACAGAAGTCAGATGAATAAAAAAATGGAATAATTTAGTTTTCCAGTTGTGTAATTGGCATTTTCAACCAGGTTTGTATTTTTTTAACCAGCAGTACTTTAGTATGAGAGTTTCTGACACTTACTGAACCCTTAGAAGTTCCTACTCTACGGCACTGCAAAATAATTTAAAACGATTTTAAATACTGATGTTGATATTTTCTGAAAATCTATGAATTAATTTGTAAAATTTGTGCTCCCCCTTGGGGTTATTAAGAACGTTTTAGGATATCTTTTTTATTAATTTAATGTTGATTGAATATATTTTTTCTTAATCTGTTTAGCTATTGAAAAGCAGAGTAGCACCAAGTTATTGGCTGCTGACTGGAATTAGCTGGTTTTATACTTAATGATTGTAAAATACCTGAAGATCAGGCAAAGATTTTAATGTGGATAATCTTGCTCAGCTGACGATTCAGACAATGTTTGTATCTTTTACCTAGAAAAGTTGCCTTTGTGTTTCACACTGTAGGAATTTTTATTAATATCTTCACTCAGTTAAATATGTATAATTTTAATTACTGCATTATCAAGCAGCAAATGTAACATTTTGTTGATATTTTGTGAATGATATTGGATTATTTCTGCTCATGAATATTGTATAGAGTTTCTGGCAGGTCAGAAACAGACATTTCTTTTTTTTTTAAATTCATTGTGTTTTTTTTGTAACTGATATAAATGAGAGAAAAACCTGCTGGTTTTAAGCTTGACTGGCTCTAAATGATTCTCAGAACAGAACCTTTTTCATGCACCATACATAAGTTCCACCTGGTCATGTTCACGACTCTCTTTGGTTAAAATATACTTAGTGACTGAAGAAGGTTTTAATACCTGTTCCCTCTTTTCTCTCTAATAACATTGTTTTTAATTAGATGTGTAGGGTTTTATTCCAAAAGTATAAATTTATTTGTCTTGAACACTTTTTTTTTCAGTAAAAGCCTGGTACCTGTCTCTCTGTGAGGTCCAAGTTGACGGCGATCTCATAGCGACGGAGTCTTGTCAGGTAGTTGTGATGGGTAAACTCTGCCTCCAGCTCTCTCAGCTGCTCCTTGGTGAATGCTGTGCGCTCTTTCCTGGCCTTGCAGCTGGAATCCACCTTAAAACTGGAATCCTGAATGTCTAGATAGAGACATAAACAAATTTTGTTGGGTGAGGTTTTGATTGTTCCCTGTCTGATTTGTTTTAGCATGAAGCTAATCCTCTATTTTTCAGTCATAACCTACAAATCGTCAGATAATTTGCTGTGAGTTAGCTCTCAGGCTTTTAATGCTCAGCCATCAAATTAAACAAACCAAAAAAAAAAGAAAAAGAAAATCCTTTGCAAGTCTGTATATCACACTAAAAGCAGCACAAAAAGACCACCCTGACCTTACTACTCAAGTTCACCCCAAAAAAGCTGCATTTTGCGTTTTCCATTTAATTATCTTTGAATATGTATGCATTACAGTGCAAGTTTCTGTTTCTCCATCTGAGCAGTCGTTTATATATATTGTGGTTCACGCACGTGTGTGTGTTGATGTGTGTGTCCCTGTGTGAGAATGTATCGCGCACAGGGCAGGGGCCACCAAACTGGCCACAGAGGGACTGAGTTAGGAGAGGAATGCAGCGGAACATCATTAAAGCATCTAACAAAAGAACAAAGGTGCGGATGTGTCCAGGTCTGACTGACGGTTTCCCACCGGAGCCCTTTGGGAAGAGCAGCATTAACTCATCTGTGCATGACAGCAAACGAAAGGAAAAAATTCCTGAAATATCCATATGAAAGTGACGCACACCATGTATAGAAAATTAATATGTAATTCCCAAAGCAAATACACATAGTACAAAATATACTGCAGTGCAATAATACAAAAAAATAGACAATAATTTACAAATGCCATCATGAAAATTTATAGTGAAAATAAATGCATTTACTTGATTAACACTGTCTCTACAGCTAAATAAAAATGAATTGTCTGATATTTATGCATTTGACAAAGTGAATTGTTTTAATAGACCATCTCAGTATTTGTTTTTAATTTTTAAATGTGATTAAAATGTTTCAATAATGATATAATCATTGATTTAAGGTAGGGATTTTGGGATATTCAAGCAAAAATGCTTTGTTAAAGTTTTTTTTTACAGTTTACTGACTTCTGTTGTCTTTCATTAATACCTCATTAATTGGGACATAAACAAACAAATGTGGCTCAACTTTTTCTGTGAAACCTCTTCTCTCCAATAAATGGAAAACATTTGGGTGATAATTGTTCATTTGTAGCCGGATTACGAGCTGATGTAATACCCACAAAATTGTTCTACTTTATCAAAGTGAGAACCTTTGCCTTGTCCTTGTCAGAACAGTGGGCCAAATAAGAAAAATAGACTATATCTGACACATTTTGCATGCATGCTTTGTTTTTTTCCATGTACAGAAAATAATGAAGTGTCACGAATGATGCTCTACTCAGAGTCCTCTGCTATGGAGCTGTGTCCAACAGGTTTCCAGTTAATCTGAACACCTGGCAGGCCACATGCTAACTTGCACCCCTTCACCCCCACTGACCCACTAAGAAATATCCTGCTCAGCCAGAGGCTGTAAAACTTGCATGACGGAGGCTTCTGCACTCAGCGGGGTCCCTAAGAAAACAGCATTTGGTGCTTTTGGTGGATGGCGGAGGCATTTTGTCTCAATCTAAACAGATTTAAACTGTTGTAAATTGAAACTAATCCAAGGCAAAATCTCTGAGTAAACATTCAATATGGAGTTAGCTAATTTTGTTTACACTAGCCTTTGTTTTGCATTTTAATGAAGGTGTAAGTTAATGTTTATGATTGTGACCTCATAGAGAAAATAATATTGTTCAAAAATGGAATAATTCATTTGTTGAATAAATTAATCAGTTTTTTTAGCTTCAGTGATGAAAATATATTTTGAGCTAAGTTTAATAATTGGCAACCTTTAAAAAGGTCAAAGTTGTATATAAAAGAGAACAAACTACTGAAAAACACAACAAAAATAGACATAAATTATATAGGAACCTGAAGTGAATATGTCCTGGAAATTATATTTCCTCTAACTATATATGGCTATTCACGTAAATGCTGTGATCTTTTAACTCTGCATTAAGTCGCACCACATTAACATAACTAGGATTATGTAAGTATTAAACAAACTGACATAAGAAAAGGTAAAACTACTAATGTTCATAATGATGTTTAGATCAATATCTCTGAAATAAATTCAAATAATTTAGGAGGATTTAGTAGCAAAAAAAAAAAAGAAAAAATAGAGTCAAACATTTGGCGTGAAGTCAGTGTCAGATTACAGAACTTTTGCTATATAACTTTTGGCAGTATCCCTCATCTGCATTACATTATCATATCAGCAAAAACTCATGAAGGCTGACTGTACAGCAGCTGTGCCTGTCATGCAAATGCCTTCGGGACATTTTCCTAATATATGCTCTTCTACCAGCCTGTCAATTTTATAAAGGTGAATGTCTCTCTCTCTGTCTTTTTTTTTTTTTTTTTTTTGTCTAAAACCAAGAGCTGATGCAGTGGTCAGACATGTTGCATGCACTCAGTGGGAGATTGTGTTACGGCTTAACGACAGGAAAATGTCAATGGATAAGAATGTAAGAAGTGGGCTTGGAGGAAAGTGAATTTACCAGACGTGGTCTGGCTTGTTTTCAGGGGAGAGAGTGGAGGTTACAATAAGGTAAGAAAGGGAGGGAAAAGGGGGGATGGCAAGGGGAGGGTATGGAGCAGGGGTGTGGGTGGGTGGGGGATCGGGTGGTGGGGGTGGGGGGCTTCATCCTCCCCCATCAATTTTTTTTTAATAAGCCTCATGTCTGCTGTATGCATTGGTTTGGTAGCTTTTATAAGATATGCTGAATTATAGTTGGTTGTGTCTGATCATTAAGAGAATATTTAGCCATATAAATTATTTTTGTCTTGCCATAGTAGAATTACACATTAAGCATTATTTAAAAAAAAAAAAATCAACCCTTTAGTTTGAGTACATTTGTTTAACTGTATATTAATTGTTTTAACTGATAAAAAAAAAATGCCGCATTTAAAAAAAAAACTGTTAAAGTGAAATTGTTGTCACCACCAGACAACCCAACATTTTTAGAATATCATTTTAACTGAATTTTCCCTATGATAATTTTTCTTATTGGCTATCTAATCCTCCATATTTTTTCTTGGGTATAAATCATTTGTGACAGATAAATTACATTTGAAAAAATCTTATAATATGAATCACACTGATGCATTTTTAATTCACGCAAGTTGGTACATATTTCTTTTCTTGTTTCTATAGGCTTTAACCATGTAATTTTTATTAGCTGCTCTTATTCAACGCCAAGATGGGAAAGACAGGAGAACATGCTATTTAAATGAAGCAGACACAAGATAAACAAATCTAATCATTCTGTAATCATATGGCTTTTAACCAAAAAAAGTCATTAAAACTTTTTTTAAGTTTTAGTTTCCAGTTTTAAATCCAATGAAACTGGAAATGCCTGCTAGTAACTAAAATTGAGACCATCAACAATTAGGTATTTGAATGTACTGTGGTAGACAAAGTTTTATTTTGCCAGAGTGACAAACCTGAGAACGGGCAATTTCACGCATTTAGATTCAGTTTAAATAAACGTTTCCTTTGGCCTGTTGGTTTTTGCTGCTAAAGTTACACCTGAGACTTTTGGGAATTTGTCTGTCACAGCTATCGGTTATTTCAACCTCCTATTAGCATGTGTGAAAACAGATATGATGAGTAAATGGCATTAAACTCCAACAGCATTACTACTGCTTGTGATTTCAAAGGTAAATACTTCACCTACCTTCAAGTAAAGTGTACTCTGTAAGGAGCCATAATATTTTACGGTGAAATGGAAAAACTATCTTAAGAGGAGTTTCTGATTTTCATCCAACGGTGGAAAGATTTATTCACTTATTTTGTCACCTGCAGCAAATAAATTTTGAAGCACCAGATAGGTCGAACTGTTTACCCTCTAACACCCAGTGTTGTGTTTTGCACTACCTTTTAATGTGGATGAATTAGTTTTAACCAGTGCTTCATTTCCCACGGATATAAGACATAATGGACCAGTCGTATGAAAGCTGGTTCATTATAAGCTCTCGGACAATAAGAGGATGCAACTGCCGCTTAAATAGTGTCTCAAACACTGAGGTCTTGTCACCTACTCACCCTTCACACAGCGGTCTGCAGAGAGTGCTGCTGCAGTAAGCCCAATTTGGCAAGGAAATAGCCAGATTGTTTGTTTTTGCCAGGTCTGATACAGGTCAAGGAAGAAATTCTTGACCTTGACATGGGAATTCCAAAAGCTTAAATGTGGCCAGGCCATTGGTTTATAAGCTGTGTTTATAGATATTTATCTAGAATGATATTAATCAATTTTTCGCAGGAAGAAATTAGGATTATTTGACAGATGGTAAAACTAAAACCTTCCCTGTTATTTTCTTCCTTTCTCCATCATCGTGTACACCAGAATACAAAAGATAGGACCACTTTTTGTTAGATATTCAAAATGTCCGATATGTTCCGATTTCTAGTGAGTAAGTAGGTGTAGACTGGAAGGTTGACTGTTCACATTGATTTTATATATTTCATTTTAAATCCCCTTGTCTGCTTTATAGCATTTTATGATTGTGCAATAAATTAATCTTTGTGTTTAACGTTAATTCTACTAATCCATATTTTCCCATAAAGCAATCAAATGACCCTGTGTATGAATAGCGAAATTTGCAATAAACTTGCCTTGTCTCAACATTGTCACAGCAAACTCAGACTCACCTGCAACATCTCTCTTCCTTTTATTGGAGCATTTCTTGTCCGAGTCAGCTGATGCTACACTCTGAGGTGAGTATTCTCCATCCAGACACCCTGGTGGGACGTTGCCTGGCACCCTTTCGACCCCCACGTTCTCTAGCTCAGAACCTCCACCACCTCCACTGCCCACCACAGTGGCCGAAATGGGTGGGCAGGCATCAGTTGACCTTGACCGGGTCTCGCAAGGGTTGAATTGCCAGTCAGCTCTTGGGTAACCACCGTGGCTGTCTTGATAGAGTCTGTCGTCCCGTGGGTAGGCCGCATGGGGTGCGCTTGGCACCAGGCAGGAGGTGGAGAAGTCCGTATAAGCCAGGAACTCTGGTTTTTGGTGTAGAGAGAATGGGCTTTGCTGGTACGGAGACTGCAGATTGGTTCCTGGGACCCCGGAGTGGGGGTTTCTCATGCACCCCCAGATGGGACTGCTAGGATGAGCGCTCCGCATGCAGCTGCTCGCTGGCTGATCCATGGTGATGCAAAAGAGTTCCTCTCAATTTTGAGTAATCTTCTTGAGCTTAAAGCCTCCTCTAAATGCAAACTAGTTCTAGAAACCTGTATCTTTACCACTTTTGACTACATGCAACTTATCGAAGCTCTCATTTCATCTGCTGCAGAAGGCTGGCTCCTGTCAGTGGGCTGCTGAGTTTTCCACAGCTCAGAAACCGTGAGGATAGACACCTTCCAGTGACAGCGCTCTCTCTGTGGGAGTGTAAGTGACGTCCTCTGGCGTTTCTGCTCACACACTCTCTCACACTCTCTCCCTGAAGAATCCTACTGTCTCGTGGCTCAGCGTGGGAGCTGCATCTGCAACTGTGTGACTCCCTCCTTCGGCTGGTTGTTTTCACAACTCTTCTGAGGAGTTCTTGACAAGCGAGACCTCCTCCTCCTCCTTTTTAAACACATAGGTGGGAAAGAGTGGCAAGTTTATGGAGTGAAACATGAGCCTGCAGGAGGAGGAGCCCCAAGCCGTCCACATGTTGGTACCCTTCGACCAACCCGTCCTCATCATCTATTAATCACGGGGGGGAAATTTTATATGCACGTCTAATGGGCTTTCCAGACGCAGGGCTTTTTAAAGGGACATTGTCTGAAAAGTATAAAGCAAGCACCCACCCACCTGGGAGCTGGAGACCCTGACTTATTTCAGCTTCTTACTGCTTTCTGACACCCAATTTAGTTCCCTTTTTGACACCCTTTAAAGGAAAGTTAACCGTAACCCCTTCACTCCAACCCCAATCCCTGGCTGTCCCATCAAATTTGAAAAATCTCTCTCTCCCTCCCCCTCTCTCTTTTTATGGCTGCATATGTGTGGCTGAAACCACCTGGTTGGACTTTCTGAAGCTTCAAGGTGAGAGAACAACTGGATCTGATATTGGTTTTATGCAAGCGCTCACACCTCCCGAGGTTTTCTGATGTTGAGGAAACACAGTATGGAATTTCAAGACCATATTTCACAGGCATGGACTAAAACTATCTCTCAACAGAACTTATTGTAGAGTGACATTGCCTTTTTTATTTGACTGTGAGTTTTCATCTCTATATGCCTTTTCCCTGTGAAGTAATGACTTTAAACCCCCTTAAAACCGTTTTCACCAAACCAGATTTTGGATAATCAACCAAACTCACTGAACCATACAAATCAAAGGGCTTATAATCATGAGCTGAGGCATAATCCCTTATGCCTCAGCTAGAACTAGAACATTTTGTTACAGGAAAGAACAAGCTATGGAGGGGAATTTTTTTTTTTTTTTTTTGTGGAGGTGGTCAATAATGTTTCAAGTGCATACAACTGACTTTACTTAATGGTCGAGCTCGCCATCCATCAATGCATCCATTCACTGTGTTCACCCACTGATCCTGGTAGGATTGTAGGGGGCTAACGCCTGTCTCCAGCAGTCATTTGGCAGACACAACCTGGACAGGCTGCTAGTCCATCGTGACCTGTCCATGGCATAAAGCAAGCTGATCAGAGGAAAAATAACTTACAGAGTACTATAAAATTATACAGAAACATAAAGTTAGAACAAATTAATATATATATAGCAGCTATTGTGCAAATTGCTGTTTTTGACAGGTCAAAGGACTAAATGGAAATCGAGTAAACAAATTGCCAAAGTCCAAAATAGACCAGAAAATGCTGACAACAGCAAACATGTCAAGGAGAAAGCTATATAAAATGTAGGGCTTGGTTATTAAGAATACTTTGAGAACTGTTCAGTCCATAATCTGAACTTAGAATATGGCACAACTGCAAAGTTACTAAGACATGGCTGTCATCCAGGCAAGGATTTAATTACTCAGCAAGGAAGCCAAGAGGTCCGTGGTGACTCTTGAGAAACAGCAGAGATCCAAAGCTCAAGGTGTGAAAATCTGCTGGCAACTATTAGATGTGCACTCCACAAATATTAATTTTATGGGAGAGTGGGAGGAAGACAGGCATTGCTGCAAGAGATCTTTAAGTAGTCTTATGTAAAGTCTGCCACAAGCCATGCAGGTGACACAGCAGATATTTGAAAGAAGATGCTTTGAGGAGATGTAAAATAAAGAATTGCCTACATCTCAAAAATGAGAACACTATTCCCCGCAGTGAAACGTGTTGTTCGGATCTTGGACATGAAACGCATCAGAACGTGATTCTCGTCTTCTTAAAAAATCTGAACAGGATTTGCTTTTTGAAAATGAGTTAAATCCATCAATCTGAAATAAGCTCCCGTATCAATCTGTACAAAGGTAGGTAAAAGTTCTGAAGAAAATCAAACAAGAAGTTCCATCAAATCGTTCAAACACTTAACAGCGTTTTTCATAGAATGGCAGGGAAGGTGCCAAAGTGGTTTGAGATTTCCCCAGATATTTGATGGATACGCTTTCCCAACTTTTGTTGGGTTAGTTGCTGGTCAGCTCGCTGAAAGAAGGCTTTTACACTTTGCTCCCCAAAAAGGAGAATTGGCTGCCTGTAAATCTCTCCAGTGTTCAAAAACATGTAGTCATATAAAGGTAACACTTCTTGTTAAACTAGAGTTATCTTTGATAACCATCTTCACTAAAACAGCTGACAAAAGGCTGGCTACCCATGTAAAGAGCATGATTAATTACCTTGCTAATTTCAGTATATACATCAGTGCATGCAGCACTACATAAAGAGCAAAAAAAAAAAAAAACAATAAGAAAGATATTGATAATCGTAGGTGTTGCAGTGACCCTGTGCTTCCATTTAGTACTAGTTCAGAATTGTAAGGTAAGGCAATAAGACTCAAAAGATCTGACTTTTAGTTCGACAGCAAAATTAGGAGTGGACAAAATGACACAAAAAAAAAGAGCAAATGAGATATAGAAAGAATGGAAAAAAAGAGGCACGGGGGAGAGAGTTTCAGGTCACACAGCAAAACCTTTCCATTTAGCTAGCGAATTGTTGAGCCATGAAGCATCCCTCGTTTTTACTGGCAGCCTGAGTCCTGCCCACACCGCAGGGAGCAGAGGTTACACTACATTTGTGGTCAGAGCAGGGGCCATCTGTGTGTCAAGATAAATTACTGTGTGTTTCTCTGTGTGACCACTCTGAACATATACGTCAATAACAGCATGTATCCGAATAACTCAAAAGAACGATTCAGGCTGCTAGGATGCACTTTACCGAGAAGTTAAATCAAATGGGCACAGATCAGCAGATGGCTTTTTATCTTGTAAATTTTCAGTTAGAAAAAAAAAAAAATACTGCAAATCCTCTGCTTTTCAAAGCCAATTTACTTTGCAATAGCCTTTGTAACTCCAGTACAAAAAAAATATGTGTTCACAAACTTAAAATGGTTGTCATTTAGCAAAAATCAACATGTAGATTATAAGCAACTCCACTTTACATTTAGTGTTTCATGGGAGTTTTGCAAAAGCGTTTATTTAACTTCTTGTCTCAGCAAGCCGTGTTACACATCGATAATTAGACGGAGCTCTTAACAGGAAAAAAATGGCATATTCTGTTTGGGATGGGCCATTTTTTGTGTTTTATTTTACACTAAACTGATCTCACTTTGGGTAGAAATTTTAGTCTCACGTTCCTTTTTCCACCTTTTTCCACTAGCATGGTTAATGCGCTAACCATGCTAACAAACTATGATAGCTTTTATACAAACTTCATTTTTCACAGATAAATTGAAGAAATGGATTCTAATTACCTTTACTGGCACATTAGACTGATTTTGTCACTGTCACTGCTAAGGACAAACAACTGAGGTAAAATAATAATTCATTTTGATATTGACCTAGCCTGGTAGTAACCAGGCCCTTGTACCACACTTTGCCTCATACAGAGGGTCTGGGCTTTCCGCTATAGAAAAGCAATTGTTTCCTGGAGGCGTAGACTCAGTTTTCAATTTTACTCAATCGCTAATATCCACTATTCCAGAAGCTATAAAGACGGCGGATCAACCCATTGAAACATATTAAATGGTTTTAAAGACTGTAAAAAAAAAAAAAAAGTGGTATGCATTCTTTTGCAAGACCCTGTAAAGAAGGCAATTACCACAAAATAAAATAGGGAAAAATTAAACTTTATTAGACCAAGCATGTTCAAATGGTTACCTTTAAACTCTCAAGAGTTCTCTATTATTACATATATAAAAGTTAGACTCAATAAAACTTGAGAATATATTTGTAGCTTGCAAAGACTTTCTTCCTCAGTAACAACTGACCGAATAATTCTCTTGTGGCCTATTTGAAATTTTGGTTCTATAAATGCTATCAACCTTATGTTTAACAAAGGCATAAACTTATGATACATTTTGTATAGTAAGACAACAGGTTTCCCTGGATGCTTCTACACTGGCTGTGCTAAAATATGATCACTTTTTCTATGCCGATGTTTATGCAACACAAAACGTGTTTGTTTGAGAAACTTTAGTGTGTGGACTTAAACCCAGTGAGACTCACATCACAGGCTGCAGATAAATGAGCTGGACATTAGTCACATCACCCCTCACCCTGCCGACAACCTGTTACTGTCAGTCTAACACTGTGTATGAGTCTGCGTGGGTATGTGCGTGCGTGTGTGTGTGTTTGTGTGTACAATGAAGAAAAAGAGAGAATGAAGTAAAAAACAGAGGTAGTTCATATTGAAGTGCAGGTTTAAGAGAAGAAAAATTGAGCATAAATATGTGCAAAATTTGTGATTAAGTGCGTAAGCGACACGTGTTTGTGCGCGTGTGTTTAAATCTGATCCATCTTCATGACACTAATCTTCATCAGTCTCCTCATTCTGACGACAAAATGGCTGTGACCCCACATTCACCTGAATCTGACTGGGCTGGGAGCCTCCTTCTACCTCCCCTACTGACAGGTGAGGTGGTGAGGTGAGGTATTTAGAAACAATCTATCTGTGAAATCCCTCCAGCACCCCGCCGTTAATTTATCTCATGGTTATGTAACCACCAGTGCCAGTGAGATATCAGCTTCTGCAATCTGACTTGGAGATAGGAGCCAATAAAAAAGGCTGCTGCTGTCTAACTGGTGCAGCCAAGAAGCAAATCACACCATCCAATAAATGAAAGATCAGCAGGACTGTAACTCTCCAACTTCAAGAGATACCTTGAACTTTTTCCAAGCGAGGTTCTGTAGACAAGTTGTTCAGTCTATATGTTACCTACAGTTGACAGAACTCATGGCAAATTAAATTTGTTGGAGAAGAAATGCTAAGTAAAAAGCTTTACCTAGGTCTGATCTTCAGAATTAAAATCTGAAGAGTTTTCACTCGATTTTGGACACCCGGCTGTTGGTTCAGGTTCATACTGTTCATACATATTGTTGCATATCACTTTTCTTCACAATGTCTTTAACATGTCTTTTTATACAGAAATGGATTCTTTTTACATTTCCACTAATAAACAGCCGTACAGTTGCATCGCTTTATTATTTGACTGAAACACATTCCACGTCATGAATATGGTGTGGAAGCAGGGTCTTCGTCAGCAAAGGATTGAAAATTAGTCTTTGTCCTCTTCTGCTCTACAGTGAGAGGTTTGACTGGCAGACCTCTCACTGACCGCCTACCGGGTCACCTCTGCACGTTTGCAGTTTAACAATAGTCACCCCACTGTTGCAAACTTGGTGATTTTCTTGCTACTTTTAGTGACATTTCAGACAAAACAAAATTCATATCAACCAAAATCAAAATCGGCAGGTCAGGCTTTTTAAATTTTGGTAACCAGAGATCAGCCAGAAAACTGCAATTGGTGCAGCTCTGCACACATATTCATGACATTGTTTGACTAAAATTTCTCTTAGGCGTTACTCTAATAGCTAAAAATTAAATTTATACCAGGTGAGTTTTTCTCCACTGAGAATGTGGATCGGTACTGGACTGATTCTGTGTCTTCAAATGATTTTAACAGAAGTTTCACAAAACTTAGAAGTTGATGTAAAAATAATGTTTGTTTTAGCCACAAAATGATTATGCTCAGCAGAAAACAACATGTCCCCAACTACGGCATAGAGGAGCTCATCGATGTAGCAGCTATGTAGCCTGACGTAAAAAAACATTTTGCTAGACAATGTCAAACATTGAGAAGTTTAATTATTGTTATAAAACGTTAGCAAATATGGGGTTTTGAAGGCAAAAATACCTCAGAAATATACAGAGCGCACCATGAGAATCAACTCATTTAAAGTTTAAACTCAGTTTCACACAAACACAAAGACCCGAGCATAAATGTTTGGCTGTTGAACTGGACCGTTCCAGGTCGCTATCAAGCTAATTTTCTATTAGCAGCTTTACAAATCTTTTACATTATATTACATAACCAAGACCTATTAAAACACACCTTTATCTTGGCAATTCTTCCTCTTTCTTTTCTCCCTCCCTGAAGGATAAGTCCTTTTTTGAGACATTGTTTTGCTTACTTAACTTTTGACCGAAGCTTTGGACATTTGGATGCACTCTGCACATTGCACAGCAGCTCATGTTACTGGCGAAGCCACCAAGGGCCCCCAAGAGCAATTGTTTTTTTTTTTGTTTGTTTTTTTTTATCAATAAAATAATAATTTCGACATACATTATCAAATATATATTATTGTAAAACAAATCACTTCATAGTGAAAGTATGTGTTTTTAGCAATCATTTCTGGCTAGAAATGATTACTAAAAAAAAACAAACAAACAAACAAAAAAACAGCTCCACTGAGTGGCCCCCTCAGTGCCCCCTTGGGGCCCTAAGCGGCTGCTTAGTTTGCTTACGCCTGGGGCCGGCCCTTTGTCGAAGGACGATAGTGGAGGGTAGCACCTGTCCCCAAAGTTGCCCCATTTTGCTATTTATTGATGTTTTGTGGAAGTATTTTACAAAATGATATAGATGTTATATCAATGTTTTGATATAGTTAAACCTATACTTTAACTATAGGTCATGTAAACTGTCTTGCCTTCATTTTTTATCCACCTCACAAAAGTGACATAATGTGGTTACCATGTTCCTTAATGTAACCCATCCTGATGCAGTTCAAGTCTGAGTTGCACAACCTTGAGCTAAATACACACACTGGATATGTACAACATGGATGCATCTGTTACATGGATGAATCTGTTAAACACAAACTTCAGAAAGGTCCACAAATTCACTTCATGTTCTAACACGTAGAACAATGTAGAACATATTTATGTATGCGCACAGAGCAGCTTTAGCTTAACTCTGATGAGAACTAATCTGTTTCTTCAAACTGAGGCTGTTCCAACAGTTTTCTGTTGCGGCTAAGATACTGACTCCCTACTACTTCTCATAACGGCCACTGAAAAATATATACTCTCCCTCTAACTAAAGCAATAAACTTAAAAAAAAAAAAAAAGTTAAGGTAAATTAGCTCTTGAAGTGTTACATTTCATCTGCACATAAGCAGGAGAAAGCTACGTTCTGTGTGGCCATCTGGCTAATTTACTGGCTGCGTCATATTTTATGAGCTCATTGCAGACCCTGAATGTTAAATGCTTTGTGGAAGGTGGGGAATAGTGTTGAAAAATGTAAACCAGAGTCTGCACCATGAAACAGGAAATGTTTTTAGCCATATGTGTTAACCCACCATTCTTAAAGTCTACTGTAAACATGGAAAAGTGACAAATAGCTGGAAGTGATTATTCATGCTTCAAAAGGAATTTATAATGTACAACGCAGTGTGTAAACAGTTATGTGCAAGAAAGGATCTCAGTAAAATAAATGGAGTGTTTTCTCTATTCTTACTTTGCCAACAATGCAACCTGAAGTCATTAGCTGAGTTAGATACATAACTGACTTCTGTGCTGCAAAATAAACAGAAGCTGCCAAAACAGAGTAATGATGTCAGAGCTCCTGGCTGTGAATAAGTTTCTTAATTGAAACAGAATAAAGAAAGAAGTGTTAAGGTGCATGGAAAAGTTTCATTTACTCAAATTATACTCAATGCAGAGTTTGGTTTTTGACGCCAACCTTTTTTGTAGTTTGAATTAGAATTGGAAATGTTTGCATTTGGACATTTGTTTATGGAAATTAACTGGAATAAACAGAAACATATGTGAATAAATAGGAATTAACCTTTAATAAATATGGACATTTTGACATGTAATACAGTTTAGGAATTATATTTTATATTATTGTATTTTCTGTACTAACACACAGCTAAAATTTCTTGTTTTACAGATTTTGATGACAAACTACTTCCATGAACTGTGGATTTCTCCATCCACAGATAATTTCTGTTACCCTTGACTACTGAAGCCACACAGTTGAACCTGTGGACTATGTGAATTGAGATTAAGTTTGATTACACAAATCAACAGGAAAAACAACAACAACAAAAAAACAACAACAACTGGAGTCTGGGGTTTTAGGGTGTTGTGCTGAATCAAAAAATCACATTAGTTTTGCTCAATCAGGTCAACTTTCAGCGCTATGGATGCAACATGAGCATCAAAATGCATGACTTGTTCTCACATATGGATCAGTTTCCTGAGAATCTGGGATCAATGAGTGATGAGCAGCGGGAGGGATTCCATCAGCATAGAAAAGAGATGGAGACGTTTGTACAATGAAGACGTAACATTCAATTTACATGCAATTACTCTTATTTGTGTCTGTTATACAATTTACAGAAATCCAGATTTGCAACATTTAATTAATAGACTCTGTTAGAAACAGTTTTTTTTTCTCCTAAAGCCTTTTTTGGATCAGAAATATTAATGGAAATTAATCAATTTAGTCAGAAGATCTGATTTCTTTTAATCAAATTAGAATAAAAACCTGCCCTGATTGAGGAAAATGGATGTCATTTTTGGATTCAGCGGTGCAAAAATAGTCCTAATTCAGTTGAAGAAACAGAGACAACTTCCAAAACATATATTTTTTTGAAAACCAGTGTTATGATATTAGGTAAATATGGGGATCAATTCATCCATTGCCTGTACCCATTCGTCCTTGCAGGGCAGTTGGGGAGCTGGTGTCTGTCTCCAGGTACACCCTGGAATGGTTGCTACTGCCAACCTATTACAGGTCAAATACAGAGTTTGTATTAATTTTTTACTTAACCGTTACACAGAAATGTATTCGTACAATAGATAACAAGATATATGTTAGGTCATAAATTAAGTTACTATTTCAATGATCATTTAAAAACACGATCATATGATTGTTCTAGCACCCAGGGATTTTTCTGTCAAACCAACAAAAACAGTGTAAAGCTTTGGGCTGGGAAACCTTGAGTTCCCATATGATGTAGATGTTACTTTAACACCCTTTACTTAAGCATTGTTGCAGACTATGTACACCCACTCATGGAAATGGTATTCCCTGACGGCTACAGCCTCTTTCCAGAGGATTCTGTTCCATGCCAAAAAGCAGAAATGGGAAAGGTCTGAAGAGCTCAACAACAAGTTTCAGGATAAAGTCCAGGCAACACACACCAATCACCATTTTCAACAAATTTGCCAATTATTTCTAATGTTTGACTAAAAATACTCAGGGTTCTCAAAAACAGACAGCAACAGAAGTTGGCAGGGGTGAATTATAGATGATGCTTGGCCAACACAGTGCTATGCTCAGCACTTTTTAACAGAGTCTGTGCTACAAAGATTTGGCTCTAATGTTACAATAAAAATCTGTGGAAGTCCTACTGGCTGATGGATCCATCATAATATATATATATATATATATATATATATATATATATATATATATATATATATATATATATATATATATATATATATATATATATATATATAGGTTTTGGCTCCGATATGATACCAATCCTAGAAATAATCTGTAAGCTATTTGTTGAGTCCTGAACAAAATGTATTGTTTACATAAATTACAGCATAAATACAAATGTGCATGTATGTGTGTGTGTGTGGGCAGGGGATTGGAGAGAGGAAGGAAGGGAGGTGCTAATAATCACATATGATCACAGATGATTAGAATCAGGTGTTGGCAACAGCTTGTTGCTGTTGTGGGAGAACTTTACGGCTCTCCAAGGTTTAGTCCGTCATAATTTCACATCATGAGGCAGTTTGGTGCTTTTTCATGGTCAGATTATTAAAGAATAAATTATGAATGCCCAGCTTCATCTACATGTTTCTCTGAAGAAGTTTGAAAAAATAAAAAATAAAAATAAAAAGCATTCTGCAAATAATATGAGCAAGACTATGGAGGGTTAGGATGGTAAAAGTCCATCTAAAGCTCTCAATGGTGTTCTGTTGACAAAAATGATGTAAACCAGTGTTCTATTTAAATACAGCCTTCATTCAGAGATTTCTTCTCTCTGAATGAAAAAGCACATTTGATAACTTTTATCAAATGTGTTAACTTTGACAAGATAACTTTAATCAAGTTATCTTTGATAAAACATGAAAATCAAATATTACTTGGTTAAATTCAAAACTAGTTTTGCTAGTTTTAATGAACAATTTATTAAAGGAAGAATCTAAACCAACCTGTATGTGAAAAAGTGGGGTAAATGACAACATTTACCCCACTTATGGAGTGTTGATACTAACTGGCA
Organism: Poeciliopsis retropinna; assembly: GCA_010277075.1. Taxonomy (NCBI): domain Eukaryota; kingdom Metazoa; phylum Chordata; class Actinopteri; order Cyprinodontiformes; family Poeciliidae; genus Poeciliopsis; species Poeciliopsis retropinna. The sequence goes on along the minus strand of VMRM01000023.1, from coordinate 6,485,598 downwards.
GTGAATTGCTGTGGGAAAACAAAAAAACAGCATACTCTGCAGTGCAGAATTGTTTTAACATGGCCATGTTTAAGGGTTTTAAACATAAACAGTTTGACAAAGGTGATGCATAAGGATATGAGTGTGATTGAAGTCTGGATTTTGAACCTTCCATTTGTTTGTTATTGTTTTCTTTTTTTTTTTTTTTTTTTTTTTTTTTTTTTTGCCATTTAGATGTTGGTGTTTACTGGACTATTGTAATGCAACACAATCCAAATTATATTTATCTTCATGTTACATACTGATGACCCAGACGTTTTCATTCATGATTTTTCTAATAGTACAAAAAATTCACTGTGCCATCGATTAAAACATAACACCCAGATTCTGATGATGTATTGGTTTGAAATGAAGTATAAATGAAATTAAATATTTAAATGAACTATAACCCTCAAATTCTTCAGTTCATAGAATATTTTCCTTCCTGAAAATTTTGTTTTTTAAAACATTAAACGGACGTTTGTGGCCTGCGATCTCTCCCACAAATACAATGTTTGCCAAATCTCTTTTTTTGTTGTTGCTGTTGAATCAAAAGCACTGATCTGGCACTCACTTGCCTCACACATGCATTGCAAGTGTGAGGCAAGTGAGTCCTGCAGTGCTCTAAATATTGTTCTGGGTACTTTGAGACCTCTTGGATGAGTCCTCAATGTGACATTAGAGTAATCTTGGCTGTGTGCCTACTACTGGAAAGGTTCTCCATGTTTTCTTCATTCGTGGATTATTATTCTCAGTATGGTTCTCTGGAGTCCCAAAGTCTTTGAAACTGCTTTGTATTCCTTTTATGGATTTATAGACGTTAATGATTGTCTCTGATTCATGTCGTCAGATAGGTTCTGTTTGAGTGGCTGCCATGTCTTTTTTTGTGTCTTTGCATTTCTTTCAGATTCTAGTGGTCTCACAATGAACTTTAAGCATGAGTTGAATTTTCTGAATATATGTATCCAATAACTTTTGAACTTCTCTTCCTCCATATACACAGTCACAATCAGGTGAGTTAAGCATGAAATAAACTTATATACGGACTTTGACTGAGACTTTTTTTTAAACAGATGTCAATCAGGTCTGACAAGTTTTCCTCCAGAATACTTAGCTTCATCCATCTTTCCATCAACTTCGACTAGCTTCCTAGTGTTTATTGAAAAAAGGACTAGGAAGCTGGTCCTTTTTTTCAGCTGTAAATGACCATTAATGTGTTTTGGGATTATATGCAGTGTTTTTAGACTTAGTATTTTCTGTATGGCCTAAAAAGATCATGAAACCAGACCACCTTCTTCTGCATGTTTGATCTGTCCCGTATATGGCTTGCAAATATTTCATCAGAGCTTTGGTTTTCTTTCAATAAATATTGATTGTCTTTCTCCCACCATATCAAGGTCAGATTTTATTTGTCCATGACTAGATTTCTGTTGTCCATGTCAACAGAATTTCCCACATGCACTGTGGCTCTTCACAGCTCCTCCAAAGCTACATATGGTGTTTATTTTGGATCAGATGGATAAATCTTCCACATCTTTTCCATGGATTTTTGCAGCTCCTCCATAGTTACTGTGGGTTTTTGCTGATTAATTCTCTGGTGTTTATTTTGGATTAAATAAAAGGCAGTAGAATAAAAATGTAGTGAGCCATGCATGCCTGTTCTTCCACATCACAGTTATGCCCTACTTTGTTTTGGTCCATTGCATAAACTTTCCTCCCCCCAAAAAATTCTAATTTTTGGTGTAATATGAAAAGTGAAACAAGTATGACTATTCTTTAAAGGCACTGTACCAAGATTGACTCACAAATCTGTTAACCGGTATATTATATGACCATATGAAACTGTTAATGGTGCGAAGTGTGAATAAATAGGTCATGAAGACAATATTCACTTTCCACTTGGCAGTTTTACAATAAATAAAATAACTAAGCAGAATGTGGAGGTTTTAAGAATAACATTTCCTCTTCTCTTGCTCTGATGATGTGGAATTTCCCAAATCCTCAGTGAGCTGACCCCAAACATGCTGTCCTTTTTATTATAGGCCTTCAGCTTCCATATTGGGTCACGTTACAACAATAAAAACACTAATCTTTACCTCACTGACACACACCACCACAAGAACTAATTTCCCTGTAGCCACAGCGTTGCCACATGTATGACACGGGGAGGACGGAGTTGGGTCAAACAGTGGAAACCAGACAACTGATTTCATTGGCAACTACATTGACTTTTTATTCCAACCACATTCTCACTCAGCTGTTGGCCGCAGGATGAGTTGATTCTCCATTCATGGAAAATCAGTTGGAGAGTGCTCTCTGGTGGTTTCCACCTGAAACAGCTTTAACAACTCAGAACCTCCCATCGTTTCAGAAACAGTTAGTATTCTTGTAAAAAAAATAACTACCTTTTTATTACTAGTTTGTTAGAATTCAGCAGGGTTTTATGACTTCCATTTCTTATAACCTCGGAGAGTTTATAAACATAGAGTTGTTGGGCTGAATCCAGAAAATGGCAATCATCAATCTTTGTCTGACAGGTAGGTGTTGTGCCAAATAGCAACACAGCAGGATGCAGCCTCATTGCCTTGAAATACAGAAAGATACATTGACTTCCCTTCAGTATTGTGTCACTGATGTGCTTTTGTACTTATGCCAAGCCAAATCAATCCAGTCCCAAAAAATAACCTCCCATCCATCGTGTTTGATAGGAATTTCCGGCTATTTTAGAAGTTAGAGTCTCTACTGTCTTTGTGGCAAGCTGCACATTGCTCTGACCTTTGGAATTTCTGCACACATGCATGATAATATAGCTGCAATAGAGGAAAGCAGACATACCACACCAAGAAGCTTGTGATCACCTCTACTATTTAACTAAAACATAGCGCACACAGGCAATTGAAGTACACCTTTAAAAAAAAAATCTTAAAATCTTCTCCTGCTGCCTGTTCAACTGAAACTTCTCAAAGATCTAATTCCTGACTGCACCCACATCTTCCTCTCACCACTGATCATATAGCACAGCTTTCAGGCAAAACAAAAGGTCTGCTATGTGGCATGGACAGTATTGAGAAATGCACATCTGATGATTGTTGCTGCCCTACTCACTCCCTACATTTGAATTTGTTGAAATGCTGAGTTGGGATAATACTGATGCTACTTTAAGGGTTAAGGCATAAAAACAAAAACTACAGTTGAGACCATCCATCCATTGTCTAACATGCTTATCCTTGCAGGATCGCAAAGAGAGTTGATGCCTATCTCTAGCAGTCAGCAACTGAGAGGTGGGGTGCACACTGGACAGATCACCAGTCCATCAATTGCAGGGCAACAGTTGAATCCAGATTCGCATTAAAATATCAAACTAAACTTTTACAGTTTAAGCTAATGGGAACAATGGTGGCAGTGGTGGTAGGAGTTTGTCCCACAGTCTATCTCTGTGGAATACAATGCCTGTGTAATTGTGTCCTTGAGCAAGTCAGTACACCTGCCTTGCCTTCTGGTGGTGGTCAAAGGGCCTGCTGTTGCTGGTGCATACTCAGGACTTGATGAAGCGCTAAGCAAATACAACTTTACCGAACATTCAGCGTGTCTGAAAATTGTAATATTGAAAAAAAAAGTTAAATATTGGGAATTTATGATGACAAGGATGACCACGACCATCCTGCAAATAATGGTCAAAAATTTGAGGGAGTTTCACAAGGAGTGGACTGCTGCTACATCAGAACCACAAGAGCTACTATATGTACATCCTACACATGGCCTCAATCTTTATACCTGGCCTATGAAGAAAACAAACTAAACTACTGGTCAGTGGTCCAAATTCAGCTTCTCAGATAAAAGTCAAGTTTGTAGTTTAATTTGGAAATCAAGGTTACAAAGTCTGGAGGGAAAGTGGAGCGTAGAGCTGTTTTAAAAGAATATTTTAGTAATCGAGTACTCTTTAGAATATTTTTACAATTATCCGAGGAATCAGATCTCTCTCTCTCTCTCATTCCTACCGATCGCTCCAAAACTGTGACGCCGCTATTCCAACGCCAGAAAAGTTGTCTTAGTCCACCCGTCGCACCGCAAACTTCAACAAACCTTATTTGTCCCCAAACTCTGGCAAAACGACACACAATTCATCTCCATGCTACTAGCACTTTACAACAACTCATTGGCGAAAGTAATAATAATAATCCGGGGGGAACATAGTGTGCTACATAATAAAAAATTTTAACGAAGCTTCAAGGGAGATAAATTTTCCTCAAGGAATTTTAATAATCAAGGAACTCGAATCATTCGAGGAATCGTTTCAGCCCTAGTGGAGCGACATATAATCTACATTGTTTTAAGTCCAGTGTAAAGTTTAAGTGATGTTGGTATGATTTTGGGTCCTATGTCATCTGCTGGTATTGGTCAACTGTATTTTCTGAACTCCACTGTTAATGGAGCCATCTACCAGAAAATTGTAGAGCATTTCGTGCTTCTGTCAGCTGACAAGCTTTGTGGAGATGCTGATTTGATTCACCAACAGAACTTGGTACTTGGTACATATTCCATTCCCAAAGTTACTAAAAACAGACTCAAGTTCATAGTGTTACTGTGATTGTTTTGCCACTAAACTGGTTTCAGATAATCTATGGAATACTGCTAAAGATGACCTGAAGGATACTATCAAAGCAACCTGGGCTATTTGAACAGCAGGGGATTAGGCTGATCTCTTCCATGCCACACTCAGGCTAATGCAAATGTGAATTGAAGGGTTGTTGATCACAAACTGACTTACTTGAGCAAAAACACTTATTATTCTTTAAACTTATTAGAAGTCTTTTATAAGACTAATCCTTACCACAAGCTACCAAATTGGTAGAAGTGGTTTGACTTTATTGAATTTATTGGTTAGTTATATCTAGAGACAACAGAACATTTGCTATTTGTTTGGCATCAAGAAAGAGAATAAATATGCCTGTGTGTGTTCAGCTATGTGGACAGTCACAGGAGTATGCGTGTTCATGGATTACCTTCCTTCCTGCCTGCTTCATGTTGTTTCCAAGCTGCACAGAGCTGAACATCCTGCTTAGGGAGCAGATACTCTTTGAAGAGGCATACCAAGCACTCTCCTCTGAGGGCTGTCAAAATCGGCTTTGGCTAACAAACACCTCAACAGGGAGCAAAACCACAGAGCCAAACATTTCCTTAAACACTGAGCAAACTCTGGCGTTCAGACTCCCAAGGCACAGGGGCAGCCAACTCAACAAAGCTCACAAAGGAGAATTTGAGCCGTGGGACAGTGCTTGTATCAAGACATATGGATTTTAAAGTGTAGCATAAACAGTAGACATCTATTACAGGATATTATCGGATAAAGTACAACTTCAAACAGCTCATGGATAGTTGGTTAAAAAGGAAGGGATTGAAACATATTCATAAAAAGCAAAGGGGCACCCTGTAAGAAGAGTGTAAAGCATCACTAACTGACATCACTTTAAGTCGGTGCTTTAAAAATAGCTAAAAAAAGTTGATTGTACATAAGAATGAACAGAAAATAAACAAACACACATACTTGCATAAAGGTTGTCTTCTAAATTGTAATCTTTTTCATACACTCACTCAATATCATTCACTGAAAAATGAATTGCGGCAGGGCTGTCGTGACCTTTAAGCCAAATGTTGATCTTAGCAAATCAGTCCATGTACAATAGGCCACACTGATTAGAGCAATCTTTAAAGAAAATACAATGCAAAACTGGAAAACTGGAAATATAAATAGGCCTAAAATTGCAAAAAGGGAAAACCACAGTGTTTCTGCAATCAGATGGAGTAGCACGGTAGCTTGTCTGAAAATGCTAATTAGCGGTGTGATACACATCATAAAATGTTAAAACAGAACTAGCTTCTGTGGAAATAAAACAGTGCCATTAACAGGCATTCCATGCGTCTTTTAATTCTCCAGAAACAAAGAAACTGCATGACACTTAGCACATCATTAACTTTATGTACCCCTAGCAAAACGCTAAATTAATGTAAAGACTGCAGATGGTGCAAAAAACACATAAATAAGCTAATTTAACAGCTTGGATCCAAGTGAAGAAATAGCAGGGGCTGGGGGAGACTTACAACATGATGAGCTACAGGTTATTCTTGTCAAATATCTGCATGGGCACAAAATAAATGCCCAATCCTCAGCAGTACTACTACTGAAATTAAAGAAAAATTTTCTAAATGTAGTGAATAACCATAGTGCAGTACTAACACTAGTATGTAGGTCTATATAAGCAGGAACAAAACGGACGATTCTGTTTCTGCTTTTCTTTTTATTTCTGTTGCAGACAGTAAAATCTCTGTTGAAGTCACTCCATCCTAAAGTAATATGCCCACTGAACTTTCACAATATGCTTTGATTGCCCTCTTTATCTAGGCATGCTCTTTTTACAATGTGACACTTTATACAGACTGTAACTAACAAAGACTGTTTTCTACTGTCTGGCTCACCTGAATGGCCTCAACTGAATCCATGACTTTTTGAAGAGCTGCAAACCAGGTTTCACCACCCATAGTCATTGTTCTTTAAGTGAAGAAAATTAAACCTGGATAAAAAAATAAATAAATCAACTAAACATATTACCAGTGCCTATAGCCTACGTCATATAAATGTATCCAGTTTATACTTTTCAGGGAGTCATAATCAGAATATTTCATATACAAAAGTACAACATCCACATTTTTTTAAGCATTACACATTACATTTTCAGGAAACACCCTTTCTCCACATCTACCCGTCAAATTAACAATGTTCTGAGGACAGGGAACTGTGACAGTCACAGGACCATGCAGGAGACCTTGATTGAAGTGCTTCCGAGAATTCTCTGGCTTTGTTGTGCAGCTCCCTCAGCAGTAGCAGCCGGATATAATCTCTTAAGCAGCTGTAGCTATACACAAAGCTCCAGTGGCCACAGACCGGAGCTGAACAAACTTTACAGTTGACATCTGGATTTTCCTTTTGTTTTTATTTTCCTCTTCCTCCTCTTCTTTAATATTCATTTTGAATGAGGGAAGGCTCACTCGGTATACCATCCATCATCATAAAATCAGCTGTGATGTTGTGCAAAATCGCTCATATCATTTGAAGTTTTTCACATTTTGTCATATTATAATCACAAACTTAAATGTACCGGGTACTTAATAATGGTTATATATAACACACCAAAACAAAGTAGTGTATTGATATGAAATGGAAACAAAATTTGTATATGATTTTCAATTTGCAGGTCCTTTGGAGGATGCAGAAATATTTAGAAACCATTATTTTGCAAAATATCTTGGATGTCAACAACACTGTCAAGACATGCAAAACTTTTTAATTAAACATAGTTCTGAACATTGACTGGGGCATTCTAATATATGACCATTCTTTATCTAAACTACTTTATTTCAGCCCTGGCTGTATGTTAGGAATTGTTGCCTGCTACAAGGTGAACCTCCACCTCAGTCTCAAGTCTTTTGCTGACTCTATTAGGCTTTCTTTCAGTGATAGAGTTTAGATTGGGTCTGGAAAATCCAACCGGACCAGGCCCATAGACATTGTGTCTGAGCCAGATTCGACCCAGCTAATTAATTCTAATTAGAAGTCCAATACCAAAGTAAATCTGGTGGTGGTGATGTTGATGGAAATTTGAAGTTAGTGCTGTGATCAGTAGGTTGTAGATTTTAACCACTGCTCTGTCTGTCTCAGTTGATGTGTCTTTAGGCAAGACACCACACCCGTCTTGTTTCCTAATGGTAGTAAGAAGGCTGGAGGTGCTGTGCCCTCTGACTGGTGGCAGCCTCACTTCTATCAGAAGGGCTCAGGGCAGCTGTGGGTACAATGTAGCTCACCTCAATCAGTGTGTAAATATGTGTATGACTGAATGTAGTATAGTGTATAAATGACCTGTAGAAAACATTTATCTTTTATTATTTTTAAACTGCTATCAGTTTAAAAAACTTTTGACTTTGCACTCTGCTGGCTTGGGAGTGTAACTTCTCCCATGCATAGCTTGTGCAAAATTGACTTTTTTTAAGGTTTATATCATGTTGTGTTGTGCTTCCCCCATCAAACACATAGTGTTGCTTTGATTCTTTTATGCATGTTTGAAAAATCCTTGAATCTTCCTTGGCAGCCCTTAGGGGGATGCCAAACAGCTGCTCCTACAATGAGCCACCTATTTCCACTATGCTCCTTTTTCGATCTTCAATCCCCAGCCAAGCTCTCACTCCAGAGAAGACCCCTCCTCCATGACTCTCTCACACAGTTCCACCAAACTAGCGGCAGGAACAATTACCAAGCATCTGATAGAACTGTGCGCCTGCTGAATCTACCATACCAAATACAACACTCCTAAAAATCTTGCTTTCTTTCTTTCCTCAACACAATGAACTATCCACTCCATTTAGAGGACACTAACAATCAATAACAAATGCTTTTCCTCAGGTTCAGGCTATAGATCTACACTCTCTTCTGCACTGGTTTGTAGGTATTTAGCTCAACTCATCTTCCTATAATTTGTTCCAGCTTTCCTGTTCCTGCTGAAGATCATCTTCAACAACAAAAAAAGTTGGTGTCACCAAACTTTTTCAGCATGAGAATGCCAAAGTAAAAAAAAAAAAAAAGAAGAAAATTCTCATCTGATCTGAGTAACTTCTTCCATGTTAATGAATCAGTTCCCTGCATGCCTGGTTGCACTGGATTTCCTTTAGGGGCATGAGAGTAACATGGGCTGAACACAAATGGGTATAATATTCCATTGCACTTTCATAGTCTTTTCTACTCTATCACAAAAAATCCAAACGAAATACATCTAAGTTTGTGGTAACTTGAAAAAAACTTGGAAAAGTCCAAGAGGTTTGAATCCTTTTGCAAAGCCCTGTATATAAATATAGACATTAGTTGTCTTGTTCTTGTACTGCATATTTTACCACACATGATAGCATGTATTTTTGTGCTGTTTGCCTGTCCACAAACTGAACCCTGATAGGATTTCAATAGTTAATGTATACCCCAGGTATTTATCTTAATGGGAGCTGTCTGAGGCAATTTTTCTTGCATCACAGATATTCTGTGTCTTATCATACCGTCGTCTGCTGTGGCTTTGGCACTGCAAACGCTGCATTAGCTCCTCCATTACTCTGACTGAAGCCCTGAAGTTTTACTGCTCAAATGTTGTCATTATACAGTGGGTGCTGTCACTGCCAATCCATCACAACTCCTAGCTTGTCCCAGTTAAATAAGCATTATTATTTCCACTGTGGTTGTTACACATCAAACTTCAGCAAATAAGAGCATGCCATCGGAGCACAAAATGTGCACTGATCTCAAATTTCTGGCTCTTTAAAAGCTTTTCCCAACATTGTTTAAACATCTTCTATGTAATTTAGTCAAACTCATTGCATCAAGAAATGCTTTAAAGCCCTGCCCAAAATAAATAAATAAATTTAAAATAAATTCTCTCATTTATGCTCCAGGCTACAGAGATAACATAAAATGTAACACTATCCTTGGGGAAACATTCCTAGTGTGTGTGATCATTTTGTTCTGAACAATATCTGGATTGTTGTGAAAAAGATGATACTCCCACTCAGAGCTCTGGGATTGGTGGAATCAGCCAATAAAAGAACTTGGTCATTTCAAGATATATTAAAAACAACCCTAGATACTCAAAACCTAAGGCAAAATTCAAAGATTTTAAGAGGGACTTTAGCATCTGTGTATTACTCATAATGCATTAACACTGGAACATTTTGCAGAATGCTACTTTGGAACATTTTGGAATGTGTTAACACAATGGAAATACGTTTAAGGAGAGAATATGTTTATCACAGCAGAAATGGAAAAAAGAATATCCAAGAATGGCTTATTTCAGATGGTTGCCTGTGGAAAAAGGCTTTTCTCTTGAAAGCAAGTACAGCACCACAATAATGTTTTTCTTCTCAGTTAAATCTAAATAAGCATGGAGAGAATTCTCTAAAATATTCTTTGATAAGTGTAAAGTTAAGATGCTTGGCTATAATTGCATATCCATGTTTGGAAGAAACACAGACACAACATAAACATAAACATCTAACAATGGCAAAGTATGGCGATGAAGGGATGAAGGATGATGATTTGGGTTGCATTTGAAGATGCAAGACATGTGTTCCTTTAGTCATGGAGTTGTCAAAGATTCTTCATGATACAGTGGAATTCTTCATATAACTTGCTCTTCAAATTATTACTGTCAATAAAGTTTCTATGAGCCCTTAAAATACATTGTCCGCTATGTGGGCTGTAGCAAAGAACAATGGACTCAAAATACATTGAAATAAAATAAGAAATAGCAGAATTAAAAAAATGACAAATATTTACATTTAAATATTTACATTTAAAAAGAACTGCTACTTCACTACAACTTATGCACTATGTGCAAAATCTTTAAATTGCAGTTTGGTTGGAATCTACTGATTGTCTTATGTTTAGGCATACATATTTGATGTTTGTTAATGTCACAGTTTCGTGGAGACATTACCTTACTGTACTATGGAAAGTCCTTATACATCCAAAAAACATTTTTACCATTTTGCCACACATGAGAACATATTTAAATATATTTTGTTAAAATTGTATTGATATTAATAAAATCCCAACCAAATAAAATAAAATTTGAAGTTGTAACATCGAAAAAGGATCAGAAGTTCAAGGAATGAGTACTTCTGCAAGACATCATATTTTATATATATATGTACATATATATAAAAATCAGACATAGCATTTATGTACCAGTGTAGCTCCATATAATTGAGTCCTCCTGGATCATGTTAAATGCGCATAAATTATGATTTGAGCTTCATTACATGACTGCCGCTTACTCTGTTTCTGTGCACGTACGTGGGTGTGACTGGAAAGCTCAGATTGTGGTTTCTAACATCATCACCATGCCTTCCAATATGCTGTTCAGCTTAGTTCTCACCTCTCTGGATAGTCATGCTTCATTTCCAAGATATTTCATTTACCTCTTCCCATGGTCGAGTGCTGACCACAACCTACTCTGCTCTTTCTCCCCGCCATCACAGAGGAGAAAAAAGGTCCCCCATCACTTTCACTCTGGCTTGAGCTGAACCAGACGTTTCTTTCTGAGAATTGTATAACGTGATGATGAAGCTTGGGTGGTATGTTACTGCTATCTAATACAACTGTGGATTCCTGTGGTTGTTTTTGCAGCCACAAATGAGTGACAAGCACCAAACATGCTTTAGGAAATGTGATGCTGGTGAGTTAATGCTTACCACTAACAATACTTTTTGTAATTTGCTTTCTGGGCTTTTTTTTTTTTTTTTTTTTTTGTCATTTCAGAGTAGGTTTTACCATAGCTAATGAAACAGACCAATTCAGTGAGCCCATTTTCACATTTAACAAAGTAATGTGAAAATTCACCAAAGTTACAGCATGATTTTCTAACCATGCCTTTTGAATCTGGGTTCACTTTTAACAATACAGCCAAAAAATATAAATGAAAAAAATATTCAACAACTAATCCATGCATAAAGCATATCCAGTGATTTAACTGTGACAAAACAAAACAAATGAACTTTTAAAAATCTTGTTTTTATGTTATTTTCATTTTAAATATTTAACATTTTATTTTTAAAACAAAAAATGTAAATATGTAAAATAATTTTTGTGCAGTAAGACAAACAAAAAATTATAATGATGGAGTAATGATGGATAAAAATGACTGAAGCAAATGCCTATAAGAAGCAATAGAGAAGATTGCGACTTGTGAAACTGGCATTAAACATCCCTTTTATTAGCAGTACATGTTCTTGAGAAATGGATTTGTCCTAAAACTCTTTTCTTCTGTGTGTTTTAGTTTTGATCATTATAATTCTTTTATTTTTTCTTGTATTACAATATACATTTTATAAAATAGGAAAAAACGTTTTTGATACACTGATAGCGAGATCCAAAAGAAATAACTGAAGTTGGTTCTTTGTTAAAGTTTCACTTATGTATCAAAGCAATTCTTCCCTTTGATTTGATTTAAAATATAAATATTTCATAGATTTGGGGCAAGTGGCATACCATACAAAAATTATTATTCTGAAAGATCCAAAGAAAGAAGACTTCTGAAAGAAGAATAATCTTCTGACTTTTCTGTAGCTCCTTTTACACTTTTGTTGAACTACATTAGATTCATTTTGTCAGATTTATGATTAATACTTTTTTATTTCTTTTTGTCTGTCGTAATAACCAAAATTATTTTGCCAGTATTTTTTATTTATTTTTTTTTTAAGTCTATTTTCATCTCAGAGTTTATAGCATACATCTGTTGTCTTAACAAAATATGTTAGTATTTTGATGAGCGAGTCAAGAAACTCCAAAAAATCGGGTTTATTATATCTTATATTAATGCGTAAACGTGTGAAAGGTCTCTTTATACGTCTCAGAAACTATGGTAGACTTCAGGATATAAGTATGTCCAAAGTGTTTATCCAATACTGCCATCTAGAGGCTGCGGCGGGACTAACAAGACAGGAAGAACAGCTCTTTGCTCTCACTCAGCCCAACATGGTATTTGTGTATTTTGGACCATAGCTGACTTGATATTTGATGCCCAGTGATGACATGTAGTTTTGAAGCAGCACGCTCCAGAGTATGGTTAAACTGGTTCCAGTTTAACCATGAAGCTCTGACAATGTTAGATGGGTGTCAGAGATCACATGCAGACTATTTTCCAAGGTTGAATCCTTCTGGGACATTACATTAAGGCCATTTTCAGGTAAAGGTTCCAAGAAGTCAACTTTGTAGATTTTATTTTATTTTTTATCCTACCTGATAACTCCCCTTACTGTAGGTGGTGGTAATATAAAATTGTGTCTTAGTGCAGCCTTGTTTTTAGCAGTTCCTCTCATCTTAAACTTTTTAAATACATTCTTTCACTGTCAGTATAGGCAAATTTGTCTAAGAAGCAGCTTTTGACTGCTGTTTCTGGATGTCTGACGATCAACACACATTTGTTTAACTTAAATGTCATGTTCTCCACTATGAATATTTTGCATGAATATAATAATAATAATAATAATAATAATAATAATAATAATAATAATAATAATAATAATAATAATAATAATAACAATTTAAAAGTTCCACAAAACTCTGGTCAATCAAGAAAAAGTGTATGTCAAAGAAAATACTTTTTTTTTTTTTTTTCCAGAGGCTATAAAGTTGTCAAAAATTGTTACACTTGAGATATTGAAGGGAAATGGAAGCTTGAGAAATGTCTATTTAGTTTTTTAAAGTGAGATTATTCTGATGCATTAAGAAAATGTTTTAGTCAGCTTTTTAAGCATCTTTCCCTCGCGTGTTTACAAGTTTAAATTCCACTTTATAGACTATCCGTAATCCGTTGCATTACCCTCGGCATAACCATATGTTTGTTCCATGTCTCAAGATATTCAACACAATAAATAAGATATATGTATATATTTATTTCAATGCTTTTTGGGGTTATAATTGAGAGTGTGGGAAAGAAAAAGCAGAGGAGCTGCATCTATCTGGCCACAACATGCTTAGTAAATTAAATTTAACAAGAATTGTTTAGAAAAGCCCAGAATGACTTAAATTTATATTGAATAATTTTGTAACAATGAAGGTGAAAATTCAGAAAAAGTTGACCTTTTGGTACAAGAAAGTGGACCTCGTTAAAGTGTTTTTTTTTCTTCTTTTAATAAAATGTAAAAAAGGTTGTAAAAGTTTGTGGGACTCTGGAGATCCAACTCATGTCCAATGCTTTGAGTTTCTCTTGCCAGGTGGTTTTATAGGTCCCAGCGAAGACAGATCTGACAGAGGAGAACGAGGAGGGGAAAGCATGAGGTAGTGAAAAAAATGAAAAGAGATGATTGAGGGTTGTCAGATGGTCCAATGAGGATAGGAGGTCTTCTACAGGCTAGAGATGAATCTTCTTAAAACTGGGCCAGAGCAAAAACTTTGCCGTAACCTTACTTTTCCCTGCAGAGAGCTGAACAAAGAATGAGCAGGCAAACCCAGAACTCATCCTGCAGGTCACTAAAAGAGCTGTCGATTCAAATCACAAATCCGAATTATACTGACTGATTCTCTGCCAGAGTCCTGTTGACATGCTGATCAGTGCCAGAAATATTCAATACTTTTTTTTTATACTAACCCCATGTTTAGAGGCCTCGAAATATTTTAGATAAAACAGAGCAAAAAAAAAAAAAAGTCCCAATGGCTTTTTCTGGCAAAATGGATCAAGCACTATGGTGGATATTCAAAAACCATCCATCATGTGGATGGTTTTTGAAAATAACAACGATTGAAACTAGTAGTCATCTGTGCATCTCTGTACGGGAATCATTTCACAACAGAGACAAAAAGATGTCTTTAAACTTAGCAGAACAAATGCAATTTTTAATTACTCAAATTTCAAACCTTAGAAAATGTTACAAAAAATAAATAATATTTTCAGTCTTTCATTAACTTAATACTCACTCAATGCAAACATTTCTACTTATTTAAGCAGAATAGATCACTGTAGCAGCAGTGATCTATTCTGCATGTCTGAGCCAAATGTAGATGAGAAAGTCTGACTGTTTTTTCTAGCTTTTTAACTTCATTTCAATTCTAAACATGTGTCACCTTATTCTGAAGAACCCAACAACTGTAGATGGACTGAAAGCGTTTGAATGATAGAACAGACAGCATTGTCAGAAAAGGAGCAGCCCTGATGAAGTGCAACACATACTGGGAATATAGGCTCAACTTAATGCCGAATCTTTTTTTTTTTTTTTTTTCCAACAGATGTGTCCTCATCTACCGGAGCCTCCTTTCCAAAACCCCAAAGTGTAGATGATATGTCCAATAGTGGGTATTCCGGCTGCAACAGGAACAAGTACCAATAACCTATAGTCTACAACTCTCATTTTGCAATGAAGGTCCTGAACAAGTCAGTGTACAAATTGTAGAGGGTTTGTCATGGATAAAGCCTTGCTGAAATTTACATAGCACAGCAGTTGTACTTTACAAGTGAGCAAGAACATCATGAGCACATCAAGAAAAGCTATATAAATTTCAAAGCCTTTTCTGTAAATAACATTTCAAACAGGTAATCTTTAAAAACTACATAGCCTCTCAAATAAGAGACACCTGAGGCATTAAAAGCACAGCATGTTGTGCACAGATATTGTTTATTTCAGATCATTAGCATTCCTTTAATCACACCTCCATCTGTTTTGCAGGTGTCGTGATAAATTTTTAAGACATATTTTCAAAGTGATCTTTCATTTCCTCCAGTTCATATCCTTGAGGGTTTTTCTTCCAACTCGAGTATTACTTCTGTATATACATGCTTAACTATCCAGAACTCAAAACTGACATTCTGAAATTTGTAGGGTACTTTCCAAGAATTAAAAGTTTTTTTTTGGCTGACTTGCAAGGAAGTCAAAAAGTACATTTGAAGCCTTACTTCCCAAAGCTTAATGGGACTTTGTCTTTGTCCACAGAATACTTTCTAGAATCAATAAGTTACTTCCTCAGCACTGACAGATTACTTTCTGGAATATATAAGAACTGCAGCTTGCACTTTCAAGTTGTTCTCTGCAAAATACATAATTAATCGGTATTCTCGTTTGAATTATTGGAGTTCCAAAAGGCACTGTGTTAAAAGTCACCTTATAATTCAGCAAAAGTAGCCAGTAAGATTTGAATTGCTACAAGTAAATGCAATGTAAGCAACCTTCAAATTTTGGAAAATGATCTGAGTTCCAAAACGTGCATATGGAATTCCTCATATGCACTATGAAGACCTTCTAAGAACATAAACAGTCATCATGAATTTTAGAAAACTTCAAAAAATGTATCAATTTACATGTGAGTTTTTGAAACATGCCAGCTTTCTCAGACTGAGTTGTATTATGAAGTTATTTGTAACCTGGTAGCTTCCTAAGCCACTCTTGCCTCATAAATTAAAGGGTGCTTTCCTAAAATATGCAGGGGGTTTTGCCAGAACACATAGGTTATCAGGTACCTCTGGACCATGTTGCAACTCACTTTAAATGAAGGTTTAGTACACTTGAGTTATCACTCTATTTTAATAGATGGTCTTACCCATTTTTTAATTAAGTTTGTATTTGATCTGTTTAGAAAAATCAGTTTTCTTACTTTCAAAAAATATCATCAATTAAACAGAACCAGGTCTCCCAATGCTCTGAGAGGACCCCCATATTTGTTTGTATCTGCTTGTTTTCCCATGAGAGTTTGGCCCTGATTACACCACCCATGTACTGCTTTCCCTGTCTCTCACATCTGTTTCCAATTGACCACAAACCAACCGAGACCATGACCACTCATTATTCATAGACAACAAGTTACTCATGCACTTAACCAGTGCAGTTACGTCACATTTGTTTATACTGTCTGACAACGAGCTCCTGCTGAGTGAAAAGGTCACGTTGTGAAACATTTGTGGAGGTTTATTTCCAACAAATGTGTCTCCTCCATTGTTAGGCTATCCTGGATTATAAAGATGAATGGCAGATTTGATTTTGTTTGATCGCCGTCAAAAGGTTTTGGAAGTTTGTTTTGATGATGGACAACAGTTGGGGGGTTTTGTAACTATCTATGGAGCCACGACCTCAAGAGTTATACTTCGTCTGACCACAGGAGTGAGCTGTGTGACTGGGATTTAGTATTTTCACAGACACTGTAAATGTTCTTATTGTGCCTTGCAAAACACATTTACAACCCCTAAACCTTTTCACATTACAATCACAAAATTTCATGTGATATATTGAAAACTTTGGTTACCAGACAAAACAGAGGATCAATGGGCTAAGGAAAAAGACCAATACATGCTTTTCTAAATGTTTTACAAACACAAATACATACTGTCTGTGCTCAACTAAACAGAATAAACTTCTAGTAGTGTAGAAGTTTATTCCAAAACTTTGAAAATGTTTTACATCACTTAATGAGTAACTGTGGCCAACCTGTGTGTAATTTAATCTCAGTATGTGTGGCAGAAAAAACACACTGCACATTACCCTGAACACACCATGCCTATAACAAATCACTGAAGTGGAAGCATCATGCTGTGGAGAGCCTCATTAGGTATCTTCTAAGAGTAAATGGAAAGATGGATGAAGCCAAATTTAGGACAGTTATATTCTAAAACAACTGTTACATTATGGAAGTGTGGCTAGTGCCAAGTCAACAACCCTAAGCAGCCAATGCTAAAATGACAGTGTTTGGATAAAGCAAATTCATGTGTCAGAATGGTCTACTCAAAGTCCAGAACAAAATCCAAGTGAGAATTGTGTTGCAAGACTAAAAATGTTATGTTAATCAATTGTATCCATCAAACCGCACTGAAAATTTTCTCCACAAAGTTTTGACTCAGGGGCAATGAATACAAATATGCGTGTAAAAAAATTATACAAATCATTTAAACTTTTTCATTCTCTTCACTATTTTGTGCTGTTTTGCTTATCACAAAAAGAAATACCAATAAAGTTTGTGGTTATGATGTAACAAAATGTCCAAGGGGTATGAAAAGTTTCACAATGGTCCGCAGTATACGTGAAAACATGCTTCCTTTGGGCAAATTTATTTCCATTAAACTTCATCGAGCGGACCTGAAACTCTTTCCTCATCACAAGTCTCACAGATGGATTGTTGTAGCTTTTGGACAATGATGTGGTAAAACGAGCATGATGTGACCTGGTCAGGCTCTCACAGGGCCTTCTCCAGAGTGAACTTGGACACGCTGTGTTTGGAAATCTTTCACACGAGGCACAGTCTGTTTCAGCACTCTTGAAGCTCAGCGTCTGTCGCTGGAGGACGATTTAACATCCAATTCAATAAACAGAAGTCACTGGTGTGCCTGCACGTGTGTGACGGCCTTTAGCGCTCGTGTATCAGGAGTTGGACGGCGCTCAGTTGAAGCCTGAAAGCATGTCTTATTTAGTGAAGCATTCGCATTTTCTGCCCCAGAGTCCACTGTGTCGTTTTCCCTACAGAAGGGATATAAAACTGACTCAAACAATGCGAACATGATATGAAATGTGCACACACAAAGCAAACAGGATGTCCTTTCCACAGTGGATCACAAATGATGGTCAAATCAGTCTTCTCCACATCACTGAATTCAAATAACCGTTTCAGGCAGAGCAATCCTCAATGAAACGTGTCCAACTCCTGGCCTTAAATTGACTCACTGAAACAAAACAAATGCATCCAGTTCAGACCGGGACTTGATACAGATCTGAAACTCATTTTCTGTAACTCATTTTCTGAGGCCTCAACTTGCTTTGTTAAGAGTTTCTGTGACAGCTCATGCATAATATAAAACTCAGGTCGAATAAACAGAGAAAGAGTTCCAGGTTCAGAAATACTTACCAGGAAGGCATTCATGTTGAGTCTGGCTTAGGTCTGACCTTCTTTGTAGTTTTCTGCCATTACCTTCTTTGCCGTACTTGTGTGCAGAGTAAACATGACGGCGCCTTAGGAATGTTATCCCAACCCAACTAATTTTCTGTGATTACATTAATAATTATGAAATCGAACATATTAAGGCAAGGCAACTTTATTCATATAGCACCTGTCAGCTAAAGACAATTCAAAGTGCTTGTACAAGAAAGTTAAAAACAACATACAACAAGAAGATAGTAATCATAGAAAAAGAAATAAAAAATCAAGCAGATTAAAAATATACATTAAACATTAAAACTTTAAATATGGTGAATGAACATAATTTAAAAAATTAAGAATAGGCTATTTCAAATAAGAAGGTTTTTAACCTTGTTTTAAATAAACTCAAGGTAGGGGCAGTCTTACATTGAGCAGGAAGCTTATTCCAGATGTTGGAGCATAAAAACTAAAAGCTGCTTCACTATGTTTAGCTCTAACTCTCGGTACAGTTAGTAGGTTTGATTCTGATTATCTTAAAGGTCTGAGTGATATATAGGGTTGAAGAAGATCAAAAATGTAGTCTGGGTTTCTATTATGAAGTGCTTTATAAACTATTAAGGAGATTTTAAATTATATTCTTTGAGCAAAAGCCAGCCAGTGCAGGGATCTTAGAACTGGACTGATATGCTGATCTCTTTTTGTTTTAGTTAGGACTCTTGCAGCAGCATTCTAGAGAAGCTGGAGCTGTCTTATTGCTTCTTTTGATAATCCAGTAAAAATGCCACTTCAGTAATGGAGTCTACTAAAAACAAATGCATGCACTCATTTTTCAGAACCTTGTGGGAACATAAGTCGTCTAATTTTAGCAATATGTTTTAGATGGCAGTATGAGGTTTTTATGATAGATTTGATGTGGTTATTAAAGTTCAGATCTGGATCCATGATCACCTCCAGATTCTTGGCTTTGCCAGAGCATTTTAATCCAATGGATTGAAGGTGGGTGATTATTTTTAATCTATGCTCTGTTGGTCCACTAATATGTAAGTTTTGTTTTTATGTATTTGGAGAAAATTTTGGCCCATCCAGACATTAATCTGCTCAATACATTTAGTGAGTATTTGAACCTGACTGTAATCTCCTGGTGAAAGACTAATGTACAGCTTTGTGTCATCGACATAGTTATGGTATTCTATATTATTATTTTGTAGACTTTGTATTTAGATATTAGATATTTAAAAGAAGCGGCCCCAGGATGGAACCTTGGGGAACTCCATAGGTAATTTCATTCAGCTTGGACTTAAAGTTGCCTATGGACACACAAAAGATTCTGTTGGACAGGTAAGATTTAAACCAGCTGTGTACTATACTGGAAACGGCAACCCAATTTTCTAATCGGGATAATAAAATATGGTCAGCTGTATCGAATGCAACACTCAAGTCAAGTAAAACTAATATTGACATTTTATTAGGGTCAGTGTTTAGACAGAGGTCATTGAGTACTTTCCCAAGAGCAATTTCAGTACTGTGATGTTGACGGAAGCCTGATTGATGGACATCAAAACAGTTGTTCAGGGCTAGAAAGCCATTTATCTGTTGAAAAACCATTTTTTCTGATATTTTAGACAAAAGAGGTAAGTTGGATATTGGCCGATAACTACTTAGAATTGATGAGTCTAGATTATGCCTTTTTGAGAAGTGGTTTAACGACCGCAGTCTTTAAAGCCTGAGGGAAGACTCCAGAGGAGAGTGACTTATTAATTGCAAATGTTCCCAAGTAAAAATTAACGAGAGACAAAAATTAAATTGGGACACAGAAATCCCTGGTGGCAGTGGAGAGAGAGAAGCTATTTTATAATTTTTTTTTACACATAAAAAAGTTTGATTCGAACTGTATTCAGTCCCTTCAATCTACTTTGATAATAACATGTAGTGCAACCAGTTATGTTCAGAAGTCTGATTAGTAAATAGAATCCAACTGTCTGTAAATTAATCTCAGAATAAATCCATTTGATCTTGTTATTTTTTGTTTACTTATCCAACCATCCATCCATATAGGGATACAGGGGCACTGGTGCATATCTCCAGTGTTCATAACTTTAATAATTATTCAGTATGGTGAAAATTGACAAAAATTATTCATATGTCGAGATATTTTACAAAACACTTTCATAGCATGTCTTAAGTTTTTCTTTTGGCCTTAATTCCAACTGTGTATCTGTGCAAGGCAATAAAACTGCTATTCACAGATTCTCTACATTCTATCCAACTGAAAGCAAAGAAAAATGGGAAAATAAATGTGTCTAAATGAAATGTCAGAGACTACAGGAGTTATTGCAGCAATTTTTGACTCTAGGCGGTTGAATATAAATGTAGGTTACACTTTTCAGATTTATATTTGGGGGCAAAAAAATGAAAACCTGTCTTTTTTCTACTTTAGTGTGCACTGTTTTGTGTTGGTCTAACATAAAATGAAGTGTGAGGTTTATTGGGATTTAATTATTCTGCAGAGCTTTGCATCAGTTCTTCATGAGTCACCTTGGTGACGAGAAAATCTAATTTTATTTCGTTTGTGGTTTGTATTTAAGACTTAAGTAAATAAGTGGTATTGCATTGTTTCCAAGAATTACTCTACAATTACACTCCACACTTTGGATCAGTCTTGTGTATGTGCACCAGAATCGCAAATGTATTTGTTTTCTGCATCTGTATTCTTATCATAGCTTCCAGATGTTTTTTTTTTTATTTTTTCATGTTGA
The DNA here is from genome assembly GCA_010277075.1 of Poeciliopsis retropinna. Lineage (NCBI taxonomy): Eukaryota > Metazoa > Chordata > Actinopteri > Cyprinodontiformes > Poeciliidae > Poeciliopsis > Poeciliopsis retropinna. Next base: position 6,464,406 of record VMRM01000023.1, on the reverse strand, counting down.
TTTTGATGGTAGCTGTAAGAGGGAACATTGGGTACTGTACCACTGTCTTTGCAGCGAGAATTCTGCAGATGACAATAAGCACATCTTAATTCTTGTGGGGTGTAACAATCTCCCCAAGCATTTATTTAAAATCTTGTTGCAATGTTTCAACACAACATTGATTCATTGACTGAGATTTAGTAGACTTTGTATACCTGAAGGATTTATAGGTCAGAGTTAAGTTGCTTTTAAAGGCACACCCTTGTAGAGATGGTGAAGTACTGAAAAGCATTCAGTACCTCGCCATTGTGAAAGACTTTCCCTTGAAAGTCTTTCACAAGAAAGACTTTCAGAAATCCTGCAGAAGTTCTGATTAAAACCATTAAAAATGTACTGCAAGGAAGTTTGACTTCTCGGAAACTTTAAGAAATTAAATATGACTCAAGATTTCTACAGGCTGCTTTGATAAAGCTCATCAATGTAATTCCAAGAAAAAAAATGTTGAGGACATGGGAGTTGCTTCTTTGTGGAAACTCAGCGCTCTCAGGCAGTATTTATTGATGTTTGTTCTCTAACAGAGTCCTCTCATAAAAATTACTTTGGGGTAATGATGTGTTTGCTTTCACAGTGTTGTGGAAAGATCTGAGCTTCTGATCGCCCCTGTTTTTCTCACATAAGTCATTTCTGCATGGAGAGATGAAGAAGATGGGGAAAAATAACAGTGATCATCCGCAGACATTGCATTTGCAAACGTATTGCAATTCTGATGGATCTCATCATCACATCTGGCTGTAAAAGAAAACAATAGTGTTTGAATCTGACTGTATATAGATCTATCGCAATGAAGGGTTTGTCAACCAGGATCTGCAGAATGGCAGCAGAAACGTCTGATCACAGTAACAGGCCCTGCTGACGGTAAAGACATTATGCTCCAATCCTGCTTCAGATACTCAGATGTCAGCTTGACGTGCATCATGATTTTGTGAGGCTATGAAGTGCTTTATTGCCGGTCGTGTTCGATAAAAAAATCTCAGCTGGTGCATAGAAAAATATGAACAGGTGTTCATCTGCTTTGTCGTTCTGCTACAGCTGCTTAGTGGAAACCAGTTCTTTACATTTTAGATTTGGATCATAACAACGCATCTTCCCAAGGAACACATGGCGCTCACATCCGTTACTGATACTTTATATGCTCGAGTAATCCTAGTTTTCCCTGTGATTATTTACACAGATTCCAGGTTAGGACTTTTGCCCTTTGTGGAAAATAGACAGTCTATAACTCAGCTGGTTCAAGAATCAAATTAAACCATCCAACTCCCGTTGAAATCCTGTTTGATTTACGGTGTTTGGAAACATGTTGTTGCTTGGAGAAAAATCCAGCTGTCCTATCAAATTGTCCTTTTCCAACTTGTTGGCCATAATGCAAAGTTTAAGGGACAGTGTTAAAAACAAACTCAAATTAAAATAGGAACAGACCAGAATTTAATGGGTTTTGTCAGGATAAAAAAAATGTTGTAGTACTTTAAGCACCGCCTATTAAATAATTTAGGTGAATGTATGTATATAATTTTTTTTATCTTAATTTTAACCATGTGTGGATTAGAGAAGATCTATAATGAGTATGAATGTTCCCTGTTCTTGTTGACATGCATGTTCTTAATGAGCATGATGAGCATGAAACCGTATATGCGGTTTGGAAGCATCCTTGCAACTTTGATGGAAGGCCTGATATTCAAGTCGACGAGAAAAAAAACAAAAAAAAAAACAACAAAAAAAATAAAAGGATGCTGAAGAAGAGCAGAAAATGAAGAGCATGTGCAGACATTCTGGCAGAAAACAAGAGGCAGGGAGCCAAGTGAAACTCAGCTCTGATTTGTGACACAAATACAAGCTAAACCACACACACAAGCACTCAGATATGAAGTCGCTGGTAACTCACTCACACACTAGATGCTGTGTGCTGGCACTGGACAACAGTTCGTGTGTTTGTTAACAAAAATATATTTATTGAAAATTACTCAATCTTGTGCAAACAGTTTAATACATTGGTCTAAATATTTAGAAAAACAAACTTGGAATTTGTTCAACACTATAATTTTTCATTAAGTTAAATAGCCTCAACAACTGGACAATGAGACACAAAGACTGAAGAACAGTATCGAAGAGGCACTTGAAACAAGAATAAAATATGATTTCACAGTTGACTGGCTTTTCTTAAACAGAGTTGCCTAATTACACTTATATTTGAATTTCAGATTAGTAAGAAAAATAGCATGGCTCTCTGAGATAAACCATGTGGTTTAATGTCTGTCAGCATCTCAAATTAGAGTTGTTGCTCCTTTGCATTCTTGCTGAGGTGGTTTGAGCTTCCTATTAAGATGCATCTGGAATGTTTCCTATTGGAGATTCTCCTGGAAATTTCCACTGGGAGGAGATGCTAAGGCAGAATTGGACAGCTGTACAAAGACAGTTGGATGGATGGATGGATGGATGGACAGACAGACAGATGTTTTAGGTCTGTGTTTCTACCTTCTCCATATGTGCTCAAATATTTTGGTAAATAATGAACAGCGGATAAAATTATCTTGGATACGACAAAGTTAACTACTGACACAGCCAAACAGGAGAATTTTCTTTGGTTTAAAAAAATCAGTTAATGTTAGCTAACTGAAGGCATCCTACTCCAGGAATATGTTAATGGAGCATGGTATCGCAAAGTAAAAAAAATGTAGTGAACCGCTATCTATTTTTGTCATCTTGCGTGTGCTGTACGTGTGGAGCAGCAGTTACAGAAGCCCCCAAGGGATTTGTCTTTTGGGCCAAATCGTGGCACTCTTATCATTCACATGTTGTTATCTCCAACATGGTAATTGCTGACTTCCAATCATGCTCGTTTTTTTTCCCTCTGATGGGGAGACTTTTTTTTTTTTGTTGTCTTTTTAGCAACTAGTTTGCTCTGACTTCCTTTTTCAACTTAGAGAGGCTCTGCCTCCCTTAGGCACACATGAAAAAGAAAATTCCACAAATGCACACACACAAAGATGGAGACACACTTATGTTATATATGCTGATGTTAAGACTGAGGGGGAACTCATTGACCTCCATAGAAGCCATTACAGTATAATGTCCCAGAGGAATTGTAGAGGACTGATTATACTCTGTACAGCACACAAAACATGTTTTACTCTTTATAAAACCGGCAAGTGGTTTGCTTTGTTATAGTTATACTTTAAAAAGATTACTAGTTGATGACATGTAAAGCTTACAGTGTTCTGATGACCCAAAGACAAACTGTATGTTTATTTTTATGTAGTGAAATACAGATCTCAAAAAGTTTACATTCGTTGTAGAACAACGCAAGAAATATTCACATGCTCTTCTTAAAGCATTATGTTTTAAGAAACAGTCTTCAGTTTCCTTGTGTCAAAAGAAGGTTGTGAGACATTTTGTTTACTAAAGTCTGATCACTTTAAATGTGTCCAAATTGATGCCTGAGCTGATCCGCTACTTGAGGATGAGAGAGGGGATAGTGATTTACTTTACCACAAATAAGGTCTGTATGAGCTGGTCTGGTTTCAGCATAGTAGACCAGTTTATACAGATATACAATATATACAGAAAAGGAAAGATAACTGATGATGGATTCTATTTCATATGAGGCGATGAACCTGAGAGTTTCTTGGAGATGGATTTTAGAGGAATGTCACAAGAGGTGACCCAAACCTTTTGTCCGGAGTTATACTGAGGTGCTTGGGTCCTTTTTCCAGTCAGCAGTCTTGAAGTTTCTTTAACGGTGGAATGAAGGGTGGTGGAAGTACTGTACCAAATGTGCTTGCTACAGCGGACATGGTGATGGACAGAGGTGACAGAGTTGACCTCATGATGCCATGACTGCATGCTTAATCAAGTATTTAGAGCTTTTCTAAAGATGAGATCATCTCTACCACTACAACATGCAGAACATTTTCAGTTAAAGTAACCAAATAGAAAAGCAATGCAAAGTAAAAATGAATAAGCCGTTGTAAGTTTTATATTGTGCACCACTTTAAAATCAGGAGGTTACTCTGATAGCAAAAAGCTTACACTGACTAGTTCAAAGTTTTTGAGACGTAGGTTGTTATCTGATGGTGATCAAACTTGGATTTAATCTTCTTAACCAATTAATTGAAATAATGACACTAAGAGAGTCATCTTCAACAGATAAGGTCTTAATTGCGTATAGCCTCACGTCATACACTTCTTAAAAACCCCTTTAAAAAATCCTTTTTTTGTTCTGCTTCACTGGTTGGTATCAGTGACAGGGCGTTTATTGTATATGACACAAATCAGGAAGGAAGGTGGCAGCAGCGGTGATGGAGATTTGGCCACACCACTGGAACAGATGAGTTCAGCAAAAGCAGAGACTGAGTGTGATTAGAAGAGCTGCAGATCCAGCTGCAGAGTAGCTGTCAGCTGTCAGTGTGTATGCATTTGTACATGTGGGTGTGAGGAGTTAGAAGGGAGTGAAAGAGTAGGGGAGGAGAAAAAAAAAGAGAACCAGACAATAAGAACAGAGAGAAAAACAAAAACACACGGGAGACACAGCGAAACAGCCGTCCAGGTTTGGTATGTTAGTCTGCCATTTGAAACTACAGGGAGATGTGGCTCGGCACCATGGTTTCAGTTACACCCAAAACAAACAAACAAAGGAGTTTGGGCAGCGTGTATGTGTTTGCAAGCAGGGACAGAATGTGAGAGATTCTAGACCTCAGTGAATTTCTGTCCCACACGTGCCCACACACTTACACACAATGTGTAATGACACATAAACCTCCAGGATGGATTCTCCTGCTAAGGTAATGATGACAGGGAGCTTAGTGAAATCTTGTGGTGTCACAGTTCGTTGGCAATCTTATTGAAACCTGCTCTTCACGTTCCTTGTGGTCCACCTCTAACATCACTGGTTCCTCTGGACGTTTGAGGGAAATACAGCACATGACATGTGTCTGTAATGTTTGGCTCTTATGACAAAGTTGCCATGGGAGAAGTGTGTTGTAGTAACAGCATTATGCATAGTTCGTCTCTGATCCCACTATTGTTAGTTTGATCACATATTTCTGTAATCATCTCCTTGTGCATTGGCACCTGCTTTAAACTTCCATACAAGTAAATGTATTCCAGCAGAAGTGTTTTTTTTTTTTTCTTTTTCAGTTTCTGTCTCTATTTATGACACTGGGACCTCCTCATCCTCAGCAGATTTGGGTCCACTAAGGTTTCACGGTTTAGGTCATATGGAAAGCTGAATCCAGAGTTGCTTCATCTCACATGGTTTCAATCACCTTTTTCCTGCAGACGCTGCAGGTTCTGAGACAGACCCGCACTTCAGTTCTTATTGACCTGTGACAGGCCCGGAGCTGAAGGGAGGGAAAATAATTTGTAACTAATAAAAGGTAACACAAAACTTTATTCTTAAACAGTGTTTTTTCTGTTTCTCAACTAATTCTGTATTTGTGCTACAGCGCTGTTCTGTTTTATTTTATTTTTTTCTATTCTTGCCCATGTCCATCAGCTTAGCTCATTTTATGATGTCTTTGTTTTGACTCTTGATTTACTTTTCTCCCCCTTTTATTTATCGGTTTAACCACATCCAAGCATGATATTTGGACATGCACTGGGAGATTGTTTTTCATAAATATATTTCCAACAGAACATTATAATACTCTGAAGTTTCCTTTCAGTAGTTCAAATATAGGCTAGGTTGCTTTAAAAAGTCCATTAGTTCTCCTGCATTGTTGCCTCTAGTTTCATTCAACTTTGTCTTGATAATTAGAACGATTCTTTGTGGTTTTTAGATCAGTGATATGTTGGTCATTTCAGGAGGAATTGGTGCATATGGAGGCATCAAGACAACTAGAAAACTGAAATCAGCTCTCTAGAACTTCATTAAATACCTCTACTTTTAGATTCCGGAACTTTGACTTCTGCAATGAGATGGAAGTTGTACTTTCATCTGAACAAGCGATCCAGAATCATGTCCTTTTCCTTTTTGTCCCAGCTGGAGCACATCCTGTTGCTTCTGGTTCAGAAGTGGCTTCACTTAAGGAATAAGGTCCTGAATAAGTCTGTGTGTAGTTCTGGAAGCTCTAACCCTGGCTGCAGTCCATGCCTTGTGCATCTTTCAAGGGATTTACTTTGCAACCTCGAGTGGTGATTGTTCCTGATTTCCATTGCAGCTTTGCATTTGAATCATCTTTCCTTTAAAGGAAATATTATGCCTTTCCAGGCACATAAAACTATTTTGTAGCACAATTAAGCAAGTATATTACCTTAATTTGTTATTTTAAAAAATGCTGTATAAACATCAAACACAACTTGAAAGAAATTTGAATTTGTAATTTGACTCCTTGAAATTGGCATCTGTCTCTTTAAGAAGCTCCTACTCCTCACGACACTCCCCTTTCAGAATGTTATCACATCAATGCTCCTCCATGATGCAGTTTTTAAGTGTTCTTGGGAGTGGTGTAGCTTGTCTATAAGCTCAGTATACACACAATTTCACCAGGTGTTTGCTAATTACTGCTGGTGGAGCTGTGTGGAGGAGGAAGGAATGGTGCTCACTGAGGTGGAAGCTCAGATGGAGGCTGATGCTCCAAGGAGGAGCTTTGGGTAAATGGGCGACACTTTTTACGAACAAGCGTTTAGACACCACCGAATAACTGCCACAGGAGGTTCAAGGTTTCTTTTTTTGATGGTGGAATAACATCATAGGATGATATAAAGCTAAAAAAAATTACATAACACCCCCGTTTAATATTTTTTATCTCTGCAGTCCTCTGTTCTTTATCCTTCTTTACAGTTTGTTCAAAGCCCAAGTATTTTTTTCTCATTCTATATCTTCTTTTCCACAACTTCTATTTTTCTGTTTAACTACTTTCTCCTTTCTTCATCGTTAATATGTCTGCTAGCTATTCTCTCTTTTAGCATCTCCTGTAGTCAGCTGTCTTCTATTCTTCTTTCCCTCTTCTCTGTATCAGAATGACTTATAAATTATGCTCTCTGTTGGATTACAAAGCAGAATCCTCTTCCTTTATTCAAACAATGTTTATTATTTCACTGAGTTTGTATAGATGAAGGCAGACACTTCAGTCTCATAAAATAGACAAGACGCGGAGCAGGAAGCAGGACGCCAGTCTCTGTATGTTATCTTTGTCTTTCTAACGTAGGAGCTTGGGAGGAAAACGGTCCCCAGGTCTGAGAGTAATTTAAACAAAGGGCCTCACCGTCTCCTCTTAAGTTTGCAAAGACCGAGCTCTGCTCCGAAGTATTTCCCTCGGCTGGCGTCGACAGCAGGACTCATGGAGATCAAGCTTGTTCTCATGGATCCTGTGGAGAGGAGGGGTGGCCAGGGGTCACCCCAGGTCACTGGCAGGCACTGCAGGAGGATGTGAGTCCTCAGTCAGACGGGGGTCTTCTAATGCGGGCCACCATACCCCATCTGTCAGTGCAATTGCCCCTCCTTATTGGTAAATCCACACAGCAGTTAGTTATGAGGGAGTGGCGGTGGCTGTTTCCTGCGACGGCCATCAGGGATCCACCCTACGACTAACTCCCCCACTTTTGTTTTCATTCTCGTTGGGGTCGGAAGTGTTATTTGGGTTTGCATTCAGGGAGCAGTGCAGAAGCAGGACTTCTGTTTGATGGGAACCAAAAATCTTGTTAACACTTTTTTTCCCTTTCTCTATTTTTCCTGCTCAACTCACTGTGAAGCATAACAATAACATGTCATCAAATGTACGCTTACTGTTTAAAAAAGATAAACATTATTTCTGTGTTGTCTATCTTTCAAAAAAGAAAATCTTGGCCTTCGGTTCTTCCTTGTGACTTGGCTTCCACTTGAATAAATCTGATCTAATCTCACTTGGGAAAAGGCGCAGAGCATAAAAGCATACATAGTAAGTAAACTTCCAGTCTTGCCAAGTGTTAAAAACTTGTTTTTTAAAATTAATTTGCCTTTATCCACAAAACTATATGACTGTTTTATTCCAGTTTATATGGGTATAGATGTAATTTTTACATTTTTGGCAATTACTGACCTTACTGCAGTCATAACTCCTGAGATCTTTAGTTTAATCAACATCACTGAACATGGTGCAACAAACTGAAATATTGGAGAGATACACAGCTCATCAGCAAAGCTCTTGGACAATTATAGAAACTTGTAGACATCTTTTTTTTCCCATAGTCACCAATTCTTCATTAACTTTATACTTATATAATATCTGATTCATTTAGGTGTTGCACACTTAGCAGCTATTTGTTGCTTTTTTTATTTGTCACATGACAACATCAAGCTTCAATATATATTTTAGTTTCCAGAAATATGTCCCGTTTTCTACACAATACTAATCACAAACTGCATAATGCGACTCACTAGTTGACTATCAATTCAATAACCTCTTCAACTCTGAAAGGTAACCAATATATAAGCATCAAAATACATTTTTACTGGACCTGTGGTATAGAAAAGATGAGGCATATACATTGAGCTTCCTTTAGCATCTATCAGGAAAGTTTATTCTTCTTCTGTGTGCCCAACCTTCTCTATGCCACCAGTGCAACAGACGCCCCCTAGTGATTGCACAAAAATGTATTATTATTTTTATTTCCAAAAAAATAACCTAAAGACAATATATATATATATATATATATATATATATATATATATATATATATATATATATATATATATAGAGTATATATATACTCTTCTTTCATTTCACAATTATTTTCTACTTTAAATTGGCTTGTTACAATAAAATGCATAGATTTTTATGACAAAATGTGAACCATTTATAGGGGCGTGCACACTTCTGCAAGACCCTGTAAATCAGAGGGTTCTGTGTTAATGATCATATGCTGTAAAGTATTATGAAGCTCCTAAAAGTAAATTTAGCCTAACACTGTAATTTGCTAATCAGAGTACTAGGTAATCTCAGTAGCATTTTTTTTTAAAAATTGCATTTTACAGTTCCAAAGTGATAATACAGTAACAGAAAAGCTACACTGAAAAATAACATACCGTATCTTTATGTTTACCAACGCTGGAATGGCTGATTCAAACATTTCCACATGCACCTTCTTGAGAAAACAAGAATTTGTCTGATAAGGAGAGGTTACATAAATACAATCATTAAAGAAGCAGTAATCTGTTTTACTGTCTGCAGTCAGTTGGGTCAGTTGGTCACAGCGATAAACATCAGCATTCTACCACAAACAAGAGCCCCGATAAACGACAGGACAGGGCGCAGTTTACCCAAGGCAGCAGACATAAACACAGCACCCCTCCTGGATGGAGGTAGGTCATTTAGATACAACACCATCATTAGACCAATTAGGGTCCAGTGCCTATGACTCCGCAGGGCATTCCCTGTTCACCAGAGAAGGAGAAAAGTGCACTACAATTAAATGTGTTCAACAAAACGGCAATAGAGGAGGAAATGAGAGAGGAAGCCGAGGCGCGGAACTGCTCCTCAGCTGTCTGAAAGTCGGCCGCTGAGGTAAAGTTGCATCAGAATTCGCCAGGGGCTTCTGGTGGAGCATGCTGGCATTTCAGACACCGATCCTCATCTTACTTGACAAAGATAAGCCATTTTGTCAACTTGCTCTCTAGGTCAAATATTTAAACCTTATCTGTTTAGTCAGATTAAATATTACTTTCTTTCTGACCTGGATAACTGCCACAATGCTTTCATGTGTCTCCACGTTGCAGTCACCTTGCACAAGTTTAATTCCTTTTTGCAACATTAACTGGTCACATTACACCCTTTCCTTATTCTTTTATATCTCGCGATAAATGTAGACAACAGCTTAATAAGGAACTTATAGTGCACTGCAGCTATCTAGAACAGTAAGTCAGCCATAAAATGCCAAACCAGAAGATAGAACTTCATTTCTGTCAAGAAAGGTTCATTTCTAATAAGTTTTCTTTTCCACTTTTCTGTTGCTGACAAAGTAATATCAAACCAAAAAAAAAAAAAAAAGAAACAAACAAAACAAAAGTTACCGTGTCTTGTTGTGACTTGAAAAAGGGTGAATGTTGGTTAGTATGAAGATATTTTATCTGTAAATAGTGTAGAGGTAGTGCATTGTCACACTCCTTTTGATATATTATAATATCAAATCCTAGAGAAAATTTATGAAACTTAAATTGCAACTGAAAAGCAACCTAGGCAACCTGTTTCGAAATAGCAGAGCCATGGGCTGATTGTCTCCGTGCCACACTGCACTGATGCAGTAATTTATGCATCCCAAGTATTTAGCGTATGAACTGTTTAGTACATTAAAATCCTTGATCCAGATTTTTACATTAGAAATCATTTTTGGTCGTATGTAGTATCAACTTTTTTTTTTTGTTTTGAAAAGTTACATTTTACATTTTTATTCTCTGCGTAAGAAGTGACCAAAGAATAACTGAAGTAAACACTTGAAATAATGCCCATAATATAATATATGGGTGTAGTTTTGATTCACATAGTAGATGTAGATGTCGATGTGCAGTTCAGATTCTTTTTCTCCAGCAAGTCCCAGCTTCTGATCTTAAACTAAACTAAGACGACGCCAATTGCCAAACTACTGCAGATTAAAATATTGGTTTCACATCAAGACCAACATTATATATCAGACAAAACAAGACTGGATTTTATCAGTAAACCTTTAATTGGGTTAAACTGGTCTTGCTATTCAATGCTGTGGCTATAAAGCATTAAAGTCCTCAGGCTAGTTTGGCATCTGATGGAGTTGATCCTTGAAGGAGCCAGTCATGATTGGAACAATTTTCGAGGAGAGCGGTGGAGTTTAAGAGGCCATACCATTACACAGTAAGAGAGCATTTCCTCCTAGCCTATTCGAATAGATCGTATCAGCAGCTGAGAGTAATAATAGCCTGTATTTGTCAAAGTTAAGTGGGGCTCAGAAAAAGAGCATACTTAAATCATTTTGATGAAGAACATCCTGAGTGAGGTTGTGTAATTTGATCATACCGGACCAACATACTGAATCGCTCACCGCGATGACGATGCCCAGCGTCTCATAATTACTGCACAGAGATGCAGTATAAATGTTTAACAAAATAATGACATCTAATTATTTCAAATCGGTAAAGACAAGCTTGCATTCTCATTCCACTCACTGCTCCTCTCTATGAAGATGCTTACCCCCTGGCGTTATTACAAGAGCTGATAAAGGCCACGGTCCTGTTCTTTGTGTTGTGTTTTCAGAGGGTTTTTAGAGGTTGTTATAGTTACAGATGTCACCTGCATAGCATTGGGAGGGAGTCATGGATTTGTCAGGAAGGGAGTCCTCCTCGGCTCCCATGTCGTCTATCCTGGGTGTGTTGTCAGGGAGGGGTCTGTCAAGGGAACCCCTGGATATAAACAGGGACTCAAAGTTTGGTACAAATATTACAACTAAATAAATATATGATGTGACATCTGAGGTCACACAATGGTAAAGCCAAAAAATAAACCACTGGAAGCCTTCTTCCTTTGAGTAACTTGAACAGAATCTGTGAAAATACCACACATATCCGTTTGACTTTTATTGACAGGAAGGTGATTTCTAAGATTTTTTACCTGAGAAACTGTCATTTAGAAAATCTCTGGTGTTAGATTTGTTTCCATTTGGTGTTAAAAAAAATCTTCCATGTATCACAGACTGACGTTTTTGCCTATCTTCTTTGCAAAATAAGAAAAAATAAAAACAGTACATTATATCTATGTGAAAAACATCCTCAATATATTTCAGATCTGTACTTTAACAGTGCAATCTAACTCACGCAAATATGAAATAAAAATCCCTTCTCTATTCAGGCTGATAAACGTAGCTTCACACCCAGCTGAGCCCCTCATGACTGACTGCTTCTCCTACATCATTGTCACATTTTCAGACAAGAGATCTTTGGCAACTTAATGGTGGTTATGGAAAAAGAGTTAAAAGGACGAGCAAGAAACAGACAGGCTCTTCATGCATGTTTTTTGCAGTTGTGACTCAGATTGAAGTTTATTTTGAGTAGCAATCTTGGAAAAGGAGCTTATTGTGGAAAATCAGCCTCTTGTTCTTAAGATATATGAACAGATTGGATTTCAAAAATTGTTCAATTTCTTTATAGGCAAAGAGTGGTTGTGCCGTAGCAAATGGTGAGCATCTTGAAAATAGAGCAAAATTATACACGAATGCTGTTTAAATATTTTTGCAGTTTTAAGAACAGGTTTTAGAACTGTTGGGCCTGAAAAATGTTTGATTTGATTGAAGCTTCCTCTTGTCACATTTGGAAATTGAATTTGGTCTTCAGATTTGCTCAAGTACAACGCATAGCTTCAGGACAAGTTTCCATAAAGACATGGATGAGCCACGTTGGTGTGGAAAATTCCTGACTGGTATGCACAAATAAGCATTCTATCTCAGCCACAAGAACAATTTAGAAATTGTGCTTCTCAAAGAATGGTGGAAAAGTCCAATAAACACACTACTACATTTTGTGAAAAGCTTTCCTATAAGAGTTATAGCTGTTACAAATAAAAAAAAGGTGGGCTGACATCATATCAAACCTGATGGATTAGGAACCACATTTAACTTAAGTTCAAATGTTCGTGGTACTTATTTTTAGTTGTCCATAACTTAAAAGGTCTAAAATATTGACACATTCATCTTTTAGTTGCTCATTTCAAACACGTCCTCTGCCTCAACCTCACCCTAACACCTCTGGTCACACCAATCCATCACACATCCTGCTTCACGTAATCCAAAGACCTTCTTTTTGGCCCATTTGCACAAAAACCTTTCAACATTGTCGAACTCTTAAAAAAAAGGAGCAAGTGTTAGCAATATCTTAAAGTTTTCATCATTCAACCAAACGATGTTTTCAACACATAGACATATGCCATAACAGAGCCAGCAGGGTGCTTTTTTAATGATATAGTTCAAATTCAGCCTGGACCTTTAAGAGAAAACAAATGTTCAGGGACTACGGCATTGTAAATGGATCTGAATTTAAGAAGTACTTAGGCACAGGACCAAAAATCGTTCAGGGACTTAAACGAAGAGTGTTCTGAAACACATGGCCCGCATTTTACAGAAGACAGACCAGGTTCTGGAGGAGATAACTGTTTGGAAAAATTATTGATTGGCATCAAGTCATGTACGTCACTTGGTGTGTGTGTGTGACTGTCGCTCTTCAGCTAAATATTCAGAATGTTTTTCTTTGTTTTGTTTTATTTTAAAGGCGTGTTAGCTGAGAGTGATCTAAAGACTCCTGATGTGTGCTTGGAAAAAGGCCAAAGAAAATGAGTTGATGGTTTGGCCGAGCATCAAAGGAATAACTTAACTTTAATGTGGTGTGGTGTGGTGTGGTGTGCAGTAAATATGACATAATAAAGTGCTTTAAGTTACTGGAGTGAGCATTTTAGTAATATTAAAATCCAAATAACAAATTGAATGTCATATAGCATTCTTTATCCTGTTTGAAATGCAACAGAAGCGTAGCTTTGTGGTCCAGCTCTTTGGAGGCACCACATGAGGACTGGACAACTGATCTCAGGGGACATTGTCCGATATTTGCAAAGAACAAAATAGAACAGTACCATTATGAAAAACAAACAAAAAAACTAAATAATCATGATATATTAAGACACATAGTTGCATCTGGACAGAGTGTATCAAGTAAAATTACTTCAATTTAAAACATATCCTTCTGTTGTCTTATGAATACAGAAACCTTACCAGAAAAAAAAATCTATAAAAAAAAAAACAAACAAAACAGCAGAAAAATACAACTTTTTACATGTTTATTAAAATACAGGCCTGACAAAATGAATATTATTAAATATTATGCATGTTTGGATTCTTGCTGAATACTCCATCTTCCTTCTGTAATGTCTCTCACAATCTAGCAGAGGGATGGACATATGATCATGAGGCTCAATGTCTATTTCTCTGACTTTGATGGCTCATGACACTATTTTGTGCAGTGCCCATAAAAATATCCAAAAAAAAGAAAATGATAAACATACTGCGGATTAAGATATAGCAAAGGAGAAGCACAGAATTGAAACATGCAACGTTCTTGAGTAGCCTCTGCAAGCTCTGCAAAGTTTTCACCTGCTACTCTTTGAGAATTAATAGTTTGAAAATGAAAGTTTACTGGACTAAAAAACCTTTAAAAATCTCAGAGAGCTATTGACTGAATCTGAACATACTTTCCAGAAAAAAAATACAGAACAAAAAGGTTGTTGATTTCAATTTGCAAACAGAAACAGCAACTATTTCAATCTAAATGTGTAAAGCTGAAAGAGACATATCCTTCAAAATTGTTGCTGTAATTATTCAAAGTGTTGACTTGAGAGAGAAAAATGCATGGCATCATTTTAAATTTGTGTTTGTATTTGTAAAAAAACATGCATTATTATCCTTCTACTGTATAATTCACATAATATACAACCATTAAAGCTCCCAAAATACAGTGTTTTTTTTAATGTGATTTAACATAGCTTATTTAAAGACCTAGGTCAGGACAAACACATTTAAGCTTGCAGCATTCAAAAAGACGTATGGCTCAGAGAGTTTTTAGGAGATGGATCTTTATGCTTTCCATTCACTGGAAACAATCACTGAGGCGGTGGGGAAATAGAGCCATTTACCAAACTCTGGAGATGTGTATCAGTCTCTCACTTTAAAAAAGCAAAATTCCCAAATTGCTGGTAGAAAAAATAATAAATAAATAAAATGTACTTATACATATGATACACATGCAGAGTTGCTGATCTCAATTGTATTATGTGTCTATTCCATAGGGACCGCCTCGAGTCCTCAAGGTTTGGAGCATGGCCATAAATCACCTAAGAAGGCAAGTAGTTCAACAACTGGTTAAACTGCGATCCAGACAATAATGATGTTATTTGGAGGTCATGTTGCTTGTCAAAAGCTCAGACTTGGCTGTGTGCCAAGCCACGATGGGTATCTGCATGCGCTCTGAGTCATTACAGCACTTCTGTAAATAGAAACCCAACCAAAGGAAATGTCCCAGATCAAATCAGGGCTCAAGTATTCCTGTCCAACAACTTCCTAAGCTTAAAGCGCAGCCCAGCTACGTAGAGGCACCGAGATTTTTTTTGTCCTCTGAGAATTGAAGAGCTGCTGACATGATGATGACTCAACCACACCTTTGCAGGGCTCATGTTAACAACGAAGGTCACTTTCTCAAATTTTTGCATTCCTGTTTTATTGCTAGGTGAAAGAGAATCGCAGCAGTCTCTCCTGACATCTCCCATTCACACAAATGATTAAACGTTCTTCACAAGACGAACTGTTCTAGATACCTGCTCTGTTTTCCCAGCAGTCAGTGCTGTTTGCTCAGATTTCATGTTTCCTTCTTTGGTGTCAGAACATGAGAAAAAACAAGTGACTGCTGGGAGCTCTCTGGAGCCCCTGCTCTTTGGAAGCCCTCCCAAAAAACAATGTGAAATTTTACAATAACTTCTCAATGCACCTTCAGGGTCCCAGAGGCTGCATACAGACTATGGCGAAGCTGTTAATCTTGATGGTACAAGATGCAATGGCTCCACTATGGCTGCGCCTCTGACTCAAATCTTTAACTCTGTCTTTTAGCCCTCGGTTAAGAGGATGCACATCTAATATTTTATTTTCTGTCTTAAGTCAGGTTTCTTTACACAGGTCCAAACTGTTAGATTCTTAACTCTTCTTGGAGAAGAGAAGAAAAAGGATAAAATGGGGTTAAAATTTGACGAGCAACTGACAGGAGAAATTAGAACATAGTGATACATCAATCAGGGTCTATAAGGACTTTCAGAGAATAAATGGGAGAAAATGGCTCAGACTCTGAGTAAGGATGAGGCACTGTGTCACTAAATTGTGGGAATGAAGGAATGTGCTGCAAGAAATATAGCAAATACACTTGACTATGTAGTCTCAATCGTCTTTTGACAGTATATCTGGGTGGCTCACAAGTACACACAGTGTGCCACGGTAGGTGGAAGCCTTCAGAATAACCCGGTCAAAGTTATCTGTGACAAGAATTAAAAGTTTACAAGCGCAGGTGCTCTCCATCACATTAAATTATTTTCAACAGAACAAAATGGCAAAAACTCTAGTATTGAGTTTTGGGGTCGAATATAAGAGCAAAGCAAACTTCTAGCACAATTACTTAACTTTCCATCAGAGCTGTTTTAACATGAGAAATAAGAAGGAAGCCACATAACAATTGTTGTTCAGTTTCTGCATATCATGTGCCACATCAGCGCAGACCTGAGGTGTAAGACATTTACTCAAAATGTCTGAATGCATCTCCCATAACAATTGAATGCAACCAGAGTGCAGTTGTATATCACTCTATTTCTGCTGGAAGCTTATATTTGGTCCAGGAAAGTGTGGGAGGCCCCTCGAAGTGACATCACTCTGCTGTGGATGACTCTCTGGAGCCGCATTGTTGTCCAAAACTAAGCAATCTGGTCATGACCTCTGCTGAAACACATGGGGATGTAATTCATTTTCAATGGTGGGAACACCTTAAACTACAAGTTAAGCAGGAGGTTCTTGAGAAGTATGAATGACTTAACTAGTAAAATGTTAAGGTTTTTAGGTTTTAGGGTCTTTATAAGTGAATCAAAGGTTCTGTTTACCTTTTGATTTTCTTAGATGTACACCATTTTTCTTTGCTTTTACTTGTTGTTCAACTCATTCTATGAGCTACTTTGTTACATTATTTACCTTAGTTTATTCCAGTTGGTTTAGGTTGCTGCTCCTAAATCTTCAGTGGTCACTCCTTCTCCACTCACTTCCTATAGAACTTGATCAACGAGGCAACAATCGGCTTCCTTCCTCCAGCCACGCAACCAGTGAGATTCACGCCTGTGAAATTTTGAGTTCTTACATGAAGAGAAGCACACGAAGGCGAGCAAGAAAGTTGAAAAAGGTTTGATTTTTTTCGCTGCTGCAGCTATTATGTCCGTTATGATGGGTTTACCCAAGGAACGGACTCATTCTTCTTTCCCTGTTTGTCGTTCCCTGTGTGTTAGGTCCTTTGGTTGACCATTATACACTGGTGCCAAATGTTGGCATTTACAACTGTAACGTCATCACACTTCGGCAAACAGCAGCTTCCTTCTGAGCTGCTTTTCGCGCTCGCTCAAAAAAAAATCTAATTGTAACAATAAGTTTGGTTCACATTTTTTCCTCAAAAGCACCTGGTGTATAGATGTAAAGCCTTACACACACACGTCTTTGCATAAACATGACTTTGCAATGGCGGTCTGCATGTCCATCCTGTGGTGGACTGAACCTTGAGTTGGCTCATTCCCAGCAGTTTAAAGGCGGAGACAGGTCCTGCTGCCAGCTGTGGCCCCACTGTGGGAAACAGGCCCTGTGTTATTGTATGTGTAATGAATTGCTGATGACGCATTTGTTTATATGCAATCTTTAAATAATGGAAAGATTAAATATTTGGACCCAAATAATAATAATAATCCATTTCCTTGTGACCACAAGTAAAACTTAAAAATAAGCAAATATGATGTGAAATGATTGTATTTTGTGGATATTTGGAGGTTTTGCTTGCACACACCCTTTTGTGGTGAACATTACTCAGATTTAATTGCACCACATTATCCGCCTTTTACATTAGAAAAGCCACACATTCCTTTGAAATGCTGTGAAAGTTGGTGGAAATTCAGCTGCGCTGATTAGCATTTCGCGTACTGTGTGAAACTGAAGGCTCTCCCCATCATTGTCGAGTCTTCAGAGGAGCATGGAAACTCTGATCACCATGATGAACTTCTGGCAGCAAATTGCAGCGCCTGACATTAGCAGAGGAATCAAGTTGTGCATGCATGTGTGCCCTTGCAGTCAGCATCTTCCCTGGAAACTCCCATTCAAATCCCTTCTCCTAATAGAATAACTTTTCCCTCACTGTGATGCTGACCACAGAGCTGTCACTCCCTTATGACAGATGTTCCCCTCGCAAGAATTATTAAACTCTCTCACAGTTATTCTCACACTCAGATTGGCTCTTGAATGCAGGAACGATGGGGAAAAATGGAAAAACCAGTACATGTGAAGATCAAATACAGGAATAAAACATAACAAACATCACACGAAGGGGCCCTTCAGGGCCTAGTGGATCCTGACTGACATAGCTCATTGGTGCCTGGCATGTAAAACATGGAGAGGTCAGGTCCATTCACTAACTTTCCTGTTTACATGTGCCGTGATTTGTCTCGGGCTGCACTTGCCGGCTCAGCAGGAGGAGTGTTTACACATGGGTGACTGGTGGAGAGGAGAGGAGAGTAGAGCAGAGGAGAGGAAAGGAGAAACTTGGCATGGTAATTTGGATTCCCAAGGTTTGCATGTGAGGGTGAAGGGTGTGCTGCAATGGCAAAACAAAGACATGAAGAATCACCCATTGGCTGGGAAGCTGTAATGCTTTCAAACAGAGGAGAAGCCCAAGAGGTCAGAAGTTTTGGATTGAAGAGAGCCAAGAGAGACAAAACGAGACTTAAAAACACCACATCTTTATAAAGATGATAAATTGATGCAGGTGTTTATTTTAGGTCATCGGAGGTTCAGTGGAAAGCAAAGCCAAGGCATCATAAAAACATCTGTAAGAGCTAAAATAATTATGTTCACCTCAGTGAATTGGCAGTTTTACCACACAACTTAGTCTTCAGAGATGTTGACTTGTGATGTAAAAATTGCACAAAGACTTGCAGAGTATTCATATTACAAAAATCCCATTTGCCCTTTTACAACCACAAGTCTCAATGTAGTGTAAAAAAACACTAAATTAACAGAGCTTTATAAAAACAAAAGTACACATAGTTTCCACTTTCATTGAAAACCTAGCTGCTGAGGAACGTAACTACCTGGTTACTTTGTTCATGTTTCATAAGAAGTGAGAAAGGAGATATTACTGGAACAGTCCATTTTTGTAAAGCTCTATTTGCCATCAAGGTCAAACCAAAGTTCATTCATGTGCAGACGTGCAGAGTCTTCGCCTATTCAAAAGCTAACAGACATTCTAATCTCCACAACAATAATGGGATCTTCCTCCTTCCAACTGCAGCACACAACAATCTAATCATCTTCTTTTAGCCTATATGGATTTAGAAATCTGTGTGCGGCCTATGACACATACCCCTACGGTTATGTGTGTTGCTATGAATTAATTATTTTCAAAAAACAACCACAAAAGAAAAATGTTTAAAGTAAAACAGTATATTAAGCTTCATTCTCAACCCAATGTTTGTTTTTTGAAATTTCTAATTCTGATTTTAAAATCAGTGTTTTAAAAACACTGGACTGTTTTTTTTTTTTTTATCTAAAAGCAATATGAACCGGCTCATCTCTACAGTTGATTCTAATGAAGTCAACTGTCTGGGGACTTGCGGTGTCAGCCTGCCTTTCAGCATTCTTATCGTCACCCAAACAAAACCTCCCTGCCAATCTGACTGGATCCTGGAAAGGAAGTTAAAAATGTCAAAGGCTATAAAAACTGCTGCAGCCTCTTTGTCTGCTTTTCAGAATCCCTAACATCGAAGTGAGAGGGGTCCAGCCCTCATCTTTTTCTATACTGCTTTTAGGGAAAACAACTCCATGAGACAAGTGTGGCTGTAACCGGCAGCCAAGGGGAGTGAGAACCATGTGAAAACCTGTTATTTTAGGATTCAGCCTAAGACCACCAGCACAATGAGGCATTCATATTTATAAGAGCGAGTTGTTGGCACTGGTTAAGCCTTGTTTCCTCCCTAATAGTAATGATATCCTGTTCTTCATGCTTTTCTTTCAACTAGACTCAGGTAAAGCATGGGTTGGGCTTCCGTTTCACAACACATTCAGACAAACTGATGGCTTCTCTTTGTCCTACATAGAAAGGCTTTTACTCTGAGAATGTTTTAAAGAAACTATATGTATTTCATTTAAAGCTGTCACAACATTTTCCCCCTTAGGCTGCTGCATTCTAACAACAATATTTATCTCTGGTTTGTTACCATGGCTATGTTAAAGACAGTAAGAGGAATTTTAAATTTCTCACCACTCAATCAAAGTTCCATTCAAAAATATATTTTATCAATAAAATGCTTTACCTCAATTTGTGTAGTTATTTCTTCTAGTCAAGTCAAATATTGTTTACATATTAGGAGAACTTTAACATGGAAAACTTCTCAGTAATCATTATTAAGATCTTTATTACCAATATTAATTATTATTCTTAGAACTGCTGAGCAACTTTTTGCATGTTTGAGCAATATGTTTTATAATTCATATTTTGCGAATATCTGTCTGAGGTTGGAAGGACTCCTTGTCATCACCTTAATATTTAGCGTCTTCCTCAAGTTCTCTATCAGATTTAAATACAGACTCTGGCTGGGCCACTCCATCACATTAATTTTATTTCCAGTCAGAAGAAACATGATGGAAAAATTCAAAGATTACTTCAAACCTAAATCTGACATTGTCCTCATCCATAGATGTTTGGACTTTCAGTTTAAGTTATTTTCTATCTTTACCTTTTGTTTGTTGTATATTTTGCCATTTTATTTTATCTCATGATAAAATAGCACAAGGGATTTTGTCACAAACTGTTTATTCTCACAAGTACTGAGAATAAATAGATATTTATTCTCACTGTGTTTTGGATTTGTTTCCTTAGATTAGTGGTTCTTTTTGTTTACTGTTTACATCAGTTTCAGACTTTTTTGTTATGTTCCTTCAACTTTGTTTGTTTGTCAGCTTACCTGCCATTCTGCTCCCCTTCCCAGCTGTTAATTATTTGCCTCCGCCTGCTTCCTTCCTCAGCTGCATCCACTCACTTAGCTTTTATGGGTCCTTTTGTCATTCCCACCTGTTGCTCAGTATTTAAGCTCTTCAGGTTGCTTTAGTTCTCACTGGTTATATTCTCGTCAGATTTCCCATGCTCCATGCCCTTTTGCCACTTTGTCTGTTATGCTTGTTTACTAGACTTTGTGTCGTGTCTTGTTATTATTTTCATTTAGTCAATATGTCATTCACAAGAATGAATAATTTTGGAATAAACTCTTTTTGTGATGATATCGCAGATCTAGCTTATTTTTAATTGCTTATGTTATCTGGAGTTAATGCAGCAAGTAATTTAAGTGTTGAGCACATTTTTCATAGGAAACATATTTCCAAAGGTGCTGTTGACATGAAATTTTCTCTAGGAGTTAAGTGATCCGTATATAGAAAGAAACCAAACAAATAAGTTTAAAAAATTAAGTTATGTGTACAAGTATTTCTCGCTAGAAATTGTCCATTTAAATATTTCAGAAGGTTTAAAAAGATTGCTTTTCACATGCGTAGAAAGTTACAGTATTAAAATAAAAAAATTTTTTTCACCCATATATTCAAATTTGAAAAACACAAGGTCTCATTAGGTCTGCTATTTTGTTTTTCCACAAAATTGCACTTATACCCTCAGGCACCTGAACCTCTTGGCTTTAAATAGTTGTGGGATGTCTTCATTTGCTGCCTGGCATAAAATTTATTTATTTATTTTTACCTGATGTGCACTAATTTTTTTCTGAGTGACTTGACTTTCTAAAAATTCTACAGTCATTGGCCAATCAGTCTTTTTTATATTTCCGAGATGATGAGATGTGATTCTTGCTAATCAACGAGCATAATTGTAAAACCCCGTAGCTTTCAGACGAATTCCTCTTCCCAGAGTTCATGTATGTCTCTAAAATGTTTTCTTTTTCACTGTGATTCATTTAGCTAGCTGCCAGATCATAGTGCACTTTGAGAAAATCTGGCAGAAACATCAAAGTGCAATGATAAGTGAAAGAATACAGCTGATTATGATGATGACTTGGAAAACAAACATCGTAATGATGAAACAGGAGATCCTTGACTGTGTGTGTCGCCTCGGAGGGTTTTGATCTCACATCTGACATCTTCATACCATTTAAATGTCTCTGCCCTCTCTGGTCTCTGTTGTTGTGTCATCTGCTTCGGCGGCTGTCCTCCTTCTGGCCAGTGGAGTCAAAACTGAGAGCTTGGAGATGGTGACTAAGGCAAGATGTAATGTTTGGCATTAAGACACAATCTCATTTTTGGTCCCTGTTCCAAAGTTTCCCCACATGAGAGTGTGAGAGGAGATTAACAGATGATAAAACTCATTTATTTAATTATTTATTCCTCTATATTTTTCTGTATAACCTCTATATGGAGCAGCATAAAAGGATATAAACATATGTTGTTGTTCTGTTTCACAATAACCTTTCACAATGACTTTCATCTCGAAAATGACAAAGTTTCAAGTGTCTTAAAAAGGGAAAATGTGTGTCTTTTGTGCCACTCAGGGGTACATGAATGATCGTATACGTCAATTTTCAGTTGACGGACCTGGCGAGTCAAGTGCAGGGATAAAGCACTTGGAACTGTGTGGTTAATTTAATATACTCCGCAGTCAGTTCTGATGACCTAATTTCCTGTGAGGCACTTCACACGACGTATCCTGCTGGAGGTTGACCAAAGTCCCCAGAATGAATGAAAGCATGTATTTGGAATTGGCAAATGCATGAAAGTTTCTCACATCATTTGAAAGTAGACAGAGGAGTGATCTATGTTTCCTGCACCTTCTTTTGCTCCGTTCAGAGAGTCTGAACTCTTGGTTATTGAGAAATGATTACTTCCTGGATGTGTGGACTCTGTAGAGGTTTTAAACCTCATCAGTTGGAAGTCTACCTGAGCAATTCAAGTAAATGGATTACTGTCTGTGAAGTGAGATTTTAAGTGGAATTGCATAGGAAGGCAATGGTCAGGCTATCTCCAATCTTCTTTCAACCCAGAACTGACCACAGTGGATAAGACCAGGCTTTCTGGTCTGTTTCTGACCAAAGATCTGGTAACAGACCTTTAACTGTACAGACTTTATTAGATAAATGTGTTCAATAGGTGGTTAATATAAATAGCATATCAGCCTATTACATGGCACATACATCAATGCATCTAGATGTGCTAAAAATGATTTGAAATTTCAGAAAAGGAAGGAATAGAAACAAATGGGTATTTAAAAGTTCTCTTTAAATATACATGAATAAATACAATGAGCATGTTTAAAACATAAGTTAATTTATTAAAAGTTAAAGATTTCACATTTTGAATGTAAAATTTTATTTTCTCTACATTAACAATTTGAGTGCAAAATGGTATTAATAAAAAAAGACTATGTTTATAGAGCAGTTTGAGGTGTTGAGATTTTTTTCATTAGCATCCATTTTTAGAAAAAATGTGATTAGCATGGGTTTCGCTGCTGCATCCAGTCTAAAGTCTCTATCCTTTTTAAAACCAAGATTTGTGGGAAAAGGGTGGTCTGCCAGACAACCAATGTACATGAACAGAAGAACTACCAGTGGCATGCAGACTAAAAACCCACAGCTAAGTCTTATTCTCATTGAAACTGATTGAGTTTTAAACCAGCCAAGCTTTTATTTCCTCAAGACCTTCATTTATGATTTCCATGACTACTGCCTTGAAGGGGCACATAAACCTGAGTATTACTGCATAGCGATGAAAAGCAATTTCATACTTTCTAAAAAATATACAAGTTAGAAAAAAAAACATTGGTGGCAAATGGTATTCCTATCTTACCCATCCAGTACCCTTAACCCTAATATACTCACTATAGAATATGGGGTGCATCAAAAGTGACACTTTCTGGTAGTGTAGGTCTTCATCTACTATGGAGTTGCATTTAAGGAATAAAAACTATAATCAAAAAGCTTATTTCTTTTGGTACTCAGCAGTTTTCTGACAGGAAACAGTTTTGGCTGGAATTAACTGAATTGGTGATTTGTGACTCACTAAATAAAAAATACTAAACAATTAAAAGCATCATAGGGCTGAGTTTTTACAGAGTCTATTACTATTGTTATTATTATTATTATTATTATTATTATTATTATTATTATTATTATTTATTTATTTATTTATTTATTCATTTCTCTGAGTAAGAGAAACCAATTTAACTGGGTCAACAATGATTTAAAGAACCTGCAACCGAAGAATAAAACATTTAAAATGTAAAATTATTTACACAGTGAGGGTACACCTAGTATCTTGAAAGAGCCAAATTTCAGGGACAAGACTGCTTTTAATTGGTGGCTGCTGAGCCAACAGTGTGGTATGCTTTCACAGTGATGTGAGATTGTTTCCAGAGCTCTTGAATGCTCCACTACAGTCTGTTGCATGGAGGTATCAAAACACAGTGATGGGCTTTTTGTGAGTCAGTGAAACATATTAAACTCTGCTGTGTAAGTCATAAGACACAATCTAAGATAACTCAAGCTTTTCTCACACTCTCTTTCTCTCTTCATGTCTGCACTAACTGTAAATGTTTTGCCTAAACACTCTGGTTAGTTGTTTTGAGACCAAGACAATAGATCACCTCGTGACGAACTATTAAATTGTAAGGCCGTGAATTAACGTTGTGCTATTGTTGGCCAATACAATACAGAAGCACTTTCCATCTTGTACTGTATCGTGGCAGGTGCATGCCAAACAGCCATCCTGGAGCAATTTCCGCCCAGGTGATTTCCGCTTGCAGAGTATAATTTTTCAGGTTATTGATGTCTCTTTCATTGTCATTGGAGGCTTTCAAGTGGAAGGTCAATCGTTTCACTTAAAGATTGTCCTCAGTGTTTGTTTTTTTGTTTTTGTTTTTTTTGCATGTGAGAATGTGTCAGGGGAGGAAATAGTACAAAACATAGGATGTAGTCAGCTTTTCACCTTTATCCTGATGCTCATTTCTTCTTTACCCCTTTGTTATTCCTACCTGCCTGCAGGGATTTTGTTTTAAAGGCAGTAATTTTAGGAGGTTATCTTAGGCTTTTATCATTATTTCAATATGAGGAGAAGAAAGAACAATTTTTGCATAGCTTAAAACTCACTATCAGAGTTTTTTGGCCTATATCTTATGTTGATAAATATTTTTTTATATCATTTAAATTTCCTGCATTGCAGGGTCAATACTCAAAATATCGTACTTTTTTTATTGTGCATGGGAGGTTATTAATTAACCATTATAGATGCACCTTATGTCTAAAAGTAAAGTCACATAAAATTATTAAATAATTTTATAGGAAAATCAAACTGATCAATGATTTCACGTTTAAAAAACTATCCGTCAGCTTATATTAGTGGTTGACGGAGTTCCAAAAGAAAAAAAGCAGTCTTCATGCATAATCCTAGAGATTATAGATCAATACTATAACTCTTAAAATTTATAAAAAGCAGTTAACATTCCTAATTTTAGTGTCTTCCATGACAAATCGAGAATAAAAGCAATAAATAGAGCTTATTTTATGTACTCCATTCAGCCCTCCTACAATCTGCTCAAAGTCTTGTTCTCTCTCACTCTCTTCTGCTTAAAAAAACCACAGAAACAACTTGACATGTAGAAAATAAATGTTCCTTTTAAACAGCTTCTTCGATCTTTTGAACTTCCTCTGAATTATTCCTTGATATTGAAAATATTGAACGCTGATCTTTTTTCCCTGGATGCTTAAGCTAATTGGAACAGTGTCTTATTTTTGAGTTTTCAACTGGCTGGTTACCAGTCAGGAATGTCCCAGCTTGAAATTCACCCACTCCTTTCACAAGGTGCTCCAGTAATTCATAGTTAGTGTTTTCAGGATGATTGCTTTCCTGCTTTTCCCTCCAAATGCAATGATGATTATGAAGCCAAGCACTTTAATTTTAGTTTTTGTCAGATCACACTTCTCTACACTTTATGTTCTGCGTCTTAGAGTACTTGAACAAACTGTTATATGTATTTCCATGTTACTATCAGAGTAACGTCTTCTTCTCCTTTGAGAGCCCTTTCAGTTTATATATTTGTTTCTTTGTTGAAATTGGCATTGCTTGACCAGCTTCAGCCAACATCGTCTTTCACTTCTGTTCTGCAGTCAGTTCACTCACTTCTCACAAAAACATATGCTGCTTTTTAACACAGAATGGATATGATGGGTAAAAATCCCCATCCCATTTATACTTGCACATATTTATTTGAACAAAAAATGGCACCTTGAAATTTTTACCAAAGAATAAGCCAAACTTTTGGAGGTCCTTAAGTCTCTTCCTGATATCTTACTTGATTACTTGCTATGCTACTGATGTCACATAAGGACACAACATTGTTTTGTTTGTTTCTTAAGTAACAACCAAAAAAAGCAAAAAACATATGTCGTAAATCAATTTATCAGACACATGCGAAGCTATGACTTATCAAATAGAGTTTATACTGCTAATCCTAACTGACCTTAAAAAGTTAAGTCTGATCATACAAGGAGGCAAAGGCTTTTTCTTTCTAATTTTTACAGAACATGTTTTTCTGGTTTCAACTGTTTGTTTCAGAAGTCAGCAGAGTAAGAGAACAGCAGAGACGCGGTGCCAATAAAAGTCTGCATTAACGGTTGAAATACGGTTACTGTTTGCAGTTCAGATGTGTTAAATACCCTTTGCAGAAAGAAATAAAAGTGTTACTAAGCAGACACAGAGTTCGCAGGAATGTTTTTACACAATTACAAAAAGAATCCCGTCCCACCCAACTTAATCGTGTTAAATGTCCCTTAGCAAGTTGCACCCTGACCAAGCACTTTTTGTAGCCATAAACAAGCTTCTGATTGAATTCTGGCTGAATATTTGACCTCCTCCTCTTTGTAGCATTGTTGGACCTACAAACACTCAAGACTGCCCCACATTGTTTATTCCAAAACCAGTTCTGATACATTTAGGCCCATTGTCCAGTTGGAAGAACAAACTGTGTTTGCTTGATTTTCTTTAGCAGGCACAGGGAAATTGGTCACGTTTAATGGGGCTGATTAGAGGACGATTCTGGAAGGAAATCTGTTTGAGGCAGAAAAGGACATAAAACTTGCTATTAAGAAAGTCTCTCCATACCATCTGATTTAATTTAAGTTATATTTTCAAAAAGAATTGGCAGCGATTTCAGCTTCTAAATGTACAAAGCAGGAATAGACACATCTCAGAAGACTTGCAGCTCAATTTGCAGCAAAATGTGGTGCAAAGTGGGAACTTAGGTTATAAGCCATATTGTCTTACCATGTAGCATCTTTGACCCCATCCATGCTGTTAATGTGTTGATTGATGGACACACATATCTACTCTATCAATATGTCCGAGCATTGGGACCCTTTGACCTCTAGTTGTCTGTTCCCACCAACCCACTGCCATGAATGTCACTCATTCTACTTTGAATTTAATTGGCACTCCACAAGCACCAAGTTAAGTGCATTAAAAAAAAAAAAAAAAAAAAAAAACGTGAACCTAAAGTGCAGACTTGAAATGCACTTAAAGTATTTATCAGTTGTGTTAAAAACATCAGAAATAGAATGGAATGAAGTCCATTAAGATGTTTTGAGCTGAACTTAGTGTTCAGACACGGCCAATTTTCATTTTATTTCTCCACTTCAACATCATTATGAGGAACATGAAGAGTCTGTCGGTTGGAGACGTGGACTGAAAGCCCAGTGGGTTTCCTAAACAATGGGCAGTTCCTCTCCATATGTGTTTGTGGTTATGTTCGTCCATGATGTGCATGACACTGTAGGATTACAGGCCTCACTGAACCAAAGCTTTTTTTTTTTCTTCATTAAGATCAAAGTAAGCAATAGATTGGATAAATGATTCCTTAATTCTGACATGACCAAGCGCTGTCTTGTGAAAACATAAAAACAAAACAAAGAAAAAAAAACCCTGACCGTATCCTGAATATATTTGAGAATTCATATGGAATCACTCATTTACTAATCTTGCATTATTCACGTTCCCTTTCATGTCTGGTTGCTCAAATATTGAAGTTCACAAATATTTTGAGAGTTTATAGGGTAAGCGCACACACACTTCTGTCTGAGAACAAACTGGCCCAGCGAACCTCTGGGAGCGTGCATGATCTGTAGCACTGACCCCTCACAATCTAGAGACAGCCCAGGGAGCCTCTGGGACCTGAAATTAAAAATGGGTAAGGAGGTTCCCATGGGCCTAGTTATTGTTCCTTATTAAACTGAATCACATTCTTTTCACCAGGAAAAGGGAAGGCATTTATTCCTTTATCTCATTTTGAAGTCATGGGGTGATTCCAACTTTCTTCTCAAACAAAATATTTGCTAAGCGTAGATACAAGCTGCTGGGGAAAAAATGTTCTCCAATCATTCATTATATGAATAGATCAATTTGAAATATATCTGACATTATGTTCAGATAGCAACGTGTACTTAAATCAATACTTTGCTCGGGTGGACAAAACATACTCAGGAGAGAGAAGGGTTTTATTCTCTGAAAGACAGCAAAATGAGTATTATGAACATTTCCAGCAGTGTTCTTGTTGAGTTCGAATTCTACTGTAGACTGACAATACATCCTGGTTTTGAAGCATGAATAGTATTTTCATTATTTGACTCGTTTAACATTTGGAAGAAAATTAGCTTGTTCCCATCTCTTGCTGTTTGATGCATCTCAACAAAAAATGTGTCTTTAAGTTTAATGTTTCGATTTTTCCTCGATTGAATTCTGATTTTCTGCAAAAGACGACAGCGTCAAGAAGCTTCCACAAATCCTGTATTTGTTGCACCATTCATCTTTCTATCACTGTTCTGTGGGTACTTAGCTCAAGATGACTTTTTAAATGAGAAATAGACGTGTCAGTTCTAAGATCAATCAACCAATCAAGTTTATTTGTATAGAACATTTCAGCAACAAAGCAGTTCAAAGTGTTTAACATCATTAAAACACAAACATAAAAACTCACAAATTTAGAAACCAGTAATGAACATTACAATTGAGATGCTTATATTGAGTAAATGTCTTTGTAATGCTAAGGGCATTACAAAGACATTTTACAATGTAAAATGTTGCCACTGTAATGACATTATAAATGTCTTTGTAATACAAAGACATTACAAATGTCTTTGCAATGTCATTACAAAGACATTTGTAATGACATACCAGTTAAAAAATGCCAGGATTTCTTAACATCCTGGGATGTTAAAAACATGGTGTGGGACTTCTGTTTTCACTTATATGTGTGCACTTGTACTTTTTTTTTACATCCTCATAGCCTTCTCTTTTATCTACACATACTCTTTATAAGAGCAGTCGGTCTTGTGTAAATGATTGTGTCAGATTTAAAGTTTGCACAACAAAAAAAGTGGGACTCAGGTACATGTTAATGATGGTTAGGTTTAAGGTTGGGGACAAATAAATACAAATAGCTGCAATTTCCTAACAAAGCTAGAAACCTGCCTTAGCCTGTGATAATATGCGTACAAGCCATAACTGTCTTGGCTTCTGTTATTGGAATGTGTCAATGGAAAATCACTTGAGAGACTCATTCAAAAGGTGAAACTACGGGTGAAGGACATTTATTTATTTTTTTTTTTATGAGACAGAAAAGGAAGAAAGATTTAGCAACTCTCACATCAAGCATTTTCAATGAAGCTAAATATCACTGGGGATCTGGTGAGAGACCACAAAGGTGAGGTGAAAACTATAGTACCATTCTCACAATTAAGAGCTGGAGTAACACCAGTTTAAACACGGGCCTGATGACAAAGTCATCACAGATCCGTGTCAAAAGAACTTCCAGAGTTTGACCTGCATATGGGTTTGTTTTGGCTGATGTTCATGGCTAGTTGCCACTGACAAGCAGTGGGATCAGTGAAAAGTTCACTTTTTCATCAGATTTTACACACACCACTAACACCTCCTGTAACTGCATCCTCACAGAGCTGTAAGTCCATGATTAATGGAACATTTAGGCATAGTTGGTAGTACTTATCCTCTCAAGCATTTGCTTTATGTCATCTTGTACACTTGAATTTGAAAATCTTATAATCCTCAGAATATCAGCAGTCTGTTTTCTACAGCTCATTGGTGTTCTATATGTTAAACCTCAGTAGTGAATCTTTTGTGAGCTTCAGGTTGAACTGTTTGATAACGTTGTTTTACTATTTTCACTGATTACACTTTGAGTTGCTTGTGAAGTTGCCCTTATTGTCTAAAGTACTGTATGCTTCAAGCAGACTGTACCTTCAAGCAGATTGATTTATTGTTCCGTCCATCAGGAGATATTGATCAGAAGATTGGAGAAGGGTAACCTTGCAATAGGATAGTGGCCTTAAACATACAGGTGGTGCTAAAATGTAGTGGTTTAGATAAAATTATCTCAGTTTGATGTCCCAGTCAAAGTAAGGATCTAAATCCAGTTGACAATGACTTGAAAATTGACGATCAAAGAACTTGATGTTTAAATTGACGTTTGTTTACTTTGACAAGGCCTGAACAAGTTTGCAAACAATAGGAAAAGGTCTCTTGATTTGATTTGAAAGCTGATAGAAGCATACCCCCAAAAATGGCAGTTCTAAAAGGTTGTGACTCCTCATACTCTATGTTTTAGTTTGTGGTTGTAACATGGCACAATATGGAAAAATGGAAACCAGTCTTGGCTGTAATTCGGTGTTAAATTAATTTTGTTCAAAATATTCATCACTACACAATGTCCCTGTTTAGTAATTAAAATGAATACAATTAAATCTCAGTCCAACATACTGGGGAAAATTCCTCAAACCTTTTCCAAATAAACTGCCTGTTCAGAGCCATTTAGTTGTCAAAAGGATACTTAAACATATGGATTAAAGAGCAGAGGAAGTTATTTTGTTGGAATGCCTAACCCAGGGAGGGACAGTAGACTGTTTATTCACCACCACGGGTGGGTCAAACAGAACAAACACTGCCTCAAAAACAGGAAAATGTGATTCAGGAAAGTGGAAAGAAAAGGTACTCCACACAAAGGTACTCCATATTTCTATGTCTAGGACTTTGTGAGAAAAACAAAAATCAGACATGGCGGAGAAAAGAAGAGGATCAAATGGCATTCAGTCAAGAAGCTATTGAGTCATCCTGCGCTGTCAACAAATACTTTGAGCCTCTTCAATGAACACTTTCAAAGTCTTCCTCAAAAATTGTTTCACAGACCTGAGATATCAGAGTATTTACTCAACATCAACCAGCACAGGGTGACATTGTTTACGCTGCACCATGACATTGGCCACACCTCTGCAGCCCGGCTTTATGCAGCCATGATTACTAAATTAATGCAAGGTCTGAGGAGCATCAAGTAATGTGCTAAGACTGCAGCAAGCATGACCCATTTTTCCTGAGAGCACCCCACTATTACAGCACTCCTGATGTTAAAGTGCCTCTTTAACCCTGGTAATCATTTTAAGATGTCAAAAAAAAAAAGAGTGTTGTGTTTCTGGGGAAAGAATCTATCGCATCTGATGTCTGCGGCATTCTAATGGACGTTAAGCTGAAATGATAAAGGGGCGAGTTCAAAGCAAAACACTCCCTCATACCTTGAAATCTTTAAAAGCCCTCCTCAAAGGCTGCTCATGCATCTTAACTGGGCACCACCCTTAAATAAATTTGGCTCAACTGCAGGCGGCTGCCAAGAATGTAATTGATGGAGGTTGACCAGTGACTCTTTGAATACAAACACTTTGCAAGGTTTCTGATGGTTCAACAGCATTTATAGGAAGAACTCCTGAGCTCTGGGCAGCTCGCTGGCTCTCTGTGAAGAACAGGAGAGGTGAACTAGAAGGCCGACATGTAATGCACACTGACAAAAGCCTCTGGTTTTCATTTGGACTTACATTTTACTACATTTTCCACTATTAAGTCTCAGAACAACACAGCATCAACTCCAAAGCCCTTGTGCTGAAACAGAAGAGTTAGTATTTAAATGCCTGTCATTAGTTGATGCACAAATGGGGAACGAATATGTACCATTATACATAGAGGACAATATTGGAAAGCCTCATTATGCAGCTTGAACGAATTAACTGACTGGACCGTGAAAAGAGATGTCCGTCTGTCAGGAGAGAATAATTCTCACAATTTATTAACCCCGCAGGTAAATACAAACAGTCTGAAGACCAGGTTGATGGCAGCTCCAAATATTTAACCTATATGTCTACATGCTCTACTGTAGATGCATGTACATGGATCATTTGTTCATGTACATGCCTGTACATGTTTATGTGTGCATTCTGTGCTTCCCTATGAGTCATTTCCAGGTTACTATGCCAACTCTTTAACACAGGCGGAGAATTTGGACCCATTTATCTGCTTCACTTCTCCAATCCTGCATCCATCAGGCAACTGACAAAGCTACAGACCTCAAGCTGATACATCAGCACTGAAACCTGAAAACACCCAGTGAGATACTGTTCTGAAGAAAAGGCCACTGATGTGCACTTTCAATTTTCGTAGGTTTCGATATACAAAATTCACCTATATTGAGAATTTTTCCCTGTAAAATAAAACTGAAATTGCAATATATTTCTTTGAAAAGGGTATTCTTCATTAAATTTGTTGTACAAGTTTTCTGACTGTAGATTAACAATAGATTAGAGACCTACAGAAATATATTGAAATTACATTTTGGACTATATTGAAATTACATTTTGAAAAAAAAAAAACCTGCACGTAAATGCAAACAGTCTTTTTAATAAAAAAAAAAAAACAAACAAAAAAAACAGGTCATGTGTTTAACCCTGGAAAGCACTGGAAACACCCCTTGTTATTCGGGTTTGAGTCAAAGTTCAGTAGCACCTACAAAGCTACACATCTGT
The DNA here is from genome assembly GCA_010277075.1 of Poeciliopsis retropinna. NCBI lineage: Eukaryota > Metazoa > Chordata > Actinopteri > Cyprinodontiformes > Poeciliidae > Poeciliopsis > Poeciliopsis retropinna. Next base: position 6,431,713 of record VMRM01000023.1, on the reverse strand, counting down.
AAATACTTTTATCTATAAAAATGTCAAAGAAACTCAGGGGTGATGAACTCGATGACGGATCTCACGACCTTAGATGGATTCTTAAATTTAGAAACAGTTGATTCCGAAATATGTGAACTTAATGAGAACACCTCCTTTCCCCCAATGCTTTACTTTCTAATGTGGATCTCTATAGAAGTTCTGATAGGCTCAACATGCCATTATTTATATATAGTCTGGGGGAGATAAACGTCCGAGGCTGGTTGATGGAGGGAAGAGGGGATGTTGGGAGGTATAGTGAAGGTTTATTGGTTTGGCCTTGACCTGGGGGTTCCCCTCAGGTCCACAGATCCGCCCAGATGGATATTCACAAAAAGAAACTTGGAGATGAAACTGGGAGATAACTTCTTTCCTATTCCAGCTATTCTCATCCGCAGACGGGGCCTAAATTAAGGCACACAGTCGGCGACCCCCTCCCCACTCCTTTCCTCACCCCCTCTATCCCATTTGCATTCCTCTAATGCCCCCGGGATGGCTTCATTCAGTTTCCTCACATGGTATGTTTCCCACATGTTTGCCGCAGACCTCAGCACACACAGACACCTTGACTCCCACACAAACACAAATGCTCCAGCAGGCACAATTATACTCTGATCTCAGATTTGATAGATGTATGAGGCCCCTGTGTGAGTGTACAACATGTGTGCCTTATCATGCTCGGGGCCCCAAAGTGGGATGATTCAATCATTTTTTAAGGATATGCTGACAATTCTGCAGTTGTTGTCCGTTTCGAATAACTATCTGACATCAACCTTTTACTGTAGCGATGAGGCCAGGGCTCTCTGCGGACTGCTGTGATGCATTCCCACCCCCGACATCTGACTCGCATTTGTTTACATTCATTTATCAAAGCACTTGATGTGGCCCGGTTTATTTGTACGAGCATTTTTTTTTGGCGGGGGTTGTCCCAAAGGAGGTCTATACTAAGAAATTTTTAAGTTTATCAACAAGTACTTTGAGCAGTGCAACATTTACACGAGACGTCCTCAGAGGCTGGTAGAAGAGTGAGTGTTAGCTTGTCAGCAACATTAATCAAAAGGCCATTTAATACTTTTTTTTTTTTTTTTACTACAGTACTTTTTTTTGGAAATATCCTTCCTAATTTCTAAATCTTATATATTAAATACACCTTAAAACTTGGACATTTCGGTAATAACAAATTGTCCACATTCACCCCAGCATTCGTGCTAACTGTGCCAAATAGCTTTTATCATAAATACAAGAAAAACAGCAGCATGTGATAAAAACCAGGAGACTCTGGTATGTAAACTCCTTATCAGAGTTCCTGATCATTTTCATCTGGTGAAGATCACGTCAAGAAATAAAAAAAAAAGTATTTTTGCTCTGAAGTCTGCTTACTTAAACAACCAACCATGTGTAACAAAAGGTAATTTAAAGTTAGCAAAAACACCAAATCAAGAATATTATTAAAATCACATTATTTACAAAGAAGGACATACAGTCTGTGTGCAAACAGGCTCAGCATTAAAATTAAAGCAGTTGGTATTTTGTCTGCATTCTTAAGTTTAAATAGTGCAAACATAAACACAGACGGACATATTTAACCGTCAACAAACTAAAGCTTTGCTAAAGTCTCTAAAGTTCTTCGTTGAATGCCTCCAAAAAAATGTTTTTATTATTGCAATGGAAATCCTTCTTTACCTGCAATCTTGTGACGTAAAGACTCAGAATAAGCAGAATGAAAATGGACTCAAAAAATAATGCACATTTGTTTAGATTTGGTTTTGTTCTTCTTATTTGGAACACTTGATCACAATCTCAAAATATATACAGTAATGTGAAAAACACAAAGTGCAGTTGTCAGTCCAGAATGCTGCAGCTGGTTGTATTGAACGTTGCAATACAGCAGCATGCTAAAATAAGTCTCTAAAAACTATAAAACCATATCACAGGACCTGAAGCAGACTCTGGCTGCTGATGACACGACATTGCAGGCCACTGAAATCAGAAAATGCTTTTCAAAGGAGGTTTACACAAAGAAAATCTTTTCTTCTAAAGAAAAATGTGAAGATATGAACTAATTACAGCATACAGAGAACACAACATCATACCAGCTGTGAAGCACTGAGGTAGAAATATCATTATCTGCGGATGCCTGCTGCTACAGGACCACCATCATAGAATCCACCATAAAGTCTACCATACAGAGGGAGGTCGAAGAAAATCTGAGACCATCTGTAAAAAACATAAAATTATTTATATTAATTATAGTTTTGAAGAAAAAAGATAAAAATGATACATATATTTCAGTTTATTAAAAAAAAAACAAAAAAAAAAACTGAAATGTCTGGCATCCAAATGCTTCTAAATTGAGCAAGTAAGAAGAACATTAATCAAAGAGGTAGCCAACAGGCTCATGGTAACGACTACAGCATTATTGAAAGAAAGTCATTAAAATTCCTGTTTGCAGTTTGCTAATAACCATATAGGAAATAATCCGTACGTGTGGCTAAACCTGTGCTCTGGTTAGATGGGACCAAAATGTAACTGTTTGTCTTATAAATCGATATGTGCAGAGGAAATCCTTGCACTGCACTTTACCTTGAACACATCATCCCCACAGTTTAATGTTGAAAAAACCTTGTGTTCCTTTCATGTACTGCTTTGTGTTGCATCAAATACAAAGAAAAGCATCGATGTCTGTGGTTGTCGGATGATAAAATGTAAAAAAAAAAAATACGAGGCATGTGAATACTTTTCCAATTCACTAAATGTGAGTGATGATGTTCTGTAAAGGCAATATCGTGCAGGAACAGCACTCTGCAGGCCTTCGAAGGATGACGAAGGATGATTCTGGTGATGATGATTTAATTCTTCCACGAAAAAGACAGAGTCACAGGGGCTAACATCCCCAGTTTCATGTGTCTGGTGAAGTGGGCTGTGTATTCATGGTTATTAGATTAAGGCTGTACCTGCTCGCCTTGCATCTCCCAGATGAAAGTGCTTTAGACATGCCAATTAGGAAATTATGCTTGATGTTTCTAATCAAGCGCTTGGCTAGCACAAAAAGAAGGAGGCTCACCCAAGCCTATGGGACCAGAAAACACCGATGTGACCACAGTTATGTGTGTGTTTATGTGAAATCTGGATGAGGCTCAGTCACTTACTGAAATAAAGAACATTACTTCAATTACTCTACTTCTACAAATATACAACACTGTTTCCCAGTTCCCCTGATCTTCCATGACAATCATAACAGCTCATGAGATAAATGAGGTCTTTAAGAACTAACTGCGAATTACAGTTCAAGTATGACTGAATATCAGTTACGGTTGTTGTCTGGGTGCCTGTAAATACGTCTGTGTGAGTTTACATAGCTGACTGGCTTTAATGAAACAGAGGAGCTCATGTTAAACCACAACCATTCTGGAGACACTGCACTGTTTTAGGCTGCCTTTCTTTTTCCTATGTTGTGTGGCTGAACCATAGTGTGACACGGGGTCAACAAGAGAAGAGGAGTGACTCAAAAAACCCAACAAAACCGACTGTTGTTTTAACCATTCAAGAGATTTTGACCACAAGCCAATGTGGTGTAGCAATGCTGACTTTTATTTGCTCATAAAGTCACTTTTCACACCACTGAGCTGCCTGTTTGTGCAAACACTTGCAACAGAAATCCTTTTGAACTTTTTTCTTTTACTGCATTAAGAGTTTAACTACACCCTCTATGTAGAGATCGTCTGAACATTTAATAACTGCGTGTTACAAGATGTTAGTGATGCGACATGGTATAAAGAAAGCAGAAAAACTCTCAAAATAGAAAAATTCAAAGGACTTAAAATCAGTTTTTTTTTTCTCAAAAGTCTTTTGGGTTTGTTTATGTACTTCTAGTTTCTCTAAGTTAAGCAAGTTTACACACGCTTTTTATCAAATTAACAAGTAACTAAAACAAAGAAGATGCAAAACTTTAGTGTCTATATCAGCTCTAATGACTTTAGTGAAATGTTGCTTTATGTCACATATTGGCTCAGAATACAAATGTTATTTTTAGTATATCAAAAGATTTTCTATTAAGATCATTTATAGCCTATTATAGAGGATCCTAATTACAAAATTGAAATTTATGGGCATAATATGATCAATTTAAGCAGAGTCTCAGGTCACCTGGAGCTATCTCAACCCCCTGGTTGAGAATAGACAACTTGATAGTCTATTCCCAACTATCAATGACCTATTCATCCAGTGCCTTACACTTGGACCACCAGTCTAGTTTTCCAGTCTGCAGTGTTGTCCCTGTCCTCCATTGAACATTGAAAAATGCACATCTCCATAAAGTCCAGAGCCTTCAGCTTCCCAATCAAATCAATTTTGCTTTTAGCAATTTTATGCATTATTAGTTGTTAATGTCATGTGCTTATTTTTTATTCAGTGATTTCAAACAAGAAAAAATGGTTAAGAACAATTTGTTTAACCAGCAAGACTAGATTTGATACATCTCAAATTTATCTCCAGCTTGTATTGACTAAGCATATATTCATCCAAGTATTTTTTGACCACTAAAAGTATATTTTATATGTAAGTCTTCCAGTATATTTTTTCATTTACTCATACTTCATTCAGACTTAATGTCATCATGTGTTTTCCATTATGTTGTTGCAAACATAATGAAAAGTTTTGTATAAATTGACTTGAGTGTTCAAAGTTGTAAACAAAGAAAGCCGATCAGACAAAAATGATTTTCCCTAGTTGCATTTCTGGATGTTGTGTGATGTTCATGTTTAATACTCTCCATGGGGTGTTGGAGGGACTTTGGCAAACAGCCATAACATCCCCAACAGATTGTTACTGCTTAACCTCTGTCAGTTGTGGGGACAAAAAAGATCACTGTATTTACATCATCTAACACAACTCTGGTATCAATTTAGATGAAATATTCATTCTTCACCTACTTTTTCTCTTTCATCCTTGTTGCCGCCTGTTTGATGTTTATCATGATTTCTTCCTGTCTTTTTTTCCCTGTCAGCTGTCTGTCAGGGATAAAGCGTTCCTTTAATGAAATTATTTGGACGTATTTCAAAGGAAGGGGAAACCACCTCTCTCTGACATGATGAGCTGAACGGACAGACTGTGTCAGCTGCTCCTTTAGAAGCTCAGACATGTTCATATCAGCAAATAGACAGCTCGTCTTCTCAACGTAAAGATGTAGCATTCATCTCCTCTTCCTTTCAAAGTTTTATTACATGATATTTCACGTTTCTGTCTTGCATTATTTTGACTTATGCAGCAGCCTGGCTGAAAAGAGATTAACACATGTCTCAGCAGTCAGTGGACGGAGCGCAGTGCCATTTCTGTGAAAGCCTTCATGCTCAGCGGGACGTGGCTTGCTAGCAAAAATAAAACTGAGCATGAACACAGCCTAGGTAAAATCTAGGAGAGTAACTAAAACAGCAGTTTGTGCTGTAGACCAGGAAAGGACTGGAAGTCATCTGACTAAAAGAGGCTCTGGATTTTTTCCCCCCACTTACAAGACAAATTACTATAAAAATGTAAAATATAATGTAGTGACCGTTAGAGTCAGAATTCTATTTTAATTTTTGTTTATTTTTTCCAGTGGTCCTAATCCTCTTTCCATATGTGCTTAGTTAATTGCTTCAGTTAGATTTATTTTCCTAGTTCCTCTGTTTGTTCTCCCTCACCTCCTTGTGCCATTCTTTCTCCTTCCTCATACATCTCACGACTTCTGTTACTGATCAGCTACCGGTTCTCCGTCCAGTAATCAAACTCTCCTCATAGTCAGTCATTCACCACCAGATTGTCTGCCTTTTGGGCCCCTGTAATTCTTTTAAACGAGCTTTACTTTGTTCAGCTTCTCCAATCCTAACCCGTTATTTTAGTATTATATGCTGTGGGTTTGGCGCTATTCTTTGACAGGAAGTTGATATGACTGATCTGATGATAGAGCAGAAAAGGTGTGAAACTTCAACCTCCTTGTGACACTTTTTAGTTGGTACTTGAAGACTTTTCATTGTCTTCCATGAACATAAATATCTTCCAAACAGCCGATGTTTTTCTTGCAAGTGAAGGAAAATTGTGGTCAGCCAGGTGACCAGTAGTGTGCAGGAAAAAGTGGGGGAGGGGCGGCACTGTTTTACTCCGTACAGCCTGAGAAAACGGCATCCTCTGGCCTTTTGTTGTCATCCTCTTGAAATGATTTTAAATAAAAGAAACACTATGACAAAAAAAAAAAAAAAAATATATATATATATATATATATATATATATATATATATATATATATATATATATATATATATATTTATGGTTTTAACATTAACACTTTAAAACCTTGCCATATCTTGATAATATGAGCAAGTTACAAAAACAATATCTTAAATTATTGGTTTTCAAAAATAAATACTGAATGACCTCAAGCTGACCATGAAATGCTAATCAAAATGGTACAAAACAACACTCATGAAACAAAATAATCGAGAAAAAAGGTGACAACTGCAGTGTGTAAAAACATATGCTAAATTACCAGCATCAGAAAACGGATGACATGCAAAGAAACAAAAATAGATTCTACATTATCAAGGAAACCCTCAGAATTCATAAAGAAACACGAAACAATACAAATCTTTATTTAACCATGTGATCAAGGTGCAGTACTGAGACAAGAGTAGGCACAAGCACAAAATTATTAACTTATAATAAAATGTACCAAATTATACATGTAAAAAAAAAAAAAACAGGGTTTGCCGTGATATAATACAGACAAGGTTTGTAGTCACCATTTTCTAAGAGATAAAGAATGCACATTTTTTTCTCTCTGATCTCCCTCCTGCGTCCAATTAAAATTCCCTTGACAACAGTGTACGTAATAAGATGTTTATGAAAACATCTCCCCTGATTCTACTTTTCCCACCACATTTGATATGGGAATCCTCCAAGCTCGATCTTTCAGGATATTTAATGTTGAGCAGAGTTTGTCAGAAGACATATATCTTTAGTTAAAAAGAAAAATGCTTGCCCAGGTTTAATTAGATGGCAGCACTGCGATTCATAAAACTATTTCTTGTACACAAGGGAGAAGGCTGAAAGCTAATATTGACTGGCTGTAGTCTTCGGGCCCTCAGGCAAGACTTCATTAAAAACAGACACTGAGCTGTAACTGGAATCATTGCAGCGGCTCGGGGAACGGTGGTAAAAACCATCATCTGTGACCAAAGTTTGTCTCTGTCTGTACAATTTGTTAATGTAATTGCGTTTGTCGATAAAGTGTACCACTGACCTATGGAGAAAACACTGCATCTGCGATGGATGGCGGGGATGATGTCATTGTGAAAAATGCAGACTCAGGGACATGCTCATCCAGCTCATTTTAAAGTATGTTTTTAAATCCATCATACAAATTTGCACATTGGTGCAAAAAGAGGAAATAGGTTTCAGAAATACATTTGCTGTAATCGAGAGATTGTTTTAAATGTACTCTTATTCCATGACAAAACATAATAAGTAAAAGAAAAGGATGTGGATACTTTTGCAACTCCCTGTGCATAGCACCAAAATGTGTGCATGTTATTGATCAAAAGCCTCTATGAAGAGGCTTTGATCAACTGCATTTAGGAGGCAGCAAAAATCAAACTGAGACTGTCAGAATACGGGAAAATTTGTATTCCTCCTCGTTAAAATGCCTCCTGCTTTCTCGCAAAGTTTTCTTCACAGAGACCAGAGGAGGTTCAGCAAGTGAAGTCTGAGTCATTGTGGCCTTTAAAGATCTGTCCACCTCTCCCAGATGTCTTGTATGAGCGCAGTGAGCAATGGAGAGAGCGTGATGATGTTATGGGATTTATTTTTATAGAACCTCAGTATGAGGACACTTGCGTCTGTGTTGCCATGAAATATCCAACCTCCATCTGCGTTGTTGGATGATGCAGATTTTTTTTATTTTTTATTTTTTTATTATTTTCTGAGAAGAAATTTTTGCAAAAGCAGGAGATGCAATTTTTTTTCATGCAGCAGATTAAAGGCTTGTTGCACCTTAGATGCAGCTGCCAACGTTCAAAGGGAACTGTTTTAAATCACGGCCACACTAGACACCTTTACAGTCATCATCATGCACACACTTACTCCAAGGGTGAATTTGTTCCTTCTCTGCATTAAAGGCTTTGCTAGGCTTGAGTCCTGCCAGGTCTTTCTCTGAGGACCCACACTCAGCTGGTATAGGACCACCAGGAAAGTAGGTGGTAAAAACTGCCAAGGACGAGAAGTTGCCAGACTTACCAGCGTCTCGGCTCAATGTCACAGTCTTGCAAAAGCCCTCACTGACAGCACGCCCCTATGCAGGTATTTTAACACCTCACTTCAGACTGAAGTCATTTATTTTCCAGTTTTTCAAAACACAGTCTGAAGACACCAGCGTCATGCTTCAGCACTGCATTACTCTGGGAACTGACACCAGCTGTGGATAGGTGGAATTGCTTAAAAAATAGGAACAGTCAAAAAGTAAGCTCGGGGGGGAAAGCTCTTGTTTTCTTTTGCATCATTAAACTGGAATACATGGTTGCTACCACAGAGCCCCGGGTCTACCATTTTTGGCATTATCCTTAAAGTGTGCATCACTTTTTTCCAACAAATCAACAGCCGAAGTGGCTCGGCTAAGTGAGAATTAAAACTGGCAGTCACAGCCAACAGTCAGACTGAATTAAATCATACAAATGTGGGTTCCAGTTATGACTCCTCAATCCTGTCTCCTCACTTAGTCAAGACCAGAAATGCTCAGATAATATAGGGTTACCTCCAGCTAACGCTCTACTCAGTGGAACAAATTTGCTCACATATGTATCCACTCAGTGGTATTAAGCACTTATATGTATTGCCGTTTATAGTTTATAGATTTCTGGTCTGTAAGCCTAAAATAAATCCATGTTTCAGATTGGTCACAGAAGTGCTTGACATACTGAACAGGTAAGAGGCTAATAATTTGTTTGAAGAAGAATGCATGGATGTTCTGCCAAGTAGTACATTTTTTAAAAAAGAAAGATTGCTTTTCAAAGTTTGCGTTTCAAACTGTTCATGTAATAGCCCCACTTTTTTTTTTCTTTGCTTAAGTTGGACTTTTGACCTTTATGGCTGCATATCGTTACATCATTTGCTTTTATTCAAGCTCATTCAGACCAGAAGATGATGTGTATTTCTTTTTCCTCCATAAATCTAGTTGAGAATATGAAATTTAACACACTTCTTGCTTAAGCATATTGAAATAAATAACTGACAACTTTAGAACAACTTTATTATCTGCCAAGTGACTGAAACATGGAGATGGTGGTTTCTGTTTTCAGTGATGGAAAGTCTAAGAGTAGCTGTTTAAGATTTACTCTATCAACCATCTGGCAGACAGACTGAATTTTTTTCTCCACAAAACTTCTAGAATCTAGATCTTCTCAATTCTTAGTTGTTTCATTTGTGTCTTCCCAACACATAAAAAAAAATAATGCTTGGTAGTTTTCAGCTAATTCTAGAGGCTCCAATCATTTCCCCTGGCCAAAACAAGTTTGGTTTAGTCTGTCCACCATGTTTTAGCTCTTCTTTAAAGGTGTCCACCAAATCGGTTGTGCCTGAATAAACAATTAACCGGTTGTTGTGTCCTTGCTTTACCACATATCCTTGTGAGGGAATCCTTGTTATTTTCTATTTTATCTAGTATTGGAAAAACAATCCAAGACTAAAAGTATGTGTTCTTTGTGGTAACTTTCTCACACCTCCTGCTTAAAATCGAATAAGTCTGAAAAAATATGAAGCCCCAATTTCAGTCTATTTTCATCCTGAAAATCATAACAACTTTTGCCCTTCTGCTTCATGGGAGGTTTCTGTCCTCCCTCAGCCCACCTTCTGGAAACCTATGATACCACTTGACTGGCGTGTTGTCCTTGGCAAATTTCCCACTTGCCACTGTCCCACACACACAGCATGGTTAATATCAGAAATTACTCAGAGATGGTCTACCAACCTCACTGGCTAAGTGAGGTGAAATAGTGGTATTTCACCAGAGGCCATAGTCTCCTACTTATTCTACACCCCTCATGTCTCTTCTACACCGTGATAATTGAATTCCTAAACTTGTTGCATGAACTAGAGGAGTCAATTTAAATTCTTGTTGAGAACCATGTGGTAAGCCTAAGACTAGCAGACTTTCATCCTGGGTGTTTCACACTTTGCTTTCAACCACTAAGGTGCATGCTAAAGCTCATAAAGTAAATATGCCAACAAAACCACAAGCAAATATAATATGTTGAGGTTCCCAAGCATGACACTCTTCTCTCCACCACTGTGATTTAAGACGATCCATCCTTGACCTCAACGACCAAGATTGGGTTGATGGTGGAGACCTGGAGGAGTCTAAACCATACTTGGAAACAAGCCCAACTTTGTAATATGAATTTGGAAACAGCTCTCGCTTCGGTGTACAAGAATCCGATAGCCCCTAAATGAGTACCCAAAGTCCTGCAATACTCCCCAGGAAATGCCTTGGGTGACAATGTTGCAAGCCTTCTCCAGATTGACAAAATATGTTTGGACTGGACCTGTTCCCTTAAGGCTTCTATGAACTTAAAAATATGGTTTACTGTTGCACGACAAAAATAAAAGCAGCATCAGGAGGCTTCTTTGTAATATCCTGTAGTAAAAAAGAAAAATGTAAACTCCCCTTTCTCTAAAATTGTGACTAACACCTCGGGCTACGTTTTCACAAATGCTTGGCTTCCTTTGCGAATGTCACCGTACCGACTTGCCTCCTCCAAAAACCATCACCATCAGTCAATGGACTGATGGTGATGGACTGAGATTTTTAATGTCTGTATTCCTCTGGTCAAGAATACCCTCAGGCCTTATCACCAAACACCAACCACGGCTTAAATAACTGTCAGTGTGCTTGACTTGAATCTCTAAGTCTGACAAATGGCTTTGTAATTTTTTTCCCAAACTGATGGGTGATAAGTTACCGACAGTGCTGTAACAAAAAATACGCCTTCCCCATTACACATTCTTTCCTTATTCCATATGTTTCAGATTAAAACATTTTTTTATTATAAAAGGATGATTTTTACAACTTTGTTTCTCATCTGTTCTGAAGCGTCATTAAATTGGAATATGACCCATTGATATCTGATGTAGATTTGCCTGCTTCGTGTTGACAGGTTCTTTTCAAGTGATTTCTTGATTGTGCAGTTCTAGTCATAGTCACGCTTGAATAAAGTTGGAAACTAAACTTACTTTTACAAACAATATGGTTTATAACAGTAAATTCATGTTTAATTAAGGATTTATTTACTTCAGCGAAATCCATTTTTGTCTGGAGAGCCTGTGATCCTTCATAAATGAATCCACCATTGAAAACTGTTTTTGCTCAAGTCTTTGTCTGACGTTCAAGTCTCACTAAAAGCAAATAGAGACCAAATCCTTGAGGTGACAAATTATTTATTTTTTTCCACAGTGCTCTAACTCGTAAATCCATAGGTTACATTTCCAAACGTGCATTTCCTCTTTTTTCTTTTTTGGTATTCTTTAATTGAAATGAACTTTACCCTGGGGTTACTTGGAGACTGTAATGTCTCCCAGTTTTCATCAGGTGAGAGGTGAGGTATGCTCTGGGCTAATCAACAGTCCTTAACATTTGAATCTATCTAGGGAAATATAATTAAATTTGAACTACACTTCTCAAAGTTTGACAGCAGGGGGCTTTCTATCCTGAAAGGCAAGGTAATGATATCATTGCTGGCTTCTACATGCATATGTAAAACAACCAAAAAAAAATCTATATGTTTTTTTAAATAAAAATACAGTAACACATAAGGAAATCTTACTGTGAAGAGTTTAGATTCATCCGCTTTGAATTTGTGTTCCCTGACTGTACCAGAACGTGTAAAACTCTGCCTGATTTACTGATTGTTAGAGAAGTCTTGACCTGTGACCTTTACAGACAGCCAGTGGCAGTAAAACACACTCCCCATATGTAACCCACCTCCTTCGGCTAATGAAGCCCATAAACTAGACTGTTTGACAAGCAGCAAACACAGCTGAGAGAGCAGGTCGTTTTAATCGGGCCCCTGGAGGGAGACCTGCACCTTCGGGGAGGAGACCCCGGGACACTCAGACATTCATCAGGCACGACAGGGAGGCCCGGGGCCATGTGCGTGGTTTGAGCAGCCAATGTCCCCAAGGTCCTCCAGCAGCACAGGTGTGTGTTGAGGTCTAAAGGGGAACGGGGTCAGAGTCAGGCTTTGCAGCAAGTGACTGGACTGCAAATGGTTCCTGCTGTTTGATTTTTCATATGAGTCATCTTGAGAGAGAAAGAGGTTATGTCATCCCCTGTTGTAATCACTAACTGGTGTGGTTCAAACAGCTGTGAATGTGTGTCTGGTCTGTTTATTCTTTCCGTTTAAATGACTTGCCACAATTTTGAATGATTAGAATGGAAAGATAAAATCATAATTTACCTTTTTTTTTTCCCTTTCAGAAGCATCTTCTGGCCTTCTGTAAAGTAAAATACTCTTGTTTTTTATTTAATCCAAACATTTCAGATTTTAATATGAAAGCAGAAAAACGTAGGTAAATCCCAATATTATGATGCATCGATCTGCTTTACATGGTGCATGAAAATCATTTGCTTGATGCATTAAAAATGTAAAATAAATAACATGAACCTTCCATTGGAAAAGAAAGCAACAGATGCTGAAACACTCCAGGAACACTCTTGCCAGTCAAGGGTTTAGTTGAATGATTCCCTGGCCATTTTTCCCCCTGATCAAGCAAGAAAAATAAAGTCTCCCCTTGGCTGCAGATTAAGCATAGATGGAGAGGAGGGAAAAGAGGGGAGGGAGCAACCTTGCTGATGCCTTTTCATCATAATTTATACTCCATCTGCTGACTCAATCAGCACCTCAGAGACACCCAGCTCGATTTATCCTTTCTAATGGATATCACAGCACATCTCGGTGATTACAATTAGCAGGAATACACTTAGCACATCGATCTTACTCATCCTGACTTTGCGTTTCCCACTCTTGAACTTGAACTGCAAGATTAGAGATGGGTCAGACAGCACTATTATCCTCAAGCTGCAGCTGCTTCTGCGATCCAAAAGGACATTAACCTCTTAGGTTTTTTCTGTCCCTTTAGTGAGCTTAACTGTGACAAATTGGCCTGCTTGGATCATATTCTGTTGTTATTCACCAGAGGACGCACAGTATTAATTGTGCAAATATTATTCTTTCCACCTCATTGTTTGACCCGTAACATTAGGTCAAATGTTTGCGAAGTGCGGTGCTCACGGTGGCTTGCAAAAGGATCAATACCCTTTCTCCGTTTGTTATATTACATCCATAAATACTGCTGTCTTTTGTTGAGTTAAAAAAATTGTAATTAATATTTGTAAAAAGATAATTAACAATCAGTAATAGGCAGATAGAAGCAATGGATATTAGTTCCATAAAATAAACAATATGTGTTTTTTGAAGTCTTGCCACAGATTCTTAATTAGCTGTAGGTCTGAACTTTGACAACACCATTTTAACATACATCATACATTGTGATTCTGGCTCCAAGTTTGGGGTTTCCCCTCTGCGTTCTTGTAGAATAACCTCCCCGCAGTATGATACTACAACTGCCTTACAGAGGGCATGGTATTTTTTTTTTTTAGAGTGGTTTGAACCTCCAAGCATAGCATTTCACATTTTCTATGTTCAGGATATTGTGTTATGACTCAACCTTGCTTTAAACTTCTCCACAACTTCATCCACTTACTTGTTTTTGTCCATAGGGTGAGTGGTGTTGTTTGGATTTGTGAGTAATTTAATCACAATATAAATCCAAAAATGACACGATGGGAATAAAGCTTAGCTCAGCTAAGATTGGTCAAACAATGTGAACTTTTTGGGGGTGTTTGGGGATTTAGAAGAAATTTAACTTTAAGCAATTCAATCGCACCAAAAACATTTTGATTGAGGTGGTTTGAAAGGAAAACTTTCTCCCAGTGGAGCTCAGTAGCACAACTGGAGACCAAGTTGTATGATTTACTGTACAATAAAGTTCCTTAGTTGACGTTTATTGTACAAAACTTTTATTGCACAGAAATTTATGGATGTACAAACCAGTGACAACCATGCGATAAGTTGCATGGTCATCACTTATATTGGTCTATATAAAATGGCTTCAAAACAATGTGGTGTACACTTAGCATCAGTATGCGTGAGTGTTACTTTCAACCCTGCTTCACTACTTTCCAGAGGTCGTACATGAAACACTATGTTTCTTCTAAGACCTGACGTGCCCTGGTTTTCCTGCTCCTTCAAGAGAGTGGTCAGTGCATATAGTCCAGGCATAAACAACCAATCATTTTTTCTTAATTTTGTGTGCATGTTTCATTTGATGCCTTCTCTGGAACTTTTTGTGGAATAGCAGCTAAATGATTTACTTGAAGATGCTAGAGATCCCTCCAGTCCAGCCTTCACGTTTTTTTATTTAACTATGAGTGGTATGAAATGTTGCTTTTTAAAAAATTGAAATCACAACCTTTTAAAATGTTTTTTTTTTGTTTTTTTTTGTTTTGTTTTTTTTAATCAGTTCATGTATGAAAACAGCCAGGTTGATGCACATCAAAGACGAAGACATTAACCCAAAATCGATGTGTTTGGACAGTGTACACTCTAAGAGAACAAACTCTTTGAAAAAGGATAAATTACATTACATATTGGTTTTTTTTTATACTTTTAGAAGGAATAAAGCAACATATGTGTCAGAAAACAAAACGAACAAAAAGCAATATTCAAACATAAATATGCGTCTTGCTTTTAAAATATTTTAATTCATAACAATAATTTCTTCAAATTTAATATTAAAATTTAGTAACTTTTGGAAGGTCTTTAATTCTACTTCGCCATTTTGCCAGATTTACATCATCCCAGACTTAAATCATATTTCTCAGACCCCTACACAGTAGTTTTAATGCAGTTTCACTAAGGAACAGCAAAGAATAAAGAAATGTTTGATTCATCCACAAGAATGAAGAACTTTCAAGTAGTTTATTTTGAATTTGTTAGTTCTGAACTGGAGTATTAGTCTTATCATAGATAACAAATTTCACTACTTTGCTCAAAGTAAGCCACCGTCCTTTTAATGTGACACTATTTTTTCAGATGTGATTACTCACATTGGGATTTTGAATTTTTCATCATAATTAACAAGTTATTTTGGTACCAGTACATATTCCTGTGGCACCCCAGATAATATCCAAACATTTGTAATTAATTGCACCCATCTTACCAAAATGTTGCCTCTTAATTGGGTGGTTTAATGCTATAACTCCTTACAGTTTTTCTAAAAATAGCTCATGATTAAAAGTGTCAAATGCTTTTTTTAGGATTAAGAAATATCCCAATTGTAAATGTATTTTTGTCCATGAAGTTTTCATTGTTTTATGAGACCTGTTGCCTGTTAAGTATAAGAGAATTGTTTCATTTTCAAAAGCAAAAAGTTGAAGATATCTGCTATTAAATCCTCCATAATTTTCACGGTTTCTATAGTCATAAAAAAATATAAAAATGTCATTCTTGATATTTTGGATTTTCTGTTTAATGGTTGTAAATTTCACTGTCTTTTGTGTTTGGATATTAACATAAGACAAAATTATCTTTGCCCTCTTTTCTAATAGTGCTTTACACGTTCTCATATTTCCAAAAAAACACCAAAGCCTGTCCCTTGTTACAAATACTGAAATATCAGAGCCGGCTGTGACAGAGTAAGTTGAAACATTTGCTTTAACATCTGCTGAGTCTTTGGTCTGTTTCCTTACAAACAGATTTTTACGACCTCAGCTCATTTGGCCCTCAAAGACGCATACCTTGCCCACGCCTTTAAAGGAACTAAGAACTTGTGTCTTTTATTGAGCGCCTCATTAAATGGACTATTTGTTTGTTAAGTTATTGAATTTAATCACACCCCTCTAATCACAGCTGCAAAAGCATTTGATGAAAGAATAATGATTTGCATGTCTGACATCTGTCTGAATGTAGTGTCAGGAAACTGCAGTAGGTCGCAGCAAAGGAGCCGAAGCAAAACGTTAAAATGTGAACAAAGGTATTGAAATAGCGGGTAGATTGCTCTCCACACAAACATTAGAAAATAAAAATATCAATAATTTATCTTTTCTCAAATTTTATTACTCACTTGAACAGTTTTTGGGGTTTTTTTGCTGTATTTTGTTACATTTGAAAAGTCAATTTTAAAATAAAGTTTTTGCTTTGATTTACAGAGGAAGATTAACTAACAATTACTGCAACAAATATATGGGTAAAGTTTTGTAAAAGGCCTTTAAAAAAATAATTTTAATTGCTTAATATCCCACAGAGCTTGTTTGAGAAATCTAATAGTTAATTTCAGGACTTTTAATGGAGAAAATATTGCATACAATTGAAATGATGGGTTGTAGAAAAATTACCTGGATAATGTTTCTTGGCACATTCGCAATTCCTTTGAAACAAATGTGACTGAAGTGCTATTTTAATTCATTTTTAAACTTTTTTAGATTGGCGTCTAGGAAATTTTTGTTAGTAAGCCACAACATGGGGTAAGGGTATGATATGACGTGAAAAACACTCTTCAAGATTAGAACGATTAGAAAGCATTAGATCCAAATTTACCTTAATAGGTCAGGAAGTGGCTAGAAACAATTACTCTTCATAAGGCTTTCCAAGGTGCAGATTGATAATTAAAATGTTGAATTAATCAAATGTGTAACTTAAAAGGGCCTGAGCACAATGCAACTTCATCCAGTCATCACCTACACTGAGAAAAAATCTCCAAAAAATCTCTGAACTTGTTAAAGACAGGTTGCAAAAAGTGGCAACTTGAAGTCTGTCAAACAACAAGCAGGTGCTATGGCGAAAAAGTAGTTCTGGATTTATGCAAAACACTTTTAGCTCATGGTTGTATGTGTGGATATAGAACAGCTAACTTTTTAAAATGTTTTTGTGTTACAAAATTTTGATGGCAGTGTTATGAAGATAGATGACATTAATGACATTTTCCAGTGTATCTTTTTTAATGAGACGCTTAAATCTTATTGTTTAGATCAAAATGCATCAGCTCAGAAGCAATCGCGAGTGTTGAAAATGCAAAAACATTACGTCGCTATTTTTTTCTGTTTTGTGGACTCCATGTGACTGAGTGAGTGGATATTTCAGATGCAGCGCCAAGTTAGCAGTTTTCATACAGATGTGAAAAAGATCTTGACCCTCTCAGCTAACTATTCTCTCATGTCAAGTGCCTGTTTTACTGATTTGCATGTCCATCAAAGTAGAGCGCTTTTGCTTTGGCGTGCATGTTTTTCCTGTACTTGATCTTCTGAGCCCTACACACGCTGCTTCTCTGCTTCTCCCTGGCTGCCATTAACCGTGACATGTGATACTGCAATGGGCAGCCTCACAAAAGCTCCCGCTGTCTAATAACTAAACATGGCGTCAAGCACTAAGCCTCTTCGTGGCTGTAGAACATCAGACTGATGGAAAAAAAGGAGATCAGCTTAGAGAGGATGAGACTGAGGAGGTGGAAGAGGAAGAGAGCCACTTAGGGGTTGACTGGCTGGCGACTTCGGCAGGAACAGGAGGCACCTGCACAGAGTCAGGAGACAGCCTGCCTGGGGCCCCGACAGTGACTTATAGCTGCTGCCACAAGTCCAGGGCCGTGTCCTTACTGTCACGCTGCATGATGGAGCCCAGAGAGATGCTTTGTATTTATGTCGTCTGCCTCAGAGACAGATTCCCTCAAAGTGCAGCATTTTAAAGGAGTTTTTTTTTTGTTGTTTTTTTTCTGCTGGCGTCATAGACATTAGGCTTTCAAAAGAGTAACCACATAATTAATGGCTGTACTGCTTTGGAAAATATTTGAGTGACATTTGGGGCCTGATTTAATGGACATTGTAGGTGGAAGATCAAATTTGTGTACTGATTTAACTAGCAAAATATCCTCTATTGTGCTGTTTGACCTTTCACCCTAAAGAAAAGCTGCAAATGACAATTCCCAGAAACTTACACATTCGTTTTTTTTTCTTCAAACTTTACAGATTTTTTAAAATGCATAAGCAACTTTAGAAAACCTGGGTTTTCTAAAGGTTATTTAATCAATAGGGTTTCCTTAAAATGTTTATTAAAATCATCTAAAATTGAGTGATAATAATATATATAATACATATAGTATCTCTAAACCATTTGGAAAACTTATCCAACTGGACAAAGCTCATAACCTGAAGCTGGGGAGTGAAACTGACTGGATATTAAATGTCACAGTTCAAAAATGCAGCTGCTTAATGAAGAGAGCACATAAGAAACGTCACTCATCAGTCAAACGTTCGCTTCCGCTGAGCTGTGCAGTCTGAGGGAATCCCCGGCGTGTGGAAGCAGCACTCCTGCTCTGGGTTTCTCAGCAACACAATGGCTGGCCAAAATCCTCAACGTGACAGCTCAGCTCCTTCGGATGGCTTTGTGAAACCCATGGAGACACTTGGAGTCTGAAGCATTCTCTTTTAATTAATCAGAGCGAGGTGAGATCAAACGCCAGACAATGTCCCTACACCAGTAGGGACTAACCTAGCTGACAGTTAGGATTTTCTTGCTGCATGAGAATGTTTGTTTCCTCTGATTCTAATTGGGGTTTTACTTAACAGTTTTACTACAAGTGATAAATTATGAAAATTAGACACACACGCTGGATCTTAGTCTTCCTTCTTAAACTCGTAGCTTTATTGGTCCAGATGCAGGCATTTAAAAAGCTTGGGAATCTAAAAGCAGACTCTTTCAAATTCGACACCTGTGTCTCAGTCCCTCATAAAAAAACACTGCATTTCCCTCCCAGCAGTGATTTAAGGGCACATCATATCCCCCTTAGACTCGCACCACGGGTTTCTACGATCTGCTGACATGCTAAAAGTCATCTGTGTTTACAGGAGAATCAGAGTTGTCATGGATCCTCGGGACTTGAGATGACCTTGTGGTTTTTGCCAAAAATAACGACGCTGAAGGAGAGTGTGATTTGATGAGGTAAATGTTTGAACATTTTGAGCTGTGGCCGACCGTTAGTGTTTTACAGTTAATAGCTGTCACTTTGCATTTTATCTGCAATTAAAGTAAATTTATGCGGCCAACAGTCTAGTGTTCATGTAATTTCAAACACCTGCTCTGAATCATACGTTATCACATCAACTGTAGTATTATTCAGAAAAACTTCACTATTGATACTTTCAATGATTTAAAAGTATTCACATCCCTTGAACTCCTCAACATTTTTTTTTCCATTGCAAAGAAAAACGAATGAGTTTTATTAGGATTTTATGTAGCAGAGTAACAAAAAACAATCCATTTTGCAAAGTCAAAGTGGAACAAGACGTTACCTTTTTTCTAAGGAATGTCATGAAGTATTTTTTTCACAGGTTTTGATGACTATGGTGGCCTGTCTTTAGCAGTTTTTAGATGGAAAAGTGAGTTATGAGTGAGGGGAAAACATGTGGCAAAGGTCGTCAGGCAGGAACTCAAACCTGTGGCTGTCATGTCCATATAACAGGTTGCGCATCTACACCGCCACACACTTAGACATGATTTTTTAATTTTTTTTGACAAATACAAATTTTACCCTTCTTAAAATATAGTGGTAGGATCAACAGGGAGGTTTTTTTTTTACAATGTAGATGCAGAAATTTAAAATTTTTGCCTTGCACTTGGGTCAGATTGGTTCCATCCAATTGGGTCCCAATCAGCCAAGAACATCCAGCTAATAGTTACTGTCACAGATTTCCAAATTGATTCAGGCCTGTATATTGACTGGCTTTCTTATAACACGTAAAAATGCTTTCGTCTCAACCATTGTTGTTCTGTTGTTTTGAAGTAATCCCCACCCTGCAGGGTTTTTCCTTCCGGATTGTCCCATATACAGATTCATCCATCTTCCAAATGACTCTAACAAGCCTCCCCGTCTATGCAGCAGCATCATGTGGCGAGGAAGATTTTCTTCAGAAGGAACAAAGAGTATGTTGAGGATGATGTATTGGTCAGGGAGATGTATTTTGGTCTCATCTGACCAGATAAGAGCCCTTTCTTCCACATGTTGTTTCTTTCTGCCACTCCAGATTTTTCTCTCCACAGATTCAATAGATTTGATCAGCTGATTTGTGAATCTATTCAGCTCCTAAAGAGTTATCATGGACCTCTTCATTCCTTCTCTGATTGCTGATATAACTGTCACCTCACGTGGATGGCCGTGGTTCAGCAGGTGGGCTCTTTCCATTTTCCGATTTTGAAGTGAACAATTGCTCTTTGTGAGATGTTCCAAGCTTAGAAAATGGCTTAGTAAGTTCACTCCATTCACCATTGATCACAAGTTTCACATGTGAAAAACTATGAAAATCATGTATCATTATCCTTCAACTTATTATGCATTCTGTAGGTCTAGTACAGAAAATCCCGATAACATACACGAGGTGAGCCTGTTTACCGACATGAGAAAGTTTTTTATTACTCAACTTTTTTTTCTGTTTAGATTAGAGCTTTAATGATTTCCCATCTTCTAACAACATCTGTGTGACTGAGGTTGTATGTACCGCCATTTCTCTTATATCAGCTGAGATGTACAGTAAAACTTTGAATGAAAAACCTGTTGACATGCCTGCAGAGACGGCAGAAAAGCATGTGGGACCACAACTCTCTGTTCAGTTCAGCTGGCTCAATAGCTAACAGGCTGCCATGAGGTGTTTAATGGCTGTGCAAAGTTCCCACAAGGGAATGGCTGCTGGGAACATGGATGACTCTAAGTCCCCCTCCTCTTCCTTACCGCTTTACAAACACAAATCCAATCCGGTGATGGATGAAGCAGGCCGGAGCCTTCCTTCTGCCTTATTTATGGAAGCAGAAAGCACTCTCCTCATCTGTCCCCGCACAGCGCAGTGAATGACATTACACGACGGAAGGGGAAGAAAGGGAGAACACATCAGACGCTGAAACGAACTAACATGCTTGTTAAGAGTTCTGCTCGACACAGTGTGTTGTATGGACATTCCAAAGGAACTGAGGTATTCTGCTCTTTCGATCATTTTCCACACTATCCACAGGGCTCACCTAAAGCTCTGCATGTTCTAAAAAAGAACATGGAGAGAGAATTAAAGCGAAGCAGAAAGAAAAACTGACAAAAAAAAAGCATCAATGCGAAACAAATAACAGAAAATAAAGTGAAATGAGCTGCTTTGATGGGAGTCGTGTTTTTGTTTCAACCTCAAAGGATTATCAATCATTTTGCGTCTGCTGTGCTTTTAGTGGCCACACGTCGCAGAGCCAAGCTGGCGAGTTGAAATCTCGGTTATGTTTCATCATTTAATAAAGCTGAAATAACCTGAGAGCTACAAAGGCTTTTTTTTGATGGGTTGCTCTTGGCTGCAGTGAGGTTAGCTGATAACATTGAGAGAAAAAATCCAACATCAGTCAAAAGGATAAATATTTTTTCTTCCAGGGAACGAACATATTTTACAAAAAAAAAAAAAAAATCAAGAGATTTATTATATAACTGAAATCTAGCTTTATAATATATACGTATATGTAGAGGAGAAAGGTTTGAGACAAAATCCCTTTATTTCCCCCCCCCAAAAAAAAAAAAAACAAGGTCTAACTAAGATCCTCCAAAATTTCTTGTAGTTTAGATCAATTCCAAAAGGATTATATGACAAAAATACATTAGTGTATATCACCTTAAAGAATAGCAAAGCCAAAGTATGTTGCTAGCATCATGATCTAGGTTTACGCTTCTGAAGATTAAACAGTTTTGTCAAGCTGGAAAAAGTTCTGAAGTTTTGAAAAGTTGGTTACTATTCAAAACTTCTGGCATCTTTGAACAAAAACTTCCAAGAAGAAATTTAACAGAAAAACTGTACAATCACTTAATGTCATATATGTTGTCGGATCAAAGAAACTCTAATCCTCCCTAGAGTTTTTGTACAATATTTTCATAACTTGTTTTTCTGAAGTAGTTATTGAGTTCATCTAATCAAACATAGTTAATCAGCAGGAAATGTATTTTAGCACATAAAATATTCAATGAGACCAGTCTGATGGGATTCAGTCCCTGCCTCCATCAATGTCTCATCAGCATCCAGACTGAAAGACAGTCTGAACTAGACATTAAACTCATCTTTTATATTGCAGTCCCTGGAAAGAAAATCTTTGCCTGGTGATTAACGGCCGACACAGCAGCAATTTGGTTTTATTTATTGGACATAGGCTATTTTTGAGAGTGCTCCCTCCCGGCCAAGTGCTGCAAAATATGATCGATTACATCATAAAAATCTCATCTCCATTGATGTAGTCATTTTTTAAATAAGGTATTTCGACATGCTGTTGGCTAGTCGTATATCATTTAGCACTAAGAAGTGTGATTCAAACTCATTAATAGGAGAGAGGCTGCGGTTTTGCTGAGAAAGTACTGCAGAGATGTGCAACTTCAAATCCAGAGCAAACAATTCACTGTGGCTTTTCCTGTAAAGAGACCATGGTAGACGTTTACCAACTGACCTGTCAAACAGTAGCCTAAGAAGGTTTTGTTATGCATTTAACTACCAAGGTCCTTTTAAACCATACATCCATAAAAGGCTTCAGTGGCATCTGTTACTCCTATCAAATCTTTTCCCATTTATTCTTTTTCGGTGGAGGTAGAAAACACACCATTTGCTTTGTTTTTCTTCCTGCTGAGTTTAGATGTGCTGACTAAAGCAGGGATCTCAACACACTGTGATAAGGACATAAAACGGACAGCAGATCTCGCTCTCCAAACAACAGTAAAATTCAGGCATGTGAATTTGGCCGCCAAAAGCCGAGAGCAGAAAAACAAAGGCAAGAAACTGGCGACCCTGGTATGGTGAGAAAGCGATAGCGGCACATCTCATCAGACGTCGTCAGAGCGCTGGGTAATATACGACCGCAAACAAAGAGAAGACAAGTTTACTGCCGGGCTCGGTCCCATGCTTCTTCTGATCACAGTGAGAATTTGGAGATGATACAAACGCCTAATGTTTGATGAGGAACAGTTCAGACCAAAAAGTCAAAACAAGATGTAATAAAAATACTCACTTTCTCACAGATTTGTTCAATGAATAATTGGAAGTGGAATTCATAACTTAATAACCATGATCCTGTCCTTTTGTGCTGTACTACATAAATATGCATACAGGGACAAAGCTTCCATGCTGAGATTGAACAAGTTGATGAATAAAACAATAACGGCTTGTGGTCTTTCAGCAGAGACTGAAGAGGAATCGCACAACCGCTAAAATATGATGCTACTCCATTTTCGTTTACATTTTGTGAAGAAGGACGCTGTGCTGGTTTTCTTCATAGGTTTTCATGTCGTTTCCTCCAGTAGTTCCTGGTGCAGCACCACCACAGGCAAGGAGGTGAACAGCTTTTTCAATTAGCTTGGATCGTTTGATACAGCGCATAAAGACTTTGCAGCAAAATGGCCGTTAAAACCTCTGATCTCCTTTGGGAGTACACCATACAGTTTTTTAATACTGTACTGTACAGATTTGTACATCACCTGGACATCTTCACCAGTCCTACCTCAGGTCAAACTTGACCTCTGCAGGGCCTCCAACACATATTACAGACATCCACAAGTCCTCACAGCAATTTTTCATCCTTCACAAGTAAAATAATATTCCAACCATACTATTTTGTTTACATATCTTGGACTTCACTGCCCTCCCTTCTGTTAGAGAACATCCCAGCTTGATAAATTTCCTTTCAGACCTTGGAAGAAGAAATAAAGTCTTTTGTGTACAGTGGACATCAGTTTGACTTACTGTTTCTTAGTATCTGGGTTCTCACGTCAAAACAAACCTTGTAATTCTAATTACAAATTTTTGCATTCATATTACTGATGTGACACTAATCTCAAGGGAATTTCTATTTTTACATAATAAATAACCAGATTAGGACACTAAAGCAAGCTCTTTGACATCTGATAAGGGCTAGAGAACAGAACTGTTCCTGATTTTTAAAGCCTCCTAAGCCAGGGAGATTGCGTCGATAGTCTCTCCTGAGTCGTACACCCACGGCCACATGGGTAGGAAACAATTTCCCATGCATTTCCACTGATTGCATTTCGCTGGACCAAACGGGTCAGAATAAAGATTAGACATGTGGTTAATAAACACCAGGCCTTAGGAGTTAAACAGTCTCAATTTGGGATGAAATCTGGATATATAGACTGTTTAGGTATCAGAGAAATATTGTGTCTAAGATGAAACAGACATCTGTTGAAAAAAAAAAAGAAATCTGCTTGGATGAGGGCAGTCAAGCTAACACCCAAACAAGCACAAAGGCACCAGCCTGTCTGTGGAAGTAGCAACAGCCCCAAAGGGGAAAACTCCACAGTTTGTTGATCTGGAAGGAAGTATAGGCTGCTGTTTACTTCTCAATCCCCTACTCTGCTTTTTTTCTTGTTAGCATGTTGTCTGGTGTGTTTTGAGATAGCTCCCAGTAGATGTACCACAATCAACAACCAAAACAAACTAAAAAAACAAAAAAACAAACAAACAAAAAAAGCATAGTGCTGAAAAGATTTGTGCGGTGCTTAGTGGTGAGAATAACACCACAGAAATAAAATTAATTCGAACAAGCTGAAGACGCTTGTTGTCATTGGTTTGCTCCTGTCTTGAGAGATTTGTCTTGATCAGAATCAGCTGCATAACCATGGAGACTCTGTAGAAAGGGAGGGAACTGGTAGGGGTAGATCTAGTCACAGTCTAGTAGGCATCAGCACAATAGCGCCGCAGTGGTTAGAAATGATGACAGCAACAAAGGCAGTTTGACTCACTTTAAAGATTGAAAATCCAAGGGAAGGTTTTGGTTAAAGGCTGACTACTGCTTGTCATAAATCAGTTTCTCATGGGCTACATAATCTCAGAATGCCATGTTTACCACCCACAAGAACACTTGGCTTCTGTTTGAAAGTCAGACGCAGCAAATTTAATTCTTGTGAGCTCTTAAACGAGTCCAAGACGCTCATAAAATGGTCATAGTAATATGGTAAAAACTGCTTGACTAGGTTAGGATGCAGTAAATTTTTCCGACCAAAGCGATCCCTTTGAGTTGATGTGACTTTTGTGCAATGACTTGAATTGAACCATCTCCAAGGTTTTATTGTAGTTAAGCAATTACTACTACCAAGTTTTCTCCTTGGTAGTTAAAAAACTACAGTGCTAATTAACAGAGAGATTGTAAATTGCAAAGTCAAAATACAAGAAAGCATACTCATTGGTTCTCACCTATGTTTTTTATAGGGGAGGAGCTGGTCCATGTCCATTTTGAAGTGACATATTCAACTAAGCTGTTGTCTACTGCAGCGTTCAATTATGGCACTTATGTTAAGTGTTTAAATCTGTTCAGTTTGACTTTTAGCATTACTCTGTAGCATTTAAATAAACAGAAACAAAGATTTGGATTTTTCTGTTGCCTTCTTGCAGCCATCACAGTTGGAAGAATGAAAGACCTCTGCTGTTTAACATCATTTATCCTTTTTACATGAAGATTTGTGGTTCCACTGCTAAACAACTTAACAGTTTACAGCATGTCAGAGGCATGGACACATTTTAATTATTTGTTCATGGAGAAACTGACCCTGAAAACATCAGTTTTTATTTGAGTACTCAATGCCCACAGGCCTCAAGATGATTACTGAATGACAGAGTGTGTTAGGTCTTGATGTTACACATGTTACATCAAAACCTGCATGCTTCCTCAGTCACACAAAACATTCACATACCATAAAATGCACAGCCGTTCCTCCACACACATGTGGGCTTCTAATTTATTCAGCAGTGATTTAAAAAGTTGGAAAGTTGACCCCAAACCTTCGCGTTTCTGACGTATTTATCCTCAAACACAACAAAGATCACTCAGCAGTTTTTATTCCATGTTGGAGATAACATGTTTTTCAAAGCATGTAGTTTGACAACTATTTTTTAAAGATAAACAGTCCATAAGGTGGTGATTAAGTAAAGAACTGCCTCCTTAACCTCAGGGCTTGCTGTGGTTGTTTAGGATTGTTTGTTGACAGCCCTGTTTTCTATCCTCTGCACCTCCTGTTGTCCTGAGCACACATGGTTGGCTCACTTCTCTCTGAGACTGGACTTGGCTAAGAGACCGGGACTTGCAGGGCTCAGTGGAAAGCCCTGACCTGTGTTGTGCTTCTGTCCATCTCTGTAAAAGTGTTATCGCGTCCTCCATCTTTCTGCTCATGTTATCTGTTTCTTCTTAATCTTTCTGGGATTAATCCGTAGAGAGCCTTAGTGTGACAAGGTTCCTTAAAGCTCTGAATGTTGTGGGGGTGTTTGTTGGACATAGATATGGTGTGTCCCTCTGGGAATGGTTTGAGGAGTACGCCAGGAGTATGAGGTGCTATGCCCCTTAATATAGCCTGTTATATAGCCTGCGGCAATGTACAATTTGTATCAGAGCTTGGTCGGCATTGTTGAGAGTAAGTTGGGCAGTGAGAGATGTACTCTGCCAGGGTTACACTGTCACAAATTCTGCTCAGAACCTTTATAGACAAAATTTCTAGGTACAGCATAGCTATTGAGATGATCTGTTTTGGTGGCTCAAAGACTAATCTGAAGGAGCAGTCCACAGTCAATTGTGAAGTGGCTGGGGTGAAGATCCATGCCACCAAATCTAACACCACGGTCTTGAACTGGAACTGGGTAGAATGCCTTCCCTGGGTTGGAGAAGAGGTCCCAAGTGGAGGCGTTCAAGTATCTTTGGGTCTTGTTCATGAGAGATAAGCTGCAGAGAGTGTTGAACCAAAAGGCAAAGCTCTTGATTTACCGGTCAAGCCACAATCCTGCCCTCATCTATGGTCAGCTTTGGGTATTGACCAAAAGAATGAGGTCACAAATCCAAGTGGCCAAAGTGAGTTTTTCTCTGCAGGGTGTCTGGGCTCTCCCTAGAGATAGGGTGAGAAGCTTGGTCATCCGGTAGAGCTCACTAGAGCCACCTCTCTCTACATCAAGAGCAGAACTTGAAGATTTGTTTTCGAAGAATAAGACTTTGTAATTCTTCAGATTTTTGACTGTATTTCAATGTTCCCAATTCAAAATTTATTTGTTTCTACTGAAATATATAGTTTGTTGGGTACAAAATTTGTAAGAAAAAAAGCCTAAGTCCAAAGAAAACATATTAAATGACACCCAGAAGAATCTAGAAGCAAAGCTGAGAAATTATGGCTGTAAAACTTTGCACATTTGTGACTGTATGTTCTGTCTCTAAAAACATCTTTAGCAGTCTGTGACTTTTAATGGCACAGGCAGCAGACCAGAAAGCCAACACATTAAAGGATTTTTATATGGGCAAATTGCTAGTGTGTGACAGACATTTTTTCACTTGCCTTGAATGTCACCTCTTGATTTTCCACTGGTGCTCTTCGGAATCAAATTCCACTGGCAAAAACAATCATCCATCAGGCATTTCTTTAACTGCAGATGATTTACAGTCAGTTTTATTTGTCTGTCTCTTGCATGCATTTGGCAGAAAAATAATTGCCACTGCCTGAGTTGACAGAACCATTCAGTTCTTCTTTGTAGCTTTCCCTCTGTGTGATAAATAAGAAGTTGGCTATTTGTAAAGAAATCAAAAAGCAGTTGCTCTTACTGGCCACTTTATTAGGTATGCCTTACATGTACCACCTTGAACGCCTGTTGCATTTGGGATTTCTTTGTTTCCTGTACTTTCCCTTTTCAACACATTGAACCAGTCTACCCGTTCTCCTCTGACACTGAACATTAAGACATTTTCATCAATTACACTGATATCAGCTTGATTTTCAAGTTATCTTGTTCAAATCTAAATGCCTTATTGAACCCAACGCGTGCCATGTGAGTGGTCGATTTACTATTTGTTAAAAACATGTGAACATGTGTAATAAATGAAACGACCTGTAAGTGTGGAGATCTATAAATATTTTTTTCAGGAGGCTATGATTCAAGAGGTGACCCGTTGTGGATTTAGTCCTTGTTCCTCACCTAGCAACAGCAAAGGAGCCTTCTGAGACTTCTGCACATGGTTTTCCAAACATAGTCAATGGCACTTGCCTCAAGGCCTAAACAAAATGTTGAATTTTCTTGGAGTGGCTCTGGCTATATCCAACTCTGCAAAGGTCATCTGCAAAGGTTTCCAAATTAATCATGGCAGGATTAATACATACAGGCACAGGTCATGCTGTGTCCCTATGGAAATATTATTGAATTTCCACTTGTCCCAGGTTAGTTGACTTATTGAAAGCAGGGCAGTCAGTTCTCACATGGAAAGCAAGCCTTGAACATGACATATAAATGCACATAATGGATGATGTAGTGAAATGCAATATCCGCCATTCAGCACTGGCACAGTGAAGGACAAACTCAATTACAGTTACCACTATGATTCTCTGTGTTATATTTGAACTCTCCTTTAGCTGGAAAGCAAAAACGTCCTTCTGTGCTGGGATGGACACAATGGAAATTTTCAGGGTTTGCAAAGTTCGTAAGTTGGCTCCAGATACAACCAGCTCCAGCAACATTTTCTTCTCTAAAACTCACAATGTATCAAGCAGAAAGCCTCAAGGGGTGAAAGGCGGAGAGCAACGATGCAGAATGATGGCTAAATCCACCATAAACAACGAAATCGTTGAGCTCTGACTGAGATGTCATGGTGAGGAATGCTGAAAATCCTGTAGAGTCCAGTGAAACATTTGAACTTCTCTGCACAGGACTGACTGGAGTGATGTAAATGAACTCATTTAGTTCTCATTTGTGCTTAGTGTGCAACATTTCCAGTTACAGCTCTGTTAAGTACAGTTCATTGAAGTGTTTATTTTAGTAATTTAATCTCAAAATTAAGACTTGTGGATTCTTGCAGAGTAATCCAGTTCAACCATTTATTTCCATTCAGTTTGATGGCTGAAATTTACTATACACTATCTGCACCCTGTTTTTTATTTGGACATCTATTTATCAGTTTTCTATGCTTGCTGTGACTGTCTAAAGGTGTCATTGATTCAAAGACAGGGTATACCCTGGTTAACAGCTGTGCAATCTAATAAATAATAATGAGAAAAAAACTTAAAAGGTGATGGCTGAAGGTTTGACGATGACTTTCAAAGTCCCCAGAAATTCACCCCTTTCAACTACACTTCCTCCACTCACTTAATTTTCCATAATGCACTTGGATGTATTATGAATGATGTCTAATATGACATATTTTAGTTTTTATGAGTAACTGAATTTGGCCTTTCTTTTTGCAAACCATGAACATAAAAATTAACAGAAATAAATGCTGGAAATGTGTCCCTCTGTGTACAATAAATTTAAGTAATCTACCACTTTCACTGGTGTTTTCACACTTCATAATCTGGTCAACTTGGTTCGACTGAGGACCAAAATTGCAACATTTGTTACATTTTCAGCTGGTGCGGTTCGCTTTCAGACTGTGTCACTGTGCACTGTGTCAAATGACCCAGACTTATTGAAAAGTCTATTCACCTCTTTGCCTGTGGTGGCGCTGTACCAAGAGCTACTGAAGGAAACGACATGAAAACCTCTGGAGAAGATCAGCACAGCACCAGATTTTAGTGGTTGCAGCATTGCACCAATGAAAAAAATTGACATTAAATGAAACATTGTCAATCCACTGGGTGAAATTTAACTATTTATTTGTCCACAGCGGTCTACTTTTTATATTTTTTAATGTCCTCTGGAAAATTGATCATGGCCTGGATGGAGCCTGATCATTTGTAAAAAGAATTGAATTTTTTTGCAAGATATTGTCCTTTCATATCTGCTTACATCTCTATCATCTTTTTCAGAAACTTAGAGCAGTAGGTTACTTCTGTAAAAAGAAAAAATACCAAACAGGCCAGTTTGTTCAAATATATCTGCCTTTACTTTTATTCATGGACTGTACACTCTTTTATTTTCTCTATCACACTATATGACAATTATGACTATCAGTTGATATAAAAGGTTGCATAAATAATTTAAATGTGGACATAAAAAATAAATATGCAGTTCATTCTTTTAAAAAGAGTCCTTCTTTGGGTCTCTTCCTGCCATTCTTGCGTGGCACGCAGGTTTGATATGTACAATCATGCTGAACTTCTTTCCAGTTGCTATTTCAATGTATGTTTTGGGGGGAAATGCAGCAGACATTTGGATTTATGAAGGGATGGAAGAGGAAAAACACTGCAGAGATGAGAGCTAGTAGGAATATTGTTAATGTTCTGAAGAAGTTCAGATAAACTTTTTTTTTTTTTTTCTGTAGTACATCGACAAACCAAATCGTTGCTTAAGATTCTGATGGTCCTCGTTGGTTTCCTGCCTGGATTGTTTAAAGAGAGAAGTGGGGCTTTCTTGACTCCTCCTGGCTCCATCCCTGCTCAGCTTGGCCCGCTGCAACAGAATTCCAGTGTGGGTGTGATGGAGAGAGCTCTGCCCCTGGGTAACACTTTCTGATGCCTCCCACACAAGCCATGACCCTAGCAAACAGGAACTGGTGAGATCTAGAGAAAATTGCTTTGTGTGAGTCAATCTCAACACAGGAATTAGCTAATTATATGGTGTCACAGGAATGCCCACTGGTCCCCTTCACGGTGTCGAAGGTGGTAAACTTTCATTTCCTTTGTCTCTTCTGACTCTGTGTTGCTAAGTTTTGAGAAAAGAACTGGTGTGATTGACAGGTCTATCTAGAGGCAGCTTTCAGGGAACTTCTTAAAATCCTGCTGTCCCAAACTCTAAAAAAAACGGATTACAACCATTCTACCATTCTAGAGAGAAACTGCACCTTCCGGGCTTTGAACTGAGTTAGATTCTGAATCCATTGAATGTTTGTACATGTAGGAGTTGAAGGTTCAAGGATGTTTTTTTGTCATTTTTACAAGAACTTTGTTTGGTAAGAAGACCCGATTGGTCCCCTCCTGACCAGTCACTGCTGTTGCTGATCCAATTTATCATGCAAAGAATCAGACCAGAAATTAGCTTATAAATTCTCTCTCTTTGAGTTTTCTCTTGCATACCTTCATACGAAGGAGAAATGTTTGTGTTTGAGTAACATGTAATGCGCATTCAGTCTCAGTCTTCGACTGCTTTAGTATGCATTGTCCAGCAGTGGCGTGTTGTTGCTGCTCCGATCCTGCGACAAGCGGCTGTGCTTCCTGCTGGGTTGCCTCTTCGGCACCTCCTTGGCAACCGACTGGTTGTGGTGGGGCCTGAAGCGCTTGCACTTGCAGGAGGTGACCACGCGGATTTTGTAAGTCCGAGTGTTGCCGTTCGGACACTGAAGCTGGACTCTTCTTGTCCTGGAGTGTGCTGGGATGCAACGGTAATCTGCAGCGCTGTTTCTCCACCACTTCCCACGGACAATGGAGTTGGGCATGAGGTGGGCGGGGAGGCACTGGCCTGAGCAGACCAGCTCCCGGATGGGTTTGGCGCTGCGGCAGGAACCGTCAGTGATGTAGCGGGTGGAGCGTAGCTCCCTGCAGCTCATCTCAGAAGGACCTGGGTGTGAAGAGTGGCACAGTTTTAACACACGGAGTCGATCAAAACATGGAAAAGTACACACACACTCACCCCCAAAGCTGCTCAATTAAGTTCTAAAACTTGCAACAAGAGAATCACAAAACCGCAAAAACATATTGCCTTGCCAAGTTAGAACCAAGCCTGAGTAACTGGGTGTGCTAAACTTTTTGGCTTGTGCTCTATGCCGTGATTCATTAATCTAATTTAGTTTAATTCCTGCTAAATTGTAGCTTTTACTTATGAATCCAAAGTAAGGGCCATCCAGCAAACAGAGAGAAAAACCGACACTCTTCTTGCTCTTTCTTCCTTTAGAGGAGATAGAAGAGATGGAATGCTGGAACAGAAACACAAGTTAATTTAGAAAAAGTAAACGTGGAGAGAAGGCCGCTTCTTTTCCTGTTAATTGTCCTATTTTGAGGGTGTCTCGGTCCGAGGATCAGACAAATTCTTCCTCAAATGAAAGTTACATATTGGAATTCAGACATCTTGACAGAGAAACCCCCTTGTGTAAATTTAACAACGACAAAAAAAAAACTTCCCTTGTCACCAGGGAGCAGTAGAGCTGAATCAGTGATCCTTAATTATATTACAGTAAAATATATCTTGGGTTGATTAACAAATAAAATGACTCATGAAACATATTATTTACAATCCCAAGTTTAATGTCCAGGTATTTCTTAATTGAAATGTATTTTGATTGATGGAAAAAAACTATTTTAATCCAAGAAAATATACAGAGTCATTCTGATAAAATGAATGAATGGGGGGCACATTTTTGATAGATTATAAGGCTCATTATGATAACTGACTACTGTTATTTTCACCTAGATGAACATAAGTTTATTGCTTCTTATCAACTTACAAAGAAAATGATCTAAAACAAGTAGAAATTCAAGTAGAAAGAGCAACTTGTACGTTTAGGTGGATATTTCAGCCAATAAGATCAGATCAGATTTTGAGCAGTGACTCATGGTCTGATCATTAGCTGACAACAGTGCCTGACAAAGAAACCCAGCTGGCAGCAATAAACTGATAGCAAATCCAGACCAGAGGCCCATTAAACAGCTCAATCGAACCAAATGCAGGTCTGGGGCGGAGGAAAAAAAAAAAAAAAAAAACTGGCATTCAGTTTTTTCACCCTCAGGAAACATATATGGCTCTGGAGGAGTAAACAGCTGTCTGGTTGTTTTAATGCAACATTATAAAAGCACTCTTGAGTTTTCAATAAACTGGACATCAGCCAGGTTGATCTCAGACAACATAGTCGGCCTGTAATCCTACATTTAAGCAACAGCTTTTATAACAACCACATGCACAAGTTACTGACCCGTATTTCTTTACAAGCCGAAGAACAGTCGATTCAGAAATGATACACCGAGAGAAGGATCTGTTTTCCTCTGTGGCTTTCTTTGGAAGAAAAAGACCCAACAAAGGTTTTATGATTTTTTTTTTTTTCTCACTCTGAAAATCTGATCTGGTGATATTCTGCGTGTTCTGCTGTTCGTATACGATGTCTGCAGCACGTAAGCTGAGGCATTTTGCATTAAGTACTCCTGAAAACAGGACATTAATCAAATCTGAGCTCTGTCCCGGCCAAGTCTTTCTCGTTCTTTAATTGTCCTCTTTCGTGAGCAGGGATGGGCTGGCCACTGATTTCCAGGCACACCAGAGTTTTCACAAGTTGCAGCAAGATAGTCTTCATCATTACATTCCTACAGTTTAGAGTCCTTTTACTGAGATGCCAAAGGAAGTTGGGGAGTGACTGCAATTTTGTCCTGCTGCCACCCCTCCCCACCTGTTGCAGCCCACTGATGTGGCTGGCAGAAGGGCCTCTACGATCACTACAATTAAGGTTAGACAGTTTGACACTGATACAGATGGAACGTCTCAAAAATATCAATTTGTTTTCCTACCGCACTGTCTATCATTAAAAAAAATAGCAATACATTGTTTGATTTTCTTAACTTCTTGTCATATTTAAAACATTTGACCTTCCGTATTCATTTCAATATAAAACAAAAAGATACACGCATCCCTTGACGTAATTTGCATTTGTGAAGAGAATGTATAATGTGTGAATGTATGTTGATATATTTATTCTAGGCAGAGGTTTCAGAAATGCTTGTATCAAAAATTATACATTTTGGTTTTACAGCATTTAAACCATGGCTTGCAAGCCATGGTTTCAGCACATCAATAAAGAAGGAATGGGCAAATGCCTATTATTTATAGAGAAAATAAAAAATATATATATATCTCTAGTGATAATTTACAAACCTCAGAAACTGATGATTTGGGATGGTGTGGCTTCATGCTGTTTAAACTTTTATTTCTGTTGGTTTCATGATAGAAATAAACAATATCATGAATTCTGATGTACTGATCGATAACAGACTTGTTCTATTTTCCGAGCGGTATTCATGTTTGTGAGTTTTCAGGGACTGATCCAAAGTTGAAATTTACTAAAAGGTTATTTCCACTAAATTTAGCAGATTTTTTTTTTAACAAACTTTTGCTTGTTTGTTTGTGTATAAAAATCTGCCCAAATGACAGAATTGTTATGGCCATAGCAGCATATTAGATTACCAGAATATTACCAATAAAAGAATCATTGCTTCTCAGTTTAAATATAACAAATTAAATATTGTTAAATGTATTACTATATATATATATATATATATATATATATATATATATATATATATATATATATATGTATTCTTTAGAATTCCTTCTCAGAATTGTAAAGTGAAACTCTCATATTAACCTACGCATACTAAAATGTCAAGGAAATACACAACTGAGTGAGTTTTAGAGAGGATTGGAAGAAAACCAGGCATCGGACAAAATCTCTGCCGTGCCCCCAAAAGGACCAGAGAACGCCATCCCAGGACTTAAATCAGGAGATGGATAATAAAAGTGGTCCGGAACATTTGTGAGAGTGCTTTTTCCTTTGGGAAGCCCTTGATATTTGCAGTACATTTGCTAATAAAAACAAACCTCCTTTATTTTGGAGAAAATTAAAATGTCTCAAGTACTTCAATTTGGTCATCTTTGGTGCTGTTTTTCATCCTCAAAGGGAGGAATCACTCACACAAATTGACCTTAAATCCTCGTTCTTCTAATCTAATCAGTTGCCTCCTCTGAGCTCCAGCTTGAGAGGCAGTGATTAGGCAACAACTCCTGAACCACCCAGTTTGAATCAACGATCCCTCTATCACAACATACAGCGTCTCCTAACCACAGGTGGGAATCATTCCCAAAAGCAGCGTTGCGTTTAAAAAGCAATTTCTTAACCCCACTCTCCACAAAAGGCATCCCCCACTGCAGAACAAATTTTGGTGTTTTTTATATTTGGGGAACATGTTGTTGCAATCAAACGGTCATGGAGCAAGCAGAGCTTGACTAATAGTATAAAGAGAAAGGGAAACAACCTGGAAGACAACGTGAAAAAAAGCAGTGATGTCTTTGTGAACGCTCAACTTCAGACTGCGTGAAGGGAAGTAACCACAAGAATGTGAGTGTGAGCCACTCTCATCACACTCATCCTTGGGTTTTACACTCTCACACTCAACACATGCACACCCACGCACACACGCACACACACTGCAAAGTTGTTGCTAATCAGTAAGCTGGTGAGAAAATGTGACACAATTTGAAGTTGGGATCAAACAGCAGATCCCATTCAACTTGGACAGCCCTCATTTTTCTACGTACAGGAATGTCAGTGCAATTAATGCATTTAAGTTGTTTGTATTAGGAAGCACAAAAGCTACAAAATATGGACAAAATCAATGCTTTCTCAACTGTGGCAAGACCAAGTGGTGAGAAGGCAGGGGTTAATGTTCACTATGCATTTGCTGCCAAGCCCCCAACCTAAAGACCTATATGCACAATATCATTTATGACAATTCTAGAAATAAGAGATCACGTTTAAAGTAGTTGCATTATTCCCTTACAACGCATTCCCCCTCAAAAATTTCCGGATAACATGCTTCTGAGGTGAAGTTGAAATGTTTGAATTTTAATTGGAAATCTCCTTTTGCAATTTCCAACACATCTTTTTTTTTTTTTTTAATATAGGGTGTGTGGGGGTGGGTGTGTGGGTGTGTGTGTGTGTGTGTGTGTGTGTGTGTGAATACTTAAAAAAATACTTACTGTAAGAAACCGTGTTTGAAGTGGAAGTTCTCCCTCCGTTTTTTGCCCTGTTATTAATGGTGTTGTTATTGTTGTTGTTATTGTTGTTATTGTTGTTGTCTGAGGTCTGCAGGATCGCCTGGTGGGGTGGCCGACTGTTTTCCCTGCGGTTCGGTAAAATCTCCGTGGCATCGTTCTTTATGTCCTTCCAGCCCTTGGTGGCCGCGCAGCATCCCTGCAGCCGCAGCAGCAGGAGCGCCGAGCTGGAGACGATGAGGGCCACAGATACCTGCATTGCTGCTCGGGCAGAAATAAATCAAACCAGACCGGCAAGCTTCCCTAGAAATAAAAAAAATCAAAACTACTCATACACACACACACACACTTGGTCACGCAGCACCACACATACACACGCCAAAAGAGATGCGCACTGGCCCAGATTAGTCACTTCCAGTCTCCAGTGTGAGATGGGCACGCGTTTTTTGGAGCTTTTCTTGTCCGGGGCTGACAATTAAAGCTCACTCGGTGTGGGAGGGGTTGAACCTGGGCGATTCATTCAGGAGGGAGGAGGATACGAGGGGTGGAGGGAGGAGGTATGGGTGAGTAAACAGAGGAACAGAGGAGAGGGAAATAGAGGTGAGGAAGACGGGAAAAGTTTGAGGTCAGACAAGATGAGAGAGTTCAAAGGAGGGGAGGGGAGAGGGGGACAAAAAAAAAAAAACGAGCAGAGACGAGAAAAGAAGGAGACGGGCGAGTATCTGTAGAGTGAAATATCTCTCCGTCGTTGTTGGCGTTAACAGCAGCAATGCATCTTAACGCTTCCTATTGCATTACGTGTCTCAGAAAGTATTTTCTAAAGGTGGTTTATTTTGGACATCATCTGAACACGAGTCCTCCCAAAACTGCAGCATTGGGCTCACCCCCCCCCCCCCCCCCACATATATATATATATATAGATAGATAGATAGATAGATAGATAGATAGATAGATAGATAGATAGATAGATAGATAGATAGATAGATAGATAGATAGATAGATAGATAGATAGATAGATAGATAGATAGATAGATAGATAAAATCTAATTACACAAATGAATCCTTCATCTCCTGGGGTAATAAGTCCACCTCACCACAGCTCTTAAATACATTCCGTCTAATGAGATGCTCAACTCCAAAAACTCTCATCAGGACGTTGTTGTTTTAACTTGGTCATCATCAACTCCTAGAACATTAACACGGCCTGTTTACAAGGCATGAACTCGCTTTATTTAATACTATGGATTTCTGCGTGGAATGTGGACTGATGGTTCCTGACATTACCTTACAGTCCCACTGAATTGATGAGCACTGACTAATAGAGACTCACTTTGTAACACTGCCCTCTTGAGGGAGAATCCAGCATGCTAAGGCCCTGAAGGTTCAATAGAATCTCTTTTTTGTGCAATACCAAAAGGACCATAAAGTAAAAAAAACAAAACAAACAAACAAACAATAATTAGATAATTACATGTATCTCACAAGTTGAGTGGAATTGGAGAGAAACACAGTCGATAAGAAAAAAGTATGACTAATGTGCCCCCAATTATTCACGTCAATAAATGATTAAATAAATAGAAAAACATGAATTATTCTCTTAATATTGTTGCAATGTGTCAGTTAACTTTATTTGTATAGTACTTTCCAGCAAGAAGGAAGTTAAAAGTGCTCACAATAAAGTAACCAATTATGAAATAAGTGATAAACATAACATCTTATCGAACACCATCTTCAAAATCTTCAAGAATAATCATTATCAAATATACATACGATATAATATTCATTGTTCTAGTTATCAGTAATCAAAGGCAACTCTTCTTAGGTGGGTTTTTAGTCTTTAGTTCATCTGTTTCAGCCATTTTGCAGGGTCAGGCAGACCTGTGAAGACACTGTTACAGTAATCAGTGTGACTAAAGATAAACACATGGATGGTTTTTTTATAGATGTTGTTGGAAGATTAGTCCTTTAATCCTAGAATGTTTTTTTATGCGACAGGTCGACTTTGCAATTGTGTTTAATAAATCTGTTTCCCCTCAAACTCCCTGCTAAGTAATCTCCTCCAGCTGTCCTGCATCCTGCTGATTAGATTCACCAGGTTTCAATCGCACTCTTCACTCCTTCGTACTTGTGAACTCCCCCGGTTTTCATTGACCCTTCAGTGGCTTCTTTTGTTGCACACACCCCAGTTCTATGTCCCACTTACCTTGCTTCATGTTCAGCTGTAAACTTTTTATCATTTTAAATTCTTTAAACGGCCCATGTTGCTCATGATGTCATGTCCGCGGTTTGGTCCTCCTCAAACATCAATCCTGAAAATTAAAGATTGGCTCTTCAAACCACCATGCTTGATTCAATCTCATGTTGTCCAGCACTCACATGACACCATAATTTAATTCCTGACACCAGAAAAAGCACAGAGTGTAGAAGTGGGTGCTTCTGACTGGAATGCAAAATGTAGCTTGTAGATCAGGAGTCTGCAATTG
The DNA here is from genome assembly GCA_010277075.1 of Poeciliopsis retropinna. Taxonomy (NCBI): domain Eukaryota; kingdom Metazoa; phylum Chordata; class Actinopteri; order Cyprinodontiformes; family Poeciliidae; genus Poeciliopsis; species Poeciliopsis retropinna. The sequence continues at coordinate 6,393,427 of VMRM01000023.1, read as the reverse complement.
ATGTCCTGGAGTGCCACTCTCCTGCAACTTTTGAATGCATCTGTTCTCCATCACACGTGAATCAAATGACGTGTTGATGACTTCAACACTTCAACACGCCGTACTTTCCAACATGCCAACAAGGAAATGCAATGTTTTTTGGGTTTTTTTGTTTTGTTTTGTTTTGGGGGGTTTTTTGCGAGGTGTGATGAAATGTGGGTGCATCCAAAAGTTGCAGGACAGTCTCACTTGAGGAGTGGAGTTTCTGATCCCAGTCCACTGATGTGGATCAACATTGCTTTGGATTTACTTGCACTTGGACATCTCATGTTTACCCAGTCCCACGGCATATTTCTTTCCTGCACAGTTGAGTTTGAGTGTGTTTATTTTTTCTGTAATCAATTGGATCAACGTGGTGAAGTCCCACCATTATAGAAAGAGGTTTCAATAGTTACAGAAAGGTTACAATTGCTGTTACAAGCAATGTTACAAGCAAGTTACTGGCTTATCAGCAACTTGCTATGATGGTGCTGATGAGCCAGAGACATCATAGTCAAGATATGGTGAAATCAGCTTTGAGCAAGATGTAAATCATGATTTGTGAAAAGTCCTGATTTAATCGTGTACACAGCTGTGCATACATTATATTTAGCTCATTTTATTACAGTATCATTCTTACATAGAGCTTTCCTATTTGAAGATCCAGTGCAAACAGGACCTTTCATCATGCGCAAAAGTCTCACATGAGACACTCCTCCGGACTGTCAGGTCCAATTACCTTCCCTGAAGTACTGTAAAAATGATCCATGTGGTTACATTTACCATTTCCAATTCAACTGCTGGTTTCAAAAGCTGTTTCTCAAAGGAATTTATCTTGATATAGTCCAACAAATATGCAAATCAAAGCTACTTTAACTCACAAGTTCAGGTTAAAACTGATGGAAATGAATCAATAGGACTTGCTTTTGTTACACATTAAACCACACTTTAAATGAGTTGGCACAAAAAATAAAATATATCTTTTTACCATAGATGTATCGTTTTAAAAATAATCTCCATAGGAAGAAACTGAACATTTAAAATATAATAGTTGTCATTGCTAATAAGTTGATAACATGTTATTTGCCAACATGTAAGCCGTTCATTTATACTGTCAGTGAGATATGAATTTTATCCACTTTGATCTTTTGGGGAAACATATTGTGTCTTTTGCTTGCACTTCTTGTTTTACCATATATTCACAAAAAAAAGCATAACAGATTAAATCTGAAAATGATTTTCACCTTTTTCCTTGTTGCTAAAAAAAAAGTGAAATTGTACATATTTATTACTAGTCCTCAAATAATTGTCTATGTTAAACGGTCTGTTGTAACATGTATGAAATCTGACATGGAGCATGATTTGCATCGTGTGATCCGAGAGGAATTAAAATAAGAGGAGCAGACAGCTCTGTTCTCCCACTGTGTGCAATCCTCCGGCTCTAAAGTTGTGCCAGGATGTTTTTTTAGAGAAAAATGGATGGGCCCAGTGTCTACTCTAAGCCAGCTCTGATTACAGCCTCCTCACCGAAATCACGACGGATGTCAATCACAGTCTCAATTTAGGCCTCTCTGGGTTTCTTTCTGGAGCCATTGGGCTCCAGTGCAGTGTTTTTAATCATGATAACAGAGTGCAAAGAAACCCAAATAACAATCAGATGCTCACCAATTTGAAAAAAAAAGAAAAAAGAAAAAACTGGCACTGCAGAGGACAAAAATGTGCAAATGTTGGGGGGAGATGAGGAAAAATATAAACAATTCAAGCTCTCTATGAAGGGAGTGTGCTCATGTGATCCATCATAGGTTTATTAGCTAGTGAAGCACAGGTTGATTTGCTCAAAAACATGACACTAAATAAAAAGAAATTATAACCATGGTTGAAACTCCGTCTTGAACCTCTAGTATGAGTTTAGAAAATATTCACAACATGTGCAGCATGATCATGAACAAGCTTTCTGGCATCTCGTAATCCTTAGGAATATTTTACTGTAGAACCATATGGATGTGGCGATTTCTTTTTCTTTTCAAAGTAGAAGTTATACTTTGTTCACAAATCGTGACCAATTCTGAACTGCATTATGATGTCATATTTACTAGGTACTTTTTAATGAGTTTTAATTAAAAGCAACAAAAAAAAGGATTCCAAACATCATGGGGTTGGTTTTCACCGTGCGTCATCCATAAGGGCTAAGCCTTAAAAAGCTTCAAAATTATCAGACCAAACTTTAGTTTCATTTAAGAAGAAATTATTTATTATTTTCTATCAAATGCACCCAAAAAAAACAAAAAACAAAAAAAATCAGATTCACTTTGGTTTTATTGTGAATGTTTACTGTCGTGTAGACAATTCCTAAATGTTTTCCACTTAACAAGTCATCTTTTACTGCAGGATCTAAAACAAAACAAATTGGGTCTATTCTGCCCACATATCATATTCCGTACACATAGTGCAAATCACAACACTAGTTGTGGCAGGAGCATAATCTTACTGCAGATAGTGTTACAAGCCGAACGATTCTTTGAAAAATTTCAATCTCATGCAAGCAGGTATTTATCCCTGTCTAAATGTTTGTGGATCATATTTATGTTTTAAGATACTGCACATCTGGATACATTTTAGCTACACAAACCATCAAATGCTCATATTTAATATTATGAGACAAGATGCATTTTGCACTTGAAAGTTCGGCAGTTCATGGAAACAGCTGGAAAAAGAACATTCAGTAAGTAAATAGGACTTTCTTCAGTTTTTTGGAAGAGTTGCTGCAAGTGCACCAGGTGATTTTCAAACAAAGCAGAGTAAAATATTTTACTCTTCAGGTCAATGTTCAACTTCTGCTTCTTCAAGAATGCAAGAAAATGTTTTGAGTCTTTCATTTTGAACCCAAATGCTGGAACTGAAACAATTCAGTTCAGTTTCCCTCTTAATCTTATTGCATGACTTTTAAACATTTTCAGTGAAATGTTATCCATGACCACCTTCGCTGCTGGTGGTGGCCAGTGGGCCCAGTGGCGCCAGTGGATGGGAGCCTCTCTTCTGATTTCAGACAGACTGCCCCAGGGATGCTGTGGCTTCTATCCATTAGCTTTCCATCATTAGCACTGAGAGTGTGTGTGAATGACTAAAATGTAGTATGCAGCGCTTTGGGACTTCTGCATCTGTTATGTTCATTCAAACAATATTTTATGAACATTTACAGCATTACAGCCCACCACTATCGTGAGTTTGAATTATTATTTACATAGAAGTTTGTGATTATTTACATGAGACACAGATGTAGGAGCCGATGTACTGTTATCCTGACCAACATTACCAGAAATCATTATATTATTTTTTTTAATTAATTTATTTTTTTTACACCACCTGCCTTTTACTTTGGTTATATACTCTGACTGATACATTGCATGTTTCATTCTCAATTAGTGTGGGTGGCACACTTCCTCTAACCTCCATTTCCTGTGTACATAATCATAGATCTCAACGTAAATAACAATCTAAAGTGATCCTGACAGAAGTGTAAAGATTCATGAACTAGCATTTCCATAAAGAAATATATTCCCTTGTCAGGGTTTGTTTATTTCAGCTGAGAAGAGATGGTTAACCTTTCTTTTCGTTCATTTAAAGATATTCCGGCCTTCATTTCATCCAGATTTGTTGTTGGGATAAAAATTATCACAGTGAACTATAAGGCTATATGTAAATAATTATTTGCTTAAATTTTGATATTGTGAAATAGTTCCCAACCAGCGTAGGCTTTACATGTCTTTGTACATCTCCCTTTAGACCATAACAGATTCCTCTCGCTCTTTTCAAACATGATTCCAACATATCTGTGTAGTATCACATAATGAGAAAAATCTATCACTCTTCAGCAAATAACAATGCAAGCAGCCTGCTTTGTTTTTGTGAACCACATAATTCCTGAGAAATGAGGAGACGAGTGAAATGTGCAGATTGCTGCCAGTGTTTTGTGTTTTCCTCATGTTAACCCCTAACTGTTGGCCTGATCTGTTTGTCTGCCGGCAGGAGGTCACATGGAGGTGACCGGCTGCCCTGGACAAGCTCCAGTAGTGAAATGATAAGTACTTGACCTCAAATTGGAATTCCTCCTCTCCGATAATGTTTCATGTGGGTTTCACACAGGAAAACAGGAGGTGTCACACTCCCTGCTTTGTATATTTTTGTAGGATTATTTCCTGCTTGTGTTTGGACTTTTTAAGGAACCATAAAAATAGAAAGTACACACTATGGATTGGCCATGCCTCCAAGAAAAAGGCAACTGTGGTGACGAGTCTGGATGGACCTCAAAAAACCACACAAACCATTCCCCAACTACTGTGAGCCTCTCAATGCACTGAGCCACCAGCTCGCTTCTCCTCCTGTAGTCCACAGGTGATATTCTTAGCAACAAGACAAATTGTACCACAAAGTATTCAGCCACACAGTTTAGAAAATCTTTTTTTTATACACTCGAACCTCCAAAACCTTGGCTGGTTTTGTCTGGTTATTGGCATAGTAGGATCTTCATATCTCTTTGGATTAAGCTCAAGATTTCTTAAAACAAACAAAACCCTTTTTAATCAATTGGCATGTCCATTTTGGGTGAAAATAATATAGATAGATTGAACATAGCAGATGACAAATCTAATGATGTATCAGTGATATTATCATTTTTTGTGATTTAATTCAATAGTTATGGTTAATAGTTCATGACTTTGAATCTTTTCAATGTAATTTATTGGAATTTTTGTGATAGAGCAATAAAAAAGCAAACATAATTCTGAAGTGACACATTGTTTACAGTTGAAACTCTAAAACATTCATTCAGCCCCACTTACTCTGATGCACCTAAATAAAGTCTTTTGCAGCCAACTGCCTTCAGAAGAAACTTAATGTTAACTTAGTTAACTTTGTGTTAACTATGGTAAGTTATTCAGTTGAGTAAGTGTTAACTTAGTTTAAGTTAACACTGTCAATAGCTTAGCTAACATCAACAACAATGTTAACTTAATTGTTAACTAAGTTAGTTAAAAAGGTCTGGATTTTGCTCTGTGAAGGCTTTAGAGATCTGTTAGAGAGCATTACTGCACAAACAGCTTCACATCGGCCAAGGAACACAGCAAAAAGGTCAGAAGTAAAAGGTGGGGAACTTTTACAGAAGACTTTTCAGTCCATTATTTGACGTTTGAAAGAGTATAGCAAAATTGCAACACTACCAAGACCTCAAACTGAACTGACAGACTGGGCAAGGAGAGCACTAATCAGAGAAGCAGCCAAAGAGTTCATGGTAACAGGAGGAGTTTTAGAATCCACAGCATAGGAGGGAGAAGTTATTGATGGTGCAAAACAAGACATACACTCTCAAGATCTGACTTGTATAACAGGGTGACCAGGAACAAGCTACTATTAAAAAAAAGCCATAAGAATTCACATTTAAAGTTTGCCTCAGAGGGGGTCACAGCAAACCTGTGGAAGAAAGTACTCTTGTCACACAAAAATACATGCAACACTTATTAGATTTGAATGGATAAAAATGTTCTGTCTCATTTTTCTTCTGCTTATGCAAATTTCTGCAAATACAATACCTGAAAACAATTGTAAGGCACTGCTCCCACTGAAAAGGTCTGTGCATGATCCGTTATATTTTGCATTAGAGGACAAGATAGAGGACTTTGTATTGAGAAGAATCAACAAGAAACTTGTATGGTGTTCTCTATTGCTACAGGAACAACTGTAGCAATAGAGATGGAGGAAACAAACCTTTAGTGGTTGCTACTCTCTCTGAGACTTCTCTGGCCATGCTCCACGATGTATAAACATGAGAGCAGTATCAACATTTATATCTGAATTTCAGCACCAAAGTAAACACCTGAATTTGCCTAAACAGCTCTACAAATTACATGCCCTGCATCAGATTTAAGCTTTGAAGTACAATTTATTCTAAGTGAGTCATCAGTTACGTATGCTGTAAAGTGTGGTGAAGACTTTTTTTCTTTTCAGTGTTGTTCTTTCAGATGCCAAGCAATGACCGACATTGGTCTCTGACAAAAAAAGAAAAAAAAAAAAAACAGCATTCTGTAATATATGTAGATGGTGAATCAGAAATATGGTACCACTTAAGGGCAAGGGCAGCCAAAATCCCCCAGAATACTTCGCAAGGTGCACTAATTAAGCCTGAAAATACAATCAAACTCAGCTGTAAGCCTGACAGTAAGTTACACCCGCACAGAGAGACATTGGGTATTAAAGCTTGCCCAAAAACGTATTCTTTTTGGATTTTTAACAAGATTTGCAGAACAAGATAACAAGCACATGAGAGCAATCCATAAATCTTGTATTATGCCTAGTAAATTCTAATCATAAGCAGTAGTTTCAGAGCCCGTCATGGAAAGGTGCTGCTGCTTGCCATCAGTTCTGAGCCCACCCACCGTGCAGCTTCCTGACGGAATCCAGCCTTTGTTTAATGCAGAAATGTTGCTTTCCTGAGCAAATTATGACAGCACATTCGTGACTGAAACCGGTATGTAATTTGGAGATAAAATCATGTCTGAAACTTTGTTTGTTGGCCTCACTTCTTTGACAAATCTCTGAGTAAACAGGGCGGATCTCTTCCATGCAGGTCACCCTTTGCCAGTACTGGTTGATGTAAGAATGCTGAGTCATGTTTTAAAAGATGCCTTGGTGATTTCTCATGAACAGGACATCACAAACGTCCTCTAAAACCTTTCAAAGCTGTAGTGTAGACTTTGCAAATTGACTGAGAGACACCCGCAGTGATTCAAATGAACTTATTAAAAACTTAAACAATGCCTTCAAGAAACAAAGCACCAGCATTCCTTAAGTGCCCAGCAGAATAAAAAAAAAAGAAAAATGGACTGTATTAAGAAAGCGAAGGCAGTTAACTTTTAGCAGGTGATACTAATTGAGTGGTGCAGCCCATCTGGAGCTGGTTTAAAAGTATCACTCAAATGCAATTCCTGTAACAACTAAGAAGGCTCTGTCTAAGAATGCAGGCACATAGTGTACCCCAAGTGATGTGTTTTTATTTCCTTTAATGAGTGGAAATTTTATGGAATTAGTTCTGGGAAATTTATTAATTGTCCACTTATTAAAAAAGATTAGTGTGACCAGTGCCAATATCAAAAATAAAACAACATTAATTAGACTTGCAAACGATCTCTTAACTGCCTCTGATAATGATCTTTATAGGGAAACATATTTGGATGAAACATAACCTGATTTAATTAATATTGATAGACTCCAGTGTGCATATTTACACACTACCTCTGTTCGCAATAGAGTTATGAATGGTGTTCCACAGGGATCTGAGCTAAGAACTTTGTAATAGGCTCTTTAACATGGCCAATGTCGCATTGGATCATTATATAAAACCATTACTGGAATTACTCCATTATATCATAATTATCTCTGCAGCCACTTTATTCATTGTGACTAGCTAAACATGTTCTTTTTTAAAGACATGTTTATACTTCCAGTGCCATTTGAATACCAGGTAAGTAAAAATGCATACACGAAAATAAGAAGATGTAAAGAAAATCTAATAAAATAAAAATACATTGGAAAAGAGCTGTCAAAATATGTTTGTTCCAAATTAGAGAAGCATATAAACTAAACTCTATTGTCTAATTCTGGTGACAACACTGAATAAGCAAAAATTTGCTGACCTTCCTGGTGTTGATCAGGAAGCATTGTAAAAGCTGTCTGGTTGGTTCTTGTTCTGTTTTTGTGGAGAATGGTTAATAAACAATTACAATAATTAAACTGAATTCAGAAGAATAAAACAGTTTTTAAGAGTTGTTATAAAACTCCATAATCTGAGCTACAGTGAACATAGAAATGTTGAAGAAAAAAAAAGAAAAAGTGGCCAGACAGTTGAGCCTTGTGGAGCCTCACATTTGATTTTGGTTTATTTGAATGAATTTTAAGTCCTTCAAACAAGATGTTAAGACATCTTGTTTGCCATTGAAAAATGGCAAAATTTTACCAGAGCAATATCTGTGTCTAAAATCTAAAAAATAGTTTTTAAACAATTGTGTGTCATTGCTTGAAAGATGTTATGAACTTAAAACAGAATAGAATTCATAATTTGCAGCTAGAGGGAGTAACAAGTTGAGTAAAAATTCTGCTTCATTAACTTTTGACAGGTACAAAGTGTCTTACAAGCACAAAGAACAGTTCCACATAAGGATGTTTGTGTTTATGGATATTCCTTTAGTTCCATAGCAACCAAGGGCTTCATTAGTGCAAAAGTTCTCTCATCGATTTATAAATTAAGTCTTGAAGTACAAGAGGAAAAGAAACTCATTGATTGCTGTCTGCGGTTTCGACAAGCTTTCTCAAACACAGCTTTACAGTTTCCTTTCTTTGGCTTAACGTGAAAGCTTTATCCTCATATCAGGGTGTGGGTATGATGTGTAAACACTCGACCCGCAGGAACAACGTTCGGCACAGCGAGTGCAGCGGAGATGAAACGAGTGAGGGAAAGCACCATGGGCACGTTTGGAAGAGGATCTGAAGATCTCCGAGCTACAAAGCCCATTCTCTTATTTGCCAATTTTCCCCAAATCTTGATGCTTTCTAATAATTAGTGCTGTGCCACAGATGTGACTTATTTCTCCATACTCTGAGTGTGTACACAGGATATGAAGATTTAAAGAAAGCATCATATGCTTTCTATTTGATAAAGCCATTAAAATGAGGATAAAGATTAAAGCTGAGTGGCTTGGTTGGGGGAAAAGCGAACTAAAAGACCTAAAGCACTTTGACAAATCTAAACACATTGGGAGAGAAGAAAAGGAAAAAATGTGACTGTGGATCAATTCCATGGACTTTGAAGGAAACGGGATAAATGAGTCAACAAGCAATAAAAATGTTCAAAGAATTTCAGGGCTAAAAATGTCTGTAAAATAATGGATATCCTGTTTCTCAAGAGTGATTCATTTTCCCCATAAACAGGAATGAAACATAAGCTTTCACCTCTGTTATTCAAACCTGATGAGAGAAATCATGAGATCAGGTATAAAAATAAAAAAAATAGATAAAAAAAAAAAGTACAGATGTTAAAATTGTATTTAAAGTTTGACATTTTAATTCACCTTTATTTGAAAAGTGGAAATTAAATCCATCCACCATGGAAATAAGTTAAAATGACACCAGAGGAAATAACCAAATGCAGGAACCTGTCTGCTTTGACTCCGGCGTCAGCTGTAAACATTTCCACTTGCTGCAAACCGCAGAATTAAGTGGCACTTCATCACATTGAGACCTGAGATGTTATTGATGAGATTTTAGAAACAAGCATCCTGGGTTCCTTCAAATAAGCAGCTGAAGGGAACCTATAATTCCTCCTTTTTCACTTGAGCTGCTTCCTGTCTTTTATTGCTCCCTGGAGAAACTTGGACATGGCATTTTTTTCTCAATCTCAATTTTTTCCTACATGTCCCTGCATTAGTTGTTGCATGTATTTTCTTGGAATTTTAAGAGATAGACAAACTCACCTTTCACACTGTGAAGTGAAAGAAAAAGCATATGTAGTTTTCTGTATATTTTTGAAGAAAAATGTGACATCCATTTGTATTCAGCAGGGTTAACTAATAAAATCTACATCCCAAAAGACTTGACACTGGAACTGAGAGTTCACATTGCAGCGGGACAGCAAAATTTAGTATTCATCTAGAGCTATGGCTGAATGGTTTAGATCGAAGCAAATTCATGCATTCGAATAATCCAGAAAGAAAAAAACATCATGGACCAAGAATTTGTGGCAAGTCCTTAAAGTTGATGTTTCACTGATGGCTGTCCATCCATTCTGACTGAGCTTGAGCTATTCTGTTAAGAGAAATTGGCAAAAATGTCAGTGTCAAGATGTGCAAAGCTCTTGACACTGAAAATGTTGGAGCTATAATTGCAGCAAAGTTACACAAAGTACTCACTCAAGGCTGAAGTGAAATGCTTCATCAAATGTTATTAAAATATGCGTTTTGTGAAGTTGTAATGTGACAAATGCAAAAAAAAAAAAAAAAAAAATTAAAATGGTATGAAGACTTTTCCAAGGTACTTTAAGGAAGGAGGCTTGCTGTTTCACTGGGAGGCCCCTGGGGTACCACACAGCTGGTGTGCAGTAATTGCAGTGCAAAAGAGCGTGGAGAGATGGAGAGAGGCAAAGTAGGTGGAGATAAAGTAACTCAGGCTGGTTTGAGCATTTTCAGCAACTCTGATGGATGTCATGCTGCGTTAGTGGTCCATCCCAGGTGTGCAGGTCAAGTCTTGTGAAACATAAAATAGCATTTGCATCAACACTTGGAGAACTAGACTTGGAAGGTTTCCTCAACCTCTTTGTGTAATCTCGTTCCTGCTCTTTATGTCATTTCCCTTCAGACCTCTCCCAGCTCCACTCGTTCTCCGTCATTAACCTCTGCTGTCAGAGAAGTTGAACAGAGGGATTTAGCTCCACCTAGTGGTCAAAGTTGTAAACGATCAGAGCTTGGGGAAATTTCAGGATCTTTCCGTTTTATTTCTCAATGTTTTTTTTTTATAGTTTTAGTTATGGTGAGCTGTGGTACAAGTATACCGGTAATTCATTACTTTTTTTTTTCTTTGCTTTTTTGTCTTTAGTCAGGTAATTTTATTATTACTAAATCCTGGATCTATTTGTTTCATTATTTTAGACTCAATCTAGATTTGATGCAAAATAAAGTATTTTGTTTTGTTTCTAATAGCATATTGTGTAAAATTTAAAAAAACTAAAAGTCTGCAGATGGATAGCTTGAAACAATATTGTGTGCAACTGCAAGTGATCTGAACTTGTAGGGCCCTTTTATAAAACTCGGCGTTGTTTCTTTTTTTGCCAGATAATCCTAAAAAAAACAAAAACAAAAAGTGACACTGTTGTGATGACACAGGTCCAACTTTGATATCTGATCAGTGTAAAAGTATTCAGTTGTAGCCTTTTATTTAAATCCATGGTTTATAAGAATGAGAAACGTTCTTTCATTTTCAGACTGCAGAAAGTGATGGTTATGTCAAAGAAAAACAACAAACTTACGGAAAGATTTTGAAATGAATCAATAAAAACAAAGAGAGGCTCACCATTACTCTAGCCTGACTTTAATCAAACATGACTTTAAACACAGCTGCTTTGAGTGTTTTGTTGCATTCCAAATTTGCTATTATTTTGGTTTACTTCCTGGGGTGATGTGAAAGCCACCTGTTTGGATTTATTTGCCTCGTTGGATTTGCTTGGATGATAGACCAGTTTCCTACACATTTTCTGTTTCAAAATTACAGATTTTCCAGACGTTTTTTTCATATTTGTTTCAAATGGTTGAGGTCGGACTATTTTGTTACGATGACAGATGGTTTAATAGTTTGTCAGGTTTAGTATTAGTGTGCTCTAAAGATTAAAAGCTCCAAAGCTGTACACAAAATCTATTTTTATCACTTTATCCACATCAATCCAGTGAAGGCATAAAAACCTGAATGTGCCTGATTTAACCAGTGAGTTTTCAGTCACTCAAAAACACCAATTAATGCACATATGCACTGCTCAAGAAAATAAAGGGAACACTTAAACAAAATGCAACTCCAAATCAGTCACACCTTTTGTGGAATCATTGTTAGGTAGTGCCACATATTGTGAATCAATTTCACCTGCTGCTGTGCAACTGGAACACACAACAGGTGGAAATGAGAGACAATTAGCAAGACAACCCTAAAAAAGTCTGATTCTGCAAATGGTGACCCCATATCATTTATCTGTTCTTGTGCTTTCTGGTTGAACTTTTAGTCACTTTTTCATTTTGTCAGTGCTGTCACACATTGAGGCATCATGAGGTGTTTTTTTTTACAGCCCACTTAAGTTGCTCAAGTAGTGCAGCTAATCCCAAAACTGAACGTCACTTCAAGTGGTGGTGAGAAGGCACATAGGGCCTATGCTACCAATCCAGAGCATGGATTAGGTACCAGGAGACATTCCAGTATGCCAGAAGACATTGAGGGACCCATAGGAGGGCTACCCAACAGCAGTACTGCTACCTTGTCCTTTGTGCAAAGAGAAGCAAGAGGTTCGCTGCAGGAGCCCTAAAAATGACCTCCAGGGGGTCACAAATGTACATGTTTCTACTCAAACTGTCAGAAACAGACTCCATGAGAGTGGTATAAGGGCTTGACGTTCACATATAAGACCTGTGCTTACAGCTCAACATCTTGCAGAACAATCAACGTTTGCTCGTCAACACCATAGGGTGTTTGCAATAGGCACCTTTCGCTCTTCATGGATGAAAGCAGGTTCACTCTGAGCACATGTGAGAGTCTGGTGACACCATGGAGAACATTACGCTGCCTGCAATTTCCTCCTCCAGTATAATATTTTGGTGGTGGGTCAGTCATGGTGTTGGGGAGCGGGGCGGGGGAAGCATGTCTTTGGATGGCCGCACAGCCCTCCATGTGCTAGCCAGACATGCCCTGACTCCCAGAAGGTACCAGGATGAGATCCTCGGAACCATTGTGTGACCATATGTTGCTGCAGTGGGCCCTGGGTTCCTTCTTATGCATGACAATGCTAGGCCTCATGTAGCTGAAGTGTTCAGCAGTTCCTGCTTGAGTATGTTAATGTTATGAACTGGCCTGCCCATTCCCCAGACCTGAATCTGATTGAGCAAATCAGGTTTCTGTCAATCCACCAATGCCACGTCGCACCACAGACTGTTCAGGAGCTAACTGATGCTCTAATTGAGGTCTGGGAAGAGATCCTTCAGACGAACATCCACCATCTCATCAGGAGCATGCCCAGGCGTTGCTGGGAGGTTTTACAGACATGTGGAGACCATACACACAATTAAGCGTCATTTAGACTTGTCTTGAGAAATATTCACAGACACTGATGTTATTTTCCACTTTCATATTGAGACTGAATCCAGGTGTAACAATTTTGATTTAAAATAATTTGTATGTTCTTATTGCCACTGTGTTAAAATTTTTCAATGAGCATATTTAATTGAGATCTAGAATGCTACTTTAATTTTGTGAGTGCATTTTAATAAAGTTATGTTGACAAAATCTCTTTATGTTGAATTTATGAGACCTTGACTTCAAAAGCTAAGTTTTATTTCCATTGTTACATCTAGAGGTAATACAGCTAATGTTTGTTTTTGTTCGTTATTCTGAAAAATTACAGAGTTTAGAAACCTTTTCCTCTAGCAAATTTGAAAAAATAAAACAACCTTTTTAATCTCAACAAAAATAAAGGAATAAAAGAGCATGTCTGATTTGTCTCATCCCTTTGTTTCAATAAAAACTTTCAAGTAGAAAATGCTACAGCATTACAGTTTTGTGAAAAGTGATTGGGAAAAAGACAGAGTCTAAGATGGTAATACCTCATTCATTTATTTGTTTTTAAACATAAGAAAGAATGGACTGCTCCAAGGTAAGAAAAATAACACAGCAATTTAAAATCAAGTGCACTTCAACATCATCCAACTTTTTAAGGGTTCGCCCCTTCCAGCTGCTTGAAGTGAAATACACAAACTGAAAAACGTATCCCAAATCAGTCATTACTGTAAGGCTTTGGGTGGTGATGCTTCTGTTGAAACGTCAGCAATGACAAAGACCCATTTACAGACAATCCAACATCACAACAAAGATCTTTTGCAGAATCTCTACATGAACAGAAATGTAACGAGACAAGAAGTGGACCACATAATAGACTCCAGAAGAGTCGGGCAGTGGGCTCATTTGTGCTAAAACGCCTGCTTTAAGCCACTTATCAGAATGAAGGCGAGAAAATGACGACGGATGGAGCGTCACCTGGGCCAAGCAGTATTTGTAAGTAATTTACAGCATATGTTTGAAAGTCCTCAAGAACACCAGAGGGTAGAGATTACTACATCTTGGACAATTTAGAGGAGTTAAACCAGACGACTTTCCATGCTGTGAGATATCAATTGACTATCATCTCAGCTTTTTATGGTCGGCAGATGGCTGACTTACACTGCGTGGGATTGCAAAATTAAGAGAAAATCGCAGGAAATTACTTATAAGTCAATTTACGTACTTTTCTGTGATAATAAACACAACTACCTGGCTACTCTTGATTGATTTAACAAGCCTCTTCTGCAAAGCAAATGAGTTACAATTACAGTCTGGCCCAGCTCTGACTACCATTATTCATGTAGGTGACTCATCCAAAAGCAACACAGATAATGACGAAGGATATTTAACAGAAAGGTTGAAGAAGTACATCACAATAATAGTTTGTACAAAAAAAGTGACAAAAAAGCAGTACAAATGAGTTAAACCGCCAAAGAACTTACAACCAAATGTCAATAACTTCACAAACTTTAAAAAAAAACATCAGTTTTAACTTATTACATTCAAACACTGTCCAATCTTTACACTGTAACAGGCCTGTTATGAGGATAAAATGCAGCAATTCATGATTGCCTTGTGTATACTCAGCATATATAATATCTAAAAATGGCATTTCACATTCTTTATAATACATTGTGTGATCTACAAAATAGTGCTGGTATTGTGTAAACAAATGTATGGAATATGCTGAATGTAGGAAAAAGAGGCAAACACATGGCAAAACATGGTTAGAAACTACTATAATATGTGCAAACAAATATACGGGCTGGACAGCAGACGGCAGTGTTTGTCTATTTCTCAATGCATTAAGAACCAGCAATGAAGATGTGTGTGTGTGTGTGTTTTTTTATATTTTGTCACGTATCCAGACATGGGCTGGCTTACAGTTTCTAATTATTTTTTAAAGAAAAGCTGTGGTTTTATTTATTTATTTTTACATATTAGTAACATTTCACTGCTATTACAGCTTAAGAGTTTACTGACAGCAGTAGAATGACAGACAATAGTGTTCAACTTCCTCTTGCTTGCTGCTGAAAGGAGTCAGCCAGCTGTGTACGCTGAGAATTTTCCAAAACCTTCTTTTCCAACAAAGCCTACAGGCACCTTGCAAAACAAATATAAAGCAAGCGGTGTGAAAATATATCTTGTAGAAAAAAAAACCTGTTATTTGGGTAAGAGCCGCCTCCCCACACTTGTTACGTCAAGCAGCTTATAAGCTGTGTTTGGATGCCTGAAGGTGGAGAATTTCCCGGAAAGTTTTCCATACTTCCAAACAAAAAAGTCAGAGTTTCCTGTAAAACAGGAAATTTCCAAGGTAAAAAAAAAATGGCAGACATAGATTGGAGTGCCACTTATCACTTTTTAACGGTACAATTTAAACAAAACAAGATCTGACAGGTGATTTCAACTGGTGAAATAAACAACACACTTCATACAAGCTTCCTGTTGTGGCAGATAATAATAAAAAGTTAACATCATTTTGATATAAACACTTCTTGCAAGTCATATTTAGGAGCAAAGCAATTCAGTTTAGCAATCAATTTATTTGTAGTTTGTTTATGTCTCCCAGCACCTTGAACATTTGATTGAAGAAACATCTCTCCAAATCCTAATACCAGCCCATGTCTAGTCACAGAGAAGCTTTTTCATTTTACTGGTGTCAGAAAAGGTTTGCAGGTGTCAACTCCAGTCCTCCAGGAGGCAGTATCCTGCAGCTTTTCAATGCATCTCTGCTTCAACACGCCTGAATTGAATATTTAGGTTCTTAGCAGGACTTTGTAGCATTATACTGAATACTGACTTAGCAATGCATTAGTTTGATTCAGGTGTGCAGGCCAGAGAGACATGCAAAAGCTTCAGGAGACTGGCCTTTGGGGATGGCACCTTGACACCGCTGGTTTGTTAAATAAAAAACTGAAATTTGTTTTTGAAACTTGACCTGTTTCTAAGCAACATGCAGATCACTGCAAGCAGTTGATTATAATTGTTTAAAGAGTTGCAACAATCAGTGAAATGTCTTTCATTTTGTGTAAGTACTCCCAAATACTTAGGAATACAACTGGAAATGTATGTGAGTTTCTTTAAAAGATTGTGGTGCAGTAGAGTGGGTGCTCTACATTTTGGATTATTATGTAGGCTCCACTGTCAATGTCTGGTGTGAAATTTATGACCAAGTCATGGAAAATAAACCATGCAGTGAGAAATTTGACTTTAAAATTCGACTTCTGGCTATTTAACAACAGAAGGAAGTATATGTGAGGGGGGAAAGAATCTAATGAGCAGCTTTAAAGATCAACTCTGACATTTTCACACAACTAAATATGAAACAGGTCAGAGTTGAGTGGAATAACTTGTACATATAGCAGGACGGAAAAACAGTAAAAGTGCACTTGTTCTCATTCAACAAAGTCTGAACTCATGTTTAACTCCCTGTGAGAATATTATCTTATCTGGCTTTTCCTCATTGCCAATAATGAGTCAGAGTTCACAGCAGGTCTGGGCATGTCAGTGAATGTTTGGAAGTCTAAATATTGTTTTTTTTTTATGACATATGAGGCTTGTAAAATGATCTTTCTGTAGTTGTGCGCATTGAGAGGGGGCTATACACAAAGTGCAAAGCAAAGTATTCACACCTCTTAAACTTGTTCACATGACATTTTGTCTTGTTACAGAGCCAAACTTGTATTTTATGTGATATCCACACAAACCGTACACTACCTTAACGTGAAAGGAAAAAGAACAAAACTGTAAAAATACTTTTGCAAAATACTCTAAATACAAGCTCTACAAAAGTAGTTTTTGCACTTCTTGAGTTAAGGAAAGTTTCATAAGAAGATGATGTAATTGTCATCTTACTATGAACCAAATGTGTTTGACATTTCAAACACATTTGACAGCTACAAGCAAGACACATGAATACAAGTCATTCCTAAAGTTTTTAACACAGAGAAGATTTAGAGATTAAATATTCAAATATATTTGTCCAATTAATCAATTTGTAAAAATATATTTATATATAAACATTGTTTAATGTATGCACAAGCCAAAATGCTGCTACACAAGTTCAGGATGTGTTCTGTCTTAGTGAAAGTAGCTCTCTTTAAAGCATACTGTACTCCTCTGTATACTGCTCACTTATGGAGACAGTATAAACAAAGCAGTTTACAGAAACTCAAAGTGGCATACAATGATGGTATGAGGACGCTGCTGAGGATACCGAGATGGACTAGTGTTAGTCAGTTATTTGATAGTGTTGGTGTCTCCACTTTTCATGCTGTCTTACGAAACCTAATGTACAGGTTTATGCGGAGGTTACGTGCTTCTACAAACAACATCATCAAGATACTAACAGATATTTCACACAGCTCAGTCAGGTTTAAGTCCAGGATGTGGAATCACTGACGGTCTAGCCTTTCTGTAAATCAGTGACTTGTATATGTGATTATTATCTTTTTTTATGTGATTGTTTCTCTTTTTAATTTTCTTAAATTATCTTTCTATGGACCCATTTGTGTCTTTAGTAAAGCTGCTGATGATGAAATGGTCTCATTCTTTAATTTTTACATAAACAGGATAAATAAAGACAAAATACACAACAAGAAATGAATCATCTAGTGGTCAAGTTTCTAAATAGTTAGATTTTTATATCCTGTGCACCCACCTTTTGCAAAGTGAAATAAAAGTCATTCATACAGAAAACAGGCGGCTACACCATCTGTTTCTGTGTCACTAGAGGGCGACAGTTATGTGAGAATATCAGCAGGACTGAACAGATGCTGTTTGCTTTTTAGGTAAAGGTCATCTTATGCAAAAACGTCCCATAATTACATTTTTTTTTAATATAATGCAACTTAAGACTTTGTTGAATTTAAGATTGATGCATAATTGAAAAAGCTGCTCTGTGTCAAATAATCTAGTGGCATTACAGTTTACACTTTTTGAAGGGAGTTTGTGTAGAGTGGAAAGTTTCTACAGTGAACAACCTTCAAGTTGTATTTTTGTATTCTTCGTACTTGTAATAAGCACAACCTATGAGAGAAAATGTGGTGAAATGGCACAAAAAAAATACTTATGTATAAAAACTACCATTTAAATGGGTGATTGCCATTAGTGCGTCCTTGTGTATGATGGTACACCTGCTGATAATTAGTATGCATGTGACTGTAATTCATGAAGAAACTCCATGGTGACAAACAAAAAATATATATCAGAGATGCACCAATAAAGCTTGTCTTGGCCAATGTTTAATATGATTTTTTCCCCATCTAAATACGAAAACACAGAAAAGGAAAAATATGTTTCAGGTGCTTTAATAAAACAACAAGAATACTTCTACTTATGTGATAAAGCATGTTCCTAATCATTCCAGGGTTCTTAGAAATTTTACTGTTTGAAATCATTTTTTCCCTAAATATTATAAGCTCTAAATATTAGAGTATAACATATTCCAACTGTAAACAGAAAATTTAACAAATTGCCCCCATAATCTTTGGCCAACTGATTGCATCTCTAAACAAAATGGAAAGCGCCCTACTTAAAATAAAGTGGATAAAATATCACAATTATACAGCACTTGACATGCATATCTGTCTATTAATGAACATGTAATTTTGTTGTTAAAATAGTGACAATGGCGGAAGGACCCATATACAAATATAACATGATATTAAAGAACATAATGACAATACCTACAAGTTATAGACACATTGCTTGTACATTCATATATGTCAACACTTAAATATGTATATACAGTATACATATACATATATATTCAGATGTATACAGATATATTGAGAGAAGAATTAATAGTGGCATTAATGAGGTGAAAAAGTCATTTTAATATTTGTCCCTCCAGCTTTTTATATAATCTGGATTACTGGACACAGACTTTCATACTGAAGCGAGATTTTCTCTAAATATTTCACTGTAGTCTATGGTATATATCATCCTTTCCTGGACAAAATAATTTACACTTTTGTCTACTAATGCTGTAAATGCAATGTCGTTAGCAAAGAATTATAGAACTGAGGTTGTCATATAACGAGTACTGCTGGATTAGTCATTCTAAATATGATTACATTCTATATATCTGATAGGGTATTGACATATATTGCAATGCTTTAGTGCATACAAACAAAGGAAGTGTGTGTTTGTGTGTGCATGAGTTTCTGTCTGGCACACATTTAGGGGTGTGGGTGTGTTGTGATAAACTGTGTTGATGAAAAAGTGGCATATGATACTGGTTGAAGGGCTGTGTCAGGGAACTGGCAGTGGATTTACTCTCTGTTGTGATGACAGAAACTCTCTCGATTGAAGGCCAATGGCATCCTTCCCAGCTGATAAGTTTGACACTGAAAGGCCTCTAGATTCTCTAGAAAAGCCAAGATTCAGATTGGCTTTTTGAACCTCCCTTATGACAGCATATCGGGCCTCGCACTGTGAAAGATAAAACTTATAATCTCGTCTTTTATTGGAAAACCTTAATTTAGGAAACATTAAATCAGGAGTTTTGATATAGCAGACAGACTGAACATTGTTAAAACATTTAAGCAATGTGAAAAATTCTGGAGACTACTCACAAAAACGCAAACAGCAACGCAACTTAGGATGGTAAACCTTGGTTCAAACGGGTTCATTAACTGGACAATAAATCTAAGCAGCAGCAAAATTAAAACAGAATGGCTCACGAGCAAATTAATCAAGGTTTAGACCTTGGCAGTTTCATCCAGGTACAGTTTACTTAAAGGAGGGAACAAAACTCTAAAACTCTATCATGCAACATCATAAGAAGCCAAAGGAAAAAAAATATATAATGAACTGTAAACTTTCCCTTTCAACAAACTATGCTTTTAATTTAAATTAGCTTTGGTTACTTCAGTACAACAAGAATTTGTAGAGGAGAAAATTTCCCTCCAGTGAAGACAAATCATTCTACTGCGATTTCTGATTTATTACAGAGATTTTATACAAAACTAAAAATGTAAACCTTGAACTGGCTTATAGTGATGCAGAGAGCTTGGAGATGACTTTATCTGCCTTTGTAATCAAAAGGCTGGCCACATAAAAAGTAGATGTCAACTTGTATATCTGACAATATTTTTCAGCTGGACAATATTGATTTTGTCACATGGAAGTTAATAAAATTAAAATTGATTAAAATATAATTGAAATAGAGATTGCCTTTCAACCTTTTTACCATGGAGACCTCACAATCCAACTAAAACGAATATCTGTCACACTCACAAACACAGCTGTAACATGAGTAACACGCACAGCTCATTATTTTTAATTATCTCAATCCTTCCTGGTCCTCGGTGGATAAACACTTTCACTGCCAATGTTGTCAAGCTAGAGGCCAAAACTGAAACGCTACAGCCGGAGTTTGGATGCATTTGAGAGTGAGAAAGTGTATTTCATTGTTTTGCTTTTTTTGTGCATGAAACATCTGCCACAAAGCAGCAGAAGGAAGATAAAGACTAAAGTATTTTAAGGATTAAATCTGGGCGTCTTTATTTCTGTTGTAGTTTCTATGGAATGTTTGGGATTATCCTTCCTACGCTCTTTGTCCATGGTCACACATTTTTATTTGTAAGGAATTTTATTATTCCATTTGAAATTTACTTCTGTTCACAGAGACATCACTGACAGTCCGGCAGTGGAAAACTATGGAATGATTGTGCTATAATCTGTTAAATATAAATTTGTAAGGGTGTTTTATAAATCAGGGCAAGATGTTTGTCTTATTAACTTGTGGGAATTAAAGAAATGCCTCAGGAAGGTAAGTTTGTAACTATATAAATTTAGAGCAAAGATTTGCAGGAAAATCTGCCCGGAAGTGAAGTGTGGACTAATAAAAAGGAGAATGGGAAATGAAACTGTTTGTGCACATATGAAGGATAGGTATTTACACAGATAAATGCATGTTTGTACCCCTGATATGTTAGACGGGTGCTGGTTTGGTTAGGGTGCGATCTGCCTGGCAGGAAGAGACTGGTCCTACAGACATCTCTCCTGTTTTCATTTGGTCTTCGTTTTGCCCGCCTCTCCGTTCAGCTTACCCTCCTTCACCAGCTTCTCATTAAGTTGGCAGAGCTGGAGAAGAAAGCCATCGTTAGGGCCGATCTCTCTCTTTTGTCTCACGGTGGCGAGAGCCGTCCGGGCGTCCATTTTGTGGCGCATCATAAGGTAAGCAACAACCATGGTTGGGGAGCGGCTGTAGCCTTCTCTGCAGTGTACATACACCTTCCCTATAAGATCAACGTCAAAACAGTGAAGAGCACTCATTTAAGGCAGATGTCACTGCAAACATTTTTTTAAGTATTTAAGTCGTTTTAAAGAATTTAAATAATTATAATTTTTAAAAAAACGGTTAATGTTGATGCACTTCCATTTCAACTTAAAGTTTAGTAATTTGTTGATAGAGTGGACACTTGCTTATTTGGTGTTCAGTAATTGTGGATTTTTATGTGGCACGTAATCCCATATTATTCAGTGAAAACTTTTGCTCATTTTTCTTTTAGCATTTCTAACAAGGGATAATTAAAATAGAAATTGAATGATTAATATCGCTGGGCAATTGACTGATACATCTCTAAAACATATGTAAACAGAGCAAGAACTACTTTCATTGCGCATATGTTTTTAAAAAAACTGATTAATCTGTAAAACAATACTGATATGATCAGATAATACAAAATCTAACAGTAAAAAGAATCAGTTTGAAAGATTTAAGCAAAACTGCTCAACTGTAAAACCACTAGTGAAAAAGAATAAAAGCAGCAAGGTGAAGAAAAATGGGAGCAAATAGAGATGATGAATTAATAAAGAAAAAGAAAAGTTGGGGACAGATGCTGCGAATAAAGCTGCTGAGCACAGCAACTTTTCTGCCAGGAGATGCAAATATAAGACCAAACCTCTGCTGCAGAAATCAGTCACACCAGAGCAAAGCCCCACGTAGACTGGGAAAACTTGTCTGTATCTGTATCTGGTATATATACTGTACTGCTTGTTATATTTAAAGATAAATCTTTGCTCCACTGTCCTCACATAGTGGCAGAAAACCCCATGAGGGATTTAGCAAAGTAGCTGATATATTGGTCTCAGGTCAGATCTGCAGATTCTGCACTTCCTTTGAAAAACCAACCCCTCTGTGTCCTTGCAGTTTATTCTATTTATAACATCTCATTTCCTTCCCCTCTCTTCCTTTGTATTGACAGAGAAAATCCTTCCAATGACATGACCTCTTCTGCTCCTAATACTCCTGCCAACCGTGGATCAATGTTGAATCTGAATCATCCTGTTAGAGATGCGAGATCTTTGGCTTATACCTTCAGTCATTATCTCACCCCATTCGGTGTCAGAACAGACAGCTTTACTGCTTTCTCACCTAGTTTGTTTCATTTGACTGAAATCAGCTACAGCCAAATTACATACCTTATGCAATGACTGATTATGGATATGGTTGCACAGTAATTTAAACGAAAATCACGGAAATGCAATATCACTGTTGAACAGTGATATTCACATTTTCCATATTCATCATACTCATCTGTCAATAACAAGTATACATCATTCTGTGACCTTTAGTATTCTGACCTTTGGCATCTGTCAAGTATGAGCATGTACTGCAGTGAGACACCGCCCAACAGCGTGAAAAATTAGACATGCACCAACCAAAAAAAAAAGTTTGTTAAAATTGTGATTATTCAAAACCGAACAATTCTAAAAAAAAATGATTTGCATTTTAAAAACATCTTTTTTAAAATATACCCTGAAACACATGAAAAACTTCCAAGTTTAAAAGAAGTGTAATATTTTTTTTACCATGATTAATCCTTCTTTCAAGAATAACATGGTTGCATATTGAATTTGTTGAATTGTTTTTTTTTTTTTTTTTTTTGCTTAATTAATAAAAAAATTTAAAAAAACAATTGTTTCATGAGCATTTTAGCAAAACCACTGAAACTATTGCCTCATTTTTTACCCTATTTTATTAAGAATGCATGAGTGCAGGTCCTCATTAAAATCTTGACCATGACCTTTTTGGAGCTGAGAGCTATAAAATGTCACAGCTAATGTTGTGCAGAACACGTCATCCCACTGCAGCAAAAGCACACACATAACACAGCTCCAAGACCATCCTGAACTGCTCATCTATCCTTTCTTTCCCACTGTAGCACTTTATAATTATTTATCTGATTTATACTATGCTCTACAGGTTTTGTCAAAAACTGTCCGCTAATTAAGATGTCCTCCTGTGTTACACCTAGTCATAAAATTATGACATAAAAATGTAGTCAACACTTATAACACCCGGTGTTAAAAGTGTTGACTACATTTTCTTTAAACTCTAAAAGAGCTGGTGAGAATTTTCAGGTGGAGGATGGTTATGTCCTCGTGGGATTGAATGTTTCCTCTGCTCTGCTCTCTGAAACTCTTTGTTACTGTACAGAACACCTGACCTGGCAGCAGCAGCATCAAATTCCACACTCAGCTCCCTGGCGGTTTCTGCTGTTTTGTTCCTTTAAACAAACTAAAAAAGCTACAGATTCTGTTTAAAACAGGATCCACAAGATCCAGTGGTGTAACACGTAAAACGTTTTGACAATGTTGACAACCAGGGACATGATCTGACACCAGAATATGGAGCAGGACTCGGGAGAGTTTCAGATTTAGCTTCATGATTATCTTCTGTCCTCACTTCAAGACACATAACCAGGATTTCCCCCAGAAAACTTGCCAAGTCCAATGGTAACAGTGCTAGCGCAGTCCACCAGCGACTCACTGTGTTTTTGTGTTAAAAATTGATTGGATTAACTAGGTAATGTTCTATTATTGAAAGATGTTATTGACAATACATAAATACCAAATGTTGAGTTTTAAAATAGACAAATACATTAAAAAAGGAATTTTATATATATATATATATATATATATATATATATATATATATATATATATATATATTTTTTTTTATATTTTGCAATTCAGTTAAATCCTACTTAAGTAGTCAGTTGATAAAACAAGATATATAATGCTGGTCACATTTAAACAAAGTAAATTAAAAGAAATATTACCTCAGACAATGATGAGTAAGGATATCCGAATGCTTTACTAAATATTCTCATTCGTAAATATTCTACAAAACATACTATTTCTTGTAGTAAGTTTTCTTGTGTTCTCCTAAATCCTTCCATTTTGTTTAGTAAAGCGTTTTGCGTTGGTAGTTGTGAAAGACTGTTATTTATCGAAGCGAATGCAGTATTTACAAGGAATACTTTGAATGAAAAAGACCTGTCTGCGATTGGTGTGGTTGATTTAAGCAGACTTTATCAAGTTGCAAGTGCAGACAAAGAGCCAAGCATGTGCCAGAACATGTATTGAGTGAGCGTGTGAGATGTAAATGCACACGCCACACATTATTCTTTTTTTACAAAGTTATTTGTGCTCACAAATAACTTTCTGAGCACAAAGTGTGCTTACGGTGCACTCAACGCAAACCTCTAAACTTGAGACTATAACTCAGGATTATAGCCGTGCTTTTAGGGGTTTACATTCAAGCTTTTATATTTGATGTGTACCTTGGTGCAGTATTCTCCTAAAAGACAGCCTTCAAAGTGGAATTATGTAAAACAGCTGACGGTGCTCTGCAAGAGCACCTTCCAAATGGACCATTTTGAGTGAACTTGGCGAGATGCACTCCAAGTTCAATGCATCGAATACAGATCTGACTTAATCTGTCTTTGCAATCCCTGTTACTGGTGTATAAAAAATAAAAACATACTGATAATAAATAAAGAGTGCTTAGATTGGCAGGGATGGGGCAAGTAAAGCTTGGCGACAAGCCATGCTTATAATACACTGGGGGAAACCCTGCATAACAATGACTGAATCATTAAAGCATTATTTAATCATTAAATCATGTTGCTTCTATTCAACAAGCAGCTAAAGGAGCTTGTATTTCAGTTATAATCCATTTATTTCACAGACCAGCAGTCTCTGGATAAGAGTACCGGTTAGCTCATTGGTCGTGGGGTTGTTTACAGAAATGAGACATCTTCCAGATCTCAGAGATGGAGTTAGACTTTCCATAATGTCGACTAATAGCTTAAAAAGAAAAAAAAAAAAGGTTTATTTTTGCCCATCAGTTTTTTAAATGATTGGTTGTTTCTGATCAGAAACAGTTTATTTCTGCAATTTAGTCCAATTCAACATTAAAAATACTTTATTGATCCCAAAAGGCTGCGATGGACTGGTGGTCTGTCCCTGCCTCTTGCCGGTTGACTAGGCACCAGAACCCTTTGTAACCCGACAAGCAATAAGCGTGTATGACTATTGATGGATAGTCATAGTCATACAGTATGATTAGCCATAGTCATAAAATACCAATATTAATGGTATTTTCCATTAATACCAATGGAAAATGGTATTAAACAAATGGTTAAATGGAGCTGGAGGAACTAATTATTTGGTATATTATACTGTCATTGCATTGTGACAGTTTTAACATATATATAAAAATATGTTTTTCTAAAAGTTACCTACTGCAGCTTAAAGCTACTAAAATGTAAGGATATCAAAAAGTAGCTCTTTAAAATGTTTTTTTTGGATTATGTATTTAAACAGATGAACCCCTCTAAACAACAGTAAACATTCTAACCTTTGCCATTATGGTGTGCTAGTCCTCTGTCTATAAAATCAGCCCCCTCCTCAAAGAAGGCACTGAGGTTGAAGCCCTTTGTGTCGTTGGCTGGAATGCCATGGTACGTAATCCCAGTGCCGGCATACATCTCTGGACTGGTGTTGACGTGCATGAAGGAGGTGCCCTCTGCCACGTTGAGGACATGTGTCACACCAAGTTTCTGCAGTCGCATGGGGTTGTGGGCCACAAACCTAAGAAAGCAAGAACAAAGATTCAAAGAGCTGAAACACAGAGAGAAGGTCAGTTATCTAGCAGGTTGCCACAAGCTATGGAATGTTAACGCCTACAAAGTATGTCTAAGGCTTTGACAAGGTTTGTCTAAGGCCTCAGATACTGCTTGATATGATACATCATTGGTGAATAATGACTTTACAATTTCACGTGTTTTAGTGCCAAATTTGTGCACAGCAATGGGATGGAGATTATTTCTTTGAGATTTGTTTTACACACAATAGGAATATGCCTGATTGAGATTATTGTGCTTCATTTAAGAAAATCTTTACCACTTTCTCAGAAACACTTTTAAACTTAGATTTGTTTTGAGGTGTAAAAGCCATGCAGGACTAAACCCTCTATCCCAAATAGAACTTCTGCACAGAATGGTGTCTTGTTTTTCCACTTTTCATGCTTATGAGCATCTTTAACTTATATTTCAACATGGGACCAGTGAGTTTGTGAAATAAAATATGTCTTGACATAAGAATTATTTTCTCCCCACTGAATATAAGATATAATACTGCTACTCTGAAAAATGATTTTCTTATAAAGGAATTTAACAGTTTCACCAGGGATCCCTAACTGCACTGCTTGTTGTCCAAAAAACTTTTAGAATTTGGAAAAACAATATTATGCTTTATACAAACATTTTGATCAACACAAATTACTTTAAAAAAGTGAATTTTCAGCAGCAAATGAGGCTGAGAAAAGCAGGATAGCAAAGTTTGCAGCATATTGATTCCAAGAAACTATGAAACAAAACAGAAAACCTAATCTCTTCAGCTCCACTACAATTCCACTAAAACAGCCTTATTCTTACATGATGCTCTCCATTTCCACAACACAATAAAGATATTCTTGTTCCAGCTCCAGTGCTAATAAATGCTGCCTTTACAAACAGCAACACTGCATATCAGATCTATACAGCTAACAGGCCACAACAAAGCCATACAGAATGGCTGCTTCTCAGGTCTGTCTGGACCTATGCCTGAAACCACTTTATTATCCGAACTGCCTGAGAGCACTGTCTATTGATTGTGAATAAAATGTCTCACTGTGTATAAAAGACCAAGTTATGTCAAGGTTTTATGGAGCATTCAGCATCACTAATTGTACATAATTTATATTTTAAGCAGCAAAAATAGCCAGAAATTGTTGCTACACAAAGAATAAGTAAGTGCCCTGTAAAAGTATTCATAGCCCTTGAAACTTTCCAGATTTTGTTAAATCACAATTTTTTTATGCATTTGTATTCAGTCCCTGAAGAACCTATATTTGTCACAGCTGTATGTCTCTGAGGTCTCTGTACGCTTTACACATCAAGATACGTAAAGTTTTTCCCAATTCATTGTTTAGCTCAGACAATTCAGATTGGGTTAGGTGCGTCAACCTAAATCTGTCCAAATGCAAATGCATGCTTAGCACATGGTAGTGGTAGCATCATCATAATGTGAGGAAGCTCTTTGGTAAGGACAGAGAGGTCGATCAGAGCTGATGGCAAGATTTTGATAAATTTAGTGCAAAATCTGATGAAAACACTTCAAAAAAGGGCTGAAATTCATCTGGTAGAGAAATAAAATATTGCAGCGTGTGGCTAGAATAATAATAATTAAAAAAGTAGGCCTGCATTTGTTTTTATTTAAAAGATGGCACATCCTTTTCCTTCAACGTTAAAATAATGTGCCACTTCGTGCTTTCCTGTCACATGATGTCCTGAAAAAATACAATGAAGACTGTGGTTGTACTGTCACAAAATTGGCTTTTGCAAAACATGGCAATGTAAAATAAAAAGATTTGAAAAACCACAAAATAGAAGGTTATCATTGCTATTATATTTACATTACTTATGGTTCTGCTTGAATTATGTAGCAGTAAATCCTATAGAAAACACACAACTTCAGAGTCATCAATCTTCATGAGTCTGGCGTGCTTGCTTTGACAGCTTTGTGTGTTTTTACTGCTATTTGTGCTTAAAGTCGATATCAGGCTGGTGAGATGTGGCTGGTTGACCCCAAGCAGCTCCCTTAAGACAGTGACAATGAAGCACCCTATTCATACACACATTCACGCCCGCACACTCTAGGAACTAATAAAAAATCCTGGAATAAAACAGCCCATCTGCCTATGTGTCAAATGAAGGGCAACGATGCAGAAACGCAAATATGGCATACAGCTCCTTTAGTTCCATTCAAAATAAAACCTTTGTGAGCAAAGTGATTGAGCTGGATTTCATAAATGATTCAACAAATGCTTACAGTATGAGCACTTAGATGAAGCAGGAAGAAAATGCATTATATGTCGTAAAGTGTTACTACCGACTAAATGCAGAGGTGAACAGGGTTCAGCCAGGTTCAGAGCCAGTGCTTCCCTTCCTGCTCGAGTCGCAGGCTCCTCACCCTGGGATCTGCAGTCCCAACGCATCCATTATTAAAGAGCAGCTTTACAACTAACTAGTAAACAACCACACCTTTATTTTGTCCCCGAGCTGTGGTGTCAAGAGTGCTGACTGCTACTGAACTGAACAGCAGCACAGGTCTGCAAAGTACAATCATAATCCATTTATGAACAGGAACTTTTCTCAGAACACTTGACGAAACAAGTACAGTTCGAGTTGTTGCCTCGTGTATTGATAAAATTGGGATTGGAGTTGAGTGGGAAACCCTATTGTAATTTTATAAATATATTATTTTTGTTCGCCACGGAGATATATTGGACAGAAGAAGCAGACAACACTGAAAAAAATCTGAGAAGGCAGTCTGTATCAAAGTAGGCTTTTCTACCAAAGATTCATTTCCCTTCCCCTCAATTTAAATGACTGCTCTGCATGGTGCAGACCTGTGCTATTAGAAAAGGTATTTCAAATATTACGCATCAAAATATACGGAAATGTGTCTAATTTATTAACATTTGTGTACACATAGATTTGCATTACACATATATGTGCTGACTCTTCCTTAATATTGTCCTGCAGTCTCAGGACCAGCCAGACTGTTCCAATGTCTCCGGATCACTCAGATCCCTTTTGAGCACTAAAATGTCTCTGTTCCTTTTTAAAATAGCTATTTTTTGTGTGCGCCGCATGTGAAACTAGTTATCTGCAGACAAGAGCGTACAGAGCTTTATATGAGAAAGCTAGTTTAATAAGTAATGATTTTATGTGTAAATTGAGAAAAACTGGTTCCTTGGATGCCACCAAACTACCAAAAGAACACCCATGCATTTATAGATCTGCACTTCATGAACATTCTAATGAATGTTTACAGGTTGAATTACACCACAACAGAGCCACGGATAAACAGTTTTTCCTGGAATGGTAAATTGTTTCTCCACCGTTAGCACATTGAGCAGCGCGCACACAAGGGTGACTGACGACGCTAAGAACTTCATCTGATTGGTTGTTTTTGACCTGGAACGTTGCATTTCTGCAATAGTAGCAGTCACCAGAATATGGTGATAGTTTTAACAAACATGCAAAAACAAGACATATTTTTGTAAATGTTACATTCAGCTGTTTTTTGAAAACTACAACTAGTTTGCAAAAAAAATTAGGCTAGAGGAGCTTAGCTAGTACAAAACTGGATGACATCACCAGCTTCAGGCAGGAAGAAAAGCAGTGTTTTTCCAAAACTTTTATGAAGCCAACGATTTTATTTTATTTTTTTTTAATGGTGAAAGATATTAAAATGACCAATAATGTAGAATAGCCTCATATATTATGTTTATTGCCTAATAAATAGCCTAATTAGGCAAAAGGCGCCCGATTAGTTTGAAAGTTTACCCCATTCAATTCTGTGGAAAAAGTTTTTGAAAGAGTGAAAGATTTTGAAAAGGAAAACAGAGTCATTGTGCACATCTGCTGAATGAGTTTAATGCTGAGAGTACTCCAGATAAAAAGTGTGACTGCTTTGTAGCATTGACACAATAAAATAACTCACTGACTTTCTTCCTGTATGTTGGCTTTGAAGAGCAATAAACAGAAAATAATTCTTCATAATCATGGAACAAAACATCTCCATCAGACATAACATCTCCAATCTGAAAGGAAATTATGAGGCTGAAAGTACATCAAAGTGCCTCTCAGGCCTGATGAGCTTCCACTGAGCACAGGACTGCCAGCACTTTACTCTGAGACATGCCCCAGGAGATAGTCATATTCATATTGATTTTAGTGATCCAGGAATATGACATACATATTGACCCCTTCTCCAACTCTCTGCTGGTAGCACTGAGATACTTTGTAGGTTGCAGAGAAACAAAATGCAAATGGATGTAAACCTGTTCAGTTACAACAAACCATATCCTAATGTGTACCTAACCCTTAGGTCAACATTTTTGTTCAATAAACTGTTTGAATAGGTCATTTAAAGTGCCATCTTTGTGTGAATTTTGACATTTTTATGTAAATTTGATTAATTCCACATTATTTTGCCTTAGGCATCTCAATGCTTCTCTCTGCTTGAACAGTGATTAGGCAGCTGGATTATCCTATTTGTTTAAAACAGTATGGTTTTACATCACTCAGCCCTGGATCAGATATAAAAGTTCCTCACTCTGATACACGGTCCCACACTTGACCGTGCTTCTCAGTGTCTTTTGGCTCCGGCCACTAGGCTTAGAGCAATCTTGGCACTTAGCGCAAGATTAAATAATGACATTATTGAGTCAGTATTGCATAAAAGGTAAACAGGTGGGGTGTACATATCAGAGTTCATATGATGGAGTTTGCGACAGACTGGCGACCTGTCCAGGGTGTACCCCACCTCTCGCCCGTAACGCAGCTGGAGATAGGCACCAGCAACTCCCAACCCCATTAGGGACAAGGGTGAAAGGAAGGTGTGTGTGTGTGTGTGTGTGTGTGTGTATGTATGTATGTATGTATGTATGGATGGATGGATGGATGGATGGAGTTTGTTGTCATGTCCAAAATATCTGTGACAGCCTGACCTGTTTTGTGAATTGAGTTGTGTGCCACTGGTCCCTAACCACCAAACCAGGACTAATGCCCATTCTTGTATCTTATAACACTACATTATTTTATTTTTTTATTTTTATTTTTTTTTTTTTGCGGTGTAGTGTAGTGTTTTTATTTTCATTTAATTCATAATCACACTCTGAAAAATTTCTTTGGACCACCTGTAAATATGTATTTCACTCTTCTTACCAATAAAATAATCAAAGTTATCTTTAATTCCACGAATGATTTTTCTGAAATTTATCATCACATAAATTAAAGTTCTCTTACTTTCCCCCACTTCCGCCTTTGAAAACATAAAAATAATAAAAACTGAAACAAGAATGTTTATTTGACAGGGAAATAGACATGTTTATGTTTGTTTTGAAAGTGTAGTTCACACAGAACCAACCAATGGCTGGAGCCAAGCTCAGCTGAAAAACAGCGCAAACAGCCAGGATCTTCACAGCACACAGTCACTTCTGATAAAAAGCTTGGGAAACAAAAAAAACATCACAGCAAAAAATTGCGTGCAAAACTGTACATGTGAATCGATGAAATTGTGCCAACTCTAAATGAGAAGGATAATCCCTGAAGAACCAGTTTCTGGATACAAGTGACTAAAAACAAACTCTCTCTCTAGGGTGACCAAGCTCTGCCTTACATAAAGAGCTTGCAGCTCTTAGCATCAAAAGGAGTCAGTGATGTGGTTCTGGCACATTCTTTTGAATGTCTCCTGGGAAGAGGCACAAACATATCCTGTTTATCACATAAACACCTGTTGCCTCCTCTAGTAGGAGCTGAGGGTCCTTTGATACAGAGATAAGAAGTTGGACTGTTATTCTGTCTGATAGCCAAGGTCAAGAAAGCATGAGTCCAACGTTTATAACATTCATTCATTCATTCCTTTGGATGCCCTTTCATAATTATTATTAGAAGTAGATTGTCTTTTTGTTTGTCTTCATATTCTGTCTTACTTTGGCGAATTAAACTTATAATAATCAAGTCTCTTTAATAATACATTACATAATAATTATAATTTAATAGTATATTAATAGATTTACAATTTAATTCTAATACATAGAAAATAGTAAAAAAAAAAAAAAAAAGAATAATATTGAACTTATGTAGAGCTCACATCTCTACATAATAGAACTGCGAGGTGAGCTTTTAATGCAACAACTTCCTCCTGCACGTTTTCAAAACATTTGAACAAAACCATAATCCACATTGAAACTGAACACCATAATCATGACTATATTTTACAGCTCAACTACACCTTCTGAAGTTATAAGGAAATATTTCAACTCTTATTATGACAATGAAAATGCCGTCTTTAGTTGAAGTTTTTTTTTTTTGTTTGTTTGTTTGTTTTTTTTTATTGAGAGCTGCTAGATGCAGATTCCAGTTGGACAGGAAAGGGAGCGGCTTATTGAAGATGCGATTTCATGGCAGTGACATTGGAGGGAGATCATGGTGTCTTTTAAATTCAGTTTCTCTGCTTCCAATTTTGGCTCTATGCCTCTATTACCAAATACTGTATCAATACATTTGTGGACCTTTGACTGTTGTTTTTCCTCTGGTGTTGTAAATCATCTCGCTGCCTATTGGAGGCTGCTGTATTTGGAGAACAGCTGCTTACTGCCGCTGACACCGACAGCCTGTCGCTTCTTCTCTGCATTCACAGAACAAAACAGGAAGCCCGCCCAGCGTGCGTGATGCCCAGCATGCGACACTCTTGTCATGGTCACGTATGATTAAAACTAAATATCATTCCTCAGGAGCTCATCCCCCAAGAGTACTCACGCGTTCCCAATGTAAATCCTGGGGAAGACCTCATTGAAGTGCTGGGTGGGGAGGTTGTAGAAGCCGCTGCCGTCGGAGAGGAGCTCGTTGAGCTCGTTTACGGTCAACTCGCCGCCAGCAGCCGGGATGTCTGTCGGTGGGGGCGGCGGCTGGTGGTGGTCATGCTGCTGCTTCGTGGGGCTCAGGTGTTTTTTCATGGCTCGTTATTTGTCCCCTTCTCGAACTGGTTTCAGATTACAACCACCGCCTGACTCGTGAGCCCGCTGCTGGTGTCCAACAGCATTTCTTTTATCTTCGCACGTTAGTCGCACGCGCTCTGCAAGGTGTCTCATCAGAGGTGCGCGAGCCCTTCGGTTTTCTCCCAACGGTGTAAAGAGTGCGGGAGTTTCCACATTTGTTCCGTTCACACTTTCAAAGTAAAAGACGAAGCTCATTTCAAAGAACTTTTAAAGTTTGCATTGTTGTTTTCACATTATTTATATTTCATTTAAATTTTCTTTGATAAAATCACAGTAGAACCACTTTTTTATATATATATTATAGCTTGATGTTTATTGTAACACTTTAAGATTGAAAATGTAAAGTGCATTTCAAATTTAATCAATTCTTCTTACTAAACATTAACAGTGTAAGTATGTAGGATTTCCTTAATGGAATCTATTTAAAAATCATACAAATAAACTGTAAAACAGTCAGGAAGGTCACACACTAACTTTGAGTTAATCAGGGGAATGTTGGAGAATGTGTTTGGTGGTTTGTGTTGTCACTCTGGACAAAACTAATTTTTTAATTACAGAGGTTGTTAGTTTCCAAAATGATGTGTATTGAGCATTGTGTGATTTCTGAGTGTGTTTAGGTGACTATTAAAATAGTGTGAAGCTTAAATTTTTCAGAGCAGTTCTCAGAATGCAACAGGATCTGAGTTACTGTCCTTCTTTCTGCAGCAAGCACAAAAAACCCTCAAGATTCAAAAGAACTGCTTAACCATCTTCATTAGAAGGTTTTTTATTTCATTGTCTAACCACAAAGACTCTATTTTTAACTGGTTGAGGGATCCAGTCTTCATGTGGATACAGCAATTCTTCATTGGTGAGGTTTTATTGTACTCAACAGGTCTTATTTAACAAGAAACGTGTTTTAATTTGTTTTAAATTGCTTTACTCAGTTATACATTTATTGAATCCTTGTGTTACTGTATATTTTATTAAGTTGCAAATTTGTATTTGTTTTTATTTTTTTATTACATTTCACCCTGTGTGAATCTGGAGGTTTATTTGCCTGTCACTTTGCAGCTTGTATACCTGAATATTTACCTCACTGGGGAACAATAAGAGATATTTTGTTTTCTTAAAAATGAAGCTCCAGCAGCTGCACAAGATATTATTATTATTATTATTATTATTATTATTATTATTATTATTATTATTATTATTATTATATAATATATAATATATTATTATTATTATATAATAATTATTAATAATTATTAATAATAATAATAATAATAATAATAATAATTTTATGTTGAAGGAAATTTTAAATAACTTCCTGTATAATATGTAGAGTTCGACAATAGCTTGACGCGTCTCCCCTTCACCACTATCTTCAGCAGACACAGTTAGTGTCTCGCAGTCGCACTCTGAGGATCGTACTGAACTGGAGGGGAACTGAGCTCGTTGGAATTCCACCATTACACTTTTGTACTTTCCGTGGGCTTCTGTTCCCTTTGCATGTGATAGTTACGTGGACAATAACCACGTAAATTGTAATTCGTATCAGCTTGTAGATTGTATGCTTTGTTTATTCCTTTAACTGGTTGTCTCCTGTTTATTACCTCGAAATATCAGGATATTGATTTAAAAAAAGTTACTTTAACTTGGATTTGGAAAAAAAATCGTAAATCGATCCATTACTTAAGGATTGAAACATGTCAAATGTCTATTAAAACACAATTTTAAAATTAGAATGTGACATAAAAACAATAAAAATGACAAAAGTTGTATTTGTGTTCTTGTCGACACAATCACTGGAGAAGACTGATTATATATATATATATATATATATATATATATATATATATATACCCCAGCAGAAAGAGTTTCACAGGCGACTGGTATAATTGCAGCCTTGGGAGGAATGTTTAGCCAAATCCCTTCAAGAGTTTAGGACTTTCTAATAACTGCTTGACATTTATCACTTTTCACGCAATGAATACATAAGTTTGATCGGTCTACCAAAGCAAATGTGCTTTTTTATTGTAATATGATTTTTTTGGACTGTGACATATTACAGATGTTGATGATTTTGAGGTTATTTGTAAATGTAAGAAGGAGAAAATAAAATTCTCCATTCTTACAGAGGGTATAGGACAGTTACTCTTGTAACAGGTGGCACCACCAGGTGTCGCTCCCTCCACACCCCGAGCCTCCATAAAAGGGAAGCTGGAATGGTGGCCAAGTGTTAATTTTCTGTGTTTGTGACCAGGTGTGTGTTGGGCCCACATCTTCCTCTGTTTGCTGGCTGTGGTAGGTTTGGAGGAAAACTGTTTTAAATTGATCTTCTTAAATAAGTTGTGCTGATGTGGGGTTTTTATACAAGACTGTATCATTAATGACCTTCCGGTGGTAGTGTTACCTGGGCGTGTGATTGTTCCACTTCGCAGGTAGGCTTATACATCTGTCTCTTTTAATCACATTGAATTGTACGTTTTTGCTTTTTATGTTGTTTTTATTTGGTACGGCTGCACCAGATCTGCTACATCAAGTTTGACTTTAGAGTGCTGGCTTATGCGATGCAGGTATGCAGTGTTTTCAATGTGTTTTAGATTGACTTGATTAAAGTGATTTAATAAATATTTAGTAATTTTTGTGTTACAGTTTTATCACTGCTTCCTGGTGTCTTTTTAGAGTTTGATTTTCTTTTTTGTTTGTCTCCCCTTAGTGTTTGTGAGTGCGGCCTAACAATCTTCCATTTGTTTTGTTTGTTTTGTCCTCTGTTTGTCTTTGGGTCACTTCCTGAATACTCACATTTCATGTCGCTGTAAATCTTAAGTATCTGAGACCCGATCCTGTATGGTGTGATCTTGGGTTTGAGTTGCATGTGATCATTTTGCAGTGAATCGAGAGCATCTTAAGTTTGCAGTGAACATTGTAGTGGTTTATGTGGGTTTGTACGCATGAAGTGGTGTTTAAATTCGGGTTGAACATTATTGGATTGACAACGAATGGATAAAGTTAACAGGAAAACCCTTTTATTTGTTTAACAATAAATATTAACTGACTTTAATAATATTCCCGTGCTTATTATCCTATGGCTGCACACATGGAAAGTCAAAAATATTTTTATTTTTCTTCTGATAGTTGCACAAACAGCCAGTAGATAGAGCCATTTTCTCATTAAATCAATCCCACATAAGCCAGTGTTGAGCAGCATAAAATGAGATTTTTTAAAAATGGTGGTCATGTGTAAAAGTCAGAGCAATGTAAAGTTAAACAAAAGTCATCAATTAAATTCTGCTGCTGAATGAGCAACACATTTAGTTTATTATTTACACCATTTGCTGTTCCCGCATGTGACCTCATGGTGGCGATCATGAATGATGCAGCAGGTTAATGAGTCCACATATATTCAGGAGCATTCAGCCGTGTTCAGTCAGTGACCATGAATGATGGATCTCTTCCAGCTGAAATGACTTGATAGGAAACGTTTGTCAACAACTGATGTAGAAAATGTTTTCACCTGATCTCTCACGAGTTTTCATTTAGCGTTGGGTGTTGTCATTTTTACAATACCAGTCATTCCAGGGAGGATGTCGGCATTCTCTGCATTGTGTAGCTGCAAATTAGTTATCATGATGAGTATGAGAGAAAGAACTCAACCAGGGTTTGGTTTTCAGATGGGTTGAGAGATGAAGTCTGGATTTTGCCTGCTGTTGCTGCTCTAAGAATCTCGAAGACTGTTTAGCTGTTCAACTTGACTTTCCTTTCCTTGTCACTTATCCAGTCATGATTGTTGTGTTTCCAACTTGTTTTAATAAAGGGGCAATGCATAGAAATTAACGGATGCCAGCCTGTCATGTAATTTAGGCATAGAGACTAATTTCCATCTCCAGTTGATGTTTTGAGCATGACTGAAAGAATGCAGCTGTAGAATGTAGTGCACACAAAATCTGTTTCTGATGATGTAGAAACATATTTTAGTGGAAATTACTTGCAACTCAGAGGAGATGAAGGCATTCTCACACAAATAAAAAACCAAATAAATAAGTCATTGAAAACTCCGAAATAATTTACTTCACAACCATTTATTCTTTCGTTTTGGTTTAACACATAAATTCACAATATCTATTGAATTTTGATGTTCTACCTTGATAAAATGTGAAAAAAGTCAAACATTATGGGCACTTTATATAGAGTTGGTGGGGTAAAAAAAAACTGAACATTTTGAACATTGCTGTTCTCTACAGCTTTAAGCCTTTAATTCCATTTCAAGCAGGTGTGAAGTTTTGCAGCAAATCAATTCCTACATGAGATTCGTAAACAGAAATGAACAGCCAGTATTGCAAACTTAACCTTCAGACTCCATTTAAATGATCAGCTTAGCAGTTTTGTGATCTTCCTGTTTCAGAGATCTCAGGGTGTAACATTGATTTAGAAGCAATTTTATTGACACATTCCCCCTTCTTATTACATGCCCCGAATCAGATAATTGGATGACCACCACCTGAGTCCTCCTGCAAATCAGTTGTAAGTGACAGGCAAAGGATTTAAAGACAATGCACAAATCTATTTTGAGGATTAGTATCTAGTTTACTTATATTTTGACTTAAATAATTTGCATGTTAATTGCTTCAGCAATGCTATAGTGCACATTTTGTATGTGCACTATAAATAAAGTGCATACATATATATATGACATTGATGTTTCTGGCTGAATTAGATTGCATTGAGTAATTATATAAAAAGAAAAGGATAACCGCTTTCTTCTGGATGTTTTTTATTTTTTTAAATAATTATAAAATACAGAAAACGGCCTGTAACAATAGTTTAAAAAACTGACTCAAATTTAGCTAAGAATGTTAAAAGGAAAAATAATTCTGACAGAAAATTTTATTTTTTATTTACTTTTTGATGTCAAAACTATTACTAAACCTTACACCTATAAACATGTTGGCACGTTGCAACAAAATTACGTGCATTTCTTATGTGAGAGACCAACACAAGACTGCACATGCATATTACACTATGGAATATAAAAGTGGATTATCAGGGTTTCAAAAATCTTCAAGCATAAAAAATCCAAATGTGTAGCCTGCACGCATGTTCAGCTTTCCTGGGTTCTGAGTTTTATCTTCAATTGTCTTTGCAAAGTAGTTCAAGCACAATTGAATGTAGAGAGTCTATAGTAACTAATTTCAAGCCTTACCTCAGATTCAAATTTGGATTTAGTTCTGGATTTTGACTAGGCTATTACACATTAATATATATATATATATATATATATTTTTTTTTTTTAACTAAACCTTTCCATTGTAGTTGTGATTCTGTTTGGGGTTGCTGTGCTGCTGAAAGTGAACCCCCCACACCAGACTGGTCTTTTGTAGCTCCCAATAGCCATCTTTCTGTTAATTCTCACCAGATTTTTTTCCTCTGTTCTAGAAACGCATCTTACAGTTTAGTGCTGCCATCATTATGTTTCACCCTTAACTTTTCAGATTTTTACTGTTTCTAAAAAGAAAAATCAGCAGAGGTAATATTTCTGCAGCTCTAACTGTCCCTGGATGGTGAAACACACCGAACACAAGTTCGATCATTTTCCAGCTTTAGCAAGACTGAAAAATATTTATTGTTCTTGGGTTATAAACTCTTTCAAGACCATTCATGCACTTCATAAAAGTTAAGTCATTAGTATTTAAACAGTCCCCCCGCCCTCAGTTTGCAAAGATCTTTTTCAGATGGAAGCTTCTACCCTGCAGCATCCTTTTAGCTAAATTATCCAGATGGTCTTTGCCTGTGCTGTACTCTATCATTTAGAGCTGCCTTGACTTTCTCGCTCTATTGTAATGCATATCTGCACGTGGTGCTTTTAGCCCCAAGTTCCTTTTCATAGCAGAATCGGTTCATCTCAATCAATCTGGATTCCTTTTATTCATGCGACCACTGCTCGGTCCAGCTCCAGTCAGAAGCTTTTGTGACCAGTCGGTAGAAGGTTATTTGTCTTATTTCTGTGGATGTTTAACAATAGCCATTTGTATGGCTATTGTGAGAAAACATTTGCAGTGGATGTAGCCATCTGCCTGATTGCCTTGAATAAACTGGAAAGTGATCTTTTCCCAGAAACCTTACGAAAGCTGATAGAACTAGAGTTGTTTTTTCTGTGTCAAGGTAAAATATTAACTTATTTATGTCATTTCCAGAAATAAATGTAGATTCAAATTGATTATTCCTTTTACCACGCTCAGAGCCCTTGATGACTCCTCGATTACTCTTGAGTTATAACCTAACCATACGTTGGGTTATAAAACTTCTGACCTTATGTTTGTCTTACATCTAGAATACATTTTTAAATGGTGGCTATTGCACCCTCCACGTTTGTAAGGCCTAGGTGAAGACGTATAACAAATCCTTAAATTGAAAAGCATATTCAACTACAATGGGATAAACTTGTGAAAGTTCTAGGAAATTCAACCTGTAATTTTTACAC
The DNA here is from genome assembly GCA_010277075.1 of Poeciliopsis retropinna. Lineage (NCBI taxonomy): Eukaryota > Metazoa > Chordata > Actinopteri > Cyprinodontiformes > Poeciliidae > Poeciliopsis > Poeciliopsis retropinna. The sequence goes on along the minus strand of VMRM01000023.1, from coordinate 6,354,146 downwards.
ACACATTAAAAGATGGGGACAAAAATGAAATTTAGAAAATGATTTTATAAATAATTGTTTTTAGCAAAATGACTGGTGTATTTACCAATCATTTTTGTTTGTTTTAATTTTCCTACAGGATAAATATTGTCCATATCTCCCAACCACTCTTCAAAATGGGTATAAGAAGAGACTCCATAAAGAAGACTGCTGTGTGTTGATTTACATAAATCAGAAAATGGCTCCAAATAAGAAGCTGAAAAAAAAAAGTTACTTGTCTAAACTTACTGTACATATACCTGTGGTCAGAGGCATTATTTAAAAAGTCAAAAATGACATTGTAACCCTGACAATTTGTAGATTCACAAATTGAAGTATTTCTCATTTTTTTATTTTTGTAGAGCACATCAAAATTATTTGAAAGAATATGCACCTTTGGAATCCAGGAATGCCTAAGTGCACTCTATTGCCTGCTTGCAAAGCAACCAATAAGGGAGCACCATTTATTTTCCTTGGCATTGATTGGCTGCAGCCCCCAAAACTGGAGAAAAGAACAATTTTAGCTTCTGTGGTAGTGCTGAGATGGTTTCCTCTGCTCACATTAATGCATATTGAAGTATACATTGATGTGGTGTTTGAGCTGATCAAATCCGCATAAGCATTTTTCCTGTGGATTTCTGCATTTGTGGATTTTAGTCATTTTTTTGTGGTTCTAGTCTCTACCCCATTCTAACATTATAATGGGGTAGAGGGTCCATTATACTGTAAGAAACACAGCTGGACAAAGACAGACATTTACTTCATCATACTATGCAGTGAGCAGAATGGTAAGGGAGGTTAGTAAAAAGCCAAAGCTGTAAGAAAACTTCAGAAAACTGGAGGCAAACAAATTTATATCATAACCATTAGATCCTTTCTACACGCCATGCCTGTATAGATGACAACAAAAGCTAAAAATCACGAAGGGACATTTTGGCAGACTTGTAGAAATTGTAAAACGATAATCTCTGTTTGTGTGTTCACCACGAATGAAACTGCGGTCGAGCCTCACTCATCTGAGCTACCTCCATTGTAGATCTGAGTCATCGCAGCAGTGGGTGGACTTCAACCCCCCCGAAGATATCTTGGACCTTTAAGAAATCCCAACTAAACAGCAAAATGGCACCTCAGTTGCAGTACAGAGGGTGTTTGTTTGAGTTGTAAGGCTAGGTAGTGCTTGCTCAAAGCTTTAGGAGCGATCCAAAAAGAGAGGCTCTTTCCACCTCTTAAACTGCTGCAGAGAACAGACGTGAAAAGACAGGGATGAAAGGAAGGCCGTCACACTGTTTCGACATTGTTGTTTATCCAGAGCAAAATTACTGCTTTTCATTATCAGCTCAAGAAAGTGTATAAACTCAGGTGAAAAGGGCATGTCAACTTTAACTACCGTTCTCCTTCTGGCTCAATAAATCGAACAAGGCCTCAGAAGATAAAAGTAAGCCATGTTTGGGGTGTGCTGCTGTTCTCATTTCATATTCTTCTACAGTAGCCTGTTTCATATATTCTTTTTGAAGTTGTGTGAACAAACAGAATACCCCCTCTGCTCTTACTCCCCTATAATCACATAATTTATTGAAGCTATATCAGAAATGCACTTCTTTTTTAGTAAAGCCCTTCATGTTGCTTTAATAACCCGACTCTTTCCTCTTGAAGTTAAACTGTTGGTCGACCTCTTTACTCCTCCATAATTCACCAAATTAGGGTTGTATTGGCCTCAAAGAAATAATACAGCTGGGCTTCAAGCCCCACCTGCAAATATCTGGGAGGGCTGATAACATTCAACTGCTACACAAATACTTGTTTGTGCTTCCCAACAACTCTTCATCTTCTAAACTCAATGGTCTGTTTGAGGAGAAGCTCCCCTGCATTTTCTCAGTTGAGATTAGCAGCCTGCATGTTTGTGTTTCTCTTACAAAGCTTCTTTTTGTTGAACCTCGATTAGACCAGATGTTGTTTGAACCCCAGAGTGATAACATGATTACCACATAGTGTTGACTCAGTTAATCTGTCTTCAAATTTTTTGGGAAGGCAATCTGAATTGAACCTAACCATAGTGCCATGAATCTCTGTGGATCCTTACCTGTTGCTAAAACAATTCAGGGTTGTTTTCTTTTTTTCTTTTTTTGGTTTGTTTTGTTTTTTTATTATTGCAAAGCAGTCATCTTTCACATTCTTTTCACATGAGAATAATACTTATATTAACCAATGATACATTTGCTAAATAAGAATTTTAAACCAAACTCCAGCATTGAAAATGACTGAACTGACTCAATTTAGTAGTAATGTGATAAATGATGTCAAAACTTTTGCAGCTAAAAGGGAGTTTCAAATGCTGTCGAATCAACATAACACATTTCTGACTATATTTGTTGTTGAATTATTTAAAAGGAGGAAGCCATATCTTATAAACTAAGGTTAAAACTGAATGCAGATTCAGAAAACACATTTCTTTAGGCTTCAGAGGGACTATTAGTTTTTGATAACTTCAAAATTATTAACACTGGAGTAATGAACAGTCTATTGTTTAGCTTTATTTTCAAGTTTACCTTGTTTTATATTACTATGTAGACAATAGTTTTTTTTTATTATTATTCTTTTTTTTTCCCCTCTGTAGTCTTCATTAGTTATGGCTCTTATATGAACTGTGTCTGTGAACAAATCTTTATTTATTCTGTCAGGCTACTCTCCTTTGAAACCAGATCCACAAATTAAAGGAAGACATAATCTATTAATACATGTTGGTTTAAATTGCTGTGTGCTAAACTTAACCTTGACCATGCTTTTGATATGTTGCATAAGTATTGCATGTCATTGTAATTCCAGCTCACCAGTATCTCTGCCTCATGCTCTTGAATCTGGAGATACTGCCCCAACCAGCTTGAAAAGTTTCTTTTTATTCAGCACAGCTGTTTCTTACACAGACCATTTTCAGGAGCTTGATGCCATTTTTAAGATTCTCTTTGACGCATGTATCTATCAAAAGGGGAGTGTTTTCTTGAAGTTAATTGCTTGTTGCACAATGAAAAATACCAGCACTATCATTGTTTGCCACCCTGACCTCCGGCTAGATACTTTCACCTCATTGCAGTTAGGAAACAAAATGACTCCTGCTACGCTGCTGCTGAATGAAATATGGGAACTGAAATTTGGGGAAAAACCTATTATTATTATTTTTTTTCCTTATGCAGATGACACTCAGATGTGCATACTTGTTATGCTGGTTGACATTAGCAAAGTAGTTGAAAGTTAAGCATTTTAAATACTTAAAGTTTCTGAGGTTTTAATAAAAAGGGGTTTTTTTTGTCAGAAAAACTTCAAGTACAAATATTTGCGTATTTGTACTTGAATACCTGGGGAAAACGTTTTACTACCTTGGATTCCACTATTGCTTTCGCTGATTGATGCACATAGAGCAAGCTTTTGGAACCTCCATCTTTCAGTTGTGCAACATCACCACTAAGGGAACACTATGTCTCAGTAATGTAGAAAAACTAGTTTGTGGCTTTGTTACATCTGGGTAAGGCTTATTCCCATGTCTTAATGTTGTCTTTGCGCTTATCCTTATACCAATCTCTTGGCACTTAACTCGAGATACAAAATGTCATAGTTGAAACATTTGTCACTGAACAGAGATGCTCCCTGAAGAAGAATGTATATTAATTATTAGTAAATTTCAAATAGGTGAAGTGTTAAGTCACTAAGCCCCAAATTGTGTGCTGTAACTAATTATTGAACTTACAACAAATGGCAGCATTTATTGTTTTGAAAGCGGAATAGATCAAATGAGACATTATTTAAAGTTTTGTTGTGATGACAGTCAATTGTTTGCCTAATAAATCACAATTATGTTTTCTTGTTTTCCCAGTCTTTTTTTTTGTTAGAAAATATTGCAAACGCAATGAGGTGCACACTAAGTAAATCTAAAAGTCACAACTGAGAATCAGCTATGATTTCCCACAATGTTTTACATTTTATCAGAATATTAAGATATACAAAACGTGATATTTTAGAAAACCAACTACTAGACTTTACAGGATTTTTGGGCCAACAAAAATATTTTTAATATATAAAATGCCAACATGTTTTTTATGTAAAGGCAGATTCATAGCCATTCTTAAGGATAATCAAAATCCAACAGAACAAACTTCATATTTTGCAGAGTTTTAATCCCAGATGTTTCTAGACCTGCAAGCTAAACCAGAAACTTAAATGAGCATAGACAATTTTCCTCAGGACTTTAGAAAAAGGTTAGCAGGAGACTTTCTCAAAATTTGAAAAGGAGTAAATGGTAAATCTTTTCTGCAGGGGTTTCATAATAGAATGTTTCAAACCTTAGAGCAGCCAACGAAACTATCAACATTAGCAAGAAGAGAAGGATTGAAGGTAGCAAAGGCCTTTTTCAGACACCTGATCCTGAGGAATTACTACTGGAAACTGCTTCAAAAAGAAAATACGGCGAGACTCAAAATCAAGAAAGCTAAAAAGCAGATTCCACTTTCCTTTGAATCTTACAGATACCCTGCTTTCCAATGTTCAAACGTTTTTCTACAGTTTCTAAAAACAGAATGAATGTGAGTTTTACTCATTTTGTTTTTGTTTTCAGTTTTTTTTTTTTTTTTTTCTACAGTAGATATTTCTGTCCTGCTGCTTTTGTTTGTTTGCATCCCCTTCCTGTCCTCCCGACTTCGGGCAGACAGCCGCCCTTCCTGAGTCTGGTTCTGCTGGAGGTCCCATCTTTGCAACAGGAAATTGTTCTTTTGGTTGTCTACTGTGGCTTAGGAGAAATTTGGTTGTTGGACAGTTTTATTTATTTAATTATATCAAAATGAATTGAAAAGAAATGCATTTAAAGTGCGCATTTCATGTTATTTGATTTATATTTTTAAAAAATGGAGACCATGAAAGATGATTTCCAGTACAACATCTAGAAAAATTGTACACATTGTTCAACTGATAGTTTAATATTATTTTTTGGTTTAGTTTTATCTCTGGTAGAAGTCTCTAAGTGTGCAACAGCTTGACTTGGCAATATTGCCCCACTTTAACTTGCATGTGTTCTATGATGCTCTTAAAGGGGCAGTAATATCTATTTTCCAGTCTCATAGTTCCATTTTATAGCACAAACTTGAAAGGAATTTAACTTGGCAATTTAACAGCTTGAAATTGGGTCTCTGTCTCTTTAAGAGAGACCAATGTCTGACACGCCCCCTTTAGCACATCTTCACAGCTTTTCTCCATTAACCCTTTAACATTCTTACCAGCATTGTAAGTAGTTATTGGATGAATTACACAGAAGATATTTCACTAAGGGTGGAAAAAGTTTCTAATTGATTTATCTTGATCTTGTCTTTTTATACTACAAAATACTTTCATATTTTATCAGATACAATGTTTATAAACCAGCTCCCATGTACTAATGAAACCTTTGAACATGGATGCACAAGACTTTTTATGCACATATTTGATTTGATAATGAAATAGACTTTTAATTCAATCATTTTTGGTTTAATCCAGAATGAGGTGGGCCGCATTTAGTTTAGTTTGATATTTCCATTATGTGACCTAAATGAGAGCATAGTAATAGACGAGAAACCACATATTTCATGTCAGATAAATTAAATATGTCTCTTCCTTTATGTTGTACAATTTGATGAAAGTCAATTTGTCCTGATCACAGACTGTAAAGATTTCTTTAAAAAAAATAAAGTATTTTTACTTAAACCTCACAATCAACCCTACTGTAACACCACCAGTTAAAGAGCTTCATAAAGGCTTTGAATGAATGAATAACTGGCCTCATGATCAAGATTTGCAGTCTCACATACTGTGATTATTCCTTCAGCTCTATCTTTAGACTAGAGCAGTAAGCACTCATTGAGCCCTATTTAGTGTTGAGACAACATGTGGCCTCATTTTGACATGAGTCAATGGTATATTTGGCTTGTATGCTTGGTCTATGTTTTGACCGCAGTTTGAACAAGCAATTTTTGTCTGTGTTTTTCTTTGAACAACAATAGTTTGCAAGAACCACAAGCAAACAATCAAAACTAAAGAAAGCACAAATTGGCTTGGTTTTATTCCAGCACCTCTCCCTTTTCAACTTTGCCATTGCAATTTTTACATGAAGGTGCACTTATGAAATCATTTAATTCTCTCTACAAAATTGAGAAACTAGTAGCTGTTTACAACAAATCAAAGTAAAATAATTACTCAACTCGACTTTTCCATATTGAACAGAAAATGTAATTTTAAATGACTACTGGAGTCTCAAAATTATTCAACTCCTTTTTAAAGAGTATGTTCAGCTCTTAGAGCATCCTCTTGCTGTTGACCTGATGCAAAAATTGATCTGAGGAATTTTTGCTTACTACTCCAGGGAAAATGACAACCAGTTCAAAAATATTTCTGGATTTTGTGCAATGCAGCAGACCGTCTTAAATCACACCAGGGATTTTTAAGAGTTTGAGTCAGGTAACTGGGGTGGCCACTTCAGTATCCTTTTCCCTGGCTTTACTGATATTTCATTGAATGCATTTTGCACTCAATACACTGTAGATTCCCAGTGCCAGAGGAAGCAAGGCTTTCCCAGATGATTACTGAGCCACTACTATGCTTCCCGTCAGATACTACTGATCAATAGGCTGGAGAAGTTCCTGTTTTAATTCATTGCTCCAGAGAACAGAAGCCCAAAACCTCATTGGCTCTTTTCTTTAATGATGAGTTTCCATTCAAATATGTTCAGGCATGAAGACCCTCAGGGCTCAGTAAGGTGTGGTACTACTAGAACTAAAACCTTAGTGACCACTGCGACCAAGTCTTCCTACAGATAATTTTTGGCTGGTCAGTTTTGGCTAACTGTCTCTCTCTTAAAGAGACAGAGACCCAATTTCAAGCTGTTGGTTTTAATTTTAATCTTGCTAGTTTTTGCTTCCAACTGTGTCTATAGGAGTATTCAGGGCTTTAGCTTTTCTTTTCAATATCATTTTCTTCAAAAAAAAATAGATTGTACTAAAAATGAGCATTGCCACTCTAATTGACTTTAATTGGAAGCTTCCAATACACTGTAGAATTTGCAGCTCAACCCATTTGCAGTGGATTGAGCTGCCCAGGTACTGGTTAATCAACCCTACATCACACTTCCTCCTCGATGCTTCACAGTTGGTATGTTTTTTTATATTTTTTTTTTCTCTAGTGAATTTGGATCTGGTCATCGTATTTTTCTTACATAAAGGTTTCTCTCTGGCAAGCTGCGTGTGGAAAATTAAAGCAGAAACGGACCTGCAATATGACAATGACACAAAACTCATCAGTGGCAGGCTGTTTAAGGTAACACCTTGATTCCACGTTAAGTGGAGCAACCTTTCCTGAGATCAGGGTCCCAAAGACCCGTGTTGCAGTAACGTCTCACTGACGTTACCTCAACAAAATAGGGTAAAACTAGCTTGTAGAAGTTGCTTTCTACATTTTTTCTAAGGTAGAAAGCACATTTATGTTGTCTAATGTAAATTAGACCTTGATTTTCACTTTGAAAATCAAGTTAACATGTATAGAGTCGGTTCAACAATTCATTCAAAAGGTAGGCGTTGAAGATGTTTCCGGAACACAAAATGTTTTTTAACAATGACAACAGTTTCTGGCAGGGCCCACTTTATCTCCTTGTGTAAGCACGCCATGCCCTGCAATGACTTTCTGTTTACCATCAAAAAAATCATTTAAATGCTTCTCCTTCGTTCAGGCAAGCATGTAATGGAACAAATGTAGCGTCATCTGTCTGTGAAACCAGTCTTTGAAGGCTGCCAGCATGACGGGACTGGTTCCAGTCAGAGGGGAGGAACAAACTGAAAGCAATGTGAGCCTGGAGACATTTATACTGTTTTCCAAGAAATCCCCAATTGGAATTTAATTAGGACTATGGATGGAATCCATGAAAGGATTTAACCTAAACATAACCACAAATTGAAAAATAAAAATCATTGGAATTGAATGGAAAATAAAAACATGGAGAACAGAAATTGAAAGGAGACAGAATTTTGGTTGGTGATTGAGGTTTGAAGTCTTTGTGCTCAACATGGAAAAATTCTGTTGTGCAATTGTTATGTCCAGCAAAAAACTTTATTCTCCCACTTTTCCACTACTCTGTGAGCTCCTTTGTGTCGACATGTAGTTTCCACAGCGAATGTGTCATCACTCATTGCATGTCTACATTTGTTGGTTTCTGTGTGCACAAATGTTTATGGGAATGGGCTGTTATGTCAAAGATGAATCAGTTTGGAAACATTTTCTGTCTCTTTTGAGTTTCATTTCTGCTGGAACAACTTGGATAAAATTAATTACTTAGCATGATACTTTCAAGTTTTTTCCTTTTTGAAATGTTTCCTACGATCTTAAAAAGGTGAGGGTGTAATGTGTCAAGATTTTTTGAGGTTTTAGTTCTTTTTTGCATTTGCACTTTTGTTTTAAGATTTGTTGAGATTTGCCTTTAGATTTGCTGAGCAATTACCAATTTTTATACAAACATATATTTATATGGAGCAGTTCAGAGCTATTTATGTAAAGTCAATTTATATACAAATTAATTACACACAAACTGATATTTCCATGATGTTGTTTTCATTAATTAGGCTGATTTCCCACGGTTGATGAAAAATTCAAAATTAAGATAAGAATATTACATCATCATTACACCAAGGCACACATTCTTACACAGAAATGTGGGCCTGATGAGAAATGCATTTAAAACCTTTTTTAGGGTTATTTTCAAAAACGGAACTTTAAATCTTACATGCAAGCCTCATCTTCATTTCATCATACTAAATGTGACTGAACTGAAATCAGAATCTTTTGTTTGTTCCTCATTACCAAACAGTTCAAGCTCAGACTGGATGGAGAGCATTGGTCGATATGAATACATTAAAGTTTGAGGCTATAACGGGACAAAACATTGAAAGGCTTGAGGAATATGCTTTTACAGACCCAGAGAGCCTGTGGTTTAGAACAAAAGGACATTTCTCAACACAGGGTACAGGGTTTCTTGCTACTTTTGCAGACTAAATGGGGAAAAAAAAAATTAAGAACATTTGCCTGGTAAAGCACCAATAAAAGTTCACAGCTCTCCTCTGGGAGGGTGAAATATTAATACATTTTGTTTGTAGAAGGTTTTCCTCCCCTCTATTGTATGTGAGTTTGTGGCTCCAAATCTCCTGTTAGATGAGGTTAAATAAGTCATCTTTTTTCTGAGAATTTGCATTCATTTCTGTGGAATTTAAAAAAAAAATGGAATCCAAGTAAATGCTTTATTGTTTTAGCTCCTTGAATGAAATATTGAGACTTCAAGAACATCCCAGCTAAGGTCAGACTAATATATTTTGCCCCCAAAAAATCAGTAACCCCAGGATTTTTTATAATAGAGAAGTCAGTATTTAATATTTCCAGTATATCTACTCTGTGCATTTCTGCAATTCAAAGTAGAGAAGAGCGCTCACTATGCTTCTCCTGTCGTGTTTTTTCTGTTGCACAGGAGCTTCTGGAATAGACTGAAGCCCGTTCTGCTGTCCTCCTGCATGTGTATGTGCGTGTGAATAACCTTGACAGAGCAATGCTAGGCTTCACTTAGTGCCTGCAAGCACTGTGCTATCTTTAGATTTTGTTGTAGCTGTTACCACTGGCCTCCTCCTACTCTTCCTCCTCTTCCTCCTATTTCTCCTATTTCTCCTCCACAGCCTACTCACTGTTGGCTGCACATGCAAACATGCACTCTTATGCATGCTTGCACACTACCATCAAACTCATGCACACTCAACTCACAAAATTTGCACAGAGCCTGTGGCTGTTACTGGGCAGATTAGAGAAAAGCAACCTAGTTCTGGGATATATGAAAAAAAGAAAACATGAAAGTGATGTTTATTTTTGAGTGTGGAAGGAAAGAGCGACTCCTGCTCCCTGAGCGGCCCTGATTTCTGCCCGGAGGCAAGTTATGAGCATCGAGATTCACAAGATTCTCCCTCTTACTCCTGCTGGCCTGAAAAGTGCAAAACCCAGGCAGCAGAGATCTAAAATCAAATCTGAATAAATGAATTGTAATTATTACTCACTAGAGTGTAACACTTTAGCAAATCATTTTCTGACAGTCTATTTATATTGCACATGATGCATATGGGCTATTCTCTCTTATGATGTGAAGTGGAAATAATGCGGCATGACTCTTGATGTTCTTATCAGCTAGTGGCTTGGATTCTGAGGGTTCATCAATAGTTTATAAGCACTCTGCACAGCTTCTCTGATTCGTCAGCTAAATATCTGACAATGCCGCCTTATGGGTTTTTTTGTGTGGGTGGGGGTTTCAGATCACAGATCTTTGGCTATGTTGAGACCAAAAGCAGGTATCATTTTCAGGTGAAGTGATCAAAAGAATCAAATCAGATGAGTTTGTCCTGATGAACCAGTTTCTACGAAGCTTTAGTGTCTGTAAACAAGTAAAGATGGTGGTTTCTTTCCATGATGAAGAATGAACTCAGAAACTCCAAATATTTTTTTCTCAGGTTTTTTTTTTTTTTTTTTTTTTTTAAATCAGGCTTCCAGGTAAATCATCCATGTTGTTCTGCAGACTCAAGCTAACACGAAATAAAACTCCAATTTCAGGCTCATTAAGGCACAGTTACGGAAAACAACTGAAATGTGGGAAAAGCCATGCAATACTGAGTAATAGCCCTGAAACATACCCACAGAGAACGGCAACTCTTTGATTCCCGCGTTGGATTTTCTTGAGAGCAGGTATTTCAAACAGATTCATGATTAGGGTTACAATGTGAGCAAAAGGGGGAAAAAATGGAATGCAGTAAAATGGAGCTATAACTCGTGGATTCAGCCAAAAGTGTAATGTCACATAAAATATGTGCAGTTGTCTAGAAAAGTATTTACCTCTTGACAGATTTGTTTTTTTTTTTTTTTTTGTTTTGTTTTGTTTTGTTTTTTTTTTTCCTTTGCTTTGTTTTGCCTTTTGGTCATCATTAAAAGTTTTAATATAAGATGAGGAAACTTGAGCAAATAGGGACAGTTTTTGTGTTTTTGGATTTTTTTTTTTTTTTTTTTACCATAATTTAATCTATTAATGGGGAAAAGCTTTCCAAACCATTCTGAAGGTTTTGTGAAAAACTAATTCTTCACTAAAGTTTAGCGGTTGTGCAAAAACTTCCACCAATCACTGTGAAGGAATTTTGCTCGATTCTTCTTTGCAGAATAGTTTTATTGGCCAACTTGGGGGTCTCTCAAACATGAACGACCTGTCATAGTCAAAAACCTAAACTTAAATCAGAATGACAGTCATTTAAAAATATTTTCTTCTTAGAATTATTCCCAGATGGACATGCTCAAAATCAGTTTGCGCTTAAGCCAGTTAGTCAGTGAAAATAAAGGTTACCATCAGGGACTTAAAATAGAACATACCAGTAAGCGAGCATGGTGCATGGTTTGTGAATGTTGTGTTGCCTTAATGACAGTTTAACTGGCTCTCAGTAGTTAAAGCTATGTTCTGCAATATTTCAACAATTGTGTGTGGAAACTGTAAAAAAGGGCAGAAGTCCCCAGATTACAGGAGAACAGCTTAAAAAGAAGAAAAGCATAAAACGAAAGTCTAAATTTAAGATTGAATTCCAATCCTACTGAAGATTTAAAACGGGCAGTAATAAGTTTTGTGCGTTTCTTTTCTGTATGTGAAACACCTGGATGACTTATTTTTGATAGGAAAAACTGGAAGATACAGACTTTAAGATTTGAGTTGTTCACAGCTCTCTTGTGCAAATCATCACACTGAACATGTACTTGTAATCAGGTGAACAAGTACATCCTTCCTCTCACAATCTGAAAATTTCCTTTTCATGCATTTTAATCCCTATTCAATCATGTCAGTGTGAGATTGTCTGATAATAGTCATTTTACACCGCAGCGTGGGAGCTATTGGTGTCTATGTGCAGCTGCCTCTGTGCCTCCTTCCTCTTTTTGTTTTCTCTTTCCTGCACAGCAGAGCCTGAAACTGTCAGGTGTGCTTATGCGGCTCAACACTTTGGGTTACAATATTTTCTTGGTCGTTCAGCTTCTGGGCCATTCTGCACTTCAGCTGACACAGATCTGAAAATATTGCTTTTGTTCTGCATTTCCCCCCAGCCCCCCTACCAGCCTTCCAGCAAAAGAACAGACAATTTTTCTTTACCACATGCGAATGCCTGAGAAATAATTCTGTTTATTCCACATCTTAGATATCCAGTGGATTTTCCTGCCAAGCTCCCAGTGGTTTTTCTTGCAGCTGTTATGTTTTGAAACCTAGCATGTGTGCTGTGGCTGCACAGCTGGTGAATAATGAATGGAATTGCTAAATGTGGTCCCTTCTGCCTTAAATTCATCAGAGTAAAAACAAGACACTCTTCAGTTTCAGAACCTCTGAATTTCCCTCAAATTGCACCACGCCCCTGACAGAATGAGAGGCTGTTCAGCTACTTGGAGGCTTTTCTTTTCTCTAATCCTGTTTGATAAGTTCCTAATGAAAGACATCCACTGGAAGCCCTTTAGGTCAGCATAGTTACAGAACATTGCTTGCAACATGCAGGGTGATTTAAATGTGCATCCCAGGAGATACAGCAAAATGCAGTTATGCACTGGTTTTCCATTTTCTTTTCCTCTTTTTTGCCTCCTATTATAGTAATGGAGACAAGGATTTCTCAGGCAATTGACAAAGGAGGTGGCGTCTCTTTCTTCTCTTAATCAAAATGTTTTCATTGTTAAAATAAAAAAGCAGGAAACTAAATTGAGGAAGAAATAAATGGTTACCTGCTTATTTCAGTGCCTAAGAAAAATAAAATCTGGAAGGAACTGGAAAAAATAACATAAGACTCCTCCTAAACTGACCAGGTGTGTTTGGTACTGATGAGCTTTCAGGACTTTCAGAATAACATTTTTGGCCTTACTTGCATAAACTGGCTTGCAATCGAAAGGTCCAGTAATTCAGTTAAAAAGGTCAGACTTTCAGTTTATATAGGTTAACTGCCCTCAGGGTAAAATGCTTAAACATTTCTATCTGCTAATTTTGATGACTAAAGTTTACAGCAAATGAAACTTGCAAAGTCAGGTTTCTCAGAAAACTGGAATACTACGGAAGACCAATTAGATTTTAGACTTTGTACTGTATAGTTTTCACTTCTTGAATCAGATGACAGGAATACATTTTGCATAAACATTCAGACAGTCCAGTTTATTGAAATAATTTTGTATGTGTGCTATGCATCTGCTGCTTGCAGAAATGGTGGGTTCCCATGAATACAAAGAGCTCTGTGCTCTTTAGTGGTTTGAGAAGCATAACCCATAATCACAATGTTCTTGGTTTCAGTCCAGTTGAGCTCTGCACTTTATTCTTTTATCCTCTTTCATCTGCTGTGAAATTCAAGCAAAGTGACTGAAAATAAAATCATTTGTGCTTCTCTCAGTTTAATTGAGACAGACAGTAAATCAAATCTGTTTTCATAGCATAATTCATACATTAGGCAGTTTGAAGAAGTTTAAACAGGTAGACAACGTTATAAGAATTGGATTAAAAGGAATTGCACATTAAAAAAAAGTAAATTCAAAAAGCAAATAGGGGTTAGTTTACCTGACAAATAACACTGGAAAAAGCATAACGCAAGTGCTTTGTACAAACAGCCGGCCAATGCAGAAATATGTCTTTATGTATGTTTGGAAGTCTTTATTTCCCTAGTTGTAACCTGTACACATATGAACATTTATGCCAAAGGTTATCCGAAGTTTAAGTGTGGAGGTTTGTCCAAATATAAAGGGATGGAAGTCACCCCACCACATCTTGGAGCAGCTCAAGAGTCTGCAAATGCAGTTTGGAAAACACAACAATGGAGATGGGCCAAGACTCAATGAAGACTTGGAGAAACGTGGACAAGGGCCACAGTCCAGCAGGTCGCTGGGCGGACCTCACAGTAGTCGGGTAAACCAACAGTCCTCCCACAAACTGTACCAAAAAAGTATCCCCAGTATCCCACCGCCAACAATCCACCTCTATCCCAGAAATCCCTGTGAAGTCAAGGAATAACTTCACTCCAAAACTAACATCTGTCCACCAAGAACACCATATCAGGCCTCACCACATCTAAGGAATTGGTGGCCTCCACAGAGGTCCAAATGCAGCCCAGACCGCCTGTATAAAGCATTAGACAACACATCTCCATATGGTCTACCCTTGACTGTTGCATCCCAATCAACTAAAACCCCAAAAAGCCAGTGATGCCACAATGTCAGGCTACAGAAAAAAAAAAAAAAAGTCCAATGAGGCTACTAAGCATAGCCTCATTGGACTCAATCAATATACTGAAGCAGAGCCACCTGAGCCATGCTCCCAAAAATCAAGCTATGAACAAGCCAGGGCAGTCCCCCCAAACCACCAAAAGAGAACACCCATAAGATGACCACACCAACACATAAACAGTCTCCATACAAGGAGCATCACAGTCCAGGACCCCACACTGGGCAAGACCAACCTCTCCAACCACCATGCATCTGTCAATCAGAACATGCCCAAGTATGTTGGGCGTGTTCCAACATGCATGTTTTTTGGGCAGCAAGAAGCCCAGACAGCTGCAAACAAACAGCTGCAGGCCACCAGCTGATTAAAAACAAACACAGGACATGTAATATACACAAACAGGTCATTCTGGGTTGGAAAAGAAAATCAGCAAGAAAGTTCAATGAGTTAAGGACTGCTGTGATATGTTCTACTTTCTGGATGTTGCTAAGGATTGATTTTTTTTTTTTTCTCCTGACACAAATTGTAATATCATTATGTTATTTTTTTTTTTTTTTTACCTAGACCTGTTTTGTACTTTATTTTCAGCTACCTCCATTTACTTCCAGGTTTTACATTGTGTTATTTGAATGATTCATCACAGGCAAGCGTTTACAAAGAGAATTGTGGTAGTAAGCTCGTGCTACTGCTTTCTAAAACAAAGAGGGTTGTAATCCTCCTCGTTCATTTCATTCATTTTTTTTTTTTTAAGCAGCACATGTGGGTCTCCGCATGCCGGGTATTACCATCCTTGGGCTTTCCTGTCTAGACGGGATTTAAAGCTCTCTGTGACCTGGTAGTCTCATTCCACCAGTGATTCCTGGCAACATTCCCAGTTTAAGGCTACTGTAATACGATTAAATTAGCACTGCAGGACTTTGTCTACGTCACCTTTAAATGCCAGCTGACTTTACACTGTTACACCAAACTTCACACACAGAAGAAATGTGTAGAAAAAGTCTTTATTATCATACAGTGCCTTGTAAAAGTATTCACAACCCATTATGTTTGTGCCACAAAAATTTGACAGGCAAATTCACAGTGTGAACATGTCTATATAGAGACGGAGTATGTAAATGTTTGGTTTTAACTGTATGTCCTTATCAGAGCACTGTACTTTTTTTATTATTTTAAATATTTCTTTGTCTACATTTAGTGTGCATTGTTTGTTTTTATAAAGTTTTAAGGCTGTCCCCAATGTATAATCATGTTTGTTGCTGTACTATTTATCACCTCGTCCTGTTTGTTTTGAGTCCCAAAGACAGCTAAATGTCAGGCCATATTTATTATGTAAAGAATTTGACTTGACTCGACTTGAGTTAAAAAAAAATAAAAATGCACAACTTGTCATAAACTTGTATTAGGAGGGTTCATTGTCACATTTCTTCACAAATCTGTGAACTCTTTTCTGCCAAAGGGAAATTTCAACACAGTATTTGTCACCTTTATGCATGTCTTGATGTGCCAGTCTTAGTTTAAGTGTGAGATGGAAGTAAAGGAATATAAGGTTCTTAAACATCTTTAAAAACAAAAATCAAAAAAGTGTAGCATATATTTGTATTCTGCTCCCTCTTGTTGTTTTTAATATGACCTTGACTAACTAGTGGGTACAGGGTGTTTTAAGCTTTATACAAAGATTAAGGATAAAAAGTGTTCCTTCAATATTTTCACTTGGAATGTAATTTAAACCAACAATACAGCAGTGATTTAGGGTTACATAACATGTCACTGTATCTATCCATCCATTAAACACCAAGAGTGGGCATACAACATGAACAGGTAAAGATGCTGGACAAGCACTCATAAACACATGTGCATACACAAAGACAATGGCCAATTTACAATCACCATTCAGGCTAAGGTGTGTGTTTTAGGGCCATCAGTAAAGCTGAGTAACTTGAGTTAAAACCTTGTAAGACCAGCTTCAATGTGAAGGTAAGGAGCACATTTTCAGTAACAAGGCAATTCAAAGTGCTTTACCTTAAAGAGCAATCAGATTCAAGTTGAAGCTGTTCTGAGTCAATGAACATATCTCCCGTTCTGATATAATCAACTCTTTATGGGTCGTTTACAGTCATGGCCAACTCTTTATGGGTCGTTTACAGTCATGGCCAGTGAAGAACTGAAATTTCCCTCAGCTTTGTCTTTTTTTTTTGTCATTCACTTGGGGGGAGAACACTCCAACAGTAAAATCTTTACTGGATTTTAACAAGCCGTGATGGCTTGTTAAAGACTGCAACATGACTGGCTTTAACAAAAGCCCCACTACGGGTGGCTCATTTGGAAGACCCAAATACCAGATCTCATTCGCATGGGTTCCTCCCCTTGCAGTGTTTCCACACTACAGTTTTCAGGTCATTTTACAGACCAAACCAACTTGTGTGTTTTTCTCCTGAGCAGCCACTACTCTATTTAGCAATAGTTTTGATTTTTACAACATCTCCTTACCTATACTGTTCTAGCTTTTAGTTTACAATATTTATGTATTTATTTCCATGTCTGAAAATGAGCAATATGTCACAAAAATTTGGAAAAAAAGGTTGAGCAGATGTTGAACATCAAAGTTGGTGCATAATGTTCACTTAAAAGTGAGCTCTAAGTTGGACTTGAGTTCATGTTTGTACTGTGGTTTATCCTGGGATGAAGCCAGTCAGTATCAACTTCTGTGCTCTGTGGTGAGCCCATGCAGTCTCAATGTAATTCACCACAATGAATTGCAGTTTCTGTGGAGGAAAAAAAACAATCTCCCAAACAACTCTGCGATGTTGCCTTTACAAAAAAACATCTTGCCTCTTATGTTTGTTGGTGTTCCTGTTTTAATAGGTGTGACTCAGATTGGTGAATTTGAAAAATATCAGTGCTAATGGTACTTCAAAAAAAATGTATGTTAGACAGCTTTAATTGCAAACCTAAACACAGCAAACAAAAAACAAAACAAAAACAAAATTAGACTGAAAGCTTGGAGAAAATGTAATATAGTTATTCTGACTATGATCCTGCAAGCGAATAATGACCTTCAGCAAACATATTAAATCTGCTTTTCAACATCAAAAAGATTCTTACATGAGACTGAATTCTGCAAATATTTAAAAGATCTTAAAGCACATTGATTAAAAAACAAACAAAACTTTTTTTTTTTCCTCCTTTCCCAGAGGTTCCTAGACCTAATATAAACAGAAACACATATCAAGTAGAACACTGCAATCACAAGCAGGGAAAAGCAAACTCCTTCAACACAAATAGTGAATGCTTCGCCACAAGCTCTGCAGCTCACGTGCGCTTCCAGTCCATGTGATCCTTCGCTCTTTACATTCAAGATTTAACAAAACCCCACAGCGCTGCTGCTGCATTCACAGGAGAGCCACAGAGCAGGGGTCCTCCATCAGACGGAGGTCTGATTTTGATTTTCCAAGCAGGGGGGTGTCAACAAAAGCCTGGTGGAGAAAAGTTCTGATCTTCCTAAAAGACGTTTGGGAGCTGAAAAAAAAAAGAAAAATGAAAGCGAGAAAATCAAGCCGTGCATGAATTGGTGGAACAGGATGAACAATGAACATTTCTAAATATGGCTCATTGTTTATCCAGTTGACTTCTTAGAAGGTTTTGAGCTTTTGGAACCAAAACATTTGTACTGACTGCTTACAATCTAACAGCTCTTACTGCTCATCGTTTCTCCTGTCCCAAGTCACAGTTATGAACTCATACAAGTAAATCTGAAACAGTAACATACTAAATCATTTTGACACAACACCTCAAGTCACATACTTTCAGCGTCAGCACTTTCGCAGATGCACCCGCTGTCACAAGTAAACAGCTCTGATCACCTCTCAGCATGTTTGCTCCTCGTCGGCCCGGGGTGCGGCTTACCGAGGCCTGCCTGCTTCTAAGCAGCAACAGGATTACAGCGCACTGGTGGCCAACAGGTACAGTTCCTGTACGCTCCAATCAACTGACCTGCTCCACATGGGTTTCGCTCATCTGTTGAGTTAAGTGTGGGATAAGGAGGAGACCCCAGGTGATACCCTGGGAGACAGGAATGGCGGCCTTTGACTTTTAAAATGTGTAAACAGAAAAACAAATGTGTGCTTAATCGTTTTAAGGGTAAATTGACCCAATTTCTATTTCTGTTTCATACTGAGATTAAATCAAACACGTGGTGGAGATGATGTACTAAGGTGACGACTGAAGGCAAATGGCTGTGCTAAATTTAATTTAGAAGTATCAGAATTAAGGGAGTTAATTACCGATGCATGCCAAACATTTCAGACTTGTCAGTTAATCACAAATGAAAACTGAAAAGAGTCTGTTTTTCCTTCCATGTCCCACTTCTGGTCAACTTTATTAGTTTATCCCATAAAATTCCAACAAAATACACTGACCAGACAAAATGTGTACTCCATATGCTGTTGAAATGCTAAACATATCTTTAATTGAAACACTATTAAGACCATAAAATGTGGGTCTAATAAAAATATTTGGCTATGTATAAATGAAAATGGGATAAAATGTTCCTCAGCTCTAAATCTAAAATTGAAATAGTTGCTTTAAGGCCAAGAATAATAAAAACAAACCAGTTATTTGCACTGAAAATTAAACTGATTGAGATGCATAGAAAATTATGATCAAGAGAAACCTTTCATGCAAGGTTTATATCTTAAATTCACAACAAAAGCAGAAGCCCACCCCACTGTCAAGCTGAGAAATACACCCTGGATGTTATTTCTCTCCTTGTTTATAGCTCCAAGTGTAAGAGAATTGAAGCCTCGGCTTCCTTTGCAATCTATTCAATCCTGCAGGCTCAAGTCTGAAATAAGGCCAAGTGACAGCTTTAAAACCTTTCAATAAAAGGGTGAAGCAACTAATCTCGCCCCCCTACAAGCACTGTTCCTTGTGGACCCTCACAAGACCTTCACTTTCTCCTACAAATGACCAAATCTTCTCTGTACCTAATAACCTCCCCTAAACACACAGCAGTTCCTGCTTTTGGAGGTCGAGAAAATTGGCGTGTTTAAATTGTAGATGTATTTTACGATTGTTGACATCAATAATGCTAAAAACAGATCAATGGTCAGTGGCGGAGCAAACCAAACCAGAAAAAATAAACTCTCACAAAGCTGAAAGAGGCCAACTACTGGCAGATAGATCCAGATAAAAAAAAAAAAAAAAAAAAAAAAAAACAGAAACAAGCAAAGGAGCGGAGTAAACAATATGAGAGGGTAATCTCAGGTTTTCAGTATTGATTCAAACCTTATCTCCCTGCCCCCTCAGTAACCTCAGCTGGTTTGGACACCCAGCCACAAAAAAGCAATATGACCCCCCACTGATGCCCTCTTAGGTCACCGTTTAGTGACTGCTGACTTCTGGTTGCCTTGGAGACAGAAAATTACATGTGAGACCTGGGTGGTCATGTGGATGGAGGTTGGATCTGTGCTGAATTCCCAGGCTGCAGTTTCATTATAAGGACAATAAAGAAAGTGCTGTTAAGCATTGTTGCTCCGCTTAATAATGTTATGACCAGTTGGGATTTGATCTCCACGACTGCTGGGTTGAAATCTGCTGTAAAGTTTGGGTGTTTCTATTTAGTATTGCCACCATGATAACGTGTTAAAACGTAGTTGCCCCGAACACTAATAACTAGTTTTCCAACCCTTTATGGCAACAACTGCCATCAAGCGTTTGAATAACTGTTTTACATCATTGTGGCGATCCCTTGCCTTTTTCCCTCCTTTTTATTTGACTCATTGTTTGAGATGGATACCACAACAAGTGCATAAAAATGTTGAGTAATCCAACTACCACCACAATTTAGACATTTTGGCAAACATTTGAAAGTCGGTGGATGATTTAACTGATTTTTTTGTTTGTTTCATTTCAACTTACATGTACAATTTTAACTTAACAAGCTGAAGTTAAAATTGTTGTGTTTAGGTGTGTCTCGGAAATTAAAGTTTTCATTGCAAATGGGAAAACCATTGGAGTTCTCTACTTGTGATATTAGCATTAGCATTGTTATCCAATCTGTGAGTTGATAGTGTATATGACTTTCCATTTCGCATTCAAACAATTATGGACATTCATGTGGACTGTTAGTACTGACTGATATTTGCACATCTTACATGTGTGGCACCCACATTGGATATTAACTTTACCTCTTTTACCCTGTCCCCAGTTCTTCAGGGTACATTCTAGTTATGTATCTCACCTGGAAACCTAAAAAAAATAACAAAATAAAATAAAAAACATATGAGGCCACAAAGGGTTTAATTTATAAAACCATCTTTTTCAATTTATGGATGGAATTTTAAAAGTTTATTGCTTATCTCATGCATAGGGAAACTTTTTTTTTTTTTTTTTGAAACAACAGCCAAGCCGTTTAAGTGTATCATCTGGGTTGGGTCAAACCTTTGAATCTCAGTTGCTTTTCTGAACTTCTATCTTAAGCATTTGCATGTCTGCGATGTCTACAACCTAGAAAAAGCAGAAGGTCTGCACAGCATGTGTCAGAAACATTCAAAAAATGTAAAGTAGGAACGAGCCATGTGGCTCTTCTGATTTGTTCCACTGCTCGCTGAGATACTGCAAAACACAAAACAACACCTTGATTCTGGACAGATACTCACTATTGTAGAATATGTGGGTGTTTAGCTTCATCTGACTGATATCGCTGAATGTCCACAGCATGTTTCAGCTGTTGGAAGAGGCATATCTTAATGCAAATTTATTCCGGTACCAGCTGCTGTGTCAAGATGATTCTGCAAAAGACACCCTTGAAACTTCTAATGAGCTCACTGCTGGGAATAAAGAAGACAAGGAGGTCACAGAAGTTAAAATATGTGCCTGCTTTCTGGTTATCTCCAAGTGTTGTGTGTCGCTGCGGTCACGTGTGAGCAAGTGGGTCGACTTCCTGGATGCCTGGCTGGAGGCATGCTGCTGGATAACAAGCTGTTATTGCATCATTGTCAGGTGAAAATAAGCTGCAGCACCCACACATACATCCCCCCACCACACACACACACATTTTGGTCTAAAATGTCCAACCTTTTATTTTCTACAACTAGACATCCCATCTCTGAATGCAGTTCCAGACCTGCTATAAATACCAGTGTTTTTGTGTGACATCAAATGAGAAATGTGGCATTCAGAAACCCATTAGTGCACAGGAGAGTAAAGCAAGCAGTAAGGGTTACTGTTCTGTGTTTTTTCCTCATGAAAAGTGGGTTTTATAACACTCACGTCCCCTTTATAAGTAAAACTCTGTGAATCTCTGAAGCCGTTGATACGTTTTGCTCCTGGTATTCTGAGACAGCGTGGACGGACCACCATCAAGCCGAGGTGACGGCCCCAGGCAGCAGCTACCAGCATGCAGCCCTTTCATCTTCGCTCATCTGGTTTCACTCCCGTTCACACCTTGATTCATGTTATTCCAACATTTATCTAGTTGACAACAACTTACTGGATGGGTCCTTTCGGCCTGTATACTTCTACACAGTCTCAAAATTCCTAATATGCATTTTACCTTGACTGGTTTATAACCCTCTGCAGCTCTAATTAGGGACTTCACCATTGAAAAATGTGGCTTATTTTCCCAAAGAAACTCCACTTTAAATCCTCTGGAACCATAAGCTTAAATTTCTTTCCACATTTTGAGATATAACAACCATGGACATCAGTGTTTTGGACTGGAATTTTATGAGCTAGGCAAACACAATATAATGTGTAATTGTGAAGTGGAAGGAAGGTGATAGCATCCTACAAGTGCCAACAAAAACCCAATTGATTTGGTTGGCACTGCTGAGGCGGGGCTTGAAAACTGAGGGTCATAGATGCTCCACGTGCAATCTAACTTGTAACAGAGAAGGTCTGTAGGGAGGCTCAATGCAAAAGCATTTCACACTTTTAAGATATTTATTTGTATATTTTTTAAAATTTACTACAGTAAGACATTGGGTCTGGCACTGGGTCTTTTACAGGTTTTAGTAACACTACTTTGAAATAGCTAGCCTGATACTTTAACACCCAGTACTTTTTTAACCATAAACCCCAGTTGTTTGAAGTAAAAAAAAAAAAAAGCATCTTTAACAACCAAAAAGTTAACTGTTGTTAATTTATTTACTCAGAATAACCTACTTTCTTTAAATGTAAAAAACAGCCCTGGATGGTGCATATTAACATGACAATAAAAGCAAAAAACAACAACAGATTTGGACCACTAATTGTTGCAGTTTCACTGTCAGCAGTGAGCAGACAACAGAAGGTGGGAATCAAACTAAACGGATTGTTTCGTCTCCAGTGGGGGAAGGGAAGGGCGCAGTTGTCCCTGTGACGGCCTCGTTTACTGCACCACAAATAGTAAAAACGTCCATAACTCAGGGCTTTAAAGGCTAAATGGTCATTGGGAGCACATTTTGTGAATATAGTGAAAGAACAGCATGTATTTCTTGTTAGCTGCAGTTTCGTAGACTCCTTCAGATCAAGTTAAGCCCGGAGGGAAATATCCGTTTCATTAGTTTCTTTGTGCTCTGCTGCAATCACAGTAACCTTACACCCGCCCTCTATAGCAGAAGAATTGACTTACTTGAAGAGCTTTTGAAAAATAATCTTGCTTTTGGTTTTAAATAAATCATTTATGGTCACCAAAAACAAAATGGTGACAATGCATTTTTCATACGGCTCTTAAGATTTATTCAGTCTCCAAATTTACAAAAATGTACAGTTTTTATAAACACTTGAATCAAAGCAGCTGAAACTTAATATCTGCATGTGCTGATGACAGGAAAGTGCTTTCTTTAGGTGAATTATTAATACTGTGAAACCACAAAACACTGCTTCATGTCGCATTATTAGGGAACATCTGCCTTCTGTCCAGCACGCACACTGAAGCAATGAATAAATATTTCAGAGAGGATAAAAACAGCCTTTCCGTGAAAGCCAGTGATGGTTTTCTTCACCAGAATCCTGCCATATAAATGTGTTGTTTCTTGTTGGAAATCGTCTTTAAATCTGGCATAAACAAGCACTTAGTGATGACTAACTGCTGTCAATGTCAAGTCATTAAGCTCGGCTTTCAGCGATTGCACCACTAAGAAAGTCAATACTGCTTCGGTGTTATGAGCAAGTCCATTTCTGCTGACCCCTGAAAGGCAGTTTGTAAATGGTCTTACTCTGTTGGCACAAATCGCTCTCCTTCGGAAAAATAAGGGGCTCATTAAGCCTGGAAGTGTCCCGACACTGAGAGCATCTCCTCGGGGGTTATGTCGGCAATCCCTGAGGAGAGAGTTCATCTCTTCCTGTTTCGACTGTGTTTGACCGTCTTCTTCCGCTTCAGGATCATCTCGTAGAGTTTTTCCAAGCCCGTCTGCAGTCCCTGGCCGTCCACAGCGCTGCAGCCCTGCACTTGGTACAGAGTGTAGATGCCGAGTTCGTGCACGGCCAGCAGCTTCTCCACCTCGCCGACGGACAAGGCCGAGTCCAGATCTTGTTTGTTGGCCAGGATCAGCACCGGCACCCCCTGGTTCTCGGAGGTGCGGGTGATCTTATGGAGTTCCACCTTAGCCTCCTCCAGACGCTCCAGCTCAGTGGAGTCCACGACAAACACTATCCCATCCGTTCGACGGGTGTAGGACTTCCAGAGGGGCCGGAGTTTCTCCTGGCCACCCACGTCCCACACCTGGAAGTTTGTGGCCCGGGACGCCCCCACTGCCACCTTGATCTTCTCTGTGTTGAAGCCCTTGGTGGGGATGGTTTTCACAAACTCCTTCAGTTTGAGCCTGTAGAGCAGGGAGGTCTTCCCAGCCGAATCCAGACCGATCACCACCACATGAAGACACTGGAAGCTTGGCAGGAACGACGTGTTGGGGGCAATATCAGTCAGCTGGTTCCCCATGATTCGGACCAAGAATTCGCACCCACTGAGGAAAGGTGGCAGATTCCTGATTTAATCCCTTCTCACTTGCAGATCCTCACAGGCAGACTGGACTGGTTGATGAGACCAGAGACCTTATCAAAGCAAAGAGAGAGAGAGAAAGCTTGGTTAACATTTAATGAGAAGATAAGTTCAGCTTGTTTGAAATGTGAGGAGTATTTTAATGTCAAACAGTCGACAAAAGCAGGAAAGTTAGGAATTCAAGATCTGATGTAGCTTTATCAGATCATTCTGTCATTCCACTAGAAAACAAAGTGTTCAAGGTTTACTGTGACCTTTAAAAGCTTCCATGTCTATTTGTATCACATTGCAACAAATTTTAGTTTTTTGGGGGTTTTTTAGATTTTATTTAATAGATTAAAGAAAACTAATTAATAAATGAGAAATAAAGGAAAAAAGATTTTAAAAATTTATTTAAAAATAAAATCTGAAAAGTACAGTGTGGATTTGGTACTTCTTCACTTGGACACCGTTAAATAAAACCTAGAGGAACCACTGAGTCCCAGTAACTAGCGATTAATAAACAATGTCCATAAGTGAAAATGCCACATTCGCAGATGTGGACTTACAAAATGTATGTTCATAGATTCATATGTTAAGTCTATGTGGGCTTTTGAACTATTTTGCAAAGAGGAAAGAGCAAATATTCCACTTTGTAAAAGCACAAAGCTGAGAGGACTAAGCTAAGATTCCAGCAAAAATATAGCATACATTTAATTTTTACACGGACATGAAAGCCCTCAATAGTTTTCTGAAATTGTCTTAAATTTTTATTTCTTTTCAGAATTCTCCGTTTCTGCATTCACATCAAATCCCAATAAGGTCACTGTTCTGACGTGACACCAGCAAAAGTTGGACGCAGTATGGATACTTTCAAGGCAGTGCTCAGCTCAAACTGGATTCACTCATAATGCCGTTGAGATTAAGCTATATGAAATAATACCCATTTGAGTAGTCCGTCCCGCATTACAGAGCCACACAATAGTTAATTGGGCGTCTGTGGTTGTTTTAGAGTCTTATTTGCCCTGCCTAATCCTCTTAAGGCGGTTAAAGCAGAAAGGCTTTTCCTCCAGGCTGATTGATTGCAATCCAGGGGAAGCAATATGTATCCACAGCTTCCCTTTGCTCACTGAAGCCGCAGCGGCGGCAGCAGCAGCTCTAATCCGGTTGTTGTTGACATCCTGATACACATCACACAGCTGCCTCTGGACAGCCTACAGCCATTACAAGTGTACAAGGCAGCGTTGTGCTTCCAGACCCTACATTGGTAATTCCAGGGTTAGTTTGAACAGGGTGATGGAGGACACGCGGAGAAAATGCACTGTCATTTTTCTGATCTGATGATTTTGACCCCTGACTGAATTTAATTGTAAAGGTTAGAGAGCGGTCTCCTTCGTCTCTTCCGATAAAAACGTCCTCGTCCAGTTAGGTGCCTGTTTATTCTTGTTATAAAGCGAAAATAGCAGCTAAGCAACTTCAGCGGTTTATCATGTATTTTCTACACGCTAAAACCGCAAGCACGACTTCCAGCTTTAAAACACGAGCTCGCGCTGAAACCAAAAATAATTATGAACGTCCATACCTGATAAAATGCAGGGAGGAATGTTCATCCACAGGCGATGAACATAGCCATAGCTGAAAAACAATTGTATTATTATTTTTTTTCCTTTTCCCCGCAGCTGTCCGGTCGTCTCTCCCTCTGCTGCTCCTCACTGACTGAGGAATCCTGGAGAATCTCAAGCGAACACCACCTTCAGCCCGGGTGACGTCACGGACACCTGGAGGGCTGCTCCGCGCCCCCTGCAGGCGGAAACTATGAACTGCAGGGCAAGCAGAGGCGCCCACATGGCCTGGTTTATGTTTCCATTAGTTGGTTTGGTGCTTTTAAGATGAAGATTAAAATAACAAAAAATTAAAATACAGAAAGAAAAATAAAAGTGCTGTGATGCTTCCATCACATTGTTTTGTAGTGGAGATGAGTGTAGATTGATATCCTACTTTTACAAAACAAAGACATGTGCATGTACCAAAAAGGGAAACCAAAAGTTTAGTTTTTGCCTCATTGCTGAGAATAGTCATTAGTCATCACTATTCTCAGTAATAGTAATGACTCTGTAGGAGTGAGAGACTCCTACAGTAAACAACTCGGGATTTCTAATATTCATGTCCTACAGAGAGACTCCTACAGATGTCTCTCTGTAGGAGACTTCTGACAACTTTCCTAGAGTAAAGATATGAGTAAAAGAGACACAAAGGCATATATTTTTAAAATGTTCAGAAACCATGAGCCATTCTACTTAAATTTCAGCTATTCTACTTAAATTTCAGCTATTCTCGTTTTTGCGTTTCCAATAACACACATATAAGCTTGTGTTGTAATAAAGTTCAAGGGTTATAAATACTTTTGTAAGTCACTCTCATTTTTTCCAAATTATCCTAGTATGCACTTGAAAGAAAATAAATATGATTGCTCTGCTTTAGATTTCCCTCCATCAGAACAAGAAAACCTTTATATAAAACCTCTATGAATCTTTCTAATGTACACAGAAGAAAGGGATTTACATCACTTTTTTTATAATGAAAATGAAATTCATTTAAGTGCATTAGAAAATAATTTTAGAGGATAAACATGAGTTTTTGTGTACAAAGAAATTAATTATCAAAGGAAATCAATACAGGGAATAAAGATTCTGTAGAGGAAATTAAAACTTTATATTTACATAAGAAATAAAGTGGTATTCATTTAACTCTCTGAGACTCTACATATTATATTGGCACAATCAGATTTACCTCCATCCAGGAGTTATTCTGAGTTATTGAGATGATTATAAATGTACAGATGTCACACTTGGCTAAAACAGTAAACAACTCGGGATTTCTAATATTCATCAGAGGAATAAAAACAAAACCATTCTGATCTTTGTGTTTAAAAAAAAAAAAAAACTACAGGTATATTTTGCCAAACTGATTACCATGTACACTTTTAACAGTGCTATTTAATAAAGAATATTGTACTCATGAGCTATCTGTAGCTTTGGCTCCACCGTGTGGCAAGTGCACTTAAAAACAAAGATAAATAACAGAACTGTCCAAACTTTGGCTGCAATCCATAGTATTTTTTGTTTATCTTCATGAAAAATTAAACCCCGATGCTCTTGCATTGCATCACATTGCATCACAAAGAAAGGAAGTAAAGAAAGAAGAAAGGAAGCAATCTCAAGGAGCCTTGGATAAGTGTCGCAGTTTAATAAAGTGCAAATGAAATCAGGATCAACAGAGGTCAACTCTGTGATACAAAACAATTAAAAAAAACCCCGAGAGCTTACGTAATCTGTGATAAAATATACAGTTATTATACTTAAAGCATCAATGTGCTTAATTTCTAAGATGGCAGTGACTGATTAAACGCTTTTGGACAGCTAAAATAATATAGTGATATCATTTTAACAGTAATAAAATCACACATTACAATGATAAAAGTACAAGTTCTGTGTTTATAATGAGGATTTCATGATCTCACGGGATGTGGGGTGGTTGAATTATTCCCGCAGTCAATGTACTCGAAAACGTCCTGTGAAAGCTGCTCCGTGTGAGACAGATAGGCAATATTCATGGTTATTCTGGGTGAAAAAGAAAAAAAACAAAACATGAACGTCAACAATCAATAAATAATTTTAATCATATCAAACTGTTTTATCACAGTGGAGCATACACAGTCTTGAAAAAATTATGCCATATTAACTATCATTTTTCTGCTTTTGCCTTTTTTGAACATAATTAAAAGTTTTAAATCATCAGAGAATCAGAGAAATGCTTACATTAGACTAAATCCCTGTTTTTCTGTTTTCACAGAGTCATACTGGAGCCTTCTTTTGTTATTAACAAAATCTTTAAGACCTTTCCACATGCATTAATTGGACTGAAGTCCAGATTTGGACTAGGTCACTGCAAAGCATATTTGCTTGAGTAATTCAGTGGTGAACTTGCTGGTGGTTTTCTAAAGATCAGAGTCCCAATGTATAACCCAAGTGAAATTGAGTTTAAGGTCGCAAACAGGTAACTGCAGATTCTTTTTCAGAATTTTCTGCCAGACAGCAGAATTCATGACTCCATCAATAGCAGCAAATCATCTAGGTCCACATGAAAAAAAGCAGTACAAGACCATTACACCAATGCCACCATGTTTAATTGTAGGTATGATGTTCTTTTATTAAAATTGTGGATGAGATGTTATGGGACGTACATCTTCAAAACCCTTTCACTATTTTCCAGTCACTTCACAGGCAATTCCCCTAAAAAGTCTTGTGGACATCAAGATATTTCCTGGCAAATGTGAGACAAGATCTGTTGGATCAGCAGTGTTTTTTTTATTTGGACATCCCTCATAGATCCTGGTTATAACCCATTTACTATTTTATTAATCTGCTGAATCATAAATGTTGAACCTAACTGAGATCTGCAGCACCTTGGATATCCTGGGCAAATTTTTTGATGGACTCTTGCAGTAATTTTGGCAGACTGACCACTTTTGGGATGGTTCACCTTGGCTAAATTGTTTCTCTGTAGAAGTTAATGGCTCTGATTATGGCAGACTGAAGTCTCAAAGTTTTACAAATGGCTTTGCAACCATTCCTGATTTCATAGACATAAATGACTGTCTCTCATTTGTTCTTAAATTTCTTTACATCAGGGGATGATGTCTTTTTTTTTCTTCTTTTTTGTGACATATTGTGGTCCACTTCATGTTGTCTGACAGGTACTACAAGTTATTTCTTAAATCTACAAAACATGCAGCAATTGGGTGAAAGTGTAGATAGTAAGGAGAAATCAAAAGAATATGGCTTATCATAGTTCATTCCTGGGTTGATTAATTTGTTGCACAGGGCCAGGTAAGTTTGGATGGAAAACATTGCATGTGTTCAGATATAAATCAACACTGTTTATTTGATAATTTGCTTTGATATTTCTGGTATGAATGGGTACAGTTACACCACTACTCATTTGAGTAATTCAAGTCAAAAAGTAAAAGTACACCTTCTAAACAATTTCTTAAATTTTCACTTTTGTCCTATGAAAATGTTTGAGAACGTGAAAACATAGACCAGGTATATACAAAATACAGTTTTCATATGATTATATGAAAACTTATATATATATATATATATTAAGATAGAAAGATTTTTTTAAAAAAATCTCATTCTCCATTGCTCGTCTAAATTTGATGCACATATTTGCTTCTGAAATTTGCATGACAGGAGACTTGTGGTAAAATACTTCTCCTAAATAGAAAAGCAGAAGTGGCCTTTTATTTCCCCCAGGACAAAACAGAAGAGAAATTTAAAAATGCCAACCATGATTTTGTGGCTGAGATTTTTTCGTCCTTCCCTTATTTCTAAAAACACAAAAGCAACACCGACTTACACTGTCCTTGCTTGCCTTCTGAAAACAACATTTTAGATTTAAGGATTCGAAGATAGGAACTTTATCTACATGGGCCCTTTTTGTGGCTTTGGTTTGTCAAACAGCCTCAGAGAAGTGTGGCGTTTTCGAGATAAGCTGACTAGCCTGCCTCTCTGGGTTGATTTTGACATTGAGATTGAGACTTACTGCAACTTCAGGAACAACGTGTGGATCTTGATAGAATTTGACTTGCAGTAAGTGCTGAAAGAGGCAAACACAAAGCGTTGACATCTGCTGAATCCACACATTCAGACAATAAACTGTGGGTGTAGATTGAGACTTTTCTTCAAATGTTTCTGTAATGTGGTGAAAATGAAGTTTTGTTCTTACTTTAAGCCCGTGTCTTCAAGCAGCAGGTTGATTTGAACAATGTACTGCAAAAACCAACAAGCAGGTAAGAAACTTGTGAGACAAATAGAGGACCTTGTAAAAAGTATTCGTCGTCCTTTGAATTGACACAATCATCAGCGAAACTAATTGGGATTTTCCCCAATACATTGTTTTTATATTCAACCCCTTTAAATTAGATTTTCAATGCAACCAATTTAAATATATACATATACATATATATACATACACATATATATATATATATATACATACATATACATATATATTTATTTATTTTTTACTCTCCCACAGTTTTAAGAGATGGGGCCCATGTGCTTTTGCAAGGTTATGTTTTGTGTGGTTTCAATAAAATACACTCAAGTTTGTTGTATCAAAGTGAGCAAAAGGTAATAAATGCTTTTGAATGCCACTGTATATCACTCGCACTTTTAGCCTGGGTGACACTCACCGGTTTTGTCGATCGAGACTGTATTGACGTCATGTTGGTTATTTTGGTATGACCCATCACAATTTCATTGACCACACCCTGCATGGAGAACTCAGCAATCTGAACCGGGACAAAGTTCTCGTTGGTCATGTTGAAGAGATTCTAGAGCAGAAAACATGCAGTCAGTAGGGGGAAACCGGAACAAGTTTTGCACAGCTATAAAAGTGTCGGGACTTTACCCACCATATAACACCTGCTGTCTGTCATGTGAATGCCTTCCACAACATCTATCTGACATAAGCCTTAAAACTATGACAGCTTGAGAAGTCTGTGAGGAGTATGTTTAAATATTAAATCGGAAATGTAGCTACAATATGCTTTGGTGTAGGAAAACATCATTCAGACTTATTTACAGAAAAGAAAGTAAAGCACAGTGTATGCTTTGGAAACCATTGTCTGAGGAAAGGCTAAAGCTAACTGTGGGGAACCTGCAGCTGCTGGTCAACCATGTTTTATCAAATCTAAAGTTAGAGCAACTGTTCAGAAACAAATTTTTAAGCACTTCACACTTCCCTCTGCTGTCAGTCTTAACATATTCTCAACAACAAGCAGGTTTTGAGGAAGGCAACCTCTGTTATGTCATGTTCACGCCATGCTCTTCTTGGAGATTTTCAGCTGCTTCTCTTGGGTCACAAAGCTAAATGTGCATGCAGAGAAGATCAAGAGAGTCTCTTTTACACCTGCTGCTATTGCTGTGGTTAACAACATAAAACCGTAAGCAATGTTGCTAATAACATTGCCCTTGATGCTGGCTGATACAGTTTGTGTTTTTTTTTTTTCCTGGAATACAGTGTATTTGTTGTTTGATGAATGGGCATGCAGAAAATCAACTTCCTATCAGAAATAAATACTTGAATCATAACCCTCTGTGTGTAATAAATCTAGAGTTTCCTATAGTTTAGCTTTTTAATTTCCATTACTGAAGAAAATAAATCTGCCTTTCTCCTGTTACTGTGGGTGGCTGGAGTTTTGTTGTTGTCGCCATCACTTACTGTGACCTCCATTTCGACAGATTGCGGTGTGAAGTAGACCATGACTGACAGCACGGACACAGGCGTGAGTGTGACGCTCCGCGGGAAGAAGAAAAAGAGGATCAGGCAGCAAAGCAAAATACTCAAACCCATGGAGATGCACACATACAGTTTCCTGAAATCCAAAAACAGGCTTTATTAACATCCCGGAATAAACGTGAACCTAATGCCGAAACATTTAAATGGTGTATCCCATACGTGCGTCTGGGTTGCAGCCGCACATCATTGCATGGTATTACAGCCAGGAGCTGATCTTGCTGGCCTGTCGGTACAACGATAACAAGGGGGGAAAAAAGTTTTGTTTTTACTGGACATAATGGAGAAATGAAAGCACCAAAACAGTTATGGTTTCCTTTGTTGCGGAAAGGGAAATGAAAGCCATGTGTAGATCAGCATTTTATTCCAGCGAGCTACAGCAAGAAACGGATAACAATTAAAACAACAGAACAAAGATTGTTTGCCGGAAGAGTAAGACCAACCTCTGGGAATTCGTCCGGTGCCTTTGCACGTTGGGCAGCTGTCGCTAGAGGAGCTTCCATTGATACTGCCATACTGAGGAACCTGCTTGAGCTTTTTTGCATTCTCCATTTTTTTTGTTATCTCAGGATCCACTCCTATCCTGCTGCTGTGTCCCGTTGGCGCCATGACCCTTTACTGGCAGACAAAGTCCATCTTAAACAAGACAAACAAGAAACTTAACCAAAAAAAAAACAAAAAACAGCTGCATCAGGTCCTACTCTGGTTACATATTCAAACTGATTTCCCCACAAAACTTTTAAACGTCATAATAGATCATTTCTTCAGCACATGTCAGACCTTATGACATAAATGGATGCAGAAGGGGGCTAGGGATCTTGTCGACAAAGCCAAGTAAACATCTTAAATTATCTGATGAATTTTTTTCTCCTCTTAAATGCATTCACTTTCAGCCCCTTTTACTCTGTCTCTGATCAGCTGAGACATAAAATCAGACTTTATGTGCTAATAGCACAGAAAGGGCGAAGGAATAGCCTTATTCCAGGGCTAAGGCTATTCCTTAGCCTAGAATAAAACCTGTTGAATTGTAAAAGACTTGAGACTGGGAAAAAGGTTCACCTTCCAACAGGGCAATCAGCTAAACATACAGTTAAAGATACAACGGAA
The DNA here is from genome assembly GCA_010277075.1 of Poeciliopsis retropinna. Taxonomy (NCBI): domain Eukaryota; kingdom Metazoa; phylum Chordata; class Actinopteri; order Cyprinodontiformes; family Poeciliidae; genus Poeciliopsis; species Poeciliopsis retropinna. Next base: position 6,321,402 of record VMRM01000023.1, on the reverse strand, counting down.
TGGTTTAAGTCAAATAGCCCAGTCAAAAGCCAAACCCAAATCCTATTGAGAATCTGTGCAGGTCTTGAAAACAGATATTCATTGATGGTTTCCATTCAATCTGACCAAGCATGAGCTATTTTGCAAAGAAATAAGGTCAAAACCTTTGGCCTCTATGCACAAAGCCGATAAAGGCATACTCCAAAAGACCTGCAACTAACACTAGTTCCAACTCGTTTCAAGTGGACTGGGACAAGTTGGAACTAGGGTGCAGTTGATAGCACTGTTTTTTGTTTTGTTTTTTTTTAGCAATTACCTTGCATACACAGGTATACCTTTGCATACCTGTGTATGCAAAGGTTCGCTCTAAGAATTACAGTACATGTAGGGTTAATTGATCTCGCTGTTGGGAGTGACTGCACATGCGTTAAAGCAATAGACAGAAATCTGTGGCATGTATAACTTTAAGATAAGTTATATTTTTTGTCTTACGCTTGGGCACAGCCCCCATTTCAATATCACCCTGAACAACAGCCCATTTCAAAAATAACCAATGCATAGATTAAATAAATCTGTTAATCTAGGATGAACTGACAACCCCAACTCTCGCCAAGTAACCACTGGAGATAGGCTCCACCCCCCTCTAATGACATTTACAGTTTTTCTTCTTTCTGTAGTTTATCTTCATAAACGTATGGTTTATGTATGTTATTAAATTTTACTGACAAGTAAACGATAAATAAACATACAAATTGACTGAAACAAATATTTTTACTTGTACTGCACCAGACTTCATATAATAACTCATGTCTTTTATCTGCAGTTCTTCAGTTGACCAGTGATAGGAACTTCAGGAACGTTAGCTCGCCTAAAAACAACAGTTTTAGTCCTTTCATTTTCCATAATGTTACCGAAGACACATTTTATTCGAAGAAACCCCATCACCCATTATTAATGTCTGGACATCAGACACAGTCCCAATCAGGCTCTTATGCTGACTAAAGGACATGATTTCCACCAGATGCACACAACATGACTATCATTAAACAACATGACTCTAATTCACCATCTCTCTCACCTTCACAACTTGGCTGCTGCTGCTTCTAATTCCAGCTGGTATCCAGAGTGAATTTATAAAATGTCTGCCGTATCAATTCTCCCTTTAAAAGCCTCATTGAAAGTGCTTTATTTTCTTCTTCGCTGCGTCAACGCAACAAAAACAGCAAAGAAGAAATTACTTCCTACTGCTCAGAGGCGGATCAGTTCCTGTATGTGAGGCGCAGGATCACATGGGGGGGTTGAGTTGTCATCGACTTGTGCTTCCTTGTGTACTTAACAGTGTTACGCCACTGTGTATGGGAGATTGCGCAATTCCCCACCCCCAAACATTCCTTTTGGATAGAAAAGAAAATAAAGGAAAAAAAAGAAAAGAAAAACAAAACAAAAATGAAATATCTATAATTAAGTGCAACTCTTTGTGTTTTTAAAGTCACTTTCTGAAACATATTTGGCTTATAATACAATTTGACAGATGCGTTTGTTCAGCTTTTTGTTTTTTTTTCTATTTCTACTGGGATTGTATTTTCTTTCATGTCGGAACTAATGTTATTTGTTTTTCTGTTTTTGCACTTTGGCAAAGTTACAAGTCGTACTTCAATGTGCTATATAAATACATGTGATTTGATACTAAAATGCCCTACAATACATTAACCGAAGCAAAGTTGTGTTGACTAAACTAACTGTTAAAGTAAGCTGAAATAGGCCGGTTAAAATAGACATAAAATAAGTTGTGCTAAACTACAGCAAATCACGATAAACACATACTATTAAACAAAGGTATTTTAACATCACAGAGACAGAGGGTCAAACAAGTGACAATTTATGGTAAATTCCTCTGAATTTGTTTTTACCTATGCTGTATTTAACACCACCCTAAAAAAATATGGATCACATTAAGCACTGAGATTTCCTAAACTGACAAAAAAGTAATAGCGGTGACTTTGATCCAGCCATTCCCACTGCCGGGTTTGAATCATTTAAAACTCAATAACTCAAAAAGGAATCTTAAAGGATTTATTTTCTGTACCAACGTTCAGACCTACATCTCGAGATTTTCAGTGTCGAGGTGGAAAGAGACAGATGGGCAAAGAGTTTATTGGCAGATTGGGAGAAGAGTATTTAAAGTGTACACTCTGTTGCAAAAGAATAATTTGACAAGCAAGGTAGATATATTCAAAGTTACTCTTAAGAGCATGTTTTTTCATTTTCATTTTTTTTTTTACTTGAACAATTGTAAACATAAGAAAATGATGGTTCCTAAAAAGCTCAACCACACACACACGCAAAGTTAAGTCCAGACACACAACACAATGTCAGCTTACATGACAAGCATGTTTCGGTAAACTAATCATCATCGCACACGAGAGGCAACGCAATCAAATCAAATATACTTGGGTCCATAAGCTTGAGGAATGTGTTTTAAGAGACATCTCAGTTTAATTAGTGCCAACTGAAAGTTGCTGGGTTTCACTTTGAGCTTTTGACCAAGACATGTAAAAATACAGGCAAGGGGGGATGATAGAAGATGTCACAAAGCTGTGTTTTTTGTTTCACTGTGTCTGTGCTAAGACCACAAGAACATGACTCATCTCTAATATCCTCTATTCATCATGCAGGTGTCAAAAAGCATCCAAATCTGAAAAGTGATCCGTTCTGAGAGTTTGGTTTACATTCCACATGTCAACGTCTAAAATAACAGTACTCTGATACAGAAGAAGATTGCATTGTTAGGCAAATTTCACTACAATAATTAAAGAAAAAAAACAAAACTTAAATATCTAGTCTTATTACTGCACTCTGACTCTTAACCCATGCAGCATCAGTAGCATCAGTTTACTCCAGAGCTAGCTTTCCTGAACCCGTTCACCTCACAAAGTTTAATCCGTTTTCACTTCTACATATTAGCCCGACCTTAAGAGAGCACAATTATTTTACAGCGCTGAGGAAGCAGCTACATCAGCCATACAAACACAGGGATGAGGAAATGATGGAGAAACACTTAACTCATCGATATTTCAGTTTTCGCTCATTTTCGACCAACACATACAGCTCAACGGCCCAGGTAAACAAAGCTACCAACGAGAATCATTTACAAGAAGGTGTACAGTAAATGGCTAATTGGAAGAAAGCGGAAAAGCTAAATTAAAATGTGAAAGAGAAGCCATTATATACGTATATTTTCAATTTTTCTTCCATATATTTGGAGACAAAAGTGTAGTGTAATGTTGAACAAGCAATGAAAAAAAAAATCCAAACACAATAAGATGAGACATTTAAAAGCCCAACTCTATAATTACTCTTTTTAAATTAAGCTCAAAAGCTGAAATAATTCTTTCCTATGAGTCTGTCTAGGCGCCTTCACAAAGCTCGGCATCCGCTCATTGCGGAGGATCAGCAGCTTCGTTCTGGCTTTCCTCGGCCATCTGGACCAGCTCGTTGACAGTGTGCAGCAGGTTGTAGCCGTGCTTCCTCAGCAGCTGCTGGTTGAGCCGCTGGTCCTTAAAGCCCATCTCCAGCAGCACGGCCATCATGGAAGGGTCCTGTCTGGCAGGGTCGATCCCTCGCTGGCAAAGAGACGGGAGAAAGGGGGAGGCAAGGAGGAAGGGAAAAAGAGATGAACATAAAAGGTGAATCTACACTCAACGCATCATGCTCATAGAACAAAGGTGTTTATTTTGTTGTGCGGGCATCGATTTGAAATGAGCGCAATTTGTACTTATTTCGAGGAATTTTCCTTCCAAAGTGCACAAACATGTATTTTCAGTTGAAGATTCCTTGTCTTCAGTATTGGATTTACTGCTCTCCCTTCATCTTTGTAAAAATGTCTGCTGTCTCCAAAATCAGTTTTTGCTCTCAAATGTAATGTGGCTTGAGCATTTATACTCTCTTCATGTCTGCAACCTTCTCCTCATGTTTGAACGTTCTCCCTCCTCAAGTAAAAGCCGTGTTGTATGGAGAGAGTAAAAGCCCCTGTAATGGGAGGGATAAAAAACTGAAAACAACAAAACAAAGTGCTTCTGCTGTAGTCTGTTAATCTGAGATGTAATTAGCGCATATGCAGGTTTTTAAACAGTTGTTTTAATTAGATATTTTTCTTATAAGTGCGCCATGTGCAACTGTCTGAGCTCAGTGGTAGCTCACCATCACCTGGAGTAAATTGTGAATTACTAATAACATCCTTTTTACTGGATGGAACTAGGCAGAGCTACTTCTTTAAACTGTAAGAGAGCAAAATAAATAAATAAAAAATCTGCAACCAGGGAGATCAGACTAACAAGAACAACTCAAGAAGGGAGAGTTTGAGCAACAGGAAAAAAGATGCAACCTTATTTTTACTTTATTTTATTTATTTATTTTGGGTTGAAAGCAGATTTTGAGTCGAAGCAATAGATCATCTGAGACTGAAATAATCTTCCTCTTCAACTGAAAATGTAGTATTGGAGGGGAAATTCTTCAATAGGGATACAAATGTACAGAAAACAATTAGGGCCACTTGAAAAAATATATATATATCTTTTCTCAGAATTCTGAGATTAAAGTCAGAATTTATTATTATTATTATTTTTTCTTTAAGTGGCCCGAATCCTTTTCTGTACAAACATGCTTGGAAATAAATAGGTATTTTCTGCCTTGAAAAAACTGGCACAAAAATTACTCTGATGTCTAATTTGATGTATTCAAATGTGTCACTGAGTATTATTGTTGCCTCTTCTCCACAAGCATGAAAAAAAATAATGTCTGCTGCTGGCTCAACAATTGTTTACATGACATTTGTCAACATTTTGAGTTAAAGACTATTTAAAGAAGAATGACATGTATTTGTAGGATATTTTAACCATATTAGTGATAAGAGACAAAAGAAAAGTCTTTTTTTTTTTTTTTTTTAAATAATGGCTAAAACCCCTAAACAATTCTGATTAGGCATGAGCTGGTTAAGGATCTCATGGTATACAAAGATAAAAAAGAAAAAGAAAAAAAAAAAAAAAGAAAAATGATGTAAAGATACATCACAGTAAATACTGTGGTGTTGTGCTATTTCCTGTGCAAGCTTATCGTACTGCTCTCATCTCATACCAGCCCATGCCTAACGTTGGGACACTTGCAACTCAGCTATTCATTTCCAAATTCTTGAGTTTTTCTTGACTCGAATGAAACTGTTTTCATTTGCTTGTGCAAATAATCAAACAAGCAAATTAGTAATATCTGGTAATGAAAAGCTCTCATGTTGGAAGTTCTGTATTTTAGTTATAGAGCAGACTTCTGGGTCATGTACCTGTATGGAACAGTTTGGTCCAGTGAAGAGAGCCTTATAAGCAGATGCGGCCACAGAAAGGGCCCCTTTGACAAGTCCCTCTGTGATGCCTCCTTGGCCCCTGGTGCAAACACAGTCACACTCACTGATTATACTAATTACATCTCAGGTTAACAGACTAAATTGTGTTGCAGTGCAGCATGAAAGAAAGAAAAAAGGAAAGAGACTAGAGCACAGAAATTGTAGCATAAGAAGTTTTACTCTGCTGTTTTGCACCTTGGCTGCAGCGCTTTGCCCGCTCTCGGATTGTACGCCTCAAAGGCACTGCATGCTGAGCCGGCTGATCTCGACAGACCGGATGATACTAGAAAAGGAAATAACAACCCACAAAAAAAAAATTCTGATTAGATGAGGAACATGAGGTTTTTTTTTTTTGTTTTTTTTTTGTCTTTGTTGAAGCAACAAATCCTGAAAACCTTCGTGCTGCATTAGTTCCTCTCTTCCTGTCGTGGTCATAATGTGTTTCCTGAGTTGTCTTAGCTTCCTTCTAAAACTGAGGAACAGCTAAGTCATGTAAACACGATGAGTCTAACCAGCAGACTGAGTGGCAACGGTAAAGGGAAACTGTCTGGTTTTACAATGCTAAATATGCTGCCTCTTAGATTTATGTGCCAGCCCATGTTGTATATCTGTAATGTGGTGAGATCCAGTAACCGTGATGGTTAAACTCACCATTGAGGTGAACCCGTGGTTGTTGCGGCTCGTACGGTTCACAGGCTGGAGGACTGGGATCCCCAGCCAGATACAGCGCCTCCGATCTGAAACATAGATAGGAATGTAACCATTCGCGACGGTGCTGCGGTGTGGCAACCATCTTCCATTTCAATAATAAGAGTTAAAGACTCGAAGACCCGACTGGTCCCAGTCTAACCTGGGTGAGTAGATGACCGGTGTGGGGTGCAGAGGCTGAGGCACGACAGGCGGCGGCACCACTTCAGGTGTGAGCGTCACGGCGTCGAGCGTTTGGGACGCGCACAGCATCTGGTTCACGCTGCTGTGGATGGGCGAGACGTGGAGAGGCCAGGTGTTCCCCAGCGACTCCTCCACGGCAATGGTCTCTTCTTCCTTCCTCTCCATCAGCGGCGCCTCCCTGCAAGGCTCAAAGTTGCAGGGCTCGTCCTTTTCCTGCTCTTGGTCCAGGTCGGTTGAAGAAGCCGCAGTGGTGGTGGTGGCGGCGGCGGCGGTGTCGGGCTGCGACATGGCGGAGCTGTACATGGACTCGCCCAGGGGCCGGCTGGTGTCAAAGCAGTCCGGGAGGACGATGATGTAGTCGTCGCTGGAGGAGACGGAGGACGTCTGGCTGCTGACCTGAAGCAGAAGACCATAAAGGCTTTGAAAAATTATGGGTCATGAAAGCTTCTGTTTTTCTGGTTGAGACACATTTTAATGAAGTGCTTTTACGGGAAATACTGCCAAACATATGACTTAATATTAATTCAGACCTGTGACTAACTTTGTTTTTGACTCAAGGGTGAATCAGAGGGAGGAGTTCAGGCCAGTAATTGACATCCAGCATGTCAGGAGTCAGTCAATCAATCAATCAAATTGTATTTGTGCAGCACATTTCAGCAGCAAGGTATTTCAAAGTGCTTTACATCATAACAAACACAAAAACACAAAGTCATCAAGTGGGGTCATGAAGACGTGGCTGTAAACATTGACTCTATGCATACATTTATTTACTTGATGAGAAAAAGAACATATAAATTATACTATTTATTAATTTACTGACCCTAACAGTTCATTGTTCGCACTGGATTTTGTTTAAAGACATTATGGTTATTACTTTGTGTTGCCGATTACTCACATAAAATTCTAATAAAGTATAGTAAAGTACGCGTCTGGTAAAATGTGTAAATATTTAAAGCATGTTTATAACATCACCTCATCCCAGTCTTCTCTGGTTGTGCCTTCTTCTTTCTCACAATTATTCTCCTTCATGTTTTGCATAGCATGCAAAACCTCTTTGTCCTCGTTATCTTGATGTGAACCGATATTGAGGTTTACATTTTCGGCTCTGAGCTCAGGATCTGCTAAGTGTGGGGAAAAAAACCGACCAAAATAAACATCTTGGCTTAAGATGGTCCAGCTTTAAAATAAAGGAATATTATATGGTTGTTTTTTTGTTTTTTTTTTTACTCACCCGGCCTTGAGTCGTCCTCTCCCTGGGTCAGTTGGTTGAAGACGGTATTTACAGGTGGCGCTAAACTCTGGATTCTATCGGCATTAATCTCCTCCTGCTTAACTTTCACCTTCTGCTTCTCCTCCACCCCGACTCCCCTCTCAAAGCCAAAGCCGGGCCCCCGGGTAACAACTGCAACAGTTGGAAACAATGTTCAACAGAGAGAAATTAAAACACAAAATTTCCCTCTCTGGAGCTAAACTCCAAGAGGGACCGATTGTAGCGGCTCACCCTGCGGTTTGAGGCTGCTGTGTTTGGCTCGGCGCAGGGGCCTGTGATCCGGGGCTTCCTCCAGCGTGAGGGAGCGGATCACCGTCTCGCAGAGGAACTGAGCTCCACTGATCTCCTCCTCCTTCTCCTCGTCTTGCGTTACGGGCTCCGACACGTCTTTGGGCATCAGTTTGACTCCTTAGAAAAATATGGCAGAATTGTAAAGGATAAAACAGTTTTAGGATCTAGTCTGAGCTTTTGCTTGTTCTAGAATATTTTTTTTGTTCATTCTCAGGAGCAAGAAGAAGGGATACGGATTGTTCTTTCTTCCAAAACACCTCTGATTTAATTAAGGGGCGTGTCCTAGCCTGCTTTTGGACATCTGTAATCCCATTTATTTTGAAATTAAAACTGAATCAAAAAAACACTGTTAATAAAATGGATACTTTGTTAATACACTACTGGACATTATTTACTTAAATATTTGAATTTGTCTACATCTTTTAGAGTTCATCTGTAACAACTACTCCTGTGCATTCAGGCCAAACTTGCAACAATATTGAATTGTGACTGCAGGCCGCCTGCCTGCACCCGTGCTGAACGCTCTACGTCCCCTTGGCATGTGTATATTTCAGAGAAACAAAGGTAAGGATTAGCAACTAAAAGTTGCAGGCCTTGAAATAAACTTTTTATTATTTGACCGAATAGCCAAATACATTTCCAGAATGACTTAAAAAATTTCTTTGAACATAAAAACCTGTTTGTGTTTAAACTATTCAATTATTCAAATTAGAAAATTTTAAAGAGTCAAAACAGAGAATAGCTCACCGAACAGTTTACGGACTCCTGTGATCTCTGACTCGTCCTTCGTCTGTGAAGTCATTGTCCTTTCCAACAAAGATGAATCATTGGGGAGGGGAGAAATGCAGGGGGTCAAAGCTGGAACAAAAACAGAAAGAAAAAAAAAAACAATATTAAAATATATATTCCAGTTCAGGGTTGAGTTTTTCAGCACTCTGACTCACCAACAGGAGTGTTGTTGGGGACTTTTTCCAGCTCTTGCACAATATTTATGTCGAGCAACTCAAATGAAAGCAGATCCTAAAATAAGTAAATAGAACAATGAAAATTCAAATTACTGTGGCGTAGTGGAGACATTTTCAGGTGACATTGTGTTTACAGATGTGCTCCACCTCCCACACAGCCTCTGAAAGACCAGATTCCCCATTACAGATGATGAACAATCAAGCCAGTTGCTAAGAGACCTTCTGTGGGTTAGAACCAGTTTGCTTCTCAGGATTCATCTAATTTTGACATTTAAGTCACTGTCCTAATTTAATAAGCTGCTTGATATATTGGCCAACTTCTACTATGGCTAAGTAGAACAGGAAAAAAAAAAAAAAAAACTTGGAAACCTGTTTTAAGGAGACCAAAACGAGAAAATTTGCGGTGAGAAATCAACATAATGGTTTTATTTTTACTACATGGGTAATAAATTAGCGTATTGATATATTATTGTCTGATTGTCACAAAAACACAGACCAAAGATTTGACTGTTAATATGAATATATCCACGTTTGTGTAAAAGGTCACACAAACAGTGGTAACAAAAAAGAAAAGTATAACCTGAACTGTGCTTCCCTTCTTATTTCTGTTTGATCAACGCACGACTTGAAAATGACATGACAGAAAATAGCTTGATGTTGCATGAGCACCTGTGCGGTCAGCAGGTCGACTGATGGGAAGTAGAAGTCTTCTTGGGGGAGGTCTACAGCGAAGGCAGAACCACTCTCCTTGGGCGTCACCTCCTTCTCTGCTGGCTTCACTTCCTCCTTCTAAAGAACAAACAGGATGGCCGTCAGTAGTATCACCATAACAAGCAAACGAGTACTTTTAAATCTTTGTTGGCATTTCCAATTATTTTTTACAGTAATAAAAAAAATCCTGTTCATTTTAATCCTAACAAATGATCTATTTTTCTTTTTATTTGCAGGACACAAAAGTTGTAATACAAAGAATAAAACTTTGCTAAGATTTTGAGTCGGTCCTAATTTTTGCATTTTCCTTCAAAGCAGCCAAGTATTTTTTTTTGTTTTTTATTAAGTTTTTTTGCAACACTTCTCCAAGCTTTCTGAAGGACTTAAATCATTTTACCTTTGGACTTTGGCTGATTTTATTTTACACATTTTCAGCTCGGTATGTGATCAATATCAGCGGAGTTTCATTGGTTCAGCAACTTCAACTTAAATCTGCAAGTCATTCAAGCACAGAAATAACCAAAAACTCAGAAGAATAACCAGTGTAGGATTTACGGCTTAATGACTAATTTAGGCTCCCTTAAAAACCAAACTGCAAATTCCTGTGTGAATTTGCAATTTGTGAAGGCAACTGAGTGGCTACTGTCTCTACTCACCAAGTAGTTTTGTTTTTTGCTACTGCTTTCAAGGCCATATCAGAATGCTACAGCTACAGCGACAACCTTCTCTGTAATAGGATATTATCCTCACAATCTGTGGATATTCTGTATGTATAAAAGAGATTTCTGCACCTCCACTATCAATTTTAGCCATGCTGTGGGGGAGGAAACAGTCAGCTTATCAATGGGGTATAAAAGGATGCAGGGGATTGGGTTAGTGCAGTAAGACGGGGGCATGCACACAAAAGTCTCACTGATAAATATGAGCTGATCACACCAAAGATCTGAATCCTTTATTTGTTTTTCAGGAGTTCCACAGCCACCCAGCAGAACTGCAGCCATTTTAATGGAGAGCTCATGGGCCTGAGGATGCAATCAATCAATCCATTAATCAATCCATCAATCCATCCTTTAATCCGGGAACATCTCACGGGAGAAAAAGTCTTAGTAGAGAAGCTGTCCTCCCTCTCCCTGGGCACTTGGGCCAGCTCCTCCAGGGGACTGAGTTTCTCACCCTATCTCTAAGAGAGAACCCAGACATTCTGCAGGGGAACCCTTTAGCACCTGCCTGTATCTGCACTCTCAATATTTTGCTCACTACCCAAAGCTTTTGACCGTAGATCAGGGTGGAAACGTAGATCGGCATGTAGATCTTTGGGCTCAGCTCATTCAGGTGCTGCTGCTTCCAGTCCTCTCCTTTTGTGCAAGTTCAACGCAATCTCTGAACCCTGACACTCCATCATGCATAATGTGGAGCACACTGCCTGCCAGCTCCAGTCCACCAGATCTAATGTCCAGTAACTTTTGGAAGCATCGCTGCTCCAACACACCTGAATAACATCAGTGGATCGTTTCAAGACTTTGCCAAATTTGATGCCGTGCTGAAGGGGTAATTCAGTTGTTTGACTCGGCTGTGTTGAAGCAAGGATGTATCGAAAAGTTGCAGGGCATTTGCTCCAAAGAAATGCAGTTGGAGACTCCTGATCTAGACTTTCCAAAACTGTTGATGTTCTAATGTCCGTGACATAAATTTTTAATGTAAGAGTGCGATCCTAGTCCGGTGTGAAGCAAGGAATCATCTTATAAATGAATAACTGGTCATTTCGTTACTATCAATGACTCGTCATTTTTTAGTAAAATCTATGAAATAATTTTCAATAGTAAAATTAGTATTGTAGGACCTACAAGGTGATTCCCAAAGCACACTTAGCTTAAAAGTATACAGTGGTTGGTTAGCTAAAGGATTCTTTGTCAAGTTTTAGCTGGATTTCTCCATCTACTTGCTTAAAACAGAACTTTCAAATACAGTTAATCTGAGGTAGACCGCTGGAAGCCTGAGCACTTCAGAATGCTTGGAGAGCTACAGTTTTAAATCAACTGAAAAGGTCATAGGGCAGTTGGGCTCCTTGGTAGGAAAACATGAAGACATTACAGATGATTTAATCTAAATATCTATGTAAACAGATGTTGCAGCAGGTGATGTCACTGCGTATGAGACTTGCCAATCGTTTGCTTTGGTGCCCGAGCCCGTTGCGGCTGCTGCCAGAGTCGACCACAATGCTGCACCAGACCCGCGGGCCGAACTGACAGCCGCAGTGCGCCAGCCGCCAGTGGGAGGTGTACATCCCCTCCATGACGGGAGCAACAAAGGCCACACTGACCACGCCCACTTGTCCCGGAAGCAGCAGGGGCACTGGAACCTCCCTCCTCTCCTCCGACGCCAAGCCGAGGTTTCCCCACATGAACACTAGCTGCGTGCACGCACACACACATACACAGAACACAAAATAGGAATACACATGCGAAAAAGCACAACGACAAAGAGCATGCAAACCAGAGTAAACACAACAGAAAATAAATAAATAAATAAATAAATAATCATGCGTTCATACTGAGGGGGCAACACTCATTTTACATCTAGACAAAGACTTAGAAACTTGAACCACAACATCAACTTAACTGAGTTAAATAAGAAACAACACTGGATAAATACAGGTGCCTCTAAATAAATTTAAGTATCATTGAAAAGTTACATTTATTTCAGTGTCTCCGTTTAAGAAAAGAAACTCATATTAAACAGATCTATTCCACAGAGAATGACATAGTTCTAAGTTTTATTTTAGTTAGTTTGGATAATTATGGCTCGCAGCTAATGTATATTACTCACATAAACAGATTAGCTGGCCGTTCATGGATTGCTATATGAAAAGTGTGATAGAAAAAAACAACAGTTGAGATGATTGGGAGAGAATCGCAAGTAGTGGACTGTGACTGGAGTCAGATCTTCAAGAGCCACCACACACTAATGTATTCAGAACATAGGCTACACCTCTGCCATTCCTTGTGTTAACCCGCATCAGAGGGGTCTCACCTGGACTAAAGATAAAAGAGGCTTGGTCCAAAGTCATCTGGTCAGAAGAAAGCTGCATTTTATTCAGAAATCACGGTCCAAGAATCTGGAGAAAGATTAGAGAGGGACAGAATCCAAGTCGCTTCTTCCAGTCAGTGATGATTTAGGATGGCTCTGTCATCTGCTGCCGTTGGTCCTCTGGTCCACCGTCATCTACCGGGATACTTCATGCTTCCCTCTATTGACAAGCTTTATTGAGATGCTGATTTTTTTAGTCCAGTAGGACTTGGTACCTGCCCATACAGCCAAATGTACCAACACCTGCTTTAATGACAATGGTATTTATGTGTCTGGCTTAAACCTCAGAGAATCCATAGGCTTGCATGAAATTAGAAAATCATGCAATGGTAACGATTGTAATGATGGCATCCACATTTTTCCACAATCTTGTCTCCTTCAACTTCCAGTGTGTCCATCCTAGGTGATCCAATCTACACTGCATCTGCTACAGTGAGGCTTCATCCAACAAGCTGAATATCTTGTTACCATTCCAACTGTGAATTCATGATACTTGGAATATGTCAGAAAATAATTAGTCCATCCCCAGCATGTCATTGCAGTATTAGTATCGATGTAACAATGCTGATATGTTGTGCTGCTTTAGCCAAGAGGAAAATGAGAAACACCAAACCCAACAATGCAGATGAGCTGCAGCAAAGAAACCTGGGATTCCTTGAATACAGCAGCAGAGCCACAGTCTGAATGCCTCCATGCCATGCTGCACTGATGCATTAATTCATGCAACGGATGCTCCGCCAAGTATTGCGTGCATACACTCTACGGTACATGAACATACTTTGTAGAAGGCCCACATTTCTTTATTTAAAAAAGATTTTCTAAATGAATTTTGAGCTTTCATTAGCTGTAAGCCATACTCGTCTAATTTTACAGAAATAAACATTTAAAAAGCATCATTCTGTGTGTAATAAATATATTTGATATACATTTTTTCTCTCCAAAAACAAAATTACTGAAACACATACAATTTTGAAAGATATTCAAATTTACTAAGATGCACCTGTAAGCCTGGAAGATTTTAGTAAACCAAAAGAAGGAAACAAGTTAAAAGGAGAATAAAAGTATTAAAGTGGGTGGTGTGGAGGGCATAGAGAGAGAGAGGGAGAGTGGAGCCTGGTCTCTCGATGAGTGGGAGGGGTACCTTGGTCTCTGAAGTCCAGCTGATTGTGCCCGAGTTCTTCATCTTCCAGTATTTGATGAACTTGGTACCAGGCTCCAGACGGGTGTTATCAGGCAGATTTTCATCCAGAAACAAGGCAGCCATAGTGGGCACCAAGGACGTGTGCGAGACCCCGGGACCCCTAGTTTCAAGTGTACAGAGCATTGTTGAAAAAAAGCCCTGGTTTCTCTATAATACGCATCTCTTTTGTTTCTCTATGAATCAAAAAAAAGCAGGACCCCAGATTTTGTTTTTTTGTTTTTTGCAGCTCAAAAGCAAATTTTTCTTTTTTTTTTTTTTTTTTCTAGAAAATCTATGAAGCAGCAGCAACAGTTTTCACATTGAGGTAGTTCCAACATTTGCCACCACCCCAGAGCAGCCAGCGAAAACAATCATACAGACTAGATTACAAAGATGGCATATTTTTGATTTCGTTTCTTGGAAAAAAAAAAAAAAAGACTTTTTGCATCCATGCTGGGCTAGAGGTACCCAGCACTGTCGGACGCCCTTCCAAGGTGGCGCTTACTCTGGACTGGAGGCCTGGGGGTCGGGGACCGGGGCTGGGATGTGACCTGGGTCTGTGGCGGGACCTGAGGCTGATTCTGAGGCAGCGGGAAGAGGCAGCGCTGGGAACTGGGTGGATGTGGACGCCATGTTTGCCAGGCTGGCTCTGTCTGAGGTAGAGGGTCCGCTCCACTGCATCCCCCTCTTCTCCAGCCTCAGTTTCTTCTTGATTTCCTTCACCTCTGCTTTCAGCTGCCTTCTTTCAGCTTTGAGGCGCTGTCTCTCGGCCTTGCGCACAGTCCTGTCTCCTCTCCTTGGGAACCTGGTTTAAAATGTCATCAGGAACACCTATTTGTTGACTATCAAAAGTTTACGTTCCAAAAAAAAAAAAAAAAAACAGAACACATATTTTGCCTTGTCTTCACCTTTAATAATGTAGATGCTACAGCAAGAACTAGCACTCTCTTTCAAATCTACGTCAAGAAAGTAGCAGCTTCGGATGAGCCTCAGTTTTTAAAGGTTTACCTAAACTCTCCCGACATTCCATGCTCGGGGATGGAGAGAGGCGTCTTGGTTCTCACCAGGCTGTGGCTCGGATCATGGCTGTGTCTGCACATCTCACACAGGATGCAGGATGGGCACACACTGGCAAGAAAACAGCACAAAAAATCACTATGCATGCTCAAAAAAGTGTGAAAAAAAAAAAAAACTTTAGCAGAAGAGGCTGAAGGTCGATCTCCCTGAAAATGTCCATGCATATTTCCTACGTATTTGCAGTGGATGGTGAAGCATTTACCCACTATTGCAGATACGAAAAGTTATTTTAAGTAGTAGTTTTATTTATAAGAAAAAAAGCTATTTAAAAAGCTAACTTGTGAAATAGTTACTTTGTCCACAATAAATTAATAATTACTTGTAATATATATGAGGAGGGCTAAGCTCTATCTCACCCATCAGACCCACATCTGATAACTGTCTAGTCTGCAAAACTAAAGAAGTCACCTAAATACTGTATATCCTGTCTGAAAACTTGAAGTAGACTAAAAGCTATCATAAAGCAACACACCATGTTCCAGTTTAAAGGAATACGTGGAGAGGGGGGAATTTTTACAATTACGCAAAGAAGAGAACACTAACACGTGATGTCAGTCGTTGCTGCAAAATGTGGCACAAATAGTTATTAGGTTTACATTGTCACATAGCGCAGTGTTGGTTAGGAGAGATTTATTTCCTCCTATTCAGAAACTTTTTTTTACTTATCAAGTTATTTTTTGACTGATTTAACTTTTTTCTTTTGATGATCTGAAACATTTAAGGATAACAACAAAGAAGAAACCTATCAAACCTTTTTCCAGCACTGGAACTAATTTCATCAATTACCTTGAAAATCCCCTTACAGGAATCAAATTCATCCTTCAGAACTTATTTTTAATAGCATAGACATATCAATCCGCTACACCCACCTGCCCCGCCCTAATGCCTACCTGCATTTGTAAGCCCCCTCAGAGGTGAGCTTGTTGCAGGTGCTGCAGTTTGGGGTGTACCCGAGTGATCCGTTAGAGGTGGAGGGGCCCGGTCGGGGCCCTATTGGTCCTTCAATGGCCCCACAGTCCTCTTGAAGCCCGTCGGAGGATTTGTGAGTACAACACTGGCCGGAGAAGTCATTGCACATCCGTTCCACCACCTCCTTCACAACTTCATCCTTAAACTAGAACCCAGAAAATAAAGTTTTAATAGTCTGAGGAAAAAGTTTTGCACAAATCTTTCTTTTCCTCTATAATGCTAACCTTCTCCATGTACGATCTGAACCACATAGGAGGAGGATCATCATCGGGTTTATTCCCCTTGTTTTCTTTTACTGCTACCTGTAAACAGAAACCAGAAACATAATCACATCTTAAACGTTACATAAGTGATATTAAAAGACAGAGATACAGAGAACTGGAGTCGTTTTCACTGACTCCTCCACGTTGCATAAAGTCAACAGATTATAATCAATAAAAAAAATTGCAAGAAGACAAAAGATGGGTTTTCTTACGCTTTCTCGCTCTGGAGTGATCTGAGTGCCTTTGTCCACAGATTTAACTCTTGACGGGTAAGGTGGAGCAGGTCGGAGGTCTCCTTTAAGCTCCTTCACCTCTGCTTTCAGAGGACCGCCGCATGCCTGCCCTTTCATCTTGTACACATTCATGTGCAGCTGGTTCCCCTGCTTCTCTGCACTCTGAGAGGGACAGTAATGAACAGTAAACAATAAATTGAAGGCAAGAATGAAAACATATACAAAGAGAAAGTTTTTGCAGTAAACCGCATCTAAGCTGCTTTTATTGTGCTGGTACATAAAACAAGAGCACACTTAAATGTTCATACCCTTTGAAACCTTTTACATTTGGTGACTTTACATCTAAAAAATTATACCATTATGTATTTTATCTTGTGGTGAAAAACTGTCAAGTTTAATGAAAAGGATAGCGAGTTGTGCACTCCACAAAGTCGGCATTCCTGGGGGAAAAAAGCCACCAGTGGAGGGAGTCCATTGCAACAAACCATGTGGCAGACAAGGCAAACATGTGGAAGAAAATCCTCTGAACAGTGAGTACTTTTGTTTGGCCTACATGCACAGAAGTGCAGTCTTTCAGCAGATGGAAAAAAACTTGACAGTCAGAGAGCTACAAAACAAGGATTCGGATGAAAGCACATGCTTGGGTTGGAAAGTCCAGACCTAAATCCAATTAAGAGTCTGTGACAAAGACTCTTCATTAAATCTGGCTGAGCTTGAGCCATTTGGAAAAGAAGAAAGTTAAAGGATTTCAATATGTAAATGTGAAAAGCTCATAGGAGTAAACAGCAAAAGACTTGCACCTGTAACCTTAACCAAAGGTGATTCAACAAAATATTGACTCAGAACACAAATGCTTGCCTCAATTTCATTTTCATATTTTTATAAGCAAACCATCCTGATTATGTTTTTGCTCCTTTCACTTTCTAATTATGCACAGCTTCCAGTTGGTCTATCGCTTGAAATCCAGACGAAATACGTTGAAACTCGAGAGTGTTAAAGGTTCAAAGGGAATGTTTCTCTTTGCAGCATGCTGTATGTTACCAGCCCCCTTCATCACATAAATAAGTAAAACAAAGAAAACATGTAGTGCTAATCAGCCAATAATTTCCAGGAATATCCAGCAGTGCTACAATACCTTGATTGCTTCTTCATATTCATCTGCAAAACAAAAACATGTCAGTGTATTATCAACATGCTACTCAAGTGCCATGACGGAAAACCAACAGTGATTATTATTCTTACCTTGACTGTTTATGCAGATCTGGAAGAAAACATAAATAGGATCAGAATGAAATAAGTTACTAACTTTCATTATTGTCAAAAATAAATACACTATTAACCAAAGTTCTCAGTTCTTAGCCATATACAAAGCAACCAGGCAACCAGGTACTCAACTAGAAAACATTGGACTACTCCATCAGACTCCTGACTCACTGGAGAGACTATATATAACTTTTGGCCTGAGAACACGTTGAGATTGCCCAGAATAAGCTGGACAGTATTTAACTGGACCTGGACCACCTGCTATGTGACCCAATCTCAGATAAATTGAAGACAACGGATGAGTTGAACTGCCTTGTATATTTTTGGCATTGATTCAACGCAGTGTCTGAAACTTTCTTTAGAGATTTTGGTGCTTATTAATTAACATGGCAAACAAACAGTTGGAGGCAGATTTTAAATCTATGGTGTAAATCTTCTGAATTTGGTGGAATATGTTGGATTGAGATATGGGGACTGGGGAGGCCATTGGAGTACAGCAAGTTTATTGTCATGATGTACATGGCCCACAACAAGATAGGCCAAGTAGATTGGACTATTTGAGCAATGGTCTGTTAGTAATAATGGGTTCAAACTATGCCAAGCAAGTGTCTCCCACACCATTACACTGCCAGCAGCAACAACAGCTGGAAACACCAACACAAGGCAGGACGGATTCAAGCTTTCACATGATTTATTCTAAATTCTGGGTCTATGATCTGAATGTTGCAGCTGAAATAAAAACTCATCAGATTAGGAAACATTCTTGAATAATGTTTTCATTATTTTCCAGTCCTGGTGAATCTGAGTGAACTATGTACCTCCATTTTGTATCAACAAGATTTGGGCCAAACTCAAAGAATACCCAGAGTTTAAAAAGTTGTTCCATTACAATGGAAAGTTTTGCTATTCCCACAGTTAGAAGTCCTTTTAATTAGGCTCTATGGAGCATAAAGCACCTTATATCCCAAATGTGACACGGATAACATAATTATACCGATAATAAATACCTTAGATTATATTAGCAACTACAGGAATGGTCAGTACCTTCCTGATGAAAACGAGAGCAATATAAACATTTCACACATTTTTACAATGTTTCTGTCAGTTCAATAATGCTCTAAAACTTTGTATATTTACTTGAAGATATATTGTGGGAATCTTATCACATCTCATGCCCTGCACCCATATTTTAACATTTAGTCCTTTTATTTTCTTTTGGTTATCGTTTTATTTCATTTAGATGTTGATTTTGATTTATTAAGGCCATAAACATGCATATGATTGTTTGAATTTCATACATTGTTCAAGCTACTTAAACTTAATTTTTAAGTAGATTAATTTTTAAAAAGTTAATTTTAAATCCTATTTCCAATTACTGGGTTTCTAATCCCCATTGAAGATTAGTCTGCTTCAATCAGATATAGCAGATTATTATCTCCTCATATTGAGACATTATTTTGACCCACCTCCATTATGTATTGGGTTCATGTCAGGAGACCACAAGCGGATTAAAGAAAATGTTTTTTTTTTTCCGCCTCTTTATTTGGTTTTTGGCACTTGTAGTTTTCATTCACAATTAGACAGTAGGTGGGCAGAGAGAGAAGAGTAGGACACATGCAGCAAAGATCTCAAGATTGGGAATCAAACCCAGAACGGCTGCATCCAGAATTATTGCTCCTGTATTTTCAAAATTTCCCCATCGACTATTTAAAGTGAGCTATTTGTAGCCACATGACTTTAGTTAGAAATCACTAAATTGAGTCACTGTTTGTCTTTCTAGATAACTTATTTAATTAACATCAGTGGCTTGGCATTGCACCTCTAATAGTTCAGATTGTTTTGTTTTCTTATTTTGTCATTTTAAACAAGCTGGTCTAATCCTGGTGCGCTATCATGTCTGTCAAAGAAAAGCAAAAAACAAAAACTTTTCCTGACTATGACGTAAAGAGAACATGGGTGGGGCAGAGTCACATGCTACCCAGTGAACTGTAGCATCACTGGGTAGGAATGGGGTTTCAAATTATTGTCTTGGCTTAATTTGTGCATATTCTTTCTTTTTTGTCTGGTGGTCTGATCAATCATTATTCACCCTTTGTCTCAATGTGACATCACTTTGCAGATGTCACATTGAGATAACTTGTCGTTGTACCTGCTCTGAACTTGGTTTGATTACTTTGGTCTCTTATCCACCCAGTGACTTGTAATTGCTAGAATTGCTTTAAGAAATCAAACCTTTCTGTAATATTTAAATGTTTAGAAATGCAAAGAAAGAAAAAAAAAAACTAAAAAAAGAAATGAAAACATCAGACCACTAAAATGTTTATGTCTTCTAAAAGGGTTTTATGTGATAGACCAAGAAAATGATGCATGTAATTGTGGAACAAAATTAAAATACATTTTCTAATTAAAATGGATTCTAACCATTTATTTTTTCAGCTCTTCTAATCAGTAAGTAGAGTCCAACCGTATATAAATTAATCTCATTATCAGCAGAGCTTTGTGAAGGCTTGTAGGTGAACAAACATGTAAAGATCAAGAAACACAGTAGACATGGTGACTCTGGAGGAGCTGCAGACATCCTCAACTCAAGTGAAGAATCCATTAATGAGACAGCTATTAGTAATGCTCTCCACAAGCCGTGTAGGGCAAACATCAAATGTTGTGCAAATAAATAATGGGCAACAGCTTCTGTTATAGACCATAAGACAAAAAAAAAAAAAAACATTCTACATCCATTTTATAATTACATCATGCTTCTTTGCCTATTTCATAAAACCCAATAAAATACATTGAATGTTGTATTTGTAAAACAACAAAAAGAACAAAATGTTAAGGGGCTTTAATACGTTTGGCATAATTTACACACACCTCTCTGGTGAGTATGGCTATCAAATTCTCCAGTGAGTGTTTTTTAAAATTTAAAAATTAACAATTTACTCACGTCATAATGGCTTTAAGTACGTAAAATATATAATAAAATAGAAAACTATAAACCATATATGTAACATTTTTCTCTGTTAATTTGTTATTGTAGTTGTGTATTAACCATCGAATACTTCCTGGTAAGGGCGCCATGAGTCTTACCTCTTCATTATCTTCATCAAAGTATTTAACTTGAAAGTGGTTGATCCCAAATGACGCTTTGATCTGAAATGTAATGTGAAGGAGTTATTATCCAATCCACAGAAAACAGTGTCTTAAAAGAAAATCAGCTATTCTCACACGTACAACAAACCCTCAATAATGGACGTTTCAGGCTGAGAAATATTACACATCGACAGCTGGGAAATGGATGTAGGAACAAAAGCTTTATTCTCAAAACAAGCTAAGCACATTCTCCTTTAAAATGACCAGCTTTGCACGCATCTTGTTGACCGAATCGCTCGTCCTTCAGGTGATCTGTTATTTACGTGTCTGCTAGGCCATTTCTGGGCCTGCTCTTCCCCAAACTGCGCCAGCTCTTTTTTTTCCCTCCAGCAGCTTACCCAGGCTTCCACGGACTCCCACTCCAATTTGTCCACATCCTGAGCCAGGAATCTCTTCACATTCCCGCGAAAATTGACTTTAATCGTGACGGGGAGCCCCATGACGGCCGTCTAAAGCGTATTTAGCGGCTTTCATTTGAGGTGACGTCGGCCTGCTTGATCCCTTCTGCCCTCAACTGTCTTCTCTTGTTTACATCGTCAACTGCGTCACGAGTAGACGGTGACGACACTGCCCTCTCTTCTTCTGTATATTAGTTTACGTTTACCGCCGCCTGTTGGACTGGAGTATGTAAAAAAAATTGAAATAAAATAAAAAATTGTAATAAAAAATAAAATAAGATGAATAAAATAAAAATAAAGCAATAGTTGAATAGAACATAATTTATTGTCATTTAGACAAATATATAAATATATTGTTGTATTGGAATTATTTTTGCATTTCTCCAACTCAAGAACAGTAACAAGTTTAAAAATAGAGAATTTATACATGTACAATAAATTGGGCACAAAAAGAAAAACAACCTCTACTCAAGAAATAAATTAAAGCTTACATTTCAATCTAAAGTTTTTTTGTTTTGTTTTTTTATGTCAAGAACTACAAAAAATTCTTGTAGTTCTCTGTTTTGGTCACAAAGGGGCGGTAAAGTTTTTCTATCTTTTTTAAAAAAAGATATTTATTTATTTTTCCATTTCTGTTTCCTAAAATGAAAGTATAATAATGAAAAGTTATGATATGGCATCAATAATCCTGAATTGGTCATAATAGATTCAGAATTGTTCGAAATTTTGCTCAGGATTTTTATTTAACCGTAATTTAACCAGCCGAGCTATTAAGAACAAATTCTTATTTACAATAACGACATGGGTGGGGAGGTTGAGGAATAGGACACCCTGTCGTTCATAGTTATCGTGGTAGGGGGCGATATCCGCACTGAGATGGATTTGTAATGCGCTGATAAACCCAAAGAGAAAGAGACAAAGAGTGTGGCTGAAAAGTAAAAGAAGCCACACGTTTAGCAAGAGAATTTGATGCCAGTGGAACAACCTTTACTCTCTTGTTTGATCACAGAAGATGTCTTCACTCCTCAAGGTGGACAGTGAAATTAAAACCAAGGTGAGATTCAAACCCTATCGGAAGTCCCGTGAACAGCTCTCCGACGTGTTATCGGTGTTCAGTAGCGTCATGTTAGCCGCGCGGGGTTCATAATGTGTGCTAGGCTGATAGCAGATAACGGTGGCTAGCCGGCGTGTTTCCGTCCCGCTGTAATCCACTCGTGGGAGCGATTTAACGGGTTCTGGTTGACTTTGACGGTAATATTCCGGTAAAATGAGGCGTGAGTTCCTTTATAGCGCATTATGTACGAGCTGGACGCAGCAAGGAGAGCACATGCGCTAAACAGGCCTCGGTTGGGCTAAGTGAACCGGTGGTGCCGGTGTTCACCGGCTTTGACTTCATCTAAGCAGATGTTTCCCTTTTGTTCAAGCCCCATAATAGAGGAAGTTGTAACTTTCTTCTTGATGACGTTAATTAAGATTTTCTACAAAACGGCGACATTTCCGCATAAAATAATGAATAGGTTGCTTAGAAAAACTCCCACATTTCATTTTTGGCAAACCTTACATTCTGTTAATTCATAAGATATATAATGTAATTGGTAAAATCAGTTAAATTTTGCCAATTGGATTGTATATTTTGCGGTAATTTTTGTCAACCCATATTGTAAACCCTTGATTTTACGTTTTCACTCTTCTAAATTTCTGCAAATTTAGTAAAATTCTGCAAGAGATGCAACCAAAATAAAGAGAAGAACTTGCTTCCCAGACCTCCCTTTTAAAAAACTACCAGTGATATAAGTAGCTAGTGACTCTCTGTCTGATTGCAACAGATGCTGACCTAGTCAAATATTTTTGCATCCTGTTATCATTCTTGCAAGGTTCAATAAAATACAGTTTCAGTGTTAATCACCAGTCTTGTTGTTTGCAGGTTGATGCTTTCAGGGAACGTATCACAGCAGAAGTAAGTGTCTTGTTCCGATGTATGTAATGTCCAGTTTTAAAGTGATTTTCCTCTAAAAATGTTTCCTTCTTCCAGGCAGAGGACTTAGTTGCGAATTTTTTCCCCAAGAAGTTACTGGAACTTGATCACTTCCTCAAGGTGAGTCGGTGTTTCTTTTTTTGTTTTTTTGTAAAGATTTACACCATATATCTATATATTTTTTCTACCTTGTTAGCTTTTACATTTAGTACCAACAAAAACTATTTAAAATGGCAAGCCACGGTAGATCGTTTTCATACAAAATAAAGGGGATGTTGTTGAGGATGGAAGAGGGTTTTCCAAGAGGATGACAGTAAAAGATGTTGCCGATTTCATAGCTAATTACTGGTTATTATGAAAGCCTTAGCAAACTAACTTTTTTTTGAGATCATCTCCTTTTTTGTGCAAAGTATCCCCAAAAATCAATTTTCTAAATCACATAAAATGAGTGAAAATTGGTGAAAAAACACAAGTTTTGGGACTCGGAATGTTACTATGGTTTTGACCACCCAGCCAGCACATAGCACTCCACTAAAGGAGGAGTGCGACTTATTAGCTGGGAGCAGGGTGAAGTGTTGGCAGTGTGCCATCCATTGATCTGGATGGCACACTGCCATTTATTAACCTTCAATAAAAAAAAACTAAGTGTTTCACCTCTTTAGAGATAATATTATTAGAATAATTTGCTTTATTTGTAAAGAAGCTGCTTAAATGAAACAGTAGCATTACCTCAGTTTTCTTTGTGACTTCTATTAATTGTACATGAATTGTTGCATAGTGTTAGTTAATAACTGTCACATATCCCCACTACCACCTAAAGAGACTTGTCGATAGTGTAAATGTTTTTAAGAATAAGAGATAAATGGCCTATTAGCTTGCAAAATTTTCATGAACTTTGTGCCCACAAAGAATGCTGGGTTCTAGAAAAATTAGTTTATTGCAATTTGAGAATTCAAATTGCTTTGAATGTGATATCCCTGATATCATCTTGTTTCTTTTAAAATAACCCACAAGGTACCTATATGAACACAAACTAAGAAATTAAATTAAGAGAACAATTCTTATAACTCTGTTAGCATAACCATAGAGGTTTCTCACATTTTATTGCACTAAGTTATTGTAAGATTCTGTTTTGTTTTTTTTAACTGACATTTGTTTTATTATTGTACGTTTGGTTATTAAATTGACTCATTTTGTATTTCATATTTTTCTGCTTAATTGCACATAGTTACAAAAATATTCTTTTGTTGCAGAGCTCTTTCACTGTAACACTGTATTCATACAAGCCTTTGAAGTGATTGGGGTATAATTGCTTTCATGTAAAGTAAAAAAGCAACAATTCCTACTGTACAGATGATATATGTAATACCACATGTCTGACATTGGTCATTAATGTTAAAATGAACATGTTAAAACATTTAAAAGCCTGACTTTGATATAAACACTTGAGGAAAAATAAACATAGAGTACCTGCTAATTTTAGCAATTGCTCAATAAGTGAGTATCATCAGTTTGTTTGTGTAGAACAAGTGCATCAATCAATCAACATCAGATCAGAATCTGCTTGTTTTGTTTCTGTCATTCTGATGTCTTAAGATGATTTTAAATGTTGAAACATTTTGATGGAACATCGTTTGTAACGTCAATACCCAATAATTCCTAGTAAGGTATGTAAAGTCTAATCTCCTGTTTCCTTCCAGGTTTTAGTCGCACTGTATTTTTCTGCAATAATCTAATCCTGTTTAAACTTCTTAGGACCCCAGCATAAACGTCAGTGAGCTGAAAGAGATTCACTCGGAGATTAACCTGACCGTACCGGACCCCATCCTGATCTCGAACCTCCATGACGGGCTGGAAGGGGTGAGTCGTGGAGCTCCGCTTCCTCAGCAGAGCTGAGGAACCGTAATGTGAGCAGCTTTTAATCCTGCTGTCTGTTTCAGCAAAATGCCAAGAAAAGAAAACTGGAAGATGGAGGTGAAGATGCCATGGGTGAGTTCTATGTAAATGGCCTCTCATATGTCGCATCTGGCGTGCTTGTTGATCGTTGAATAATTATTTCTCATCTTCCAGTGACCGGCACTAAGGTCTTCGTCATGCCGGGTGGGATGATGAAGTGCAATGGAAACCTTGTTGAGCT
The DNA here is from genome assembly GCA_010277075.1 of Poeciliopsis retropinna. NCBI lineage: Eukaryota > Metazoa > Chordata > Actinopteri > Cyprinodontiformes > Poeciliidae > Poeciliopsis > Poeciliopsis retropinna. Next base: position 6,296,174 of record VMRM01000023.1, on the reverse strand, counting down.
CATCGAAAAGGTCAAGCCAGAGATCAGGACACTCATAGAGAAATGCAACACAGTAAGTCTGCAACGTCAGAGATATTTTTACAGTATGATCATTCATTTATCACCTACATGTTGGACTATGAAGGGACAAAACTTCCACTCTTCCATATCATAATGTGAATAAAACTGGAAATAGATACAACATTTTGTGTCGATATTGGAGTGATACTGAAAGTTGAGATTCATGTCCACCTTCAAATGTTTAATTTTGCGTTTATTTCACCATTTCAGCAAATTATTCTGTTACTATGTCTCTCCAAATACACCCTGATAACTTTTAACCTGTACAGCAAATGGACTTCAGATCACTTTTAACTATAACCACAGCAGTACGGCCTACCACACTTTCAAGGGAAAAAGGGCCATTTTTCAACATTAAATTATTACTTTAATACTTAAATGTATTAATACATTTGCAAAATAAATACATTTACAGTATATTGGATTCATAATTATAATATTCCAGTAAGAAAACTATTTAGAAAATTAAAACATAAATTATTACAATTTGCTTGCATTACCTATGATAGTCAGCAGGGGATGCTAACACTGCTGTACTTGCAATGTTATCTCTGAAGCTAACATTGCTGTGCCTTCTTCTAAAATTGGATATCAATGTCTGTTTGATAAACACTAAAATCCCAGTTATTCCTAAAAAGAAAAAAAAATACTCAAATTTTACTTCACAGAAAATGTTAAGGATCAGTCTTTAAATTTCTCCAAATGTCCAGCTGACACTTTACCATTAGTAACGTCCCACACTGTTGTTTTTCTCTCTGTGTAGGTCAAAATGTGGGTTCAGCTCCTCATCCCCAGGATAGAGGATGGAAACAACTTTGGTGTGTCAATCCAGGAGGAGACGGTAGCTGAACTCAGAACCGTTGAAGGAGAGGCGGCGTCTTATCTCGACCAGATATCAAGGTTTGCACATCTTCCAAACATGCTGCCATATAAATGGGATCCAGCGAGTACTGAGTTATGTTTGGTCATAACGCTTGTTATTTTTATCTCTAGATACTACATCACAAGGGCAAAGTTGGTTTCTAAAATAGCTAAATATCCGCATGTGGTGAGTAAATGTCGTCTTGGAAAAATCAATGTATTAAATTAGATTGTTTTTCCTCTTTGCTTGTAAGATCGTGTAAAATTAAGCTGTGGAGTTAAAGTAAAACTTCAGTTTATTTGAATGTCAATGTCTTTAAATCAGGAGGACTATCGGCGCACAGTTACAGAAATTGACGAGAAGGAGTACATCAGTCTGAAGATCATAGTTTCAGAGCTCAGAAATCAATATGTATGTTTTGTTTCATCAGCATCCATTTATACCTCAATTATTCTTCTGGCAGAATATTGATTTATTTTTTGCTCTGCTTCCTCTAAAGGTAACGTTACACGACATGATCCTGAAGAACATTGAGAAGATCAAGAGGCCTCGAAGCAGTAACACTGACGCATTGTACTGATATTCATCCAGCCAGCTCAGCCTCCACCCATGGTCCCCATCTTGTACTGGTTTGTCGGACTACTAGACATTCATCAACTTCAATACAATCATCCAAGCCCTCTATTGAATTCATAGCATTGTAGATGGGCACATGCTCTTACTCTATTTTTGTTTTAAATTGTAATTTTTTTTTGTCTTTGGTTTGTTTAAAACCCTTAAAATTCTCTCAGAAAATGAGGAAATTCATTGTAAAGAAATGTTTTTCAATTTTAATTAAACATGTTGTCTTCAGAACCTTGTGACATTTCGTTTGTAGCTCTCAAATACTCAGCCGTGCTTTGTGACTTTTTTTGGTCCCCTGCAGGATCTAAAAAATGATCATATTTAGTTAATTCAATACATAAGCTGTATTTTTTTTTTGTTGCTCTGAATGTTATACATTATACCTTGTAGTTGTGATGGGAAAAATTAGAGAATAAGTTTTAGATTGATGGGCTTAATGGTTTTCAGTGAAAATGCTTAAGTCACCAGACCGTCTCTCATTATGGGGCATTGATGCTATTGAATAAAATGCGTTTTTATAAAATGTCTTGGAATCTACTTTAATTCTGTGGGGGTGGGAGGTAGAGTAGCTTGCATATATTACAGACATATTTTTAATAAAAGCTGAGAATTTATATGAAGTTTATCACTGATATGTTAGAAAGCAGACAGTGGTTCCATTTGACCTCTAGGGGTCACTGTAAATGCATTTAATGTTCATGGAAAACTTGAGATTTCCTTGTTTACAAGTCTGTAAAAGATGTAAGCATTTTCAAAATTTCTTGGTTATATTTTAATATTTGAACAGTTGCCAACATTCAGTGTACCTACCCTTAAGAGAGTGTTCAACCCAAACATCCATAGTAGAAATGAAACAAGTTAGCATTCTTTGTGTTAAATGTATAGATGTACAAGATGGAATGGCTTGTGAAAATAATTGAAATAACTTGAACGTCCTCCCTTGATGTAAATGGCCATCCTTCTGGCCATTTATCTCCTTGTCTACTGTCCATTGATCTATCCATCCACACATTCTTTTTGTACCAGTCTCTGTTTTTTTTCAGACTATTTAAAGCTTGACATCTGAGAAAATATCAAAATATTCATATTCACATATTCATTTTAAATTTATACAGGTGCATTTGAATAAATTTGAGTATCTACTAAGCTAATTGATTATTAAGATTTGTTTTTCACAAAATGAAACATTTGTACTGGTTTTGCTGCAGCTGGTGAAAACCCAAAATTCAGTTTCTCCAAAAAGTTAAATGTCACACATGACCAATAAAATAGTATTTTTATTGAAGAGGTTTTGGCCAGCTGAGAAGTATGATTCCATGGACTGAATTCTGCTTTATGAAACAGTGAAGCAACAGATGAATCATCACCAACTGGGGAACCTTCACTCCACACCTTTAACAGCCTGTTCTGTATGTGTTGGCTCTTGAAGCTTTGCCTCAAACAGCAGTCAACACTGCATGAAGCTCCTCTAAGTCATTGAATGGGATTTGCTGCATCTTCTTCTACCACATTGTTTTCTCACTCAACTTTCCATACATACCTCGAGACAACCACCTGTGATCATTTTTACCCACCTGTGCCACACCTTGAACAGGTCACCACCAGTCCATCCACACAAGGTAACTCAAAGATAAGTAATCATGGAAACACACATCACCTAAGATCAATTTGAGGAGACTATTTAATCTGACATGCATGTTTTGGACTTCTTAAGTAAGCTGGAGTACATTGAAGAAACTCACATATGCAAGGGGAAAATCCCATAGCAGGTATTCAAAGCCAGGAGCTTCTTACTGCAAACAACTGTGCCACTGTGCACAGTCCTAAATCTGGCAACAGTCTGTCCAAATTTCACCGTGTGAGGCACAGCGTGTTGTAAATTTGCTCCCCAGCTGGAGCTCATATTTGTTTAGTTTTTTTTTTTTTCTTTCTCTGAACTGACTGTAGAGATAAGATAGATCAGGACAGTGTAACAGAAAAACAACTCAGTTGAGTTGACTGATACAAATGTAAATCGATGCAAACAGTTGCTCAAATTCTCTGACGCAGTTGTGATGTCTGTCCCTGACGATTCCCCGCACCGCCACCAAGCTCACATGATATCTAACCTCTGAATATAGAGTTGCACCATAAAGTTTCAAGATAAGCACCGGAAATAATTGGAAGAGATACAGAAGAAAAAGTAGATATGATGTTCCTACGTAAAATCTGGATTTTTTTTTTTTTGGTTTCTAATTCTATTGTTCAATGTGCTCAGGTCAGCACAACCCCTACATGCAGAAACATTTAAAAACTGATTTTTGTTTTTGTACATTTACAATGACAAGTTTACATGGACTCCTGATGATCATAATGCCATAGTTCAAAAAAATCACCTAGAAATATGCAAGTATTTTGCTCACACCTAACTTGCCACCAGATGAGTCCATTTATCTGATCCGGTATGCACAGTTTTGAGTCTGTCTGGGTTAGAGAAAATTCACATTAAATTCAAGCTTGTATCAGTTTCTTATATTTTAAATAGATATAAGTTGTTTTGTCAGTTGTTTTGTGATTTTTAGTACCGTATAAGATATAAATTATTTGACCCGTTTCTTTGAAAAATACCAGAAAAGGACCATCAAAAGAAACCCTAATATAATAAATTAATGGGTTTTGTGTAAATGTTATTGAAAAATGTTGATCTCAAAAGAATGTTTTTAGCTATGGGCACCTTTTTAAACCATTATTAAAAGGCAGTTGTAGGTGTAAACTGTGCTGCTTGTCTTAAATCTAAGACTCAGTGGTGCAATAAGTTCAGTGTTATCAATACAATGTGTGGTTATTCTCATTCACATTTTCCTGTTATGAATGAGGATTATTACATGTCTAATCAGTGCAACTTTGTCTTTAATGACCTACAACTAAGCAGCAGATTAAAGAACATAGCAGGCAGTGACGTTGCAGAGCACAGGTGTCCTGCAGTAATAGTGACCCCTGCAATCATGCTGATTTTAGTATCTTGAGTGTAGCCTCTGAACAATATAGGTTACTGAGTGCCAAGTATTAAGTGGCGCACGTGTTGTCTGCCTTGCTTTCCCCAAGCAGACAACACTTTCTGCCCCTTGACCTGCTGTCTGTCTTACGAGTGAGCAACTGTGGTGAAAGGCAGAATCACTATGTGCGATTGCAGGGTGGAGGGAGCATGCTCTGGTTAATGGTTAGTGGTTTTTCCGACCAGGGAATTACTCTGTGTTAGTCTGAAACATTTGGAAAAAACTGTCAGTGGACCATGGCCATTTTTAGACGGGGAGAACTCTTTGTGCAAATGGATATTCTGAGGCACTGATTTACTTTTAAAGCTCTCTGTCATTCATTGTTATCATCATTTCTATTTTGTATATGTTACTAAGACATTTCAGGATTTTTCAGTAACCTGACCTTTAAAACTAATCAATCAAAAACTCTGCTTTGTAAATATATTAAAAATAGTGAAGTCTATTGATTTAACAGGGGAGTTTCACAGCTACTGACTTGACATGCTTTAGCAGACCTCTCAGCTAAGCTAAGCAGCCACTAATAGTTAATTCTGCCTAAAAAGAATGTTCTTTTTAAAGTCATACAAAGTTGTAAAAATGTGATCTATAAAAATGAATTCGAAGGTACAATTTGTTAAATGACAGATTTTTATTAACATGTTGATGACAATGACATGCGGCGAGACTTGCATGTCATTTATGTATGAGAATACATAATGGGAGCAGGAGTTAAAAAAAAAAAGAGGTGTAGAATTATTCTTCAAGACATAAAAAAATACTGGATATTACTTACTCAAATAAAACATGCAACATTATTGTTTCACCAAATAGTAACAAGTAATGGCACTAAACAATGTCGCTTTTATTGTATTCAAATGCACAAACTGGAATCAGTGACACGGCACACTATAAAAGTATAGTCTATAAGATCTATAAAACATAATATCTCTCCCATATCTCTTCCAATGCCATCAACACATTTAACCTCTTGATGTCAGTATTAATGACCAAAGCACAGAGTTCAAATTGTTACACAAAGCAATCTGTTGTCATCCCGAAAACATTTTAGTCGTTGCTATCATTATAGAAAAAGCACATAATTCATTAAATTACAGACTGAAATCTGAACTTTTTGTGTGAGGTATACAATGACATAAAGGAATTCAATTGTTGTACAATGTCTGTATAAAATGTGTAAACATGCCTTAAGATTTGCTTTGCAAATGGCCTTTGGTAGGGAACTGCTTCTCTACACACCACTATCTGTGGCTAAAGATGTGACACAAATTAATCTGTTCTGCCCTAAGCTAATTAAGTTATAGCTCCTACTTTTTCTTGTTAGGGTATTTGTAAGTTCCCCTCCACCGAAATTTCAAAGTATTTTTTTCAAGTATCTTTTTTTTTTTTTGCTAAATAAACTGTTGAAGATATTACCACAACAACAAATTGACACAAACTAGGCCTGTGTCAATTTTAGCTTTTTAGCTCAGCTTATCAGGGTAATTTGTGAAATTCCTCCCAATGAGGGGACAGTGAGGAGACAAGCACAGAAATATGAGACAGATGCTCAAATTTTGGTGGGGTTATTTAATCAATATTCTGTCATATTGATTCAGTGCGATAGCATTTAATCTATGCTATCACATAGATAGCATAGATTGCTATAACTCAAGTGCTATACCTACACTTGAGGTATAGCGTGGATACCTCAAGTGCTATTCTTTAGTCATTTAAGGCCCAAGGAAAGTATTTCAAAGATAATTAGGTTCTTGCTCCCTAAGGGCAAATAGAAATGACACTGCTACTTTGTTTTTCAAGTAAAATATTGACTTCTGATTATCAAACGGTATGCTTGTTTATGAAAGTTTGGATTGCTTTTAATAAAAAAGCTGTTTCCTATTTTTTTCTCCAGCACAGTTTAAGCAACTTACCAATTAATGATTGGTGCTAGTTTCCGCAGTTTTCTTTCAAATAAGGAATGACTAGTTCCTTAATCACAAGTTCTTATCCAACTCCATTCCGTTCCAAATCTTACAAAGAGCCCAAGGAATGAAGGTGGTTGGGATTAAAAGTGCAAAAGCACTCTTACCAAAAGATAGGATATAGAAAGTCATGTGGTTGTCTGAGGAAAAGGTCCACCCATCCAGGAGTAGAAGCAAGAACAAGGAGATCATAATGCACCCCATCTTAAAACCAGCATTTGCGTTCTTCTTGACCCCATGGTAGAAGGGAGAATGCAGTCCAAGTCCAAGACCAAACAGACTACCCATGTTGCGCAGGAGACTGGCGAAGGGTGTGGTGTCCAGGTGGATCCACTCTGGCTTGATGCACCATTTCTGGGCTTTGTTTAGGGTCCAAAGCAGGTCCACTCCTACAATTTTAAGCAGCAGGTAGAAGCCAATAGCAAAGAAAGTCAAGAAGAGGGTGATGAGGAGGTATCTGCTCATGCTGGCACTGTAAATCCACTTCTTCTTGGAAACCATACCAGCAACCACTATGCCTGCAAAATAAATGAGAGGTGGGGTCTTAATATAAGGTTTCTATAAAACATAGTGAATGTTCTTTCAGACCAAAAGATTTACGCCAGTTTTATCCTAGTATTACTGATAATCTCTTGAGCTTTTCAGACTGTCATCATACCTGTGATGACCCCCTCAACAACTTGATGAGGGAAGTGAGCCGCCATGAAAACCCTGGACATGCACACGATCAGCACCACCACAACCATTAAGGTCCACAAGCTGATCTGCAGCAAGCTAACGGGATAATAATATAGAGTCAGAAGAACCAGAACATTCTCAAGAGCATTGAAGAAATATACAAATGCATTACTCAGAGACTCACCTGTATAAAAAAGAGGGGCATTGTTTTTCTTTTGCAATTGAAAGCAGAGCGGTGACCATCACATACCAGACACCAGCTACACCCATAGCATGACCCGAAGGGCTTCCTGGAATATGAATAAATACATGTCAAAGAAACCAAAAACTGTCTCTTTTGTAGGAGTATACTCTTTTAAGTGTTCACTTATATTCCAAAAACCTTCTTTTCAATGCATAAATTACTACGAGACGCACCAGTTATGTCTATATTCTTTTGGTGATAATCCTACTGTTGCATAAGTGGAAAGTTTTTATATATCTCTGCAAATGTTCACTGCAACACTGTTCTCAATCATCTTCTCTGTTTTGCTGTTTGTTTTATTTTTTATTTTGATAGAAATGGAAAAAAAGACACAACAAGAAGTATTGTATAACAAGGTGAGCTTCAGTTTTGCCATAATCGTTCTCACATCATTCTAATTAATCTCAATAGTTCACAAGATGTTACACTACCTTCCATAATATCTAAATACAAATGGTAAGCTCTGAATTGCTTAAGTAAAGAGAAAACCAGTACAACTGGACAAAAGGCACGGGAGTTGAGAACTCATTCATAAATCTTCCATATTATATCCACTGACTAGAAACCAGAAATACCTTCCGTCAATGATTTACATAGATAGTAAGCAAACTTGGAGTTCACAATGCTAGATTAATGCAATCAATGATGACTTGATTCTTAAGAACCAGGCAGACATCATGTAATCAGCATGTCTGTCCTGAATCTCACCTGGTCCAGTTTCACATGTGATGGGAAATTGCTGCAGCGATGGGGCCTTTCCTGCTCCGTAAAACTGAGTTTCACGAACCCACCAGTACGGCCTCTCTCCGGAAAGAACCCTGCATTAAAAATTGTTTAAATCACTCAGTATGCTGTTAATGTGCACTTACAGGACTCTTTTGTTTTTCTTTATTTTTTAAAAAAAGGAAGTTTATTTACCATTTCAGCACTAAATTGAGCCAGTCTCCAATGACAGCCACCCAGATTAGCCTGACTCCTGTGTCCTTGCGCATGTAGAACCACACGGGAAACAGGCAGAAGAACGTGGTGTGAAGATCGGCCACGGCAGAGGCCAGGCTAAACAGACCCTCGTACTTGCTGTAACTGGTCTGTAGATGACTGGTCAGCTCAACCCCCCAGCTGTGAAGGATGTCCATGATATCGCAACTCAGACCTCGGACCTCGGGTGATAGCTATAATCTGGGCTCCTTTGTCTGATGTGCAAGAACCAGTTTCTGCAAAGCTCCCTCTCAGAATGTCCTGTCTGCTCGTTCTGTGTGATCCCCATTGGACTTTACTCAAGGCTAGCGGATTTGTTTACCTTTGGGACAGTACAGACAGGCAGTTCCTTAACCTTTACACCCCTCCTGGGGCCCTTTCTGTTAAAATCCATCTACAAAGGGACCAGTTGCTTCTAATGGTCGTGTGCCAAATGTATTTGTAAAGCTCATTATAAAATAAAGCCAATTCTGTTCTAAAGCCAGTTCTGCACAACTCACTGAATATTTTAAAACAATAAAATTACTTTTACAAAAAAATAAAACAAACATCTGTTCAGACAGATTTGATAGCAGGTGAATTAAAATTGGCACATATTTTTAAGTGTCCAGCATTGAAGAGGTCCCAGTGTGTGGAGGTATTTAGGGCACCATAAAGTTCTTGAATATACTATGTCTTAAACTTTACATAGAAACAAAAAAAAGAAAAAAACAAGTTATCACTGGTTTTGTAGGAGTATGAAGAGGTGGAAAGATTTGTGAAGTTGTGAGTTGTTTCTGTGTCCTAAAATCTATTCTAAAATGTGCAGGCAGTCAGAGTAAAAAAGCCAGTAAAGGAAAGTTAATTTAGTAATTCAATTTAACATTTTAAATAATAGGAAAAAAAAATCTGATTACTTAAATCAAGAGTGATATACTTCAAGAGTTGTTTTGGTTTTGATGAAACATGCAAATTCCATGCAGAAATACTCCAGTTTGGGATTTGAACCCAGGACCCTTCTTTCTGCATGGGAACAGTGCAATTAACTGTGCTACTGTGCAGCCAGTGAATTCAACATAAAATCAGCAAAAACAGAATTTTAAAGTCAGATGTGTGGCTCTTTTGAAAAATATGTCCTAGTAATAGTACAATATATGCACCCAGTGCTTGGATAGAGCTCATACATCCTCCAGTCAGATTCTAGAGGATCTCAAAGCATTCAAATGCTAGATTTGATATGAAGGCCCTACAACAAATTCTGGGTCTGCTACAAGGGACTTGCCCAAAGAGGTATCTTTATCTTTGAAATAAGACAAAAAAATATATATATTGCGCTGAGGTCAAAAGCTCTAAAGTCACTAATATGCCGAGTCAGTAGAGAATATCATTTCCGGTCTTGGAAGCATGTCTATCTCAGAAAGAAAACATGCAAAGTTTTTCATTTTCATTAGGAACCCACGACACAGATTATTTTATTAAGTATACCCATTTATCTGGACTTTCATGCATAACTTGATGCCATTTGTTCAGTTCGATCTTCAAGTGTTCCCTCCTCTTCTGCTCACTTCAAAGACAATCGCTTAATCTTTGATCTTCTTATGTAATCCACAAACAGGTTGCTCCATCTGAAAACTATTCGCCCAAATCATGGAAAGAACAATTATGTAACTCACAAATTATGAAAAGCAAAAGTTGGACTTGATTAAACATAAAGATAGAAATTCAGCAAAGTGCCATTATCAGTCCTTCTACAGGTCACAGGTTTGACCTCTTCTTTGAACTGACGTAGCGTGACTCAGTGGGAGATACTCCAATTGTCCTTTTGTTTTCCCTTTATCTCACCAAGTTGTTTGTGTGACGAACCTCTCAAACTCCCGGTGCTTTATTACACATGTGTAAGGTCCAAAGATCAGAGTGAGCATGCGTTTGGGCAGTGGGTCCCCGGGTATAAATTCAACCAGCTGTGTCACTGATAGCAACAGTCCTCTCTTTTTGAACCAGCTCTCTCACAACTCAGCAGGCTGAGACCTTTCTGCTTCCTGCAGGCTAAGATGCTCACTGATATCATGGATGCCATGGAAGGTTTTGGGGTGAGCAGCACCCGGTACCTGCAGACCAACTACAAGGACGCCCAGGGCCTGTTTCTCTGGGTATCCTGGGCGGCAGATCTCAGGAACACCTTCTTCATCTTCTTCCCGCTGTGGTTCCACCTCCGGCCCTCAGTCGGCATCAAACTCATTTGGGTGGCTGTTATTGGAGACTGGCTGAACTTGGTGTTTAAATGGTGAGTTGAATGTTTATCTGAACTTACCAAAACCACGTTTAAATTTTTCTATGGCTTCTGACACAGTTAGTGTTTCTTCTCCTCTCAACAGGGTTCTGTTTGGAGAGAGGCCGTACTGGTGGGTCCATGAGACGGCTTATTACACAGACGCTGATCGCCCTCACATTGAACAGTATCCAATGACCTGTGAGACCGGACCAGGTGAGGGATGCTTCTAAACACACATTTACTTCCTGATGTACAATTGATTATTATTATTATTATTTATTTTTTACATATTTTGGGACAATTCAGGTGTTTTGGGGGAGTTTAATCACATCCCACGCCTTTTTATTGCCAATACTTTAAAGTAACTTTTTTTGTGCTTATGCATAAACGTTTAATTTATTAATAGTAATATTTGTTTGCTTTGTTTTGCAAAGTAAAAATTAATAGGCTGCATACTAATTACCATGCCACTTTATTTTTAAAGCATTTAAAATACAACATATCAACACTGATCAAAGTGTAATGTAAACATATATAACAAAGAATAAAAATAAAACAACTATAAGGCAAATGAACCTAAAAAGTCATAGAGAATAATATTAAGATACGGTGTAATTTACATTAGAGTTTATTTTTCCCTCTTTCTTGACCTTCTTTTGCAGAATGTATATTTTCACTCTAGTTTTTACAAGAAAGATGAGACAAACATGCGGCAAAGTAATGATGCATATCATGAATCAATAAAAGAATGTGAACAAATACAACAGAGTCAACACAATAACATTTAGTTTTGTCAACAGATCAATTGTCAGCATTGAAAACTGTAGCTTTCTGTGAGCTGGAGTATTTCTTGGCTTTAATATTTGCTTTCTGTCTTTTTAAATCCAGGCAGTCCCTCCGGACACGCTATGGGAGCTGCAGGAGTCTACTACACCCTTGTGACTTCCATCCTTGCCATTCTGACAAGCAAGAAATCATCAAACACAAATTGGTAAGTGACAAAATAAAAAAATAAAAAACTTGCTATTGTAGCTTAGCCCCGCTTTTTCTTCCCATTAGGTCTGAGTTGTTTACCACTTTCCTCTATCAGGAGCTTATCATTTAGGACACACTATCTGTTCTAACTGTGGTTGATCATTGACTTCTGTTGTTATTCATGGGTTGTTTTTACTTTCAGACAGATTAATTACTGGTGATATGGAAAGGATAAAAGGATTAATTCTTATATTACATTAAAAGGTTCAGTTGGCTGATTTTAACCTGGAGTGCTGATATTTGGGGCAAAGATAACAATTACCTGAATTAAGTTGTCTGTTTTTTTTTTGTTGCTGTTGTTTTGCAGGTATCTGAAGGCTCTTCTGTGGTCTGTGTTTTGGGGAGTCCAGGTGTGTGTCTGCCTGTCGAGGGTTTTCATTGCTGCTCACTTCCCACACCAGGTCGTTGCTGGAGTCATATCAGGTCAGTGGAGAACTTCTGCAACCTTTCAGGATGTTGTCACTGGCAATCAAGCCTAATAGTTAATGTGCTTTTATGCTTCCAGGTATGATTGTGGCCGAAGCCTTCAACAGAACTCAGTGGATCTACAGCGCCAGCATGAAGAAGTACTTCTACACAACACTCTTCCTGACAAGCTTCGCCGTGGGCTTCTACGTGCTACTCAAAGCTGTGGGTGTTGACCTTCTGTGGACCTTAGAGAAAGCCCAGAAGTGGTGTGACAGACCAGAGTGGGTCCACTTGGACTCCACGCCCTTTGCCAGCCTTCTGCGCAACATGGGCACCCTGTTCGGCCTTGGCCTGGGCCTGCATTCTCCACTGTACACCGAGACCAAAAAGAGCAGCAGTGCATCGGCCAGAGCGGGGTCCATTCTCAGCTCTTTGTTTCTGCTGCACCTGTTTGACTCCTTCAAGCCTCCCACACACACTGCAGCTCTCTTCTACCTGCTCTCCTTCTGCAAGAGCGCAACCGTTCCCCTAGTCACCGTCAGCATCATCCCGTACTGCGTAAACAGAGCTCTAAGCCAGCACAGCAAAAAGGGGATGTGAGCACCAACTCCGAGTTGTGAAGACCAAAGCAATGCAAGTGCAGAGACTGTGAACATTAATAATAGTAAAAATAACAATAGCCTTTCCTTTGGTGCTTTTTGCATTTAAAAGACTGTGTGACTCAGGAAAGAGCTTGTGTCATTTACATAATGAACTCTGAACACTGAAACAATAACAGAAAGCACTATCCAGAATGCTTAGTGGGACTTACAAAGAACTGTAGTAAAGATAACAAAACATGATTATTGCAGTTGTTTCAGAGTTCTGGAGGGAGGTGAATGAGTCTATTCTTGAATGTTTGCTCCTAACCTTTGATATGCTATTTTAGTTATGATTGTCTATTGTATTTTTAAATGTGTTTTTGAAATGTTAAGAATATTTTTTAAATAAAAAAAAAAAAAAAAAAGAGTTCTGACTTGAAAAAAGCTTTGACTTGATTGTTATTTCGACATTTACACAACATTGTGGTAATTGGCTGAGTATTGCTTTTTAAATCTCATAAAGTTAATCACATCCTAATGACATAGAAGTCAATCTTCTAGGTTTTACAATTAGTTGTAAAGCACATGATGAGTTTACTTTGGCCTTTTTTAAATAAGGGGAAACGCCCTGTTGAAGTTGGAGTACATGAACAGGCGTGTGAAAAGTTAAAGGATTTTGGATCCAGATGAACAGCTTGAAAAACGACAAGCTTAAAACTTTGGAAAATGTGTGAAAAACTAATGAAAAAATGTAGACAACAGTCAGTGTACAGAACAGACAAAAAGAATAAAATGCATCGCAGTTGAAGTCTGGCAAATTGAACAGCAACTGTGCAACTATATTTAGACTGGGTTTGAATTGCACAAATGAATATTCTTTACTACTAATGTGAATTGCAAAGGGAACTGGTTGGATGGGTGTTATAGTAAAGGGTGCTGGATACATATTTGTGTTGCATTATTCATATTTTTAATAGTTAAAACCATTAATAATTGTTCATGCATGTTGCATAAAATCCCAGTAAAACATATCGTTGTGATTTAAAAAAAGAAATAACAGTGAGTACTTTAGCAAGGTAATTTGTACATACAAATGGCACTTAATAAACAAACAATATATTTTTCTTTCATCATACGAGTATTGTTACCACAACAGTACAATGTGATTTTTTTTTCAAATATATATTTTTTTAACCAAAGTACAATGAATAACTCCAGCTGTTTTCTGTTTTTGCAGACTAACGTGTTTCAGGGAGCAAAATAATATCACGCTGGAGGACGTACAAATGCTGACACAGCTGAACAACCCCCCACCAGGAAACACTGCGTTCTAATTTACCTTCTGAAAAACCTATAAAGACAGAAAAACTGTTCGAGGAAAGTAAATCGATAACTAAGCTCCAGAGTCTTCAGCCCGACTAGCAGTGATGACGTGATGACCACACGTCACGCGTTTCTATCTGGACGCTGGTTTGTACAGATGCAGGTTGTGGTGCAACCTGAAAATTCAATATTTGTGTTTGTGAACTTTAAATAGGGACAAATGACTTGTGACACAGTTTTTGACCTAAAATGTAGTTTTCACTATGAACTGCAAAACATATAGACTTAAAGGTTTTTATGCAGAGCTTAAATTCTTCAAGATCTTGCATTAGGATGTTTGTATTTCAGGTATAATTTTCCCTAAGAGGATCAAAAAGGTACTTAGTTAAGAGACCCAAATGAAAAAGACATTTAGGGATTGTCTTCTTTGTTAACAAAATCAAGGTCCGGGTCTTCATATATTTTTGCGTATCACAAACATCCGTGTTTTATTAGATTTTTAATGGATAAAACAAAAACATGTGCAAGACGGCACAGGCTTTGCACAGAAAAATGATCGATGGTTTTCAAAGTTTTATTACAAATAAAACCCAAAAAAGTTCTGCATGAATTTGTATTCAGCCCCCTTTACTCTAATGCCCCCAAACATAATCAAATACAACCCTTTGCCTTTTGAGGACACTGAATTAACAGAGTGCAATTTAATCTCAGCATAAATAAAAGGTTTGTTAGAGAACATTCATTAAGAAACATCATTATAAAAACCAAGGACCACAGTACACAGGTCAGGGAGAACATCAGGGATAAATTTAAAGCAGAGTAAAGGATTTAGGATTATAATGAACTGGACAACTGAGAAGCTACACTAGCAAGCTTGAACATCTTGAGAGTGTTGTTCAAGTCATCATCTGAGATTGTAGCAACCATGATACAAATCCAAACCTGAACTCACCCAAGCTGAAAAAGAAGCAACCAAGAGATCATTCATAACTATGCAACAGCGGCAGGGATCAATAACTCAAATGGGAGAAATTGTTAATATCTACTGGAGACAGAAAAATATGGTCTCTATGGAAGGATAATTGCAGCTCGCCTCAAGCCTGGTACACGTTGAACAATGCTTGTTCACCTTAAAAAGGTGGCAGCATCAGGATATTGGATCCTTTTCTTCACTAAGGCCAGGGAAGTGGGTCAGTTTAAGCAAACAAGGATGGGGCAAAACACAGAACAATACCAGGAGAAAACCTGTTAGATATTGCAAAAGACTTGAGTGGAGGTTCACCTTATAGTATGAAACCAACCCTAAATGTACAATCGGAGCTACAATTGAATGGTTTACATTAGAGCATACTCATGAGTTAGAATAGACTGAAAATGAACCAAAAGGTTCATTTTTTGGTTCATTTTGGAATGACCTACAATCAAAATGCAGAGTTGCTTCTCCGATTTAAAAATAAAATTGGCAACAGTTTCAGTTTCTAGATGTGCAGAGCAGGAAGAAATCTTAGGTTGTCCTAGATACCTTCAACCGATTACTGAGGAAACAATTTAGCATCATCCACCTCCTTCACAAGGAAAACAATGTATATACAATATAAGTCAAGGTAACGCCTCAATTTTAGGCATGCAGATCGGTCTGTAGATTTATACAATCATACCTGCTCCAAGTAGCTTTCCCAAAGTCCAACAATCAAACCTGCTGCCAAAGTGCAAACATCATTCTGTTTAATTTTCTGGGACATGTTTTTGTCCACATGTTAACTGAGCGGTGTGGCGAAATTATCGGGCAAAAAAAAAAAAAAAAAAAAAAAGTTTGTTTTTGCTTAGCAGGCTAGAGACCGTCTAGACAGGGGTTCAACTTTGTCATTCTTAAGCAGAACTATTTTGGATCTTAGACGTGACCCAAAAAAAGCTTGTCAGAAGATTTATCCTGAGTTCACATATCCCAGCTGGACCAGAACCTTTTTGTGAAGAGTTCGGTTTGCATGCATGGTTTCTCTCCAGATAGAGCGGGGCTCTGCCAGTTTCCCATATGAATCTGTGATCTATTCCAATCTGTTGTCCAGATTCTGCACATAATACAAAACACTGTTATTGGCTTGCACTGCAATAGTACAGCCTGTTCTTTAACCACACTGATGGTCAAATCCCACTGGTTTCCTGTCTTAAAAAATACATTTAATTAGGTTGTAACATCATTCTATCTACGACTAATGTAAGTTAAAAAAAGACAGTGTACGTGTTTTATATTCTGTTCGATGCAGAAGAAACACAATGACACACAGTGTTTATAGGTTAAAACACAGTTTATTATTATTATTATTTTTTGCTTAAATAATTAATCATCCAGGATTGGCTATGTTGGTTCGTCATACATGTTGGTACCAGATTTATTTTCAGTGAAAGCATGGGGTAGATTCGTATGAAAAAGAAACAGAAACAGGAAAAATAGATTTACAGTAAAAGAGACTAACATTTTCACCAACGTGGTGTCACGGGTGTGATTTGTGTGATTCCAGCTGTTGGTAGAGTTACGGTTTTGGTGATTGACACTAAAAATCAGATCATGTAAATAACAGTTAAATCAGATGAAAGTTGTAAAAACCTAACATAAAAACAGTCCCCCTTTTTAAAAACACCAGTAGACAGAAAAGCCATAGTATGCATGTTGAGAGTAAAGACTTATGGTACGTACACACACACACACACACACACACACCCCCATACACCCTCACGCATACACACACACAGAGGGCTGGCAGCAGATTAGCGCTAATATTCCAGCCTACAGGTTACATCTGACAAAACCGCCCGTCCTTTTTGTTAGAGCAAAGATTTACTGTCCCACAACTTAAATGTGGAGTGTGATTACCAAATCAAAGATGATAAACCTTTGTGTTAATATGAGCCTAAACAGATAAAGAACTTCTATCACACCCTCACTAATTGTATTACAGTGCTTTAAAATCAGAAGAAAGAAAAGAAAACATTAAAAATAAAGTGACACAACATGCAGCAAAATATAATTTCTCTGGAGAACGTTCCACAGCAGAGCAGCTGTTCAGACATCCAATGTGTAAAATTAAGCCGTTTTTTTTTTCTTTTTTTTCTGCATTCGTTCCTCGTTCTCATACAGATTCTTTGCTCCTTTTTTTTCATAATTTAGGAAGAGCAAATCAAGTCACACAGTCAAGTGCACCGACTCTGCAAAGCCTCATCAGCTCAAATCAGTGCATAAACAATCTGTGAAGCTACCATTTTTTTTTGTTGTTGTTGTTGTTTTTATACAGTGTCAGTTATATACAACAAAATCGCCCCTTTGCTGTTAGATTTTATTCTAAAAAACAAACCAAATGGTATACTCCAGTGCTGATGTTTCAGATTCAGGAGGGGGGGAAAAAAAGAGAGAGAAAAAAAAAGAAAACAAGAGCGCAGTAAAAGGCGAGTGTCAGAGAGTGGAGTCTGTTCTGTCAGCAGGTTTTTTATTTGGCTGCAGATGCAGTTCGTTCTCTGCTGATGAGCTAAAGTTTTCCGCTCACATCCATGCGTGTCCCCGCCGATTTGTTTTGTTTTTCTTTCTTTTTTTTTTCTGACAGTGAGTGAGTTCGGTGACATGCTCATGCGAAATCAAGGAAAAGTAACGTCGTCTTGCTGTAAACCATGCGCTGTCGGTGAATGCTTCTAAAACAATTTGGCTGACTTGACACGTCCCAACCCGGTCTTCTTCATTGTGGACTCCAGCTCAGCTGATTTTCAAGAGTGGCATCGCTGTGAGTGACTTAAAAACCTGGAGGGTAAAAGGCAACAATTTACACTTCGAAGCAAAAATGTAAAAGGTTGCTAAGAAATGTTAGTTTTATTTTCTCAGGTGAAACTAGTGATTTCCATAAATATTCATAGCCTTTGAGCTTTTTATACATTTGGTGATTTTACAAGCACAAACTTTGAATTTTGAAGGTGAAGGAAAATATATGAACAAAATTTAATTTAGTTTTTTTTTTTTTACATTGTAGTCATCCTTTTTAATCAAGTGCAAGCAAATTTCCTTTAGAAATCACATCAGTCCAGCATAAAGCTGGAACTAAAAGGAATGTTTAAGATTTAAGTATATTAAAGTATTAGAAAGGTGCAAAGTCTGGACCTAAGTCCAATTAGAAATTTGTAGAAAGACTTGAACATTGACATGTATAAAAACTCTCCAGTCAGTCTAACTGGACATGATCTATTTAGCAAAAATTTAGACACACATAAAAACAACCGTCAAATAATAAAAAAAAAGGTTTAATAAAGTTCTGGCTCAAGGCTTTAAATGCTAATTTTGAAAATAATGTAGATGTTTTTTCAGATTACTTCATAATTATGAATGACCATGCGCATGCACAAAATCTCAACGGGATCCATGAAAGTTTGTGGATGTAACCTGACACAGTGTATAAAGGTTTAGGTTGCATGAATACTTTTGCAAAGAATTGGAGTTTGTTGTAAACACAATTATTCACAATTTGGATTTTCATACAAAAACTTTAAAATATTTCTAAAATATTTTAAAAATATTTAGACTTAACAAGTTGCACTGTTTCAGTTTAGCACTTTAAAAGAACAAAATCACAAAGTTCAGGTCCCGGAAGGATAGCTCAATACTGGAGGTAATTTGGTTGATGCAGGACGTTACCCGAGACTAAATGTTCCCTTACCTGGTTATTTTTAGAGCTTTCCTGTTACGACTGACTCTTTTTTTCTTGCTTCTTGCTGGAACCATTTCCAGGCTGGGCAGGAAAAGCAGTGAGGTTCATCATAAGAAAAAACAACAGAAAAAAATATGTTATTAATTTGTTCAGGCAAAGACTGTTCTCCAGGCGTTATTAAAAGCACACATAAGTCTGGTCACTACCGCAGGCAGCATGCTGGAAGAAAAATTTCAATGTACAAGAAAATTGCATATGGTTAAGAAATAAAAAACATCCAGTATTTAATGAAACACCCGATATTTGTTATTTACAACCTGAAAACACATCAAAACCACTGCAAACTGCAATCAACTCTGTTTTTCACACAGGAATAAACACTGACAGGTCATATTACTGCTAAACATCAGAGATCACAATTTACTTCAAAACATATCACAGAAATCAAGAATGGAAGTGACTCAACTTCAGCACACTGCAAAGTTTAACTTGAGACTTCACTCAAGGCGCAAAATATCACCTTATGTGTTTCACTCATGCCGTAAGACTGATGAGGTTTTTAAAGGTATTTGGTTTCGAAATTAAGGCTACATAATGTATCATCAAATCAAAATTACGACTGCACTCACTGATGTTCTTAAAGCCAATTTAAAAGCAATATTTGTTGTTCTTTTAAAACTTAAAATTAATACACTTTTCATAGCAAAAGGCTGTTCAGCCAGTTGAACTTAGTTTTACTGCAGTAGATGCCCACACCCGAAGCAGAGACAGGGATTTCAGAGTGTTGGAAGTAATCATGTTCCAATCAAATTCACTAATGCCATGAAGCCCAATGAAGTCTATATTCATTGAAGTCCAAGACAAACATCTGCAAAATTATTTCTTAACTTTGGATTGACTTCATCAAACACCGAGCGATTATTTCCAAAGCTCAAAATGAAATAATAACAATATGCTGCTAGTGAAGTTGGTTTGTTGCCATTAAGTACTTGTTTCATTTAGTCTTTTTAATCTTTATATTTTCTAACCATTAATACTCAGGATTGGACACTTCTGCAATTGTTTTGTGGATTAGAAAACAAAAAACCAGTAGAATCAGACTTTTACACACCAAACACAAACTACATTTGCAGGTGTTGTTTTTTTTTTTTTTTTTTTTTTTTTTAAGGTTTTATCTTATTTCAGTGCCATGCAAGTGCAAATTGGTCCAGCGGTTGGTTTTAACATCAACCTGTGATTTCTCTCTCTGGGCCTCCTCCTTGTGGCCATGTCGGGAGCGCTTCCCTCTTTTCTTGCCCCTCCCACCCTTGTTTCCTGCTGCAGATGCTGCAGCCTCTGCTGACGCAGCAGCAGCAGCAGCAGCATCTGCCTCGCCTTCATCAACACCTGAAGCTCCTTCCCCTGGAATAGTCTGGCCTTCACATTCCAGCCTTTCCTGTGAGCTGAAACCCCGACGAACCACCTTTCTGATGACCTGTAGGGGGCAGAAGCAGGTCAGGAAGAGGAGGATGGGAATGTTTTAAAGGGGAAAATAACAGAATGGAAGATGTTTGCAGGTAAGCTGTAGCAAGGCGGGAAGATGGTTACTTTTCTGGTGACCAGATTCCCATCATCATCTATGAACTGCTCCTCAGTAACAGACTGTCCAGGAATGTTTCTGGCCTCCTCTCCCTGTGATGAAAGTTGGATGAAGAAAGGATGAGTGGAAAAACAAAAGACAAATGGGTGGAATGGGAAAGGAAGAGCAAAGCTGCAGGCTTTTTTTAAGAGTTAAAGTGCCACTTTTAGAAGCACATCAACAAGCAGGGATCCTCAATTGTTATATTCACACAAATATGAAAGGTTTGGATCAAAAAGAAAAAAGAAAGAATCAAACTTTAGGTTGCAAACAGTCAGATTCATTTAAACCTGCTGCCATGCAAAAAACAAAAAGGGACAGGCATAAACTCAATGCATTGAGATCATTAGATGAAATTCTGCAACAAGTAACAATTTAACAACTCCACTGTTACAAACTGAAAACTATTGTATGATCTTTGGTCATTTAACCATATTTTCTCACTGAAAGCCTGGAATGGGTCATAGATACTAGTTAAAAAAAACAGCAGTATTCAATGTGGGTACAGGATGTGTCTCTGTAGATTACCTCATTTCATACCTAAAAACTGTATAAAAATTACAAAAATGGGAAGGTGTAAAATGACCAGCACCTCATTAATCTCTGGTGGAAATATATCCCAGTAATCACAACAACCATATTCAATGATTTGGGTTTGCACAACCAAACAAAGCAAAACAAATCAACCAACCAAATATAATGCTTAATGAGTCGTGGCTCACACCAACAAGCAGTGAATATAGCAAAGTTGAACACTTACTCAGCTTTACACGAAAATAAATATGGAGATATTTTTCAATGAAATTTCAGGGGATGGACAAGAAAATGTAGTTCACTACACATTTCTATCCAGTTCTGTATTTCCACCGATGGTTTTTGTGAAAACCATTTACAGCGTTCAAAGTGTCTAGCCTACAGGAGTAACACTAAAATTACAACACAAGGCTTCTTTCATGTTAAGGGAAGCATGGCAGTAGATTGCACTGGCTCTCTTGAGCTTTACACACTTTGTTTTTGGACTGAGCTCAGTACTCTGTTCACACACACACACACACACCAGGCCTCACACACCTTGAGTATGACCCGTCTGCGGTACACCCTGGTAGTGACGGTGGTCTCGTCGTCAGAGCCGGACTCATCGGCTCTGATGGTTTCCTGACAAAGGCAGCCCAGCAGCGAGGCATTGTTAACAACCCTGATGCGTGTCTAAGGTATGTTTTTACTTCCTGTGGAAAACCTGTTCCTCCCACTATGACATGTTGAGCACCATGGCCAACAATTGATGTGTTTGGAACATTGACGTCAAACTTTCAACATAATGCCTAAAAAAAATATTTACTGAAATGTTTAAATGTATTTCTGACTGAACTGGGAATTATTTTATTATTCCTTCCTATTTTTGAAACTGCCTCACTCCAAGAACTCTGGGCACATTTAATCTATTTTATGTGTTATAGTCCTAAAAAATAAATATATATTTTTGTCACACAAAATTGAAATCTGCATGTCAGACATCAGAGAATCATCAGTAATTTTGGTGGCTTTGAAAAACCCAAAACATGTAGTGAAGACTTTGTAGAACTCAGGAGATCTCACAGCTTCATGAGATGGGTGAAAGTTTCCCTGTGTGGAAGCTTCTCACCTGCACTTTGTGCTGGGACTTGTCACCTGCGTCCTCCCGTCCTCTGCTGGGTCCCGCTGTCCTGCTGTCCTCTTCAGCCCCTTTCTTCTTAGTTTCTCTTTCCCTCCCTCCCCTGGCTGGCTCTGTGTGACCTCCGTTCTGAGCCGGGGGCTGCTCCAGGGAATCAGCTGGACTGTCAGGGCTGAATCAGGTGAAAGGTTTCAGACCCAACAGTAGATTTGCGAGTTTGATCTGAGCAGTAGACCAGATCAAATCTTACCTGCTCTCTGTGTCCTTGCTGCTGTGTCCAGCTGTGGCTCCAGGCGTCTCAGTCCTCCAGCCTGGAACTGAAGAAATGTTTTTTTCTGCTTGCCGAACTTGCTCAAGGATCGCATTCACTCTCTCTTCGGTCATCTCCTCTTCCTCCATGCCTCCCTCCAGCTGTATATCCTCCAGCAGACTCCGCAGTCTCTCCTGGGTCATTTCCTCTTCTTCCTCTCTTCCATTTTGAGCACCATCTTCTTTAAGGTTCCCTGCCCTTCGGTCATTTTCTGGCATCTCCACAGTCATCCCTCTGTCTCTGCCAGCCAGAACTGTGTCTTCAGGCCCTGCTATAGGAGGCTCAGAACCAACGGCCGGAACCACGGTGGAGGGGTCGCTGCTGGAGGTGCTTGTGGTCTGAGCTAGAGAGAGGTCACTAGGTCTGGTGAGTGTGGTCCTACTTGGGGACATTACGCTAGCTTCACCCTCACTAAAGAATTCATCGGAGCGCAGGGGGGTACAGGGGACGTAGTTGAGTTCTGTTGGGGTTTTCAGTTCCAGATCTATACTGTGGTCTCCTGGATGGATGGCAGGAGTAAAGGATTAGAGGATCGATGAGGGAGGGAAAGGGGAGAACAGAGGGAGGGGAAGTGGGAGGGAGAGGTGAAGTTGTGGAGGTGATGAAATGAGAAACACTTATGTAACATTTAGGAGGAGCTTTTGTTCAAAAGACACTTAAAACAAATTACACAAAAGCAGGAAGAAACTGTAAACTCTTAAAGATTCATTCAACATGGTGTCTATATCGGTGTGCATAAACTCACTGGTCATATTTGTGGATTTTGGTTGAAACTGGACAGTTTCTGGTTTAAAAGTGAAGATTTAGAAGAGTTCAGCATGTAGATATCTAAATGGCGATGAGTTTTGTAAAGATTAGTCAAGATTGTCTGCATGCTTTGCCCAGAGAGAAAATGAGACGATAGTCTTTAATTTATCAGCAGTCTTAACAAATCTCTGTTTCTGAAGCACTAGATTGATTTTTTAGAGTTAACACTGGCACGCAATTACATTCAGAAATTCATTTGGATGTGTTGAGAAAATATTAAACTATATTACTTTATTTGACTTTTATTTATACAGGTTGTCTCACTGGGATCCATTGTCTCATTTGCAAGAGATACTATATAATGTGGCTAATGTTAATGCAAAAACTGGCTCAAAAAACATTGTTGTTCTTTCTTTGGTGTGGAGGATGAAGATTACGCAACATTTCAAAACATATGTAAGTATGTTGGAAAAAGTGCGAGGTCGTGAATATTATGGGAAGTTTAGAAAGTAAAGAGCAAGTTTCCTAATTAGAACGTCCTGATGAGTTTCATGAATCTGCCATTTAAGTGATAAAACATGCGACTGAGTTTACATGTTCTCTTTCAATAACAGCTTGAGTGTAATCTGTATCTAGGTCTTCTGAACCAGCCTCAGATTAAAACACAACACTATCAAAAATAATGGAGACAGAGATATAAAGAAACATCATAAAATGTGAAAGTAAAACTTAGCAAACTGTATTTAACTTTTAATCACATTGTGCCTTGCAAACATAATCGTATCCCTTGAACTTGTGCACATTTGGTTACAACCACAACCTTCAGGGTATTGCATTAAGATTTTGTGAGACAGATTAACACAAAATTGTAAAACTAAAGTGATGCATGTTATTTAAAATGTGTTTATATAAAAAGGGTGAATTTGCTTTGCAGTCATTTGATTTTACACTGACACCCTTAAATCAAATATACTGCAACAGTCTGCCTTCAACTAATTGAGAAAAAGAGTCCACTTCTGTGAAACACACTTTCTGCGCAAATAGAGTAAAGAACAGGAGAGAAATCTCCACAGAAGAAGTCAGGAGGCTTGTGCTATCTCATACAAATGCACACCACACTTTTCAGTTTAATTGTTAAAATAAATAAAAATACATGCACTCTTTTTCTCCACCTCACAACTAAGGTCCACTTTGTGTTTACTTATCACATAATTCTCAATAAAACTGAGTAAGGTTTGTGGTTGTAATGCTCACAGGGTGAAACAATTTTGCAAGGCATTGAATCCCCACGCCTGAGGGTAGCACTTCAAAGATAGGTTAGTCTTTTGTAAAAACACTTAATTATAGGCTCATTTGTGGGCGGATTTTGTAAGTCAGATTTATCACTTCTTTTACGAAAACTAAACTCCATATTCTCATAACAACAAAGTAATTTAGGCAGGAAATAGCAGAATAACTCTAAATGTAAAGCTCAGGAACTGAACGATCACGTCTGAAGTAAGACGGGATACCAGGGGGAAGGGGAGATGGTGGAGGTGAAGGAGGGCAGCAGATAGGAGGAGAGGATTGATACATGATGTTACACAACTGTGGGGGTGGAGAGGAGAGAAACAGTAAAGCAGGAGAAGGAGGAGAAGCAGGGACAAAAGCAGGTACAGATGACAAAGTAGGAGAGGAGCGAGATTTGGAAGGAGGAGACTGACTTTTCAGAGTTGGGTTTAGTATGTGGGGTTGAAGAGAGGAAGAAATTGAGGCCGAGGGTAGAGTCACAGCGGAAGGAGAGAAGTTGGGAGGAAAGAAGAACGCAGGGCAGCTAAAAGAACTTCGAGGAGTGGGAGGAAGTGGAGGGGAGTAAGGCAGGGTGGAGAAATGAGGGAGAACAGGAGCAACAGGCAGGAGGTAAACAGGAGGTGTGGTAGGGGGAGAAGGGAAGGTGAAGACCGAGGATGGAGAAGACAAAAGGCTGATTTTACTGGGATAAGAAGGAGAGGAGATGGAGCTTAAAGGATGACAGGTCTGAGGATACGGGGCGAGAGTAGGACCGTTAATAATTTTTGGAGCTACATCATTACAAATGCACAAGACAGAAGACAAGAAAGACAAGACAACTGTTAGACAGAAATCAGACAAAAAGACAAACAGCATGTAAAAATAAACATGTTAAGCACTGACAATGAAATGAAGAAGTAACTGATTAAGGAGCTGATGGTGTTTAAGCTGCAGAGGTGAGGGCTTTGCAGTCACAGGGTTCCTTATAAGCTGATAGGCAACAGGAGTCTTAGCAGCAGCTGGAGCTTAACGCTGAACACATCTTGCTAAGAGACTGGTTTTAACATCATCATCTCAACTCAAAGGTTAACTTTTAGGAGTCATGTTACTTTGTTTCTTATTGTTGAAATTTGCGAGAGCAAACTGGTGGGCAACAAAGAGGAAAATCTAAACCACTTTTAGATGCAAAAGGCCTACAAAATCAGAGGGGCGATCTTTAAATATGTAAATAACTAGAGTACACTAGCATATTGTGAAGCTGTCCTTGCACAGGTGTCTCTAAAGAAAGCAAATCATAATTGAAGAGGTAATCTATTTCATCAGTTCTAATTTAAAAAGTGAAACTTGGGCATAAAATAAATTAATTGTATACAGAGTGACACGGAGAAATTGGGGCCTACTGGAAAAAAAATCTCCATGTATTGACATTACTTGCATTTAGCATTAGCATTTAGCTGGGACTCTTCGCATAAATTACCAAATTACTATTTTGGTATCAATCAAGAATGTTTGCCCATTCTTTTCAATCACATCTTTTCCCTCCACTCAACCTCAAGGAGGGTGAAGGGTTTTGTCAAGGAAAACAAACAACGAGAGTGAGCGGACCACCGTTTGCAGGGCGAACTCCTACGCCTTCGCCACTGTCATCCCCAGAATTATTCAATGTCATATTGCAGGAATCAAAATTTTGAGCAGTCATTAACTTTAAATAAAATGTACAGAAACAAAGAACAAAATTTGCGTAACTAGTCAATATAGTATGTTTTACTTTTTGAAATAAATTACCTTTTCAAATTAAATCTTGGTCTATCTGTTGACAATGCCATATTTCCAATGGCATGCGTAAAATTAAGGACAAGCAGCAGCACAATTCTTCTTCTTCACTTAGTAAGTTGCTATCTTGGCCAAAGTACCAGTAAATAGGTCTGTTATGTGTGGGCAACTTAGAAAAGCACCAATCCAGCATTAAATGTGGTTTTACAGATGACTAAAATTGTAACAATCACAGAGCATAGAAGCAGGAGCAGATGTTTGATCCAGAAGCTGCTACGGTTATTAAAAGTTACTCATTCACGGGAAGTAGCCGGTTAGTGTTGGAGAATACTGCCAGGAGATTTTTCTGTAGATGTTAGTTGCTCTGAAGCAAGAAGAAGAGGAGTAGGAAGAGGAGGAGCAGCAGGGGAGTCTGCTGGTCTCAAAGCAGAGGAAGCTACAGCGGAGGGTGGAGGACGGGAGGCTTGGAGGACATCAGGAGATGGCAGGTACAGTACAGCTAGCAGCAGTGAAAGAAGCAGCGTTATACACATAAAAAAAAACCCTGCAGTATCAACTCATCTGTGAGTGTCATCTTAGACTGATCGACACTCCTAGTTGCGTTGAAAAGCTTTCACCAATTTAAAAATTGTTAAAAGTGAATTTTTAACCTTAAAAACATGGGCAGGCCGCATTGCAAGCAAAGATGCATCCATGCATGCAGTTAATTGTCCTTAATCAGTTGGAAATTGCCTTAACACTTGAAATCATCTTTGTACAAAGATCACACTGTCTCAAGAGAAACACCGATCTTTTATGTTAAGATGACTTCAGGAACCTTGATAAAGCAGAAACAGGATATGAGGTTCATTGCATAAGTTTGCTTAAAAATAGCTATCTTTAAATCATTGACAGAAAAAGAAAAGTACTGAGCAAATAAAAGCAACATAATAATAAAGGCAAGGAAATGTGATGTAAAGCGTACAATTCAGTGAAGGAAAGTCAAAAAATGGAACAAAGAGGCAAATTTTTATCAACGTTTTGCAATTATCTTCAGTGGATCCCACAACACCAGAGATTACTGCCACATTTCATTATTTAGTAGGAAAGACAGAAACATAGAGATAGAGAGAGTAAAAAAAAAGACTCGCCATACTGCATGAACGCAAACATGCTGCTCTGAAGAACTTGTTTTTGATGTGCTTTAAAAGTAGATGTGAGGTATCAAAGTTCCAAATATTCACATATATGTAACTAGTGTCCTGCCTCATCTGAGAAATATGCTTCATATGTGTATGCCTTTTTATAAAAACATTACATTCATCAGATGGGGCAGAGACAGAGATCACTTCCTTCATCATGCTTTTGTGCATTTCCCATGAAAAAAAAAAAAAAAAAAAAAAAAACACACACAAAAATCATGCACCGTCTTCACTGGTACAGATTTTTCAACATTCAAAATTGTCCATATTGTCAGATTTTTTAAAAGCTAAAAAGCCTACTTGATAATATATGACACCTTAGATGTCTTAGAGCTACAGAAAACTACCTCAAATAACCGACTGGAGCCCTCTGTCATTTTAGGCTGGTCCCTAATGGTTTGATCCAGCAGGATTGCTTCAGTATTTGTGTGCATAGTTAGGTCTAACTATCTGGCTGAAAGAGGAAGTGAAGAATGAAGGGATAGACTGAGAGGATAGTTCAGCTAGGGTGGGCTACACTTTACCATCGGACTGATCCGGGAATACTGCGTTATCATCGGCAAAGCAGCGTGTGCCTGTTATGTTACCGTAGTCAAATATGGGCCCTTCCAGCAAAGTCACAATATCCAACCGATTGATCTTAGTCAGCACCGCAGTTAAAGCATCCGCTGGAGGGGAGAAAGAGACAGAGAAGGGAATAGATGGGTTATGTTTGTCATGTTTCGTTTGAATTATTGGTTTTCATCTCATTCGAACCTGGAATGAAAATAGATTTGTCTGATTCAACCACATAAAGACAAGTCTTGTTACTGAGGAAACTGTTCATGACTCAGTTCAGAGGACAGTTGCTATGGCTACTGGAAACTCTTAGTTAGCTTAGTTAAGTACAAACATAAGAAATGGGGGAAGAAAGGATGGGGTTCACCTGCCAGGTATAATATATTAATAATAAATACATGAAAAATAAATAACCAGTTTTTCAAAAATAGTTGATTAACCATTCAAAGGACAAAGACAGTAAAAGGGGAAAAAGAGTGGCACAAACAAGTTAACCTATCTGGCTGCTCTCTGTCTACTAGTTCCATAAAACTATTAGCACAAAGACTGCAGATTGCAGGAAAACTAGGCAGACAAAATTCAAAAACCAGCTAATCTAAAGCAAAATTAACTTCACTGTAGTTTTTGCTTACTTGTGGCATTTTTACCATCCCTGTGCACCCATTTCTTTAGAAGCATAAAGCTCTGCGCTGTCAGGGAATTTGGGTTTTCCACTCTGATGAAATTGATTTCTTCCACAGAGAAATTCAGCTCCCTGGCCAGCTCTGGAAAAGCAGAAAATGCCAAGAAAGATTATTCAAGTTTAGAAACAAAAAATTCATCTCAACACCTAATTGATTACATAATGTACAATATTTCTGTTTATCAGGACAAAAGAAGTCACAGGAGTATAAATAGCTGTGCAATGCAAAGGACTGATGCTAATTAGAACAAAAAGAGATGTCATTTGAATCCTAAACTACATGTGTATATATATATATCACCAACTATTTAATGATTTTATGTTCAGATCTAAATCACAATCTCTTTCTTAATCTAGTTAAACGGTCAGATTAAAAATAAATGACCTGGAGCCGTGAAAGCGTGCCAAAAACAACTCAACTCAACCTAGCAAGGCACAAAGAGGTGCTGCATGCTGTAAATCTGAAACACTGTGTTCTCTGCAGCTCTGTGACAGGAGGACGCATTAAATATAGATTTTCTACAATGGACAGACAGAAACACCTCTACAAGCTGTGCACACAGTGACAGAGCCCCACCCATCTGCACACGGGCAGGCAGGCGTGGAGCAGTACTGCAGTGCAGGATGCCAAGCTTGGACTGAACTGAACTGCAGAGGCCACACCCCTATTACTGCTCATGAGGAAAATACACAAACATATGCCATATTTATCTCGTAAATAGAGGAGCATTGATTTTTAAGTTAGATTAGTATTAATATATCTGCTGTATAACTGCCCATACTCCATATGCATGCCTAATATTTAAAAGAAATACTTATGTTTTTCTGACTATAATGGCCTTGAATGTCAGTTTATAAAAACATATTCTGATTTTGATATATTAGTATTTAGGAAGGTGTGGACCTCAGCTGGAAACACTTTTTCAAGAACCAATCTGCAACCGTTTTTCCAGGACATGGGCTACATTTGCCACATTTCTTTAGTTAAACCATCAGAACCATCTGGGAAAATGACCAGATTGTCACACAGGCTTCAACCTCCTCTTCTCACATCAAAGTAAATTTGCGTTTCACTAAAGGTTTGGCTTTCATTAGATACAAGCAAATATAATAAAAAAACAAACTATCACACAACTAACCAATCAAACTATTGACATAAATTAACCTTTTGAGGATATTTTAGTTTCTTATGAGGCACTTGAATGTGTGGATGTAGTAACTAAGTAAACACTGATCAATTTTATAAGCAGTAGCTGGTAGGAAGCACGGGAGCTTGTCTTGAACCCTCCAAAACATTTCTGGAAACCAATCACACGCAACCCCACAATGATGAGGGGTAGGTTTACCTTACTGCATCTCCCCACACCAATGAAGGATACAGAGCTATATATCATACAAATTTGAATGGTATATGTATGATGTATTTACCTGTCTTCCACATGCAGAAGACATATAAGGTCAAACTGGTTTGACCTTATATCAGCAAAGCTCCATTTCAGCAACACCCCAGTATGATGCTTAAGTATGCTACTAAGCCTGACTGAAGCTATCTGGTGGCAATGAAGAACCTTCTCAGTTATAATAATGTTATGACTAATCAGGGTAAATTCCACTGCAGTGAGGAGTCATCAAAGCATTACACTAACTGTCCACTAGATGGCAAAACTGTAACACTTTTAAATCTCCAGCAATGAACCCTGAAGTCAGTTCAGCTGATTCATCGGTCTTGCACTCCAAATTCCTGGATGCAAAGGTAGAAACTGAGATAAATTCAGACTCACCAGTCCAGCTGAGGCCGAGATGGTCAGCTACGATCGCCATGCGGACGTCTGTTCGCTCACAGGGACTCTGGGGGCCTGAGTGATTAAAGCCAGAATAGAAACGATCAGCATGACATAATGATGACATTCTCCAAATGAGTTGCACATAGTTCACAAAAAAGCAAAATAGCTTTCAAAGAGATCAATACCATTT
The DNA here is from genome assembly GCA_010277075.1 of Poeciliopsis retropinna. Classification (NCBI taxonomy): domain Eukaryota; kingdom Metazoa; phylum Chordata; class Actinopteri; order Cyprinodontiformes; family Poeciliidae; genus Poeciliopsis; species Poeciliopsis retropinna. The sequence continues at coordinate 6,265,683 of VMRM01000023.1, read as the reverse complement.
ACAGAAGGAAAATGTTTCTTTCCATAAATGTGACAGTGAACTCTCGTTTACTTTTTCAGACCTCTAAAACATCTAAAAAAAATTGGGAAGCTGTGTCTGCTAAAATGAACAATACTTGTTTTCATTTTGTTTTGCGAGAGTATCAAATATGTTCACTGTCTCAAGTTTCAACTTTTCTGGCCAAACTTTCCTCAAACTTTTCGTTTTAGATCCTCATTTGATTTAAAGTTTAAATTTTTATGAAAGTAAGGCTATTTTTCGAGAATTAAAAAAAACAACAACAACAACATTCAATCTGAGTAAAAGTGCACTTCACAATTTTTAAATTTTTATTCTTTAGAAATGTTAAAAAACCATGCATCATTTACAGCTCATTTCACCATTGTGCCCAACTGCATTTCTAATGTAACAAACAATGACTGTTTAGGGTATCTCTGCCTCGCTGTTCAGGATCCAGATGTAGATCCATATGCTGTTACTTATCAAATGCAAGTAAAAGCGACACAGAACATCAGTCCAATTAAAAGCTTGAGGTTGTGTGAGGCCAGAAAATGAAAACAATATTTATGTATATATTACACTTTTAGACATAAATGTTTGGTCTTCAATAATATTAGTAATTAAAGTTTTGTCACTACAGAGTTTTCTGCCACAACACACAACAAACAGTTAAGCATCAGGCAACATTCCCTCTAACTGATAAAAACAACTCAGGGCTTCAATTTGGTCATACAAATAGCAGTTTGCATTTCTGAAGCTTCCAATGTGAGCCGATGTATTGTTTTCAAAGTGATTTCAAAAAGGAAACCACAATATACCACCTAAGAACCAGGCAAACATTTGGAACATATTAGGAGTGAAAGAGAGCTGTGTCTTCTGGTGAAATGCAAGACTGAAATCACTTGAGATGCAATGAAACTGGCAAGTGTGCAGTTACCCAATGTTATATGGAATTTGTCCTCCTAATTCTGCCTCTTTAATATATTTGCAAACCACTGGTACCAAAATGGTAGATCAATTCATTTTCTTCACCTTCAACATTTTATAAAACCAAATCTAAGGAAGTTGCTACCTTCAAGTCTACATCAAGAGTATCTAATGACAATTCTTAAGAGCCAGTGTCCTGCATGTTTTAGCTCCAACACTAGGGATTTAAATTATTCAATAATGTCCTCGAGTATATGGTAATAAACCGTTATTTCATTCTGATAGGCTGGACTAGAGAACGAGCTAAGACATACAGGATTCTTGGTCTAGTGGATTACTGTTGGTCACCTCTGCTCTACAGCTACATCAAACAGCACAGGACACAGATAACAGGAAGGACAGGAAGAGGACAGCTACACTTACGTCACGTTACAGATCACCCACAACAGCTACATGCATCTTTTAGAGAAAAGTAAAGTGCTTAAAGTGTTTAGAAAGAGTTTACAAACTAGTCTCGTTCTCCATCACAGGAGTCGTGATTGGTTGATCAACCTGACTCCCTTCCTCCATCTGCTCACGTTCCTTCCCTCCATGTGTCCGCCTAATCTTCCTCCTGCTTGTCCTCATCCTCTGACTGACATCTCTAGTGGGTGGTGGTGATGTGGTGGTGGAGGTGGAGGTGGAGGTAGAGGTGCAGGAAGAACGGGAACTCCTAGAAGCTATAGATGGTCCTGACAGTGAAGTGTTCCTGATGGTACTGAGTCTGCAGCTCTCCTCATCTTCAGTGGGCAAAGTTTTCCCTGCTAACATAGCTTCAGCCTCCTTGGATTTGGTTTTGTTTAAAGATTTGGCTGCTTGACTAATAAGAGAATTTGTTGTAAAGTTCTTTAGGACTACTGCACTGTTTTCATTTTTGCTTTTACCTTTTGATGACCTGTGTGTGTGCTTAGGTTGAATTCTTCCCTCATTAAAATTTTTGTTAAGTCTGAGAGTAGGATTGTTTCTGGCCAGTGGATGTTTTTGGGAAGTAGAAGGGTTTTTAATGGCTTTCAAAATAGGGATTCGGGATTTAGGAAATAAAGTTTTAAAAGGGTCAAATCGTTCCCAAACTTTATGTTGCATCTTATGAGTCCTGAGAGAAAATTCATGAGCATTTTCTTTTGAAATGCCCATTATTCCATGATGCCTTTGGCTGCATAGTTTGTGGCTAGCCACTCTTAAGGGCAACTTGGATCTAAATATATGGCCTTTGACTCCTTTGGCTTCTGTTTTTGCTATTGCTACATTAAAAACAGTCTTGTCTTTCCCATAATGTTCCCCTAACTGGCTTAAAGAGGTTTCTGTCCGACTGACTTCCTGCAGTGTTGATCTTGCAGAGGGCAACAAATTGGACATGATGCTGCCAGCTTGAGAAATACCTAAATAGGAGTCAGGGATAGTGCTACTGGTATTGCTGCTCAATGTTTGCAGATTGCTGGTCTGTTGTGAAGGTGCTGAAGAACAATTGATGCTTTGATAACAAGTCTTACCATCTTCTGGGTTCTGTTTAGGTCTGTCTGAACAAATGTTGCCGTCAGGATAGTAATCCATGACAAATGATGGTTTCCTCAAAGAGTTATGTGCTATGTTTAATGTATTAAAATGAATGTAATCTGCATAGTCTGGTATAGCAGAATAACGTCTATCTGCAGTGGTTCCTGAAACATCATCACTACTCCAATTAAAAGTGCTTGTATATTTAGAAGTGCTATTTGAAGCATCAGATGATACAGGCTTTAAACCTGCTTTAAAAGTTGAGAATTTTGGCTCAGTGTTGGAAGCTGACTCTTTGCATGTGCTGTAACCAGACACATTGGATATCTCTACAGTCATTGTCTGAATGGAGACTTGAGGGACTGGTAAGGTATACTGAGAATTAAACTCATTACTGTATTGTGAGGAGGCATCTTTTTCAAAGTCCCTGACCCTGTACTTGCCTGCTGAGTAGTAATGCTCACCAATCTGAAAAAACTGGAGCCTCTCCTCCACCATGTCCCTCTTGCTCATGTCAATCGCACCACTGCGTGTCATCTCAAACATCTTCCCTTCATGGAAGGGGAATGGGTTTGGTTCACTCGGTGTGCTATCGTCCGTTGGAGTTTGAGCAGGTGTAGTTTCTGCTGTCGTAGCCTGAGACTGGTCTTCAACCGCTAGTCCATAAGGCTTTGGCTCCCCATTGTTTCCCTTTGTTCCCCCCATGTCAACAATTTCTTCTTCACCACTTTTACTAGGCCATGGATCAAAGTCCAGCCCCTTAGTGGCAACAGTCTTAAAAGGGGAATTGAACTCCTCTTCTAATTTGTAACTAAAGTAAGAGTCTGAAAATCCTTCTTTCTCTGAGGGTTCCTGGGTTTTAGCTCCATCTTTACTAACGCCATCAGACTTTCCATTACACTTGGAGGTATCTTTTTTCAAAAGGTCTTTCTGGCATTCCTCAGGGGTCTTTTCCTCCTCAATAACTTCCAGTTTGGTCTGAGGAAAAGAACGATCAGAAGACCTAAATGTGTCAGTTGCCCAAACATCTCTACGACTATCTGGAAGTCCAAAAAGCCGTAAATCAGCCTGCTCACACAGGCCATCATCCTCATCTTGAAGCTCATAGCCATCAAGAGAGTCTATCTCTGTGGCATCTGTGTCATGAGAAAACTCAGCTGTTGTGGCTATTGAGCAGTCTGTTATTGACTGGTCATTTCCATTTTGTTCACAGTCATTATCGTCCCCTTTGCCGTTGGAACCTTTGGAACCATTGGTGGAGCCATTGGAGCTATGAGTCCCACTAGGTTCTTTGTTGCCATTTTTGTCATGTCTTTTAGATTTAGCCATTTTCTCTTTCTCTTTTTTCTTTTCCTCTTCTTCAGGAACATTAGAGGTCAATTTTTTACATGGAATTGGCTGGAAGATTGACTCATCATCATCTTCAGCATTTGATTGACTGTCATCTGTGCTATGGGGCACTGGAGTAGGGGGTTGTATACGTATAACTGGTTCGGTCAGATGCTTGTCATGTTCCTCTTGTAAGTTCACTTCCATCATTTCTGTCTCAGTCTCTGAAGAGGCACAAGAGCCCTTTCTCTCTGTGTCTGAAATTTCTGAAGCTGAATCCAGAGGGGGAGGAGGAGGAAACTCAATATATGCAATACCCTTGTCTTTTGACACTTCTTGTTGCTCCTGGTCTTTAATATCCCCATGAATGTTGTTGATGGTTTCTTCTTTTTTAAAATTATCAGGTAATTCCAACTGATTGTCATTCATTTTTGCTTTTTCTTTATTAGCATTAGCTAGATCTGCCTGGGCATCGTGAACACTATTTATGCTTTCTATTGTTGCTTCTTTAAATGAGAAAACTGTGTTTCCTTGACCATCTTCCTCTGAGTCCTCAGATACCTCCATGATAGGGCTTGGCTTGCCTGAAATGAATTCCATAAAGCCATCAGGAGTTTTGCATGTGAGGTCATAGCTGACTTCTTCAGAGCTGGGGGTTTCTGGTGTAAGAGGGCTTTTCCCTGAGCTGTCTATGAAAGAAACTTGCTCTAACGTATCATCATCTGGGCTTATGGGACTAATTGCGGAGCTTGATTTCTGCTTTACTGTGTACAGTGCTCCCTTAGCCTCCCTCTCTGCCTGCCTGCCAACCTGGACATAAACAGGCAACGTTTTGATGCCTTTGAAGTTCTCTTTGGTTGTTACATCTGGAGGAGCTATTACTTTCTCCAGTATTTCTCTGGGGCTGGGAAGATTATTGGAGTTGGAATCTTTCAGTGAATTGTCAAGAATTTCAAAAGTTAAGTCTGTTTTTGCTGGGCCTGTCTCTGGGTTTTTAGGTTTGGATAGTGTAGGTATCTGTGAGGGCTTTGTTGTTGTCTGTTTCTTTGTAAGGTTGTTATCTAAACAGGGGGTTGTGGTTCTTACAGGAATCTGGGATTCTGTCTTTTTTCTAAGGTTTTTGTTTATTGGTTCCTCTGAATCCTTTTGGGGCAGTTCAGGTTTTACATCTTTAGTAGATGACACACTTTTAGTGGTTTCCTGGCATTTTTTAGCATCATTGTCAAAAACAACAGACATCCTAGCAGTGTAGCTTTTATTACTTTCCTTAATTTCTTGGGTCACACTAAACTGATTATCTTTACCTGTCGGTGCTACTTTATCAGTCTTAGTTTCACAAATGTCATGAGAGGGCTCAATTAAATTTTTGTTTGGAAGCTTGTCTGCTTTGGAAATTTTAGATGTGGGTATTGGGTCAGGCTTGCTATTTGCTTTGTCTTTCTCATTCTTTCCCTGGACATTTTCTTCTGATGTTTCAGATACTTTTGAGGATTTTCCTCCAGAGCCGAATTGGTAAACAGGTAGTTTGCTTTCCTGTAGTTTCTTTACTGATGGTTTTGGTTGTACAGGTGGAGGAATTTTAGTAGGACTGGACTGACTTTGACTGACCTTCTGAGCAGCAGATTCAAACTTCATCCTCACTGCACTGACCTTTGATGTTGAAGTTACATGTGCTGGAGAAGAGGGTTCAGACACACATGTCTTTGGTTCTTGTTTGATTTTATCTTGAGTAGTACAAAAGTTGACACTTTCCTGAGGACTGCTTGGTAAGCTAGAGCTTTTCTTTTCCACTGCTGGAGAGCTGCTAAAAAATTTACCAACTGAAGGTTCCTTAAGTTTGGTTTTACTAAACAACTCATCCCCTGCTTTAGGTTTCTGTTGTGTTTTTTCTGGGCTGCTGCAGGTAGAGTTAGGCCAGGATCTAGGCTCCTTCAGTCGTCTAACTGGCTTTTTCTCAGGAGACTGTAGCTCGTCATTAAGCTTCTCTGTTTTATCACGGAAAAACTGAGATACCTCACTGAGTTTTTCTTCAGCCTCCTTCACCGTTTGATCTACTCGATCTTCATAAAGTAGTTTGTCCCTACTTCTATCATGTTTGTCTTCAGTAAATCTCATCCAAACTGCATGTTTTGGACTTCCTGGTTCTGTTGAGTAATGGAGCACTGTCACCTTGTCAAACTGAGAAGGTTCATCTTTGTGCAAGAATTTACCTGATTTAGAGGACCCATCTTTTGATGACTTAGAAACAAACTCTCTTTTTGAGCTTCCTTTGCCTTGATTTGTGCCCTCAAGCCTACCACTCTCCTCAGATGCTAGGTGGCGATTTTTGTCTGCCACCATTGTAGAATCCTCTGTGTCTGAATAAGACTGCAATGATGTTTCAATTTTTTCTGAGAGAAGCATTTTCTCAGCAAACTTATATGATTCTCCTCGAACTTCAGCTAATTCATCATCACAATATTCTATGGAATGCTGGCTTAATAGTTTTAGAGCTTTATATGAATCATCTCCTATGAGTTGGGCAGAACTTGGACGACTGTCCTCTTCTTGTGACACTGGAGTGTTAACACGAGATGTTTCTAGGAAGGAGGGCAAAGATTCTTCAGCAGTAAGCTCCTCTTCTTCCTGCTGGGCCTCATCATAATCAGTAAGCTCCTTTATTCCACGGTCACTTTTGTAGACATAAAGCTCAGGGTGTTTCTTTGTTTCTCTGATAATAACCTCAGTTGGGTCTGCTGTGCTGTGGCCCTTTTCAATATGAACTTCAATTATCCTCTCAACTTTCGGTTTGGATTTAATGTCTCGTTCTAGAAACCTTGGGGTGAGTTCATCACCTTTGACAGACTCTTGGCTAGCTTTGTGTTCAAAGAGGCCTGCCAGTTCTTTGGAGGGGTCTCGTCCTGACTGAAAAGCTTTCATGATATCTCTGACTGACATGGCTTCCTCTATCATTTCTGCGCCATCAGTCAGTTGAGGCTTGTGATACACCATACGGGTTGTGGTGGTGATATGAGTTTCCTCTTTAAGACACATGCTTTTGTTCAATAAGGCATCATCTTCTGGTATTTTCATCTGTAAAGCTTTTGATGATGAACTTTCTGGCTCTAAAGGAGGTAAAGCAGATGCAGCTTCCTCCATGACTCCAGGCTCAGAAAGATTGTCTGGCTGCTCATAGCTCCTGATGTGGACAACCTCAGTTCTGGTCTCAGTTACACAAGGGGGGATTGGGGAATCTGTAAATAAAGGTTTGGGGCCTGTGCTCTCTGCACTTTGAGGAGCAGAAGGTGTCTTTTCACTTCTCGTCTCAAACCCACTGTCTGAGAGGGGACTTTTATCTTGCTCATGAGACAGCTCCTCTGGAGATTCCAAGATTGTGTCTGACCCTTGGTATGACTCAGCAAGCTTGCTTAAGTCCTTCTCTGAGGGAGATCTGATCATGCCTGAAACTGGAGGAGGCATTTTGAGTTTGTGCTCTTGTATGGTCATGGATGGCTTGAGCACTCGTTTTTGTTTCTCCTCCCCATCTTTTTTTACCTCATCCTCATATTCACTTTTCAACTGTGCCATTTTTGACAGAGAACTTGCACCAATGTCATTTGTTAAGTAATCTACCACTTTACTTAATTCTAACTCTTTGCTTGGCATCGACTGGTGCTTAAAAAGAGTGTTTTCGTCAAATGGAGAGTAATGGTCTGGGAGAGCACTTCTTTGTGCCTCCTCAATCTCATCTTTGGAAAATTCCTGCCATTCCTCCTCTGAACCTGTCTCATTCCCTGAAATGGTCTTATCTTCAGCCATGATATCCTTTTGTAGTATCTCACTGACTTTGACTAAATCTTTTTTGACCTTCTCAACTAGTGTTTGTGGTTCCTGATCTTCTAACTTAGACTCTTTAGGTGTGCCAGTGTTTGATGTTTGTACAGTTTTAGCAGCCATTTGTGTGTCTGTCTGGAGTATAGCCGTCATTCTAATTAGATCCTGTTTCATATCTGCTACGTCTTTAAGTATCTCCTGATTGGAGGCTGGAGTTGGATGGATGATTGGTGGTGTTATAAATGGAGGAGATTTTAATTGCGATTTCAGTTTTGTTCCAGTAACACATGAAGGGAAAGATGAGGAAGAGGTGGACGAGGTACGAGGAGAATCGGGCAGTGCCATTTTGAGAGACCCAGGTCCTGGTTTTATAGGGGTGTCAGGGAGAACATTGACAAGTGAATAAACAGGGACAGTCATTGTATTTGAGGAGACTGCTGGACTTGGGCTGGCAGATGCAGATCTCAGAGAACCATAAGCAGAGGTTGCTGTTGCAGATCTGCGCGAAGATGACAATGACCTAAGTGTGCCATACCCTGAGACTGAGTAAGAGTCTAAAGCTTCATTTATGGCTGCACTGACTCCGGATGTTGCTGCCTGGGTGGTGGCTTGGATCCTCTCCTGAAGACTGTTGCTTCTCTCTGAGAGAAGACGTGAAGAAGGCGAGGATGGGGTAGAGGAGGAGGATGGGTATTTAACAGGTGAGACTGATCCATTCATCATGGAAAATTCTGAGGAAGCAATGGTCGTCTGGCCAGTTGAGGACATAGACGACATGGATGTCCTCCCTCCTCTGGATGTGACTGTTGAGTCAACAGACGTCTTTAGAGATGAGAGACTGGAGATGCTTTTAACAGGAGAAAGGTTAGCGACTACTGAAGCAGATGTCGTCACAAGGGCAGATTTAAAAGGTAGATTAGAACTGTAGAGGTTGTACAGGGATTTTGGTGATGTTACAGAAGCAGTAGTAGCTGATGACCTCTCAGATAAAGAAGCATTTGGTACTGAAGGAGGGAGAGGGGTCCTTGATGCATAAGCCAGAGCAAGATTTTTAATTGATGCCGGATCTGTGGCAGGTTTACTTCCAGATGTTGCAAGGATGGCAGACCCATGAATGGGGTATGGTCCCTGTTGGACAACAGTTTTAATTGGTGAAGGCACAGTCCTGTAAGACCTGATGGGGGATGATGGTACGTCGCTGATCGATTTAACCGGGGAAGACGAGGCGGATGCTGGGGGTGAAACGCCCAAAGTTGCTCTTATAGTTGAGGGACATGCAGGTGAAGGTGCTGAGAGGGGCCAGGCAGATTTTAATGGAGAACTAGCTGGTGAGGCTGCCGGTGGATCGGCAGAGGCGAAGAGACCCCCCACTCCGATGGGCCTTGTTTGGCCAGGGACGGTAATAGGAGCAGTTGACCATGATGGGTAAGGTCTGGTTGGAAAGACAGGTTTGTGAGGGTGACCAGAAGGCAGTGTTCTTGTTGCTGCACTTCGTTCAACTGTTGTTTCTTCAGGTGAATTTAGAGAAAAATGATAACAAACGGGATGGTGTAAAAAATAATCAACAGAATGGAAAAGAGCAGAGAGAAAATAAATATATGTTGGGGAGTAAAAAAAAATGAGGAAAAAAAGACAACACCAGAGGAGGAAGAGTTGGTCAGTGAGGCTGTTGTAGTATTAGGAAGGGATAAAATGCAGTATTTAATTGCTGAGTAAGACATTTAAGAAACGACTGAAAATGGAGCTACAAAAACAAACTGTTCTTGTGTGGTCATGGTTTAGGTAATGACTAAACCGGCTCCAGGTCATTTCACCCCTTTGCCAAGTCTTAATATCATTTTATACCCAACAATTTACATTTTTGTCATTCTACTTCAGTCTTACACAGTAAAGAAATTATGTCAAACTCATCTCAGTAAACCATGGGATATCAGTTTATGCTAAAATTCTATTAAGAATTTTAAATAATAGACTGTTTTCCCTAAATTGATCAAATAATCATTTGAAAACAACACTTTTATTTACTTAGGTCATTTATGTCTGATTTTGAAATATGAAATTGCATTATTAACCACAAATTTTGTATTATTCTCTATTTTCACTTATGTTAGTTAGATCTGAGATTGTGGTAGTGCCACATGAAATATGACCACTAGAAACTTCCAATTGGTAGAAATTATTTCTGGAGTCAAATACATGTCCCTGCACTAGACTTTGAGAAGAATATAAAAAAACCTCTTTGCATGGCCTATTATCAAAGTAGCTATGAAAACATCCCTCTGACAGGTTACAGTTGATACACAGTTGCTGCAACACATCCTGCATTGAACAGCATCATTTCATATCTGAAATATTACATGATTACAAATGCAAAGGTACAACTGGGCAAAGGGAGAAAATGACCAGAACCCAAGTCCAACAGCAGCAACAAGAATGGAGGAAATAAACTCAATAAAGCACATAAAGCAGCAAAGTAAATTTGCAAATATGATGGCATAGATTGACAGCTGGGAGACAAAATAATGGCAGGACAAATGCAAGAGGATAAACACAAAAAACAACTTCTCTCTTTGGACTTCAAACATTTTAATACCAGCATGTTGTCTCTGGCTTGAAATTAAGACCACTTTTTATAGTGCCTTTTATCTGTTTGGCCCAAAAAGGACAGTCTTTTTCACAGGCAGTTTAAATATTATGATAAAATAAAGCAAAGAGCTGCAGAACTTCCCATTTTCCTCAATCTTTTGTAAATAAAAACAGACAAAATGTGCTGTCCAAGACTCCAGCTTTAGCCCATTTTGTCATGCAGCATCAAACCTGTGACAAGCAGAGCCAGGGAAAACAAAACAAAACAAAAAAAAACAACTCAAGGCCTCCAGCATGCATTCTTGTACCAAACTAAACTAAAACATTGCCATAAAGCCAAAAAAAGAGCTTTTTAAAAACCACCAAGAGCACAAATGAAACAGAATTTTACTTTGACTTCTATCCAAAAGGATAATTCTTCTTTATAAGTTAAAGTAAAATTTTACAGAACTTAAAACTTCCAAAACATAGCCATTGGAACTCGAAAGGCACACACTTCACAATGTGGGCAAGCACAGCACACAAAACGTAAAAATCACTCATGCAAAAATATATACCATGTTGTGAACAAGCACATGAACAGTACGTGTCATATGTGGAATGAGAAAGTTTGTCACAGTAAAAAAATCATTTCTACACAATGGTCACTCATTTTACAAGTTAATTAAACCTCTGCACACTTATCAATCCAATAAACTTTGCAAAATTTTAAACTCAAAGGGATTTGATAGTGATGAAGTCAAACTCACTCTGTGCAGGCTCAGTCAGATAGCTGTAGCGCTTACGTAAGGCTAGGGATGCAAAGGTATGACGTCGATCTGGCTTTTCAGTCTGCAACAATAGCAAACAACACAAAATCCTATCAGTTTTAGATTAACCTATACTGCTACAAAATGAGCACCTTTAAATTATAAAACTAAACCAAACCTTGCAGTTCGTGTTAATTTATATTTATAAATTCACCGATTTATAACTATGTTGTTAGCTATGTTAGATGTGAGTATAATAAACTCGCCAATTTAGTCACAATAAGTTTAACGTTTCTCAAACACTAGATCCTAATTTTGCAAAAATAAAATTTGGGAAGTTCATAAATCCTGTAGAGCCAGTTTTATCTCATACTGGAGTGTGCTAGGGAACATGGATGGAAATAAGAGATGGGTTTTTTGGAGGTGGGGTGGGGAAGGGGGTTTTCTGACAAAGCTACCATATATCATGCAAAACTGTGCAGCTAGAGGGGGCCATGGACAAGGAAAGATGCCCCTTGCAAAACATGGTAAAAAAACAAAAAAAGGCATAAAGGAGCAGAGCGGGGCCGCTACTGATCTGGTGCAGAGGACAGCACATGGTGGGGAACGTGTGGTTTACCTCGTCCTCGGCATCTGACTCCGATTCCTGGTTCCCAAGATGCATTGCAGAAACAGGGGGAGTAACGTAATGGAAAGCAGGGGGAAAAGAAACATCAGGGAGTGAAAAAGGAGTGATTGACAGAAGCTTAAATGCAGAAGTGAAGCCACTTCAGCAAAACCAGACAAAATAAAAACACACACAGAAAAGAAATGATATGCAAACAAAGCGGCAACATCCAGAAGCAATTACAGCAAATGAATCAAGTCCAAAAACAGCCCAAAAATAAAATATAAAAAATGTAAAGCACACGAGCTCTCAGCCAAAGGGATCCAAATCGAAGGGCAGAAAGAATAAAAATAAAACAGCCAATGACACAAATCCACTGCAGAGATAACCAGTGATTAAAACAGAGAGAGAAGCTTTAAACAGATAAAAGACACTGTGGCAGCAGGTTTGCCAAAATTCTACCTCCGTCTTTCATCAATCTGTACCATGGAACCGAAAAACACCCTAACCAGGAGTGTGGTTATGGATGTGAAAACAGGATGGAGAGTTCCCACTGCCTTACCTTTTTCACCGCAGGAAGTGTGATATTCAGGTTGCACACAGCGGTCTGTGGTAGGCCTTTGGTTGACCTACACTCTTTAAGGAAAGTGAGGCGACCACATGGCTCCTGACTGGGATCTCTAACCTGTAGGGAGAAAATTTTATCTCTAAATATTAATTTCAGTTCTTTGCTCTGTTGCAGATTTTATAAACTAGTAGCATGTATGTTCGTACGGTACATTTGCAGGGCTGTTCTATTCTTGTTTTTGAGTGACATTTCCAACACAAATTCTAGTTCCAGTTTAAAATAACAAGAAATGAAAATAATTCAACTCAACCAAGTACAGTCAAAAAATAATTGCTCTTTATATAAGAGCAATTATTCTTGTCAATGGTTGATGACAAGAATGGCAATGAGTCTTTTACATCACCATGAAGGTGAAAAATATCACTTAGGATGACAAAGTGGTTTACAAGGAACAGTATAAATACATCCATATTACTCTTTCACCTCCAAATCAGCATCAAAGGATGGGTATTGTTTGATTACCTTAACACAGAAAGGCAAACGGTTTTCCTTGAAGGCATAGAAGTTAAGAACTAACTGTTGACCAGCTTTGGTCAGTGGAGCCAAGTTTCCATAACAATCCACATAGATGGGCCTTCCCTCCAGGACCTGAAATAAGTATCAATCAAGAAAAGAAAGACAAAAAAAATTGCTTTCCTAATTAAGAAATAAGAAAATCTAGAAACAACTAATTTTGTAATAATTTAACCATAAATCTTTTTTTTTTTTTTTTTACACCTAAAATACATTTTATGTGTTGAATTACTGTACTGGAAAATGCAAACAATTTGAAATTATTTTTTTTCAAATCAAATCTTTAGCTAGTCCTGAAAAAAAATATCTAAGTTTAACATTATTTGAAATTTTATTTTTCCAGAAGGTTCTTGAAGCTGAAGAGAAGAGCAGACCCTAAAATAAGAAGATGCAATAAAACAGTGTACCTCTATGTCTTTGCTCCTTGCCACCTCCTCAAAGTTCTCCTGCTGCTCCAGGGTTTTGTCCACCTTGTCGTCTGTCATGCAGAAGCACCTAAGGCTGGACTCCACTGGGTCATTCATTTTAGCAAACACAACAAACTTGGCCATATAGGGCACACAGATCAGCTCTCTATAGAGTTGAGTGGCCAAGCTTACTGTCTCTGGGATCTGGTGGCAGTCAGCTAACCAGAACCTGCAAAGAGAAAAGGAATACGGAAACCGATAGAATTTTCATACATTAATGAATAAATAAGCATTTGTCGTGTTTGTCTGGTATGTCTCACCTCGCAGAGACATTGGTAGTGAAAGAAACGGAATCATTAACAAATGTGAGGGGAGTTGTTCCAGTGATGTCCTCCCACTGCGCTGGAGATGTTCCACCTGCATACAGATACAATTTTGCACTTAATATAATTAATTTAAAATCAAAAGATTAACAAGTTATTTAAAACATAAAAATAAATAACTGTAATTTTCATTTATACTGGTGGCATTCTGCATATGTATCCATATGATTTGATGCTTTGAACGTTTTTTTTTAAACGTTTTGTCATCTAACAATCAAAAGACGTCTGTGTGTTTTACTGAGATTTTACATGGAAGGAAAAGCCAAGGGTTATAAAAAAACCCTAAAATATTCTTTCAGGTCTGGTATTTTCATGCCCATAGCAAATAGTCTGCCCTGGGTGTTACAACAGCTCACTAACACATAACTAACCCCAATACTTGCTTCAAATGTTTGTGTATGTGTAGAGTAAAAAGTGATCTTGTCTTTTAATTTACTTGACAGCAACAAATACCTACAGAATACCAGAACTCACCTGTTATGCTACAGAGGAGGCGGAGGCAAGGTGTACTGTCTCCTTTGTAACCGTTAGTAAGCCCTTCCCCTGAGAGTGGCGGTACAGGGATCGTCATGGTGATAGGCTTGTGAAATTTCCTCCTTCTGGGCTCCACAGTAACAATAGGACTAAAGGTTGCTCGATTACCAAGGATTTTCTTTACAGTGTCCTCAGGAATCGGCTGGGCCTAGCAGAAAAGACACAATGGCGATTTAGGGATGTGTCTTTTGTGAAATGAAATTTGAAAAATTTACATTGCTTTGAATTTTACTCATACATTGTAACACTTCAAAGAAAAGCACCAATAGACATGCAAAGCTTTAAATCTATACCTGCAATCCAACTTTTATTTTCTTTGTCAGCGCCCCCTCAGGGAAGGAAGCCTGAACTAATGGGACACTCCGGCTGTTGAGAGTCCCACCCTCTGGTCCCATCTGATGGGTCTCCTGTCTGACCCGGGACACCACAGCAAAATACTGTGGAAAGTCCTTGGTGATGATACGGCAGATCCTCTTCTGCTCCAGCTCCTCAGGACTGTCCAATTCTATGAGGAAAGTGTTCATGTTGTAGAAGATCACTCACAGATCACTCATCTTGCAATAATCTCTGCACTCGTGGAACGTTTCCACAAAGTTAATGTTAAAAGCACAACGGTAATGTACTCTAATTAAATTTTTTGTAATCGACAAACACAGTAGTGCGTAATGCTGAAGTAGAAGGAAAAGTATGTATACATTTTCCAATGCATATTTTATCCTAATGCTTTAGATAATTTTCTATATTTTGATATAGAAAAGAGGTTTGCCCCTGAGAGGCTTGCCCAGGGAGTTAAGCAAGGTTTGACACTTTTCATTCAGCAATTTGATGCAGGTATGTTTATTCTATTTATTTTTTTATTAGCTCTCATATTTGTAGTTTTAGCTCTAGAGATAGAAATACCAATTATTATATCTTATTGGTAAGGCAGAGTGGTTGTAGGTTAGGACATATCAGCATACAATGAGTTGGGTTTGCGTTACCTTCATCCATCCCGTTGAGGAGCTGATTGAGGTCACTGGTCTTGCAGTCGTACAAATGTTCCTTCCAAGATTCTCCATTCTCACTGCGCAGTAGGATCAACTCTCTCTCTTGGCCCCGCATTGAGGCAAAATGTGGGATCTCCACTATCACAGGCCTAGCAAGAGACATGTCAGAAATATACAGCTGAATTAATAATACTATCGCCTTGCCTTTCACTGAAAAGCAACAATCTAATAAAACCATAAAAATATGCATTAGAATTTAAGTTTTGAAGAATCTGATTGAGGCAAAATGGAAATAAAATATTTTGTTTTTTCCAAAGTTCAGTGTAAAACATAATTTGTAATATGAACATTTATAGGTTTAAGCAGCATCTCTGTAGAAGACAAAATGAATGCAGATGTCTGCACAGAGCTGCCATTAAATAAACATTTGGTGGTGGAAGTGAGTTACAACATCACAGACATGGTTGTGATGATGACAGTGATGAATAATAGTTCCAACTGTGAACCTGAGGAGTTAATGTGACATTCAGAGCTAATGTAATGCATAAAATAGAATAAGGGGTGAAAATGAAGGGGAAAAAAGCTGCACAGCCCATAATGACACAAGGCATAATGGTAACAGAAAGGAGTGTAAAGTTTCAGAGGAACACAATATGAGAACTTCTTTGTTAAAGTTAGAACTCTTCCTGTTTAGACACTACGAGGGAAGTTCAAGAATTTACTAATTGCTGTTTGGCTCATCATCTTGTTAAGCAACTGGATTCATAACAAAAATGGAGCAGCAGAATCATGACACATCATCAGGCTTTAAACTGTGTGGTGGAGCCACTATGTATGTAAGGATACCACATTTAGACAGTGGGGACATAAAATCTATAAGTACCTGTATTTATCTTGATTATATGTTCTTTTATACAACCTGAAAATTACTCAAGAATTTCAGAAGTTTCCATATTTGGAGTAGTATGGACTAAAAAAGCACAATAGATGCTCATAGGTGGCTTGTTTTTTTGCATCAGTGGCCTACATATGCTGTTTGGGAGGTTCATTAAATAAGGAGGGCCTTATTCAACTTCGGCAGAGACCTCCGCTTAGGGTGGGGACTAGGAAGATGAAATAATATCTTGAGATAATTTATTAAGAACAGAAAACTGAGCACTTTTGATTTATGCCTTCTGGTGTTGGGAACCTTTCTTATTTAAAAGTACCATTAACCCAACTAGTATTTTAGTGGAATGGAAAGCCATTCATGAGCTAATGGAGTAGTTCTGATTTTTTGGGACTTAGGATTTTTTTTTTTATGTTTCATGTTTTCTAAATTACATGAAAATATCTACATGCAGTTGCAGAAAATAAAGTATAACAAATGCACATTGTCTTAATCCCAGATATTTCACAGTAATCTCCACTGATTTGTGGTTGGATGAACATTAGTGCATGAACCAGTGGGCAAGCCAATTAGCTTAGTAGCGCTAATGGAGAGATTCCAATTACATGGTTTCAAAAAACACTTGGTCTGTAGTTTACAACATAAACCTCCCATTTTTATATTAGATTTTCAATGGACCTCCAAATTACTGCACTCAGGACATAAGTTAAGAAAGTGATCCATTGCAGCTGCGACTATCATCCGCTGATGAAGTTTTTTGTTTAATTATGTGAGACAGATGATGTATGGCTAAAGTTATATTGCAGAAATACAAAACTTGCAACATTTGATCTTACTAGGATACAAATATAACTTAATGTCTTACTTATTTATTTGCATCAATCAAAAATCTGATGTTTGACTAAACATGCACTTTTTCTGAAAACAAAAAGGCAATGATATGCAGAAAGACTGATGTTGATTCTGAAGTGATGGAAGTCATGGACGGTAGAATGGTGTTGGGTTTTGGGGTAAAACAATGTCTCATGCTCAACAAAGCGCAGTCCAGTCCAGACAGCCAATCAAAACCTTCATATTAAGTGAAGTAAACTTCTGAGAGCTTCTAAAATCAAATTCACCACCCTCTACACTTATTGGCAACCTATTAATGATGTTTAAAAAGCTTTAATATAAAATCATATTTTATTACACTTTCTTGGTTTTTGGCAACTGTTGAATAACCTTGTTTGGGTAACAGGACAAGACTTTACCTTGTTTCCCAGAACATTTCACAAGATTGGCATATTTAGAGAAAATGAGAGATCTTTGACTGTTCATCTTTGCATAATCTGTTTAGATAGTTAAACCAGTCCTCACATTTGCTCTCCTCTCTTCAGCTCATGACAGGTTTTCAATGGTATTTTTTATTTTTTTTTCTGGGGAGTGACATGGTCATGGAAAAAGTTGGATTTTATGTCTGGAGAATTGTCCTTTAAGCTGTCCTTGTATTTCAAAGAGTTGATGATCATGACATGCACTGCAACACAATTCCCAAAGCTTTTTAGGGAGAAACAATCCCATAGCATCATCCACAAATTTACCACCGACTGGAGTATTTGTTCCTAAAAAAACAAAATGTAATCTTCAAAAACCAAACCCCACAATTACAGTTACATTCCAGGTAGAGTTTGGAAAACTCTAAACATTTACATTTATTATGATAGAACAGAAAAGGTTTTCTCATGGCATCCCCTCCAAAAACTGGTTAGCATGCAGTGTTTAATGGTTATTCAAACTAATAAGTGACCTTTTTTTTTTTTTTTTTTAACTTTACCTCGCTTTCCATTGTCCTTCACATGGATTTTCATTCAACCTTATTTGCTGCAGTTACAGATCTTAAATATAACTCTCAGTGTAGAAAATAAGACAACTTACCATTTTCTCATAACCATTTGCTGATGTACGGGGATCAACTCAAATCTCCCTTATTTTAATGAAAGATTTTCTTGCCTTTCAAGTTTTGAAGAGTGACTTTTTTTATCCATTAAGTAAGTATCCTCAAAATGGAAAGTCGTCTGTTTTTCAGTGCGGGACTTTGGTGCTAAAATAAAAACACCTTTATTTTAAAGCTTTTTTCCACATCTTTACAAGGGATGCCAATAAGTGTGGCAGCTGCTGTAGAATGAAGTGGTGACAAATCAACAGCAACGAAGTCAAAGCTACAATGTGTAGTTTTAGGAAGAATGTTAGTTATGAAAAAAAGTAGAAATCAAGACCTTCTCCATGTAATGCTGCTGCAGCTGTAAAAAAAAAATAGACTTTGCAGTGCTGCAACTAAATCTCTTCCCAAAACTACATGAAAATCATATAAAAGCAACAACCTTATAAACTGAAGTCGACAAAGATGGGCAACAGAATCCTTCAGCATGGATCAGCCTCATTATGTCATTTCCTTGGGGTAGGTTGGACATAGGGGAGAAAAGGTGAAGGGAGCTACGGTATGCTTGGTTCCTACCCAACAAATCTAGTTCCTCTGGGTCCCAGCTGTAGCACGGGACTAACCAGGCTCTCGCCTTCATTAAGGACTGGCAGCTTTCTGGGAAGATGGAGCTTACTGTGTCCACAAGATAATGAAACAAACATTTATACAAAACACACACTCACAAAGTCAGTGGCTTCTTTGGGTACATTTCGCCCCTTCGCCATTTCACACTTGTGCCGCTTTAATCGTTTTGTACCTAACTTTTCAGGGTACAAAATGTCAATATCAATATGTCATTTGAGGTTTTGGACTTTCTTGCCAGACTTGTTGATGCTTGGTACCCACATAAGTAGTAATTATTATTTTGTAAATTTACTGTAAGAAAATGTAATGTATGATGTCAATTCATTATTTCACTAGGTAGTTTGATTAGATCATTCTATAATGATCTGAGCTCATAACCTCTCGTATTTAATAAGCTTCGGCTTGCCGTCAGAGGGAATCAATAAATTTACGCTTTAATACAAAGCTTTCAGAAAATATGGAATAAAATTACACAAAATTTAAGATTTGAGTATTCATCTGACTATTTTTTTTCCATAGTTTGTAAAAATACCTCAATACTAAGAAAAATTGGCCCACAATTGTTAAACTCCATGGCTATTGAATGGAAAAGTGAAGTGACAAAATAAATGTATAAATCGGCGAAGGGGCAAGTTGACCCTGAGCCAGCTTCTTTAGATCACTGACAGCAGCATCAATGAGTAATTTATAAACAATATCAGAGCTGTGTGAAGTTGTGTGGATGATAAAATATGACATAAAATTAGCAGCAATGTGGTTTTATTATTATGCCCGAGCAAAATAAAAATACTAGACACCATTAGTTGACGTTTTTAAAGTAACCAATTCAGCAGCACCATTCCTTTTCCTTGGCATTGGTTGAGAGTATTCCCCAGAGTGGAGATAAGACTGTAGATATTAGCTGTTGCAATAGTGCTAAGATGGTTTCCACTGTGTGCATAGATGTATTCTATAGAATACCCCCTAAATGTATCCTATTATTAAAATAGGATACACTTTACAGTTGGGATGCTCTAACAATTTTCACAAGTTAGAATCTTCAACCCTAATTTGATTTCAAATTGTATTTCTTTATTGTTTCACTTAAAGTAATGATTTCATCTTCACTGAATGGATTCTCAGCTTCAGACAGCATATTTGCAACGATTCTGCTTTTGTTTTATGATTGAGGCAAAAGTGGACATTTTTTCTGGTGTTATTGTTATTCATTGAATTTTTTGAACAGGTGAACAACATGCTTTCAGGTAATGGAAAGTTGTACGCATGGATTGGGCACTTGGGTTCACAAATTTCTTTCAGATATCTTGTCTGATTTCTTTTTATTTCCCCCATGATATCGCAGAAGGAAACAGTTTGTTTGAGGTGTTGTGCTTAAATACGTCCTATTTCAGTCAAATGTAGTGAATTAACCTTAGTATATAAATGACATAATCAGATATGACATAGTAATCAAAATTCTATCATATTAATGTTTACAATAAATTACCAGAGTTCACAAAAGTTTTTCTTACATGCTGATGTGAAAGATTTGAACAGGAAAATATGTTAAATGTTTATGTCGTAAATTACGCTTAAGAACAATGTTTTTATTTTATAATTGAAAGCAGTTGTGTAGTTAAGGGATACTACAGGGAATGCATCTAATGGAACAATTTTAGTTGCATAATTAGAAATAAAAAATAAAAAAAAAGTGAATATCTACAATAAGTTGAAAAGAAATGTATTAAAAGTCTTATGATCATCACTAATTTTCCAGGACCCCCTGAGCTTATTAGAACTCACCTCTATTTTTAAATGTGAGGTTTAAGAATCCGCTCACATTTCTACTCCAAATGCAAAGTATGCACACACACACTGAAAAACATAATCTCAGATAGCTACAAATGGAGATGTAAGAAGCAGAATGAAGGATATGTTGTTTTGTTTTTAAATAAATAAAAAATTCTATAATCAGCATTGGAAAAATCAGATATATTTCAAGATAAAAAATGCAGTCCTACCCTAAGAACTGAGCCCCAGCCGGTCCGACCTCCACCAGTCTGCTCGCCAGGCCTTCACCTTCCACCATCGGAGGACGGGAGGCCAACTTGTGCCTCTTGACTAGACGACAAGTGATCCTGGTGGGTGCCGTACACTTTCTTGGTGGGATAATGATCCGCATGCCATTGTGGCGACTTCCCCTCATGGAGCCGCCTCTGGCATCAACCATGAAGCTGACCAGGAACCTGGATAAGGCGTAAAAAGGACAATAAAATAGGAACGGGGGAATAGACAGAGAAGCAGGATAAGAAACGAGAGGATATAGGCACAGGGATGAAAGAAGTAAAATCCATGTTGTTTTAAGTGTAGTGCTGATGAAGAGAGAAATTTTAGTTAAGGTGAGGTCATGTCCCATGCTGCGATCTTATAAAAACACTGACAGTAAGTGTGAGGAAAACAGTAAAGAGAACAAAAATGTGAGAGGGCTTCTGTGTTGGCTGGAACTGATGTAAGAAAAGGACAACATGGATGGAAACATTAAACCTACACATAACGGCCACTTTATTAGGGACACCTTCTCAATTACCTTTTTAACACAGATAGCAACTCTAATTGGGCTTCAGTCCTGTCAGGTAAGATCAAGAAACTGAGGCTAAAAAAATGTCCACAGGCTCATCAAAGTAGGACAATAAGAGATCGGAAAATCATCTTCTCAGAACTGGTCCCAGCAGGATAATACGTCATATCACAAGCTCAAATCATCTCAAACTGGTTTCTTGAACATGACAATGATTTCATTGTACTTTAAACACATCAGTAAGAGATGTGTTTGGAGGCTGAGTGCAACAAAGCAATGTTGGGACACGGTGGAATGGAAGACTCTCTTCATGGATGTGACGTAGATAAATCTGCCAAACTGAAAAATGGACCAGTTAGATTTTTTCCCACAAAGATTGAAGGGGGTTCTGAAGTAAAAAGAGGGTCCAACCTTGCACCGGTAAAGTGTTACTAATGAAGTGACCAGTAAGCGTATTTTAAAATTATAGAAGTTATTTTTTTAAGCTGCCAACACAGGAGCCTCTGATGTTTTTTGTGTTTTTCTCACACCAGGAAGTTAATTATTTCTGTCCCTACCTCACCAAAAAGTAATAGCTTACACTCACACAAACCCAAATCATGCAACATGGTAGCTGAAATGTCATGTTAGTTTGAACAGTTTGTTATGTAAAAGAGCAATTTATTCACTGTTTTACCAATAAAAGATGCACAAATCAATCAACGAGAGATTGGGAGGTCAAACACAGGAAAATCTGATTTGTTCTCTCTTTTTAGTAAATGCATCTAAACTAAAAGGCATGGTCGGTGCATCTCCACTTTAGATTCAATGAAGGTAAAGATCTCTTCCAGCTATGCTTATTTCAATCTAGATGTTTCTGTACCAGAAGCTTCAAATCAGGTGCATAAATGAAATGATCAAAGCAGATGACCGCCTCCATAAAAGTATTAATTTTAGAAGGTTGTTTGTCTTGAGAAAGATTCTTGAGTGGAAACTATTTTTGGTAGTTCCCAGTATTTTTAGCAAAAGGCAATTTAGCAAATTCATCTAAAATGTTGACTAACAACTAAATTTCAGACTCTACGGACCTCAGTAAGCATTATAGTATCTAAAGTTTAATCAGTCAAACAGACAGACTCATGACCTCACTGACTGGTCAAATATCATCCATATCATTGTGAAAAACTGATACAAAGGGGAGATAAAAAGGGGAAATCAGATGGCAACATGTTGTCCATCTGACTGTTCCTACTTTTTAGCTACAACATCCCTTCTTAGTTTCTGTTCAGAAAGATAACATAAAGACCATGACAACATACATAAGAAAATCCTAAAGAATTTAACATTTTAAAACCACACTCAGCCTATTTTTTTAACACAGTCACTCAGATCAGTTAGAAAATCAAAACAAAAGGACAAAAACACATGTGACTAATGCCCTCACTTTGTGTCAAGAGTTTAACATCAATTAATGAGTGAGGAGGACAAACACAGATGTTATGAGTGAACTGAGAGGGGGAAGATGTGACAGAGGGCAACCAATCACAGTCAAATCACCTGCTGTCGTACTGCGGAAGCGGAGAGGAAAAACTGCAGGATGGACGACACAGTAACGCAAGGAGGAATAAGTCAAAAACAGAGTTTTAACACTGAAATAAAAATCTTAAAAATATGTTTGAAACTTTGGAGTTATTTATCAGATGCAGAAGATTTCCCAAGATGTCAAATGTTTTTTTCAGTTGCAGCTCCGTCATGGCTGAAGTACAGACATGCTAAAGGCTGAAGGAAGACAAAATTGTAAAAAAAAAAAAAAAAAAAGCTCTGGGAGACAAATTGCAAGACAGGCAGGGAGAGACCAAACCACCACCTTTCCCTTCTTTCTACCTTTGTCTTTATCTTCATGGTTAGATGAAGACACCAGACATTTGCTCCCTCCTTTCTTCTCCTGTATTTATCCATTCTTCATTTCAAACATGCTTACCCAGAATGCACCGGTGAGGAGACAAGGTTGACATTATCCAGGTGGTCCGCAGTCCAGCTGTACCTCCTCAGAGAGTCGTTGTCAGCGTCCTTTGTCATCAACAGATGCTGCAAAGCAGAGAACAATCATTATCAAGACTTGACTATTTACCAGAGGTTCATTCCTACATGTGGTAAAAAAAAAAAAACTTTTAACATTTCTATAAAATGGAAATAAAGTGCCTTGGAAAAAGTTGAACAACCCATAAGTTTTCTACATTTTGTCAGATTGCAACAACAAAGGAACACAAATGTGTTTTATTTGGATTTTATATTAGGGATTAATACAAAACAGTACTTGTATCACTTTCTTTTGCAGGTACGTGTATGAAATGTCTGGCATGAAGGCAGATTTTTTTTGCAAAACAGCTCAAACCTTGTCAGAAAGGATGATGACTGTCTGTCCACAGATTGCCACAGGACAATCTGTGGCAGATCAACATCAAATCTGCCACAGATTTTCAGGTGGATTTATATCTAGACTTTTACCTGGCCATGCCAAATAACAAATATTTGATCTCTGCTTTGATCTAAGCTGTCCCACTGCAACTCTGTCTGTATATTTAGGGTTGCTGTCCTGCTGGAAGCTGAGACCTGGCAAAAGAGACAGGTCAGGCTCTTTTGCCTGACCTGTCCGCTTCTTTTCTTGGACTGCATGATGCTGTTTGTTCACTAATGTTCTCCAACCAACCGCTGAGGTCTTCACATTCATAATGTTTACATTTTGAGAGGATGTTCATTGTAAAATATTTTCGTTGTATGTGACAGCAATGAAGCAGTGAACACAGTGCTTTCAGCTTCAAATCCAGAGTATGAATGCATAAATAAAAAATTAATATCTATCAGTCTAATGCAGTATGTAAAATATGACTCAACATGCAAAGCTGGAAATGAAAAAACTGAAACACAGCAGAAGAAGATCATGAGGATATTTATTTTGACGTTCAAATTTTACATTATTCCACACCCAAATTAATAGTTTTTGGTTCAGAATGTAAGAACCAATGGATATATGAATGGAAAAATTTTGTGAGGATGTATTTACCGTTTCACAGTCCAATTCAATCCAAATGTCATATCAGTATTACTGGGAAACTGTATTTTCCCAGAGAACATTGATTTAGATAAAGAATTATGCAGAATGATGCATTATGCTGCAGTTTCACCTCCCACCATTCTTCAAGTGTGCTTACATTTTTTTTTTTTTGTAAATACACATGCCAAGAAAACTACTATTTCATTTTTCTTTCAGAACATAAACCCTCTCCTCAGATTTTACTTAGCATGTAACATCCATAAGATGGAGCTGAAAGTGAGCAAAAATATTCTGTGTTATGCATAACAATACTGATGTCTACCTTATTGTGATGCTCTACAATGAAAGACCGTTCCTTACAGAGCATCTGGGGCAGCGTGAGGGAGAACAGCATGCTATTATTTCACAGTAGTTAGAGAGAAACAAACAAACCGACAGAAATTACTGTGGAGCTTTTTAAAACACAAAATGTTTGCTGTTGGAGCCTATGAAGATTCAAAAAATTACTGTCAACATGGACTCTTTGCAAACGGTATGATCAGTTTAGAACAGACCAAATGCAGTATTGTGCAAAGGTTTTCAGCTACCTGTCAACTTTTTGTCATATGGTATATACTAGTATTTTGCCTGATTTTCAAAACGTTTTTCTTTAGTGCTTGGGAATTGGTCAGTTATTCTGGTCAACTATTTTTCTTAGCTTTGACTCATTTATGTAGGCTCAAACTCAGGGAACAAACCGATGTTGTTTTTAATATGATTTTGCAGTATCATATCACAAATACACTCATTTTCAATAAAATAGATTATTAAGAAGTTAATTTGTTTCAGTAACTCAATTCAGAAGCCAACGTTTCTAAGCCCTTATTCTGATTTTCTGTTTACAGCTCACAAAAACACGACTTTTAAGGTTGTACCAGACCAAACAGAAGAT
This sequence comes from Poeciliopsis retropinna, assembly GCA_010277075.1. Taxonomy (NCBI): domain Eukaryota; kingdom Metazoa; phylum Chordata; class Actinopteri; order Cyprinodontiformes; family Poeciliidae; genus Poeciliopsis; species Poeciliopsis retropinna. The sequence goes on along the minus strand of VMRM01000023.1, from coordinate 6,240,732 downwards.
AATGGTTTAAACACCAATAAAGTAGTCCTTAGGAGCAATTAGCAAAGACCTGGACATGAAGGCATGGACTTCTGCTCACTGTCCATTTTCCAGAAAAGGACATTAAATTTACAAGACTCCTCACATCTCATCATCCCCATAAACTTTTTGAACTGCTGCAATCAGGGAAACATGTCTGAAACATGAAAATCAGAACCATCTAGCTGCTCCACACCTTCCTGCCTCAAGCTGTTTGAATGAACTGATGTCAACATTATGTATTTTACATCATGTAAACTCTTTTTTTAACTAATTTGTGTTGTTCATAACCTATTTTCTCAGTTACTTTTTTGCTTTCAGATATCTGAAAAACACAGACGTATTTTATTATTATTATAGTAAACAGTTAAATTATTGGTGGTCAGCCTTTTTTCCCCTGGTTATTAAGGTTGTAGTAATAATGCCCAGATTAATCAGAAATCTGGCTTAAAACTGCTTGTTTTAAGCTAACCCATCCTGACCAGAGACAGCATACTTATAGAAATAGAGATGTGAAAAGCTATTTAAAACGAAACTGTACTGTCTTTGATACGTCTATAGGTCATTCAGGTTTTGAAAAGAAGAAATTCTGAAAGACTTTATTCAGAAATGTCAATTAGTGTTAGTTGAAAACTTTTGTGCCACACTGTATATCTTAATTTTTCTGTGTAGATGTGAAAGATGTGTTTGGTTTTGTAACTTTAACCAGAAGATTCCTGGATCACAGACAATGGTTATTCCTTCTGTAAAGGAAAGTAGGCCATCACAGTAATCCATCTTAGATAGAAGACTTAAGAACTGATGCCATGCCCCCTTCTCAGGTGAAATATAACAGGATTTGGTCATCGTTGTGTCACAGCACCCCCTGAGGTGTAAGAGGATTGCTGAACTGTCTTCCTTGAGGCTCAGAACCAAGCCAGTCCGGCACATTTGGAGACAGAATGTGTCAGTAGTAAGGGTTAATGACCGGCAGATTACCGAGTCAGGTTGAAAAGAATCACGCACAAAGCACAAAGTACAAAGTACATACCGGGTCCTTGGTGGGAGCCAGGATCTCCTCGATCATCATGCTGTCTCGTGTGAAGGAGCTCCGGTTCAACGTGTTGGACCTATCAGAACTGAAGGAACGGAGGCTTGGTGTGGTTGGGGCAGGAGTCACGGATTACCAAGACAACAGTCACAGTGATGAAGACGGGAAGGGGAAAGGTAGGAGGAGTTGGCAAGGGGTGGAGCGTAAAGGGATATGAAAGTAAACAGAAAAAAAAAAAAAACATTAAATGCATGCAGCTTCCAGGAACTTGACTGTCCACAAACAATAAAAAAAGAAAATTTAAACGAAGATATAAAGAAAATGTTTTCATTTGTTTGCAGCAACAGAAAAGCAACAATAAACTCACTATTAGTTAACATTGGTACTACTTAGTTAACAAAAGGGTCCATTTTAGATTTATATCATGATAAAGACACAGCTGATTCCTGATTACATTGCGTCTGTGTGTCACATATACCAGCTGCGTCTTCACGTTTCTGACAGAGTGCTCAGTCTTTGTGTGGCGTGCGATGAACGTTTATGAGGTAAACAAATACCATTCCTGAGCAATGACGTGAGAAGTGCTTGCCTGCAACGTCCCGGGAATGATTACGCTAATTTGTAATTAGAGAGAGGAAAACCGGATAGACGAAGGAAATCATCTGAACGAGACTTTGGAAAATTACACAAACATCATCTTTAAGTGAAGCTAAAAAGGTGAGTGAGAGCAGGAGCCTCTCTGCAGTTCTGAATCGTCCACTGCAGCGCTGCAATGTGTTTGTATATTAGTGACATATTCAGAGCACAAAACCTTTTGAGATATCTACTGAACATTGGAATAAAAGTTGAGCTTTTAAGCAAATATTTGCAACAATGTTGCAATTGTCTTTATCAGATATTTTTCGCACATGGTCCTTTGACATTGGTCATGTTCAAATGGTACTGTAAATTACTCAGTAGCAGAATACATACATCCTTTGCACAAATGTGTTTCTTATCAGCCACTTGTCCCAGAGCATCTGAGCTACTTTTATCTGTACTTGAATTATGCTATGCTACTGCATGACCGCAGTTCACTCATTAACCTAGTTTTTAACAATGGTAAACATACTTTAGTGGACAGCTTAGTCTTCTCTGAGTATTTATTTATTTTTGACACGAGTTAAGCATAGAAAGAGCAATGCATCCTTAAAGCGAGAGAAATGCTGCATCAGCTCAAGTCCCTGGAAGCACGATAATGGAAATCTCCACAACAAACCGAAATGATGCAAAGCTCCAACTTTGTGCAAACCTTACAACGACCCAGGCATGGACAAGAACCACAGTCAAACACAAAAGCAAACAGATGATTCTATTAGAAACAGCTGAAAGTAAGAAATTAGACAATAGACCACAAGTACATCCCACAATGTTAAAACACCAAACAACCAGTCACAAATAATTGGATTAGAGGTGAAATGTGCAAGAAAACTTTAATATTTCAGAACAGGTGGTCATCATTCTAACAGAGACTGGGATCCGGGTGAGGGAAAAGGGTGAAGCAGGGTGATGGTGGAGGTATAGGGGGTACGGGGGCCTCGTCATGCTGAGAGCCTTACCTGGCTTTGGTACTAACAATAAGAGCGGACATGAGGAGAGAATAAAACATCATGAAGAAAACAGAGGAGGGAAAGAAGAGGTGCAAAGAGAAGCAGGAGCAGAGACGCAGAATGAAGCTGACTTGAAATAAGAGAAAGTGCTCCGTTTAAAACTCATCTACAAACTGATTTCATTTCAGAGTGTTATTTATAAGGTATGCCGAGATGAAACTAAATCTGTTCATCTCGGCATACCAGTAATACTTTGTGTTATTTGCAAATGATGCATCACAGAAAACTAGGATCACGTGTGGAGTTCGGTGCCTCTTTAGTAGTGGTCATGACCTTCTTCATATTGTCAGACAGGTTCTACTTATGTTATTTCAGGTCTAACAGTAGTAAGGCCTGGGTGTATCTAGTAAAATTAAACTCACCTTTCCAAAACACGTGGTTCATTACAGTTAATTCACAATTCGGCAAACAATGTGAGGCCTTTCATAACATAGGGCCATATTGGTTTGGATAGGTTTTTGTTTTATCTTGATAAATTACTGTATATTGTCCATCCATTTATTTGAAAATGACTTTTTTGATTTACTCTAGTTATCGTAAACTCAAAAAATGATAAGATATTTAGCGTAACAATACTATTAAACTGTGCAGTTTAATAGATAGATAGATGCGGTATCATCTTAAAACAAATATTGCAAGATTGCAAGAGAAGATATCGGGAACCAAAAACAATGGTGCATTTTCTTTACTTTTATTTTAATTTTCATTAGGTTGAATTAATGTAGCTGAGTTACAAAAAGCTGTGTTGCAGCTCTAATTTTTAGAGGTGCACGTAGTTTTCCCATTTACAGCTGAATGACAGCATCTAGCTTCAATTTATTTAATTATTTAATTAACTGTGCTTTTTATTTGTTTAAATTAGCATTTTCTTGTGTCTTTCGACAATTTACGAGACATGCCTGAATCATAATGCAAATCATTTAGCATATGTCATTTTTTTTGAGAATGTGAGTTTTCAATTCAAGTGTTTCAATTACTCTAATGTGAAACAGCTGTTTCTTTTAACAGTTTAATATAACATGATCAATATACACAGTTTTGAAATAGTACTGCAGCTTTAATAGCAAGACATATGATGTATTTGTGGATGTTAGTAAAAGTTGTTTAATTCGTTTACCATTTAATAAATGATCGTCTAGTAAAACTGCCAAAGCAGGATGACAAACAAAACGCCCAGTCAGCTAACCTAGTTGTAAACTAAATTGATTAAACAGACTCAGACAGTGTGTGCTTGAGGCCTTCTGAAATGAACATGTTTCTAATTTCCGATGGCTCGCTGTTCGTTTATGTCACTCCTCAGATATTTAATAGTCCCTCCCTCTGCAGTATGTTGCACAAGTGTCAATGTTTTCAAAAGAGAATAAAGTTCAACAGAATGAACTGTAACCCCTGACTGTGGCTGCAAAAACTCCCCCTGCTGTGATTTCTCTAAAGAATTTGATAAGGAAATTGTTTTCAGATCAGATCCTGATCTATTTGCATAGATCATGATCTATGCAAATAGATGTGGTATCATCTATTTACAAAGCTATGCAAATAGCTTTTGTCAAATAACCATCAAGAAATAACTTTATTTGAAAGAAGTTTATCACACAGCTATTTTTAAAAGTCTTACTTGCACTTAAGATTTTAGAAGTATGATTATTTCCAAAATATTGCCAAAAACAAACAAACAAAAAAAAAAACAATTATAGACTAACAAAAGTAAAAATATAAATGCCAATATTTTCCACAGAAAAGCAGACGGCAGATTACAGATTATTTGCTCAAAGACTTAATTGCAACACAATCCCAAAACGCAACGTACTTAAGAGAAAAATTTTAAAAATAGCAGCAGGATAAATCTATTTCTGTGTTTGTGTGCCTTTAAAGCCAAGTCAGTGGTTCATTGTCGAGATATAGTAAAAGTTCAATGATTGAACCATTTCTATTTTAGCATCTTTCTATTCTGTCTGAACTAAATGAATCAGTTAGTTTCAGCAGTGTATGCAAAAGAATGTATTGGCCTATTGCTGTTCGTTTATGTCAAATGTGAGGCTTTCATTGGTCCTTGATTGTCCAACAATTCCTTGCATTTGCAAAACTTTCTCCTCGGCTGTTGATGTTATTGCTAAAAATAGATGCATACAACCACTTAGACAATCACAGAGAAAGCTAATCATGAAAATTTTATTGTCTGTATATCAATATTTTTACAAGTTTTCCTGTTTTATTTTATTCTATTACATAAAAACATTAAAAAATAAATAAAAAATGTGTCAAAAGAAAAGCTGAGCACACAGGAGCCAAAGGATACAGAAGAGTGATGACATTATTTTCGGAAAGCTTAACTTGGTTGGAGGAGCAGGAAGTCAGAATAAATGTTATTCTGGGGCAGAATCTTTGAGACTTAACAAACCACCACCATTAAACGGTTTCTATCATAAGTTAAATCTACCTGTAATTTATCAGAGTGGAAATCTGTAATTCAAAAAAACTAAAATGCTAGCAACATTTAGGCTACATTGTGATTTTTGCTCCCCTTTCTAGCTGGCAGTAATAGGCATCAACCTCCTATTTCACCAGAATACTTTATATCAGAGAGCTCCTAAGTAATTGTGCAGAACTCACATTTTTCACACAAATCATGCCTAGTTTTACTTATGATAGTTTAACTGCTTTACAAAAATATAGATTTTAGGGACAGTTTTTGTGACTGTCACAAAAACTGTTGTGCTGCCAGTCACAAAAACAGAAGAGCATCTGCGTGGCAAACAGATATTTTTGATGTTATATGCTGATTGCATGTCTCCTTTAGACACAATACTCAGTCACTATATCTCATTACAAAAAAAAATAAAAAAATGTAAATCTCTTAACATTTGTATAATCGTTCACATTGCAAAAAAGGGCAAAGGAGCACAAAAAAAGTTAGCATTAGACTCAAAGACTTTTTGCCGTGTTGTGTTGCAGTGAGCCTTACCTCTGCGACCGTGCACCAACGCTGAAGCCCATGTAGCCCTCCTGTGGGAGTGAGTCATCTCCAAGTTCCCGAAGGTCATGAGGGGCCAGATATTTATCTGTATCCCCCGTCATTGCATCATCACCTGGCAGATGGAGACACACAGAACAGAAATGAGTTTTGTTGCAGAAAAAGACTCCAAAATGGTTCACATTGCCTCTAACCCTTAGGGAATAAGTAGAAAATTCTCATTGTTTGCTTTTTTTTTTTTTTCATTCATGCAGAAACACAAACTCATTTGGACATGTCAATCAATGCATCCTCTGCCCAGAAGCTGTTTTCCAGTTTAACTTTGGTCCAGTGTCCCACTCAGTGAAAAGTCATCATTGAAGAGCAATTTAACACTTGTTGGTATCCAAATAAAATAAAAACAAGTTAAAAGCATTTTGAAGGTGGTTTCTGTCAAACAAAAAGGTTTGGGTCATCACTTTAAACACACTACAGACAGAAAAAATAAGTTCAGGACTTAGAACATACTTTAAAGGTGAGCAGGAAAATTGTTAGTAGCAAGTTATTACCCTCAGAGGTACAGTAGACCTAAACCTACTGATGAGCCGCTGGCTGCACAGTTGAAGCGAGAGGAGGCAAGTGCATGCAAGCGGAGAGACGGAAAGAAAGAAAAGGAAGGCATTCCAGCAACAACAAAGCAACAGAGACGCCCCCTTCCCTCCATCTTTCTGTGTCCCATCACAGCCCCACTGCTGCTACAACACCCTTCCCCCTTTGGAAACCCCCCCAGCAACACACGGGACACTTCACAGACCCCCATCTGGCCACATTCCAACCCATTCTCAAGGATTCGCTTTGCGTTTAGCTCCAACAAGAGCAAAGTCCCTCAGCAAAGAACCCACACTCACGTCCTGCCTTGAAGCAATTCATTAAGCCACAAGTTCACTCCCAGGCTTTTCCTTCGGACTAACTTTCCTCAACTCGTAACCTCGCCTGCTCCGGCATTAACTGTCTATCTCTGTTTTAGAGGCCGGCACTCACGCCAACAGATCGTCTTTCTCCCGCCTACCAGCTCCGCTCCTGGATTATCCAGACTGTGTTTGGTGTGTGTCTCTCTATGTGTGTATGATTTTCCGAGCACACACCTACGGCTCCCTGCAGCACAGAAATGGGGTGAGTGGGTTGTGACTCACTGAGTTGTCTAACATCTAAACATTTTTTCAGTTTATAGATAATGTTTACACCACTTAAATCTTTTCCCACTTTGTCACGCTACAACCATAAACATTAATGTATTTTACTGAGATTTTATGTGATAGGCCAACAGAAAGTTGTGAATAATGGTAAACTGAATGGAAAACAAATGTTTTCAACATCTTTTAGAAATAAAAAATCTGAAAAGTGTGGCACGAATTTGTATTTAGCCCTGGTTTCATAATTCAGAAAATCAGTAGCTCTAAATAGAGTTTACCTGGACATAACACACTGTTTTGTAATGGCCTAGGAGACTGATTACAGAACATTAGATCATAAACATGTACCCACACTGCACCCTCCCCCATCAGAGATCACTTTGTCCTTTCACAATACAAACTCATCTGTCAAGATCATACTGCAAGCCTGCACTGAGACCCAATGAAACATGGTTTACAATTTGCAGCATTCAACTGAGTAATGCATAAGACAAAGGGGTGAGCTTAGGTTATTATCCTCATAAAGGCTTTTTAAAGCCACTCGGTTCTGTAAATACATACAAAGTTGTTTTGCACCGTATTAACCCCTACAGTTCATAATGGTTACAGGTTTGTGACTACCCATAAAGGTGGATCAGGGGCAAAATATTGTTGGAGTGACTTCAAAAGCTGCATTGTGACTGGATCCTAGTGAGGCGTAATGAACTTGTAGATCGAGAATGAAAGATGATCTGAAAAGCGCTGAAGAAGGAGCAAAGAGGCAGAAAGTAACTCTGGAGGAGCTGCAGACGATGAAAAGACTTAAAACTAGTGCAGAGGTTTACCTTTAAGCAGGAGATCGACTGTAAACATACAGTCAAAAAGTAAAATGAAAAAAAGATTGATCAATGCATATTTACGTGTAAAAATAGTCCAGATCTACAGCTAACTGAACATTTTGTGGCACAACTCGAAAACTAAAGTTTGCAGGTGCTGATCCATTCAGTCTGATTGAGCTGGAGCTAATTAAAAAAATAAGGTAAACTGTAGCTGGGGTATACCAGCACTGTGCAATGCTGGTGTATCCCAAAAGACTTGTGGATAAAGTTGCAACAGAATGGTTATACAGTGTTAACTCATGTGGCTAAAAATAAATGTGTACCAGACTTATTTACATGTGCTTTCTGGCATGTTTTGTTATTATCTGTGACAAGTAACCAACAATTAATGTGACACTAAAGTACTGTTGAAAGTAAAATAACTGCTAGCAATCCTTAGTCATCTTTATAATGAAAAGATATAGAATCAGCCAGTAAAGATTTCAATCACAGAACATGTTATATCGATCTGTTCCCATTTGTCAAATCAATAGCAGTGCTCTCTTTTAAAGAAATATGCTTATTATCAATGGTAAAATAAATAAATAAATAAATGAAGGTCCATAGCCACACAAAAATGGATATCAACTACAGCAATGGGATTAAATAGAGAAGATTTTTTATTACAGTGATTTTTAACTTGGATTTTACATCAAACAAAAATAAATTATTTGAATTAAACCAACTTTAGAATATAAACAAAACCCTAAGCATATTTTGCTGTCTGTTCTGATTTAGCTCATGGATAGTTTGCATGCGTGCGTGTGTGTGTTATTGGATAAGGTAATCACTGCTCCTCCTGGTATGTAAGCATGTGAATATGGCTGGAGTTACACTCGATTTATTTTTAGATCAGAGGTTCAAGATGGACAACAACAACTTGAACACAAATTCCTGCATGAGGAAGAAACATGCACAGAGCGCTGCACAAAAAAAGAAGCAGTGAAACTACACGCAGAGTTTAGCTGCAACAGTTCAGCCGCAACACTTCAAACTGGTTACTAGAGTTAGTTACAGTGAGGTCAACCTTTTTTTTTTTTTTTTGACTTACAAGTATAGGTGATGTTGATATTTCCAATATCCATTTCTGTTCAAAACACAAGCAGAACCATTTTTGCTTGCATTCAAACCTTTTATACCTTCGAGTTTTTACTTTTAATACATGAATGCCATTTGACAAGCTTGGTCCTACAGTCTGTATGATAGGACTCTAGGAAAGACCTAAATTTATTTATTGCAGTAAGATAATATCAAAGCAAAATTGTTAGCTGTGAATGAACTTTTTAATTTTTACCTTTCCTTTCTTTTTCTTTTTTAATTGACCACCCTCCAGGAACATCTAATTACTAATCCATGACTTTCTGGTTCCCTCCTGTTTAAATATGACATGACACATATATCCATTTCTTTAAGCTAGTGGGCAACAGGCTGGATGCTGACCCATATTTATTATTCTCTACACATAGTGCCAAAAAATAAGTAAGGGAAATGAAAGACATCCATAATGGACAACAGCAACTTGTCCGTCTTGGACCACCCTTTTAACAGAGCTGTGGTTTGAGAGGCATCCAGAGAAAATCTTACAGAAAACTTTTTGGCTGAGCTGAAGAGATAATCATCTTCACATAAGGAGGCAAGTACAAAATATGAGTAGTGGGGACATCTACCGATGTTTTATCTGTAATTTTGTTAAAAACTGTTGTTTCTTACCCCTCTCCTTTCCCACCACTTAATAAGCAGATATTTATCAAGGGAGTCAACAAATGTGTCCATGTTTTTGTATTATTTAGCTGTCTGTGACATCTAAATACAACAACAGGTGATTTTCTACAGTTAAAGCCAAATAATTACTTAAACTGCAAGGGACAGATGGCTTTTTCTTTCACCATCAATAGATTAAACCTACATTTTTCCTGATTTAGGCCAGCTAGGATTAGCAATCTTATGCATATGTTCTAAATTAGATTTTTTTTTTTTTTTTATCTGATGCAGTTTTAAAAGTTTACTGAAATGTTCTTAGTATTTGGTAGGATTGCCGTTAAACTTGAAACTACTTAACAGTATGATTCCTGGACTGTTGACACTTACATTTAAAGGTTTGAACAAATAACTGTGGCCACTTTCAGGCATCTGAAAATTGTTCCCTTGCAGGCATGAATCTGAGATGTATAGACCCAAGATTCTCTATCTGTTCTCTCACCAGATTTATGTAACATTTTCGCATGATGTCCCGCAAAGAAGCAGTTTGAGATATAGCCTAAACATATAATTTTGGCAAAATTGACTCTCTCATTAGTCCTATAATATTCTAATATTAACAATTGTAACCCAGGAAAACATGTTGGTCTAATTTAATGATAGACATTGAGAAAAAAAAACAACACATTATATTTCTCCAAGACTGGATAAAGTTTGAGCATTAGAGATTTCTGACATTAAGAAGCAATAAACAAAAAAAGTAGAGCCCATGTGACTTTCTAAAAATGAATATAGACCATTTAATCAAATTCAAGAAAACACCCACAGGGCAGTGAGCCAAATGAGGACAAAACCAACTATTGACTGAAAAACCTTTCCTGACTGTTCTTTGGTACCAATGGCTAAGTTCATCTGCTTGTGAGCCACAGTGCAGATCACAGGGGAGAACACCGCATGTACAGCAACACTGCAGCAGCTGTTCCAGTGTTAGCTTTGGCTACAATGCAAGCATCACTGAGAGGCACAGAAAGACAAAGGATCAAGTGTCTGTCTCGACAACACGCAGGCCTGAAAAGAAATCTGTTACACGCTCCTCAATAACCATTGTTGGCATAGCAACCAGCAGAAAAGAATTCTCCTTACATTTTAATGTGCAAAAAAAGTGTTGCAGTTCAGATTTGTTGTTAAGAACTATGCCACCAATTCATTGTAAAGCAACAAAAACAAAACCTTTCTTCTATCCTGCAATTTTAAAAAGTTATCTCGATTCGCTTTCGATCTTCATCAAAGTTTTTCCCTGCAGTTCGGTTGCTTTTTCACTCACATTCAGTCCGGTATGTGATCATTTTAGGAGGAAAATGTTGGTTTGTTTTTTCCTTGCAAGTTATATCATTTAACTCTGACCTGTTTGCTTAAGGAGTTTAAGTTGATCTCACAATTAAAGGGTAAGCCACTATTGTGCCAGCAAATTACAAAGGACAAAGATTAAAATTAATCACTGTCCTCTTTGTTATTAACAGCCTGCTACAAAGACACCACGTGTTTCCCATTGATTTTATTAAATATAAGCCATAAAAAAACAACAAGGACAACATAAAGAAAAGTTGATTTTATCACCAACAAAGAGATTCCCAAAGACTTACAGGTGCATCTAACTACATTGCAATTTACAAAGTTACTTCAGTCACTTAGTTCGGACAATGAAATCTAAATATTATGCAGATTTATGCTACACAATTGTTTATTTAAATGTTTATTTGTGATCATTTTGATGTTTCTGGTTTGAAGACAAAAATAAAAAATGTGAAAAATGCAACATTACAAAGAGCTACAGAATGGAGATTTATGCAAAAATATTAGTTTATGGACGTGTTATGGCCGACACAATTATGGGGAAGACTGCTGACTTTACAGCTGTCAGTTGACAGTCATTGACACGCTATACTTGATAATAGCCTTGTCTAACTAATATAATCTGACTTTCACTTCAGTGCCATAAAAAGACAATCAGCTCCAGGTAAAAAGCACCTCGGCATTTCCATCCTACACAGGTAACAAAGAAGCATGCATTATTTGATCACTGACTTTCTGACATGTCAAACAGTTCTGCAGCTCTAATATGCCCTGTAAATCTCACACATATTCCACTAATACAGCATTCAAAAAACTGCAACTTAAAATCTGTGAAATCTATTCTGATTAGTTTGGCTTATAATTATATGGCCACTTGGGCACGCTCACAGAGCAATCAGTTTGAAAACTTGAAATATTTCTGTGTTTGCAATAAATAAATGCAATACATGAGAGTCCCTTAATATTGTAATTTATTGAGATGCACCTGTATTAGCTAAAAAAGCTGCCATACAGCAAAGATTCAGTTGAAGGATAAGAGACCTCAAAGCACAGACATGCAAGAAGACTGGAAAGAAAAAATGTATAGAGATAAAAAATACCTTCTTCCACATCAGAAAAATAGTCGTCTGTGATCATTTCTGGGACATTGGCTTTAGAGACTGTGTTCAGATGGAGGAGAAAGGTAGAATAATAACAATAAAAAAAAAAATCAACAAAACAAAGAGTTGCAAAAAATAATCTGGAAAAATTAGGTAGATAACAAAATCATCACATTCAAAAACAAAAAGTGATTATGGGTTATTCTGAATGGGTGGATGAATCAGTTTGAAACTACAAATCATAAATAATCAATGGTTCTAACAGAAATGATAAATGACTAAAAAGAAAACAAAAATGAATTTATTAGTACCATGTCATACTTTAAGCCCAGAAACAAAATCTGAATATTTATTTTAGCCATTAGCTGTCCGAGAGTTGTGGTTTTTCAAATGGATTATATAAAACCTTACCGTCATCATCAGACATGTCCAGCACCTCGTTCATGGTCTCCGGGACGTTCATCTTGTGCTTCTCTATCACAGTCTGTTGGAGAGAGAAAACAATTGCCTTATATGTCATAGATTAAAATCAGGAAAGGGAGCTTGGGGGGCAGGGGACTCATTCTTCACACTGGATGAAGACTTCACTTTACTGGAAGCATCCTTTAAAAATAAACACATATGGACACAACACATAAAGAATACCATATCCACAATCTCAAGTGGTGGTGACAGCATCAGTGTGCGCGCTTATATGTCATCAAGTGTGGTTTTGCCAAAGTAAAACAATGACCAGTGCTAAAGATCTGTCAGTTTTGACCTGAAATTGTCATGTTCTGCTAGAAAAGTGAAAAAACACAATAGGTTATTTGTATTTTTAGCACCACTGTCAATGCAGTCATACACACTGGTTTGATTTAAAAAGGTTCATTCTGGCGTGGGCTTGTTTTAGAATTGTATTTTATTTTCTGCAGACTATCTATTTCAATCACAATAATAGAACTAAACAAACCCCATTGATTTCAGTTAATGGGGCTGAAATATAACTAGATGAATATTTAACACCATATACAAACCTGAGTGGTTAGAGTCTCCTCTGTGACCACTTTGAGTGTGTCAACTACAGAAATGTAACCAAGCCTCCTGGCGATTGACAGAGCGCTGTTCCCATTCTAGAAATTCATACATAAATAAAATCAGACAAAGGCAATACGTAACAATTCTGGTCAAGAATTGGATTTAATCTCGAGTGAGAAACAGTGAGAGAATCTAAGTTCTCTGTGCTTTCTTACGGCAGTAAGTTCATTGGGCGACGCTCCATGGTGGAGAAGTAAGTTGATGATGTGTGTGTGTCCCTGCTGAGCAGCCTGATGCAGAGGTGTGTATCCATTCTGCAAAGGGAGGAGTGGCGTTCAGACAAAACACACGGAATATAAACACGAGCACCACCATGTTTTCACACTCACTGACAGTGTTTACCTTGGTCTTAGCGTTGACCTTTGCCTGATTCTTCAGTAGGAAGTTAACCATCTTCAAATTGCCATAGTGACAGGCAACATGAAGAGGGGTGTATCCCAACTGATGACAAAAACATGAGATCACAAGTATTTGTTTTTCGCTCTATACATTTAAAGATTTATCAATAAATAGAAAAATCTGATTACATCTTTGCAGGACATAAACCTACTTCTGAAAAGGCACCAAAGTACTTGTGCAAAACTTTCAAATCACTGTTAGGTTCTTTGTACTTTTCCTTTAAAAAGCGAGACTGCATTATAAGATTTTAAAGTGGATTTTTTTTATTATTTTTTTACTGTTGTTGCTATCCAAGTTCAGTCCAGTTTTTCTCTATCTCACTATGTAGAAGAAAACAGTAAAAAAGAAGTGAAGAAAAGGTGTCAAATGTAAAACACCTGTAAGGCAGATAAACAATATATGTCTGTCTTTTTTATGTTTGGAAATCATTCAGCTAAAGAAATGGGAACATTGTGTTTCTACAACAGGCTGTTGGCCACAACTTGAATAAAGAAATCAAAGTAGCTTTTTTTTTTGCAATTTGTCACTTAGTTCTTGAACATTTTATGTTTGAATGACTCAGAGATCAGAGTTAAGTAGCTTAATAATCAAGCCATGCTCTAAAACTGGACTGAAAAAGGGTGAAAGAGCAGACATAATAGCAAAAAACAATGGAAGAATTTTACAAAGTTTGGAATAAAAGAATTCAGTTCAATCGGGATAACTGAAATGAAAACATTGAGGGACATGATTCAATAATTTTTCCACAGTTTTATGCAATTTAACAATTGAAAAAACAAATATGACAAAAAGCTGATAGCCAGTGACAATATTAGTCTGGTGGCTCAGGACTATAGACCTAACCTATAAAACAAGACACAAATTACAAGAGTTTTTTTTTTTTTGAGAACTTAGCTTTGCTTTACTTACAAGTGAGAAAAAACCCACCAGTCTTTTATGTAAAACGAAGTCATGCCTCTTGGTAACATTTCCCAACTCGTCCATTTTATTTGTTGCAGACTATATCAAATGTTAGCAGAGACAATCTACAAATATCATGTTCTCAGTGTCTTGTAAAAGTGTTCATACCCCTATAAACTGCAAACTAGAAAGGTTTTCAACAGTTCTGCTCTGTAATTTGCTTCATTTATTTCCCCATTAACTCTGAGAAACTTCTATGTCCCCTTAATGAAAAGTACCAAAGCATGAAGCAAACTCTACTATGTTTAACAGTGGGAATGGTGTGCTCAGGGTGAAACACAGCACACTTCTTATGGCTTTTATTTTCCAATATTTATTTTCTTCTTGTTACTCTTCTGCAGAGGCCAGATTTGAAAAATGCTCAAATAAGTTGTCCAGTCAAGGTAATTTATTGTACTGAATACAAATACATGGCACATTTTCAGATTTGCAAATGCTTTGCTTTTATTAGTTTTTTTTGTTGTTGTTGTTGTGCTTTGTTAAGGTGCTACGCCTCAAGGAAGCTATTTTCTACTAAATCATCTTAATACAGCGCTGATAAATAATGTTTCATCCAGTTATTTTTATATGCAATATTTTTCAGTAATTTGTTTTCGTCAAGTCTGGATCTCACAAATCCAAGGATGTTAAACAAATTCATTCATAGCCTCATATATAACAGAGTCCTATACTAAGATAAAACAGAAAAACACTACTCCAGACATTTGAGGAGGGAATTGAACAAGACTCTCTTATTACCTTGGTCTCAGGGTCTATAGTGGCTCCATGGTTGACTAAAACCTCGGCAACATTGACTTTATCCTCCTGGGCAGCCAGGTGGAGTGGAGTCAGTCCCGACTGAGGAGACAAACCCAGACAATGATACAGTTAGAGTCAAAGGGAAATACAGCTGGTTAAAACATGATGGCTGCTTAGGACCTCAGGATGATGAGCATTCAGGGGATATCAAAAACAAATGTCAGAGGAAATAACAGAGTTTCAGGTAAATACTGTTATTTCTCCAAGTGTAATAACATCCCAGTGTCATGAATGCATGTTTATACTCCTCACATACTCCATCACTGTAAATACGACTCCTACAACACCCTGTGAGACAGAGAGAAAAACATCAAATTTTTAGACTTGTGTACTTGTGTCACCTTGTTGCTTGTGCCAACAGGAGCGTCTCGGGCCAGCAGCAGAGTCACGATGTCCACGTTGCCTTCCTGCGCTGCGAGGTGAAGAGGAGTGATCCCCTGCCGTGTCACTGTGCTGGTGGAGGCGCCATACTCCAGTAAGGTGGTGGCAATCTCCATCTGATTCTTCTTGGCTGTGATGTGCAGCGGGGTATAGCCGTTCTGCAAACAGAAACAAATAAAAACAAATAGAGAAAATAAACTAGTCAATAAATAAATTACTACAAAACAATACTCTGTGATATATCTATAAAGAATGGCATTTATATTTAATAAGTGTTCCAAATAAAAACATGAAGAAAAAAAGTAGTAACAAGTGTTTTTATTTTTTTTTATTTGCAGAGTTTAAACCAAAAACGCGATTTGACCTAAAAGTACATTTAATTTAGTTTATATTATAAACAAATATTATGACAGGATGTAAAATGTTGATCCATCAAAGGAAATCAAAAATCAAATCAAATCAAATTTTATTTGCATAACACATTTCAGCAGCAAGGCATTTCAAAGTGCTTTACATCATAACAAACATAAAAACACAAAGTCATGTAACAGAATAAACAATCAAAACATTAATTTAGACCGTCAAATTTGTAACTTGTTATCCATTTATCTAAGTGTTTTACTTGGTGCAGATCCTGATCTTTGACATACTTCCAGTCGTTTGATTTTAGACTGTCTATTGGCTAATTTTTTACTTATCCCTTATCCCTTTCCCTATCACGTCACGGAATTTAAGCGCCTGTTTTCGCCGGACTCCGCCGTCCGTTTTACCGCGGGTATTAGCCGGGCCCCGCTGCCCACAACAGGACAAGGTCTCAACCTTGCAGCACCAGGCTCCGTACACCTTTACACGAAATTTTGCGCTAGGACTTTGCCGTCCTACACGGATTTTGTGCATTATTTTTACCTTTTAGAGTCTATAATATACAGTATGCGCAATGAGCCTCAGTTACTCGCCACTTTTTAAAGACATTAAGTCAAGTTCCATCGTTAAATTTTTAATTGATTAAGTTTCAAATCCAACTCTAAACAGGTGGGTTTTTAGTTGTGATTTAAATGAACTCAGTGTTTCAGCTGTTTTACAGTTTTCTGGAAGTTTGTTCCAAATCTTTGGTGCAGAGATGCTGAATGCTGCTTCTCCTCGTTTGGTTCTGGTTCTGGGGATGCAGAGCAGACCAGAACCAGAAGACCTGAGGGGTCTGGAAGGTTGATACAACAACGGCATATCTTTTATATACTGTGGTGCTAAACCGTTCAGTGATTTGTAAACTAACAACAGTATTTTAAAGTCTATTCTCTGAGCTACAGGGAGCCAGTGGAGGGACTTTAAGACTGGTGTTATGTGCTCTATCTTCCTGGTTTTAGTGAGAACGCGAGCAGCAGCGTTCTGGATCAGCTGCAGCTGTTTGATTGATTTGTTAGACAGGCCTGTGAAGACGCTGTTGCAATAATCAATGCGACTAAAGATAAACGCATGGATGAGTTTCTCTAGATCTGGCTGAGACATTAGTCCTCTAATCCTGGAGATGTTCTTCAGGTGATAGAAGGCTGACTTTGTGACTGTCTTTATGTGGCTCTGAAGGTTAAGGTCAGAGTCCATCACTACTCCCAGGTTTCGGGCCTGATCGCTAGTTTTTAGTTGTAATAACTGCAGCCGTGCATTGACTCTAGATCGTTCCTCTTTAGGTCCAAAAATAATAACTTCAGTTTTGTTTCTGTTCAGCTGGAGAAAGTTTTGGCACATCCACACATTTATCTGTTCTAAACATTTATTCAGTGATTGGATGGGTTCAGAGTCACCTGGTGACATCGTAATGTAGAGCTGAGTATCATCTGCATAGTTATGGTAGCTAATATTATTTTCTGTCATAAACTGAGCTAGTGGGAGCAAATAAATATTGAATAAGAGGGGTCCTAGGATTGAACCTTGGGGTACCCCACATGTGACCTTTGACATCTTTGATGAGAAGTTTCCAATTGAAACAAAGAAATCCCTATTCTTAATGTAAGATTCAAACCAGTTGAGGACTGAACCAGAGAGTCCGAACCAACTCTCCAGCAGATTCAATAATATGTCGTGGTCGACAAGGTCAAAAGCTGCACTGAGGTCCAACAGAACCAGCACTGTGGTTTTCCAACAGTCCATATTTATATGGATGTCATTGAATACTTTTACGAGGGCAGTCTCTGTGCTGTGGTGAGCACGAAAACCAGATTGGACAGAGTCAAAGCAATTGGTTATTGTTAGGAAACTATTTAATTGTTTATACACAGTTTTTTCAATAACTTTGCTGATGAATGGGAGGTTGGAGATCGGCCTGTAATTCTGCAGAAGTGATTTGTCCAGATTGTTCTTTTTTATCAGTGGTTTGATAACTGCTGTTTTCAAAGCGTGGGGGAAAACCCCTGATGTGAGTGATGAGTTTACTATTTGGATCAGATCATTAGCAATAACAGGCAGGACTTTCTTAAAAAAATGTGTGGGTAGGACATCCAGACAGCAGGAACTGGAGCTTAATTGGCTTATAATTTCTTCTAGGATTTTATAATTAAGTAGTTGAAATTGGGTCATTTGTCCTGTATTTGTTTTGTTTGGATACAGCATTGGTCCTGACTTTATAGTTGATGCGCCGATTAATCCTCTGATTTTTTGAATTCTCTCTGAAAAGAAGCTGGAAAACTTGTTACAGGCAGCATTAGATTGAAATTCAGGTGGTAATGTCATCGGAGGGTTTGTGAGCCTGTCAACTGTTGCAAATAAAGCTCGAGCATTGTTAATGTTTTTGTTTATGACATCTGCAAAGAAAGCCTCCCTTGCCTGTTTTAGTGTTGAGTGATAGTTACGTAGCCTTTCTTTATAGATGTCACAATGAACGTGAAGTTGAGTTTTACGCCATTTTCGTTCGGCCCTACGCCAGAGTTGTCTTGCAGATTCAACTGTTTGTGCATTTCTCCATGCAGATTTCTTCCTACCAGACACAACCTTTACTTTAACTGGGGCAATGAAATCAATGATATCTGAAGCTTTAAACTGAAAATCGTTTACCAACTTATTTACATCATGACAGCTTAAGAGCGAGAAAGAAGAGTAGATTTGATTAAATGTTTCTGCTGTGTTTTCTGTGAAAGAACGTTTTGTGATGATTGCTGTCTGTCCAAGTGGGTTAAAGGATAAAGAACTGTCAAAGATAACAGCAAAGTGATCCGACAGTGCGACATCAGTTACAGCGACATTGAAAATACTCACACCCTTACTGATAACCAGATCCAGTGTGTGTCCTTGAGTGTGTGTTGCTTGTTTGACGTGTTGTGTCAGACCAAAATTTTCTAAAATATTAGATAGCTTTTTTGCCCCTCTGTCTTGGGGTTTGTCCACATGAATGTTGAAATCACCGACAATTATTAAACAATCATAATCGATGCATATGGGAGATAGAAGCTCATTCAAGTCAGTAAAGAAATTTTTCACGTATGTTGGAGTTTTGTATAAAGTTAGTGTCAAAGTTTGTTTGTAGCCTTTAACCTCAATTCCAAGATACTCAAAAGAGGTGAAGTGACCCAAAGAGATTTTACTACAGTTTATGGTATTCTTAAATATTGAAGCCACGCTTCCTCCTTTTCTATGTTTTCTACTCTCATTTAAAAAATTGTAGGTAGGAGGCGCTGATTCAATTAATACGATTTGTTCATCATTGTCATTCAACCATGTTTCTGTCAGAAACATAACATCAATATTATACTCAGTGATGAAATCATTAATTAATAGAGCTTTAGCACAGAGTGATCTGGTATTTAAAAGAGCTACTTTAAGTGATTTGGAGGCCGAAAGTTTTTCAGTCTGAGGTTCCTTTAGGCAGGGGATCAGTCTGAGGTTTGAATTAGGACCGCTGTATTTTGTATTTCTATTTTTTGTAAATTTTCTTGTAGTGATCCGGACAGGTAATGCCCTGTTCTGCAGTTCCGGGGGGCCAGACTCATTCTGGAGGAAGACGGGTGTAAAGATAATATCTGGACCCCGGCCTCAGACCTCAGAAACGCAGGGTGATGGATCCTCTGGGAGGTCAGGGGCAAGTGGCTTAAATGAAGTGACGTCTGCTACGGGAGCGCTAAGGAGAGACGTGCCGAGGCTAACCTGTTGATTTATTCCATCTGTAAATTTAAGAAACTCTGGTCCAGAAGACATTTCTTCATAGGTATAATCCTCTGAATGAGTGGAGGAGAGAGGTAGGGGGGAAGGAGGAAGGGAACCGGTCGCTCCGTCTCCAGTCGGTTTATCAGCTTGTTTTGGAACAAGTTGCTCCTGATACGCAGAGGGTTCCATCCTAGTCAGACATCCTTGAGTCTGTACTTCTGACGCGGTGATCCCGGAAGAGGGTGTTCATTGCACTGGAAGTTGATTACAAACATCAACTAAAACCATTTCCTAAACAATGGATTATTCAATACTTAATTCTCTTGGGGTGTGGAGCCTGGTTGATTTCTGGGGCAGCTCTTTCTGAACTGATCCTGCTGGAGTGGAACAGATATCGAATGAGGCCGTGCGGAGCAGAATAACTGCATGGCTCTAACTAGGTCAGTTCACTTTGGCACATGGAGCGCCGGAGATGCTTTCAGGAACATTCGATTTAAAACAAACCCCTCCCCGTCGTTTCTTACCTTTGCAGCAGCGTGTGGTGAAGCTCCCTGTTTGAGCAAGAGCAGTGCCACCTTCTGGTTATCATAGTGTGCTGCCACATGCAGTGGAGTTAGTCCACTCTGAGCACACACACACACACACAAACATAAACAAAGGTTAGATTGTGGCAAATAGTAGAGTTAAGCATGATCAAAGCTCACAGATGGAGAAATACTCCAAGGGTTTGATTTTTTTAAACACAGTGCCTTGCAAAAGTATTCATAGCCCTGAAATTTCAAGTTTCTTTTTTTGGGGGTGGAGTGAGGGGTGGGGTATTTTCTGTAAATGAGGAACAGAATGTACTGCATAATATAATGAAACAAGTTGCTTACAAATCTATTCCAAAAACAAATCTGAAAAGTTTATCTTGCAAGTCTTGCGAAGTTTGTTATCTAGAAATTGAAACATTTGCCAATTGAAACATGGGCAGATGTTTCTATTTCTAGATAAATATTTCTCAAGCTCATTCAGATTGGATGAAAGATTACCATTTTACCAAATGGGTAATTTTTACCCATTTGGTAGAGATTACCAAATGGGTTTACATCTGGACTTTGACTGGACCATTTAAACATACAAATCTAATAATCTAATCCGTGATTCTCATAGCTATAGTTGTATGTTTACAGTTTTTATTCTGTATTTAGCTCTATGTATCCTCTTATCAACAACAATCACTTTTCCTGTAACAGCTGAAAAAGAAAAAAGCATCCTCACAGCATAAGGCTGCCGCCACGTTTAAACATGGGGGTGATGTATCATGACTTTAGTTTCCTGCCACATACAGTGTTTTCAATTTAGTCTATTTTGCTCTCATCTGACTCGATCACATGCTCTAACCAGTGTGCCGAGCTCCCTATATGGTTTGAGATAAACTTTAAACCAGACTTCTTCTGACTCTCTATAAGCATTAGTGTCCTCCTTACCACTTGTCCAAAAAGGAGAGATTTGCCAAACACAAAAATGCACCACATTTTAAAGACTACAGTGTGTATTATTTCCCTTCAGTTGTACAATTACAATCTTTGTGTTGGTCAAATCACATAAAACCTATTAAAATACGCTTAATTTTCATATTGTGATGAGACAAAAGTAAAAAAAAAAAAAAAAAAAAAAGAATCATTGGATGTTATTACTTTTCCATGGCAAAGTACAGGAATGAGGATAGATTTGGTAATTTTAGGAGTGTCAAACATGTGTTACCTTCCCGGCAGCATCAACTGGAGCATTCTTCTGCAGCAGCAGGTTGGCCACCTCTATCTTTCCATACTTGGCAGCAACATGTAATGGAGTGAAGCCCTTCTGGAGAAAACAAGAGAGAGGGAATATTAATGTATGCATAAGTCATTTTCAGGATTAAAACAAACTTTTTCTGTGTGTGTGAATGAAAATGGCCTCTTGTTAAATATATAATATGAACATTTGAACAAGAGTTTTTGTAGAAGAGTGTTTTTTCCATACATAGATGTCATAGATGAACGTGAAGTTGAATTTTACGCCGTTTTCGTTCGGCCCTACAGCAGAGTTGTCTTGCAGATTCAACTGTTTGTGCATTTCTCCATGCAGATTTCTTCCTACCAGACACTACCTTTACTTTAACTGGGGCAATGAAATCAATGATATCTGAAGCTTTAAACTGAAAATCGTCTACCAACTTATTTACATCATGACAGCTTAAGAGCGAGAAAGAAGAGTAGATTTGATTAAATGTTTCTGCTGTGTTTTCTGTGAAAGATCATTTTGTGATGGTTGCTGTTTGTCCAAGTGGGTTAAAGGATAAAGAACTGTCAAAGATAACAGCAAAGTGATCCGACAGTGCGACATCAGTTACAGAGACATTGAAAATATTCACATCCTTACTGATAACCAGATCCAGTGTGTGTCCTTGAGTGTGTGTTGCTTGTTTGACGTGTTGTGTCAGACCAAAATTTTCTAAAGTATTAGAGAGCTTTTTTGCCCCTTTTTTCCATACAACCACTCATGATTTGGAGAATGAGCTCATTTGTAAAAAATACATGAAAAGATGAAAAAAGCAACAACAATACTTAGGGGTTTTCATACTTGTGCTTCTACAATAACAAACTGTAAAGCGTAACTTTCAAGATGCAGAGCATGCGGCTGGTCTGGCAACATGTGATTTTAGTCTGTTTGGTTCAAATCTGCACAGTAATTGCTGTTCCCTGTCAATCTGACTGCAGTAGCTCTAAATATTGCATAAACATTCCTGTCATGTTCATTGTAGCAGTGATGCGAAACCTATTTTTATCCAGTCCAAAAGCAAAGTGGCAAAACTACAATGGTTGCAGCATTGATCAGCAAACATCTGTAGAACAAGTCTTACCTTTGTGGTAATGCTCAGATTAGATCCTTGATCGAGTAGAGCTGCAGCCACATCTCTGTGCCCCTCCCTGGCAGCTAAATGCAGAGGTGTGTATCCAGAGTTGGTCGTAGCGTCTGGACATGCTCCTTTCGTCAGAAGCTGCTGCACAATGTCTGGCTTACCCAGACGACTTGAAATGTGCAGTGGAGTCTGGTCGTCCTGTAGCAAAAGCCAAGAGATTAATGTAAAAAAGGCACTATTTTACTTGATTTTTTTCCACTGTGGTGTTAACAGCTGAAATGATTGGTTCATGACCAAACAGTCTCTACTCGAGCAGACAGAGTTTAACAACATTCAAATCAGGGATTGTCTATTTGTTTACGGGAACAACCAGATATAAACTTCATATAGTTTATCTGATACTGTGAGAGTGTAGAAAGCAAGCACACTGTTTCCATTTACGTTATGTGTCAATAGCAGGATGTGATCACTGTAAATGAAGTACCAGGAAGCCTTTTGTTATTCTAGGATGAGATAATTTATTACAATAAATTTCTAGTTCATGAAACCATTTCACCTTTTGTTTACTTTGGTCACCGTTAGAGTGTCACTTCAGTAAAGAGAACTGCAACCTGACTAAAAAACAATGCAACTTGTTGCGTTTGCTTGATTTTATGGGTTTGTAATTGTGTGGCCTGCTATGTAAATGCAGTACAGAAACTAAATGACCTAGATGGCTTTATGAACTTCCCCTTCTGTTAAGCGTTTACATGAATATGAGACTGATTTGGATAATGTCTAAAATGCCTAAAAAACATCCTTGTTTAGCCACTAAAAGCAGATTACCCCACTTCAGTGAGTCTTAAAGATCTTTGCCACAGGTAAATGTTTATAGTGCTTTCATACAGATAGAAAAGCAGATCTGTTTCTACAATAGCTCCACCGGGTGAATGAAGTATTTCTGGATTGAAATACTTTGCTCACTTTTAATTAAGTTATTGTTGATGCATTTAGGACCGAATATGCCTATATTCCTATATTTATGTACATTTAGGTAGATTAAAGAGCAGAGTAAACTGCACTGCATTTTCTAAGAAGAGCCACTTGCATCTCACAGATTCTACTGAAAACTAGTGGTAATTTTAAAGAAGGAAAATAAAAAACATAGCAACACACTAATTAGAAATTCAATTCTAAAACTCCCTCATCATCAGATGTTATCAAAGAGTTCATGATTCCTTATTAGTGTGGAGATAGAGTTCTCTAGTAAATGTGATTAAAAAAAAACCAATTCATCACTTAATGTGTCTCATTGGCTGTGTTATTAAAATAGTAAAAACATGTGTAAAACATAAACAAGTAAATAAGATAAATGAAGTCACTAGGAGTGACAGCCTACTTTAGCCTTGGCATCAACTTCTGCTCCGTTCTGAATCAGATATCGGACCACATCAGACTGTCCAGCCCTCGCTGCCATGTGGAGCGCCGTTTCCCCTCTCTGAAACACACAAACATCCAAAAGATAAAAGGCATGAACAACAAGAGTCACTTTTATTAAGCTAAAAAGCCATGGAAAAGAAAAATTTAAAACAGCAGAGGAAAGCAAGATCGCCTTTGGTTTCTATGCAGGAAGATGACGTGGCCTTATTATCTTTTTCTGTTAACCTTGCAACAAACAGAACAATTGATGAGTTAAACTTAAAAAATAAAAAACTACAAAATGCTTAGTTTATCTTCTCTTATATATCTCATCATCCTTTTAACATGTCAACACATTCTTTTGGAGCCAACAAACCTTAGAGGGAAAGTATGACACAATCGAGAACCTTCTGAACTCACCACATTGTTTGTGTTAGGTGAAGCCCCATGGTTGATCAGCTGGTGGACGATGTTCTCATGTCCCATAAATGCTGCGACGTGGATCGGTGTCAGACCAGACTGAAGACAGAGAAATATAGAAAAGAAAAGGACAGAAGTGACAACCACCTTATGCTGCAAAGAAACAAATGAATATTCAATCTTTTGAAAACTCCTTGGCTGGTTCATATAGTATGAATTCATAATTTCTGAAAATTAAAGTTTATTGGTAAGTTAGTTCAAGGTTAAAAAGGAATAATTTTACCTGAATTCTAAAACCGAGGAAGGGGAACAAGTGGAGATTTATTGACTAATAAACATCTTCCTTATTATCTCTAAATTCTAAGAAAATAATTATCTTTTGGATGTTTGTGTGTTTCAGAGAGGGGAAACGGCGCTCCACATGGCAGCGAGGGCTGGACAGTCTGATGTGGTCCGATATCTGATTCAGAACGGATTGGATATCTGAAAACAAGTTATTTTCAGGACCAGTAAGAGTTTTCTTGACACTAGCAAAACTACAAAAACATAGGTGGATTTTAACAATAAAGATTTCTGCTTTGAACAGATAAATAGCTTAATTACGGGAGTTCTTACCTATGTGCATTAAGATCTAGAAACACGGAGCTTAGATTGGGTTGCAAACCTCAGTAGGGTAAGCTCTTATCACTATTCTAAATACAGAAATAAATGTAGACAGTGTCTACCCAAACTATGTACAAAAATGCATATCACAATGAATGTTCCTCTGTTGTTCTTTATTCTCATTAGTGAGTGAATGATTTGCATCATGTTGTAACTATGGCTACATAAACATGAATAAAGATGTTTAGTTTTAACTAATTAAAGCAATCCAATACACTTGGGTCAATCCTCAAAGAGACAGGAGCAATAAAACCTAAGGCTGTCGCTACCTATGAACAAGAAAAATCTACACCAACACACAGATTGGCAGCCAACTTGGAGACATGTGGAGACAAGAGCATGCTATTAAGCCCCAAGTTTCTAGATTGCAAGACAACCACTCACCCCAAACAGAGCACAATGTGTACACAAAATATGTGCAAACAATAGTGCATTGCTTTTGTTTTTCCCCATTTGTTTTATGTTTTTGAGCAACATGTATATGTTACAGATTTATGAAAATCTTAAATGTTTGTTAATGTTGTATACTCCAAATAGTTACATTTTGATCAATCAAAGCAGTCTCAGCCACTTTGAACAGATGTTAGATGATTGCTTTGTGCAACAAAAACCTTTGTAAGGCTGGCTTTCGTAACTCATTATGACATTGCCAGTACAAGGCACAAAAAGTACAGATATATAAAAGCTGTTCCTTCAAGAAAAACGAATATTCCACACACACGAACAACACACACACTCTCTTACCTCTGTGACTGCCTGTATAGACGCCCCATGCTTCAGAAGGAGCTCCATCACTTTCAGTCTGTTTTTCTTACAGGCAATGTGGAGGGGAGTAAAACCATTCTAAGACATTACAAAAGGGAAAATACATGCGTTCAAAAAGTATAAAAATCATCCAGAAAGTCTTGTTTCTCCTTCAAGATCCTGCAGATTTGGAGGAAAACTTAAACAAAAAGAAAACTTTTTCTTTCCTTTTACTTCTTTTTCTCTACTTCTGCCTCAGAACCTGAAAAATATGTTGAAATAATCAAGCCCACTATGCACCAAAATAGATCCTTTTCCCTACAGCTCACTTTTTTCTCTCTAACTTGTACAGTCTCTCCTCCCCTTCCTCTGTTTCTTTGAGGTTTCTGGCTCAGCCGAATGACTTCATTTTCCAACCCGTTTCTTTTTTCCCTCCTCATTCTCTCCAGTCATAAAGTCCCTGTGCTTTAACCACACCCAGACTTTTCCCATTAAAGAGCCCAGATCCTGGTCTTACGTCAGAATAGAGGTTGGTGATATATTTTCCATCATGCTCTTTGTCCTGTTCTCTGCCTGGTTTCCCAAATGTAATTATTTCCTTTAAATTTTTCTATAACATAATTACATTTTTGTGTTTTCTCATCTGTTATGAGTAACTGAAAAGTCTTTTGTTTCCATCTTTGATTCAATAATTTCTCCTCACCAGTGCCTTAGCATTGGGATTGGCCTTCTTGTCCAAAATGACCTTCGCCACCTTGTAGTGACCGCAGTGCGCGGCCACATGCAGAGCTGTCAGGTAGTCATTGGTTACATCATCCACAGGCACCTCGTGGTGCAGCAGCAGCTGGACACAGTTCAGGTGGTCACCCTGTGTCGCCATGTGAAGAGGAGACAAACCATTCTGGAGAGAGAAGTAGAGGAGAGGTCTGACTCTGATGCAGCAGCAAACTGATAATGTTAGAATGAATTGGAATAAGTGATTGTGTCAGGGTGGGACAAAAGCTGATGATGCACCTTGGTCTTTGACATTATTGGAGCTCCTCTGTTCAGCAACATCTCCACCACCTGCTCATGGCCACTTCTGGCTCCGCAGTGTAGAGGAGTCAGGCCGTCCTGTAAAAGCAACAACCAGCAGGATCAGCGTTTTCTACTTACTATCACCGTCAAAAGCCTTTTTCAACGACAGAACAGCACAGTAATACTGGTTGCTAAAATTATTCCATCTGACCATCCATTCAGCTCTAGTCTATAACATAAGTTATGATAAAGCAGAATTCATTATGAGACAATACAGAGATTGCGCTATTTGGTGACTAAAGTAACGGTTAGATGACAGAGATACTAATGCATTGGAGAAAGTGGAGGGAAAATGTAAATATGGCCACTGTCTACAAATTCTTTGGATTTGTTGATCTCTTTCTTAACCTCTCAGAACACCAGCGTTGTTGAAATGTCACAGTGTGTGTGTGTGTGAGGGGGGGGGGGGGTACCTTGGTCCTTGCATCAATTCTGGCCCCCCTCTCCAGCAGTAGTCGCACCATATTTGTGTTTCCCCGTTTGGATGCTACATGCAGAGGTGTTATGTCATTCTGCAAAAAGAATAAGGCCACACTCAGTCGTTCAGTCCCACTGATCAACAGTTTTCTCATTGAGATGGTTAGGATCTAAGCAGAAGGACAAGACAAAATTAAGTGAATACTACTGGTTACATTTTTGCTTGTAACTGATAAATTAGCAAACATAAATCAAAACAGACTTTGTTAGAGAGCAAAGCTCTCCCTCGGCCAGTATTGAAGGTAAATGACTAAACACCACCCTCTAGAGGAGAATATTTTAACACCTCCTTTTAACTTGTTTTTTTTTTTTTTTCAAATGATTTGACAGAATCAAGTAAATATACTGTTAATTTAAATTAAAGAAAAAAACATTTAAGCTTGCAGATGAGTTTAAGCAAAGAGGAGAAAGCATGAATAATTGAGACTGATTATGAACACACTACATGTCGAGTCGGCTTCATTTATATAATATCATGCATTGATCATAAAGTCCTAGTTTAAATCAAAAAGTTTAAAGCACTGTATGATAAAAATCCCAAAAACCTACTGTTTTGTTTTCCCACTAGTGATCAGAGCATGTTGTGGCACAATGCAAATGTATTTGCACCCTTTGAAGTTTTCACATTTAGTTACATTACAGCCACAAACCTTCATGTATTGTATAATGATTTTCAAATATTCCCAATGTTTTCTAATCTGAACAGTGTGCATTTCATTTGTATTCAACCATCTTTGCTCTGATACCCCTTAATTAAAACCATGACAAGCAATTGTCTTCAAAATTTATAAGTACTAACTTGAGACAAAATGTGAGTAAAGTCCAAAAAGTGTGAACAGAACATTGTTGAAAGTCATTGTTCTATTGAACAGAGAAGGGAGAAAATGGCTACCTTCACAGTGGAAACCACTAATATTCACCCCTTACCCTCTGGTACAAAATCAAAAGAGATCCAAGTATCTGTGTGTTTTCTCCCACTGAGTGACAAAGCAGCTGCAGAAGCAAACGCTGGAGTTGTTGATGGAGGATTTGTTGCACTTTGGCACTTACCCTTGCCTTGAAGTCCACAGCTGCCCCTCTGTTGAGCAGTAGTGTTGCAACATTGATGTTGCCATAGTGAGCCGCAATGTGAAGTGGAGTGAACCCGCTCTGAGAAGAATGAGACATAAAAGAGGTGCAAAAAAAAAAGAATTTAAAAGGCAGTGAGAACTAACCAAAATCTGTTACAAGATGAGCCAAAAGCAAAGCAAAATGAGACAGTATATTTTAGCACTGGCTGGCCAAATGCAGGTGAAAAGAATAAAAAAAATAAGCCCATAACTGAGCAGAGGTCAAACATGCTATCAAACCAGAGCAAAATTCTACATTTATGGCAAAATTACATGGTCATTGAATACATCAGTGTAATTTAAGGTGAACCACATCACCACAGGACCAGATATGACTCATTTAACTAATTTTACATCAGTGGAGTTTTCATAAATATTGAGCAATGAGTTAATATTTAGTTAAATATGAATTGTATCGTTTTAACAAATTCTAAGCTTAATTTATACAAACCAGTACATCTAAAGCTGCAGTTAACTGAAAACTAAGCAAAGTAGGTTAGCTTTGCTGTCAATTTTTATTTAAAAGTTGTTTCTGTTTGCTGATGACATGCTTTAATCTGACAAGAAATAAAGAAATAGCACATGCAGGTAAACATGCATTTTGACCCAAATCAGTTATTAAAACCCTGCTTTGAATCCAAGATTAGCTCTATTCAGAAAACCAAAATGTTTGAACTGAATCCCGGCTTGTATTAAAATTCCTCAATACAAATTAATGTTTTATATTGAACCTTTCAAAGAATCAGACCAAATGTGTGACATGATGGTTTTGTATTTTTTTCAGTATAATTAGGACTGATTGAAAGAAATTACAACAGATTATCCAAATAAATGTTTCTGACAAATTCAAAGTGTTGTATCAACCTGACAAATTCAGTTAAGAAAAGTTTAATTTTAAAATGACATTGCATAACAAGTAGAGATGGCAATTTGATGATCGCACACTCAAGAACAGCAAATCACACCGAACTTAAACCTGACCTGTTTTTGATAAAAAAGGAAAGCACCTCACTGCTTTCCTTTTTGTACACATCTTCTGTCTACTGATAAGTGCGGCAGGAGTTTAAACAGTTGTCTGACCTTTAATCCTAACCCCTAACTCTCATCTCAAGCCTCAAATGTTCTGTAATTTAGGGACAAATATGGGGTAAAAGAGAACTGTGATTTGTGACAACATATATTTTGTCATTTACGAAGCTTTGGAGCTCGACTGGAAAACCTAATAACATCTAAAATAATAAAACAAAATTGTTACTGCGTACATACAAAGCAACATCTAAATGTGATGCGGGCTTAAAAAAACGGGCACAGAGGTGATGTGCAAAAGCATTCATGCCAGCATTTAGCATTCATGCTAGCAGACGGAAGGCTTTGCAGTGGAGAGCGTGGATGACAAATGAAAAGAGGAGAAAGAGGAGAAAGAGGAAGAAGAAAAGAAGGTGTACCTCTGTTGTTCTATTCACCATCATCTAGAAGGGAAAAAGGAAAAGGCAGGGAACGGAGGGGTAAGAAAACAGGAACAAATCAAGGGGGAAAGGTTGTACAGGAAGAGAGAATGGGGTGGTTAGTGCACCACAACAAGTACAACAGCAACACCGACATGGTTGCACCAAGCTCTCAGATGGATATGGGGCGATGCGATTGTAAATAATGAAAAGAAATAAATGGGAGTCACAGCAGCACACACAAAAGGAAGATGCACTGAAACTCTGCCTTGTGTTGTCTGCTGTATGTTTCATCATTATGTGCACTAGAAATGTTAACTTAAGTAGTAATGACTTCTACCACTTTATATGTTTGCTAACATTTCTTTAGATTGTTAATATTTTAAATACCAGCCTGCAATCTTTGCTTAATAAGCCTATGATTCTTGTTTATCTACTAAACTATAGTCCCCATTGATTTGAACAGGGATTCACGTTGCGATGGGGGAATTACAAGTTTAAGTCTTGTTTTCTACAAGTGAGATGAACAAAAATAAATAAATAAAAATAACACCAAATACAAGTAAAAATAAATGACCTGATGTGTCAAAAGAAAATAGGTCTTTTAAAAACTGAGAATAGAATCAAGGATTACTTGTGAACAAAATGTGGAAGTTTTCAGAAAATTATTCACTCAATAAATTACTACCTTTAAAGCTGAACATATTGACAACCCTTTTAAATTTAAAAGAATGTTTTATTGCGCTTAAATCTTGCAGATCCTCATCGCAAATATAATGGGTTGATGGGAACGAAGGTTCAGAAGTACAGGTTTTGAAAAAGAAAACACGTCATGAATCCCAGACCCGTTCACTGACACTGAAATAGCACAGGAGCTTTGGTTGCTTCTCAGGCCTAAGAGACCATACCTTTGACTCAACATCTGCGTTGTGGTCATTCTGCAGGAGGAGGGCAGCGGCCTTGGTATCGTCTTTCCGGGCAGCGATGTGCAGCGCTGGGAGTCGGACCTTCCCCTTGGTGTCATTTTCCAGTAGGAGGGAAACCACCTGGTCGTGGCCCTGCTGCAGCGCCACCGCCAGTGGAGTAAAACCATCCTGTAAGTGAGCAGAAACAATTCAAGAAGACATCAGTGACTTCTGTTGAAAGGTGGAAAGTGTTGACTAAACATGAAAACATATTAAAGAAAATAATTTTTTTTTAGTTCTTAATCAGATCGTTTATATCAATATTAAAGCATTAGCATTACTCTTTAATTGCCCGTGCTGCTGATGGCATATTTAGTAAAAATCCAATAACTATCTAGTTTGTTGGCTTACTAATATTACCAGCTAGTGCAAGTAACATTTAGTTTACACTAACTTAGCATTTTTAACATTACAGTGACTGCTGGTGACACCTAAGAACGGATGTTTTGTGCTACAAAGTGATATTTAGTAGTTTCCCAACCCTGGGCCTCAAGGCACCACAAGCTGAATGTTTGAGATGTTCCCCTGCTTTAACCCACCCCCTTCAAATGATTGTAATTCAGAAAAAGTCTGTTAATCAGCCATCAATTGAACTCATGTGTGTTGAAGCAGTGAAATAGGAATGGTCAATGTAGACTTAAGAGTTTTAATCACAATATTTTGTAGTATTTATTGTGATGACAATAACAGTGATAATAAAAAGGTATTGCATCTTCTTTCAGTCCTTTATAATTGACTGTATGGGTGTGACCGCATGTAACACGCATGCAATATGGTACAACACAACAACTGGATATTTCTTCATTGTCAAAACAAATCTGAAAATTGTCCCGCATCACAGCACTAGTATTTACAGACATTTATACAAAGGAAACAGAATCAAAACTGCTATTGAATAACACACATTTAACCTAGGAGTCAAGGTAATACTTTCCAGTATAAGTGTCATTCAGATCACTAAACAGCACACAGTGCCTGAATTTTCAAATTCATTAATATTAATGACATTCTCTTGGATCCAGCATTGGAGTAAATAGTAAAACAAAAAATCTCAACAATTTTGTCAGTCTTTGGAGTTTTCAGAATTCATCATTGTCACAATCAATCTAAATTCTTATCACAATAGCAAATTTTTCACAAGAATGATAAGCGATTCAATAAATCCCTATTTCTACATAGCAGCCAAATTCAACTCATGTTAGCTAATTAATTGAACATAATGGCAGCCATTACAGCTGGAAAGTGACATCCTGAGCTTTTGTAGTAGTTTAGTTCACCTTAAATGAACAATTAGTTTGATATGGAATTATAGCTCTCACCAACAGGCAAACAATAAAACAATTGTGCAAGTCGAAAGGTATGTCTGAACTCTGACACAAGTTACTAAAGGAACAATTGTTATCTTCAGAAAGGCTTCCGTGGATTTTTGCTTCTGCAAAACTGTTTCATTCAGATGTTTATGCCCAACAAATGCAGACACTTGTAATAAGATTAGCGGGATTCTAATCTGAAATCATGCAGATGAAATTTGTCTGAAAGCACAAAGCAATCTAATAACCACTTAGCATGTTAGGAAATTCAGTCCTACAGATAAGTGCTTCAATACTGGTTCGGCGTCTCACTATAGGACAAAATTGAAAGGGAATACAACTGCTAATGGACTTCAAATCAGGAGTGGAGACGAACCTACAAACAGACAAACTAAAATGCAATGTTTCTCCTTGTGTGATAAATCCAGGCAAGGCAAACGAGCAGCAGTACGGGTCATCAGTTTAAATAAGTTTCTGCTTGTGCGACAAATAAATGTATATTTACGCAGGGCACAGACCCTCAGGATAACACCAACTCAGCATCATTACACACCCAAACATCAAAGATATCCTGCACAAAACTGAACGGGGGCGAGCTTCTACACAAACAAACACACGCCAGCATGTACACACACATTCACAGCCTGATCCACAGACACAGCTCCAAAGTGGCACACACAGCCGCACCAGAGGGAACACAAATATATTCAAATGCATAAATTTAGCCTTTTTTGAGGATTTCAAAAGTGGTGAGACACACTGCAGGAAACATCTCGTGTTTAATCTGCCTTATTATGGATTCATGTACCCTATTTAATACTCTAAAAATACCTTGATAGACAAAAGATGTAGAAACAAAACATGAAGAGGAAGTTGATCTTTATCTTCTTTAAAGATTACAGTGACACAGCATTATTTTGTTTTGCTAAAACAGTACCGATTAGAGTTAACCATAGACAAGATGTTTTATCATGTAAATGGGACACTAACTTGGATTAGAAATGTAAACTAAATATTACATTTATAGAAAAGGCAAAAAAGAAAAAAAAAAGATGCTGGAAAATTTCTCGTTTCTCATGCTCCCCTGAAATATTTGAATCTGAATTATTAAACACACTGAGATGCCTCACAGAGGCATCAACATAGATATGTTTGGTTGCATTAATTATTCACTCTATGTCCCACTGGAGGAGGCAGGAGAAGAAGGTTAGGGGAGGGGAAAGCAGACTGAGGATGAGGCAGATGCAGACCAGATGCAAACGATTGAGACAAATGAAGGAGGGAAGAGGAGGGAAACATTGGATGAGGTGTGATGGAGCGGTTTGTGGAAATGTCAAGTACAAAGCTCTGAAAATACAACACTGGATTTCCAAAAAAAGGAACATGGACAGTTTAAAATGTGTTCAGAGAACAGAAGAGTAGATCTTCATCATGGAAGCTTCCAGCAACATTATTTTTGTAAAAAAAGAAGCAGATCTTTTACATCTATCAGTCGGCAGCTACATGTTGTACTGTAAAGAGAGAAAATATTTGTTTAAAAAGACTAAATAAATTAACAGATGGTTTGGAAGTAAGCACTGGAGCATGATAAATATCTGTTCTTCTGCCATATATGGCCCAGAGAAACAAAAGGTCTCTGGTTAATGCAGCAGTTCTTCCATATTAGGCTAAAACTGATAACAACAAAAATGTCTCATAGTTTAAAATTAGAAAATTGTTTTATATGGTGCTTGTGTGCAAAATTTTTAACCAGCTTATGGTTTGTAGAGAAAAGTTAGCAAAGGTACAGAATATGACCTAATTTATACTGCAATTAAAGATTTCCAACACATTTATTTTTGTTGTGTATGCCATTTACACTTACTGAAGCTAATCATGGATTTTTTTTCAAGATCTAAAAAAAAATTAAAATAAATAGGAATAAGTCTTAGTCTCTGTTATACTGTCTTATAAAAAAAATAATAAGGTGAATTTGTAAAATTTAACATTTTTAATTTGATATTCCAGTCAACATAAACATGCATCAAACAAAATGGATTTTTTTTTGTATTATACAAGAATAAACATTTATGTTTAATAAAACATTGATAAAATGTAATACTTACATAGAGTTTGGTGATGAACTAGTTAATTAAACTTCTAAATGTTACATTAAAGTCATGTAATGTTTTTGTTTGTTTTCAGGTTTAACACTCTTCTTCTCAGAGCCTCACCAATGCTCAATATGGTGACCCACTGCGGATTTTTCCAAAACATTCAATATGAGTTGATTAATGTTATTTTTCATGCTTCCAGGAGTTATAGATTTTAAAAGTGAAATGTTGTCTGGTCCTTGGGCTGAAATTATAGAATCTTTGAGTATTTAATGTAGTTATTATTTTTTTACGATTGACAACTAAGACTGTTTCTGATGTTCAGGAATGTTTTTTTTTTCTTATTTGTATATGTTTACATAAAATTTTTGGAAAATAAATAAAGGCTCTTTGCTAACAGTCTTTCGTTTTCAGTATGGTATAATAATCAAACCTGCTGCTTGCTGGTGGCTACCAGTTGCTAGTAAACATCATCTGTGTCCCAATAGGACAGTGTGCTTGTCATAGTCATGCAAAGATGCCAGCTTTTTGTCAGGCCGCAGATGGCTCACTCACAGCGCTCTGCTTGCTCACGTCAGCCTTACAACGTCACTGATTTCTCCCCGTACAGGCAGCTTAAGCAAGCCAAGGTCACTCTTATCAAACGTCATTGTCACACTGTGCTCATATTTCCCCTTTACTCATTAATCTCCCCGAAACCCTAATTCTGAATCCTAATTTCCAACATCTCCTAAATGACCCACTAGTTAATGGCATCCATTTGCCAGAGATACTTTTTTGTGATAAAGTTTGAGTTTAATTCCAGGCGAATTAGTTCAGTGATGGGGCAACGTGTAGTTGCTAGAGATGGGTCAAGAGTTGTGTGGGTCTATGCAAACATGTTTTATAAGTACTTTTAATGCCTGCACTTGTGTGTGTGTTTTTTTTTTGTTTTTTTTTTCTTACCTCTGTAGCGATGCTCTGACTGGAGCCGTTGTCGAGTAAGAACTGCACCACTTCCAAGTGATTCTCCTGCGCTGCCATGTACAGTGGAGTAAAGCCATTCTGGGAACAAAAGCACAAAATGACATTTCAGAAACAGTAACACACTGATACACAGATACACACCAGAGTCTCAATCTAAGCCCGTTTGACTCTTAATATTAGATTAAGTGCATTAATCTAATATTAATGCACTTAATATTAGATAGAATACAAATCACAAAACAATCCAGTGTTTAGGTCTAATAGTGAAACTTTGTAGAGTCTTTGTTTTCCTTCCAGCAAAAGCTGTTTATTTCCAAGTTGCAACCTGACAATTGTTTTGTTTTTCTCATAGAAAGTATTGCTGTTTCTTTTTTTTTCTGATTGAGGTTTTAAGTATTACTTTCTTCGACTCTGTGATGTTGTTTTTTTTTTTTTTTTTTGGTTTGTGTGTTTTTTGTCTCTTTGCAATCTTCTAAACCTTGTAACTCAGTCACAGTAAAATGTTGTTCAAACTCAGCCAGCAGATACGTTTTGTACAAACTGTTAAAAACGGATCGATCTTCTCTACTGTCATTACACAAGCATTTTACTTTTCAGGCGACAACAAGATCCTGAATGTCCTCAAAGGGCTGATTTTGGTGGAACATCTTAATGAAACTACTTCTTAGACTGTAAAAATGTTGTAGCTTCCTGTATTCAATGAGTACTTCTTTTAACATCTATTCACATTGATGTAATGTGGCATTTTATTGGACTGCTAAAATAATATTTAAGCATACAACTGTTATCTTGACATTATAGCAGGTTGGATTTGACCCGCGAGCCATGGGTTTGACACATATGCACCAAAACTTAAAATTCACATCAATCCATGCTGCAGGCAGCAATTATGCTTGCATTCCAGCGTTATTGTCTCATTTTCATTTTGAAAAAGGTTGAAACACCTTTTGTCTGATCTTTGTATGTAAATTGTGTAAAGCACTATATTTCAAAGTTAATCACCCACCTCCTACCCAGAAACAGCAAAAGCTGGATGTTTTGAAAGCAGAGAGATCTGCAGTAGCTCTCTCATGATATGCATACTGTCACCTCCACACATACCTCACACCTGATAGCAGTGGAGCTAAATCCTGACCTGCTGCGAGGTTGCTGTGAAGTATGTGTTCGTTTTTGAGACGTTGCCACATGACACTTGAAAAGAAGTACACAGCACCAGACACATCACTTATTAGTCAGCCTTTTGTTGCTTTTTCAATTTGTTCTCCTTTCAAAATGTGCAAAGAATTTTAAGAGGAAAAAGAATTGCTATCAGCCAGATTTCTCTGTAATTTTTCAAAGTGATCTTGATCGATGTTTTTTTTCCTTTTTTTTCTTTGAATCCACTTAAAAAATAGTAATAAGGGCAGTTGCTTGAAAAACAACTATGCGGCAAAAAAGCAGTGTTTGGTTGTCATCTCTTTTAAGAACATCTTTTATTTATTTATTTTATTTTATTTTATTTTAATAACCTCTGGGCCTACTTTATAGGCTCAATGGTTGAAACGCTCTGGGCCTATAAAAAACAACAACCCCCACGCCAGTATAAGTACTGTTTGAGCACTCCTCTAATAGACAGTGCCTCTAGCACTCATCCGTTCAGTTGTTTTTCTTTAACACAAAAGCCACTAATGGAGCTTCTAAAGACATCAACTATGTTCTGAGTTTTCAATTCAGTTCAGTTTGTTTATATACAAAAAAAATATTGTCTCAAGGAATTTTACAAAAGAAGCCATATCAATTCAGTTACATTCATTCCAATTGATCCTAGTTAATAAACTAATTAAGCTCAGTCTATTATTCAAATTAGTAAAAAAAAAAAAAAAAAAAAAAGACAAAAACTTTCTATCCAAGAAAACCCAGCAGATTGCATCAAGTTGCTGTTTGAGCAAATAGCAACAGTAGGCAATCACTTGAATTGTGTTATTGACTTTACAGCAATCCCTCATACCAAACATTCACATACACACATTTAGGTATGTTCCAAAAGCAACAACAGAACAGCTCTTCAATGGAGAAATATTTTTTTCATTAATAAGCTAATGCTGAGGGATTAACAAGACACATAACTTGCTATAGGTTTCATGTGTACAGATATGTTTTTCAACAATAACCAGGAGGATTTCACTGTATTATTCCATGTTTTATGAATCCATGTTTTTATGAGGTAAATGTCTACAAAAATCAATGTCCTATTTTCCCTGGTTGAATATTTATTTAAAAAGATTTTATATTGTGTCTAAATCAATCAGTTGTAAATTGCTGTGATTTCAGCACTCCTGCAAGATGCGGCCTGATGGATGAAGTGAAATCCTGCGGCTGCAGCACTGCAGTGGAGCCAGAACTGAAAAACTGTTTGAAACGAGGAAAAGGGCCACGGAGATTTTCTGCAAGGTAAGCACAGGAATCTTAGTGTCTGAACAATCCCCTTTCTCACTCGTCTTGATTGTGTTCATCAATCACGGAAAAGACTCTCATGTAGATCAACAGAATCGCTTCCACTAACATTTAGTCAACAGAAATAAATTAATGGGCATGATAGTAGCACATAAAAATGACTATAACTCCACACACATCCAGGTTTTTATCTATTAAAATTTATTAATAAACAAATACTCTTCAGTTCTCAGCTTTTGGTACTCATCCATTTCCATGCTTCATGATTTCCTGAACGTTATCATACAGCTTCCCCTCCCCCATCAACTGAGGCTCCAGCGAAATGAAATTTATGATTGCTGAAGAGCCGAGCTGGAGTTTCAGTGCAGCCTTACACATATCAGTAACAACTTATTGTATTTTCCTACTCTCAGCAGCTTCTGCCAAGGTTTTGACATTGACATTATTATGGGTCCTCTGGTCACAGAGTCCACTGTGTGTGCGTGTGTAAACGTGTGTGTTGACTATTGAATATAGGCCAGGCTGCACAGCAAAATTGCTGACACAGCACACACACAGCCCCAGATGGATGTTTTGTGTACAGCAGCTTGCGCTCACATTCATCTGTATGGTTGCGCACACTCCACTACACGCTGCACTGTGGGTGTGCGTGAGTGAGTGTGTGTCGTACCTGAGACTGCGCGTTGACGTTTGCACCATTCGTGACGAGCTCCTTCACCACTTCACTCTGCCCAGCGAGGGACGCGATGTGCAGGGCGGTGTTCCCTTTCTGTTTGAACAAACAAGCAGGAAACAAAGATGACTTCCAAAGTGTGGGCTGTGGCATGAAAACTACAGATGGCTACTAACAACCAGATGAAGTGGATTCTCTCTCAATGCAAAGAGAAAGATAAAAGTAGAGCTTTAGAATTAGTTGGTTATACCTTCATGACAATTTAATAATAATTAAGCCCTGAAACTGAACTCATATTACCTCTAACCAGAAGAAGGTTCTAATGTTCTACAGATCTTTAATGTTTAAAGGCTGCAGGATGTTTTAGGTATGAAGGGAAATCAGACAGAGCAGCTGCTTTATTGCTTTTGCTTCAAATAAACTTAGAATCGGGGAATGATCAACAATCTTCAGTGATTTATTTACTGTGAATCTCAGTACATAAACTCTGACAAACAGTTTATATACTCTTTTTCTTTTTAAAAAAGGCTTTGATAAAAGTTTCTCTCTCCATTCCTGTGGAGAAAGCAGGATTTCGTCTCTAATACTGACACATTTTAAAAATGCGTTTGAATGCAAACTGTAAAACACTGTGGTCTTCACCTGGTTGAGTGTCTCAAAAATGATAGAACTTTCGGTGGACTTTAAAGTTAACAAAACAAATGAGGTGAACAGAGGGAAAAAGCTATGCTGTCACTGAAATAAATAATGTTCAGCCAGTCAGAAATGTTTCCACCGTACCACCATGAAATTCCTAAAACTTTTGTTTAGTTCCACCCAAAAAATGCCTTCCCTCTAGCCAGGGAATTTTTTCAGAGTAGATTTGTTTTCTTTTTTTTTTTACAAATTTTTGTCTAAATTGGTTCTGGTTCCTGCAGTGAAAATGCAGTCAGTAGAAAAACGACTCCAGAAAACTATCTGGAAATATTACCTGGGGAAAATATCACTGTAATGAAATACAAATAACATGTCCACCTTCACATTTGACTGTTAGAAAAAAAGAAATGAAACAAAATTTGGTAACTGTAAAATCATAAAAACATCTATTTTTTAAAATCCCATTCACTACACTGAAACCAGTTTTAACATAATCGTGTGTCACTTTGTTAAACCTAAAAATGGCAACGCTCTCTGAGAATCTTCCTGCTTGAAAAGGTAGAAAATAATGTTTTTTTCTGTTAAATTTATAGTTCAATTGTTATGTATCTAAAGAAGCAGTTATACAGTATGTTTTACAGTCATCTGAAGTCATCTCGGTGGTTATACATGTTTACATTACAATCCGTAATGTTAATCATTTAAAAGATAATTTTTAATAATATTATGTCCACCTGATGACATGTACAAGTGTTATTTAGATTTTTTAATAGTTTTGTAAGTCTTAATCTGCTTACAAACTTTTTTATCACAAACTCTGAAGTAATAATCTGCCTCAGTGATCTAACTCAGCAAACCAAATATGTTTTTTGATCTCAAAAACTCTTTCAGTTCAGCAGATAAAAGTATCACAATTTTCACTTGGTCCAACCATTCCATAAAGTTGAAAGTGAAAAAAAAAACACAGAATATTAATATTTAGAGTTTTCTGAACAAAATAAACATAAAATTTAATATAAAAAAATGACAAAAACAGAATTTGATCTTATCCAGTGAGAGAAACAAAAATCACAACAATCAGATGTTGATAAGTGTGTTGTTACCACAGACACATGCATACACACGCACACTATCAGTTTAAATGGATGCACCTGTTTCATGTCTGAAAGCTACATAAAGCAGCAGCTGTTGCCATTCTGTCATTCCTGCTGCCACTGGTGCTCAGAAAAACTCAATCTTACTCACTGCAGCACAGAAATAGGCCAGAATTTGATGTTGATATTGTACGTAATAATAATAGTAAATGTGTGAGACAACATTGTTGTCTCACACACATTATGGTCCTTTATGTTTTAGAGGTGTCTCTGCTCCAGCAGACATCTAGAAAATGTTGGACTTTAAAGTTAACAAAGATTTAAGGTGTTGTTAACTTTTCCTCCCCAACTGAAAATGGTAATCAGTGATTCTTTTTAGCATTTTCACTATTAGGTTGAGCAAGCAGCCGATGCATCTGAAGATCTGTAAGACAGTGTTAATTTTACACCTTATTATGGGTAACACCTTTCCTGGAAGCACTTAAATGCACCATAATTTATACAACCATTTAGTTTTTACTTTTACTTAGAAATTTTGGAGTACTCACTAGTTTTACATATTTAGAATATACTTAGAATGCCCAGAGATTACTTACTTTACTTTTTAGATTACTTTTTTTTAATGTTATGCAGAGAGACTCCTATTTTTGCTGCCCAGGAAAGAAATTTGAACAAACTTAGAATTCGGGAAAACTACTTTGAGAACAGGAACACTTAGTTTTTATTACTACTTATAAATTGTGGTACTTATTACTTTTACAAAAGTTGAACATACTTAGAAAGTCCAGATGATACCTACTCACTTTTACTTTTGCAACTCAGAACAAGGAGTAGAACAAACTTAGAATCCAAAAAAACTACCCTAGCAACTCAGAACTGGAATGAATTATCCACATTGTTAGGCTCTCTTTCTTCTTTTGCTCTTTCTTTTGGTTTGTTATTTTCTTTGTATTTCCTTTTTAATTCATATTAAGCACTTTGCATTGTCTTGTTGCTGAAAATGTGCTAGCTAAATAAAATTACCTTACCTTACCTTATAAAAAAGAAATGCTTAATGTAGTGGAATAGTGTCAATATTTCTAAAACAAATCTGAATTGATCATCCCCCCAACACAGCAATTCATCTCCTAAGATGCCATTACAGCAATGTGACTTTGGGTAAGTGCAAATTCAGCAGACTGATGTTGTGTTGTGTGATGTACTGTCTGTGTTTATGTAACCACTGGGTGCTTCCCACCTTAGTGGCTGCATCCACGTTGGCGCCCTGCTTAATGAGTTCAGCCACCACCTCCACATGGCCCTCCTTTGAGGCCAGATGGAGAGCATTTAAACCATTCTGTATGGAAAAAAGAGGGAAGACAAGATGGCAGTAAGGAAGAGAGCAATCAAAACCAAGAAAAGGGTTTGACAGGTCTAACAGAAAAAGAGTCTACACATCCCTGTTGAACTGCACAGCTTTTTATGATGGAAAAACATGGGAGCAAAATATATAATTTCTGATTTTTTCCCACATTTAATCCAATCAAATGTTTTAGAGGGAAAGTAAAAATCACAAACCGCAAAACTAGCAACATAACTTTGAAAATCTTTGGGCTAGCACTTTGTCAGAGAACTTTTCAATTTTATGACTGTTCTGTTTTGGGTTGAGGTTTTGTCAGTATAGAAAATCTTGACTTCACTAAATTTGTCCACTTTCTGTACAAAAATCTGTCAGACTATAAGGTCGTCTCGCATGCACTTCCTCAGGTTACTTCACAAATTTCTTATTGGATTTAGGTCTGAGCCATGGCTGGGTCACTCCAAAACTTTAACGTTCTTAAGGTGAAGTCAATTTTTTCATTTGTTTTTGTTAAGACCTATGCTTTGGCTCTTTGTCATGATGAAAAAGTAAGTTCCTCTTCATCTTTCAAGAAGGTCGACCTCGAGTTCACTAAGCATGAAACATACTTTCTCTCCTGCTTTCGTGCTTTCAACAAATTTCTTTATTTAACTTTACAAGATATAACTAAAGAAAGATTAAAATTGATATATGAACATTTAAGAGTGAAGAAAATATTTAAAACCATGTCATTATTTCCTTTGTTTCCAATGGACTGTTTGAAAAACATTTGACATTAAATGTACAACACATCCAGTACTTGCCACTAATATACGCAGGTCCATTAAGGTTGCTGTCCTAAAAACCTTCCTGACCAGAATGGCAGTTCCAGACTACAAGTGTCCTGCAAGACTTTTCTTTTTCTTTACCTTTTCTGGTTATTAGTGTGATACGCTTACCTGATTGCAAATGTTAATGTCGACTCCATTCTTCAAGTAATCCAAAGCTTTCTCAAGGTTTCCGGCCCGAGCTGCGCGCAGATAACAAGCATTCACATCTGTCTGCAGAAAGAGAGGAAATAGAGGGTTCATTATCTTGGCAATCAGCGTTAAGTAGATGTATGGCAAAAGAAAAAAAAAAAAACTCCTTGTTAAACTTAATAAACATCAACGCAATCTAAACAATTTCTAGAGCACTTAAGTCGGAAACAATGGCTCACTGATGTACGC
The DNA here is from genome assembly GCA_010277075.1 of Poeciliopsis retropinna. NCBI lineage: Eukaryota > Metazoa > Chordata > Actinopteri > Cyprinodontiformes > Poeciliidae > Poeciliopsis > Poeciliopsis retropinna. The sequence continues at coordinate 6,198,204 of VMRM01000023.1, read as the reverse complement.
CTCATAACATCTTCATCACCCCTGCACTTGCACATGCCTTCAGTAAATCCCTCAAGGCTTGTATGTTAAACATCAAATCAAAAAAGAGGTTAACATCAGGGCGGTGAGCTTAGAGAGGCTGCATGTAAGCCAGAATAGGTTCAATGGTTTGTGTGGGAGGTTTTTGGCGAGAAGAATAAATTCATGACATAATACATGGTTTTCAACCTCTCTGTTGGATTAAACTGTACTGCAATGAGCCAAGAATAACCAGCCAACATGCAAGCCAAACAGTTGAGACATTTACCATGTCTTGGATCATGGTTTTGTTCGTACCAGCACACTTTTCTTCACATTACACATTTATGATCGTAAAAAAGTTTATTGTCTGTGAAAGGCTGTTAAGGCCAGTGTTGACAACTCACATTAATTATGGCAACTGTCAATCGACAAAAACAACAAACTGCTGAATAATAAACAGTGTGGTGCTTTTATTACCAATGTGTTTTTCTAATCCCAGCCTCTTCTAGATGCACCCTCTACAGCAGGCGAGCAGCAGAGCTAATTTAATTATTTTGTCACAGCTTCCAGTTCACATAAGCAGAGAAATAAATATACTCCTACATGTGTGATGCTATGTGTGAGAATTTTATGATATTATTGAGTTGGTAAAAGCAAGACAGCTGTGTTATGCACCACAGAAACAGAAACTAAGAACCAGGTAGTTGATATCAATAGTCAGGGTGTGTGTGTCTGATTTCATGACTGCAATGCTGAGCTTCAGGCCACCACACCCATGGAGTGAGATGTGCACATTCTACACATACCCCTTATCCCGTTCTTGTTTTAGCACCAACTGCCAACTTGCTCCAGTTATTTTTAGATGGAAATGTATTTAGATAAACATTTGAAATGCAAAATTTGCAACATCACTTCTGCTTTTCCCAAAACATTTTCTTTGATGATGGTGCCTCTTGGTTTTTCTAGAGGTGGGCAAGAGGAACAAAATATCTGTGTTAGGAGACACAAAGTTGACACGTTTAATGCAATGTTGCACTATAAGTGTTATTTAATTAATTAAACGTCATGACCATGGCCATAGAAATTCATGAAGACTCCTTCATGTTCATGAGAGCTCCAGTCATGTTTATGACATTGTCACATCAGTCTTATGCACACGCCTTCGAAATAAGTTTACTTTTAATCAAGTTGACAAAAGGATAATTTCCTAATACATCTGAAGATAATTATAAAACTAAAACGAGCAAGGTTAAAAAAAAGCCGCTATCCGTTTCAACTCAATTTGCTTCACAATCATTTTGACATATTTGAAAATGCACAAACAAGCAAAACAAACAGATAACTTATGACACTAGTTTTACGTGATTTCTTGACCTGTCTTGTTTAACACAGCAATGCCATCTGCACGGTAATCTATGTTATTGCAGGCAGATTATTGGCTAAAGCTGGTTGCTGAGCTCATTTCCCACTCGCTGAATGGTTCTTATCTCACATCATCGCTGCACATTCACAAAGTGTGGAGACAGGAGGGAGGGATGGGCTCACCAGAGGCTATGACATCAGACTCACTAACACAACTGCAAGTGTAGAAACCTCAGAGCAAACAGCTCCTTGATACACATCCCAAAACTGCAGTTCAGGGGGTTTGTCTCTTTGGAAATTATAGTTCAGTATTATCAACATTCATAATCAAAACAGCTTTCTGCAGTGATAAACTGCATGAGGAAGGCTCCTGATGTCATGTTTTTTTGTTGTTGTTGTTGGTTTTTTTTTTTTAGAATTGTAGAAAATCAGAAAAAAAACCCCCAATAATTTACAAGTGTACTGACTGAAACTATAAAGTCACCACCTAAACAAGCAAACTTGCATCGTAGATGTGTCTGTGTCTTAGATGTGTAAACATCCAGTCTGTCTAGTGGAGTGAACTCTTTTTATACCTCTAACCCCATCCAGATGCAACTCTTTTGCAATCGGGTCCTTACTCTGACTGATGAACTTTTTCAGTGAATGTATAAAATCTTCAGCAAAAAGTGTGAATGGATTGGTTTGCTTTCTTTGTTACAAACATAAGTGTGAGTCACAACCACTCTGAAACCTGATATTTTGTTGTTGTTTTGTTTTCTCAACATCCTGTAAAGGAGACGCATTCATCATTCTTTTAAAAACCATTTAGTATAAAAACAAACGAGCTCTAATTCTGGCCAACATAATTCAAACCTAAACTATATAAACACTGCTTCTGATATGTAATATATGACAACATGTATGAAATGCCTGTGCGTGTCTCTGCTTTAACAGATTCACCAGGTTTACATACAGCTCTTTCTGTCACTGTTGTATGAAAGCAGATATCTCAGGATGGTGTGATTCTTGGATTTCTGAAACCCTGACAGAGGGTTGCGAGGCAGATTGCCAAATCTTTTCGAATGAGATGTGACTTGGCAGCATATAGAGTATAGACTATAATCAGAGGCCCAGCTCACATATCCACCCTCATAAAAACTACTCCAGCCATTAGGAAAGCCATGCATTCGTCGTCGTTGATTAAACTTGATTGACACACATTTTTCATTTTGTGTAAAAGTAAACATGAGGCTTTGTAGACTAAAGATTGTAACTAAAAAGTCGATTTGTCCTGCTTTGTTAAAAAAAAAAAAAAGAAAAAGAAAAAAGACTAACTAATCTTTGTGCTAAGTTTCTGAAAACAATTACATTACTTGCTCAGTTTGAGACCTGATTGATGTAAACAGATGCATTTTAATTATAAATCTTAACTTAAATTTTGGGTCAAAAGGTGAAATAAAACTAGTTGGATTGAAAGGTAAACACAAATGTCTTTCCTTGGGTCGCAGAGAAACCACACGGTTTTTGTAGCTATTAACATGCTCCTGGCATAATTTTGACTGAATGTTTGACCACTATTTTTGACATAACTGATGGAATTTATTTAAGTTAGTCGGTTACCTCTCAGGAACCCCACTTTTATGCATAATTACCACAATTGAAGATGTCTCAGATCTGGGCTACTCCTGAAGCTCAATGGTTGAAATTTGATCGTTATAAACCCAAACATCAAGAATCAAGAAAGCCAGCTAACTTTTTGTTTCTGGAATAGCTCTTACCTTAAGCCTATCAAAATTTTGTGGCCTAAGATGAAAAGTTACATAAGTGCCAGAAAATCAATCAGTTTATTTGAACTCTAACAATTCAGCAAAGAAAAGTGGTCAAATAGCTGGAAATATGCCAAAAAGTTTGTTAGGTGGCTAGAAAAAGTTTGAGGTATCTATCATAGGTCATTGGACAAAAAAAAAAAAAAATGAGTGAGGACTAAGTATTTATTTCAACCTATATGTATAATTTAAAGCCTTGTGTGGATTAGAATAAAATTCCAAACAACTCAAAACTGAAATGCTTAATTCTTGTTTCTGAAAACCACTTAATAGGTTTAAATCAGTCCACCATGGAGAAAAAAGGGTTCCAATGAATTAGAAAAAAGACCAAATTATCCTGGCAGCCATGTCTGTGAGAAGTATATATGAAAATGGACTCAAACTCAAGGTTTTGGAAACAACTTCACTCAGACTTAAGGGCAAGTGATGTGATGGATTGATGCATCTGCAGAAATTAAAGTTTTTTAGCGTTTAAAAAAATACTCAGAATGTGAGTAACAAAGCTAGTATTTAAATAACAGTGATAAGCATACCAGTTTTCATATTCATGTCAGTCATCAGGTGAACAATGGAATTGGTCCCAACAGTGCCTTCCTGTTTAAAAGAACCTTCATATAATTCCTCCAATAACAGATGAAACTGAATGATTTTCTCTGTGCTCTATCTGTCACACTGGTTGGTGTCAAACTATCACTCTGTTGTTCATCACAGGTTTACACCATACGGGCTGCGGGGGTTATTACAGGTAGAAGTAGAAAGAATATGCCAATTACAGAGTCAAAAATAATAATAAATTTCATGATGTTGACAAGTTTAGTCACAAACCGGGTTGAGATAGAGGGGACAAATGGTGACTATATGTGGAGAAGGAAACAATATCTACACCAAAAATGTATAAAGGGTATGGTTGTTTCTTTACAGTAAAAAAAAACAAAAAAAAACTACAAAAACAACAACAACAAAAAACGTGTCAAAAGTAGCTGAAGTTCAAATGGACCATCTTCAGCTGCCACTACTTACGACTAAATTACAGACAGCAATGCATGGAAACTTGAGTGGCACAATATTACATAAAGAAAAAAACACTGAGGGGAAGTTATAGCCTTTTGTCACATTGGGAGACTAAATGTGTCAAGATCTTAAAAACAAGGCAAGTTCTTATAGATACTTCACAAAAGTATTATTATTTTTTTTTCTTTTTACATTTTGTTGTGGTACAACAAACCTTAAAACAAATCAATAGAAATTTATGTGAAAGGTCACCGCAAAGTAATAAATATTAAACCAATTGAAATAAAACTTGTTTTTTATTATTTTTAACAAGCAACAATCCAAGAGTGCAATTGCTTATGAAACTAGTTAAAATTGTTTTGTTTTTTTTAACGTTACTTAGGAGATTTTCTGTTGGAGAATAACTTCTTGTAAATTGTATTACATTTTATGAAATGGATAAAGACAACATGGATGTATAATTGTAAGTGGAATGAGAATTATACATAATTTATAAAAACATTTATGAATGGAAATCTGTCAAGTGGAGTGATCACATGATTTCAGCTCCCTTTAGTCTGAGTAATTTAATCTCTGTATGAATCCAGCTGTTCTGTGAAGGTCTCAGAGGACGTTTAGAGAATATCAGTACACAAAAATACCACAAAGATCAAGGGAAACACAAGAGACAAGTCAAACAACTGCAACTTGTCCTGAACAAGGAGGTGGCAGTTACTTGCTGTGAGGGTCCTCTACTTTAGTAGGGACAGAGAAGCTGGTTAGAGTTGCTTGAAGATAAATGGAGTTAAATACGGGCTAATCCTATGAGACAACTATTAAAGCTTTATAATTAAGAAATAGACAAGAATTATGTTCAAATATCGAGGCAGCATCCATCAACCCAAAGGCTGTCCAAGCTGAGCCATGATTCCCAGTCTCTTTATGCATGGTATTGTTTAGTTTTCCTCTTTGTGTGTTCTAGTGATGTGAAATCAACTCTTCAATGAAAATTTATCTGAGGTAGATAAGACACTTACTGTTCATAACTAATTCCCATAATCTCAGTTCAGAAAATCTGAACTACCCCTTTAAGAAGGCTTATACTGCATAGTGCATATCGCATATCACTGTCACTGTTTCACACTGTAACAACTGGCTTTTGTCCTTTTAGCTAATGCTGCAATTATCAGTCAAACATCAACATCCATCTCGTTGTCTGATTTATTTTAATTTCTCCTGCCTGAGTTTTTTCGCCTCTTCTCCCACAAACACACTAGTTTCTTCCACTGTCCAAGGTCAGATGCCTCTATCTATATTAGCATGTAACATGAAACACTATATGCAGAACTCTGAATGTCCATACTCTGTAGCACAAACGCAGCAGCCTTTTATAAATGTATAACCAGAGTGAAAGGTTACACTGAGACATACGCATACATTCACATCCACACAGCCGCGCACTGCAGCAGAGTGGTGCAGTAAAGTTATCACTGCGACCTGTCCCATCAGCTCAGTCTATAACATCAACCACTAATGTCCCATCGCTTAACCAGTAGCCTCCACAGCATCACTGTATCCCACCCCTATGGATTCTACACACATGTTAGCATGTGTGCAGAATCCATTGCGAGAGATGAAACGTGATTACAGTCAATGAGGTTACAGTAAAGTACAGTGAGGACTTACTTCTGCCAAGTATTCTGCTGCTTCCTCCACTGCCATGTTTGTCAGCCTGCAGCTTAAAGTGTGAAACCTGAGCACTCAATGACTGTGGTAGCTAGCCCTGGCCTGGAAGCCAGGGAGAGAGGGATGGGGGCAAGAAAAGAGAGGGACAGGGGAGGTCCTCATAGAGAGAGAGAGTGAGAGAGAGAGGAAGAGAAGGTGATAGGGGTATTTTGTCACAGCTAAAAATACCTGGCTATGAGTGAGAAAGTCCAGAACAAGGAAGAAAAGCTTCAACGTCAATCTGGAACAAGCTCTCACTGGAGCAACAAGAGCTCTGAGGACAACATGCTCCTCTGTATGTCACTAAATTATACCACCAGGGAAAGGTTGAAAATATCCTGTTGCATTTGTCCAATTCTGAGCCTTTACTATTACATTCATTCCATTCTAACAAACCTTTGATCAACTTGGAATTTCATAAGAAACAAAGCAGTTCATAAGTGTCAAAGGGAAGAAAAATAAAACTCAAAATTCACCATGTTTCATAAATAAAATTCTCAAAACATAGCTGAAGTGGAAGTCAGTTTTTTTATGTAGTAAAGCCAATGAAAACACATTTATATGTGTTTTTATTGCTTTTACAGATTGGTGGTATTTCTACTAAGCACTGTATAACTGCTGTCTGAGAAAGTTGCTATGTAAAAAATAATATTCACTTACATACTTATATACTATCTGAAATCAACAAAGAGCATCATAAAAACAACAAAACACAGCAGACAGGTCATCAAAAACCTTGTGGAAAAGGTTAGGTAATAAAACAATATCCAACAACTTAAACATCTAATGGAGAACTCTTGGATTCATCATCTGACCTACCCATATTTGCACATTGCACAAAAAGTAAGGCATTTGTGCTTAGTTGGATTTTTTTTTCTTTCTTGACAAAATGCTAGTACAACTTGTACCACTGGAAAGCAAGCTTATTATTGCTTTAAATTGGTGCCACACATTTGCATCCAGCAAAAACAGCTTTTAGTAGAGAGTTGTCTCCCTCTCTGGAAGCATTCTCAAAGCAGTGAAATATACATTCTGCTTTAGATAGATTTGTCAGACCATCGCCATACCTACGTATCAGCAGGGAGACATACTGATTCTCAAGTCTAAACGCACTCCAAAAACACCTGGAAGCAAAGATGAACCAGCTTCAAAATGATGAAAACCACCCAGAGGAGCTGACCCACATTTTACCCACAATCCTCATCAAGAAAGAGCCCCAGAAAGGCGAAACACCTTTTAACTGACCAATAACTTTCCTCTGCACGACATAAAATTTCCTGTTCGATGCAGAAAATCAGGCACATGAATCATTATATGAGAATTACTGTTGTATTTCTTATATCTAGAAGTAAGAATGTTTTGAAGTGGCCCCAGCCAACCTGCTTAATGAGGTAAAATTAAAGTGAGGACAAGGAAGCCCTCCAATCTTAAAGATTTTGACTGACTTCCATTAAATTAATCAGGAAGTGATTTAGGCAGCACAGTTATAGCATTTATACATGTGACACACCAATATTTCCAAATCAGTGAGAAAATAAACAGTATGACTTCAGGGGAAAACTGGGGAAAATACAGAGTGTTGCAACCAGCAGAGCTGCAGTAATATAAAAGAATGTGTTCATCCAGTAAACTGATTGTGGTGTGACTACTCTCCTAAATAGGGTAAGTATATGAATAATCAGTTTAAATGAAACTGTAAATTTAATTCAGAAATCATTAAACATGCATGTGCTCTCTTTTCAGCCAGTCGTGTATCCAAATAAAAGGAGCCGATATCACAATGATGGTGAGAGTTGTAATATAGAAAATTGACTTTCAGTGCCATTGCAACCACAAAGATTTCCTCTTATTTTGAACATATTCTTCAGCCTTACTTGATCAGCCTATTTCTGCACTTTAAGTCAACACATCTAATAATGTAAAGCAAAACACTGCTTTGGTTTAACATTTGTTTTCTTAGAAATACCTTTAAAGTATCAAAATGCCTTTTATTTTTCTAAGCATAGACCTATCTGTTTTTTCTTTTATAATTTCCTGAATTTCTTCTGTATTTTGAACAAATTCAAAATACTGCGCTTCCTTTTAAATCCTGTTTCCTTCATGTTATTGTTCTGTTTCCTCCACAGAGTAACAGAAAAATTAATTTATGCAATTTATGTCTAATCTGCAGCTCAGAGTTGTGTTGGCATTGCTGTTGCCGGCAGCTGCGTGTCAGTCGCCTCGGCCCAGAGACTGCAGTGACGTCTACAGGTCTGGCTCAGGTCTGGATGGAGTTTACACCATCTACCCAGCAGGCCCCACCTCTCCTGTGCTGGTTTACTGTGACATGGGCAAAGATGACCTTCGTAGCTCTGCAGAAAAATGGACGGTGAGGATGAGCGAGCAAAGTTCACTATGAAACAAACAAGTAACTTGTTTTTTTTGTTTTCTGAGGACAACTTGAAGCTGTGCTGGTTTATGGTTTTATTGGCGTAGTAAAGCCAACCAAAACCACTAGATGTGAAAGCCTAAAATAATGTTAATTTGTCAGATAAGAAAATGGGATAGGATTTTTCTAGACAAATTTCAGCACCTTGCAGCCTGCCCTCAGGGTGAAATTGGTTGAATAGCCAGATATTGGCATTCATACCAGATACCCAAACAGTATCTACACCTGAGGATTTTTTTTCCCCACACTGGTTTCAGATTTGTTTGAGACCACATATAATGGACTCATGAACTGCTATCATCATCTTTCAGAAGCTCTCAGGCAGCTGGTTCAGTTTCAGCATGATGCTGCTCACCCTCGCGTCAACCCTAACCTACACAGCAACCGCCTAAGATTCTGGGGTTTTAACAGGGCAAATTTCTTAAAATTTTGATGTTCTAGACATGTGTGTGCTTATTTCAGCCATTTTAAGAAAGGATAACTGTGGGGGCATGATAATTTTTGTTTCTTTGTTTAAAATCAGGTGATTCAGAGAAGACATGATGGCACAGTCAACTTCTTCATGAAGTGGGATCATTACAAATCTGGATTTGGGAATGCTGCTGGAGAGTACTGGTTGGGTATGAAAAAACTAATCATGCAAAAAAAGAAGAAACTCACACCATGCTAAGAATTTTAATAAACATATCTGCAGTTGTTCCGTTTTCTTTTTTTTTCTGTGCTTATTTAGACTTAAAAATATACGTAATAGATTCCTTCCTTTTCCAGACTACCGGCAGTCCACTTAAACATTGAAAGTTTAATTCTGTTTGCTGTTTTTTTTTTTTTTTTCTTTAGGCCTGGAAGTAATGCACCTGCTGACTCAAGACAGAAACTATGAGCTGAGGGTGGATATGGAGGACTTTGATGGTCAGAAGGTGTTTGCTCATTATTCTGCTTTCTCTGTTGGTCCAGAGTCTGAGGGATACAAGCTGAACCTGGGAAATTTCATAAAGGGTGCTGCAGGTAAGACATCCAGTTCTTAATCAATAGCTTTCAGAATGACGGTAAATATTTTTTAATAAATATGATTTTCTTCCAATAGGAGACTCTCTAAGCTATCACAACGGAAAGAAATTCACAACCACTGACAAAGATCAAGATGAGCATGACTCAAACTGTGCCAGGCTCACATATGGTGGATTCTGGTATAGGGACTGTTTCAACGCCAACCCAAACGGCATCTACACCTGGGGACCTTCACCCCATGCAGCTGGTGTGCAATGGACAACTTTCAAAGGACTTGACAACTCTCTCAAAACCATGATAATGAAGATCAGACCAGTTGATGGGTAGAACCAGGAGAAAGACATCATGAACATGGCCTAACGCATTAACACAATTCCTTGTTACAGACTCCAGTTCAAACAATGGATGGAGAAGTTTTTGAATTTTAATGTTTTCAATTTGAAAATTATTTATTAATCCCAAGGGGGGATTAGTGATTTACATCCCTTCTGGAGACTGTCAATGACTAGACAACTTTCTAACATTAGTATTCCCCTGTGATTTTGTTGATTCATTACACAGGCATAGCATATTATTTAAAAATCCTGTTATCGGTCTTGTGTACTTTTCAAGCTTCCTAATAAACTGAATTTGAGCTTTAGACTTTCTGTCAATCATCATACAGATAAAAAACACTACATTAAACCATTAAATCTGTAGTGTAAAATATATATAGATATATATATCTATATATATATATATATATATATATATATATATATATATATATATATATATATATATATATATGGGTTTTACATTCTGGATTAAATTATTGAAATGCATTTTTTCATGAAAATTATACTTCTTAACAATGCACTTGTGAATAAATGACTTGACTTGAACACAGACAAGCAAATCTCTGCTCATTAAAATTCAAGTCCTCTGCCAGTCCCTGGTGGTCAGGCAGTAGTACTGCAAGAACTGCAGCAGCAGACAGGCACTTGTGTTTTGGCAGTGATAAGATAACTCAAAGACAATCTGAAGTTCAAAATTCCTTTCATTGTGAGGAAATTAAATTAAAAAATAAATAAACTATATTTCTACTTTATTAATTTATTTTGTGAGCGATATTAGGATGTGTGCAGGTTTGAAGTTCTGCGATGCATTTGTATACACTGACACCCAGACAAAAGACGCTAATAAAAACAAGTTGTGTGTTTGGGGTTTGTGTGTATATGTGTATGTTATGCTGCATCTGATTTGCTGCTGAGAGCTGCTTTCTGATTGGCTGCTGGGCCACTGCAGTCTCTGTGTTCTCACAGCACTAAAATTACAGATGGAGGAGGATCAAAACAGCAGGCACAAACACCTCATAGCCCCTGCTTTCTGTCACTCCTTTCACATTGCCATTAATGAGCCAGATTTGTGATGTTTAGAGTTTTTTTTTTTTTTTTTGCAGTGCTGATTCACAGATAACGCAGCACATTTTTTAAGTATTTTAAATCCCAGATTAAAGACACATACGCTGAACATAAGGAAGTCTCGTGCATCATTGGATTTGTGCACTGCTCTTTTCTCACAGGGCGACAGCAGATGACGTTGCTTTGCTCCTCCTGCTGCTGCCTGCAGACACGGAGCTGATGCGAAGCTCAGGGTACACATCTGTATTAGTGCGTATACAGACTCTGAATCAGGAAGGAGCAACTGAAGACAGAGCTCAGATCTGTGCTCGTCAAAACTTCACCTCTGCAGGCACAGAAAGGTGTTGGAAAAAGGGAGCATCTTCTGTGGGGCTGCTCCCCCCATTTGACATCTCAGACAGAGACGGGGAAATGCTCATGAATAAATTGACACCAGCCTTCAACCAAAGCAAAGCACGGCATGCAGGATGTCAACAGGGAAAAGCAGTGACTGTGTGGAGCAGCCATTCAAATACATTGCTCATGCAGACAATAAGTCTGCATGCATGAGCAGACCTTTTTTAAGATCATCTTCATCAACTACTTCCCCTCATTATGCAGACAGCATGGACACTATTGGGTTTTTAAGAGCATATTGATCTCAGTTCAGGAGGACTAACAGATGGCAGACATGTGAAGAAGTGCTGGAATGCAGCAGTGACTCAGATCCACCGTCATATGACAATAAGGATCACACACTCATTATATTGATAATATAGCAGTTGAAGTGCTTTGTGGCATTCCAACTGCCACAAAGCCTCTGAATAATAGATTTTATGACTTTTTAAACATGTTATGTGTCTCACAAAAAGGAGAAATCAACACAGCATTATGAAGCAAATATTCTGAGACAAAATCAGCACAAAAACCTTATTCACACAGGTGATGTACTCTTAACTTTAGATTAAGACAAATACAATATCTTATAGCGCAGTAGACTAGGGGCATAAAAACACATCCATGTAAATGTTCAGGGCACTACAGGTATAGACTCTAACTGGACCATGACATCTTTTTTGAAAAAAAGAGCAGCCAATATATTTGCTAACATGTAAAACAATACTATAGATGACCTTTATATGAGAGTACTGCTAGGAATAACATCATTTCATAGTCTCTCACATCTTGTGTCAAAGTGACAAGGATTATATGTGTATGATAGTATAATAGTATGATAGTATGGCCTGTATAAGATTATGTGATATGATTTGCAAAAACAAGAATGAATAGAGACCTAAACAACCTTGCATATACAGCGACATAAATATATAATTTTAGCTTTACACATTTACATTTCCTTGTTTCTGTCTGCCACCATCTCCAGGGACGTGTTTACATATTTTTAAATAAATTGCTGGAACTACTAACTTCTTAAAACAGGGTAGTCCCGCATGAGCAGTGGCCCTTAAAGCTCACAATGACTAGGTTAATTAAGGAGATGTCCTGAGAATCAATAGAGCCGTTTAGGAATTTGTACAACATCAGCATCACTACTTCCACACTCTGCTGACTCTCTGGCTCTGGCAGACGTAGACACTAACATTGAGAGGCAGATCTCATTTCAATAACTTTCACTGGAACATAAAACACCGTTAGTGCAAATGGATTATTAGATCAATCAAATTGCCCAAAAAAACAAAAAACAATTTTAAGTAACAAATGGAACTTAAAAAGAGCAACTTTTTTTTTTTTTGCAAGTAAAAAACTGTGTTCTAGTAGAAAAAAAGATATTTTGTGATATATCGGATAGATGTCTAGCAGCTTATTTGTGATGCGCAAAAAGAACAAAATGATCTTTTACCAAGAAGTCTGCCAGTATCGTTTGAGCTTAAAGTTTATCAGGTAGGAAAATCTTAATGTAATATTATTTTTTGTCTTCTGTGAGTACAAAGCCTGCTAACATCTAAGGATCAGTTAAATAAATTAATTGATAACTACATAAATGACTTTATGAACACACATTTTAGCTGTTTGTAGATAAGATTTTTCAAAAATATTTTTATCTGACAATATGATATCACGATAAAACACATATATAGTCTTAACTATTGGGTGTAACCAATAGTTGCAGATCAAGAATCAAAACTGCTAATTGCCAAATTGCTACTGACAACATACATACTTCGTACGAATGCTTCATAATGTATGATGTCAGCAAGGAGGATTTAGCACAGCTTAGAACCTTTATAATACGCCTACAGATTTTATTTTGAACCACTCTCTTGTGTTTGGTCAACACATAAAGAAAATGAAAGATGCTGCTGCAGTTGTTTTCAGCTGATCACAGGAAGAAGTCTTGAAATGTTGTACAGCATGTTTAAAATATATATATAATGCATTTAAAATATAAAAAGAATGAAATGTTGTTCTTTTCCCATAAGAATAATGGGAAAAAAAATTCAGAGCAAATTTATAGTCAGATGGCAAGATGGCAACAGTTTGCTGTTTAATAAAAACCCTCACTGATTTCAGATTGATTTCCTGAATCACAGCAGAACCAATACTTGCCTTGAAGTATCAGCTGGATTTATAGCAGGTCCTAATTTTCCTTCAGCAGTTTTGCAGCTGGGTGTGTTCCAGGCTGCAGTTTGACTGAAACAAGTATACCTCATTACTGCATCATAATTTCTTGTTATCATATTACAGAACACATAAATCAGATTGTTAAACATTTAAACCTGACTTCTACTCTCATTTCAGCCTTTTACATTTGGTTCTTTGAAAAAAAGTTAAGAGCTGCCTTTTGTAAACAGACGGACAGATGGCCGGAAATCAAACTGAAGATTTTTCCAGCCTGTGTTTGACATCAAAATTGTGATGCATTTCATTAAACTACACCTGAGTGGACACTGTTTGACTGTCTCAACTCTCTGGCACTTCACGTTTGACTTGTCCACATCCCTCAGAAAAGCAGAGAGCGACACACATATGTAAAGGTTTTCTCACACACACTCAGTTCCTGTCTGTGTCGAGACTGTCTGCAACCACACACCAACACCCCGCCCACAGAGAACATGTACAGCCCCAAAACATTAGATGAACCCATCCTGACAGTGCTACTACATTACAAAACTGTTAAAGCTACAAAATCTGTTCTAACTCTGACAAAACTTCCTCAGGTTTTCCAAAATTGTCAACACTATTCCAGCCGTTTTACAAGACTTGGAGGCAAACCCATATGTCATTCTTCTCAGCAACATGATCCAAAGATGTTTCCAAACTGGAGGGCAGCATGCTACCTCTGGCATGATCTGGGTCTGCTTTTGACACACAAATACAGCAGTTTAATCTTCGGCTAATCCTGGATATCATATTTCTGATCAACAACCATGTCTCTTGATGTGAGAAATGGAATGTTGACTGACGAATAAATAGCAAGTGTTGCTTTTTGGTTCAGCTCTCTTTACTACAATGGACAGTAACTGTGTAACTTCAATTAAGGCCCCAATCTGTCTGTCCATTTCCCGTTCCGTCCTCCTGTCACTGATGAACAAGACTCCAAGAAACTTAAACTCAAGGCAGAGACTGATTTGTTATCAGGATGTAGCAGTCCAGATTTCTCCAGATGAAAACAATGGAGCTCTAAAGAAGCTAGTTCTCATTCCATCCTCTTAAAACCCGCCTCTGAAATGTCCCAGTGCACACTAAACGTCAAAACTTCAAGATGGCAACAGAACCACATTTTCAGCACAAACACCATTATACTTTCAGCTGCTTCCACATCGTGTTTTACCGCAGCACTGCTTACCAAAATGATGAAGGTTTTCACCGAAAACAACACTGACCGATTATGTAGAAGCGATCGCGGCATGCACACAATTATCTGGCTGGCTAACTTGACAATTTCTGCTGGCACAGTTTTTTGGAAAAAGTCAAAGCACTGATCATCTTAAAAGGAAAGCAGAACTTCATGATTTTTTTATTATCATTTTCTTTCATATGTAGTTCTGATCTTTGTTTGACCTGATTGTATCAATAGAGACATATCACTGAATGAGCACCTGAATAAAACAGTACAAAGAGAGAAGTGACCATATGTCAAAGCGGGTAACATATGACATATGATCCTGGTATCAATTGATGCACAATTGATTAAAACAAAACAAAAAAAAAATCCTAAAAAGGACACAAATATACCAAATGTATAAGTTGCAAATGGGTGAAAAAGACAAGCCCCTTAAATCAGTACCCTTACATCAATAAGCGCTTTCAAAAACAAAACAGGAACAAATGAGTGAAGTGAAAAGGTTAAGATTGTTGAGATTCCAGTGCATGTGTTTCATAAATGAACGAAGTGTCCCAGTTCTAAGTGTCGATCTTCCACTGCAGAGGAGAAAATAGGAGAACGAGGCTGCAGGGAGGTGGAGGAAGGGAGGATAAAAGATCCAACCAACAACATCCTCCACCTCTCAGTCATTCTCTCTATCTTTTTGCCTTCTCTCTTTATTTTTTCTGCCACTGCTCAGCACTCCTTCTTCCCTGATCTTTTCCCCACTAGCATGCCTTCACTTTCTCTTAATTTGATTTTTTTTTTCTGCCTATCTCATTTTTGCAGTGTGTTAAGGATGCATTACCGCTTCCCCCGCATCACAGTTAACCCCTCCTTGTCCTCCCTGTCCACCAATCACAGCACTTGGCAGGCTCTGCACCACTTCTCCAGCCCAGCAGCCCCCCCATCTGTAACCACGTTACAATAAGCATTGTATCCTGGTGCCACAAGCGTGCCATTATTCTGTCATGGATACCTTTTTTCAGATGACCTCACTTTGACTCTACAGACAAAGCTCAGTCCTCCTCTCTTATATGACGTTGCCTTATTCCTTCAGATCTATAGATCTATTCGAGCTGCCTTCATCCTCTGCCCTTGGAGTCTTTCTATAATTCATAGTGCTCTTTTCTCAACAAGGTTGGATTGCTTTGCTGCACATGAGGAGCAAAAATCTATCCATGCAGTCCGTGCAGTTTGTTTCACTGTAACTAAGCAAAAACCAAGTAACAATGTGAATTTCTCTGAACTTGAAACAACACATTACACTTTGGTGCAAAATGGTCTGTGAAGACGTTGGTAGGACCATAAGCTCAAGATAGTGGAGAATCCTTTTTTTTCTTTTTCACTAATTTTTTGTCCTAGTATCTTTGTATAAATAACTTTGCGGCAAAAAAATACACAACTCCATCTAGACAAATTGACAAAAGATGTTGCTTATTTCAGTAATTTAATAAATAATTCTAAAGAATCACAGAGACAGCAATATATTCATGCTCTGTGAAACTCAGTTATACAACGGTTCATAGCAAAACTATTCATGGCTCTTATACTTTTCAGTTTTTATCACAGTTCAACTGACTTTAAGACTTCACTCAGTAACACAGTCAGTGTTGTTGTCTGTCCCACCGAATAGAAGTCAGGAATGGTGCATTTAGTTACTTTTGTTTGTTAAAAGTAACTAACAAACAAAAACGCATTTTTATCCAGCCACTTAGTGTTTACAAAACTACAAAAGCATCAAATTGTCTGGTTGATCATCGTTGCATTAAGGTGATTGAAATTACAAACATGCATTAAGAGCACAAAACGGCAGGAGGAAGGGCGAGCAGGCTGTAAAGCAGGTGGAATGAGGAGGCTTCAAATACAAGGCTTGGCTTAAATAAGTGTCCAGGGATTAATATACAACATCTGGTCACTAGGGACCTCTTTAAATGTGTGCACTGTGCTTCAGGCCCCCAAGTCCCAGGAGCAGGACTATGGAAGAACAATACGGGCTTCTGCCAGCTGACAACCATGTCTGCAGGGAGGGAGGCAAAGAGAGAGACCCATGAAGAAGAGAGGAGAGTAACAGATAAAGAATGATGGGTGGGTGGAAGCGGGGGCAGGGGGACAGACTGGCAAAGGTTGAATAGACTCTATACCAAAAATAATCCTTGGTAGAAGCAGCAATCACATTTTCATCTTCTCATTTAAAAGCAAATGACATGACGGACCTCCCTCCCTTTGTGGCACTGTACTGCTCACATCACAGCAGACTAAAATAAGAGTTTTACCAGGAGGAACTAAACCTCTCCCATTTCAGAAACTTAGTGTTTTGTTTATAGATGTACTACTGGGCTTACTATGGGTGTGTTGACATGATACTAAAGAAATCCTTTTCAGATGAACAATTTTGTTATCTGTATACTTGAAAACTATCCAGCCTCATTTTGGCTTTCCAATAAAAGTCAAAATTGGTTAACACCAACACCACAATGTGAAAAATGTGACTCACTGTGACGCTGCAAGAGAAATCATTGTTTATGATGCCATGCATCCTTAAAAGCATCGACCAGCTTCAAGTTCAACAGTCAGTTCGTGTGAAGATGCAGCTATTAGCTGTAATGCCTGCTGCTCATGTATCAAGTTCTCAATTAGGCTCCTAATACATGTTTTCCAGCTTCCTGTAGAAGCACTGGTTGCTGAACAAACGTCACAACAAAAATTACAGGTAGATATGAAAGATTTCTTGTGATTAAAAAAATAAAATAAACATTACAAAGCCACAGTAAGCTAATCTGATTATATCTGCAGCCTGGCTGCATAATTAAAGCTGTAAAATGAATATTGATTTTTGAACAGATATCGTGAGGTCACTGAGAATATGCTGTTAGCTAAAAAAAGGATCAATTTATCAAGAAAAAACAGTTAGGCTCGTGTAACAACATTGTCATTTTACCTGAAACACTGACCACCCTTCATTCTGCCGGAACTTATTTAAATTAAATCTTATTTTTGGTTTCAGGACTTTGAAGGACTTATCCATGCCTTCATTACATCTTGTTTGGATTATTGCAGTTTATTATATAGCGACATGGATAAATCGCAGATGCACCAACTTCAAATGGTCCATAATGCAGCAGCATGGCTTCTTACAGGAACCAGGAAGCATGACCATATAAGGCCTACACTGGCCTCATTATACTGGCTGCGCGTCTTTTATCAAATAGATTTTGAGATTCTTTTAATAACTTATAAAGTTTTAAATGGGTTAGCTCCCCTTTGATACTATGGTTTATTAATTTGTGTTATTGTCATTCTTGTACAGCAGTTTGATGGAGTTTTACACCTGTTTTTAAAGTGCTATATTAAAAAATTTCACACTGACATTGACACATGACATATGACACAAGACAGTAAACAATTTGCTCTTAACAACAACTGCTGTCAAGATGTGTTTGAAATGTGAGAAATGATAGCTTTTCTAAAAATCTCCTCTGAGCTTTTAATAACGCCATGCTGAATGTAACCATGTCATAACTGGAAGCCAGAATACAGTATGGGATTTGGATACTATTGTATGCCTACTCAATGATCAAGCGCAATTTATCTGAAATTTTCCTCAAACACAGAACTGTAGCATATCTGCCTGGTCAAGAGATATTTTCTTTACCAAAGGAAAAAAAAAGCTAGACCGGATGGGATGGGTGAAACCAAGTCAGGTTAGGCAAAGAAAAGACACATAATTAAGGAGATGTGATCTGAGGAGAGGGAGGGTATTTTTTGCTCTCTGGTGCCAAGAACTGGCCCTGGGCAGACAGTGATATAGATTTACCTTGAATGAGCCAAGGATAGACGATATGCTCTCTACAATGTTGCGCTACAAGCACGGTTAAACTGCTGATGTCACCTCACCTTTTTTTTTTTTCTACTATAGCAACAACATATGCCTTACCTGTTGCCTTGAATGTAAAGAGGCAGAAATCAAGGTCAAACAACACACTTTGATTTCTAGTGATGTTTCTTATGCTGTCTGGTTGCTATTTATTTCTGTACTGTCTCATTTTCTGTGCATTCTCATGCTCTCACCCCTTTTATGCTGTACAATATGTCTGCTTCATTTAAAAACATACATGTTTGGTTAAAAATCTATATCGGTATTTAAATTGAGTTAGTTACAACAACCAGAGAAATGGTTGCTGATGTTATTTACTTGCCATCTGGTTGAGTCAGAGTCAACATGAAAGGAATGTCATTTTAGCACTGCAGTACCTCATGTTTACGGTCACCACGATTCACTTATTTAACTGTTTTTATGTTTTTCATTTGCCTTGTTAGATTATAGTTTTTTGTTTTTTTTAATTAGCCTGTAGGAGTTGCTGAGCAAAAACAAGCAGAAACAGGAAAATATAGGTGTTTGGTTTGGACTCGTCAGTTCAATGAAGTACTCTGATGAATAAACTTATTTAAAGTAAAGTTTACCATTCTCTACACAAACTTTATATTCAATAAGATCCCAGAGGATCTAAGCGTAGCCCTAGTAAATCTGACAGAAAGGCACTGCTTGTACAGAACACCTTGATATTTTGGCTTGAATTCTTAACTGATGCAGCCTGGTTTTTCCCTGGAAGATCTGTATGGATCACCAGCTACTCCAGTGACACTGATTAATGTTCCTCACAAAAGAGAACTGCATTCAGTCTCCTCGTTGCTTTAGCAGTCTGTGAGCTCCTTTTGCGTGGACCCTTTATCAGCATCCCCACAAATTTAAACTACATCATCAAACTGGAAGCCTATGATGACTTGTTTGGGCCTGAACAGCAAAATCTGCATGCCACCCTGCAGGTGCTCAACCCATATGGCTGGAAAAACTGCACAGTGGCGCAGTTGGTAGCACTGTTGCCTTGCAGCAAGAAGGTTATGGGTTCGATTCCCGGCCCGGGGTCTTTCTGCACAGAGTTTGCATGTTCTCCCTGTGCATGCGTGGGTTCTCTCTGGGTTCTCTGGCTTCCTCCCACGGTCCAAAAACATGACTGTCAGGTTAATTGGTCTTTCCAAATTCTCCCTAGGTGTGAGTGTGTGTATGGTTGTTTGTCCTGTCTGTTTCTGTGTTGCCCTGCGACAGGCTGGCGACCTGTCCAGGGTGAACCCCCCCTCTCGCCCGGAACGCAGCTGGAGATCGGCACCAGCAACTCCCGACCCCATTAGGGACAAGGGTGACAGAAAATGGGATGGATGGATATATATATATACAGAGAGAGATTTTTTTTTTCTTTTCCTTTTGACATAGCAATAAAGTACAAAGATAAGCTAATATGCCACCCCTAAATATTTTTTTACATTTACTACAAAGATATCACTTATTCTGCTGTAATATTTGCTTTATTATTTTATTTTCAAGATAAACTGCCATCCATACATCCATAGGTTTCAACATTTTTAGTCATATAAACATACAAAGATCTTAAATATATTTTGCTTTAAAAGAAATTTGCATCTCAAGTTTTTAAGACTGACTTTGATCTCAAACAGTTTTTCATGATAATGTTGTTGATCGAAAGACATTTGATTTTGAGTTTTTAAGCATAGTTAGGGTTCAAACCACATTGTGTTAGACCAAGAGAAAAATATTTTAATAACAGTCTCATTATCTTGAGAAGTCAAGATAATAATAAAAGATTAATCACATCTTATATTATGCAGTTTTATGGCGTCATCTTATGATCTCAAAAGTTTGGGCTCTATTTGTCCTGATTAACAAAGCGACTTGTTTCTCTCTGACAAATGTAAATAATAGTTCCTTACAGAGTGTCCATTTGTGCCCCATCCATCTTAACCTTGATACTTGAGGTCACAACATTAACGCCTAATAACAGGTGGGTAGCGCTAAGCCAATGACGACCTCAGGCAGGTCCACCCAAAACAAACAAGCCCAAATTTCAGTGTGCACACATGAACACGGGATGTTAATCCCCGACACAACTGTAGCTAAATAAACAAACCCAAAGGTCAACAAAGTTATTCAAAGACTGAAGCCTTCATTAATGTCGGCCTCAGCTGAAATGCTCGCACCCAAATGAAACCATCACTGCAGCAGACACATTATAGATTTCAAGTCAGACCTATTGACCAGCATGTAGGTGTTCCTCTGTGTCAAAGATCAAGTCTAAACTTTTGTCCTTGCACAAACAGGGCCTTGCAGGCAAACGCACTGAGAGCGGCCCACGCCTGACCGCAGGGCGTGAGCGCTGTAGCGTTCTGCTGATGTGTACTGTTCTCCTCTAAAATCACAAACATTCTCATAGCAAAAAAAAAAGGAACTCTGAGGTTCTCTGAAGCCAACCCGAAAGCAGGCATTAAATGAAAAAAGAAAAAGCTGTTGGCATAAATAATTGATGTTGAAAAAAGGTAAACCTATAAGTTCCAGATGTTTTGTAGCTCAGTTGTATGAGCAACTCCTTTCATATTGGTTTCTGTTTGGTTATTTATTTACCCTGCTGTGCGTGCTCTCTGCTCATCCATCTTTCTGTCGTTTTCAGCCACCCATCCACCCTCCTGAGTATTCCCACTGGGACTGCCCCCTCTCATCTCAATGCATGTGCATGTAGGATTGTGTGCGTCTGAGAGAGGAGGCTGCATCATGACAAAAGAGAGGCTCCTGGGCTCCACCAGACTAAATATGCCCCCTGATCCCTCAATTACTTCACTCCATTCTTCTCTTTGCAAATCTCTTTACCTTTTTCTTGACTTCACGTGATCGCTTTCTTGCCCTCTTTCTCTCTTTCTCCTTCTCCTCCTCCGCAGCAGCAAGATTCTCATCCGCCTTTTTCTTCAGCTGCGAGGCGGCATGCGCCATGGTGATCCAGCCCAGCTAATCCAGACAGGTGGGAAGCAGGGGATAGGAGAGATGGACTTTACCCTTTTTTTTTCTTAGCTCCTAATTAGTTTCTTGTCCTCCCTTTTCCCAGAGGAGGAGCCCTCACAGGTGTGCAGGAGGATGATTGTCTGGGAGGGACTTTTAAAATTTCCCCCTTTGTAGAGCTCTTCTTTCTTCCTCTGCAGCTATTCACACTACCGATGCTGTGATCCAGTTTGAAGCAGAAACATGGCACATTCCTGTTTCACCTCCTTAAAATCCCAATTTAGAAAAGAACTCCTTCCACTGCCTTACGTGCGAAAAACAATTGAAAATATTAAGTAATTATTTTAAAACAAAATTGTCCTCTTTTTGCAGAAGAAAAAGGTGTGTTACAGCTCAGTTGCAGGAACACTGAAAGAGCTTCAAGGTGGCAGGTCCAAAAAGAGGTTGAAGCTCCAGCTCTTAGTCCAACAAAATGTCCTATTGTCTGGTTAAATAGAAAAATCCTGTTGCCTGCTTGACTGGTTCCCCGAGTCTGCCACCTGCACCTGAGCAGCAAGCCATCCTCTGTGTACACGCAGCCGCACACGCTCAGTCCACCACGTCTAGCCGGGACAGCGGGGAAATGACAGTGGATGGGAGGCTGAGATAGGAGGATGAGAAGGGAGAGGGTTTTGGGGGGAGGGGGGCGTTAAGGAGGGGCAGAGAGAGAGGTAGAGAGAGCAAATGGGACAGCAGGAAAGAGAAGAAAGGATGGAGGAGGACTGGATGAATACCTCTGCCTAGTACCAGCTGGCTATGTCTAAGCGATAAGGTTAGAATAAAGGGAGGCTAAGACGTCACACAGAGAACATACAGGGCAAGCACACAACAGGGGCCCGCCCGTATTGCAGCCTGCTCTGTGTGTGCAACCATGATGGTCCTGTTATAAAACTTACTTCCCGGCCTGATCCCACTGAATTCTTACTTGTTCTCTTTTAGCTCCATGGCCAAGCTACAAATGAATAAAACCTCCACCACAACCACCTCAATCAGTAATAATTAAATGTATAAAAATTTAAACAAAAAACAGATGTACACAAAGAAAACTAATTTTCATATTAAAATTGAATAAACTAATGCTAAATGTTTTGCTATTTACACTGTAATGACCCAAGTTGCTTTTATCTTAACATCCAAACCCGTGGAATTACGTAATGTAAATTTTGTGAGCTTCAAACCAAAGATCAAATTAATAAAACATTGTTGTTTTAGCGCTTCACCAAACTCAACGGAATTAAAAACAAGGGTTTCAAAAGGGCTGCAGAAAGTGAGCTCCTGGCAGCTTCTGAGGCTTTCTATTGGCTATTTTAGTTTGTAAAAGACACAATTGGCTGTCTGGTATAAAAGACAGGCAATTCTCTAAAAGATTAGAATAACAGACAGAGTAAGGGTTTCTCATAATTCAACATGTAATTGAATATTTTTTAAACATGAGTGATGATCTAAATGTCCATTGGGGGGTATCATTGTAGTAATATTAAATGCCATTCCTATTATGAGCAATGAGCAAATTAAAAATGGAATGAGTTGAACTTCACTCAACTGCAAAAACACCACCATGTATCAGCTAAAATAGCTGAAAGCTAACACTTTGATAGCATGCCAACTTTACAAAAAAAAAATGTAACAGTTTTCCCTTGGTTGCTGTCAGTTAGGGAACCACTTTTCATATGTAACTATGTGTAATCCAAGCTGCACTATAACAATCATTAGAAACATTTTTTTCTCTGCACATTTCGTCTTTTAGTGTCTAACAGATGTAATGACTGGAACGCATTTGAAAAAAATCGGGTGGAAATTTCTGTTCAACAGTGTTGCCGGAGGCTAATCACAAACTTCACTTAGTGCAATATAATAAGTCATCTGTCAGGCTGTGGTTTCAGCTGGGATTTACGACTAATCCCTCATTATGTCCATCTGTAAAAGGAGCTTATGACTCAGACGTACCAGCCCTTTAAGGCCTCCTATCTGTCCTAAAAACTGGCATTAACGTCAGGTGATTCTTTTCAACATGGATCAGATACTTAAACCTACTGCAACAACCTATGAGGAAGCATGTAGTTTTTTTCAGGATGTTTTAGTCAGCATGTCTGCTCACTGAAACCAGGAACAGCACCAAGGAAAACGTTCTGATGCTCCACATGCTCTTGATGTGGGTCAGCAGCAGAAATCTCGGCCTCATTTCTTCTGTATGTATTCTTCCGTCATCTGCCGGTTTCCTTTCTGGGACTTTCTACATCTATCTTTAAGTCTTTGTGCTTTTATTCTAACTGCAGCTTGCCACAAGCCACAACCATCAGCAAACCAAGCGGCGCTTCAACCAGAGACGCTGCCGTTCATCAAGTTACGGATGGATGTGTCTTATTGGCTTCCACGCTTAAAGAACAATGTTACTTCCTGAAAAGATGAACTGTTTCAACCTGAGGGAGACACAAATGATTCACCCTCATTTGTTTGGAGGAGATGATTCAGGCATCTGATCATGCCACATCTCACTGTTAGGAGACACTCGGTCAGGCCACAAAGTTATCGGAGGAGATATATAGATCCATCACAGCCTGGGGAAGGAAAGAGAGAAGGAGCAGAAGACTGGTGCTGGAGAAAGACGTCTTGAGTTTTGCTTGTGGATCTGTTTCTACTATGACCTGATCTTTGTGGAAGATGATGGGTGAATAAGATGGATTTTTTTTAAGCAGCAACAAAAGTCTCAGAAAACTTTAAATATCTTTCTTCCAAACAATTAGGCCTGTTGTAATAAGAAATAAATAATTTAATTGCATAATAAATTAAAACAAGCTCAATAATTTCCATTTGCATGTTTTATCATTATCTTCTTTTCCCTCTCTCTTTCTACACAAGTTAAAATGACCGGCCAACAAATAATAATTATTATTAGGAGGAAAGAGAAATAAATCTAGTTGATGAAGAATAAGTCTTCCTGTTTACATGCACAGGAATTTTCCTGTGGTGTTTGGCTCCCTCTACTGATGAAGCACAAAACCTACATTTGTTCTCCCCACCCCTTCTCTTCCGCAGAATTCAACACAATCAAATACTGGCAAAACCTGTGGCCCCATCTGTTCTGTCCATGCTGGGATAAGAATTAATTAGCATTCATGCAGATATAGCTGAGCCTTCAAATCCCAGCAGAGTCAGTGTAAATAGCAGGGACATAAACATAGGAAATGAGAAATTAGGTGGCAGTGACAGACCTTGTTTTTAATCTAATGACATTCGGGTTTATCATTTAAGCCGTATTTATCTGTCCTATAGCTAAAAGTTGGATTCAAATCTGTGCGTCCGTGCAGCACTGCGATAATGTCATTTAATGGTTTTAAGGATGCAATACTTTTTGTGGTCACTTAGAGGCACCAGAACAAAGATAAATAAAGAAGCACTTTCATAATTTCCTTTCTTCATGGAATTTTGAGGCCACTGTTGTGCTCACTCTTTAATGTAATGCTTCCCTCTGCTTCCTGGTTTTTGCTTAATATGATTTATTTTTCTTTTTGCGTGAAAAAGAGATGCAAACACCAGAATATTTTAGAATCCATAGATTTTGAGAGACTCACTGACATTCAGCATGTCTGCTCACTGATAAGAGCAGATATGTTGATTAAATGTAAGAAAAGAAAAACAGAAACCAGCCCTTCTTTTTAAACACAAAATCAATCAGACCTCTGAGGTCAGAGTGTCTTAAAATTTCAACACTCAAATGTACCAGGATAAAATCTTGTACAAATGCCTGGGTCTGCATCTATAGTCAAGCCAGTTTTACATAGATATGCTCCAAAACTGTGCTGACCTCAAAAGAGAGCTAAAAGAGGCAAAGACTGCACCAACATTACTGTAAATATATTTAGAGGAGTAACGGTGACACTGTCAAACCAAAGAACACACCTGTCAGGCATGCTTGTGACGGGATGACCAGAATATTTGTCAGAGATATTGGTGTACTATATTTCAAAAGACAGATTTAATACAACAGTCTACTCCTATATATTTAAGCTTCATGTCAAATAAAGGGCTGGAACTTGGAACCAGATGAATTTGATCATTTCAAACAGACTGGTTTGAAGGGACTTCTAGTTCCTTTACGTGAACTATTCTACTTCGACCAATAGGAGTATCATGGTGCAACTTGCAAAAAGACATTCAGCCAAATACTGCGTGTATAGTTCAGCCACAGTGTCTATTTTAGAAAAGCAAAACAAATAAAGTCCTTTACACCTTATAATTTTGCAGTTGCATTAATAAAACATTAAAGCCAATGATGATCGTATTTAAACTACTTAGTGGAACTGTGGCTCAGTCGCTGGTTCTTAAAATGGTCAAATACCAAAACTCTAACTTCTAATAAAGTCTGATCCTTTCTGTGACACAGGACTGTCACATCAAAAAGAAGTCTCTACTTCATCACAACATGGCCTCTCTCTTTCAGCTGTCTGATGTCTTCATGTCTCTGTCACTCTCACTCACTGTTTTTTTCCACTCTCCACACACAAAACCCGAACCAGATACTTGATGAACAGCTCACCAAAGGCCTAGATTAGATAAAGGCACAAGAAACAACAAAATGCACTCTGTAATATTTAAGCAACTGTTATATGATGGTTAAGGCCAGATGGGCTTCAGGCAGACTGGAACACACAGTCAGTGTCTGGATTCCCAGTAAAAATTTGCCTTTTGCTGTAATGGAGGTCATAGCAAACATTCATCCTACAGGAAAACTAAAGTCTAGATTTGCTCACATTTCAAAGCAAATGGAGACATTTCTTTGCAAATAACCCAAAAACAGATCCACCTTAAGTTGAATAACTCACAGTGCTTATGCAGAAGGTAACATTCACAATCTTCCTTATTTCCACTTTTGGAGGTGCAGCCAATCAGTGTCAAGCAAAATTAAAGCTGTAGTAGCTATAGTAGTGGCAGTAGAATTACACCCGTTATGTCAACTGAGCTGCTTTTTTTTTTTTTTTTGATATTTTAGGGATGCTC
Organism: Poeciliopsis retropinna; assembly: GCA_010277075.1. NCBI lineage: Eukaryota > Metazoa > Chordata > Actinopteri > Cyprinodontiformes > Poeciliidae > Poeciliopsis > Poeciliopsis retropinna. Next base: position 6,171,794 of record VMRM01000023.1, on the reverse strand, counting down.
TATGAAAAAAGATCAAATAAACTATATTTTAGAAAACCACAAAATTTTATCAGTTGCCTGTGAGTGATCGTCAAGTAAAAGTACTGTGTCCAACTAAACTAACTCAATTAAATATGCTTTACTGCAGTGGTCCCTAACCTTCAGCGTCCACTGTCCTGCATGTTTCGGATGTTTCCCCAATCCAGAACAGCGAACTGAAATGATGGCACTGTGTGCTTTACATGCTTGCAATTGCTGTAGAAGCCTATAAATCACCTGTTCATTCACCTGTTCATTAAACCAGGTATGCGGTAGCAGGGAAACATCTAAAACATGCAGAACCGTGGGCCCTGGGTACTGGAGAGGGGGACCACTGCTTTAAATGGATTTAAAAAAAATTACCCCTGAGATATCTGATGGATTGTAATCGACCTGGGCAGATGAAGGACTAACCCCACAGAGTAAAGGTATCACAGTGTGCTTGTGAAAAACAGAAGTAAATAACTGCTGCTTTGTTAAAGGTTTTCCATTAAAAAAACAGGAACATAATCAACCCCAATTTTAAATATTTCCAAATCAAATCAAAACAAACAAATGCAAAACCCTTTTAAATATTTACTTAACATCTATGCAGAAGTGTTTAAACTGAAGTCAAATGTATTTATATGTGTCTGTCTGTCTGTCTTTCTGTCTGTGTGTCTGTCTGGGGTCAACTTTGGTCTCCTGCTGGCACTCTGCCAGCTGTCTCCTTGGCAACAGGATGCACCAGCCACAAATAGCTCCAAGCTGTGCGTCCCTCCGCTGTGCCAGGGCCACATAGAACCACATCACACCCCTCCCAATTTTGTATCGCTCCACATCAATAGATAGATCCTACAGAAGAATTGTGTGGTTCTGAACCTTCCAGGATGTAACATTTGTTTACAACAATCCATAAAATCTGAATTTAAAAGGGGGTCATACAGACCTAATTTTCTTAAATGTTCAAATTTGACTCCTGGAACAATTAACAATAAATACATTACAATCAAAGGCGATACCACATCAAGCCTAGAAGGTTTGTATAATAGGGAAAGCTATGGACACACAAATTTGAGTACAAACTAACAGAAGGGCTTCAGCAAATTTTTGAACGACAACTGAAAGACTGGGAAACACAAACTTTTACAACTCTTTAAAGGCTAAATCAACATACCAGTTAGTGGCAGTAAATGCAAAAAGTTTTTATTTGTTGTGGTCGACAATTCCTTCAAATGTTCTAATAACGAGCTCTTTGTTATGACTTTATAGCAAATGAAATTCAACAAAACAAATAACTTATGAAGCAGACTTGCTTCTTTCCTTTATACTCTGTATGTATGAGATTCAGTCAGATGTAGGCTTTAAAGATTAGTTTAAAAGTGAAATCAAGGAAACACGTGAGCTTTATTGGGTCCTAACTCACAATTATACATGGTGGCCACTGCCAGCTCTCTGAAGGCGTCTGGTGGAGCCAAACTTCTGTTTCCGATTAATGAAGACCACAGCGCCTAGTGGGATGTTTTGATATCCTGTTCCAAATTTGAGTCTAGACACAATCGCATATCAAAGGTCTACATGCATTCATGGATACTCTGATATACACTAATATATAAACAACTTTGTGTTCCAGATTTTATGTTCATTAGCTGGAAGCTCAAAAATTGTGAAATTAAGAATTATTCTACAGGCAAAGATGATTCTGAGTGGAAGAATAAATATTACGCTGCACGACAACCTTCATTATGTTTGTAGCCTTTAAACTGTTGGGATTAAATATTTTAATGTCACAACTGACAGACTAAATTTTCTTTCTACCTTTTAAACCCAAAATGTTAAACTGACAGATAAAAATATGTAGGATTTTTTCGAAGATTGACTCTGTTCTGTTAAGATGAATATTTTTAAAGAAAATTTCCAACACTTTGAAAAAAGTTACATATAAGATTATTCCTTAGATTAATACTGACATATGCTAAAGTAGCCTGGACTAAATGATTTACCAATATGCAGTTTGTGGTTCTTACAACCACAAACTGCCTTAGAATAAAAAAATTATGTAGCATTAATTTTTCTGCAAGTATACCGGGTTCCCTTGTGGACAGTAAAACTTGTTTTCAGCCTTAATATGAGACATGACACATTCAATAAATATTTTAAGCTTATTAGAACTGCAGAAGTACCAACATAATTCATGACAAAAAAACAAGTCAAAAAGTGGATCGAGGGATTATGAAAAATTCCTTTGATGATGGAAATTACATTGCAACTTCATTTGGTTGCCTTTGAAGATCAAATCCTAATAAATCTGAGTCATTCTTCTCGTCTTTACACTCAACTTATGTTTGTCTTCCCTGATCCTCAACCCCCGCTGGTATCATCAAGGTTAATTAGTCATGAACTTTCCTTTTAAGAGACCGATAAGTCATCCTAATATACGCACACACACACTCTCAGAGAATGTATCCTTTCTGAGTTCCCCTACACAGAAGGCACATACTCACACAAAGAGCATACTGGAAACCAGCAGGATGCAGCCACTTCAGGATGGGTATCCTGACCTAACTCTGCTGGGCATGCTCAGTAGAACCATGCTAGCGACCCTGGCAGCGACACCCTGGCAGCCTGTCATGGCAACACATCAAGTAGGAGGCATGTGGCCATCAGGAAAGGATGCAGTAAAGCGAGGCGCAGGAGACTATAAACAGTGAAATTGAATAGTAGGAAAGCAAATTATGACAGAAATATGGAAATACCCAGATATTTTCAGATTTATGTTTAATCTTTCTGTCATTTTGTAGAATGGGAACATAGTGGACCTAACTCACTTTTCTGATATGGATTATATTTAGTCAAAGGCAGTGGGTCCCATATAAGAAGCACATTATGAGTCCAGGTCCACTTTGTAAAAGCCAAGTATGGGCCACGTTTGGGTGTTTTGACCAGATATTTCTCAATGGAAGGTAAAAGAGTTCAAATAGTAAAAAAATAAATAAAAATAAAAAAATTGTTGCAAAGTCATAGTTATACATTGAGGGCTTCTCATGTCAGCACAGAAATATGATGTGTTGCATTTATTTGTGCTAGGACTGTAATTAAATTTTATTGTACATGTGGGCTGTTTTTGTGCTGATACATGCCTGACTTCTACAGAAAAACAGACCAAAACAGGAAAGGGCTTGCTTCTTTGATGATGTTCAGTAAGTGCTCTGTTTGTGCTGTTCACACGTCACACTGCACAAGCACATCACGTGTCTGGATTTTTCTGTTTGCCCACTACACTGATGGCTGTGGTAGAGTGCAGTGATGGGACTGATTACGGTAAAATTAACTGGAAACACTTTAGATCGTCATCAGCAGTTCACAAGCTGTTATCATTGTTTTATGCCTTTCCATTATTCCCTTACAAAGGTACAATGTACTCTTATGTAATTAACAGGCACTAATGCAATTAAAATGTTTACTTTCACAGTTTCTGTCATAAATTGTTAGCAGTTAATTTTAAGGTTCGAGTTACCTTTAAAATTCCAATTTTGTTTCCAATTCCCAACTCATAAAATGGAAATTAAAATTGTTTTGTTGCCGTTTTCTGGAGACAACAAATAATGATAAGCCTAGTAGACAATAGTTTCTTCAGTTGTTTTCATTAGCAGAAAGATGTTTCAAACAATGATAGGACATCACTAACTCACATCAGAATCTTTACATACTGGCGATTTTCTGAAACATTTTCAGCCAAACCAATGTGAAAAACTAAAATAACAATTAAGAGCAATAAGCATAAAATTTTTGCCAAATGGCAAAATAAATCTATGAGCAAATCATTCACAACTCAAAGCTTACCTGACTTTCAAAGTAAGAGACCATGGTAGTTTTAAGAGACTACTTTTTTAACTTCCTGTATCAGCTTGCTGTGCTGCAGCATTAACATTAACTTCTATATGAATTTTAGAAAATGGAGGCCTGGTTCAGCATTGTAACTTCTATTTGTATCTATTTCTAACCTACAACATATTTGTCAGCATTTTAGCCTTTTTAAAAAAACTGTTGTTTCAATGTCCAGGCACCACTAGAGGCTCTGTTCCCCTATTTCTTTTATGTATCGCTCTTAGCTAAGACTTCTTTCAGTCCAGTTCGGATCAGAAATTCAACTTTAACAATGCAGTCAAAGATCCTGTTTTCTTTTTGTTTTGTTTTGTTTTTCAGTATTTACCACATTAGCTCTGTGGGTGAAATATATTTTGGGAAGAACATGACAAAAATTTTAATGATTGTGAGCGGGGTTCACTTTAAAGGTCAATTACTATGAGTTCAACAGCTAAATACAGAGAAAACGATTACATCATCCTCTTAGTCTCCTGTCGCCATGGTGACAGTCATATCAGCGTGATCCGACCACTGTCTGACACCTTTTCTTGACTTCAATGAGAACTCCATCTAAGAAATACAGGCACATTTTTATGACAGGTTGACAGTATTGAATTTGACATAAGTCATATTTCTTTAGAGTATAGCTCGCTTTTTTTTTTTTTCAGAAGGCCAGTAGCCTGTCTTAAATAACGTATTTGATCTGAAAGATCCAAATTAGAAACGGTTTTTGTACTCCGTGACCACAGATGAACCGCTTGTCTTTTGATTAATTAATAATTCAAGAGCCTGTGATATAAGAAAGATGCACTTTAGCACATGGCAAAGGTCTCTTGCACATTTGTAAGTTTGAATGCTGCAGATTTCTTTTCAGGAAATTTGAAGAGGATTTCAAATCATCTCAGGAGAATCTTATAGGAACATAAACTTGTATGTTTCTCTAACATAGTGTGTCAGAAGGAACATGTTTCTGGCATGGTTTTCAAGTGAAACTTCAAAATTATTTCAAACTGATAATTCTTTGTTCTATTTCAACCCCTTAGCCCAATTATATATATATATATATATATATATATATATTTTTTTTTTTTTTTTTTTTTGTTGCAGTACTACACACTGCAGTAGAGAAGAAACACATTTAGCTTTTAGCTATTTCGGAGCTTCCCCATTGCAGGTTTTCATCAGTGATCTATCGCCAACACTCTGCTTTTCTGCAAACCATGGCTCCTTCTCAAACTGCTGCTGCTGCTTAGTCAGTCCCTTGAACATTAAACTAATTATTCGCCTCTATGGCATTTGTGCAGATTTTACTTTCCCTTACAAGGAGCAACATTAATGGAAGCTTTTATCAGTAATAGTTGACAGGATTTATTGCTCGTCTAACAGCTACAACATCCCCACACTGAAAATGAAAACTAAAGCTATGTATTTGCTTTTAATATACTGAAATGAGTCTTGGGTATTACCCGTGTAAATAACTCTGAGCTGAATGTTTTACTGACACAAAAATGTAATGGCATGTATAATTCCCCGCCAAACTACGCTACAGCTCATAGAGCCTTTCAAAAGTATTCACACCCTTTGATTATTTCTACGTTTTTACATCTGATGTAAAATTTAATGTATCACCAGAAAGACAATTTTAAAATTTTAATAAGAATCTGAATAATATTTACTTCGAGTCCCATTTACTCTGATGCCCATAAATTCGGCTCAACAATTTGCCATCTAAAGTCCCCTAATAATTCAATTGAGACAAAAAGTTTGTCTCAGTTTCAATAAAACTAAGATTTGTGTAAGTAAAACAGTAATTCTGTCATGATTTAACACTCACGTTAAATAAACAAAAATTTGAAAGGCAAAACTGGTTGCTAATTGACTTTTATTAAATCTGATGATTTATTAAGAGGAATATGATTACATATTACAAATGGATGCTGTACAGATTAGGAGTTGATTAAAGCAGTGATCTAATAAAGATAATAAAAAAAAAACTCAGCAGTGCTGGTTCTCAGTCAGCTGCTGATTAAGGCAAACACAGCAGTCTATATTAAATCATCAAGTCTAGACCATAAATCACTCCCCTTTCTCTTTCTATGCGTTTCCTTTCACCTTATCACACAAAACAACCTCCTCTTTGCTTTTATGTATTTACGACTGAGGTGGCAGGAAAAAAAAAACAAAAAAAACCCGCACACTGAAGCAACCACGTTATGAGAGCTTGGTTCTGTCCTGTTCCTGTGAAAAAATTGAAACTGAGCCAAGCGCAGCATTCTGCTCCATGGCTGCCTCAGCAAAAGCACAATATGTTGGCTCCAAAGGACCACAGTGGCAGAGACTCTCACCCCAAAGAATATCACCAGCTTCATTATACTGGCTCTATTGTACGTGGTATATACCGCTCCAGTAACTACGCAGGCAATAAACAAGGAAGGTGGGAGATCACTGAATGATGAATGTGGATTAGGGTTAAAATGCAGAGTGCTTGAGTCAGCCATATTTCTTGCTTAACTCTACAATTTTTCATGTACCTTTCCAATCACCACTGCAGAAAACCTGGATATTATCATGATTCTCTATATTTATTTTTAAATAGATTTGATAATCACATTTTAAATGTGTGGTTTTTTTTTCAATCCTTCTTTAAATACTTAGGAAAGGCAAGTGGTTCAAATAATCTTTAGGAAATGAAAAGATGAAAAGAAGCAGTAAATTTTTTTTGTACACGTAAGTGAACATCATTTTGATGTTTACATAATGGTCTTCATGATCAATGTACTTTTAAACTGTTTGTAAAACCCTAGAGGAAGACGGTTTTGGTGGTGTCTGATAGATAAATTCACATTTACTTTTTTACAAAAAAGTCCATTTGTTTTGCTTTCTACTGTCAGATCTGAAAGTCCCATAGGATCTGAGCTCTACTTTTCTCAATCACTGTTGGTGACGTCTCTATTAGTGATTTACAATATGTAACAAATCATTATAAACCAATGTGCAGAATGTAACAGCATCTACAAAATATGCCAACTGTAACTAAAAAAAACCATACAGCACATACATGAAAATAACATTTACTCATGCTTGGTGTTTCTATAACGAGATCATTTTTAAAATTCTAATATGTGCTTTACCACAATGAATAGTTTAAATGTTTAAGTATTGCTTTATCTTATTGTATCTGTGGTAAAAGTCTGTGTTGAACTAATGATTGGACATTGGGCTTTGCTGAAAGGCTATGGATTAATTTGCTCAGGGGGTTGTCTAAAGGAAAAGTCTAAATGAAATGCATCTGTACTAAAAATAAAAGAATTACTCATATCTAAATAGCAAAACCAAACATATTGCTCGGTTAAATTATTTTAGGAGACAAAACACATGAATGTGTTCTTATTAAAAGAAACAAAATCTGCAGCAGGACACACAAAAGTCAGGTAATTATCTTTTTCTGAATATTTTAGAAAGCACTAATAGTCATTCACAGACAAAAAGCCTTTCTTGTAAATGCTTTGGTCACTTTGGTGCTACTACATAGTTTACATGTTGCCAAGGGCGTGACTGGAGGATAACATTGCCGACTTTCTAAGCAAGCCAGGAGAATTTTTCAATGGACATCTGATCGGTTTAAAGTTACGGTCTGCGGCCCCAGACATCCTGCTTTAGAAAAGAACCCGCAACTCAACCCCAGCAGAAGAACCTGGCCAAACTCCACAAGTCACTTGGTGTTTAAGGACTGATCAGGTGTCTCTGGTAATGTCTGCCTCAACAGGAATCGTGATCTGCGCAGGAGATGTAGCCAGCTCCTGAAACGTTGTGCACCGGGCATTCCTACTGGGATTACACCGTGGTATTTAGTAACCTGTCCAAGATTCCTCTCCTTCTTGCACAACTCCCTTGCCACTAGGATGTTGGAACCTAAATGTTTTGTGGTTCAAGTGCAGGCCAACTCTGCTATTTTACTTGTACCTCTACGGTTCAGCCATCAAAATACGCTGTGATGCATACCAGGTATGCATGATTTCCCATATGCCTTTTGTCTTTACAACATAGACAGTAATTTGCCTTTGTGCTGATCAATATGCCTGTCTCAACAATACTTCAGACTAGTTTATTCATTATGAAATAAATAAATAAATAAATGATTTCCACAGTGAGTAGACTATAAACAAAGAACAGGTTAGCCACATTCAGTGTGAAAATATTTGCACAATCTTAGGATTGTGATTACCTTACAGATTTCGCAGCATCCGATTCAGTTATGGATAAGTCAAGTCAGGTGGATTTCAAAAAATAACACCAAAGCTGAACAGAGCACAACATAGTTGCCTTTGACCCTGACAGGAGATCATTTCTGCCCGTGGCCGTATCTTTCTGTAGTCACTCTTGTAAGACATAATTACAGCATAAAAAGCTCCTGCAATATATAACTGTTATTTCAGAGTAATAAAGTTTCACTGAATTGAATATAAAATAATTTTGCTGAATTAAGATGAACTAACAATTTCCTCAACTGAATCAAAGCAAGTTAAGATCAGTTGAACTCAACTGATCTGAATTCATTTTAGTGACAGATACTTCAGACTACATAAAGGTATCATTATCAAGCTAAGTAAACATGAAACAAGAAGGCATAGAACAAAATATACATAGGAAAGTGGAAAATATATAAACTACTAAAAGTGCAAAATTAAATGAAAATTACAAAATATAATTATCTTTAAAAATTACCATAACAAAAAAATTAAGCAAACATTTTTAGACTATGACTTTCCTAAAGTCATAGTCAACCCTCAATTGAAATGAATTAAATTTAATTTAAATCAGCGGTTTATTTAGGTACAAAGGAAATACACCACATTGTTCCTCTGTTCTTTACCGGTTTATAGAATATTATAAATCTAATCTTAAGTACTTAAAATTTGTATATAACAGATTCCACAATATATTTATTACTTAAACAATAGTCAAATTGTTTTTTTTTTTAATTATTAAATACATTTCAAATGCAAAGTACTTCATTCAAAACTCTCAAATGTTGTTTCTTTCCATCTTGTGCTTATATATTGAAAGTGAAAGATCAACTGTTGTTAAAATGGTTAAAATAATTTTAGAAAAGGGTTTGAATTAATAACATTTCCTCTGTTCTGGAGCAAACACTTCATTCTTGTTGTAAGCATCAACGGTATTGACATTACAGAGGGTGTGGGCTGAGTATGATGAACGTGGGCAGTCTTGTTACATAAGGAAAGTCCACTTCACTGAATAAAGCAACACAAAAACACTGACTGACCATGCATGTGCTGCTCACCTCAGCAGATCGGACTAAAAGGCAATGCTGTAGAGCAGATCATTTCAGGATCAGTACAGTAAAGCAAATATGTGGGTATACACCACAAGGCTGCAAATATATTAATAATGAAGGTTTCATCTTAAAATAACAAAACTGAATGTTTGTTATTTCACTGCTGACCCAGCAGATACGTAATCTCAAATGTTCTTAATCAATTTCAAACATTTAACAATTAAATGTTTGAAATTTAACTGACATGAACTGACATGAACACTTAGTGACATTCCACTATTAATTCATGCAGTTTAATAAGATGTGACCCAACCTCTGCAGCTTTCTAAAAGGTTCATGAGAGTGTACATGAAAAATTCTCATCGTTCTTCCAGAAGCATATTTGTGAAGTCAGACGGACACAGATGTCGGACAAAATAGTGCCTAGTTCACAGTTCTCACCAATAAAATCACTACATTTGATTTTGTTAGATAAGGTGGTTCAAGATGCTTCACGGCAAACTCAATCCATCCATGCCTTTATTAACCTCTCTCTACTGTCTGATATGAAATTATGTTGGAAGAGAAAGTGGACAAGCCCAAACTGTCCCAAATATTTGGGAGCATAAAATTGTCTAAAATATATTGGCAGGCTGAAGCAACAAAAATTGTTCGTTGGAATACCAGACATAACTAGCTGGACACGCCTTAGCTGTTCTAGAGTCCAGTGGCAGCTTGAGTTACAACACTACATTCAGCACTTTGCGTTGCACTTGGTAATATAAGGCAACGTGTTTGGGCATAGAAACCTAAACTCTCCTCACATAGTTCTCAGACATCAGAAGGTCACATAACCAACCTAACATTTGACTATAGAATATTTATTGAAGCATTTATGGACTCATTGGATAGGTAGCATCCTATACAGGGATTGACCCATTCCTTCACAAATGTTAGTAAAAGCAGTTTGCATGCCTAGGTGCTTGATTGTATACAACTGTGGACAGGGGGGTGACTGAATCATCTGAATTCATTTATTAAAAAACCATGACATTTGGAAATTATGAAAATAAGGAACTGTTGATAGAACCCAATAAGGACCGCTATACTTTTTGTATAACTAATGGCAAGTGTTAACCCTAGAAGACTCCATGCTGGAATTTACTTAAGAGATGGTTTAATAAAGTAGTTTATGCAGCAAATTGGTTTTCAATGATAAGCTTACACAGCATTTGGCATCTCCCATCCAACGCACCGCTGAGGTATTTCTAGCAAGATGCTGTTCACACTCTCCTTCTGTATTTAGTTACACATTTCAGACAGACAGGCCTTAAGTTACACTGAAGAAATGTAAAACTGCATACCAAGTTGTATGTGTATATGATGAAGCTGCAGTATGGCAGTTCATATCAGTTTGAAGCCTTCAGTTCATGCAGTTCAGTCAGAGACACATTTATGGTGACTGTTGAACCTAATAAAGTTCATTTTTACTGTAAGTCCAGTTGCTATTTAACGTAAAGCTGGCACCTCTCTCTACCTGATGACTAACTTCCCACCTCTCCATGCTTTATCTACGACTTCCTCCCTCTCCCAGTGGGTCTCTGGTTGTCATAGTTACATCCATTAACACACCTACTAAGCTCTGAGATCCCTCGTGTTAAACTCACACCCCCTTCTTTGACTTCCATTTCTATCACAGTCGCAGGGCTTGAAACAAAACAGAGCACTTGTATATCCCAGGCGAATTGAACAGGTTACTCAAAAAAATAAATTTGATTTGTTTCACTCTTGGTTGGACTTCATTTTTGAGCAATAAACTTGACATAAAATACTAAATATAAGGAACCTAAGTGTGTATTATACACATGTTTCAGGGCTGCATAATGGAGAAGTTTGTAGCACTGCTACTTTGCTTAGATAGAAGTCTGGCCTGTGGACTTTTGTCTAATCTTTAAACAACTGAACTGTTGTTTAAAGATTTTTAAAGATTTTTATCTTAGCTTTAAGATCCGTTATGATTTTATGTACCACAAATAAACAGTACCTTACTTGTGTCCCTTTAATATTTGTTAATAACTCATCAGAACATGATATGAGTCTTATTATTGACAGTCTTCTCCACATACAAGAGAAAATTACCTTACAAAGTCAGCCAAACATGCAACTAAAATCCTCAGACAGGATAAAAAGTAAGATTTCAAAATATAGAATAAAATTATAATATTGATACAGATATCTGAGGTTAAGTATCGACCAATACCGATCCTATACAAAAAAACTGTGGACTTAACTTAAAATGTTTCTTTTGTTTTTTTTAAACACAGACACAAATCTATTGAATTACAAATTCATGTGCTCTGCACCAGTGAAGCACTTTTAAGTATGCCAATAATTTCATAAGCTTGGCCAAACATGTAAAACCAACACAACTTTAATTTGTTCAGTGTTCAACCACTGTAAAACAAACAATGAATAAACTGACAAGAACAAGACTGACTACCCTGGTAATGTAAAATTAATAATAAGGCATGACATCACTCAGAGCACAAATCAGACAATTAGACTGAACAGCTCTACTCTTGGATAACTTAAAATTACCATAAATGTATATAATAAAACTGAAAAGCTGTTGTTTCTCAGAAATCAATAGTAGTTGAAATAGTAAAATGCATATATTAATCTCCTCTGAAGTCAGACAATAGTTTGCTAACTGGCACAAAGGCTTTATCTTGGTTGTCTCTCACTAAACATCTTTGCTGTTTGCATAATTTTCACCTTTAACTCCCACAGCACAGTACTCACTCTGCCACTTTAATGGTGTGTGATAGTGCTTGGATCTTCCTAGGTTACTCATTCAGCATGTTATCCACACCGTTTTCACATGTGTCCCTAGCAACAAGTAGAACACTAAAGGCAATTTTAGCAAAAGCAAAACACTCTCCTCCCCCTCTTTTTGTTTTTACACATGGCTTTACATCTTCCTCGTCCTCATACGTGTCTTGTTTCTTTAATCGTATTAATAGCCTTTTTCCCTTTCCCTGCCTACCCATGTCTTTATCTGGCCTAAAGCTCATTTCCGAAAACAGGCCTGTTCCATTTTTTTCTTTGACATAAATAAAATCTGTATTCTTCTTTTTTATCTATTTTTCTTCAGCCTCTCCTTTTCTCTCACATCACCACCAACTGTCTCTTCTCCACAGAATCACAGCAACACAACTGTCATGTCTCGTCAGTCAAGACTGCAGCTTGCATCAGAATCGTGAGCTTTTTATTTGAACTCCTGTCCCTCCAGTTTGTCATTACATTCCTCCTTCTTACTTCTGTTCCCCACACTTCCTCCTAAAACTGACATGCTCTAAGTTTTTCTGTGTTTGGAAAAATTTACAAATCATCTTACTCAAAGCATTGAGTAAGTTGATTTGTAAATTACAAATTACAAATTACAAATCAACTTACTCAAAGCATTGAGTAAGTTGATTTGTAAATTACTACTAGAGGCTAGTCAGCCTCTAGTACTAGAGGGCTGACTCCAGTGTCCTAAGTGACAAAGCAATTATATTTTATATTGGTATCTGAGGTGCATAAAAATCCTGATATGAGCTTTCATACTTGTGCAGTTACTTCCACCAAGGTTTCCAAAATGCTCATGCACAATATTAGATCTGGTAAAATTTGATCCTAGAGAAGATAACTTCGCAAAGCTCTTATAATCAAAAACTGTTTTCTGTGGATGTTCATTTGAAACCAAAAATTTACATATATGTACGGAAAGAAATTTTTTTCTCACTGTATGACATGAAATCAGACCAACTGTTTCTGTGTTAGGTCAGTCAGGATTCACAAAATTAGACATGTCTGAAAACTTTACTTTTTTTAGCGTTTTTGAGTGGAAGAAGACATTAATTGTTGGAGGCGTGGCTTATAATATGATGAAGGTAAATTTCTGAGAGACCATTGTAACATTGAAAGAAAAAGGATATAAAAAAGAAAAAGAACATAACTTCTCCATAGAAAATATGGAGAAGGTAGCACCACAGTGTGTTGTTGCAGAAAGGACTGGTGCACTTCATAAATAAGTGGCGTCTTGAGGACAGACTATATGGAAATTTTGAAGCAACAGCCCAATACATCAGCCAAAAAGTAAAAATTTTGCAAAGATGAGTGCAGTGGCATTAAGAATACCATTATCTTAGATACAAAGTGGCTTTAGGACAACAACCTCAATGTTTTGGAATGACCAATGCAATTCTCAACGAAAAATTTAAGATTCAGTCTAGAGCTAAAAAGTTATGTGCAAGAAAGGCAGACTACCAATCTGGCTAAATTACAACAGTTCTCTCGGTAGGATCGGGCCCAAATTTGAGCAACCAGTACAGTTTAAGGCAATTTTACCAAATTCTAAGGAGATGTATAGTATGCAGTATTTTAACTAACTGAATTTTTTGTTTCTTTTTGTAATTTGTTATCAAAAATAGACATCACTTTGATTAATACTATAATCCTTGATGTTGCATAGCTAAATCATATTTTCGAAAAATATACAAAATCTCTTCATCCCTTTATTTAATTTAAACAAAAAGCAAGCTCCACGTTAAGAAAAAAAATCACCGTTCATATTAGATTTTAGAAGATAATTAGGATAATTGATTCAATTCAAGAAGCTGATAAAATTCCTCATCCAGTAATCTAAAGCTGATTGATTATGATAATGTTAATCAAAACAGAAAATAAAAGAGTTTTTCATCCCTTTTAAGGCAATTTTATCAAATTCTAAGGAGATGTATAGTATGCAGTATTTTAACTAACTGATTTTTTTGTTTCTTTTTGTAATTTGTTATCAAAAATAGACATCACTTTGATTAATACTATAATCCTTGATGTTGCATAGCTAAATCATATTTTCGATTTAGCTATGCTTTTGCTCTGTAGAAATGTTATACCTTATTTTTCCTGGTAATTTCTCTAAAGATTAATGTTCATTTTATCCCTTTTCTTATTCTCATTACTAGTGCACAAAATGAACCTTTGTTACAGCAGCAAAACAACAAGAAAACAAGTACAGAAAGGGCTCCTCAACATGAACATAATATAGCAATATTATAAGACAAAGTAAATCTTGCTCAGTAAAGATTACCTTCATTATCCACTCAGAGGAAAAAAGTAACTTGATACACACCAAAATAAAGAAGACCATAGAGAATGTCTGCAGGGTAATAACCAAGAATAGCTGATTTGACATAAAACTGGATCCTACAGACTAGATGGTGCTTAGCCAGCAGTCCATTAACAGCAAAAACCTTTGTTAAAAGACCACACACAGTACAAGGCAAAACCATGACATATTTTAACTGTACTATTAAAGCCACAACCATATACACAACTTTTTACAAATGGCAGAAATGTGTTGTTTTAATTTTAATGCTAAAATAAACCCGCTATAAAGAGTCAGAAAATTTTCACAGAATCTTATGCCATCATCATGTTCACGGACATCAATACAACATTAAACACTATAAGATCATCTTGAGTTAAATAAAGAGTTTTACACTGTGGAATTGTTGTTTTGTGGCAATCACCACATAGGTTATTAGCTGCATCTATCAGAGAGACATTTTTATGACCGGAGTATTATAAAAGTAAGATTTATGGCCCTCAGCATGGCTCTATTTTAGTTTCCAAGCAAAGTTACTCTCTGTTTCTCCTCAAACAAATTCTGCTTCCCAACTTGCTGTACACAAGGTGTCATTCCTGATATAAAATTAATATGAAACATAAAACTTCAAAATTGGTGATAGAAACTGGCCACAGAAACTCTGGTGTGTAGGTAACACTAAGGCAATATCAAAACATCTGTTTTCTGTAAATAAGTGTACATAACAGAATCTTTGTAATGTTTCAAAAGAAACCAGATGCTTTCTGCTACTAAAAAAAAAATAGTTTTAGATGCTCCATGACAAAGACCTGTGTAACAATACCAGAAAATTTCTCTAAGACATTTCTCATAGGTTGCATTGATGGTAAAATCTGCACAGACACATTCACTCAATTATTCAACCTGCCAAAGTGAACCTATAAATCCAAATGTCTTTGCTAAGCAGGTAGTGAGAAGGCATTTTAAGTGTTTACGTCTAATCTAATCAACACTGTACTGGACCAATCTGGATGAGATCATGACACAGACGTCACAGAACACAGAAAAATAAAAACTGACACTTGTGACCTCACATCTCTTTTCTCTTTTTTACATCCTGTCCTGCTTTATGATCTTCAGTCCTCCATCACCACCAATTCCACCACTATCCCTCTTTTCAAACCTCGTCATTGTTCCCTATTCCTGACTCATCTGATCCTCAAATATTCTCCTCCCTACATTTATTCTTTTATTATTCTGTTAACACACCGACATTAATAGGTGTTCAATGACCACAGATTAAGATGATTTAAAACACAAGATGATTTTAATATTCAACAAACCAGAAAAATGTATTCACTCCTTTCCTGTTTACCTCAATAATAAACTTAAGCCACCCGGTACACAAAAAATATTTAAAAAACTAAAAAATAAAAAAATAAAAAATAAAATGGTTTGGCTAAGATAAGGCACATCAAATTATCATGTCATCAAATCACTCACCAAAGTCTCTTAGCAACAAAAGCAATAGCTGCCACTCATCAACAAGGTGGAGAAAATTCATCTCCCGAGAACAAAAGGCTTAAAAATGTATTTCAAAACGTCTTGTCCTATTGTCCATTCTCTGACTTGCTATAATGATTTCTGTTTTAACCCTAGCAGTAACACCATGTTGTTTACAAAGCTCTAAGCGTCTTTTACCTTCTTTCCCTTCTTCTTGCGGTGAGCCGACTTCCCTGTGGATTTCTCTTTAGCTTCCTCACTCATCCCGGCAGCTGTGAGAAGCTCTAACAGCTGTGTGCGTCAGGTCCAAAAAGGTTGTTTTTGTTAATCCAACATGAATGAGTGGACGAGTGGAGTGGCGGCCACTCTGGAAGCACGCAGAGAACAACTCGCTCAGCCGCTCACACCCACTTTCACACACAAACCCGCTCCGAGCATGAGGAGAGGAGCCAGCGAGGCTCAGAGGCTGAAGAAATGGTGAGATGCACATACTGGCTCTTTCTCTTCGCCTCTCTTCCTCTCTCTTTTTTCTCATCCAGTTCACTTCTACCTGTGGTCGCCTCCCACACGCTCCACAAGTGAGATCACAGCAGCAACAAGCTACAGCATTGGGGCTTGAGTATTAATAGCAATCATTGCCAGCTCATCTACAGGTTGTTTGTGTCTGTGCCTCTTACAAACCTCTTGAAAAAGCTAAAAAATAAGGAAAATCTAAGAAATAGATTTAATATATGCCCAATAACAGGCGTGAGCTCGATATCTCAGCAATTTTTACAGATAATATGGGAACAAAATATGATTTTTTTTTTACATAAATACTTCTACTTTTCTGTTATTCCACTATCATTTAAATATTTGCATTTAATAGACAGATTTCTTAATGCATTTATATAGTACAAAAGATAATCTTAAATGTTTTTTGTAAGTTCTTTTAATAACAAAAAAAGACAATTCTACTGTTGCATCCAACTCCACATTAAAATGGATCCCACATATGCCGAATAATTGGCCAACGTTTATACAAGAGAAAACTTTTTTTTTTTGTTTGTTTAAATGTCAGAAACTTCTAATGGCGTCCTCTCATTCTACATTACACACAACTATCTGACAGCTCAAAGACAACTAGTAGGGGGTGGAAAAAAAGAAGACAGGGCACAGATGTACGGTATGTTACATCCAACTGGGAATAGTCTTGTACTCTATCAAATATCTCAATTTATGTTAAATCCAGAAAATTTATGTAACATTCAGTCATTTCTATACTGCCACTTTCAACTGACAGAAACATAATAATGGAACTTCAGTGTACCTTGCACAATATTCATGGAAAATGATATTAGGATAAACCTAACCCAAACAAGATGGAGAGTGTCTATGAACCTCAATTTTCACTAATCCCATAAATTCTTAATTTTATGTGGGCCTGAACTTTGAACATGCCACTCTCACACACAAAAAATGCATTGATCTGAACCTTTTTATCGCAGCACTGGCTGTGTTTAAGGTAGTTGTCCTGCTATTATATACAGCTCCGCCCCAGTTTCATGTACTTCACAGCCACAGGTTTTCTATCAGGTATTTAACCCCAACCATCCTCTCATCAACTCTGACCAGCACCCCTCTTCCTCCTGAAGAAAAAATACTCCCAAAACATTCCATTTCAGCTACCTTGTCTCACTCTGGGTAGGATTTTTGTTCTTTGTTACATTTTTGTCTCATGTAACCATAACATCTTATTTTCTGTGTTTGCTCTGTCTCCTATGAAGTCCCTGGCAAACAGTTGTTTTCTTCCAACCACTCTTCCATACAGCGCACTTTGTGGAGTTCAATATAATTTTCCTATCAATAGACTCTTTCATGTAAGCTGTGTATCTCTGCAGCTCCTCCAGAGTTATTCTGTCACTTGGATGCTTTTTAGCAGGTAGTTTAGGTTATGTCTTGGGCTATGTCTTGTGCTCATTCTGTTGCAATGTCTTAGAGAAAGACACAGTTAAACCCAGGCCAGATCTATTTATCATTTATTAGCATTTGTTTCACCAGAAAAAAATTCCATTGACATTGAAAGAATCCTGGATAAATCATCAGCTATAGAAAGAAAACAATAGGCTATTAGCAGTAGCAGCTCAGCCGTAGCCCCGTCCAGGTAGGTGACACAGCTAAATAAAACACCAGGCCAGGTGTAACTTCTATGAAGAGAAAAACAAACAATTGATCTCATACCAGACTCAAAACAGTGTGCATCAAATAATATGTGGTTTCTCATGGGTTTACAAGCCAAAATAGTGCTAAATTGGTTGGAAATCAGCTGACTGACTAATGCATCCTTAATGATATTCTGCTCATAAGCACAACCTAAAGATCATATTACAAACTGAAGCATATATACAAATTTCACCAGGAGACTAAGTAATGAATGCGGAGAAAGTTGTAAAATTATGAACTACTCTTCACTAAGCAAGACAAAAATTAAGGAAAACTTTGCAAACAATCACTGATAATCTACTGCTTCCTTATCAATAATGAACAAAGGCAGGAAGTCCCCCATGATGCTGGATCGTTGGATTATTGCACTCGCACGGAGTCTGTTTTTTGAGTGGATTATGCCAGTGTGAGTTTGTTTACCCTTTACAATTATAAGTGTACCGTACACTGAAAAGCAAAAGTATTTAGGGATTGTAACCAAGACTATTCATTATTTTATTTTCTAAAACAGAGCCAGCCACTCATTCAGTCTGTTAAATGTTATGCCTGTAGAAATTAGGCTCATCCTACATATATCATAACAAAAGGTTCAAGTTAAGGTGTAATTTTGTGTCATATTTCATGAGACCAATGACCTCTCATGTTTATACTGTAAACAGATTCTGACTCAACTGAAGCGTGTAGCATGACACCTGGTGGCCACAGCTTGCTATTACAAACAAAACAACTAAAATTCAGTTTTCCAAATTACTTCTAAAAATTAATATCTCGATGCAATCAAAACCCACAAAGTAGCATTTTTCTTTATTTGTGAGTACTTATTATATGTTAATCATGCTACAATTCAAAGAGCAGTTTAACGTCCTTGTAAGGAAGTTAAATAACAATGTTTAATATGTTTAATAACATTTTGCCCCGTAAGACCGTCAACAGATGAGGCAAAAGTCAAACCCCTACTCCTTAAAATAGCTTTTCTATTAAACTCAGACTTTCCATATTAAATGATTGACTTGAGAGGTGAAAGTTTGATGGAACTTTCCTGGAAAGTTTCTGTAAAGAAATCTATAGTGGTGTTATCCTGCATGTCTAATTGCGAGCATAAAATTCAAGCAATAAAGCTATAAATTTCTTTGTAATCTTCCGACAGCAACATTCACTCTATTTGAAAGGTATTCATTCTGTTAGCTTTTTTTTACTTAAGAGGGCTAGAAAAACATCCATTTTTGTAAAGGTTGGCATCACACTGGGATGGACCATTTATCAGTATTAAGGTATATAGAGGATTTAAAAGTTAGTTTTAAAACTGCTACAAAGTTGTATTTATGGACTTTTCCTCAATGTGTTGCTTCCTGTAAAATTTAGACAAAGTCCATATTTGTACTTGTTTAAAATATCTTATATTAATGTTATTGCTGCTTTACTAATCTAGATTGTGGGATTGTGCCATTTTAGCAGTTCTAAAAATAGTTGCATGTTTTTTTCCAAATAAAATAGGTATATCATATTAGTGAGATTCAGTCAAATTACAGGCATCAAGGTGTGTTAAGACATAGAAAACTTAGTTTTAAAAATCCTAGACTTTTCCATCATACCATTCATAACATTTAAAGTATGTTTAATAACACACAGAAGAAAGTTACAAAGTGACCAGAGTTCTCTCCAGCTTTAAAATATTGGAACAGCATCCTCCTTTGACCAATTTGTTGTTATTGGTCAGCTGGTAGAAAAGATACTTCTTGTTTCTAAGAAGAAAAAAAAACTTTTCTGGAACGAAGATAAAGGACCACTGACCGTCAATCAAATTAAAGTAACACATGGGCTGCATAATATAAAAAAATATAAAAACTGATAACCATACTCATGGTAAATATTGCTATATCATTTGCAACAAATTCATCCCTCACTCCTCTCTTTCTCATCTATACCTCTATATTAGATTTATAAACATTGGTATAAAAATTAATGCTAAGGTCTTTATATCAAAAATAAACAGAAACAAACATTTTGGACAACATTATTATAAGTGCAATAATTGATATAATATGGCAATAATGTGTTGGAACTCTGTGTTAAATCATGTTTCAGTCTTGTTTTAGTGAAACAATAGTGAAATGTGTAACTCTTATACTTTTGCTCATATCGTGAAAATGTATTGCTTAGTGTGAGATAACATTTGTAGCACTGTTCTTCCAGCTTTGCCTCTTCAGAGGGTCTCCTCACTACTCAGTGCAAGTTGAAACTGACAACTCAAACACACCTCACTTTCACGCACACATAATAATGTGTCTCTACCTGATTGCATCCAACCACAGAGCAGTAACTCAATATCCTTGTAGCCGATATTCCCTCTTTCAATCAGACATTTGATGCGTGCTGGAAAGGGGAGTGTTGTTTTATGATTGCACTGTAAGTGCTCCATAACTCTGAATAATAGACAAAGAGAGACGGTGGTTATTGGAGATAGAGGGTGGTCAGGAACAGTGGGATGCTAATGGAAGCAAAACAATCAGCTCGAGAGGAGGATGCACTGTTCATTTAGGTATCAAAGATAAGTAAACATGAAACTTCAGATTTCACAGGGGAAATATGAGAGATCATTAATTTCTTCAGTTACTACTGCAGAGTAAACAAGAAAAATGGGAAATGTGAAAGAGAGAGATGGTGAAGATTAAATCTGCCTGCATGAATGTAGTATGAGATTTATTCTCCCGTTACACCTTTTGATGTTCAAAAGCGTGTGTCTTTTAAAAAAATATTTCTGGTTCTAGTAGCTTTTATTTGAAGGTTGTCAGACTGGGAATCGAGTAAGACATGCTGCAAAAGGTCAATGTGCTGGGACTCGAACCAGTGATGTTCGCAAAGAGAACTAAGGCCTCCCTATATGGGTTGTGCGCTTTTACCCCTGTGCCACCACCGTCCCCTTCTTGTGTCAACTTATTCACTTTTGAAGAAACATTTTGGATCCGTGGAGGACTCCTATATTAAAACTACTGTAACCCGGATGAGTGAGAATATGTTTTAAACAGACCAAATAAGAAAAGATTGAAGGTACTCAGCCTGTCTCAACTTGTTCAGCATTTCAATTAAACCTGAACAGCACTGCCTTTACATATTTGAAAGTTATACCACAGCATTTGAAGAGATTGTAGAATCTCTTAGTGCATGGCCTTTTTAATCTATCAGCTAATAAATGTTAAAGACAAGGAATACCAATGACAACAAAGCAACATCTATATGAACCTATATCATCCTATATTTGCATATTTTTCATACAGATGGCTCAGAAGTAAAAGATTTGATTAAATTAACATTGTATGTAAAGTTGTATGGCACATGTAGGCCCATATCTGCCTGAAAGAAGTTTCTGGGAAAACCTGAGCTCGCTGCAGGTGTGAACTTGTTGCAGGCGACTGTAGGTAGTAAATTGTGAAATCTCTGGTCAAAATGGCAGATGATAGAATGTAGCGTTTCGGCTCAGAATAAAACAGTCACCCCCGCAGTAAAGGCAAAACACTAAGGCTTGTGCTGGCTCTACATCAGGGGATTTTCTTAAAGGGGGTTTATTTTCTTCTAAAAACAAAATTCCCACAGAGGCTGCACCTCGCCTTGAAGTTTTATGTCTGTGGTTGCCTGACGTGAAGGAATGTCCAAATACTAGTACTTGATAAAGATCAGGTTATTGTGTAATCAAAACCAAAAAATAAATAAATAATCATTATCAGTTTCTGATTGATTTTATCTGATTTTTTTCTCCCACCACCACCTTCTCCACATTTGAAGTCTAAGATTGTCTAAGATTACAGTTCAGACACTAAACATTCAATGCTGAATGTCCAAATTAGGGATAATAAAGACAAAAACTATCTTTGATGCCCCTTGCATACTAATGACCCCATTTGAGAGCGAATCTTGATAAAGACCAGCCAGGAGGAAATTAGTCTGAGTTCATACTCTGTTACCAAGGCAGCACCACGGCAAAAGATGAATCCCTATGGTAACAACACTATAGTGGCAGGATATCTCCATGGCAACCCTCAAAAACAGAAAAAAAAAAGCTTTCAAGAGGAAGTTCAGCATGAAAGAGATGATCTCAATCAATTGATTCAGTAGTTTATTTATGCCCGGGCCTCAATCTGCTCCTCCAATACTCACAGATTCAGACAGGCTGGCATTCAGTCCAAGAGTCATGTGCCTGAAAATGCACCAGCAGGGATGGGAAGGTCACCATGAGTGCAATGACCCTGGGTTCAGCTACTTTGAATTCATGCACTTCCAGATGAGCATTAAATTACTTGCTAAAAAAAAAAAAAAAAAAATGTTTTAACTTTTTTTGTCCTCCCCAATTGACATATAGAGTGGATCTATTTTTTTTTATTGTCTCTGGTAATCGGCAAATAAAATATAATCGTCCATATTAATTAGATTCATCAGCACTACAAATCTTTCTCTACTTTGGTCTAAAAGTGTATCTACCAACAGCGTGCTTTCTAATCAGTTAATGTAACTTCTTGATTCTATGCTGCATCTTATAAATATGCGGCATATTGTCTCTTTTAATGTGATATAACCTATAGAAAAAATAATAATCAGCAGGTCAGACTTCAAAGAAAGGCAGAAAATGGTGCCATGCTGAAAAATTCTGATCTGTGCACCAACGAAGGATTCCTTAAAGTTACTGTGTGCTTTCGGGCAGTTTACTGCTGTCCGTTTATTCAGCACCAAAGATCGAAAAGAATGTGTAGTAAAAAATTGGATCTCTCCCATCAGCTAAGATAATCGGACACGTCTCCTGCTGTAACACCCATGTAAAAAAAAAGTGTTAAACAAAAAGGTTAAACAGTCATAAAGCATGAGAGACTCATTTACACAAAAGAAAGAAAAAAAACACTTTCACTCTTTCGCACAGACACACGCACGCATGCACGCGCCCACGCAAACACACATGACAATTGAGAAAGAGCAGACACACAAACAGCAGTCACAAAGGCTCCCTCCTTTGATTTACAATCCGTCTTTGTCTTGGGATCGACGCACTAACACAATACTAATGAATGCAAAAAGGACATGGTTCCACGCCTAAAATGGTCTTATCGCCAAGGCTGGCGAGCTGCACAGTGATGGGAACCCAGCTGGAAAACTTGGATCCCCACTAACGTTCTGCCTGCGAGGACTTAGAAACCAGTGACGCACCCGTTAATTCATCATCAAGTTATCTGTCCTGTCAAGTTATCGTGCCAACAGCAAGCTTTGTAAAAGTTTTTCTTCAAATTGCTCTCATATAGGTTGATGGGGAGGGGGGGGGGGGTCATTTAGTGTATTTCCATCACATTGTTTGTGGAAGAATACTTTAACGATTTTGATTATTAAGAGTATAACTGTGATGTAATAAAAAACTGAAACACAACCTCTTACTTTTTAACTGCACAATTTAGTTGTAAGGTTAAATATGTCCTAAAATTTAAGACAAAAATTGTCATTTCGTAACACTTATGTAGCTCTAAGTTACTTGCCAAAACAACCCTATATTGTTAAATTAACATAACCTCACATAACCCGTTGTATTTGTGAAATATTCACTTCTTTCACATTTTGTCATATATGAACCATACACCACAATCTATTTATCAGGACTTTATGTGGGAGACCAACACAAAGTAGTGAGATTATGAAGTAGAAGCAGAATGTTACATTGCATTGTCAACGTTTTTTTTAAACAATGAAAATCCAAAGACCGTGAATTAAGTTTGCATTCATTCGCCTTTATCTGATGCTGCTAAAAATAAATCCTGTGCAACCAACTGCATTAAGCAATCATCTAACAGGTAAATAGGCCACCAGTGTGCAATTTAATCTCAGTATAAATACAGCTGCTCTGTGAAAAGCTCAGATCTTTGTTTGAGAACATTCGTGGGCAAACAGCAAGATTAACATTGATGAACAAAGCAGAAAGATCAGAGATAAAGCTGTGGAGAGGTTTCAAGCAGGGTTTGGTAATAAAACAACATCCCAATTTTGAACATCTCACTGGATACATGGCACAACTGTAAATCTACCAAGACATGGCAATCAACCTAAAGCGACAGGAGAGCATTATTCAGAGTAATTCTAGAGGAGCTGCAGGGATCCAGAGGGAGAGACTCTGGTTGAATGTTCACCCATTTGAATCCTTACAGCTCATGGACATAATCCACCAGTCTGTAGTGGTAACAGTCGGTGCAACTGCCCGGTTTGGAGTTTTTGTTTCTCTTTCTGTCTCAGTCAATAATAGCAAGTGACACACTGGTACGTATTCATCCATTCATTTATTGGCTCATTCTTTCTTGTAACATCTTGTTGTGTGCAGATGTTACTACAGGACTACATCTTATCTGTTCTGTCCAGCTGGTCTACAATAGGATGATGTCTTGTTTTGATCTTTTTTTTTTCTCCCTCAAAAATAGTTTTCTCACCTACAAAAAATATTTTTTTCAGATGCAGCTGCATCAGATTTTTTATACTCAAATGAATTGTCTGAAGTGCCTCTACAATCCAATGAATTTTCCTGAACTATTTAGACATTTATAAAACCGGCTAAACAAAATCTCAGAAATTGATTGTGTCAACTTTTGGAGGGTTTTATAAGGCAGCAAAACAATCTTTGACGTGTTAAACAGAAACAATATGCATTTGCAAAAAAGGTTGAGAAGCGGTGCAACGACCATTGACATTAAATCTTAAGGTGCTTCGTACATTAATACACAAATCCAGACTGCTTATCACCATTTTTCCAGTGAAATAAGTTGCATCTAAACCACCTTATGTTTTCAGCCATCAGGATAATCCAGGCTGATTATTTGACAATAGATGCCATTCAGTTTCCACAGACTGTCTATGCTGTCCCACTGTGTGTCTGGCTCTGCTATTTCACTAAGCTGACTGCACGCATGCATGGCTATCCTGACAAAAGCGAGCTCAGATTAACACCACATACGGTTAGCAGGAAGTTACACATTCACTCTTGAGAGTAAACAGAAGGCTAATAGTGCTAAGTCAGCACACAAAATTACTGATCTTCTATATTTGTTCGAAGCTCTGGCAACACACATTTTTACAACTGCTCCTTGGAAGGATACCAACAGGTGTTGACCAAATACTTTATCGCCTTCTCAAACGCAGTAATTCAGTGACTGGGCATTACCTCACCATGACTGAGGTCATGTTTACCCTCTTCACTACAATACACAGTTCTGAAATGCAGCCAGTGGGTGAATCAGTGAGCTCACTGCCTCCCCTGCAGCCCACTGAGTCAGCTGAATGGGACATTTCTCCTCACAGTCAGCAGGACGATTGGAAAGCATCACTTAACACAAATTAATAAGAACACTAAGACGATGAAGATGCCTATGTCAGTATGTTCGGGTTATAAAACTAGCCACATTTAGCAGGGTCATAAACTTGACACATCACGGGATTTTGGACACTTTCCTGGCATTTGACGTTTTCCAGTTTTCTGCCAGAGTTTGAATCAGAATTTTTTGTAAACACTTTATTTTAAAAAGCTTATCTTGGCATGCATCATGAGGCCTGCTGCATCGCAGATGCTCCACTTTACTGACACTTGTTGAAAAACTCAAACGTATTGACGTCCGACCAAAGCACACAGTTCTGGTAAACGTTCCAGCAGATAGTTGAAATCGCAGTGAGTCTTGTTTGTGATGGCAAGACAGAAACAGCAACCTTGGTGCATGTAGTTGGTGTTGCTAAACCAATAATGTATCTCTTTGCTACAGTTCTTCAACAGCTGAAGCTGTGGCCTTTGTGAAAATAGAAAGAATTGTTCCAAATATCCCCAGACGGCCAATGTTCTAAATAACATTGACAAATCACAAAAATTATTTGTCATGGTCTCATTTTGACAAAACGACACTTCTTATAGAGTGAATTCACTTGAAGCATTTCTTGTGATTTAAATATTAAGGCATACATGTTTAGAAACTGTTACTTTCCATGGAGTATAAAATATGCGTTGTCACTCAGAGGGCTATTTCTTTTAGCCACTCTTCAAAAAGAGAACCACAAACAGAGAGGAGGATGTAAGGAGGATGGTAATAGAGATAAAGTGTCCAAAGATCACAGCAGTAAATAATGACATCTTGGCATAACCAAGTCGCCATAAAAGCCATTAGAGACTACATGGAGTGAACAAAAAAGAAAAGGAGCTCACATTTAAAATTTTTTAGGAATGCTTAAAAAGCTGTTTGCAGTGGAGGAAAGATGATTATTACAATTCCAAACTGATTCTTAAGTGCTTTTTTCTGCAAAGGCTGCATATTTTTAACTGTTCTCTCAGACTGCTTTGCTTTATATTCTACTTTAAAGGCTTTGCTTTATATTCTACCGATATTGTTATACGGTGTGTAAGAATAAAGAAGCTGCATTTAAAGTCCCTAAACGTTATTTCTTAACATGGGATTTATTTGAATAATCAAATTTGAATAATGGTTGGAATTTTCGCAATATAAAATTTGTGCTGACAAAATGGCACCGTGTATGTTAAGTAATTTTGCCAAAAACTTGAGAATTTCTTATGATTCTCCAAACTGAGATTACTCCGATTGTGGTCCAATCAAAAAAATAATAATATATATATATATATATATATATATATATATAATATATATATATATATATATATATATATATATATATATATATATATATAATATATATATATATATATATATATATATATATATATATATATATATAATATATATATATATATATATATAAACTTATCAACTCCACAACCTTACTTGAAAAGAAAAGAACCATCACATGCTGGACTCAGTTGTGAACAATTATTGTTGAAACATAGAAACCTTGTTGATAAAGGCTTGGCTCAACACAAAACTGGCCCATAAAACTGAACTGCGAGGTGCGCTCATCATGGCATCCCATACAATCCAACACATTCCCACAACGCAGCACTTCTCCTTTTGATCCCATCAGACCACCCTGTACATACACAGCAGTCATTGTGGTGACCATTAGCTTTTCACCAGGACATAGGTGGAGACTCGCACTCATTGTTTGCTTCTCCACAATAAACCTCCAGCGCAGTGTCTTGGCAACAGACTCCAGTACTTTGGAAGTGAACAGCTCTCCATTTCCCACTACAATCTGTGGTCAACCATTAAGCCAAGAGGAACCGCAGATAGATAGATAAACAAACACAGGATAGGCAACGGTGTGGATGAAGGAAGGACTTCAGGATTTCACAAGATCAAATTTCTATTTCAGCTTTCAAAAGAAGCAATGTTAACGTCAAAATATTAGCTAAAGGATGCATGTTTTGGTTTTAAGTTCTTCAGCCATTCAGCAAATGGCTGAAGAATCAGGCTGGGAACGAGGAGGCCTCTAGTTCATGTAAAAATTCCTTACCGAATTCATTACGTCACAATGCCTGTTGTCCCAGTTTGAATACTTTGTGTGCTATCATAGCATCTTGAAATTTATGACAGCAATCCCCAGAGGCGAAAAAATCTTTTCCTGGTTAGAAAAACAAAACAATGCAGTCAATCATGTTCTTGCGTACCAGCTGGTAAACCCATACACAAACATCAACACAGAATTTATGACAGATTTTTAAATAGGCATAAAATGTGATGTTCACCTTTCAAACGAGTCAAGTCCAACACCAAACTAATGGGCAGGAAGGAATACACGAGAGTAGTCAGTCATAAGAGTAACGATTAACCAAAACTGTGAATGATTCAAGTTATGCCAGACCAAACAAAGCAAAAAACACACAAAGTCAACATTTTGAAGACAGAAATGCAGTATCCTCAGACTGCTTGTGAAATGTTTGTAATTATCATGATAAGACCAATCGAAGGCTGCCTGCTATAAAGCTCTGCCGGGTCAAGGTTGATGTTTAAGGCTTCATTCAAGAGGATTTAAGGTGATGAGTTAAAGACATAATTACACACATAGGTTTCATCTCGCTAAATTTAGGCAACTACGACTTACAGATTAAAGTTTTTCATCATCGTTGAGTTCACCCAAATCAAAAGGTGTGCCTTGCATTTCTATTCAGCCCTTTTGTGTCAGTAGTTCACGCCACCTTTCTCAACAATCACATCTACAACTTGTAAGACTTTTTTTTTTCTACCAGCACATACCTGAAGTACTCCAAATTTTCTTTGTAAAATACCTCAAGCTTAGTCAGATATGATGGGGCATCAGTTTTTAAAGCTTGACACCGACTCTAAATCAGATGTTGAATTTCTGCCTGAGAATTGTGTTTTTTGCAGCCTACTGCAGGTTTTCTTCCATAATTTTCCTGTATTTAGCTTCATTTATCTTCTCACCGACTCTGAAACATGCATTATAATGCTGTAATATTTAGTTAGTCTTCCTCCAAAAATTGCATTTTCTATGAAGGTCAAGTTTCATGATGTTGTCATGAAACATCATGACATGGTAAACTTTTTTCTAGAGGTTTACTGTGTCTCTAGCTTGGAGTCATTCCTTCAATAATCGCTTTCTTTTTGCCACCTTTCTAGTGTGTGGTGATTGCAAACGTGCCAAAATTTGAAAAGCAACTCAACATGAATGAAAACTTTTGCGACTTTAGGCACTTCATTTTCATTTGGCTGTCTTCTCTCACATCAGTGACAACAGCTAAATCCACAATGAAAAAAACAAAAACAAATAAGGGGTGGATTTACACACATGCAGCTGCAAATGATCTAATCTCTATCAGCTCTAGTGAAAACAGTGGCAAGCCTAGACAGAGATCTAAGATGCAACTAACAGATAGTTGATAAATGTTCTCTTTATTAAGTTACTTGAAAAAAAACTACAATAAGTTGAAATATCACCACAAGTTTAAGCCTTCTACCACTAATTAAGAAAACACATATAGGAGCAAAAATATGTCTGTCTCCATTTTTATTCCCCTAGTCACCACTATTGCAAGAGAAAAGGTTTATTAGGATTTGGCTCTAAACAAGCAGGTACTATGAGTTTAATCTCCAAACTGGGCATGTGTGTTTCAGATAGGGGTAGGCTGCCCTGTCTGTGTCCTTTCCTTTTGAGCTTAAAATTAGCAGACTTATTGGGAATCTCCTAGAAAACGCCACATATAAGAAGCAGGAAGGAGACGATTTTAAATTAAAACGGGAAGAAAAGACAGGGTCAGCTGTTCACTTCAAGTTTTTTCCTTTCAACCGGGTTATTTTTACCTTTTTTTTTTTTTTTTTTTTGCAATGTGCATTAGATCTAAGTGCTATTTCTTGCAAAATTTCTGCCTTTCACTTCACTTCCCACTGACGTAACAGAAATATTTCATTGGCTGTAAGCCATAATTATCAATATTAACTGAAGGGGAAAAAAACACAAAATATAAACTTGTAAGAAATTTCCAAAAACTTTTACTTTTCTACCAGAGTGACTTGAGTAGTCTACTTTTTGATGATTTTCTAATTTACAGAGATCCACCTGCATGTGTGGCACATGATATCTGATCACCACAGGGGATTTCAGTGTAACCTCATAAATCAACTGTCACAGTCGTAAAACATAGAAAGTTTCAATGCAGAGCTCGTTGTTTATGTTTT
Organism: Poeciliopsis retropinna; assembly: GCA_010277075.1. Taxonomy (NCBI): domain Eukaryota; kingdom Metazoa; phylum Chordata; class Actinopteri; order Cyprinodontiformes; family Poeciliidae; genus Poeciliopsis; species Poeciliopsis retropinna. Next base: position 6,142,213 of record VMRM01000023.1, on the reverse strand, counting down.
GACAGTTAAAAGTCGCACTTAGACAGCTCACCACCACTCTTTATATTGCGCTTTCAAACTGAATTGGTGTTATCGCAGCTTTCCATTAAACCCCACGGAGAGAGAAACCCGGCGCTTTCAGGGGCACGAAAACTTTTTCTCCAGCCCGCTTACCTGCTCTTCGTGGTCACCTGTGGCGGAAGAAGCCATGTTGGAGAAGAAGACGCGTGCTGTGCAGCTGCTCTTAGGTGAGTTTGAGCCACGGGAGATTCAAACACGGTCAAATATCCGCAGTGGAAACGCATACGAGGGTCAAACATCTGAGAAAGCTCTGCTCTGGGGGATAAGTGGCGGACTGGAGCCTTCGGAGTTGGACAAGTGTTCGAGGGCCAGTAGAGTTCTGTGCCCGTGTAAACTCCAGGTGAAGCGGGGTGGGGGAGTGGGGAGTGTACTGCTATTGCTGCTGCCTGGAGGAGCGACTGTAACCGAAACTCAGTGGAAAACAGCCGCTGGGGGCGCTGTTGCTTGCTTCATTGAGTCAGATGACATTTGGGATAACATAAGTACACTGTTCAAAAAAATAAAGGGAACACTCAAATAACACATCCTAGATGGACAGTTTGATTTCACAGAAGTTTGATTTACTTGGAGTTATATTGTGTTATTTGAGTGTTCCCTTTATTTTTTTTGAGCAGTATATTTTAGGACTGCACATTTTGAAAAGTTAAATTGCTGATAAGTTGATTAGTGCAAAAAGTTCTGAATAAAATCTACCCATCAAATGAATTGAATGTTTTATGTTGGATACATGATATAGCTGTTTAACAAAAATGTGTTCTATATTTTAGTTTTGCACATTTAGATTAATCCGAGGCGTCTTTTCATTCCACAAATCGGGACTTTATTTCAACCATAATTTAAAAATCTACCCAAGAAAAGCTAGACTTGGTAGGATGGTGGTAATTTTTGGCTCATTCTTTAACTTATGAAGTTTTGGGAAGAGTTTGCAGTAATCCTTTTTTTAATGGTAAATTATTCCTGGTTTTCTGTCTTAAGTACTTTTTTCAAGACCAATAACTAGTTCTGAGAATAACTTGGTTGAACTTAAGATTTGATCATATTTGTAGTTCACCTTCTGAGCCATCTGTATGATGTGTCCATACTGGCTGAAAGTTTACTAGAAAAAAAGAAACGCCTCTGAAAAGGGTACACAAATACAAGGGAATAAAATTTCACTCAGCCCACCTTTAATCTGAAGTGTGGGACTTGGCTTTCAGTACCCAGAGGTGTCAAAACGAATGCTTAGGATTGAATTACATAAAAGCTGAATGTTGAAAGCAAAGTCCAAATGTGGCAAATATCCAACATGTAAATATGAAATTGCAATAACTGTAAAAGTATGCACACCCCTAAGCTACCTTATTGAAACTATTTTGCTTTAGTTTCAGCAGTCTTGGGTAGGATTTTCCCAAACAAGACAAGTTCTCCAGAGCCTTCCTCAGGCAATGCTAAACATGTTCTGATGCTGCCATGCCAAAAGTGAATTTATACAGTGTTTGAATTTCAACACATGAGGGCAGTGCTGACTTAAAAATATTTTTTTAATGACATTTTAAACCTTTCACAAGGTTTCCACATAAAACCCGGACATTTGAGGTTCACCTTAAAAAAAACCCGATGTACAGCAAAAAGTCCAAATACAAAAACTGTATCAATTTTCTGTTTGAAGGTTAATTTATTGGATGTCAGCATAAAGTTTGTCAATTTGTGGCTGGAACAGCTCTTTGAGCTCAGCCCTCTTCGCTTTCAGGGTGGGAGTCAACAAGCCATTCTCGATGGTGAAGAGCTCTGGGTGGAGATGCACGTCTTTCACCTGCAGCAGAGCAGAAAGAAAGGTAGATGTGATTGAGCTACTTTGAATCCAATAACCAGATTAGTTTCAAAACTAAAGCAGAGACTTTTCAGCTTTATGGAGTATGACAAAATACTTGAGACTGGTGACAGCTTAAATGTAGACTCTGCTAGGACAAATTTTTTTTACCTGCTCAAATGACTTCAGACCTGCTTCTCTTCCTAGTTTGGTCATGTCTGTAATTATGGCCTTTTTAATTTCCTGAGAATAAAGCACAATTTGAATCAGTTAAACATGTCGCCAAGTCCCCACTGCTCCGCTGCTCTGCTTCCAGTAAATGAAGTTTGCAGACATGTACTTTGAGTTGCACAGCATGCCAACTTCTCCAACTGGCAGCTTTTAGTGTTAATGATCACATTTCCTGCAGATTCTTGACTTTGGACATTTGTCTAACACTGGAGAGAATAAACTTACACATTACAGAAACCTACTGTGTTCTTGCAGAGTTCTTCAATGGAGCCTTGGATGCCAAGACTTTTTGCAAAACCAGGCAGAACATCAGCATCAGGTACCACAATGGCAACCAGACTCGACTACATGGATAGGGGAAAAAAGTTAGAAAGAAACAAAGACATTAGTTGTTAAGATTAAGCAGCTGGAAAGGCACAAAGAAAAAAAAAAAAAAAAAAAAAAAAAACGTTACCTGCAGACTGTCTCCATGCACAAACACTTGGGCCACAGGGCCACAGCGGACATACACATTCTCGATCTTCTCCGGGGCGATGTACTCCCCCTGAGCCAGCTTGAAGATGTTCTTTTTACGGTCAATAATCTTCAAGACTCCACTCTGTTGCAAAATCCACAAGGCAAAACTATTTATTATAACTTAAAGAACCTCATAACTGACAATTTTACAAATAAGACAAGAGGGTCTAGTTATTTGTTTGTCCTGTATCCCCAAATTCCCCCCACACAAAAAAAAAAAAAAACTTTAAAATGCAAAGTGATTTTATCTGAAATAAATTAGGAATCAAAGCCAAAGGGAAAAATATTTAAATGATACATGTGTATCTGTGGTGAAAGTGTGTTTTTAAATCATGATGCCTGGTGTATATCACCACTATTACATGGTTATGCATGTCAGAAATATTTTTTTTCTTTGTGTATTAGCCCAAGTAAATTGGGAATCCTTGTATGCTTTTTCCACATTTAAATGTGAAAAAGCTTGCACCACATGCGAATTTCACGTGGTGCAAGATTTTCACATGCAACATAATTTTTCTGTAAGGATTGTGTTGAGGTGACGGTTCAAATTTGGTTCAGACATGATAGCACATGGACGTCTATAACAGCCAAGCATATTTTTCCTTCCATGCGATTATGCTTAATTTTTTGTTGGTCTATCACATAAAATTTCACTACAATACACAAAAGCTTGTGATTTTAAGAGGACAGTTTTTGGAAAGCTGCATTCAGTTTGTGGGGAATGTGAAACCAAATATATCCATTCTTTTCACAAAGCAGGGAAACAAGTGAAAAGAATGTGCATCTTACCGGAAGCCATTTACCAATATCACCAGTGTGAAGCCAGCCATCCTTGTCCAAGGCCTCTGCAGTCTTTTCTGGGTCTTTCAAGTAGCCCTTAAATACATTTGTGCCCTTAATGCACACCTATTTAAAAAATAAAAAATTAAATCACAAGACAAAAATAAAATGCTGCAACATTTAAGCAATTTGCTGTGTTTTTACATTTTAAATTCAAGACTGTCACCATCACTAAAACATAAGTCCTTTGGCAATATACATTTTCTATTAGTCTTGTGTGAACCAGATTTATTTTTTTTTTTTACATTTCTTCTGAGCATGTTTGAACAGAAAGGAACACATCAGGCCTCAAAGTGGCAGCTGATTATATTAACATGAAACAGATACAACGTTCATTTTTGGTCCAAAGAACTGTTCTGACTCCTACACAAGAACCTCTCCAAACCGATTTAATTCAGACTCCTTCTGGTGCAAGACTTTAATATCCCCAGACAAACAGATTTCAGATGAACCAACCTCTCCTTCACCGTTTGAAGCAAAGTAGTTCATCTCTTCCACATCAACCAGCTTCACAAAATTACAAGGCAGAGGCACACCAACATGACCTGAAGTTAAATAAATTGTGAATAGGCTTGTTTTTCCATTTGGATCTCACTTTGCATTTCTCCCCTGATCAAATGTGTAGCATTTGTTAACTTTACAAGTAAAATGTTAAAGCTTTGCTAAAGATCGTCTTAAACCCAAAGAGGTGGTGCTACTGTTACAGTTTGCTTAGCTACATACCAGCTGTGGCATCTCCCGGTAAGGTGAAAGTGCAGGCAGCGGCACATTCTGTCTGACCATATCCTTCAAAGATCTAAGAGAACCAGAGAGCTGCATAAACATCTCAACAGGAGCCAGCATCAGTGTTGTGCAATTGTTCCTCCTAAGCACCAACATTACTGCATTTGTGTCCATTTACAGCAAGTTCCTTAGAGATTAGAAAACTTCAAACCCTCAGGATTTATTTACAGATGTTTTAAAGTGAGGAGCCAACTCTGAGCGGGTTTTTATTTTGATGTAAAATGTTTGATTTTCTGCAACATTGGTCACTTATGCTTCTATAGTAAGTTAATGCAGAATGTTGACAGTCGATTCAAATGTAAAAGAAATTTGCATGTGTATTGTTGACATGTCAAGAGACCAAACAAATGCAACAGATTTGTTGCAAATCTCTATTCTTATACACTTTTAATATAACAAACTTTGTGGTTATTGGTCTTGAAAAAGTGTGGTTCCTTAATGAGGACCAACAAAGTTTCAAAGTAGTCAAAAGAAAAGAAGCAGTCTCATTTAACAGCGAATGAGGCATTCATGTTTGCAGGGAAAACCAAAATCTAATCAAGATTCTGTTTACAGAGGATTAAAGGTTTATTACCTGGCAGCCTAGAGCAGCCCTGAGGAAGCTGAGAACAGATGGTGATATGGGTGCAGCGCCAGTCACCATCATCCTCACACGGCCCCCCAGAGACTCCTGAGTTAGGGATGAGAACATTTAGAACCACCATAAAATGTATTTTTAAAACACACAAGGAAAAAAAAAAAAAAAAAGCTATTGAGCAACTCTCCTTACATAAAAATGTGAAGTAAATCCCCAGTCAACTGAAGGATTGAGTTAAATTCTCAATCAGGATTGAGAATTTAACATCTAAAAAGATCATTGGGAACTTTTATAGAGTACAGAAAGTTGCAGGAAAACTGTCAGGTACACCAGGCATAGCTTTAGAGTGCCCAGTTATTTAATAGTAAAGTTATAGGACTATACTGCAAAATGTAAAACTTGTGAAAAAGTTCAACAATTGAGAAATGTAGCCACATTTTGAATTGCCAGAAGCCATCAAGAAACAAGTTTGGTGAACAACATCAAAATGAGATTTACAATAATCCAGGTGGAATAAACACCTTGATACCCCTTTAAAAATCTCTGGTAGAGAAATGTTTTAGATAAAAGCCGCCACAGGAAAAAAAAAAAAAAAAAAAAAAAACAGTCCAAGGACTTTGCTTTTGAATGGAGCACAATGCTGATGGATGTATACATTGGGGCCTCAACTGATGTAATGCAGCCATTACAAAATTTTATGGTTAAGAAAGGAGCAAAAACAAAGCCTAACACAAGAAAAATTTTTTTGAAAACAAGCAGTTGATTTACAGTAAAGCTACTGCTCTTCTACATCAGAAGTAGTTAAGGTGGTTTGGCTCAGGATGCCTCCTGGACTCCTTCCTATAATAGTTTTCCAAACAAGTCCCACTGAGTGCGATCCCAGAGCAGACCCTTGCAAACCAAGATTTATTTCAAGCAAATGTACAGTTAAAAAGAAAAAAAATATATATATATATAACAGGTGTGCAAAACACCCATGGTGTTACTGCCATTTCCAAGTAACGTGTCAGACCCAGTAACCTTAACATTCTGCAAAAAATGTTCATTACATCAGAACTACAAAAGGTCACAGATGATCAAGTAAAAATTAAGTACCTGGACTTTGTGGAAAATGAGTTTGTCCCATATGCTGTTTTTCCTGACAATGCCATTCTTCACCTCAGCGTACTTGCTCTCTGCTGCAAAGTTCAGCAGCCATTTCTTAAAGGCAGATGTGGCTCCACTCTGAATCTGGTTATCAAAAGATTAAAAACATTTTTTAAAAGATACCAAACTACTGTAGCAAAAATTTAATATCTTTAAGGCAAAAAAAAAACCCCATCTAATTTACCCACTTTGTCATAGATTCGATTGAGGAGTCTAGGCACTACCGGGAAAATTGTGGGCTGCAGAGTTTTCATGTCATCCGGCAGAAGCCGAATGTCCCCCTGGAAGAACCCCACCCTGGCCCCAGCACCATAGATCACAGTCTGAAACATTTCAGAAAACAGTTGCAAGACACCCTCAGACATCCTGAGCAAACATTGGATCTCTATAAGACCTTTTTTCTTACCTGTACAATCCTCTCAAACATGTGTGCTAAAGGCAGAAAGGAAATGCTGACATCCGCAGTACTTGGAACTAAGGAAGACTGAATAAAATGTATGCTTTACTGGCTGAAAAAGGGATTAAAACAAAATTTTTAGTAAAGGTCCAGTTTTATTCTCGTGTACCTCAAAGGTTTTGAGGACAGCTGCAGCATCAGCAACCACATTCTCATGCGTCAACATAGCTCCTTTAGGGTTTCCTTTTGAAAGACAAGGGAAAAAATAAATTCGGCACTACAACAGCTATATTTTAAATAAATCTTAATGCTGCTATGCGTCCTGCTAATCTGAATATCCTGAAAACCACAGATCACCTGTAGTGCCGCTGGTGAAGCAGACAATGCTGAGGTCCTCTGGCTTCGGCAGCTGTTGGAACATGAAATCAGCACCTCAAGATCGGCAGCTTTATTGCATTTAAAAAAAAAAAAAAAAAAAACCCTAGAAGCATTCATAACTTACTACTGGCTTTTGAAGATTATTTTTTCCCAGTGCCTGGAGTTGACAAAAAAAAAAAAAAAAAGACATTTTTACTTGATTTTTTTTTTTTTTTTTCAAAGTTTACGTTTAACCTGGTCTGGTGTTTGGAGTGCATCATTACCTCCAAGTCCTCCATGGATACGATGTCCAGCCCACACTTCTTTCCTCGCTCAATCAACTCAGGGCTGAATGAGTCCATGAGCACAACAGTTTTGAGAATTGGAGTTTGGCCTTTTTCGTGGTTCAGAAGCAGTGCTTCTGCTTTCTTCTGGTTATCACAGAGCACTGTAGAGATCCCAGCTTATGGGAAATAAAAGAATATCCATGTATATTATTTTTTTAGGTTGTAGGATCCGCTTTAAAAAAAAAAAAAAAAAAAAAAAACTCCAAGGTAGAATATATTCAATTTGCCCTTATAATCAAACTTTCCATCAGCAAATTTACACAAACTCAATGAAAAAGAAGTAGAGGAGATTAAAAATCACTTGACAGACTCTCATGGGAACAGAGTTACTGGGCATCTTGTTTTTTTTTTTCAATTAGCATTTGTGAGCAAAGTAAAGCTCCAATTACCTTGGTTGATAATGAAGACAAGCGCCTCAGGACCCAGAGTGTCGTACAGGGGAACCACTACCATGGAGTACGTGTAACACGCCATCTCACCAATAATCCACTGCAAGTTGATTTAATGAAGAGACAGCAGAAGTTAACAGATGCTCACACAAAACAACAACAACAAAAATCTGTTAAGACTCCATTTACCTCAGGTCTGTTCTGAGCAAAGATGCCGATGAATGTTTCAGAATTGGGCTTCAAACCTTTGTGAAGGAGCCCTGACCCCAGATGCTGTGCCCTGTCAGACACCTTCAGAGGAAAGGGGAAGTCAGGTTGGAGAGAAAACAATATCACTATCAACTTTTTAAATATTTGTTGTTAAAAAAAAAAAAAAAAAATTCAGAGGAAAACAGCATTAAAAAAAAAAAAAAATCCTGTCAGATGTTGGGTGAAAGGTAGTTTTAAAAACTCTAGGAAGAGTATGATAAAGAAAGTGAGGTCAGGATTAGGCAGCCTGAAACAAAGTTCTACTTTATCCTTCAAAAATACAAATATTGTTTGAAAAGTTAAACATCTCTCCTTAAAATAACCTTTAAAGAAAAAAATAATTCAACACATTTTATGTCCTCAGCGTCTGGGGCCTCGTCTCTACCCTCATGCTACTGTGCTGATGGGATCAGATGCTTTTTTTTTAACCCAGATTTGTGATTTCGCATGATATTACCATTTAACCATAATGTTTCTAAATCACAGTCACTCCTGTGCTGCACCTGTTTGTACTTCAGCCACTGGTAAGGCTTCCCAGGCTTTCTGTAGCCCAAACACGGTCCGTTACCTGGAAAATAAAATGGTTCTGATGTCATGTCCTGCTCAGTGGTTTGACTGAACTTTAACTATACAGCAGCTTTTGTTTTTGCCAGATCACTTAACAAGAATCATCATTTAGTCTGTCTTTATTAGTTCCAGTGTCAACTAGCACCTTGCAACATAACTTTTCTAGCTACCAAGGTTCACTGTGTATTTGAAGTTTATTCAGACTTTTAATCAAGCAAATTTACTCATTTTAAAACTTTTTTTGGCTTATGATACAAAATCTAAGCTAATTTTACATAGTTTTAAACAATTTAAATACCTGAAACTTTAAGGCCCCTTTGAAAAACCTCATATAGGGTTGTTGCATCATTGTAGCGATAGGACATGAGGTTGTTGTTGTCCTCCAACAAGGCTGTTTTTCTTGCACCATCCTGAAAAAATACAAGTTAAAATAAAAAAAGTTAGTTGCCTAAAGGGAAGTGTCAGGTCATTGCCTTGCCTCCTCAGACTATGAATTTATAAAACCTGAGCAACATTTCTACAGATCTCACCTTGACCCCCAGAGTCTGGCGGTTGAGGTCGGCTGGACTGCGGACCGGACTGGGCCGGGCGTTGAGGTAAAACAGGGTTGCAACACCGACTGCGATCAGGGAGATAGCCACTGAGGTTGGCAGAGGCGAGAACAGCAACTGGAAGATGATGTCCATGATGTTGGGTCAGCTGGGCCGGGAAATCGGAACAAATTGTGCGTTTATAAAAAAAAGACTTGGATGTGTGAGATCAGAAGCACATATTACTCTAACATTCTAATACTGTATTGATTTTGGGTGCATGCTTGCACACGCATATCTAGTCCCCAATTCACAGCCACTGACATTGTACCATGACAACATAAAGAACCTAGCAAGAGAATTTTATTTCACTGTAAAAATTCATCTCACAAGAAGTGAAAGAATTAGGGGAGAGAAAAAAAAAAAAAACAAAAAAAAAAAACAAAACACGCACCACCAACCATTCAGCCAAATTTCTAAGGATCATGTCACACTATACAAAGTAGTATTTAAATTAACAGGGCCAAATATACTTTTTGAACAAACCATCCACAAAAGATAGTTTCTTCAATAACACCAGGTCAAAGATGACATAAATTGTGCAACAATTTCTTTTAAACCATTAGAGATAAGACGCGCCGCACATTACAGTGTATGTAGGACAGTTTGACTAGGTATGGTTGCATGCATTTCTAATGAGGAAACAAGGCAAATGTACAGTGCAAGGAGCAGCTTGCTTGACTTCATTTCACTTATTTTTTACTTTAAATTTGCACCATCATGCCTTGTCTTTTTTTTTTTTTTTCTTATTTATAAAGGCCAACGTCAATTGTTGGATGAGTCTTTTACTTTGCACATTTGGTGACAGTTCCTGACAGTTTTGTGCCCATTTGATCAAAGTTATTCTCGAGTTGGAGAAACAAAGATTCCAATGTGCTTATACTATATCAGTGCAAACGGTAATTAATTCTATTCTAAAGGCATAATGTGCCAAACTCAACATTTTCTTGCGATCCGATAGATCAGTGACAGTTCCCTAGTCACGTGACAGTTGTTTTTATACTGAACAACAAATTAGAACACACACAAAAGCCTTTATAATAAGCTCAGTCATATCGAAAAATACAATAATCTTAAATGTAATGCCTACCTGCTGCTAGCCGTCTCAGGTGTGTGGCGAGTGTACAGAGCCTGTTCCTCTGCACTAGGAAGGAAACGCATCACGTACAAGAGCTGATAAAACAGTTGATGGACCGACTGAGGATCTTTGAACTTTGGCCAGCATATTACTTCCACTGATAAAAGACACAGCCATCGAAATATTCTTGGTTTGTAAGTCGCAGCATTAAAGTTGTGCAATAGATTAAGATACGTCAGAGGGTTCTTGCCACCCAACTCTTCTGATTTTAATCCAGAAAGATAAAACATGTTATCAGTGGCAATGACAGAGAGGAAAAAAAGCTCAAGATGTTGCACCTGATGAAAGGTCAGGGTGCTTATCTGCAAGTTAGCGTGTTCAAAGAACAAATATTTAAAATATTCAAAAAACAAAAAAAGATATATACATATTTAGAAACAAATCTATGTCATTTATGATTCACAACCATGAGGGAACATGCAACCACATTTACTGAGATGCATAGCTTTGACTAGGTAGCTTTGATTCCAATTAATGTTCAAGCTCACTTAAGCAAACCATCTATTGGAGATGTCAGATGATTATCTGAAAGGTGAAAGAGCACATCTTTCACCTTGCTAGGCATGGTTGCATGCAATTAGAAGAGAGCAGCAGAGTCCAAAGTCAAGCCTCAAGGGCCAGCGTCCTGTACCTTTTAGTTTTGACCCTGGTTCAACACACCTGAGTCAGATGAGGTACTTGCACCTTTGAGTAAGCCGTGTTTGAGCGGAGACACCCATGAGCTAAAGAAACAATACCATCCAAAATTTACTGGACTGCAGTCAAATAAACATGGAGTAAAAAAAAAATAAATCTGAGCCAGTTCAAATTAGTCAGTACTAAAGCTCAATATTATAACAGCAAAAAATGATAAATAAATAAACATCTGACCTGTGTACTAATTTAGCAAAGCAGGTGCACAGTGCTGATCCTCTGTGTGTGTGTATGTTTTTTTTTTTTTAAGTTTGTTTCTCTTGAGAGTCAGATGACACGAGAATCTTGATTAAGGGACATTACCTGGTGGAATAAGCATTAGCAGCAGCAGCAGGTTGGGATCAGGCTGAGCAGGGATCTCCTGAGGAACAAACACCCAAGGCCAGCAACACCACAGATGTATAGTCTGCTTGCCCAAAGTCATTAGCACCTCAAACTGCACACAGGTGTGACGCTCCTCAGCAACGGTCAAGGCTCAACCTGCCACCTCTTCTCTCTGCAGATAACACACCCAGGAGACCTGCAACAATTCTCACCCTGTTTGCTGTATTTACTTATTGGGAGTGTTTTGTTTTTTAAAAAAATGTATTTATCTGTTCACAGTCCTTCATATATATGTCCCTGTTAGCTTTTATTCATTTTTGTGTATCTTTTAGCTTGGAATTGAAGTTTGTCCCTTAAGACAATGTTGGCCTCTCCAATTTGATTTATGGGAATCATGGATACTTAAAGATAAAATCCCGGCACCTTTGGAGTGAGCTCTGGTTGTTAAGCCATAATCTGATCATTTACTCCTTTAAATGTCTTTCAGTGATATCTGAAGAGGTAAAGTTAAATTATCCTGTAATAAAACTGACTTGGGATGTAAGGAATGAGGCAGGATTACTAGTAAAAATGGGACAATCTGTGCAAAAATGAAAATGACATTCAAAGAAAAAAGACATGGTTTCAAACAAACCTACAGTACGTCAGACACTCAATATGCATAACGAAAGATGAAAGGTTCCTATCAAAGAAACACGACTTTTACTTTGGGGATGCAGGGATGATTACTTCCACTATGTAGTCCTTCTTTGTATAAAATATAAGAGACAATTTGCCTAAGTTTATAGGGCATGCATGTTAGTTGTTTAGCAGAAAGTGTGCAAAAACAATACTTCTAAGGACATCTCTGTTTCCTGATGTTTTCTGTAGAGAAGAATATTAACATTATAAAAAGCTGCAAAGTACAGCAGCTGTTTCTGGATTTCCAAACGGATTTTATGTGGAGTTTCCCTGATCTCCCACTGCATGCATGGATTTTCCCCTCGGTACTCCATCAGTCCAGAAACAGAAATGTTAGACTAAGTGCTCTTGCTAAACATGGGGAAGAAAATGACTTTATTTGAGTCACACTAACATCCAACTTAATCCTTCTGCACCGCCTGGTTCTATTTATCTCCAGAGTTCCTGTCTTTATCACATTTCTTTTTTCAAATATCACTCCTTTCAATGTAAATGTGTGGCTCAGTAGAATAGAATATAATTCAAAACTGAAATAATCTCAGAAAAGTTCATCTAAAAAGTGAAACTCAGACATCACCTAGATTCTTTGCACACAGAACAACATATTTCATGTGTATTTTTGTACATTGTCATAATTATGACTTACAGCAACTGAAAACCTAAAATTCAGAAAATCATAAAATTATGTATAATAAATAAAGAAGAAAGGGGAAACGGTTATAACTGCTGCTTTTATACTTTTTTAAAATGCACTTTAGGCTTACATTTGACTTTCCATCAATACACTATTCTACAAGGAATACTGGGCCATCCCTTCAAATCAAAGGTCAAAGGTTAAAATATCCACATTTTAGATGGAGTTAATGAAATCAATTAATTTCATATTATATTCTAATTTACTGCGATGCACTTGTATTTCATCAATCTCCTCATTGCTCCTTTCAGATTCTCACACATTTCCATCTCTCTACTTTATCCATCAAACCTTCTATAGCAACCTCTCTTTCTGACCAATCAGTGCAAGTCTTTTTCTCAACAAAAACAAATACTGTCCTGGGTTCTGTACCTCCCACTCTCCTCCACCTATTTACATTTTCTCCTCCCTACCCAACTATCCAGTATCACCAAGGTAGTTGAGTATTTAAGCCTTGTTCATCCAGAAACTGACAGGATGAGAGCAGGTACTTGTTTTCTCCAGCATGAGCCACGTATTGTTGCTCCACCTCACACTTCTTACAACCGCTGCCGCCATGATCATCCATAACAGCAGCAGCAATGGTGCTCCAAATCACAAGCTGCTCATTGCCTTCCAGGCTCCCTGGAACGTGTCCTTCCCCTTCAGCGCTCGCCGGCTGGGCTCGGCCATACAGATAGCCGTGGAGAAGGTGAACAACAACCCCTCCTTCCTGGGCAACTACAGCCTGGATTTTGTGTACAAGGACACCGACTGCAATCCCAAAGAATCTCTGGGAGGATTCATCCACCAAGTGTGGAGAGAAAACGTGACGGCTCTGTTTGGTCCAGCGTGTCCTGAGGAAGCAGAGGTACGGTTCGGATCAGAGTTACGCTGATTTTCTCTGTAGGTTGACAAGGAATTAATTCGTGTTAGGTTTGTAGTGTTGAAATATTTTCTGAAAAGTGGATGAAATATGTTTAGGTCTCAAACACAGGTTTTACATTCTGAGGCATTGACTTAAATAAACAAAGCTGACAGATTAATCTAAAAACAAAACTTCTGTTTATTGATTTCAGCTTATTTTTGGATATTTTCTTTAATATTTTTTCACGCATTCTTGTTAAGTTAGATAGGAAGAAAAACAAACTATATGTGGGTCATTCTGCAGGTGTGACCTTATTTTTTTCCCTCTAATGTCACCTATAAAATCAAACCCCGGTAGATGTTTCTAAAAATATATTTTTATATGCTAAGGTGTTTATTGGGTTAAGGAAATTGCACAGAGATGGTAATGATGTCTTATTATTTCTATTTTATACATTTTAATGGATATAAAACTCACTAGATCTAGTGATGTGATTTGCATCAATAAATACAGAATGTTTAAATGTAAAATATCCATAATAATACTCTAAAATACCAATTATTTATTGCATTATCCTCAAACAACCAAAAAAAAAAAAAAATCTATACAGTAAAAAAAAAAAATCTTTAATTGATCAATTGTTTGAGTCCTATTTATTGGTGGGATCACTTTTTCCTGGACTGGCGACCTGTCCAGAGTGTTTCCCGCCTCTCGCCCATTGACAGCTACAGATTGGCACCAGCACCCCTGGTGACCCCACTGGGGTAAGGGTGTAAGAAAATGGATGGATGGATGGTTGGATTTCTTTTTCCTGTTAAGTTCACATTATCTTTGTCCATGAAATATTAAGAAATATTAATTAAAAAATGCAAAACATCTTTCAGCCAGTGCTTGCACACAGAGAGGAACAGCGGTACTGTAAGAAAGAATTAAAAATAAACAAACAAACAAAAAAAAAACATGGCTTCTCTGTTTCTCAGTCAGGTTATATGCTAAATGTAACAACTGGATTTAAAAAAGGTCTTAGTACATTTAAGAATTAATTTAATAAAATTTTGATTTTGATTGACATCCTTTGGCCTGAGGAAGGATTTAGCACAAAATTAGAAAATAATTCATCATAAATTGTATATTAATTGGAGAATTTCTCGACTTGCTGTGACGTTTCAGGTCACCGGTCTCATTGCATCAACGTGGCACATCCCCATGTTCGGCTACGTGGGCCAGTCTTCCAAACTGGAAGACGGTGAAATGTATGATTCATATATAAAAATCATGCCTCCTTTTAAACGGAGCTCGGAAGTTCTGGTGAAGACCTTGGAGTTCTTCGGGTGGAGTCACGTGGCGTTGATTGGAGGGGGGTTGAAGGCGAACACCTGGGACAAAGTGGATGCTTTGTGGAAAACGGTGGAGAATCCCCTCAGAAGGCATTTCAAATTGACTGCAGAACTGAAGTTTGACACCAGTAATCCTGAGCTTCTTTATCAGAACATCAAGTACATCTCGACAGTCGCCAGAGGTAAGGGAGGTGATCACTGAAATTTGCACAACCATAAACACATGTGGACTTTCACAAACTCAAACTGGAGTCAGACAATGGCAAACCTGACTTCATGCTTAAAAGCCGGCAGGAAACCAGCTACCTAAATCAACTCTCCCATTTCTGATAGGAAGACGGAACCATTTGTTCAAATAAAAACATGGTTGTATTAACATACTTGAGCCTGTATGAATAATTGCTGCAGTGTTTCAGTTAGAAAAAAAAATAGGCAACTTATTCAAACTTGTGCTCCTACATTCATTGACACGAATACCTGGGACAAATGTTGGATATGATGAGTCGATATAAACCATCATGCCAATTACGTTTTCGTTTTACCCTTACTTTTCTGTTTCTTTCAAATACATTTCTATATTTGTTGTTGTTCCTCGACAATAAAACTGTTCAAAATCTGTTCTCTAGTTATTGTGGTGCTAACAAACAAAGAGGACTCCATGGCCCTGCTGCTAGAGGCTGAGCGTCAGGGTCTGATGAATGGTGACTACGTGTTCTTCTTGATGCAGGATTTTGAGGTCAGTGAAGGAAAGCAATTCAACAGTCGGCCATATATTCAACCGTACAGACAAGCAGAGAAGGCTGCATAGCAAAGAGAGGCAGACATCCCTGATCTTGTTTGAAAATATCAACGGGTAAAAAAGAAACGGTGGAAGGAATCTCTAAGTTCATGGAAAAAAAATCATGGAAGTCAAATAGACAATAATATTGTGTTTTTTTCTGCATTTTATCTATTCACCCATTGTAGTAACATCATGTTCACAATTTAGACAGTACACATTGCATATCTGAATAAATTAGACTTTCCATCAAAGCATGCTAGATCACACTTATTTAATTCAGTTTGTTTGTACAGCAACAAGTAGCAAATCAAATGAATTCAAAAATCCAATTTGTATCCAAAAGTAGATGTACATAAACAAGCTCTCTTTGATCGTGTTTATTTGTATCTATATGTTAGTTCTTAAAGCAATGACACAAGAGATTCAAATTAAGTTTTATTATTTCAATAGCTAAAGAGTTTTCTATCTAGGAAAAACCAGCTGATTGCACCATCTTACTTTTTCTTTCAGAAAAGAACATGTAGCTATACTAGTTAATCAATTTTTTAACACTCCAGACATCTATCATACCCAGCATGCCTGTAGCATAAATTCAGAGGAGAGCTCTCCTTTAACAGGAAGAAACCTCCAACAGAACCTGGCTCAGTGAGCTCAGATTTAATCTTATCCAAGACACACTGGTAGGGGTAACATGTTGTCTACATTTTTTCCGAAGTTATGAAGTATTTAAATGCAATTAATAAATATTGGTGTAGTATTAATAAAAGTAAATGAGATCCCATGTCCAACTCATGCTGTGTTTCTTACTGTTTTCTCCTGAACAGGATAACTGGTGGAAAACTGCCCTGAGCAGTAGAGTAAACCAGGCTGAAACAAAAGCTTTTGACATGACATTCGTTATTGGTCAGAAATCCTACGAAGGATATGAGTACTATGATTTCTTCAGACAGGTTTTTCAAAGACTGAAGGGACATCCTTTTTGGAGTAACCTGACATCTGAAAGTGAGGTATGCTGTAAACCGAGTTAGCAAAAATTCTAAAGGATAATGTGACCAATCAAATGTGACAATATTTTATTTTACTTTGAATCTCAGGTTAGCCCTTACTCAGCTTTTCTCCATGATGCCGTACTTCTGTATGTGATAGGACTGAAGGAAGTTCTAAAAGAAGGAAAAGATCCTCATGACGGCCAACAGCTTCTGGAGAAACTGAAAATCAGAGATAAAATTCGATTTCACGGTAACTATAAATTCTGCTCACAATCACAAACCCAGTATTTCATTGCGCCGCTTTACCAAAAGTTTTGTTTTACAACTATTCAGCCAGCATCTTTTGCAACAGCCTTCAGTGGATTTCCCTTCCCCGTGTGGTAATAACTGTCTGCTGAATGTCTCCAGTCTTTCACAGGATTTGAATGGTCACAAAACTCTTCAGCTCTTGGGAGCAAATACTCACAATCTGTGGAAAGAAAGCAGAACAAGTAGAAGTAACATAATCTAACACAAATACTGTGGGATGGCTTTTTAATTTGTAGGAGCCTCTGGACTGGTTCACTTTGATGAAGAGGGGGAGAGATGTATGGACTATTCTATTTATGACTTGCAGCGTGTAGAAGGCGGCAACATGTTTGTACCCATCCTGAATTTTGAAAGTCAAACCAAAAGTGTCAGGTAAAAAAAAAACAAATTGAAATTATTAGCACATGATTTCAAGAAAATACATTGACATTAGGGGTTGTGACCTCATAAAAAGTGAAAACTCTAAGGTGTTGATACGTTTACGCAGTGGGAATAATCAATATAATGTCAGTCTCTGTAACAGAATCATTTCATCTCATGCAGACCAACATCTATGTTTGCTTCTGTTATTTGGCCAAAAGGAAAGCCACCATCTGACATTCCTGAATGTGGTTTTAATGACGAGCTCTGCGAGTGGTTGACCAACGGTAAAGTGCAATTTAGAATTGAGACGAGAATTTAGAAAAGAATAATAAATAAATACATCAAATCTTTTCAGTACACATTATTTACTGTGATCATTTTTCTGAGACAACAGAAATTGCCCTGCTGGCTGTCCTTGTGACCTTCCCCCTCATCGGTGTAGTGGCAGTTTTGTGGATTGGGGTCCTCATGCTTCAAAAGTTTCAGCTCCAGACGAGACTGGATGACTCCAACTGGTGGATAATCAACTACAGCGACATCACCATCATCAGGGAGCCCTCAGTGCGAGTGCTCAAATAGTTAAAGAATCAAGAAAGATGGAATGTCTCCTTGATTCTTGTTCAGTATCCAGTTTGTTTGCTTGTCTACTTTTGCCCAGTTTCTGTTATTATCTCCCCCAGGGAAACCAGGGAGTATCTCAGAGCTCTACAGGTAGTCACAGTGGGAGCAGCAGCTGTCAGAGCGCATTTTCCAGCCACAGTTATGACCTGAGGGACAAAACTGGCAGAGAGCACATCTACACAACCATAGGCCTCTACCAGGTGAAACATTCTTCTGTGGGAAAAATAAATGTGCATTGGAAAGTACTAATTATTTTACTACGACGAGCAAAAATCATCCACTTAAGTTGGGTAATTCACTTAACAAACTGGCCTAGAGATCGCTTCTTACAAACAAAATGACTTTGGAAATTTTATGAGAGATTTTTCCAAGTTACTTAATCTCACAAAAAGGGAGTATGTGTCTGTCTATTGATATAACTTCTTCATGTAAACACAGGGAAATCAAGTGGCCATCAAGTACATCAAGAACCCTATAAACTGTAATTTCCACAAGCCTTCAGTGATTGCAGAATTCAATCTGGTAAAGTTCTTCATGTTCTTTTGGATTTTTTTTTAATATATATATTCTTCTGTGCATTAAGACTAAATAGGTGAATTGATTTGAAATAAACTGAGAAATTTGTAGTAAACAATTCTTTACATATGTCACAATTTTACATTTACAAACAGGAAAGTACTTAAGTTTACATATCTGTCTTCTTTCAAAAAAATATATGTTAGAAAACTACAAAATTACAGCTAGTGTGTGCCTAACCAGTTTAATATTTTAAGATAGATGAAGGAAATGAAACATGAAAACCTGGTCCAGTTCTTCGGCGTGTGCATTGAGCCACCGAACATCTGTCTAGTCATTCAGTACTGCAAGAAAGGCAGCCTCAAGGTAAGTAGAAAATCTCAATTTCTTCATGTCACACTACATTTAGAAGTAAAATAAAGAAAATCCTCTGACATAATTTTATTCTGTTTCTAAAGGACATTTTTGGGTCTTCAGATGTTGATTTGGAATGGATGTTTAAGCTTTCATTTGCATATGACATTGTCAATGTAAGTGCGTTTATTATTGAAGGTTCTAAAGTGCCACAAGCTTTGTATTGTATTGCTAATACCGAGCGGTATTTACAGCTTTGTCATAAAAAATCTATGTTGTTATTCAGTTGTATTATCTTTGACTTTTATTATTTTATTCTATTTTCAATTTTACCATTGAAATGTGTTTGTAATTCAGGGAATGGACTTCATTCACAACAGCACCCTTAAATTTCATGGAAATCTGAAGCCCAGTACATGTCTGGTGGACAGCAGACTACAAATCAAGCTCTCTGGTTTTGGATTATGGGAGTTTAAATATGGAGGAAAAAACAAGCTCGGTCCAACGGAAAATCCTGATTATGAAGGTAAAGCTGACCTGAAATCAAATTTATGGTATGATGAAGGAGCACGCTATTGCACATGAGGATATATGAGTTTGTCTCAGATCTGTACTGGACAGCCCCCGAGCTCCTGAGACAAATCGGATTTCCATGTAATGGGACACCCAAAGGAGACGTCTACAGCTTTGCAATCATTATGTGGGAGCTCATGTATAACTCTAAAGGAGGTCCATACCAAGACATTAACCTGGACCCAAAAGGTTAGTTTTTTTTTTTTTTCACAATATAGCTAACACATTAAGCATCGAACATCAAATGCAATGCATAGTAGAACTTACAGCTTCTTTTTGCAATGTAGCGATAACGTCTTATAGCTAACCATTTACTGTGTGAAGTTACTGGTTCAGACTCAATACCGAATCAATTGAATCAATACTCAGTTGATTCAGTTGACTCAGAATCAACTGAGTGTTTTACTGGGTTCTTTATTAGAACTGAAGTAGTAGTTACTTCCCCACAAATGTCATAAGAGTGCCATTTGGAAGATAAGGGTTACATTTTAGGGTTTACATCCTACTTTTCAAAGCTTACGGATTTATTTTAAGATTTAATAGATAACTTTTCTAGAGATAAACTTTGTTGACACAATAAAATAAGAGTTCTGTTTTTGAAACCTCAAGGGTACTTTCTTGCAACACAGAAGTTACTTCTAAGAACAGACGGTTGACATGCTGATACAAACAGGTTACGAGTGCAAAATTACAATGCACTTTCCCATGTCAGAGAAGGCTGTTTTTTTTAAGCTTACAGGTAAATCTCTTGTAATTTACAGGTCACATTTCAGAACAACAGGTAACCTTCTGAAATGTTTTGACCATTAGATTTTTTAAAAAATGTTCCATTAACTTCCATTTACGCTGATTGTCATTTGGTGAGGGTTTTTACTGTTAAGGAGTTGGCACCATTTTAAATGTAACAGTGTCTACAGTGTCCCATTGACTGGCTCAGTTACTGGGAGAGATGCTTTTAGAGAACCTTGGATCATGTCACAGTGACACTGTGAAATCAATTAAAACACATCCAAATCACAAAATGTTTGAAATTTTTAAGGATATCTAATCAATAAAAATCAAAGAGATGAGTCAAATAAAAAAAATTTAAAATTTAAAAAATCAACTAATGTGACAAGTTTACCATTCTTCCTGTCTCTGTCTAAAAGTTTCTGGTAAATAAACAACATGAACTTTATTGAGGATAATATTTATCCTTGTAACCTTTTGCACTTGTAAATGAAGCGGAAAGGCAAGGTAATGATGATGGCCCAAGAAAATTAAACAATTTATTCGAAAATCGTCCTGTTGTGGAAAAGCAACTCAAAGGTGGGGGCATTATGAATAATCCACTTTTCTGAGCTTATGTTATGGTGTAATTTTATTCACCTGTTTGTCCTTGAGGGAGCCAATTTTATCATCAAATTTCACACCTTATTTAGAAATTACTGAGACAATAAACTTGTATTTTGTAGGATATTGAAGGGTAATCTGGAACTACAAAGAAATGTGAATTATTCTTGTTTTTTTTATTATTATTATTTCTTTAAATAAACGTGCTGCAAACTTGCATGTTCCAAGAAATTATAATGCAGTTGCGGACGCCTTTCCAAGGGGAACCTCTCAGACCAGTGCTGTGCGAGCAGCTGTGTGATGAGAAGGTCAATGCCTTGCTCAAAGCCTGTTGGAGCGAAAATCCTGACCACCGGCCACCTTTTGGGTCTATACGCAGGAGACTGAAGGACATAAGTCCAGAGAGGTATGTTGCCACATTTTTTTTTTCCCAAAAAAATTTTACAGTTTTGATAATAACTGATACAAACAGAGGATATAGAACATCTGATGATTAACTAGCAGGTGTTTGTCATGTAAAAAAGTAATTTCACAACTTTTCTGACATTTATGGTAACATGTTGGCTGTATAATAAAATTTTGAAATAAACAAATCTGTATAAGCAAAAAAAAATATATTTAAAAAAATTTAATAAGGTGCATTAACATGGTTCCACAAGTTCCCTTTCAGTATGTGTTCTATTATTTATCAGTTTCCAGGATAAATAGTGTTTATCCCTTTTCAGGATAAACAGTAAAACAGGTTTTATAGTTGAAAACCTGTTTACAGTCATAAGGATTCAAATCAACCATATGTAAATACAGAAGTTGATAGAAAAGAAAACATCAGGATCTGAGTCACACCTCCTAAACATTGTGAAAGAATGCACACCATTTGGACACCATTCATAAAGAATACATAGCAGCATCATACTGAGGGGTTAGATTTCTGATAGAATTACTTTAAGTTATTAAAGTACTAAATAGCAGTCAGTTTTGACGCAAACCCTTCAAAATGGTTGAGATACATTTAAACTTTTAACATCATCATGTCCAAATATAGGCACCAGCCACATTAACATAAGAGTTACTTTCCAAAGAACAAAAACGTTTTTAATGAGAAAGCAGATCATCATCAGTTTATCTTTTGTAGTCATGCGAATATCCTCGATAACATGGTGGACAAGCTGGAGAAGTATGCAAATCACCTTGAGGAAGTAGTGGAGGAACGGACCAACCAGCTAACAGCAGAGAAAGCCAGAGCAGACAAGCTTCTCTCCAGCATGTTACCAAAGTATCACATACACACACATCTAATCCTTCTATAGTAACGTTTTTTTTATTTATTTTTCTAATCAGGACTCTTAGCATTTCCTATGTCTCTTTGCCTTTAGATACATTGCAGACCAGCTGATGGCAGGGAAGTCAGTGGAGCCACAAAGCTATGATATGGTGACCATTTTCTTCTCAGATATTGTGGGCTTCACCTCCATGTGTTCCTCCAGCTCGGCAATGGAGGTGGTAACTTTCCTCAACGAGCTCTACAGCCTGTTTGATGACATCATCAAGATGTACGATGTCTACAAAGTAAGAACAATTCACGATAAATAGTTGACTACATATTTGATGGCATAATATGTACTGTAAAACTACAAAACAGGATTTCATTTCCAATAATAAAATTGATTGGGTATTGGTTGATATTGATGTTAGGTTTAGTACAAGTAAAGGGTATAATGAAACAAACAAATAAAACAAAACAAAAAATACGTAGAGTTGGCAACAGTTATGGGTGGAAAAAATGAAAGGTGGTTTATAAAATCCAAAGGAAAATTGGAGAAATGAGAAGAACAGAAAGGAACAGGAGAGAAGAGACAATTATTTAATGACTCAGACTTGGGCACACTAAACTGAATAGCACATTATTTTTAATAGGGAAACACCAGGCAGGGAAATGTGAGTGTGGGAAAGGTGAGACAAATGGACCTGTTATTTGGCATTGCAGGAATTAACCAGATTCAGACAAACAAGTTAGTTAAGAATCATAACATACGTAGCTATATTACATTTTTTAAGCACCATAATTTGCATAGTAGGATCAAATTTATTTATTTATTTGTGTCATGTGGTCCACACACCTTACTGGTTGGTGGGGGTAGTCAGTTATTTTCCAACTCCTAATAAAAATCAAGAAGAAGTAAATGTGGAACAAATATTCCAAAACAAAGGTTTTGAAATGGCAAAGTTTTTCTAAATCTTTGCTGCAACAACTATCATCTGTGCGATTTTATCAGGTGGAAACCATTGGCGATGCTTACATGGTGGCAAGTGGCCTTCCCATCAGCAATGGCACCAAGCATGCTTTGGAGATATCCATGATGTCTCTACATTTCCTGGGTGCCATCCAGGTCTTCAGAATCCCTCACAAACCAGATGAGATCCTTGCAATTCGCATTGGCATACACTCTGGTAACAGACGGCATCAACAGAAACACTTCCATTTAGCTTTTGTATTTTTTATTTTTGTCACTTGTCAAATAATCTTTATGTTACCATCACAAACTGCAATACGTTTTATGTGAAAATGACACATAGTTTTTAGCAATATTTGCAAATACAAATACATGTGTGTTGTATTTACATTCGGCCTGACTAATACTCTGCTTGCCCGATTAATGAGTTTGGTTGGTAGGTCAGAAGTTGTGCTATACTATTTCAAGACAATGTATTGAACAATGGTCTCTATGATAACAAAAGCTTTGTGTGTTTTGTAACCCTGCTTTGAACTTCCCCACAACTCTAACAAATCTCAGAGGCCTTCACTAAACATTTTGACTCACATTGGGATTAAATTAAATACAGGTGGACACTGTTTACTTATTAAAAAACTTCTGAAGAAAACTGGTTGCTCTAGATCTTAATTAGGGGTAGCAGGCCAAATGGGAGAGATACATATAAGCAAGCCTTACGTTCTGATCTTTAGTTGTAAAAACTCATAAAAAGAAAATGAGACTTTTTGCAACGTACCTATTGTGTTTGTATGCATTGTTAAATGACAGTGCAGCAACTGTTGCAACAGTTTGACATTTGTCAATGTAAACTGATATTTAGGAAGAATCCCAACACAAAAAAATGACTGGTTTGAGTACGTTATTGCAAATGTTTGACTGAAGTTTAGAGCTAATGTGAAATATCATGAGTAATTTCCACACAAACATTTCTTGAACTGTCCAACTGTTCTTGTCTGGTTCATGTAGGTCCAGTGGTTGCTGGAGTGGTGGGAACCACTATGCCTCGCTACTGCCTCTTTGGTGATACAGTAAACACAGCCTCACGCATGGAGAGTAACAGCCTACGTAAGTTAAGACTTCTGCAAAAGTTACACACAATCCTTTTCCACAGATGAGGGAACTGTAAAGTAATGCTTTTTGTAATGGAAATGCTCTAGCAGTCTCTGAAAGGGAGCGAAATGGAATCTGACAAAAATGGAAGAATTTGAGTTAGCTGCAATTTCGTACATGTGCTAACAAACTGTGTAAATTCCATTTACAAGATGGTTCTTTAAAAGAAAGGGAAATGTTTCCCCTAAAGTGGCAAAAAAAAAAAAACACTAGTAAAACTCTTAATATCATTTTATTGGTATTAAGGCATATACCTCAAATTTATTGAATAAGATAACACATTCACATTGATGTGTTGCACAATAATTAATACATTCCACTAATACAAAGTATGAATAAAGTCATACTTTCTAGATTTTGCAATTAAAAAAAAGCTTTTGACACTCATTCCAACTTGAATCTTGATATCAAAACCCAAGATTCCTTTTGTTTGCAGTGCTATCATTGTAAAGATATTAATAAAAGTTTAAAGAGAACTCATCCAATGTCAACCAGGATCCTTGTTTAAAATTACCCAACTCAAACTAAAACACTACCAATGGTTTGTGTTTTATTTAGTGCAAACATAATGCTGTAATATTTCCATATGAAATACAGCACTTTCTTCTTTGATTTCCAATTTTGGCTTCCAAAGATTCACTTTCTGCTAAAGAGCCCCCATCGCGATTGAAGGGGGAAAAAAACAAAAAATCCCCAGAAAAGCCGCACCGGCTGATGGTCCGAAAAACACGGTACTCTATTTTGTCTGAGAGTTTGACCTCTTTCCATTTGCTTGCTCTATAATCTTCCAAGCACATAGATGCTGAATAGACTGTTAATAAACTAAAATTTACATCTCTGTTACCAGACAATAATAAAATTCAAAGGACCTGATGACACTAGACAAAGTTATTGGTTTGATGTTACAGACATTTATTCTTTAAGAAGTATAAATTCAAATTTGATGACATTCAGATGTATTCCTGTTACCATTTCACAGAGTGATGGTTTAGTAACCCAAGCCATTCTTTTTATTGCATGCAGCACTAAGGATTCACATATCTCAGTCAACAGCCGACATTCTTGTTCAAGCTGGATCCTTTGAGTTGAAAGAAAGAGGGGACATTGAAATGAAGGTGACTTGTCAGCATTTTTTTTTTTTTTAAGGTGTGCATTGCTTACTTTATGAACAGAATACAATTTTCTGTCAGGGTAAGGGAGTCCAGAAGACCTATTGGCTGCTCAACAAAGCTGGATTTAATCCTACTCTGAATTCACTCAGCTCACTACAGGGTGACAGTCTCAAGGTGCAAATGGAGGTAGGTTGAAAGAAAAACGTTGAGTATTAAACAGTTCCTTGTTTTCTTTTTTAATGATTCAATTTGCAACACTAATTCAACTTAAATTGTTAAAAACAGTGTTTAAATAGAATTCCCACCTCTAACATGCAAAGACATGCCATATCCACAACTCTGCACAATTCCAAACAATCCTTGTCATGTAAAAAAATAAAATAAAATTAAAAATTGATTCCAAGCATTTTATGCAATAATATGACCAAATGCAACATCAGAACATTATAACAATATTATGTTTTCAAATGTATTTTAAATAACACAGAGACTTGATAATGATTTTGCAATTTATTTCTATTCTATTCCATCAGATCCATTTTAGTCACAATATTCCACGTTCAGAGTTAAGGAATTGTCTTTGGAAATTGTTCAGTTAAAAAAAGGTTTTGAATATTTTTTTCTCACTTATTTCGAAATGTCTCCTTAATATTGCATGGAAGTCTGTCTAAGGTGCCATGCACAAGTCTTCACACTCTTGACCTCTTCCATGCATTATCATATGGCAACCAGAAACTTCTTGGATTTTATGTGATAAACAAACATAAATTATCAAATAATTGTAAAGAGGAAAGAAAGGTTATATGGTTATTTTTTATTATTACTACTAAATAAAATCTGCAAGGTGTTTTGTGCATTTGCATTCAACCCACTTTAGTTTGTTTTAAAAAAATAGAGTCGACATGTGTGTAATGTGATCTTAGCATAAATCTATGTGTTCTGTGAAGGCCTCAGAGGTCTATTAGAAAACAATATATAACCAGCATCACAAAGATCAAGGAACACAGCAGACAGGTCACAGATAAGGTTTTGGAGAAATTTAACACATGGTTAGATCAAAAAGTGATTTACAAGCATGCATTGCATGTGTTTGGTTTATCTCATGAGATCCTCGAGCATGTCAGAGTACACCCACAAATTTCAATGTATTTCAATAAACACTGAAATTTGTGGTGGTACTCCAAAATACCAAAAAAAAAAAAAGAGTTGAACTGGAATAAAATCTGCATACTGGGCAGATGTTGCTCTTTTATCTTTTCGTTATTTCTCCCTTCCAAAGAAACAAGAAGTGATGAGATCTGCAGTTGCAAAGTCCCAATTGATCCAGCCCAAATCATCAATGACCACAGTGCATGTTTAGGTGTTGTAAGAAGAAGCAGGATGGCGTTCTCTGTCTCACACACTGTTTCACAAAGTGATTTTATTCCATGTACTTGTTGCAAGAATACCGATGGAGTTGATGACATCTTCAACAGTAGAAAGAGCTGAGGCTCTTGTCAACAGTTACTTTTTTTTTTTTTTTTTTTACAAGGGAAGCACAATGTATCACCAACAACATTGCTATAGGTGCTGATGTAAGACATTTCTTTTTTACATGTTGGTCTGATCAGTAAAAGTATTCCTATCTTGTTGCTGTTTCAGTTTTTTGGGGGGAATGGTGCAGTGATGCAGTGCAGGATTGTGGGGCATAACTATAACTCAGAAGTATCATCCATGGTCATTTATTATAGTTTCAACATGCTAGTGAAATTTAAATTATAATGGTGACTATTGTAAATTGGTCATAGCAGCAACCGGACATCGATACAGACTAAAATTGTCATATGGGTACATGCCTAATTTCCACTCACATGATATTGATTCTTATAATTCTATAAGAAACATGCAGGTATTTTTGATTTGACAGCAAAAATCAGCTCTTAAAATTAATGCTCACTGTGACAAAAAGAAAGCCTCTTTTTATTCTCAACTTAAAGCACAGATAATGAAGTGATCATCTCATAAATGACAGAAAGTCCTGTGCTGATCTGAACATTAGTGAAGTTTTCATGTTGCAGAAATAAAAGCATTGAAAACATACCTCAGAAAGATATAATATTGTGAAATACATGTGTAATAAAACATTTATCTCCTGTAGATTAAACCTTTTATGACTAAAATGAATTATGTTTATTTTGTTTTTCTCTAATGCATCAGCACTTCTGTGTATCTACCTCATTTATGTTCTTGATTTGGTTGTATTCTTGTGCCTGAACTGCAATTATTTACCTGTAACAAAAAAAAATACCAACAATAAAGTTTTTTTTTTTTTTGCCTTCAAGTAAACAGAAAAACATTTCAATTATCTTTATTGGAAATAAAAGTACACTTATGTTTTTTTTAAGCCTCTCTAGATATACTAAATGCAAATCAGTCCTTCAACTGGGGAATGTATTTATACGCTCCCTGAGTCTTGGGGTGACACTTTGCTTTGCGATTGAACATATGTTGGTGGTTTGTATACTGAACAGATATTTATTGTTTTATATTTTCGATGCGTTTACTAAATCAAAGAAAATATTCACTGTGACCATAAGTAGGATGAGAAGAGAGGTCCCTGAAGAGACACAGAAAAAAAACTATTACATGCTAAGAAACAATGAAATTTTTTCACAACATGTTTACCAGTAGATTTCTTCCCCTTTCAACCCAGTTTTTTAATATAATATTTAAACATAATGCAGAACAGAAAAATTAAATTCATCAATTAATCTTTGTTGAAATTCAAAAGTTTCATTCTAAAGAAAAAAAAAAAAGAAAAGAAAGATAGACCGGAATGTCACTGTTCAAACACATTTCAGTCAGGTATTATTACTCCCTGTGTTTACCTGTTGTGTGCCCATTATTAGAAGACTCGCTGGCTGTTAAGAAATCGAGACATTTGTAAAATATTAGTGTAGTGTGTAAAATATTAGCTATTTATTTAATTTCAGTTTTATTTCAGTTTCAGTTTGGTTATTCTATTATATAAACATATGATAGAACAACCCAACTTACTGAAATATCAGATAAAAAGATTTTTAAAATGTACAGTACCTTTAATCTGAAACTCAGTGGTGAGGATTCCTCCACTCGGTTCTATTTCTGATGACAGGGACCTCTTAGAGCATGGACTCTTCAGAGAAAAGCAACAATATTAACTTTTGACAATGTTAACAATGAGTTACATTTAATCTAAACAATGACTGAAAACTCACCCATTTAGAGTTTTTTTTTTGTACCATAATAAATCAAACACTAACTTGAAAAAATGCAATATTTCAATTGTTGAATTTTGTGTTTTTATGATGTACATCACTTTCAGCAACAAGGCCTTGTTGCAAATTTGTTCATTAAGATATTTGTTCATTAAGATATGTTTGTATTCTAACTATAAAATGGGAAGAAGATTATTAAAGTCCTTTCATGTTTGTGATTACATATTTGTAATGTACTCACAGGCTGACAGACCAGCCTCTCTGCATCACAGATGTGGACCTCACAGTGAAGCCATACAGTGGACACCTTCTCCAATCGCTGGAAGCGGAAAGAGTTGAACTTAAACGTGGAGCGGCTATCTTTGGCGTTATCGAAAATGGCCACCGTGTAGTCAGCAGGACAGCTGGCAGAAAACAAAAATGTAGAGGTTATTACACAAACAAATACCTTCAAGGAATGGATCCTTATCGACAGACTAAATGTGTAGGCACCTGTTGATAATAAGACTCCACCTCTTTCTGTCTGTTGAGTAAGGAGTTGGAGTCGCCCAGCAGTTGTTGATAACAACTTTGAACCTGTTTGAACAGTTGGATCAGCGTTTGGCATTGTAGATATATATTATTTCAAGTTTAATCATTAAAAAAAATGCTTGTATACCTATTACTTAGACCTTTTGCTTCAATACCGATAAAAACTTCAGAGCCAATCTCAGAGGTGTCAATCACGTAGGGAGCGTCTTTAGCATACAGGAACTTAGAGTTCTATGAAATACAGGATTTTTGTTGTTCTTTTCATCATGCAGTCATTTTAAATGAAAGAAAATAAAAACTCATGCCCACAAAAAAGGTGTTTCCAGAAAGAAATTTTTGCAGTGAATTTCAGAAGTGTCGTCCAGTAGAGGAACTGAAGCTATAATGCAGCAACTCACCGTGAACACGTTCATAGACAACTGTGATCTAAAAGTCCCTAAACTCCCATTGTTGACATAAACTGTAGCAACTCTAGAAAAAGCAGAGGGTTTAGTAAAAACACTACAAGTCATTGTGTCAGCATGCGCAGATGCTTCAGAGTATTTTTGGTTGAATGGTGTCTTGAGATGGTGCTTACCTTTGACTGAAGACTGCGTTATTGACCAGGTAGGCTGCTCGGTACACACAGCTGAAGGTGTAGTTGACCGGCTGGTTTCTGACTGTCAGCGAAGTGTCGTTGGACACGATGGAGTTGTAGAAGATGTACTTGGCATCTTTGCCTGGCATATACTGAATTTTAAAAAACCCACGAAAAGTTTTGAATGAGCTTATCATCAGCATTGCTATTCTTCTTCTGTATGTCCTTACCTCAGATTGTGTGCCACAGTACGAATGGTTTCTCGGTGTTAGATCTGGTATAATGAAGCGGTAGTACCCTGGGCTGTGTATTCCAGTGTAACACACGCCACCGAGAGACAGCTGGTCTATCTCCCAGCCATAAGGACACTCTGGCACATTGGCGATGATGGCGTTAGGAAAACAGGAGACTACAACATAGTCTGAAATACAAACCAGACAGACTTAAAATGTACCAGGCATTTGGTAACAACTTTTGTAATTACCTAATTTTCCACTTAAAAAGTGCATCTAAACATATGTTAAATAAAATAAAAAAAAGAGATGGCTTTTTCTCAGTTTCTTGACAAGAGTTTTATTTCTTTAATTTACTTTAGTCTAACTTCAACACTAAGCAACAAAAGAAAGACAAAAAAAACTATTCATACTATTACAATAAAGCCTGAATTATTTCATATTTTGGATTGAAATGACATAATTTGCAATTTCGATTTTAGGAATTTCCAGCAGTTCTGGATGCGTCTCATAAGAAAGTGAAAGCGTATATTAGCCGTTTGACAAATCTGGTCTTTACCTGCTTTTTGTGGTGCGCATGTCAGTGCAACAGGTAAACTCAGTAACAGTGCAACAAATGAAGCCATGGTGAGATGCTGCAAAAGAAAATTGAGAATTATATTTTGGGATAAGATCAAATCTGTAAAAAAAAAAAAAAAGAAAAGAAATTGTGTCTCACCTTACGGAGCTAACACCTTTAGCCTGCTGAATGTCAGAGGATAACCATATCTCCTTTTCCAGGTTGTCTGTAAGCTAGCTCTGAGTCAACTCAAGGAGGTATTTTATACTGTGGTAGATAAGGGTAAATCGCTTTCAATCATTCTTCTGTCTCCAATTTTCCCACTGGCATGACTGGTTTAAGAGGTCCATTGTGAAGCTTTTCACAAAAGCCCTCTGTGCTCCTTAGACTGAAGACTCTTAAATGACCATTAGTGTTACCTATTCTGCAGATTGGTGAAAAGAAACGGTCCAAGGTTTATACAATGGTCACTGAAAGGTTTAGAATTAAAGGATGACAATAAAGGGTGGGATGAAAAAGACTCAAAGTGTGACGTTTTAGAAGGGAATTCACATTCTGTAAAAACTGAAAATTATATCAATTTTCACACTACAAAAAAAAAAAAACTTTTATAAACTCGATAAAAGTTATTTCAACATCTGTAGCTTTCCTGATGCTTTAGCGGTTTATATTCAACGTTTTATAAGAAATTCTCTTTTTTATACAATTTATTTTTAACACACAACTTTACATGCAAACGTCTAATTTTTGGTGTTTAATAGGTCATTACATAAGGCACAACTGTCTTGTCTGCATATGACAGAGAACTGAAAACCTGTTTCCCCCTTAAATTTATCCTGTTTTTACTTCATTGTTATAAATGATATTTCCTGTCAAACAATTTCAGTATCACACAACGTTAACCCATGTGAAACCAAAAGGGCGGTTTAGTTTATAACAGAAAATTATCCCTGCGTAAATCTATTAACTGGCTATGCCACATGTCAAATTGGTAAATTGTCCAAAATAGAACCTTTCTGATGACAAGACAAGATCTCAAAAGCAACATTTCCTGTCTTTCAGTTTCTTTCACGAAACTGAAAGACAGGAAATACTGACATCTATCAGTCTCGGGAGTCTTGGGAAGCCATCTCTTAGTGTTGGAATGCCATCAAACAGTAATAGCCAAAATCCGTGTAGGACGGCGAAGAAATTTCGTGTAAAGGTGTACTGAGCCTGGTGCTGCAAGGTTTGAGACCTTGTCCTGTTGTGGGCAGCGGGGCCCGGTTAATACCCGCGGCAAAACGGACGGCGGTAAAACGGACGGCGGAGTCCGGCGAAAACAGGCGCTTAAATTCCGTGACGTGATAGGGAAAGGGATAAGGGATAAGTAAAAATTAGCCAATAGACAGTCTAAAATCAAACGACTGGAAGTATATCAAAGATCAGGATCTGCACCAAGTAAAACATTTAGATAAATGGATAACAAGTTACAAATTTGACAGCCGTCTAAATTAATGTTTTGATTGTTTATTCTACATTACATGACTTTGTGTTTTTATGTTTGTTATGATGTAAAGCACTTTGAAATGCCTTGCTGCTGAAATGTGCTCTACAAATAAAATGTGATTGATTTGATGGATTGAACATTCACAGATGAAGTTAACATGGAACTCAAGTAAAAATTTGTAGGAGTGACTGGCCTACCCAAACAACTGCAAGAGCAAATCCAGGAGTATTACACAAAATAATAACATCTAAAGCCCTGGAGGTAATGACAGGGTGGGTCTGTTTTGTTCCTTCAGGACCTGGACAACTCCATCATAAGTGATGGAACCATTAATTTTGAGGGAAAATATTCAGTCTTTAATTCATGACTTCAAACTTGAGCTAATTTGGGATACATAGCAAAAAAAATAATAATAAAAAGATCCAAAGCACAGCAGCAGGTCTTTGGAGAGGCTCAAAAACAGAAATACAAAATAAAAAGTTTGAAATCATCATGTGGAATCAGCACTTTGCGTGTGCTTGAACTAGTTTTGTTTGCCATTTATTTTGATGAAACATGGAAGAAATTAGAAAAACAGTCAAATAAATCTGTTTTCATGACCTGTATTTGTCCAAACTAGAACTTGTGCTTAATCGAGGGCGATACCATTCAATTCTAAATACACAATGATTTTTTTTTTTTTTTTTTTTTACGACACACTTAAACCCTTAACAGCCTATTTAATTTTACCAGCACATCTTTATGAGATTGTTAAAAAGAGAAACATGCAGAGAGGGTTCGACATCTGGGTCCTTTTGGCCTCCATCACATGAGAACCCTTAAAGTTGCATATTGAATGGTGCAGTCTCTTATTAATCCCACAGTGGATCAAACAGACACGTAAAGATACTCTGAAATGTGATGGTGGCTCAGATACGATGAGGCATACACAGAGAGTAGTGTTCTAAAGTTCAGGTGATAGGCCTCCGGTTTTGTAGCACTGACTAATATCAGGTTCCTCACAGTTTTGTGCTATTAGGTATCACTTTTGTTTGGCCCGACTTTCTTGTGTGTGTGAAATCTGCTTCCTTATTGGCTTGTTTTTAAGTTATATTCTAGCTGTCTTATGGTTTTCTTATTAGTCATTCCAACTAATAATTTGTAATATTGGCTTATGTCTTAAAATGGATGTTTTGCATTGTTTCTCAATTATATTTGTTAAGACATTAGATTTCTGTTATTTACACCAGACTTTCACTTCTAAGTTTTAACGCATTTTCTTGCCTCGATATCAAAACTTCCTTACCATTTTTTATTTTTATAAACTCTGAACAATGAGAAGAAAAGAGACAAGACACTAAGGTTGTTCACAGAAAAAGTGCACTCAGTAACCTTTTACCTGAAAGAGTGGAGCTACAGACAATTAGCATCTAAATGGAGTGACTGGGGGAATGCTAAAGGTTCGACTGAAGAAGATACGGATCTATCAGAGAGCGTAATGGGACAGCTAATGTTTCAAGCACCTGTTGATGCTAACAATTGAGAGCTGCTGGATTCCTCCATGTTATGCAACCGAACCATGGGATCCAAAAACGTGCTTCAAGAAA
Source organism: Poeciliopsis retropinna (assembly GCA_010277075.1). NCBI lineage: Eukaryota > Metazoa > Chordata > Actinopteri > Cyprinodontiformes > Poeciliidae > Poeciliopsis > Poeciliopsis retropinna. Next base: position 6,109,120 of record VMRM01000023.1, on the reverse strand, counting down.
TGTGCTTAGAAAGGAGACAAAATAACTGTTCATGTCTTTTCTTGCAGAGAAGAGTGGGCGGCATTTTGAGTCCGCAGATGTGTCAGGCTGGTAGAGACATACCCAAATAACAGTCGTGTTTGTCATGAAAAGTGTTTCTACAAAATATTTAATCAGGGATCTGATTACAAATACATGCACTTTTATTTTTTATTGAAAACATCACTAAATACACAAAGAAGGTATTTTATGAGACTGAAGCCTTGTTCAACCCAGCTAAATTCACTAAATGAATCAAACAGAATCTTTCAAAACAGAATATGGAAATACAAACATTTATTCTGTACATCATATTTACATAATAAATAGGTTTAATCTTGAGGTCTTATGTTAAGGTTTGGACCCTTGGCAGGTCCATCTGGTCTGTTCCGGTTGGTAAGTAAAGTCCCTCCTGAAAGACGAAGAACAATAAGTTATGTTTTGATTACCCAATATTTTTTCTCCAAAATAAATAAAATAAAATTTAAAGAACATTGTAAGAAGACTAAAGACAGTACTATTTACAACATAAACATTTCTCAATAAATTGCAAAGTATGTTAACTGGAGGAGCTGCTTCTAAAATGATCCAACTGAAAAAAAAAACAACAGTTTTATATCTGTCATTTTAGACATATATTTTGTGTTATTGTATCAAATGAAAACTTAGCAAATATTTCTGCTAATGTTGAAGTGGATTTTTAAATATGGATAAATAAAACCTTGAGCTTTGGGGAAAAAAAAAAAGTACATTTTATTTTATGGATTTTCATGTGATTCGTTGTCTGTTGAGGGAACCATTTTAGTTTAAACGGGAGCACTCACTCTCTGTGGTTCCGCCTGCTGTTTTCCCGACACAGCAGACCTTCCTCGCACGGGCAGATCTGGTTGATGCTGAACGCCAGACCACCATCAGGAACATAACAACTCTCATGGCGAGCCAGGCGCTTTTTGCACACCATCTCGCCATGATGTCGAGCGCAACACATCAAAGGCCCACAGTCTCTGTCAGCTTTACACCTGGAGCCTGATTCAGAAAACGAAGGAATTAGACATCAGATTGGCTACGCTTTTTTCAAAATCTTTGAAGATTAAATTTTGCAGGGTTTATAGGACTTTATGTTCTTTTCAAAATTTAAAATGCCAAAGTTCACTATGAAAATACATGGACATTTCTACCACTTTAAATATGACGCTTTATATTTAAAGTGGAAAAACTTCAAAGAAGGGAACACGTAAAGAAGATAAGAAAAAGGACATATAGAAGGAAAAACACAAAGATAGAAGGAAATGTGGAAAATATAGAAGTAAGGAAGGAAGACAGGAAAGGAGAAAAGGTTGCAGGGAAAGAAAGGAGGACACAAAGAATGGAAGAAAAAGGACGGAATGAAGGAAAAAACTCAAAGAAAAAGGATGATGGGAGGACATAAAGAAGGAAAAGAAAAAGGAAGAAAGAAGAAGAAACAAATCTACTTATCCAGACCTGGAAAATACTGAAATCAAACGCCATGCTTTCCTTGAAAAGGTTTTAAGATATGATTTTATATTCATATCCTTACCCTCTTGTCCATTGGGAATGCTGCGATGACACTCCCCAAACATGCAGAGGAGTCCACGGACACACTGAGTGTCCCTCCTACAGTACTGACCCTCTCCACGTAAAGGCACACAAAGACCAAAGTGACGATCACAAGAGAAACCGCGTCCACAAGTTCTGTCGCTGTCGCACACAGTCTGCAGACAAAATAAGATACATTTTTAAAAGTTCCTGCTCAAGATGTGTAACCGAATACTTTTTCACAATAACACGTTAAAACAAAGGTTAGAAATTCTTACTGTGAGTGTTTTGGCCACAGGAGAGTTCTCTCCAAGAGGTTTAGCTCCGTCTTTGGGAGGACCGTGAGGCATGTTGAGCATCCAGGCCCAAATACGAGCGTCAGTACCGGAGAAACACAGAAACAGGAGAACCAGATTCATTTCCCCCAACATCCGAAAGATGCAAAAAGATAAGTTATACACGCTGCCTCAGATTTAGGAAAAGAGAAACTTCAAGAAGGCCCCAGTTTGTTCTCAGAAACAACTGAGGAGATCCATGCAGTGACACTTGGCAACTCCTCTACCCGCATGGCCTTTATAGGCCAACAAAGCTCAACTTCCCCCTCACTACACTGTTTGTCCAAGCAACAGGGTAGGAGGAGACAATTAGTTTTTAATGGATTAACTTATTGCCGGAGCTACCCCCTGCAGGCAGAAAATACTGGCCAAATGACAAGTAGCAAAGCAGCAAATGAGGGGAGATGGGGCATTGACAAGAGTTTTTGACAATACTGCCAAGACAAGCACCACCTCTGTGTGGTTATCTCAGCTAGACAAACAAACAAGGAGGACAAAAGACAACAAATGCATGACATGTTTCACTGCTCACTGAGTGACAAGTGCTGCCACTAAAGGTCCTGACCCCGAAACGCTAAGCAAACAGCTCTGGGCCCCTACCTTTACCCCCCAACCCTATCCTGCTTCAGATCCCTCGCTGGGAGCAATTTGGAGAAACACACCCAGCAGACAACCCCGTGATCTCATTAAGAGTAATTACCATCAGCCATTAGTTCTCACAGGCAGGAAAGCTGTGAATGCTAATGAAAACCGATGTTTATTCCTATACATTTTTCTCCAAGAAGAGCAGAGCCACAGACGCTAACTGTAATCTTTCAAGAAACACTCAATGTCAACAGCAGTAATGATCACTGCCTGTTTGAAAACCTTTCTCCAATCACACTGTGCAGCAAGTCTCTGACAAAGTCAGAGACTGATTTTGTGTTTCAAAATATCACCCACATATTGTTGTTCTTATTTATCCCCCAATTTTCTAAAACATTAACAGTTAAGGCCACCCAGTCAACCTCAGCAACAGTAACTTCAAATATTTTCTGGCGCTGAATATTGTGCCTGTTTGGAGACCGTAATAAATATGAACCTAGGTTTTAAAGGTGAACCCATTTTGAACAGCTGCACTGGTGCATGACAATGTAAATTGAATGTTACTGTTTTCATTTCACATGTAAATTCTGCTACAGCAGAGCAGGCTTCATTTGGAGTTTGTCCCATTTGGCATCTGAAAGGAGAGCCCTTTAACGTTGGGGTGAACAAAATGGAAGTTCCAAGCATATTATGGATTTCTTTTTAAATAATGCCTACGATCCCTGTGCTGTTTTAACACACGGGGCCCCTGGCTTAACATCAAACTGTGATTTTATAACTTTACATAATATTTAAAATTGATTCTGGGCCTACAATCGACAGCTAGCATGTCATCGTAAATCCAGAGCTGCAAACAATGGCCGCAGGGTCTGTTCAGCCAACATAATCCTTTACTCTGCATGGGGTTAACGCTTTACAAAAGGATCCGAAAATGAAATGAAAATAGAAAAAATAAATAAACAAATCACCAAAAGCTTTTATATTCCTAAAACCCTGACTATCAGACAGAGCAACAGCGGGCAATATTTTATTTCGTCAAACCCATTTTGGACCAGTTACAGAAATGTTAAGACCTGCTTATTGAATTGACCATGGAGAAAGTGTATCACATCCATCATGCATAATAAAAAATCTTCCAAGTACAGTCAGTCAAAGAAATGCTTGCTCTCTTTATATTTTTGTTGCAGTATCAAAATGTGTTGAGAGCCTTGTATGTAATATTCTATGCTGGACGACATAGGATGTTACATGTTATACTGCCTATAGCACTGACGACGTTTACTCTGCCGTCAGTGGTTCGTTTCCACCATATGTGTGAAAGTAAATATATGTTTGCTGTTGCTAAAAAACTGCATTTGTATTGTATTTCATATAGATTCAGCAGGGTGAAAGAAACAGTGTTTTGCAGCTCTTTAATGTAGCATTGTGTTGAGCTCTCCCTGGACCTAAAATTGCTGCATTAGTAAACTATAAAAGCCGACTGTTTTTTTGAGAATAATATATTTAAGTGTCAAAATATAGAGGACATTTTCAAGGGTAACAAACACATCTTTACTTTCTGTGGGTTTTTTTTTTTTTCTGTATTTACGAGGGAGTCACTCTTTGCTTTAAGTTCACAAAGATTAAACATGAACAATGTCTGTTGAAGTAGAGCTCCATCTTCTGCTTCAGCTGCAGCTGCTGGCGAGTCCCAGAAGCTTCTGTCTGGGGGAATATTCTAAAGCACGACGTGGCAAAATGACTAAATCCCAGCATATACTTCATAGCAACAGAGAAATCTGCTCTCTTTTCCAGGGTAAAAAGAAATTTGCGTCATTTCTTGCAGCCAGGGTTTGGGAGCTCTTGTGGCTCGTTATTGATTCATGTTCTGGGCAGAACATTTTTCTTGTGTGGTGTCTGACAAACATTAAGTGGGTGTGCTGCAGTGTAAGAATTCCTGGGAAGTCTGCATTTTGGTGCTTGTTTGGAGTGAAATGTCCTTGTTGTCAAGAAGTTCTTGAGCAAAAGAACTAATTTATCTGGTCCTGTGGATTATGCACAGGCTTTAAAAGTCTTTGAATCAACTCTTTGTCTCAATACGTAATGTAAATGACAACTCTGTCAGAGTATTCTACATTACCAGGATGTAGTATACTTTCTTTTTTTATTCAAGTAGCAGCAACAGACCCATTGCAGGGTGACGTCATAAATGCCATCTGCCTTCTTTGGTTTCCCACTGGTTGGCTAAAGAAACACACAACAAACAGGAAACAAAAAATATGTGGGAAGTGAAAATCATTTAAAAAAAAAAAAAATCCAAGAACTGAATATAAAAATGTCACCTGGAGATGAATGTTCACAGAAGCTTATTCAGAGGAAATGCATCACCTATTTTCCTCTGAGGACCTAAAAACAATAACTAGGGTGATATAATGTTATGCAGTTGGATCCCTTTGAGCGCCTATTCACAAACATACAAGTAACAGCTAATGTGTATGTCCCGAGTGAAAACAGTTAAAGGTCCAGTGGTTTGTCTGTCTTCCTTTTCGGAGTTTTGCTCCTTATAAAATGCAGCTTATGCGAAGAAAGTTGGAGTGGACAAAACATTTGTGAAGTATTTTGCAAATGCCAGACAATTCAGTTGTGCAAGGCAAAGCTAGTTCTTGTTAAGGTTAAGAGAAAACTGGGATGACACTGGGACTCAACTCGTTCCCAGTCTCATAGCATCTTAATGGTAATTGTAAGTTGTTGAGAGCTGTCCACAGGGGGCAAAGGTCCATTACAATGAGGAGGCGTCAACTCAGCCATTGTTTCTTTTAGTCCTAAATGCAGCACTGACAGCAATGTTGATTCTGACAGTTTTTACATTCATTACAGGCATCATTAGCAGAGTCATTAATACTGAGAGGAAATATTGACCAGTGATTGGAGACCCTTAGCCGTACTGGAATCCAGTAATAAAGCTGCATTTCTTCTTGTAAATAGTGACTTTCAACAAAAATGTAAGTTTGTAAGAACATAAGTACAGATGATGTTAATTACATTGTGGTTCTTATCCAGCAAAAACACTGGGCTTATACTCCCACTATCTTTACAATTAAAGTAAATACAACAATGTACTTTAGATAAGTGTGTTATCTTGCCCCACACAGATTTGCATATAGCAATCATTGCTATTGTACACATAATAAAAGAATGGGCAGCCAGCTGAGGCATTAGTTTAAGAACTGAAGGTGAGATACTAAATGTTTCTGTCTGACACTCAGACCATGTAAATTCAAAACTACAATGGATGAAAACATGGAATACTAATTATTTAGTTAGAGAATTAGTTAAATTATAACCAGTCTTGTCCCTATGGCTCACACTTAATTGAAATACACAAAAACTGCAATAAACAAGTTCCATATGGGCACTGAGATGCCCAAATAATAAAAAAATAAGTGTGGAAATAAATCAAAGTTAAAGCTGTTTGCAATGTAACACGAGACATATGTAGAATATCATGTCTTAACACACGTCTAATCTTGAAGCTGATGGTGTACAGTAGCAAGAAGACCACACCAGTCGCGACTCTTGTCTAGCATGTAGCAGTGACAATATGGGAAATTGGTGCCTGGTCATACAAGCCTCAACTGCAACTGCGCCATTCAGTTGGTCAGGAATGGTCAGAATTTGCAGTAAACAGCATAGAAGCATATTCTAATGGCTACTTACAGCAAGATAATGCTAAAAAAAAAAAGCTAACTAACCGGTTTGCTGAACCTCACAATAAGTTAGGGTTACATATTATTTTGGTGTCAGCTGTTTAAAATGAGTTTCTTGTAAAGTTTAAGTAATCTTTTCTAACCTGTTTCAAAATGGAAAAACACTGAAAGGTTTGAGTTCATCAATAATGAGAACCAGATCTGTTTCTTGACGGGTCAAACAAAGAAGACGGTGTTAGCTAAACTGGAGACAAGGGTCCCTGGGAATGAGTCATCAAATCTATCACTGTAACTGTTTCCCAAGAAATTCCCTGCAAGCTCTGCTGACTTGAAAAACAGCATGAGTTTAGAATTAGGAGGGAATCTTTCCTAAGCATCATAAGACTCAAAGCAACCAGGGAATCCCAACATTAATGTTGAATCAACTCTTATGATCACATTTTTCTAATCATCATTAAATCCCAGTGCCAGATTCCACACACTGATGGCAAATTAGTTGTTTTTCCCGACCATCAACTGAAATTCTCTGAGCTCTTTCCCTCCTTTGAACAGTGCTATCATCTCAATCCAAATCAGTCCAAACACCCCAGTCTTTCTTGCTGTTATGAAGTGTATGTTATATTTTCCAAATAAATGTACACTTCAAACCAGTTCCGCAAGGGTTCATTTCCACATTTGGCTTGAACAAACAGATCTGTGGTATAAACACACATTAGGGCCAATTTTCCATGATGTAAACATTTGTTTCCCAAACACACTTTGCTTAAAATGTAGTAAGTTGATTTAGCAAAATGTGTTTAAATAAATCTGTCAGGGTTTATAATAATGGGGGTGGGGAGACAACAACACCTTGCCATTCAACAGCTTGTAGAACAACTCATCTCGGTCTTTCCAGTCCTGTTTATAGGCCCTGTTTACACAGAGCCGCTCTTCATTAAAACCACAACATTTTTGCTGCAATCCACATGTCCAGAAAGCTTTACAAGTCTCCAGGGATCGGAGTGGCTGAAACGGGTCTCAGAGTGAAACGTTTCAGGATCAGCCCCCGCAGAGGTGTGAAGTATTCTGCCAGAGCGAATGCACACATGAGCTGCTTCTGAACACTCAGCAGCAGGGTTTCGTCTACGCATGCATGGCAGATAACAAGGCAGAGCTTCGGATAAATATGCAGTGCATTGTACGAGCAAGTACTTACTCTCCCCCCCGAATGGCTGCCATCTGAGATTTATGAATTCCTCAAGCAAGCGTGAAAGAATCAAAGCAACAGTACAAGTATGTTTTAGATGAGAGAATATCATAATAACATGAAATGAAGGCCAGAAACATAAATTTTACATAATATCCCCCAATTACAATGATTTTCTACATAATGCTCATTGTCCTCTCTAGAGGACAATGAGCCAATTGTCCTCTGTAGGGGAATGAGGATAAATGATTCCAGTAGATAATACCTTGCAGCATTAGGTCAATTAAGAGGTTAAATTTGACTAAGGGTTATAATTTGTCCTATTTTATACAAGGCAAATGGAAAAATAAGTTTTAATGCCGGTACAAAACTTAACCCCCCGGAGCAAAATATATCAAAGTATAACACCCAGCAGCAAATGCTCGAAGTGTCTGGATCATGAATTGGTGGTCTCAGCCCAAATGTTACATCCACAGAACCAATGCTGAAACTCAATTGGATGGGCCCCATTTTGAAAAATTCAAAATAAAGAATAAACTGATAATTATTTGAGCATGTGCAAAAATCTGTCATTTTTCACAGGTAAGAAACTGAAGTAGAAAATAGCTAAATGGCAATGCTAGCATATGAAAAGTGGTTATTAAATCGGCAGAGGGCTTTATTATAGCTGGAGTTCAGAATAAATAAATGAAAAAAAAAAAATTTAAACTGATTCTTGCAACAAAAATACATATATTCATGTAAACCCAACTAGGCATGGAACAAAAGCACTTACATTGAGATTAAGCCAAGGTTTTCAACAAGACGGCTGCATTTAGATAAAAATACACCCTTGTTGATTTTTTTTTACAGTGTTTTATAGGGTCACATCCAGCAATGTTTCTCTGTTCTAATTGACATGCTGTCAGGACCAAGATTATTAACTAATGTTGGACACAATTGTGCATTTAATTCATGTACTACGTAGAAAGAAACAAATAATAAAAAATCCACTAGATTAACCGATTCCAACTTAGAAAGTCAGTCTCGCTAATCCTGTGGTGAGTTGCAGGAGTAAATCCTTTTTTTTTTTTTTTTTTTTTTTGCACTCTTGTCAGTTCCACATGGCTCTGATATACCCTGCATCTTGGAAACTGTGTGCAAACACAGTTGAAATACTGGTCATTAAATTCAAAGAAAAGGCCAAAGTTTATGGAACAGACAGAACCTTTCCTGCATATTTTGTCATTAAATTCAAAGCACAGAGCAAAGTTTATGGAACAGACAGAACCTTTCCTGAATATTCTATCTCATCGCAATTAACTGGAACCACATTGAAATGTTTTTAGCAAAGTTACAAATGAGTCATATCAAAACAGAGCAAGCATTAATCTAGCATTTCAGCGACATTATTTTGGTAAAAATAGTAAGGCCTCAGCAAGTGCAAGGCTCGAGTTTAAAGACAAATTCAGCCTGTTTAGAAACAAATGTTGAATCTAGATGAACTTGCTTAATTGATTTGAAAAATAGTTTGCCCCTTTTATATGCTTTGAATGTTTGTCAGTCACACTTTAGTGATTTAGAATATCAAACTGATTTAAATATTAGTCAAAAAATAATAATAACAGCACAAGCATTCAGAGAAAAAAATTCAAACCTGCATTTCACCCGTGTAAAAAAATAAATATCTAATCCAAAACACACCAACAATCTACTTCTGACTGACAAAGTGGCCCTGGCAAAGTCCTGACCATAATCTTATTGAGATGCTGTAGCATGACCCTAAAAAGGTTGTTCATGCTCAAAAATCCCCCAATTGTTTTTACAGCTGCAAAAAATTCATTGCAAATTATTACAAATGCTTGATGACAGTTGTTGATGCTACAAGTGGCCCAACATTAGATTTAGGGGACAATTACTTTTTCACACATTGAAGGTTTGGATTTCTTTTTCTTCCTTAATAAAAACATATTCATTTAATACCTGCATGCTGTGTTTACTTGTGTCATCGTTGACTAATATTTAAATAGATTTGATGTTCTGAAACACTTGTGACAAATATGCAAAAAAAAAAAAAAAAGGAAATTAGCAAAGGGCCCAACTTTTCCACATAACTGTTAATCAGCCAGAAACACAGAAACAAAAAACCATCAGATCAAGAAAGAAATTTATTTATTTTTTTGTCTTTGTTACCAGTGGTGGTCAACCTGATCTTAACACTGAATTACATTTGGTTCTCAAACTTGCAATCACAAAAATGCCTTATATTTAATGCCGCATATAACTCTGTCATCAAAACGTGTCTTAATAACAATTACAGACGTTCTAAAATCCATCCATCCATCATTTATACCTGCATATTCATTCAGGGCCGCAGGGGGAAAGATTCCTCTCTCCAGTGGTCATTATACAGCATCCTGGACTGGTTGCCAGACCACCAAAGGGTAATACAGAAACACTATGCACACACAGCGATGCCAAAGAACAGTTAAAAATGACTAAATGCTCAAAGCCGGAGAACCCAGAGAGAACCCACACATGTGGAGGGAAAACATGCCAAGATCTCAGGCAGGGATTCAAACCCAGAACCTTTGCTGCAAGGCAACATTGCCAACCACTGACTGTGCAGCCCACACACATCGGAACACCGTATACATGTTGCAGAACTGTTTATATTTCCTGTGATTTTAATTTGTACAGTATATATTTCATTAATGATTTCTGCCAAATGTCAAAGATATCTCCATTTCAGGGGTGAAGGACAGAGAAGTCATATCATTCTTTGTACCATTGTTATAGGAGACGTGTTTATAGATTTGCCACATCATTACTGACTCAGTAGGCAATTTTAAACTTTGGCGAGACTGTTAATAGATGAATTTAGCAGAACTGCGTTTAATGTACTTTTTACAGTAAAGAAAATAGGCTAAGTATTCATCTGGAATAAATTTATATGGTTTCTGAGCCAGTAAAATCTACTATGTGTTTGTGTTGAAAGAAAGGAAAATGAACATGCAGGGAAACAAGACCCAAGGTATTTTAAACAATAAATGTTATTGTCTAAAATATAATCAGCTTGCCGATTGTGATCAGCAAGCTGAATAAACATTCCACAGTTTATCCCAGATACTATTTTTAAACTCAGTAAATAAAAATTACATTTGCTTTATTTAATTTACCTTTTCTGCAGAACTTCAGCATTATAATGTAAATTCCTGACTGAGCTCCAGGGAACATAGAGGGAAAACAAACTCAAGCATGAGAAATATTTAATAGTCGCAGTAAAAACTCATAACAACCTTAAGGAGACCACAGTCCGTAAGCTGGTTGCACTTGTTCAAAGCTCATCTGTTCATGTGCAAAAAAAAAAAAAAAAGTCTCAGTTGTTGCCCAACATAAAAAAATTAAATAAACTACCTAGAGTAGTACAACTACAAATTATTTGTAAACCCTAATGTTTACCTTGTTTAAAAATATGTTTTTGTCAAAACTGGAACCACCTACATTCCAACCCACAGAAAAATTTATAACTGAGAGAGAGAAAGAGAGAGAGAGAGAGATGGTGCTGCTGGGTTTTTAGAAAGGAAAATGAAAAATCCTTTGAAAAGACCAACAAAAACAATGGAATTACATTAGCAAGTTGGCAGAGCCAGGGTTGTTTCTATTCTATGAGAAACAGAGCAGCAGTGCTAAAAATTTGAATAAAATTAGAAGATGAGTCGCACTGTTGCAACAGGAGACATGCTGAATTATCACAAACTCACTAAAGTTTCCTGTGCTTAATTTTTTTGCTCCAATTCTCACCACCAGGTGTGAAATAATCTGTACTTGGAAATAGTTCACAAGAAATCCTGTACTTTCTAAATCCTGAATCTTAGTATTACAGTGAAATAAAACACTTCCATCGCCACTGCAACAATGAAGTGACTTAAGCAGTTTTTTAAAATGCTATAATTAAGGGTTATATCTCTTACACATTATGTTGATGTAGGGAGGTAAATTGCAAAAACAAAACTTTCAAGATTAAAAAAAATGTGAAAACATGGAGTTTGACGACAGTGCATGACGTCAGGGAAACACAGAAACAATGCATGCATGAAATAAAGAAATTCATAGCAGGAGTATAAATATCACGAAGGGTGATGCCTGAATGGGGAACAGCTGGACCAATTAACTGATGAAATACAACTGAGAGAGCAACAAGATTCTGGCTGATCAGTCATTCATCTGTCATCATGTCCATCCATCCACTTGGCCAATTTTGTCTGATATTCATTGGGAATGTTTGCACTCCATTTTTAAATATTGGACAAATAAATCAACGGAGAACTCTTTAGATTTGATCCCGTACGAATCTCCAACACAGGAATTAAAATGTGTAGAAAGACACAATTTAACTTTAGTATAGACTTAATTTTCCGTCTGTACTGTTGAAAGCATAAATAAAATGTCCTTAAGAATTTCTCTAACCATTAAAAAACTTTTTTTTTTTAAAACAACCCACAGGGGAAGTACTTTTCAAGAGGTGAGCTACGGTTTCAGAATGCTTCCACGTGGGGGAGACATGCACCTTCCACCTAACACGCTTTAAATTAGAGCAAAATAAAACCGAAGGAATGTCTGAATATCACCTTATTAGAAAAGTGTTGCTCAAATCTGGAACACTTTCTCTGAAACGGTCAGGAATTCAAGCACAGGGAGGAAAACGACAGCCTTAAGAGAGAGTGGGAGTGGAGAGAAGAGGAGAGGAGAGATCTCACACTGAAGCTTCCAGCTGTTTATCATCTCCTTTGCAACCATGGATTCATCACCACAAGTTTTACTCTGAGGGCCTGAAGAGGACACAGGCTAGAGAAGGGAGATAGACAAAGGAGAGAGAAAAGCAGGAACCCCTGGGTGAAGTAAGGAGAAAGCAGCTGTGAGAAGGAGGAGAACAAACAGCAAGGAAAGGTAGGGGGCAGCAGGAGCGAGGCGTCCGTTTTTCCACGCGAAGCAGAAAGACAAAACGGAAAAAGAAGGAGAGGGGCGATAAAAGTGAGGGACGGAGGGAGAAGAGCTGTCCTGACATGGGGCTTTGTGCTGTTCTTCTCATCTGTCTGTCCCAGGCTGAGCTCGGGAGAGTCTGGGCCCAAGAGTGTAAAGGTAAGCCAAATAACTTAATATTCTAACTGACTTCCTGTGAAAAAAGACAGTTCGCTGCTGCAGAGCACAGCTTTAAATATCTCTGGAAGCAGAAATAATAATAATAAAAGAAAAACAAATACCTGATTTCAAACTGCCACAGCCTCGGAAATCATGGATATTTTAAAACACCCTTTGGGTCTATTTGTTGATTTGCATATATGAGAATTTGCCAAGTGTTAACAGGTCCCATATATTTCCTTCAAATTGCCAAAATAAGGTGTTTGTAAGGCAGCTTAACGTCAAGATTTTGCTCCAGAAACAGAAAAAAAGTGTTGTGTTGAGTGAAATATTATCTGAGGTTAACCAGTAATTTTCACTGCAAAGGAAGGAAGCTTTGAAGGAGTAGCAGCTGAGCTGATCATTATTATATCTGCAGAGTTTATTACTGTTTTGTTTTTGCTGAATTTCATCATAACATTCTCACCTGTTTTGTGCATTATGCTTGATACTCCTCTCTCATCCTGTCTGCGAGTGTCAGTAACTGTGTATATGTGCATGTATGTATTTCTGTTCTCCTTAGAGGTACATTATTTTTAGCCAGCCCCCGTTCCTCTGCTGCTGTTCCTACGCTGACAATCAGCGGTGCTCCAGTTTTTCTGGCCTCTCCTGTGGTCCCAGTTTCTCTGATCAAGGGCCCAGCTCTGCAGAGGACGACCCAATGCACAGAGACCACAGAGACAACCCCTCCATATATACAGAACCTCGGAAAAGTTCATAACTCTTAAAGTAGCTCACTGGGATTTGATGTGGTGGGACAACACAAAGAAGTGTGCAATTCTGATAAAGAAAGACGATACATGGTTTTCAACATGTTTTACAACTATAAATCTCAACAGTGTGGCATGCATTTCCATTCAGCTGTTTTTTGATGGTTTGTAGAACAACCAGATGGAAGTCATTTGAGGTATGTCTCTGTCAGGTATGCATATTTTGAGACTAAAATTTGTGCCCATTCTTCTTTACTTAACTGAAGTCAAATTGGATGATGGGCTTCTTTGAAGAGCACCTTTCAAGTATAACCAGAAGTTTCAAACTAGATATAAACCTGGACTTTGACTTGATCATTTTAGCACTTGAACATACTTTGATTGTTAGCTCTGGCTGTATGCTTAGAGTTGCTATTCTGCCTGAAGTCTCAAGTATTTTGCCGCCCCCAACAGGATTTCCCCCAGGATCTTTCTGTATTTAGCTCCATCTGTCTTTTCATCAGGTCTGATCAGCTCCCTGAAGGTGCTAAAGAAAAGCATCCCATCAGCACAATATATCCCTTTCATTAAAGGGATTGTATGTTCAAGTTGATTCAGAGAGCCAATGTCCACATCAGGTGTGGATGATGATTCAAATTTAGTAACTAGTATATAAAGATTAAATTGCACTTCTGTAGTTTTACATCAACACTGACTTTCTTCAAGAACTCCAGATTTGAGGATTGCACAACTATTGGCGAGTGCATGACTAATAGCTGTCTTGTTAACAGATTTTCCCACCACAGACGGGGATTTCTCTAGGTCCTTCAGAGTTACCAAGAGCCTCTTGGCTGCTTTTCAAATAAATGTTCTTCTGGTCTTGGCAGATTTGCAGCAGTGCCAAGTTGCGTCTGATTTTTGGATATTGGTTGGAACAGTGCTCCATGAGATGTTCAGACCTTGGAATCATACCTTATCGCTGAACCCTGCTTTAGATATCTTCATAACTTCAATCCTAACCTGTCTGATGTGTTCCTTGGTCTTCTTGATGCCGTTAATTCACGCATGTTCCCTAGAAAACATTCAAGGTTTTCACGGATCAGCTGTACTCATTCTGAGATTAATTGATATACAGGTGATATACACCTATTGGGTTACTTCTGAAGGCAGCAGGTTGCTCTTGATTTTTTTTTTATGGGTAGCAGAGCAAATGCCATTGAATACGTGAGCCTCACTTTTGAGATTTTGTATTTGTTACATTAAGAAAATCATGCATATTTTGTTTCTGGTTCACAGTAATTCACTACTTTGTCACATGGAATCTTCAGAAAAATACACTGAAGTTTGGTGTGACGTGAAAACTTTAAGCCAGTATAAGTAATTCTAAAGACACAGTGAGACAAACTGAAATCTACTGTGCTTTCTAAACTAATGTTATTGCCAGCCAAACCTGTACGAATGTTTGTCTCTTAGTTTGAGATATATATATATATAATTCCCTTCTCACCCACCGCGGGTTAGGGTTCTTATCCTCTGAGCTCGGGTCCTCTACCAGAGGCCTGGGAGCTTGAGGGTTCTGCGCAGTATCTTTGCTGTGCCTAGAACTGCACATTTCTGGACTGAGATGTCTGATGTTGTTCCTGGGATCTGTTGTAGCCACTGCTCCAGTTTGGGGGTGACTGCCCCGAGGGCCCCGATGACCACAGGCACCACTGTGGTCTTCACCTTCCAGGCCCTCTCCAGTTCCTCCCTGAGGTCCTGGTATTTCTCCAGTTTCTCTTGTTCCTTTTTCCTGATGTTGCAGTCACTCGGTATTGCTACATCCACCACATCGGCTTTCCTCTGTTGTTTATCCACTACAACAATGTCCGGTTGGTTCGACCTTACCATTTTGTCTGTCTGGATCTGGAAGTCCCACAGGATCTTAGCTCAGCCATTCTCCACCATCTTTGGGGGTGTTTCCTACTTTGATCTCGGGGCTTCCAGTCCATATTCTGCAAAGATGTTTCTGTACACTATGCCTGCCACTTGGCTATGTCGTTCCATGTACTCTTTCCCTGCCAGTATCTTGCACCCTGTTGTTATGTGCTGGACTGTCTCAGGGGCTTCCTTGCACAACCTACACCTTGGGTCTTGTCTGGTGTGGTAGATTTGGGCCTCTATTGCTCTGGTGTTTATGGCCTGTTCCTGGGCGGCCAGGATGAGGGCCTCTGTGCTCTCCTTGAGTCCAGCTTTTTCCAGCCATTAGTAGGACTTTCTGATATCAGCCATTTCAGTTATTTGCCGGTGGTACATCCCATGTAGGGGTTTGTCCTCCCATGATGGTACCTCCAGCACCTCAACTTCTGTTCCCCATTGTCTGAGACATTCACTGAGCACATTGTCTGATGAGGCTTTGTCCCTGATGTATCTATGGATCTTGGATGTTTCGTCCTGGACAGTGGTTCTCACACTCACTAGTCCTCTGCCTCCTTCCTTGCGGCTCGTGTACAGTCTCAGGGTGCTGGATTTGGGGTGGAACCCTCCATGCATTGTTAGTAATTTTTGTGTCTTAACATCTGTGGCCTGTATCTCCTCCTTTGGCCAGCTAATTATTCCTGCAGGGTACATTCTTGAAAAACCAAGCATGAGAGCACAATCAGATAGTTTCAGCTGAATCACAATGTATATATATATATATATATATATATATATATATATATATATATATAATATTAGGTAATAATATTAGGTAATAATAATAATATTAGGTAATAATATTAGGTAATAATAGGTAATCAGCTGAGATTACAGTCATCAGTAATTGACTTCTGACCCCTCACAGATGACTGCAGTTTAAGCTAGATGTCTTTTACAAATCATTTAATTCTCTAGCTGGGTAACAGAACTGGAAAGAACCATTAAGACAGGCTGCACATCTGCAATTGATCAGCAGTAAAAAATGCAACAGGGAAAGGTTCACCAGAGGGCAATTCTCCATGCACCAGTTCAGACATATTGTCTCGTTTTACTGATACAGGTAGGCCTTCTGGTCATTGTGATTCAGCTGAAACTATCTGATTCTGCTCTCATGCTTGGTTTTTCAAGAATGTTCCATCATGCCCACTAGTAAATCCCCCGCTTACACATGCAAGTCATGTGTGTTCGAACTGATATCCTGTTTGCGAGCTAAAATTTGAACTTTATTTGAAAAAGCTGTTAGAATGGAAGAAGATGGAAAATGCAGTGCTACACTGCTTTCAGCAGCACCACGGTGAACTGCTAACATGTGCACCGCAGTGTGCTGTAGTAGTCTCATAGCAATAATAGTTTATTACAGTAAGCACATACTTTTAGTGTGCTGCTATTTAGACATCAGCAATAATCATTACGAACCTCCTGGGCTGCCAGGAGTGCCATCTGATTTGCAGACGTTTGGCCTCACACCAAAGTGTGACACAAATCAGAGAAAAGAAACAAAGCAACAGGCTAAAGTTTACCATCATTGGAGGTCTTTCTTTCCAAGTTAGCCTAAATGCTGTCTATTGATAATCTGTTGGGACTTTTAGGTTAGAAAGACACTAAATATAAAAACAGTCTTGAATTAATTTAAAGAGCAGTATTCAAGTAAATTGCTCCTTTCTACTGTTACACAAATGTGCAGCTGGTCACCTTGATTTATCTGCCAGTAATAAAATACTAGTTTTCCACCTTGTGTTTATGCAATCAAGACCTCAGTGGTTTGGCAGATAGGATTGTTATTGCTTGCAGTGCCTTCCAACTTTATGGGCACTCCTGGTAAGGATGTGTGAAAAAAAAAAAGAGAGCTAATTTTTATGACTGTAATCACAAACTGCATAATTTACAAAAATACAACTGTGAGTGTATTCATTCATTGTTATGAATATTACAGTGTCACCTGTTACTTCATGGGAGGTGTTAAACAACATTGATCAATGAGCTGTCGGGAAAAGGTGAACTTCTCCTCTGAGGTCAGATGTTTAGTCATTGCCTGCATAGTTTGTGTGGTTTTTTCACAAGTTACAATAGGATGAATTTTGAGATGAATAGATTGGTTGGGGCCTTGTTTGCCCAAATGTTACTCTGATCTGTATACCTCTTAATTTATAGGCCTGTCAAACTCTAACCAGTGGTTATGAGACATGAGTAATGATCAAAACAATTAGATCAATAAAGATTTTGCTAGATTTGATAAGGGCAACAAACTGTTTTTTCAACTTTAAACTATCCCGTGTGATAGGAATAAAATGACGACTTTTAATGGTTATAAAGCTATTACTACTACTATTTAATTAGTATTAATTCAATTAGGAGGAAAACTGTATTTAGTTACATTAGTTACATTAAAAAAATCAAATGCTGCAATGATTGTTCATCAAACACATTTTATCAGATGTGCTCTGCTGTTAACATATTAACCACTAATGTGCAGCAACTGCCAAAGCAGTCAGCAATCAGTATGTAACTTTTATAATGTTTTTTACAGATTTGTTAAAACTGTCATCATGGTGTGACAGTATGATATGAAACAGATAGTCTGAAAAGATCGATCTCTTCCTTAAGCTATTATTACTGTCTGAATAAATGCACCGCTTCCAACCAAAAACAACCAGTAAGAGCCAGGAGGAGGGTTTTAACGCTGTCACTTAACGTTAAATGTCACATACTCACTGCTCGATGTGCTAATCGGGGAGAAACAACTTATCATAACAGGAAAATCATATTTCCACCATCATCTGTGGCCAAGCTGACTAGCATGAGTATTTACAACAGGATCTGCTAACGGGACAAAGTTGTGGTGGTAACAGAGAGTGAGGAGGAAAACGGGAAGAGGCGCCACAAAAGATTGTGACTGGCAAGATTGGCTATTTTTAGTTAGAATTGGGAGCACTGGGAGAAGCCAGAGGAGCTTGATTGTTTTTCACAGAATATTTGTCTGACAGTTTAGGGACAGTTTGAACAAAATTGTAATTTATTATTTATTTTTTTATTAAAGTTCCATACTGCAGCATTAAGTTTCGCTGCACATTATACATGTGCAGTGAAGGCTTTTTGAAGTTGGAAATGTCGTGGCTAGCCCTCTGTCTACAGCAACTTCAATATGCTTACAAAGGCAACTTTTAACCAGATGTCTGCCATAGTCAAAGTTACTTATTTCTTTGTTTAACTTGTTACCAGCTTGTTAGATTTCTAGGTGCTAACATACATGTCTCGGACTGCAGGGAGGAAGCCATGGTACCCAAGGAATGTACCAAGGAAAACAAACATGAAGATAACGTATCTGATATGCTATCTTCATGTGCAAGATACTGTGCAATCATTATCATCATCATCATTGTTACACTTTTCCACATAAGATTCCAAAAAGATAAGCCTGACACTAGTAGAGTTTTATGCTGAAAAAATTACAAAGCTTCTCTGAAAGATTCTCTTAATTGTTCCAGGCGAAACATAATTCTGAAATTTCATAGGAAAAAGAACTTCAGTTCTGCTTTAGGGGTTAAAACAGTTGCCAAATCTGAAGGTAAACAGTAGTTATCAAATTACTATATATTTGGTGATTTAATATCTGTGGTTTAAATTTATAGTTGTTTTAACCGGCACATTCAGATCTATTACTGCTCTGCACCCATTTGCACATTGGAATCCTGTCCTTAGCATTACAAATATAAAAAAAAATGATGATCATCTCCAAATCAGAATAGAAAACAGTTCAGGATGTTACAGTTCAACAAGTGTGATTGATTTACACATTTGTGGACGTCATTTTTCCATCTTTTCTTTTTGGTTCCTTATCATTCCAGCTGCTCGTGTTTGTGATTGTGTGTTGTGGATACTGCTGTTTCTGAGCACACAGTGCCAATGGATTCCTCCCACACTAAAAGCTCCAATCTGATTTCAACATTTATCATCATTTTGTAATCTAAAACAATACCCATAATCACCCTTTCAGACACTAATAAAACAGGAGTATTGTTTTCTGCAGTGTCAGACTTGTAAGTAACTGGTATATGATTCCTAATAGTAAAAGTTACTGTGAGAAGATTAGGAATTCAGATTGTGTTTATATCTTCAGATTGACTAACATCTCCACTTCAAAATGTGAACAGTGTGCAATGGCTTTTTGTCTCCAGAGTAAAAATACAGGCCCTTATGTTTTCGTTTGATAGTTCTGCAGATAATTCCAATTTCCCTTCCAAGTGTATTCCTTTATTTCCTGTTGCCTCACTTAAATGTGTTGTGAATTTACTAATGAAAGATTACTTTCAGAATGAGTACGTTTGGATAAAGGACCTTGTCCAGTTGACCAGACTGAAAGGCCATCAGCTTTTGTGTTAGTTTAGGAGCATAAAAATACAGTTTAGTCTTCACCAGCTGAGGTCTGGTTTTCACATACTACTTTCAAGTTACAACTCACTCGCCAGTTTATTAGGTACATCTTGCACACCCCAGATTGGGCCCATTTTCCTTCAAAATTGCCTTAATTCTTTGGCTTCAATAAGGTGTCAGAAATACTTCGTCCGAGATTTTGCTCCACACTCACATGATAGCATCACAGTTTTCTAAGCTACACATCCATGATGTGAACCTCCTGTTTTATCACACTCTAAATGTGCTCCATTGGACTTAGATCAGGTGTCTGTTGAGGCCATTGGAGTACAGTGAACTCATCCTCATTTTCAAGAAAATATTTCCCACGCCTTTATTTAAGGACCACTGGCCTGAACTGTTTATACAAGAATAGATACATGCTTTCATTTTTAACCTTTCATTTTTAACCCTACCATCCAAATTAAATAAATCGGACCAAACAACATTTTTCTAGTTAGTTAATGTCCATTTTAGTGATCCTGAATGAACTATACCCTCAATTTTCTGTTTTTAGTTGTTAGTTATTATGGTCTGTTACAGATGTAGCTCATCTGCTTTGAGGTTCGACATGTTGTACATCCAGATATTCTGCAAGCCCTGGTTTTAACAGCAGGTTATGTGAGCTGCTGTTATCTTCCTATCATCTCAACCTAGCCTGTCATTTTGTCCTCTGACAACTGACATTAACAAGGCATTTTTGTCCACTTACTCTTTAGCCATCCAGTGCCACTGCCCTGCAGCATTTTGATGCATCCCTGCTCCAACACATCTGAATCAAATGAAGGGTTTGCAAAACTTGCTGACATCCTTAATTATGCAATTTAGCTTTATGATTTAGGTGTGTTGGAGCAGGGATGCATCCAAACGTTACAGGACAGTGGCATTAAAGGACTGAAGTTGCAGACCTGTGCTATAAACCCACAAGATGGCTAAGTCTCAGATGACTATCAGATTTTGAAATACTTCAGTTTTCTGGCACCAACAAACATGCCATGCTGAAAATCACTTAAAGCATTTTTCTCCCAGTTCTCATGCTCAGTTTGAACTTTAGCAAGTCATCTTCACCCCTTCTACATTCCTAAATGCACTGAGTTGAAACCGTGGGATTGGCTCACTTGCCATTTGTGTTTGCAGACAAATAAATGGCTGTACTTAATAAAGTGGACAGTGATTGTCAGGCCTGTAAAGTTGATTATTAAATGAACATTCTGAGAAAGAAACATTAAACTGATATTTAAAAAAAAAAAGCCAGAGCATAAGCGAATAACCAGAATCTGTACATTTATAGCTGTTGTATATGGCTGAACATGCCGTGTCCCACTTTGACGCGAGTCCCAACACCCACTAGATTTGTAAGTCGGTTGCTGCATTGCAGAAACATCTGAGGAGGTCGATAAAATGGACACCACTGCCACGCAGGTGACTCAAAATAGCTAATGCACATTTGTAATCACACCATATGAGCCTGCAGGATTAGAGCTTTGATTCCCAGTTAGGTCAGCACTCCTGGCACACAGAGATATGTTGGAAATAAAAAAAGGGAAAAATCTGGCATTGTGCTGCTGTAAAAAGCATATTTCTTAACCACATTGCCAGTTATTATGAGTGCTCTGAATTTAGAGAGAAAAAAAATCATGCATTTAGTAGCAGCAACATCACAGAGTGCATATTTACAGTGCAGATATTTGCAACTTACCAGCAGAATTGTTCCATCTGTCATTTGAATTATTAGGCTTCTGGGACGTGATTCCACTGCACCAGGATGTTTTTATATTTGCAACAGTTTGCACATTCTCCATGCAGTGTCCATATGCACATGTGTCTGCCAGACCTCAAGCTACTAAAGTCTTATCAAGTCAAGTCAAAGCAGGGCTCATTCTTGGTCTTTCCGTAGATGTGTTTTTGATAGAAGTTTCCCCAAGCTGTAAGATGGATTTGGGTATATTTCAAAGTAAAAATGAAGTTCAGTCCCCACAAAGTTTAGAAAACCACATAAAGAAACCCATTAAATGAAAGCATTATTACACGAGGGGCATTAGAATATAGTCAAAAGGAGTCCTTTGAAAGAAAGTGGCATCTATCCTGTAAGAAGTAATTTATTGTGCCTGACCTCCCACTTTTAGTGTCCGTTCTTCTTAAATGTCTACTTCATCTTTTTTTCTGTGTTGTTTTACATCTTCAAAGTTCTTCAGTGATGGTGAAGTGTGTCAATCTGACCCAATTAGGAAACCTCATGCTCTGAAGCTGGGAAAAAAAGCTTCCACTGTATCATGATCATACAAGACTTCTCATTAAAGACTTCTCCCCTGAGTCTATGACAGCCTCTCTACATTTCATTTTCTTGTCCCATTTTGTCTCTTGGAGAGCCCTCATTCTATTAATTTACTGATTTATTTTATTTTATTTTATTTTTGAGTCTCCCTTTGTTCCTTTTAGATGTGGAAATTAAGTGGCAGGAACACGGTGGAACAAAGAGTCATGCTGTAATATTATTTTCAGATAATAGTTTTTTTTCCCTAACAATCCTTCCAAATAGGACATGTTTGTTCAATCTGTTTTCAATTGTGACTTGTGAATTATCTTTCATACTTTTGAATTTTTAACTTTAATCTGAATCTGATCTGAATCAAGTGTGATACATATATTTGTTATACATAGGACAGACACTATTTTCGTGAATGAAAAATACCTTCATAGTTGGGCAGCAGGGAACCTCGCCTGCAATTGGGAGAATGCGACACCTTTGTGGATCCGGGAGAAGCAGGGTTTTGTCTTCAGGCCAGAAATTGTGTGAAAAGGCAACAAAAGACCATCTTCACAACACCTGCAAGAAGAAGAGTAGAAGACGAGAGATTGGGCAGTGTGAGCCTAGTGGCAAGTGAGGGCACAATCCTTGGCATGCTGAAAAAGGTAGATCAGTCATTTGACTCAGGTGTATTAGAGCAAGGATGCATTTAAAAGTTGCAGGACAGTAGCTCTTGACGACTGGAGTTGTTGGAAAGCAGGTGTCAACTGATATTTGAACCTCAGATCCAAGAGAAGCAGTAAGGCTTTAGTCCTGGTCGTTAAACCAGGCATTTGCCAATGTTCATAAGACATAGATCATGACTGAAAGGACAATATTCTGGACACCAATGGCCAAAATAAGCTTCTTTTGCTGGATGGCTGGGTTAAGCTTTAGTGATATGGAGAGAATCTCTGTTATCCAAGGGGGAGCTCGTAATACACTGATTAATTCTCTATATTGAAAGGTGTCAGATAAGATTGTTCCAGTGTCTGTTCAGCATGCCACCTGGGTGCTTCCTTCTGGGGGATTTCTGAGTACCGTATGTTGAACTAGTGGACACCCCAGGGATGATCTGCAATATGCTGCAGGCACTATATTTCCCTTTAGAGCAGAAAATGATCTGAATTTATGCTGTTTTTTTATTTTTTTTCCTGCCCTCTGTCAGTACAAAATATCTGCAAATTACTTGAACCCTTTTTTTTTTGCTCTCTCAAAAGAAAGGATTCTCCTGTAGGTCTGGCTACAATTTTAGCTTCATTTTTAACTTTTTTTTCCCCCTCTTTGTTGGAATCAATCAAAGCAAAGAGTGTTTGACTGCAGCTGAAGTTTGACTGTATATTTTGCATCGCCCTTTGTTTACCATATGTGTAGCATTAGACTTAAGTGATGTTTTAGGGCTACACCTTATCTCACTAAAGGTAAACCTATAGATTTTAAGTAAAGCAAGACACATATCTTCTAAATTAAGCTTTGGCAGATGCTTTGCTGTAGTGCATTTATACCCTCTCGTCTTCTGATTATGCAGCCACCAAGCTACTGCTCTACAACATTTCTCCAGACTTCTTCTCCTCCCTAAATAAATCACCACATACATCTTTTCTTTTTATTTCTCAATTTATGCCATGAGCACGCATAAGCACAATTGAGTGCCTTGAACTATTATGCCATTTAAATTGCTTAGAAATTGTTTTATGCTTCTTTTCATATTGCTGGACAACAGTTGAGTCTCTCAAGTCATTGCCGCCTTGGCATTGAACACACTTGAATACTCCAGAGCAGCAAACAGTTGAAACTCTTAAGTTTTATAAAAGTGGTCACATTTGCTGCTGATCAAGTATTCAAGGCATTGAAATAGCAGCAGTTGGATTCTACTTCCCCTCTTCATTCCTATGGAAGCAGCAAGATTATTATGTTCTATCACCATTTGTTGTTGTTGCTATAAATAATAAAGTAGAAACCTGATAAACACCAAACAATTTATTGTATGTTCCAACAGGTAAAACTGCAAGAGTAAGGTTGACGTGGGGAAAGTGTCCTTTTGGAGCAAAGATTGTACATTTTTTTACATTAATATTCTTCAAGAGACACAACATATAATCTTGTTAAGACAGGAAAGACCAAAGTCCAGAGTATCACCAAATAATATAGTAAGCACATTTTAAGTGGCCTACTCACAGGCCTACTCCAGGGGTCTCCGCCTCCAGCTCTCTAGACCCTCTGTACAGCAACTTTGAGAGGCGTCTCAGCTCCACCATTTCTAAACCAAATTGCTGGATTACTTTTTTACTAGTTTTACAGAGGCCTGGTAATTAGCAAATAATTAGCTTCAGGTGTGTTGGAAAAGCCATATCTCTAAAAGTTTCAGGACAGATGCTCTGAGGGATCATCTAACCAAAGGAGATTGAACTTTAGACTCATTCTTGTCATAACCACACACACCTCTCTCAAAATTCATTCAGCTAATTTATCATTAAACAAGCAGCACAAAAAAGTGAGTAAATTAAATGTAATCCCTAAGCCTTTCAGTGAACACTGGAGAGATTTTCACCCAGTTGGACAAGTGGTTGAATCTACTCGTCTTAAACAATGAGTCATGGATCTGCTGGAAATAATCAAGGCATCCAGCTACAGTCTGTTGAGCAGATGTCATGAAAATACAAACTATTGTTGGTGGTCAGCAAAAATGTAAATACATACACAGACAAAATACTTTTTAGAATATGTTTGGTGCATAAAAGCCTTGTTTCGACAAAACTAAACACAATAAATATCTGAGGCTTGAACGAGGTCAATACTGCGTTGTTAGGTAAGATGTTATAGTTAGAAATGAATCATGACCCATTCTGCTTGACAAATGGAAAGATATGTCACCGTGTGTTTTTTTTTTTTTTTTTTTTTTTTTGCTCCATTTGTGCAGTTCGTTGCTGGAAGATCTCTAAACGTAGATTTTATTTTTCCTGGGAAAGTTGGCCCATAAATGATCCATATCATGGTCACTAATAAAGTGCAGATGTGAGCGCAGGATGTGAAAGCCAAACTTGTTTAATACAAAAGTCATTCTGTGTTGACACAGTTCAGTCACTGTAATTCCCGTCTTGTTCTAGATGCGTACAGAGGGACTGCTCTGAGGACAGATGGAGACACAGCCAGTTTTCAACGAACCAGGGGAGACCAGCAGAACCAACAAAAACACAGAGAAGCCCGCAATGCACAGGGTGAAGGAGGAGGAAGAGTTGATATCAGTCCCCTTCCAGACAACATGACCCGTATAGTGGTGAGATGCTACTGGCCCTGCATTTTGAACATCCATTTTCTCATAAATTATCTAGAAATTGGATGCAGAATCTTTTTAGGTTTTTCATTGTTTTTCTCAGAAGGCTGAGAAAAACACTGCGGGAAATTACTAAAAATACTGACCAGTGATCCACCACTCATTTGGCCAGAGAAGTGAGACGTTTTCTCAGGTCAGATCTGTCATCTGATCAGCACGTCAAAAAGTCAACAAACGCATCAAATAACTTACATTATTTTTAAATACATCAATAAGCAATATATAAGTCAGATAAAGATCAGCTTGCTTCAGAAATAAATTGGTCCATTTTCAGTTCAAGCTTAAACCTGGATATGGTAGAATAAAAACAAAACAAAAGAAAAACGACATAATCTACAAACAACATCTATTAATTCATTTAAAGAAAGTAAAAGTGTGGCGTATTCACACAATTTTCTGTTATGATTTCTGCATAGAAATAAATGCTCTCAAATAAAAAAGAGCTAATTTAGAATCCTACATTAGCTCTGCTGCCAACTTATGGTTAAATATGTGACTACATGGAAACTTTACAAAAAAGATTCACATTTCAACAGCTTAAATTGAAAATGTAATCACAGGTGTCACCTTATACGATGTCTAATTGAAGTGCAACTGAATGGTAAATGGGGATTATACATATCAATCTTTGAAAATGTGAGGTGGCAGCTTTAAACTCTGAACAAAGCCATTGATATTAAAAAAAAAAAATCTGCTATTAACAATAAAAGGTGGACAATACTGACAACTAAAAAGGTAAGAACAACAAATTTTCTCTTAATTTGAAAAAATAAATAAAATTCCTTTCTAACTGACAAATTAAATAAAAAATGAATGGAAAGATCTTAATTTTAGTGGAGAAATCAAAGATAAAAATGAGATAAGCATAAATGGACAGATTTCCTCACACATTTCTTCAAACAGTTATCAGCAAATAAGTACCCTCTTGACTTGGGAAGCTCAGACTTCAGTTAAACTAATTTTAAAGCAGTTAATAGATGTCTGCTTCACTCAACCTGTGCATGCCCGATGCGGTTTAATTTGTGTCTGATGTGCTAGACTCAACTTTCACCCCAGTCGGCCTCAGTAAGATTCAATCCAAATAAAATACACTGTTCGTTCCTCCCTTTCCTTTCATTTCAAATTGAAAACAGACAAACTCCTCAACTGCCAACTCGCACTGTTTATTTTAAGCGTGGTCGTCCACGAGACTGTGTGGCCGTGCAAATGCCTGGTCGTAAATGACTCACTCGAGCAAGTTCACAAGAGCTGCTGCTGTTCTGTTGCTGTTTGTGATTCTAGAGACGTATTGGACCTCAATGACCACCACTTGGCTTGGGCCTCCATAGGATTTTTTTTTTCTTATGTGATATTATGTTGTTAAAAATTCAATGGTTTTTAAGTATTTAGTGAAAAGTATAAATCAAAAAAAAAAAATAAATATTTATTAAAAAGTAAATTGTTATTCCAAATACACAAACTTAGAAATTAAAAATTCAATACAGATTTGATAGTTTTTAGTTACTGCTCTTCTGTTTTATAGTCTACTACAAGTATGACAAGCTTAAAATAGCTTCCTAATTAATTGGGCTATCCAGTCCAGTTGGCTTCCAGCTACTTAACAGAGATGGATTCTGATAGTTTCAGAAAGCATTGCCTTAATAATGATGAGCAGTGGTGTTCATTTAGTTTTCACAACATATATTTCCAAGCAAACAAATTGCCTTCTTTCATCCAGCTGACTGGCAGTGCTTAGCAAAAGATGAGTGATGGTCAGGTATATTACTGCATTCTCCACTCAAAACGCCCAAGGACTTTCTCTGGAATTCCTTGAGAAGCGGTACAAACCCTAGAAACAGTCTGATGGGAAATTTTAGTGCTACATCAAAAACTGAACTCTTTAAAACCAGGGTTCTGCTAACCAGCCCGTACCACCCCGGGTCCAAAACCAGGGTTATTTAAGAAATCCATCAGCTGTGTATATTACACCACCTAGAAAACACAAACACCACCCAGAAAAGAAAAAAAAAAAAAAATAGGCCGTGTCAGGCAGTGAAGATGAAAGCTAAAAGTGGGTCGCTTGCTGTATGTGGAGCAGCCAGAGAGGTTGGGAGAGCTCTGCATTTAACTGCTCCACTTTCTGAGCCAAGACTAAACCCCAGAACCATTGCTCTCTGTCACCTTGAAGTGCACCATACATTAATAATGCCATCAGTGCTGGAGATCTGTGTGGAGACATAAGGTATGTTGACATTGCCATTTGTGTAAAGTGTAAACAGCTCCCCCATGTGGAAACGTATGGGGGGGGATTATGAATCAGAAGGCTCAGAGAGGTTTTTCAGGAGTGTTTCATAGCTCAAAACAGGTTTAATGTTCAAAATATTTCTTATAAGTTTTCAATACTAAGTATCATATTCCATAAATATGAATAGAACCCCAGAGAAATGAGGACATACGTTTAAGCTAACAATAGGATAACTTGGCCAGATGACAAACTTTGACTTTCTTTGGCTTGTCCTCATACTTTACAGGCTTAAACATAGGATTATCTGTTTTTCTGTCATGAATGTCTTGAAACCGAACAGTGATAATGAAAGCATTGTATTATTGTTGACACCTCTACTATTGTGCATAGAACAAATGTAGCCTCTAAGATAAAGTGGTAATAAGTATGTTGGTTTAAAAGAAGGCACAAGAAGTCACATTTGCAATTTACAACAAGAAATTAACATTTTTCCCAACATACAATGTTAGTGGAAAAAAACTAACATTGCACATTGCCCCAAATAGACCACCCCACGGTGGTAAAACACAGTGGTGGCAGCCTCACTCGGTGGGGTGCTTTTCTTAAGCAGGAAGACGAAAGCTGGTCATCATTGCTGGGAAGATAATGAAGCTGAATACATGGTAAGACTGGAAGAAAACCAGTTAAACTTTGCAAAAGATTTGAAACTTGGGTTCACCTTTCAGTAGAACAACCCTAAACGTACTACCAGAGCTACAAAGCATATGAATGACTCAGTCAAAGTCCAGACCTAAATTCCCTAAAACATGTAGACTGACGTTCTTCATCAAATTGAGCTTGAACCATTTAGTAAAGAATAATGGGCACCAATGTCAGTTAGTTGTCCAAAGCTGGTAGGGACAGCCGGTTCCCTACCAGCTCAGAGTGGGGGACTCGAGACAAATTTCCACCTTACATTTTACATCTTCATTAGTAGAAATTCTATAAAACAAGAGATAATTTTGTTATCCACTCAATATTGTTGGTCTATCACAGAAAATCCATCTAAAAAAAAAAAAAAACTTTGCTTTGCAAGAATTGTAAAATTCAGAAGACAAACAATAAGAAATCATAATTAGTTTACAACAAAATTCGTACAGAAATTAATTTCCTAAAATAATTCAGCATAAACCTGATTTAAGTAACTTCAAAGAAAGCAACCTTTTCCCTTTAATTCAAATGTTTGTTTTTTTCAGGAGGATTCTCAAAAATACTACATATGGGAGAGTTTTGGTCCGACAGACAGAAAAACTGAACTGTTGTGGGTTGACCTGAACGATCTGCATAAGAGTCAAGTCAGAATCCACGTCATCTTGTCCAACACACACCGACAGGCTGCGGTGAGACGACCAGATCCTCATGTAAATAATATATTCCCGTGAGTTCAACCGAACTGAGATTTTTTTTTTTTTCCATTTTCACAGAGAGTGGCACTCTCCTTTGATTTCCCTTTTTATGGACACAACATCAGGCAAATTATTGTAGCAACGGGGGGTAAGTGTGACGCTGCTGTAACGCCAAATGTCAACAAATGCACGGTCATACATGTGATAAATGTTTGGTGATTCATCCAACAACACTAAGTAGTAACACATTTCAGGGCTTAATGTGAGACTTGCTTCTTTCGATCTGTTCTCGTCATAAGGGTTCATCTTCATGGGCGAGATAACTCATCGGATGCTGACTGCAACACAGTATGTAGCGCCCCTTATGGCCAACTTTGACCCCAGCTTCTCTAAAAACTCTACAGTGAGGTATATGGACAATGGTAGGTAGGAGTTTTTCAAAGAGACGTATGATGTTCAAGAGCTTTTTCAGATCCTCTAATGACTGGACTTGTTATTTGGATGTGCTCAGGCACTCTGTTTGTGGTGCAGTGGGACAAGGTGCGACTAAAGGACAGAGAAAATGAAGGACCCTTTACTTTCCAGGCAGCCCTCCACAGTAATGGGAGTATTATTTTCAACTACAGAGAGGTAACTTCTGGACTTCAACTTGTTATATTTAATTTTCTTACTTAATGCTTATGGCAAGCTTAAGATATGTTGACGCTAAAACAAACCATTGCCGTTTCTTTGAAGGTTCCTGTACCAGTAGAGAAGATTAATTCTACAGAGCATCCAGTTAAAGTTGGACTGTCTGATGCTTTCATGGCAATCCTCCCTGCTTCACAGCTCTCAGGTACTTTCCTAATTCATAAGCTTACTGTTCACATTAAAGCATGTAGTGAAACTCTGCTTATCTTTTTAAGTCATTTTCTGGTACCAGGGTTTTTCAGGCAGATATCAAAACTGATGAAGAGGGTCACCAAACCAGTAAAAGCAGCTACTTTAAACAAGCTCCTACATTAACACTAGGGCTGCACAACATAAGAAAAGCAAGAAATTGTAATAATAGTGTTAAATGTAGCTATTCACAAATGCTTTCCATCCATTCCGACGGAGCTTGAGGTATTTTTGCAAATAAGAACAGGCAGAAACATCAGTCTTGAAATGTCCAAAGGTGACACCCTAGAAGATGTGAAGCTTTGATTGGAGAAAAATATGGATCAAGAAAGTATTTCTGTAGTCGGTTTAATGGCTATCTATTTGACATGAGAATTGTTATCATTCATCTTGCAGATGCAAAGCAGCGTACCATCTATGAGTATCATCGTGTTGAGATTGACACCACAAAGATAGTCAGTGGGTCTGCCTTTGAATTCACCCCTCTGCCAAGTAAGAACTGTCTTAAATCTGACTCTGTAATGGCACAGCATCATTATTCTGTGTTCTAACTGTGGACTCCTGTGTCTGATTCCCCTAGCTTGTCTACAGCACACATCCTGTGAACTCTGCCTAACATCCAACTTGACAACTGGTTGTGGATGGTGCAACACACTCCAACGGTGAGTTAAAGCACAATTTATTGATAATTGCTGCCACAGAGATCCAATTTGTTCTAATTTGATTGTTTCTGAATTTCAGATGTTCTGATGGCATTGACCGGCACAGACAAGAGTGGCTGGATTACAACTGCCCTGAGGAGGTGAGATTCCCTAAGAGTCATTACATCCCAGAGGTGAGTGCGGTGTCTATTGGTTTATTTAACTCCTGTGTGTGTTAATACAGTCTAAAGGTAAATGTGAAGACTACAATCCTATGCTGCCTGAGGCAACTATGAGCTCGTTCAATAACTTGTCCCCCGAACCAACAACTTCCATAGCAGGCCTCGAAGAGCAGCCCGTCACTAGAGGTGAGTATTTGCAAATGTTTTGCAAATTTTAAGTTTTTAAGTTTCTAATGCCACATGATGGCATTAGAAATCCGACAGAATGTGGAGGGTCTCTTAAAATACATCTGTAAGACTGCAAAATAAAATACTTGTACTTAATGATGAGGAAAGGGGGCAGGGGAAAAAACACATTTAAACCCTATGGATACATTTAAAACCAATGAGAGGCATAACTGTTCAAAAACAACTTCATGCTTCATATCATTATGGTGATGAGTTCATAGTGATTGGTTAAAAACACATACTGAATTTTGTATGAATGATTCCTTAACCACACTCGCAAAACTCGCAAAACACAGGGGCAGATTAAAATTACTGCTTGGACTGGCCCACTTTACAGTGGAGAGGACTTTGTCCAGAAACTTTCCTGCATTTAAAAGGAAAGTTTTAAATGTAAAATAAATGTAAAACTTTTGCACCCATATGTACATATCAGTAAATTAAATAAAATCAATGTCTGTGGGAGTCAGGAACTAAGTACTGGGTACCTGAGTACTGGAATACAAATCAGTAAATCAGAGCATCATAAAAATTGACCAAGTTTAGTACTTTAGGTTAAAAAAAAGTGAAACATATATAGATTAATTACAAACAGAAATAAATGTCAATTGTTTGGACCCATATGTAGATATCAGTAATGTTTCTGTTAATGTAATTTATTCCACAGACATATTTTTAGAACAAATATGTTTTTTTTCCTCCATATTCTCAGATATAGAGCCAAGTTCTCCGAACCATAGGGGGATAACAGAGAACACAGCCATCATAGCGGGGGTGGTGGCTGCATTAGTTTTGCTGGTAACGCTAACATTACTGGCAGTTTACTACATCAACACACACCCCACAGTTGCTCCACCATTCTACCTCATGCAGGTGAGAGGAAAAAATATCCAACAAATTATTAAGAACAAAATCATTGTTTACTAATCAGTAACTGCTGTTGTCTTTTTTTTTTTTTTTTTAGCGACGCACAAATAACTACTGGCCCTCCATGAAGTTTCGTAACCAGAGCTGTCACTCCACCTACGCTGAAGTCGAACTTGGCGTTCATGAGAAGGAAGGTTTCATCGAAGCAGAGCACTGCTGCTAAATGTCTGGAACTTTTAAAGGCAGCGTGCCACTTTGAGCAATGTAATGGTACAAAATAAGGAATAAAAAAAACAACAGACTACAGACTACAGATTACTGACACGAGATGTCCTTACTCCAGTCGTTGTGGCTGGACAGTCTTTACTGTACCTGCTCTTGTAGCTCTTCCCAGCTTTCGTTATCTGTTTTTGCTGTCTTGCCATCACACAGCCATGTGATCCAATGGTTGGGAGGTTTAACAAGATGAAGATGATCTTTTAGACCTATTGATGGAAATGACCGTCAGGGAATGAATCGAACAAGCCTTTATACTGCAAACCAATGTACAGCTCATTAATCTATGTTTTTCATCATCCATTTTATGGAGTGTTTTTGTTGGATGAAACTTCTACGCAAGATTTGACTGGTTCATACTGATGCTATGTGGACTTCTCTACACCAGATATCTAGCTATTCAAGTGATAGTGAATTTATTGAACATCTGAGATTTTTCTTGACAACTATTGTATGAATGAATTTTAGAGTAACCAATGTATGAGAGTTTTCTCTAAAACTTTCTGTTTAAGTGTCTTCTAATAAAAGCTGCGGGACAATGTGGATCTTGATTGCACGTTTAATGAAAACAATGACAACATATTTATTGTGAATACAGGTGAGTGTTGAAGGTAAATGTGTTTTGAAATAGACAAGCCTGTAGGATAAATGTGAACCTTTATGGAAATCTAAGCTAAAGGTTCACGGTACTTGTAATGCACATATAAAATAATGTAGGCTACTGTGAAATTCACACAACCTTCCCCTGGATATAATTTGACAGAGATAAATTACAAATCAGTAAAATTACATCTACGTAATTGTTTGAATAACAGGGAATAACAATATAACATGATACAAAACACAAAAAAACTGATTTTACATATTACCCCCCTTCAATAGACTTTTAAACACTTGGCTATATTTTACTCAAAAACAAGACGGATCCATCTTGTTCTGCCACAAGATGGAGCCAAAGCACAATCTAAAAAAAATAGAAACAATGATTGTAATGTGTTTAAATAAAGAACAAATATTTTCTTCATGATTACCGAGCAGGTTTTCATAGTCCTGTTTCTTTACTACAGCTGCTAAAAATTGGAAGCCATATTTAAAAAAAAACTACACATTTTTTTATTTGTTTTGCTTATACAAAAATGCAGCCTATCTTGTATTATTTGGACATCACAATTAGATATGAAACTACTTTAATGCTGTTTTCAGATGCGTTTAAAAATGACAAAACGCATCTGATCGGAAAGCACACATTACTTGAATTTACAACATAAATACACCTGGCATAAATTTTTATTGGTATAAAGAGCTAAAATAATTTATTGGACCCTTTGGAAAACGCTACCATAAATTAAATATAAGTTATGTGCAAATAAGAAAAAATAGCCTACTACAAGTGTATATTTGGTCAAGCGTTTCCCGAAGAAGATTTAGAACTCATGTATATTTATAAAAACAGGGGGCACCCGGATTTGAACCGGGGACCTCTTGATCTGCAGTCAAATGCTCTACCACTGAGCTATACCCCCGCGTTCCTGTCATGTCAGCTCCCATGTTTAAGATGCTATGATAATATGTGGTAGTCATTCCTGTGGTGTAGTACCATATTTAAAACATATATTTCTTACGCAAATGTATATTTTACCTCGTGTTCAGCATAGAATCACTTTCACTACATTGATAAACACGTCGTGTCAGCGTTTTCTTCATATTGTGAGTGGCAACTTTGTCTCAGAAGACAACACTATATTGTCGAACAATATACACTCCAAATAGAGAAAAATATTGCATTTTACACTTAACTATTTTTTGTGATTACGTTTTACACACTATAATCATGCTAATTACAGTATCTATAATTATTACCACTGAAACAAAAAAGTAAATTTGCAAATCGAAATAAGTTTTGAACGATAACATGCTTATCAGACATTTAACTTACCTTAATTAAGCTCTGTTAATTCATCAAACAATATCTCTTTCATATAATTAAATTATAATAGTTAACAGATGTTTCTGTTGCACGTTTCATCGTTTTGCCCGGTTTCACCAAAAATGCCACTTACAATATGGCGCTAACATGGCGTGTAGGTGACGTTCCGAGCGAGAACATGGCGGACTCAGTTGTTATTGCGTTGTTTTCCAGCAGATGGAGCCATTTAGACGTTGTGGCGGATTAGATTTTCAATACAACGACACAACCTGTCTACCTTTCTAATACATATTTTAACATTACGTTCTAAGATGCTATGTCTGCATACAAACTGTCTTTACTTACTGTAATAACTCAATAATAGTTTTCTGTGATAAATATCTCAAACACGTGATTGATTGAAATTCGTTTACAAAATAAATCGTTTAAATAACACTCTTTCAATGTATTTTTCTATCATTTCTGTAATACATTTAGAATATCAGATTTTTCTACACTTAAGTATATATATATATATATATATATATATATATATATATATATATATATATATATATATATATATATATATTTTTTTTTTTTTCATCTGGGATCTCATTGCATCTTATCGTCACATTGTTTGACGCCAGTGCAGCTAGGTTTGTGTCATTTATGTGCATAAAATACCTACATAAAATATTCTTTAAAGTAGGACGTATATATGGATGCTGGATATATATCATCCAGTACAAATTTGACTACTTTTTTTAATTGCTTGGATGGAGATGATGCTGCATTCAGGTGTAGGGGGAGGAAAAAACAATTCGAATTATTTGTTATAATCGATCAATAAATTAGCCCACAATAATCCGCAATATGAGCAATGCAACACAATAAAATATAAACATTAAGTTCAAATGCAACCAGCGTTTTGTGTTTGATTATGAAATATTAAATAATTGCAGAAAAAATGCTATTAATAAGAACTCTGAGACTAGTGCTGGTATTAAGTTATGCTTTTAATGGCCATACAATTTTAATGATATCTTATATTCCTCCTGCTAGTTTTTACATTCTCGTAAAATGCGGTCAAATTCATTCTTACGAGGATAAGTGAACGCTCCAGGCAGATTTAACTCCTCCTCGACTTCGGCTGCAGTATATTACCAGAAATGTGTCCATACAAAACGCAGGAACAGTAACTGTTTTTTGCTGCCCATCAATGACTCATTAAAAGGATTTGCATTATTATTATTATTATTATTATTATTATTTGGATCAGAGGTTTTGTTGTCGTTTAAGTGTGAAGAGTCGCTGTGCTGCCATGAATCCACCGTGTGGGAGATGCAACAAGCCAGTTTATCCAACAGAAAAAATAAATTGCCTTGATAAGGTAAGATGGAAGTCTAACCTTGTACTCTCATCACTCTCAGAGCTGACATTTGTTGACCTAATTTTTGGTTATACTCTGAATTTGATACTTTTATGCCAGTTTCTGCATCTCCAACTAACTAACTGCTTGAATAAATCAAATAACTCTTAACATACAACTTTAATGCAGGGAATCACTTCTTCCTTTAGCTGTTTTTGGGCACATTCTGTTTTGTTTATTATTTAAAATTTTAAGTCCAGAGAAATGTTCTTTTTCGGGATCTGAGTTTGATCCAGATGACTTTCTATATTTGTCACAAACAAAGCATCCTGGGGGAGTACAGCAACCATGTCCGGTTTCTCAAAAGCCTCTAAAAACTAGTAAAGTGACAGGGATCCTATAGCAAGTACAATGAGACAATATCATAAATTAAAAAAAAAAAAATTATTGTAACTGAAGGAAGTCTCTTCATTTTTAATGTGATGCTGATGATGTTGAACGTGTTGTTTTTCTAGAGTTTTGCAAACCTTTTTATTTTGCTTCCCCCCCCCCAGTATTGGCACAAAGGTTGCTTCAGCTGTGAAGTCTGCAAGATGGCCCTGAGCATGAACAACTACAAAGGCTTTGAGAAGAAACCCTACTGCACTATGTGAGTGTGTTCACAGTGACCAATAAAAGTTGAAGACTGTAAGCAATTAATTTAAAGTTCTTGAATAATTTCACAACACCTACATGGAGCAGAGACTGAATACTCAAGAATTGAAAGCTTGAGTTGTTGTACTCGTTCTTAGACTTCGCTCACGTTCCCTTTTATTCTGATATTTTAGTCAAAACTTGGCATCAGTCCTTGTGTTGGTCTTTTATGGGATTTATTTTCCTTTTTACTAGTTGTTTTGAGATAAACAAAAAGCAGTCTCAATGCAAAAAAAATACTGCATACTTTTTCTTTGACTTCATAATCGTGCACTAATTATTTGTGGATCTCTATCTTCCTTTTTAAAATGAACCAGTTTCATATTTATAATCAAATTTATATGAAGGATGAATTATCCTGGTCAGAAAGCTATGTAATCACAAACGTGAATAATGACATTTAGTATATTTATTGGAAATAAAATTTATTCACAAAACAAATGTATACATGCAATCATAGATAACATTTGTTACTAATCAAACTGCCTTCAGTTATCTACGTCTGCTCATATCTATCTGTTTAGTGCAAAATAACAAATTTGAAGAAATCTAAAGAGAAATTTGTAAAGGCTTCAATTAACAATTACGAGATTATTAACAAAGTTTATTTGATGAATAACATTTATTTATGTTTCTGGTCTCTCTCTTGAGTTTAAAGAAAGGGGATGATGGCTTCTTTTTCAACTAACCTAACATTATTCAAGGATTTAAAAGTTTGAAAGAAGAAAAAATAAATAAATTTAAAGGAGGACAACCAGAAGTTCTGTAAATGTCAGTGAAATTCCCATTTCTCAGCATGACAGCTGTTCTAATGGTTCTGCCCATTGGACGTTCATGTGATTTCTCACGTTGGATTCAGAACCAATTATTCAAATCGGAGCTATCTCCCCTGGGTTAAAGAAAAGCCATGCGGGAATATCACACGAATTACCAAAAGTCTTTAGAATCAAACTGGCCTGAACTGATCAGGCCCAGTTGTGATTTTTCAGGCAGATGTTCTGAATCTTTCTTAGTCTGCTGTCATTCACACACCCACAGTTATGACATATCACGACTTAATATTGATAATTTCATAAGATTTTCTGAACTTCTAAACAAGAACAATAGTGTAATTACCTTCAATGTAGCATGTTGAAAGACTCTGTGGGACAACATATTAATTTGACCTGTATTAAGTCATGGGGAAGGTGTTTTGAAAAGCCTTGGGGGAAGTAAATGTGTGTGACAGGTCAGATATTATGTGTTTGTATGCACTTCAATATAGATAAAAGGAGAAAGTTATGTATTTCTTCTTCACTTCTTCTGTGACTTTAAATTCATTCATACAGAAAATGGGTGTCAGTTTACTTAATTTATTCAACACCTTTAACGTTTTGATTTCATGATTTCATCTCATTTATTAGGCATTATCCCAAAACTTCCTTCACCATTGTGACCGACACCCCTGAGAATCTACGTCTGAAACAACAGAGCCTGCTCAACAGCCAGGTGAGATCGGGCCTCTTTCTCTGCCTTCTCACTTTTCTCCTGCTCTACATTTTCTCATCTCATTTCATTAGCGAGGCTTGGGGTAACTTTCTCTTTTTAATCGTCTCTCTCGTTCAGCTCCATGTTTGCTCCAGCAGGGGAAAACAGACTTATCTTTCAGTTCATCAGTGCTCTCTGTTATTGGATTATTTGCAGAATAGGAGCTTTAACTTGTCTTCTTTTACAGGCTGACTAAATCCTAGATGTTTGCGTCTTACCTGCTGCTAACATTCACAGATTTTCTTCCAAAAACAGGTTTATGTCAGTGAACTGCTCTTTAAAAGCAGAGTCCCTCTGTACCTTCCCTGTTCTTAAGCTATGATCTAATCACACTGTTCCTGCCAGCTAATTAACCTGAGCTCAGGGATAATTCCTCCAAGTCACGCAAATTCAAAAAGATTCCCTTGCAGCGTTACTTTGGAGACTCTCCTGTCTCACAACATGATTAAAAATGCTATGTCCATTTAAGGTTGCGGTTTCATAAGACTGAAAACCACTTGTGCTTCTCAGTCACAATCTTTAAGTTGACACAGAGGATAGTTGGATGAATACCCATACACCGATCAAGCAGTGTAACATTACGCCTAAAGATGTGTTAATCTGCCCTTTACCTCCAAAACAGACCTGATCAAACCTTTAAAATTGATCATAACACTGTAACCCTTTCACCAACATAAAAGCCTAACATGAACTGATGCATTGGTGGAAGTGGCTAATCTGAAGGTCATCTGAGGCTACTGTATTGACTATCAAATGGATGAATGAGTTGGCAGTACAGGCACACAGCTGGTCCCAGTTCAGCACGGTGTGGCACTCCACTGGTCCTGAACACCAGGAGAGCCAAACAGCTGTGGGATCCTCTCCAGCAGCTGTCCGTCTGGCAATGCCTGTTGATGTCTGAGATGAAGCAGGCTTAATGCAGGAAGGATAAGAGAAAACTTGAGTTTAACATTATGCAGGTAGGGTAGAGAAGGGTCTCTAACCATAAATCTCAGTTTATTTTATTGGCATTTTATGCCACGCTGTGGTCAGGGTGACATGCAGTGTTTGTTTTTCCCCTCAAATAGTGTTTTTTTTTTTTGTAGTCCTGAAACCTCTTCACCTGTTTGTTTTTGGCCCCTAAGTGCCTCTGTTGCTGTCCTTCAACAATAGCTTCCTTCTTGCCACTGTTTCATTAAGAGTGATTGTCCAATGGTTGCCCTGTCAACAGATTCTCCCACCGGAGACGTTTGCTCCACTCACTCTTTCCTTTGTCAGATGATGGATTGAACAGAGCTCTGTGAGACGTTGAAAGCCATAGATTTTGTTTCATAACCTAACTCTAAGATCAGATCACACACAAGTAGACACTGTTTACACATTAGGAGACTCTTGCAGTGAATTTTATTTGATGGTACCAGAGTAAAAGAGGCTGAAGACAGATGAACACCACAGATTTCAATTTTCTGTTGGTGAAACATTCTAAAAATCTTGCATCTTCGTCCTTTCACTGAAAAGTGTTTCATTATGATTTTATGTATTATTTGTCAAGTTGTAGCCTTATATATATACACTGTATATAAAAAAGTTCAAGCGGTGAGAACAATTTTCATTTTATTCAGTTCCATCTCAGTTTTATTTGACCAGAAAACACTCTGCCAAGATTTAAAAAGCTCTTTAACAAGAGGATCAAAGATTAGATTAAATTGCAAACAGAGGCATAGAATAAACAAAGAACTGTGGCATCTAGTGTTTTAGCACTATACACATGATAAATATTTCTGACCCACACTGAGGTTTACTCATGACTGCTTTTTGGGAAGAACAGACAAACCACAAAAGCCTGTTCAAACGATTATTATTTCACACCAGCTGCAACAACACAAAGAATCCCAGGAGGAGATCTATTTTGGTTGCAGATGATTCCTAACAGCCAAGTAAAGTAATTGTTTTTATGCTACAAAGCTGTAAGGATCAAATGTAAAGCCGAAGAGTTGTCCTTCTCTGTTTCTCTGGACGAAGCGGTTCGTGTCTTTGTTTATAACCATAAAAGTCTCTGCAGTTGAACTCACTCGCAGCAGCATATTCCTCATAGCAAGAACATGACTCATTTGTGTTTGTGCCTTTGCGGATGTGCAGAGTGCAGGGATCTCGGCTTTAGTTTCAAATAAACATTTTGACTTTGTTGAATGTAAAATGTTCCCCACAGGGAACTGCGACACATTGGCACTTAAATCACAGCTTAACTGTGTTTTTTCTGCATCTCTCATCTACTTCAATGATAAAATATTTGATATAGTTATGCTTTTGTTGGTGAACTGCTTACATTTCGTTCTTAAAGGAGGATACACCATCATTGCTTTTTTTTGCATGTACTTGTTCAGAAATATGTGAAAAAAGAAAATACAATATATATATGACAATATATCTGGTGAGGAAGTCTGGAGGACTACTTCTTCAACAAATTTAATTGAAAAGCCCCTTATGTCCCACACAATAGTAATTTACATAAGCAAAAATGTTTGTTTTTTCATAATTTTTTCAATCACTGAATGTCACAGTCAAGCAAAGTTCTTTAAGAAATTAGAAAAAACATACAACAGACCAATGGTATCGTAGAAGTTAGTTATGGATTTCAGCTTGCAATTAGTTGAAATCCATAAATACTCAAGACCCCCTTTAAAAGTGCTTAATTGTCTATTTTAATGGTTCAAACACCAAATATGCATTAAATTGTTAGTATAATATGCATGCACTGTGGAAACAGCATTATCACTACTGCAGAGTCTTTTTCCATTCTTGGGGCTACAGTCGATCAGTGCCTGGGAAAATAAATGGTGCTCCTGGATTTATATACACCAGCCAATCATGTGTCAACATTGTGGCTAGGTATTTTAGCTTCCGAAGTTCCATTTTCTTTCAAATATTTTAATATTTGATATTTATTTCATAGTATTTCATAGTATTTCAGTAATCTGCAAATACTGAACTGTGAACCTAACCTGAACTTAAACCTGCCCGTGGGTGTGCAGCCTGTGTATCCAGTATGTTAGACAATAACTGCTCGTATATACTTCACACAACTTTGTGTCAATGAAACCAACAGTTCCACTTGAAGTCAGCAGGAAATAAACTTCAACAAGATGAAAATAATACTTTACATGTTCTAGTTTAAGGAGAATGTATTTTGTCGTAAAGGTAATTTTATTTATATAGCATATTCTCAGCAACAAGGCAATACAAAATGCGGACACTGAAGAGCTTTGGCAACAAATAAAGCAGCTTTTCATCTGAAAGACAATTGGTGTTTTTTCAGGCCCTTTACAAGGAGGACTTTGAGAAGAACAAGGGGAAAGGCTTCAGCGTGGTGGTCGACACACCAGAGATGCAGAGACTGAAGAAGACGCAAGACCAGATTAGCAACGTGAGTGCAGTTTTTACTTAACACCAGATTTTCTGATCCACTAACACATAGTCAAACCAAATGCCACCCAGTATGGTCGATTTAGGAAACAAAACTTAAAAATAAAGTAGAGTTTAAGTTTGACCTTCTTTCCAGGTCTTGCTATGTGTATTTCCAGACTTTGTTTCCTGTCATTTTTTTCTGGAATTGTCCATCAGTCCATTCATCACCTCCGGTGCAGTGTACGGTGTTAGTAGATTTCATTTTCATAGTGAGCTTTGGTATTAAAACTTTAAAATGGCTCATACGGTTCAGGA
Source organism: Poeciliopsis retropinna (assembly GCA_010277075.1). Classification (NCBI taxonomy): domain Eukaryota; kingdom Metazoa; phylum Chordata; class Actinopteri; order Cyprinodontiformes; family Poeciliidae; genus Poeciliopsis; species Poeciliopsis retropinna. The sequence continues at coordinate 6,068,038 of VMRM01000023.1, read as the reverse complement.
GTTTTGGAAATCTGTGCATGGAAAAGTGGAAACTTGACATGTGAAAAGTGCAGAAACCCTGCAGATGGCAGCGAAGGAAGTCGGAGTGCAATCCTGCAGAATCACAAAGGCACATTTCTGACATTTCTCCTCGTCCGCTGTGGAGCAGCTGCCCTATATGGTCAAAATCTCTCAGCTGTGGACATAAACTAAACTGCTCTACACACACACGGACACACACACACACACTTCTTTTTTCTCTCATGAGAGCATGTGTTACAGATAGGAATGATGGGTATTAAGCTGCATGTCAAAAGGCCATAATCTTTTTTTCCTTCTCCTTTTCCTTTTTTCCCCTCATTATTCGGCACTTTCTCCTGCAGAACTTTACTATGGCATTAGCTCCCTCTTCCTATTCCTCCTTACGCTCTCTGCGGGCTGAAGCTGCCGCACCTGAGTTACAGTGCAAATACTTTTGCTCTCGATGCCACCTCCTAAAATGGTGAACTGTTTGCATTAAAGCAAAACCTGACCAGAGGGAAACAGTTCAGTGCAAGCATTTACTGCCCTCTTGTGGATTAAATGTGCATTTGTTTGTGCAGATTAAGTACCATGAAGAGTTTGAGAAAAGTAAGATTCGAAGTGATGCGCCTCCTCCTGAAAACAGACAAGGTGAGATGTTTCTGTGTTTATAACTTTTTTTTTTTTTTTAAACAAGCATGGTCATTTAATGTCTGTGTCTGTACAGAAGAAGAATTGCAAGCATCAAACTCTGAAAGATTCAACCAGCCTGCTGGACAGATGCACCCCGATGTAGTGTCGCCACCTAGTGGAGGGGTAAGGCAATAACATCAGTGTTTGTTTAAATCAGAGTGGGAGGCTATCAGCTGATCTTAAGCAATCAAGTAATAAATTAGACCGTGAGACTGTTTTTGTACATTTCATAGTAAAGGTATTTATCCTATGAATTTCTCATTTCGTCACAATGGTCAATATAATTTTTTGGATTTTTGGGAGACGCCCCCAGAAAGTTGTGCATATGGCGTTAACAGAATGGTGCGTGGTTTTCACTTTAACAATAAAATCCGAAAAGTGTGGCATACAATTTACCTGCATCTGGCACAGCTTCAATATTCTCAATATTCTGGTTACTCAAAGAGGATTAAAAAGAGAAGGAGCCCGTGGTAACTCTGGAGGAGCTGCAGAGATCCACAACTCTGGGAGAATTTTCTGACCTCCATTAGTAAAGCCTTTCAGAAATATGGCCTTAAAGGAAGATTAGGAAGAAGAAAGCCACTGCTGAAACCAGGCCATGGGACTTCCACTTTGTAGTCTGCTGTAAGTCATGAAGGGGTTTATGTAAATAAGTGGAAGATGATCAAATGAGACAAGGGACATTAATAGGCTTATATGCAAAGCAATTATGTGGCAAAAATAAACACTACACATCATTCTGAGCTCATTATCCACAGTGAAGTATGACAGCACTATGGTATGTGGATGCTTTTCTTCAGGATGGACAGGGAAGCTTGCCATGAGTTGGAAGGAATAGCAAACTGGGTAGAAAACCTTTTTGAGGACAAAACATTTAGAAATCCATCCCAGAAATGTTAAGCAAAAATGTCTTTGCTTATTTGAACATCTGTGGGTGTGCACACCTGCATGAACATTGTTGCAACAGTCCATCTTTTCTCTGGTAGGGAAATCAAATGCAAATCAATCCATTTCAACTCAGGTTTGATGTTACATATGTATATTCCTCCCAATCTCACTTCCTTCTCTCATTCAGAAGCGTTACCAGGCCTTGTACAGCTACGTGGCAGCAGAGGCAGATGAAGTTTCTCTGCAGGAAGGAGATCTGGTCTCGGATGTTGAGCCAATCGACGAGGGCTGGATGTTCGGATGCAACCAGCGCACCGGGAAGAGAGGAATGCTGCCGGCCAATTATGTCCGACCCATTTGAGAAACGATTAATATACATGTAAACCAGGCAAAGCACACATTAGGAGGACAAACTCCTGTAATGTGGATTTAGGAAGACTGCTGTATGTTAGAGTTTGTTTTTCAGGCAACTTGACTTGGTATTTTTCAGTAAAGTGGAACTGCCCCCTACCCACAATAAAAAAAAGAAAGTACATTTTAATAACATTTAATTTAACTACAGTTGCAGGCTGTAGGTTCATGATGCATTCATTTCTGATTTTTTTTGTTGCATAAAAATTAAATTTTGCACATCTGCCAACTGTGCCTTCGAAGGTTGAAAAAGAAAATACAAAGTATAAGCAGCTTTATTCAAAACATTTTCACAGTAAAATTTTACCTAAACATTTTAAAACAAATACTTTTCTTTACAAGTTATGTTAAAGTTAAAAAAAACAAAACCAAAGCACCATCTTAAAGTCATCAAAAAAAAAAAAAATCTAGCACAGGCAAAAATGATGGGCAGGGATGGAGGTAGTGTTGCTGTAAAAACAGTCCTTCACGCTGTAGGCGTCAGCTTCATGGTGGACAAACACGCAGCCCTTCTGCTGATTTTTTTATGGAGCTTTGACGGCAACAAGTCGAGCCTGAAGAGCTCAGAGTTTTCGCTGATGAAATCTTCACACAACCTGGAACAAAGAAAGCCCATCAATTAAATCGTACACATGCTCAGAATAGTCTACTGTGCTTTAGATGCGAAACAAACAGCAAATAGTGAAAAAAAAGAAATTAAGTTATTTTTAAAAAGCAACTTTCTTAAAAGAAATTTGAAGGCAAAGGTAAACGAGCTCAATTCCTAGGATATATAGCCTGGCGATAAAGATTAATCTCAACTTAACATTCATTTAAGTTGTGAAGGAACTGATCTGCAACTGGCAGAAGTAACTTTCATTGTTCAGGGCATAAAAAGTTGAAAAATAAATCTTTAATCTGACTTGTACACAAACAGCATAGTGTGATGCCATTACTAACCAACAATAAGCTCATTAGCTTTACTCCAACTGGACCAACACAGGCTGAGGGTGAAAGCAGTAAAGGCTAAGAGTGTCCCCTCAATTTTACTGTACACAATGTGCAGGGGTAACAACATACAGAGAATTAGAGACCAGGCTGGGATTTTATTACTGGTTTTTTTTTAAGTATGGGTTCGCAATACCTGCAGAGAGAGTACGGCTGCGTCTGGAAGATTAAAACGTCACTGCAGTGATGTTGCTTTGGAGCCCTCATAACAGACACCTGGAAAAGGTCACAGCATTAACGCCTCACGAGACATTCAGCATTTGAAAAAGGAAACTACATGAGCAGCAAGGGACAAAAATAATCACATTCTAAAGAGGATGTATACAGATCAAACTATGGTTGTTTTTTTCAATTTAGAACATGTACATCACTTAACACAACTGAAACTGCCTAGTTTACTAAAAATCAAACATAGTTCATAATCTGAAGCATTAAACCACTTAAAGTGGATTATATAATTGCTTTGATCTCTGGCTTCTATATTAGCAGTTATTAGGTTTACGGGGTACATCAGCCATTTGCTGTTGATGCTGTGTGTAAAGGGTAAGATATAGTTTTCATGTAAACATGTTGTGAAACAGAAGAAATAAGGTTGGGAGTTGGATTGATATTTTTTCACATACAGAGTCCACAAGAACACAAAATTCACTGTTTCCCCCAAAGACGACGACATCACCGTCACTTCCCAGACAAGCAGTGTGACAAACCCTGAAAAAAGAAACAAAAACAAACAGAATCTTTAGCTGAAAGTTTTTAGAAAATGGTTAATAAAAAAAAAAAAATGAAAGAACCTGACAACCATCTTTTGGTAGATTAACTATTTTATACCTTTTCAGCCATTAGCAGTATCCCTAGTAATATTTTTCTTATAGATTCAAACTGAGACTCAACAAATTGAGTCTGGCAAAAGAAAATAGAAATTGAATTTAATGTTAGTTATAGCTCATCTAGATTTTGGATTCTGGAATTTGGGAGCATTTTCCCTCCCAACTGATTTAAGAGATCAGGATCCAAAGTGCTAATTTTACAGAACTGCAACTGTCCAAGAAATCCTTCAGAGCAAACATATCAGTTACCTGGGCTTATCTGTGTGTGGGTGCTTCACCTTTGTCCACTCTCTCTTCTGTGTGTTAAACAGCCAGGCATCATCTGGAAGTGAAACAGTGTTTTGCAGTTAACATGAAACCCAATCAGAAGGAAACAAACTTTACAGTCCTCAAGTTAGTCAGACTTACTCAGGGTTTTCCCATTCATGCCAAGGCCACCGTATACGAACAGAGTTTGGTCCGACACAGAGTTCATAGTGTGCATGAAGCGCCCCGGGGGAGAACCACAGGGCAAGTCGTCACTGGGTAAATCAGAACAAAAAAAAAAAAAAAGTGAAATTATAAGTTGGCATAGTCAAGCCATATGAGCCAAAAGATATTTACAATCTACTCCAAGTCCAGGTCTCGAGGTCCAAGCAGAAAATGTCCAACTCTCCCATTTCCTGCAAACAAAAGGATGGTACATCATTTTTGTGGCCATTAAACACTTTCTTTTAGCATTGAGCAGAACTCATCAATCTACTGCTCTAACAGATTTTTTTATTAACTAACAGGAACTTTAGTGGGGTCTAGCTTTGGTTAAAGGTGATCGAGTCAAGTTCTAATTTGTTCCTAGAGGTGACGGGGCAAGACACGGGCTCAAAGAAGACCCATTTATCACAGGATCTGCATTTGTGGATGGGGCCCACTGTCCCGTCACAACAGGAAAGCGCTACTGCAACAGGAAAGGGCTTTACCCAAACTGTCAAGAGGGAAGTCTTATCCCATGCAAAGCCATCTGGAACATCATAACATGTTGTAGCATGAACGCTTTTCCTTGAAGGACTAGCTAAAGAATGTCTGCTGCGATGAGAAGATTGCTTCAGTTGAGTTTTTCAGTTGCTTGGAGAAAAAAAAAAAAAAAAAAATCTCACCACACCACCAGTGATGTAACCTTTGTGTCCTAGTATGGCGCTGCCATGGCAGCCTCTGGGAGAAGGAGCAGGACCCTGGATGAGATAAATAAATAAAAAAATCTTCATGTTAACATTCAGACACCAGACAGGCAGAACATGTACATAATTCTGTCAGACATTGATTAAATTCACTGCTAGGCAGCAAAACCCTTAAAAGTACTAAAATCATGACAATTCAATATTCAGATAAAGCCATGCTGTTACAGTGTACACAGCCTGTTTGCCTTCTTTACATCTAACATGGAGACTTCCAGCTGTTCATGATCAAAACAAAACAGTAAGACCTTTGTTGCAGCATTTCATCTGGATGGTTGTGTAGCTAATGAAAAGATTCAGTTTCTCAAAAAAATTGAGTATCACATTAGACACACCCTTCTTTCCTTTTCCCACAAAAATTAAAAATCTAACAAAAAAAACATTATGACAGATTTCCAGTTCCCCATTTGTAGTCGGCTAACACACAATATAATTGATTTTAAAGGAAGGGAATGCGTCATAAATTTATATAATCAGGAGAGGGGAGAAGGTAATCTTTTCAATAAGGAATCACGGTGAAGGGTAAAGTAAAAAAAAAAAAAATCTGTTTTTATTTTAGTTTTCATCTCTTTATAGGTTTAGTCTCCTCTGTTGACAGACATGTGCAAAGTTAAAATTTGTTCCCCAAAAAAAAAAAAAAAAAAAAAAAAAGTATGGCAAGTTTTCCACAAAAAAATAAATGTGATCGTCCATGTACCTCACACACATACACAAAAGACGACTTTAAGAACCAGATTTAAATTTCATCTTCTGGTGCTTCATTACTAAGCGCCTGATGCGCTTGATACTTGTGGACAAAATAAACATTTTTTACCCATCCACCATATTTCACCTCACCTGAGTCGCGGGTGTGCTCCACGTAGAAGACTGCGTGTCAAAGACGCAGACCTCGTTGTTCCATCCCCAGCACCGAAACAAAGTGTTTCCGATCAATGCCTGCAAGAGTGAGAGAAATGGGAATCTCGTTTAAAAAAAATAATAATCCAACGCAACAAACTTTGCCATGCTCGGCGTTTACCCAGGACATCTCTTCTACAATGAAGCTTGATGATGATGTGTTCTGTGCCTCTGCTACGGTCTTACAGCCATATCCTCCAAAGTAGATCAGTCTGCAAGAAAAATAAGCCACAATCAATATGGCACACTGAAATAAACCCAACTAAAAAAATGACCTTTTAGCAGTATAATTCATCCCTTAATGGAATGTAAAAATAGTAAAAAATAAAAAAAATAAATAAATGGTGGAGTTTCAGGAACTCGCATCACCGATTGGAGGTTCCACTAAATTGATATGTAGAAAAATAGGGTGGTTCAAAATGTGAACAGATTCACTGCACACAAAGCAATAACTTTTAAGATTTTATTTATGAGGAGTATAGCTAATGAAGATGCATAATTTAGCCTAAGAAAAAAATAGAATGCTGCATAACACTGATGAAGGTTTTTAATACATCAATGTTACACACACTTGTCCAGATGATGTTTACTGGGAACTCTGAAAGGTGAGTGGAAGGAAAACAATAAATGAAAAACCTGAAAGTGCACAAGCAGAGACTATCTCAAATTTGAGGACTGAAGCCAATTCTGCAAATCAAGAGTAGAATACATAAATTTGAGGAAATGAAAAGTTAGGATAGTACTGCAAAATAAAAAAAATAAAATAAAATACAAAAATTATAGTCATTTTGTGGACACTGTGTCTTTTCACCACTCTCCATGTGATCCAATATCTTAGCCATCCAAAATATAAAAATGCTTTTATTGTGGGCATTGAGAAAAGGTTAGAGTGCATTTAAACAGCCTGATTATATTATTCAAATGCTGAGAAATACCAAAATACTGTAATCCATTGCAGTAAATATATCACCCACACCGAAATTGCTGTGATAATGGTGATCTAACATAACGTCCAGCTTTAGGAAAGAGGCACAGAATTCAGTTTATTTAGGCAGCCATAGCATCTGAATAAAGTCAATGCAACTATCTAGCAGGAAATTTTTGGAGCTCTTTATGCTTTTTTTTTAAAGAGCATAAAGCTCTTTAAAATCAATTATGTTGTGTGAATATAAACATAAAAACCATATTACTATGTTGGAAGAATTGTAAAGAGGAAAAGACGACAGTAGAGCCATCAGACAGGCTGATGGCAGCAACCTGACCTGCCTCTGTGCACCCAGCAGGAGTGACTGTCCCGGGGTGAGGGCATCACTCCCTTTGTGTCGGTGACTCTTGTCCAGGAAAAGCACAGCTGAGCAACGTCCACGCTGAACATCTGCAAACAGAAACGGACCGCATTGCTCTCAGTCTAAATATTTAGCTCAAAATTTAATCTTTTATCAGTTCAGGGCCTCAAGTCCATTTGAACAAAAGTTCTGGTCCAAGCCAACGCTTAATCGCCACTGTCAGCACAGTCTGGTACAAGATTGAAATGACCGCATTTCTTGACCAAACACACAGAACTTGTAAAAACCCACAAGGCAAACTTCATCCAGTTTTTCAAACATCATTATGAATTATGAAACCATTTCTAGCAATCAGAAACTTCTCTGGATTTCCGTGACTTCTATGGATTAATTTTTTTTAACCTGCAAACGGGAGACATTCACAGTTTGATGTCTGAGCGCCTCACCTGGTTGGAGTATCCATCAGAATCGCATCCTCCAAAGATGTAGAGAGTGCTGTTAATATTGGAGCCACAGAACCCAGATAAGGCTTTGGGGCTCTCTCCAGTGATCTCCCTACACTCCCTATTTCACCAAAAAGAAAAGGGTTAAAGTAGTCATTGCCAAGAGCTGGTTACAGTTTTAGCACAACTGACTGCAGTTTTCTGAACTGCAAAGGCAATCTTTTTACTGATTCTACAACCAACAATTTTTGTCTCTGAAGCCACCATTTCTATCAAAATGAAACCTCCCGGTTTGCATTCCTAACTTTAAGGTCAAAATGACGCAGCTTTAATGTTGTCTGCTGCATGGCCTTGTATCTCACCACTTCCCACTGTCCAGATCACAGAGGCATATCTCAGTACTGGGCAACACAACATCGTGTCCAGCAACTACCTGCAAGGATACAAAGCAAAGCCAGTCATACAGACCTCAATGTTCCTTTCATCTTCTGCAAAAGGTTACAAAGATGACCCAAGTCTTAAGCATGCAGTGGTTCTATTATAGTTTCAAGAATATTTTGACACTACTTATAGTGTGCAAGATATGCATGATTCATCCATTCTCACACTTTTCACTAGTTTCAGTGTCGATAAAGGATCACAAGTTCCATGTGAATTTCAGCTTTCCACTTGCACCAGTTTAAACAATCATTTCTGAGTCATTTCGAGATACTTTTAATCTTCTTTCAGATCAACTCCTTTTCACACGCAAATCTTATATCAAATATACCTTCATATAATCTCAGACCACAATGTCAAATACTTGCATACAAAAATAAAAATCTGCTAAGTTTTAGTTAAAGCATGCTTATACTTTTTACCATCACTCCAAAAGTACTCAAAACTCCTAATTTCTGACCTAAGTGGCCACCTTGATGCAATTTTATTAATCTAATCTTCTGAAAATTGCTGGACTACAATAAATTTCAATAGTGCATAAAGTGGCATGATATGCTGCTGCAAAATGTACAGTTAAAAGAGACAACCAAAGACTAAAAAAAGATTCTGTACATCTGGGATGCTCAAGTCTAGTGCTGCTATCCCGCAACTTGCAAATGCATCTCTTCAACACACCTGAATCAAATGGCTGAATTTCCTGGGCAGCATTTCCTTCAGCTCTTTCGGGGCCTGGCAACAAGTCATTCATTTGATTCAGGTGTGTTGGGGAAGAGTTGCAACATCCCTGCTCCACAAATACAGTACTGTGTCATCAGCACATTGGAGAGTGTATATTTTGTAATGATGATTTATTCGTATGCTGAGAAAAAGAGAATTTGTTCAAGGACAAAACCCTGGGGAACACACTTAAAATGACGTAAAACGTGAAGCTGGGGTCAGGTGTGAAAACATACATTTGAAACAGGGAAGCATAAAGTCAAAAAAACAAAAAAAAATATCGCATATCATTTAAAGAAAAAAAAAAGTTGCACACTCCTGAATATTCGGCAAAATAATACCGAGACACATTTGTAGCTCCTTCCTCCTACCCGCACAGGTAACTAGTTCCCTTTTCTCACCTGGTGACCTCCCCACACATACAGTGTGTTGCTATGTATGAACGCTGTGTGGCTGCTCCTCTCCAGCCGCGTCACAGAAGCCTCCCTGCGGACTGAATCCATCCCCAGGCGCGGACTCGGGCGCTGGTTCACCGCCCACTGCGCTCAGTTAAAAACAAGTAAAAACTGCGGTCAGTGGACAGGATTTAAAGCTGAAATTAAAGGCTTAGAGAGACACGGGCAGGCTGGCGGCCGCCTGCGGCTGAGCGAGAACAGCTGGCGGCGTTAAAGAATTTGGCTAAACGTGTTTTTCAGGCTCGCGCTCCTGTTTTATACTCCTCCCATTAGGGAGCTGTTTAACGCAAGCTCACCTCTGCAGGCGAGACCATGCTGCGTGCAGGGGGAGGAGACCTGCACTAAATTAGACAGACCCAAATTGTAACGCTCTTTATTGTGTTGCTGAAGACCACCAGTTAGCTCTCAGGCTCATCTTCTTAAAATAGTAATAGAGACGGTTTTAGAGGAACTTTTGCAAACAGTATGGATGTAAATACTTGTTGAGTTTGAGATAATTGCACAGTTGCTGAGGTCAAGGATAGGCGAATGCTACAAAATTAACTAAGAAATTAAATAACACATTGTGTAATTTTACAAAATGTACTGTTGGAATTTATATTTCATATATATATAATATATATATATATATATATAATATATATATATAAAAATATATATATAAAAATATATATATATATATATATATAAATATATATATATATATATATATAAATATATATATATATATATATAAAATATATATATATATATATATAAAATATATATATATAAAATATGCATTTATGTAAAAAATATAAACATATTCATAAAGAGATAAAAACAGTATCAGTATGTATTTGTTTCTTTGTCAAGCAGAGTCTCAGTTAACCAAAGTCAGCTTTTATTTGACATCCAACAATTAATAGTTTTATTCATGGTGCTTTCCAACATAGGCACAATTGCCTACATATTAAAGAAAAAGTATTATATATAACTTCATCCAATGATTTAAAAGTTTAATTGCTTTATTTTATAAATTTTCTGAATTAAGACATTAAGCAAATGTGGATACATTTGTTTGTTAATATTGATTGTATTTAATGATGTAATAAAGAATGTAATTTTGGCCCTTTGGTCGACTGGTGTAGCCCCCAGTGACAGGGGGAGATAGGCACCAGCCCCCCTGCAAGGACAAGTGGGTATAGATAATGAATTAAAGGCAAAAATAACAAATACTGAAATTATTTTATTTTTGCAAATAAATAGAACTATTCACTGAGGTTGCATTTAACTGGTTACAAATTATTTTTGTATTTACCAATAATTTAAATCACTTTTAAAATATTAACATTTAATCAGCACCTTCAGATCTCCATAGCAGTAACACACCATTGTTATACCGACTCAAATTAATGAGCACATAATGAACACAAGCTTTCCCAAATTGTCATTGCAATATACTTTTATTTCAGTATGGCTGTTTATACATCACACATGAGATAAAATAAGTACAATCTGTCAAAAACAGTACTGCTGTATTTTCATGCTCCTCTTAAATGTGATATGGTATGCATATATCAAAATAATTTTTTGTTCTTGGCAGTTTTGAGTCATTTACTGGTATTTCCGCACACTGAAGACACTGAAAGAAAGTAGCAGAAACTGAGAATACACAAAAAATCTCAACAAAAAAAAAGTCTGCACAGTAAAATATAACGAAAGACATTGCAGCTACATTCTGGAGGAATATCCAACTTTGATAAAGTGCAAGTATGCTAAATATCGTTAATCAAAATATATGCAAATCAAGATCTTTTGTACATTTATTTATTTCATCTGATCCGGAGTCCAAACACCAAATCAAACAATTCATAAATTTAAGTAACATATGATAAAGAAGAGTTCTGTGTCCTAAATTAAAGACATTTAGCTAAATTATTTCATTACAATTAATTTAATGGTTGCTGTTCAATACAAACAGCTTTGTTCGGCCTTTAGGCCCTGTTATAGCTTTTAATCAACAGGAAATGACTGAGTAATTTGAGTGGCAAGCTTGAAAATAAACACAAGGCACAACTAATAGCATTAGATCATTTCAAGTCCTGCTTTTTAATGGTTTCAAATATTTCATCCTCACTACTCACCATCATATCAGGAGAAAAACTAAATGGAGAGTATCATGTTAAATAACAGAAAAGTGAATTTGACTCAGTGACTGTGTACAAATATGCTGGATATTCTTTATGGCAGGTGCCGTCACCTCTGTCCTGCATTTCTTTTGAGTAACAAAAAAAAGAAGTAACAAATTCACTGGTGATTATTATTTGGTTGCATCCATTCTGTATGTTGGCCTCTAAATAGTGCAAAGTTCACTGTAACATGGCGACCCCTTCATCGCATCTCTTGTCAGTGTTCAGTCAGTTGGGAAAGGCTCATTGTTCTCGTAATTGCACTTTAGGTTAGTTCATATAAAAGGTTAACTTCTCTTTTCCGTTGGCAATTAAATAGTTCAATGGGAGTCCTGTAGATCTCTCTCCAAGTATTTCTTCATTCGCTGACAGCGAGGACAAGAGTTCTTTTCAGTCTTGCAGAAAAGGTGAAACACTGCTTTACAATCTTTACATCTGCATCAAAAAAGAAAAGCATTGAAAACAATTTGAGTTAAAAAGGGCATTTACACTCCCTGAGGAAAACAGGTGAGCTTGATCTGAGAACGTGAAATCATGCAAACCTTCATTGTAACTCAGCACAGATAAGTTAGGGAGAAAGTTGTGGAGAAGTCTAATAATATACCTGGTGGTGCTGTCGAACTGGAAGGGGAAGAGGATGTCATTAGAGTGGCATATCTGACAAATAAAACCTCGCTGTGTGCACAAGTCGCAGTTCAGCACGTGATTAGAGGCCTGCTGCACCAGGGAGATCAGGAAGTTTCCATACTGGCCATCTGCTATCTGAAACAGAGCAAATACATGCCTTCCAATCTGCAGGGGCTACAGATGGATGGAGACACATTAAAATGTAAAGAAATAAAACAAAACGATACCTGTCTTAAATCCAGAACACTGTACAGGTGCCTTGACTCCAACAGATAAGTTCGCTGTCCCATTCTGGAAACAATAAGAAAATAAAGTACGGTAAATATTAAAATAAAATGCAAAAATATAATCATGTCTGAATTAAACCCCAGTTACATTTTACTGGACTGAAAACCATTAAATAAATGCCAAAATCAGGTCAGAGTGAAAGTAGACCCTGATCAATTCGCAAACACACCTGGCATGGAGTTTTTTGCAGGCTCCGCTGCGGCAGGTCAGCAGGTAGTCGCCCAGCAGGCGCAGCCTCTCTCGCAGGCTGTGGGCCTGAGCCATGGATTCTGCATGGCTCATCAAATCAGGATTCAACAGCTCCAGGTTCATCAGAGGCTCCTGCTCTATCTGAGCCAACAGACGCAGAGCTTTCTTTGACACCTGAACAGAGGAAAAACCGTAAATAACACACTCTAGGGAAGGAACAGATTTTATACATCACGGCAGGCTATGCAGTAAAGCACTCAAAGTATCAGAGGGAGCTTAGCACGAAAAAAAATTGAAATTATTGACCTATCCATTACAGAGACATTTAAAATTCTGCCTGACTCTTAACTTTTCTAATTTTCTAACATTTAAAATTTTATTTTAAAGTTTTTCATTTCTTCCTTTTCAACACAGTTCAGGCTGATAGCTAACAATAGTTCTATTCAACAAAAATGTATATGAAAAAAAAAGGAAAGAAGCGCTCAAAGCAGAAGTAGTTTGGAGAACTAACAAACCAAACCGTTAAGTCAGATAACATGAGACAATTCATTGCTTTGTTGTTTTTTTTTTTTTTGTTTTTTTACAATTTATAAAATCTAACAGTGCAATTTACAAACAAATGTTTAATTTAATGAAAGTCAAATTTATCAGATTTATGATGGGGCCATTCCCTGTATAAAAAGTGATCTGAATGACTTTCTTCTACCTCTCTTTGGGTGAGATCCCAGTTGTGTACCATGCGCGACGGGATGATGGTAGTGTCTCCCTTGTGACAGGCCACACAGTAGTACTGGCCTGAAAACTCACACAGCCGGGCTCTTCCTCGGGACGGGCCAATCTGCTGATGGCAGCCTATGAATGATGCAGTCACAATACGTTCAATTAACATTGTCCAATCAAACACACAGGTTCATCAATAATGTTCAATAGTTTACATTTGTTTTTGTTAAACACAGAGCCTGGTTCACATTGCATTTGATCATGTCAAATCTATTACTTTTTAGGAAAAAAGTGTAAGATTTTTCCTTGTAGCCAGCTGAGAAACAATGCGCAGCAACATGAGCAAAACATAAAAATGTTAAAAACAAACCTGAGCATTTATAGCTCTGAGTGTCCAGTCCCTTTTCTGATGGAACTGTGTACAGGTGTCCCAGAAGCTGTCCATTTTCTTTCAGTCTATGTTGCACCAGTCTATGCAGCTTACCATTCACTCCAGTGCTCCAGACTGGAGGAGGTTCTTCAGAAATTACATCCTCTCCGCTCTCCAAATACGAGTCCAAAGCTCCACGGATCAAAACCCTCCAAGACCGAGCTTCCTCTGGATTCTCTGCTCTGAATCTTAGTGTCTCTCTCACCGTCAGGACTTTAAAAAAGGCTGGTCCTCCCAAGGCGACATCTGGAACAACATCCCTGATTTCAGCAATGGAATTGTTTAGCCACAACACCTTCCTTTCCTCCTGTACCCGAAAGCCTTTCAGGGCCTCCAGAGAAAGGGAAACAACCAGAGGGGTCCAAGTCCTGGCTTCAGAATCTGTGGAGAGATACAGAACAGCTTCTTTGAGAGCATCTGTTTCCAAGTCAGTAGTTCGAGTCCAGTCAAACTCCTGGACAGGAGGAGCCGTCTCGTTTGAGTCAGTGGACGACAAGCGTCGCTCGGGGCTTGAGAGAGCAGAGGAAGCAGATGAAATGGAACGCTCATCCACTCCATTTTCACCAGATCCCTGCAACACTTCCCAGTGCTCATCATCGTGCGGCATTGGTCGGCATTTGTTTACAGCCTCAAATATACGGTCCACCCAATCCTCTGCTTCATCCCGATTGGCTGCTCGGAGGTAAAGCCGTTTCCCCGGAAAGGCCAACTCGAATCTGCACTCCGACGATGTGATACGAATGTCTTCACATCGCAGAAGGGAGCAGTTGTCGAAACATTCACGATCTTCCGCATTCAGATACATCCGGAACTCAAAGGGTGAGAGTTCGCAGTAGTAGTCCCGCCATATTCCCATTCCGCCTCGTCGCTCCAAGTGGCCGAGCTTCAACAGGCCTCGAAAGGGGTTGGAAAGCCCTACGATAAAAAACAGAAAGAAGAGAGGCTCAACACTTACTCCTGAAACCACTGTATAAAAAAATTAAAACATGAACCTTTTTTCTTGATGCCTGACATTAAATCAGACAATTTTTGTTCTTGTTTTAGATTTAGTTAAGAGTTGCCGAAAGTATTTCTATTTGCTAAATCCCTGAATAATGAGAATCTACTACAGAATAACTTTCTCCAAAGTCAGATCTTCTATACACTAAAATTACTGTCTTTAAAGAATTCTGGAAAGCCTAAACAGTCTCGTGGCTTTGTAAGTCTCCTATAGCTTCACATTTGACTTTAAATAGTAGTCAAACACACTGTTTCCACGTATGACATCATGTGAAAGTCCAAAGGTATCAACAACTCTTGGTCAACCGTGGATAAAATTTCCAGATTCCTGAAAATCTCAGGTTCACCTGTTCAAGCACATGCAAACATAAATCCTTTTCCCAGCCATCTAACCAATCGAGACGTTTCCCTGAAAGTTTGTAAGTGTGTGAATCAACACAAGTGCAAAAAAACTAAAATCTTGAATGTATGCTGGGTGAAGCAAATAAGAAGAGTTGTCATCAGTAAACCAAATCCTGCACATGTCCTGTGATCTGATGAAAGTAAAACAGAACCTTTTCACCATTATAGTTGTTGGTATATGTGGAGGAAAAAGACAATAAGTACAGGGATGGTGATACCATCTTGTTGGGGTGTTAGGTTACAGAAGGGACTGGTGGACTTCACTAAAAAGAAGACAGAGCAGTAAGAACATTTTGTGGAAACACAGCAGCAAACCTTCTAGACATCAGCCACCTAGTCATTCTCAAACTGAGGATGACTAGAAAAGGTCAACTAATTTCTCGGATTTCATTTCTTCAACTGAATGTGCAGCCGACTCACGCAGGTGACGTCTCGCAAAAAAAACATCTCATCAAATTGTATTGTAATGTGTCCGTTTCCTGTCATTACGAAACAAAGGTTGATTTACGGTATAAGGCCAGATGGAATTTACATGTTGGATTTTTTCAGTCCAGGGTTTGGCTGTAATGTCATTCCACAGATTCCATTGCTCTCAGCTTTCTTCACCCTTTTGTTGGAGCGACAAAAAATATAACAGCTCCATCCACATGTGTTAGTACACTTGGTAAAGATGTGCTAAAAATGTTTATCTTTTTTGTTATAATTATATCATTTCACACTAATACAACAACAAAAAAAATCGAATCTTTAATATATGTACATTTATTTGGCTATATGCCAGTACCATAATTACAAACACCCCTAATAATTTCCAAAAGACAAAAGCGACTGAAGCTTGTGATATAACAATAAATACTTTTGATGATGAAAAGTTTTTTTGGAATCTTTCATTTATAGTTGATGATGTCTCATTTCTTAGCCACACTTAATTTGGAAAAGACCAACATGGCATTTGAGTCAGGTAGGTGTGACTTAACACACGGGTAGGTGTGTGTTGATCAGAAAGTGGCTAAGTTTAAACAGATCCTTACGTAAGCTGGTTAAACTGGACTTTTGTTTTTTAAATATACAAGAATGCTGTACTACATTCCTGAGCCATACTAAAGTTTTTCAAGCTTGTTTCAGACATTCTTGAAATCTACATATGACCAGTGGTTTTTCAGGCTTATGGAAGCTATTTCAAAATTCTTTGTATTTTCTTAGTTAAGATTTTTCCCTTTAGTAAAGTCCCATAACTCCAAAACCTTTCACAACCTGCCACAAAAAATACAATAGTTTAAAGGAAACATTAACCAGTTCCTTTTGAAATATAGGCACTTCTTTTATCAGAAGTGCCTATATTTCACTTCTGACAAGAAAAGTTTAAAAAATACAAAAGTTCTGTAATTCAGGTACTATATGTAGAATCCCTTTCAAATGTGTACTGCTTGTTATCAAGGTACACAAATTGTTTTTATTGGGATTCTATGTAACAGACCAACAAAAAGTACTGCTTAATTGGGAACTGGAAGGAATGTATGGTTTTAAAACTGTTCTGTGAAATAAAACCAAGTACATTTGTATTCTGCCCTCTGAGTAAATACTTTATCGATTGATCAATTTCACTGCATTTAGAACAGCAATTCTTTTGGGGTATGTCTCTACCAGATTGCACATCTCGACATCAACAGTTCACATCACCAGTTTTAGCAACATGTAATATGAAAATACATTTCAGAAGTTGAAGGTTTAGGAAGACTTCTGTAAAGCTTTCTATGTTTTCCAATGGGAAAAGTGGCTCATACACAGTATTTCTAGTTGCTTAGTAATCGATTGGTGTTTGGTAAAAATGGGTCTTGAATGTAGATTTGCTGATATGTTTATGTCCTTTGCGGTTTCAGTTACTAAAACTGTGGAAAATACCTATTTGTCTGCGATGGACGACACTGGGAGGAGAGTGGGAAGCCTTCAGGTCAGCTGTGGGAGATACCTCCTCATTATCGGGCACCTCTACTAGATCAGGCTTGTAGATGTCATCCTCAGAAATCCAAGAACGCGAATTCTGCAAAACAAAATATTTTTATTCTGAGTTATAAAACTGTATAAAACTGCAACGTCCCCACAGCTATTTGAAAAACAACCATCCACTCAGGGTCATGTGAAGAAAACATCAGGACTAACATTTGAGCAAACCGCTGTGAAATTTGTTCCTGTTCAATCATGTGTCTGGGGTCTGTGTATGAAACTTTGACAAAGTGCACACATATTTGTCAGTCCTGACTAACTTTGGCAGAACTGCCAAGGTGGAGCAACAAAAGCACAACTTCTCTGTTTTGGGGGAAAACGTTACGTTGGTCAGTTGTCTGTTTGGAAATCACAAGTTAACATAAAATAAAGGGTTTAGACTTTTACAGCAGTTATTCTAGAGTGCAACAGAGTAAGTTTCTGTCTTGCCACAGAAGCAGTTTCATTTCTGATCAGTATGACGATGGCACACCGACTGAGACTTTTATGGTCTTATCAGCAAGGAAGGTTTTTTGGGGGATTTTTTTTGTCCAACAGACCAGGACTTGTAAGACTATTTTTAATCTTCTAGAGCCAGAACCAACATTTTCCATGTTTTTCAGGAGCTATTTTAATTTTTCCACCATGACACACTGACATTCCAGAAATTACAAACATCCTGTTTGCCATTTCCTCATAAACCAACTGTGAGCAAACCTTCTTTTCAATTAGTTTTAATTCATTAAAGCTGTGATACTTGGATATGGATCCATCTGAATTGATAGTTCGTAACATAAAACAGCTCTTGCATCTGACCTTTTCATTTCCAAAGAGACTATGCTTTCCTTCCTGATTCAAATGACCTGCTAGAATTTCTTATATAGGCAAAATAAACACCTAGTTTATTTTTTGTTTTGTTTTGTTTTTAAAGTACTAAGAGCATTAATGCTAGCCTCTGTAAATAGCGATGCCTTTCTCACATTCTGAACTGGTTTATATTTCTGTTCATATAAAACCACCTGCAGCTACAGAGAATTCACAAAACATGATTATTAAGCTTAATCTCTGTATTCCTTTAAAATAAAACAATCCATTATTAATCATAATAATGTCCAATGCTAAACATGTATGTCAAAATTATTTTTGTGGCACTGTTTTCAGCCTGTGAAATAATTATGTTAAAATATGTTTATCATAAAAAACAACTCAAAATAACAATAAATGTATGTATGTATGTGTGTATATATATATATATATATATATATATATATATATATATATATATATATATATTCATTTATATAAAATACACATGATTTAACTGGAACAAATGTTATGTGCACATTTTAAAGAGAGACTTGATGTTTGTAGTTTACTTTATCTGTGATTCTCATCTGAGAGTATTTTTTGTTTCTTACTGAGAATGAATCTGTAGACAGTTTCCTGCTGATGATGCTTGTTGAGCGTTGGGGGCCTTTGTTTGTTTGTGACTCAGAACCTCTCTTCTCTGAAGCACCCGTTTGCTTCATTTCCTGAACTGGCTCTGCGCTCTTCGGAACAACAGTCATATGTTCTTCCACCACAGGCTCAGACGGTTTGATAACACAGGAGCTCACAGCTGAGTCGGAGCATTCAGAAGAGGAACTACCGCACGTTTCATGTGCTGCTTGGACATCAAGTTGTTCATCACAGGATGGGATCTGGTCAGAGGGCGGAGGTGGCTCTGGGTCAGGATTTTGGAGTTGTTCTTCAGGGTCTTGTGCTGACATATCCAGACCCTGGTTCTCGCTGTCTGAGCCGCTGAATGTTGTGTTCTCCGAGAAAGGTTCGCCTCCTGTGCTGGAGACGAATGAGTCTTCACGCATCGAGTCCTGACTGCACTGTCCACTCTCTCGGAAATCAGACTGCACACTGAAAAAATATACAAGTCAGTTAACAGTCATCTATGTACCCAAACCAGGTTTTACAGGAAATTTTAAACATTTATTTGTAATATTGTGGTTGAACTGATTCAAATTTTTGTGGACAGACAAGATTGAAGTCATTGATGTTTGCGTGTATTTCTTTTAGGAAACTCTTTATGCATGTTGTATTAAATTCCAGTATTTATCATATCTCTTTATTTGATTGAGGAAGTTACATATAAAAATAATTATTGTTGAATATTCAGTCAATTAAAATAAAAAAGAGGTTTAAGTTCCACCTCACCCACAAGTTTTCCTCTAATCAGCTTCCACATCTCAATAAAGTTTCGTAACATTTAGCTTGGTAGTTTTGTTTTCAAGATCTTACAATTTTGCAAGAATGGTCCATATATTGTCAACTAGACATGTGGAGAGCTGGAACACTTCTAACAAAAAAAGAGAGAATGTTGTAATGGAATCAAAATATGTTTCAACAGAGTATTAATTTAATGTTGTGCCACTTTACACAATCAGCTACTGCACTATTATAAATTTCACCCTTTAGAGTGTTTTTGATCTTCTAATCATATTAAAGTTGGGCTTTTTTTTAAATATCATTGCAGAAGAATATTTTTTTTAAAACACAGGTGTGTAAA
The DNA here is from genome assembly GCA_010277075.1 of Poeciliopsis retropinna. Taxonomy (NCBI): domain Eukaryota; kingdom Metazoa; phylum Chordata; class Actinopteri; order Cyprinodontiformes; family Poeciliidae; genus Poeciliopsis; species Poeciliopsis retropinna. Next base: position 6,048,416 of record VMRM01000023.1, on the reverse strand, counting down.
AACTACAAATGCTTGATTGATTTAAATAATTGCTGCTCCATTTAGTTTTGCCATTCCAGAAATTGTTATCAAAATAGGCAAAACTTCCACTCATTCTTCCACATAACCAAAGAAGAGCAAAACAAGCATACTCTTTTGGTGCCTTTTGGTGTAGTTTCTGACAATAATGGGGGCGTCCAGGTCGCCTGAAGACCACTGCTCTCCGTTCAGGCTGCGGGGGTCCTGTCCCTGCAGGTAACTGTCGGAGCTCAAGCTGGAGGAGAGCTGGGAGGACCCTGTGGTGTCCAGACTCAAATTAGATGAGTACAGCACTGCCTTTTCTCCTTGTAAAACCCCTCCGCCAGGAGGAGACATCGGGTAGACTCTCTGCACATCCATTGCATCTGATGAACCTGATGACTGAGACACAGTGTCCCACGATTCCTTGCGGGGGGGTTTCGAGGCAAGTTGGCTTGCACCATTGAGCATGTCCGACTGGGAGAGTGGGCGGAGTCCCGCTAGGGCCAGAGGCGTGGTGGTCCATTCGTTAAGGACAGCCGACTTGTAGGACAGGTTGAATGTGAGTGAGGCCAGACCCTGGAGGTAGCTGAGCAGAACTTCTCGCTCCTCTGCATCCAGGAGCAAGGCACTGGGTTGATAGTGGGCATGCAGCTTGGAGTCCTCCCGAAACAGAGACACGAGGTAGCACTCCAAAAGGCCGTGGTTCAGGGCCAGTCGCAGCCACGCTCTGCAGCGGCCCACGTCTGTGCCGAGGTAGCTGATCTTCTCCAGCTCCGTGATCACATCACTGCAATTTTTTATGTTTTGAAAACATTTTTTACAAACAAGTTTAAGAATTTTTCAGATAGCAACTTTTTTTCAATAAATGAATTTGTTTAGTGTTTTCACATTCGGTTATGAATGATTTACTTCTCAATTTCTGCTTACCGGTGAGTGACCGTCTTGAGGAGGCTCCAGAAATAAGGCTGAGGGAGGACTCCTCGGTCACCTTTCTTATTCCGGCCTCCAGCTTCGGAGCGGATGTACTTGCTCTTGATCCCATGAATAAAAATGGCCTCCAGAGCAGAGCAAAGGAGGTTAGCATTCGCGTCTTCGCTGGTGACCACGGCGTCTGATGTCACGTATCGTTTCTGGAGGGCTTTAAGAGACTGGGCCAACTTGTCTTTGATCTGGGTGAGAACATAGAACAGACAGAAACATCAACTTTTTTCCCCCCTCAGATAAAATCTAAATAATAAATGAAGCTGATGAGAGGCAGGTTGCTTTACAACCTTTGCACAGAACTGTACTCTGGATTAGAGTTTGTATTTTTATGAAACCCAAGCCACAGGTTATCTAATACCATATGTCTCAGCTGACATAGACGGAAGGAGATCATAACAATATAAAATCCAAAGCAATGTTGTTCAACACTTTGTGGAAGAAGCTGATTTTTTTAAACACTGAAACCGGTGACAGCTTTTCACTATGAGCACTGCAGAGGCTTCCTGCAGCTCCTAAAAGAACACTTTATTTCTGTTTGTTATTTCAAAACATACATCTTGCAAAAGTATTCATACAGCTTAAAAATTGTAGTCATTTAGCTGCAGGTATTTTTTTGGGATTTAATGTGGTAGACCATCAGAAAGTAGATCAAAATATTGAAAAAAAGAGAGAGAGAATACCTCTCTGATTAATGCTCCCTCAATTTAGTTGGATACTTTGAAGTCAGTGGCTGTCACGCAGCAAAATGTGGAAAGTCATACCAATATAATACATTACTCTTTTTGTATGCTTCGTAAAACTTTTTTACATTTATGTCAAAATAATATTATTGTACTGAAGCCAATTTACAGAAATACAACTAAGTTATTCCTGTATAAATAGCAAATGCCCATCACAATAAATTCTGCTGAACAATGCCTTTAACAAGTGAGAACTGTCGCTTTTACTCAGTTCCCTTCTGACAACTAAAATAGACCCAAAGAGGTTTTCTTTCTCACAAGAGAAGATCACCATGACCCTGTTGGACAATCAAAACTTTATGCCAGGAAAACATGGAATTGGGAAGTTCAACACAGATTGTACATGTAAAGACAATATTTCTGAGAAAAAAATGTGGAGCATTACAAAAGCATTAATAAAAAATAAAAAAAAAGGTCAAATTTTACAAAACAATAAATATGCAGAAATTTAAAAATTACAAACATTTTAGAAAAATGATGTTGAAGTGAATATGTTTCATGAACCACTGCGTATACAAATAAGTAGAAGTAATACTAAAAACCAGCTTTACCACAGAGTTATGTATGCTTCCTGTTATGTTACACAAGCATCACTTCTGATCTTTATAAAAGCAATTTCTGACAGCATGCCAATTTAAGGATCCTGTAAAGTAAGTGAATAAATAGCTTAACAAACTAACACAATCAGAGACTTTACTTACGTTGGAGAGGTTTGGAAAAAAAAGAAACAAAAAATTTTGTGAGCTATAGTTTCATCTAAGAAATGACAAAGGGTAAAGTAAACCCAACTAATATTTTAGTTGGGTTTTATAAGTTAATAAACCTCTGTTCTAGAATCTGGAGGGTTTTATTATATCAATAGATATAAGAAATAGAGCTGTAATTTTTGGTTGTTTTTGAGAAATCCTTATTTTATTTTACTGTAATACCTGTAATGCAAAGACAGTTCATTCCTTCAGTTATCACAAGAACAGCAAAAAATATTACATTTTTGGTATTAGCCGTTCTTACAGAGAAATCAAGATAACCAAGCGGTTGTATTAGGAAGTCAGATCAATGCATTTCTGTTGAAAAATGCATCGCAGCTTGGTTAGATAAGCAGTTCTGTGAACGCTACAAGCAAGAAGCACATGGTGCTACTTGCACCATGTGCAGGATAAAAAATGAACTATCTGTATGTTATAATGTATAGAGAATATAGCTTCATTCTAAGAATTATTGACTAATCAAAGTCTTCAAGCATGTCTTATAATGTACTTTTGCAGCACTCGTTAGATATCAACAGAATTGCGCGACATCTTGTTGAAGCAATAATTTCTGAGATTATTATTTTTGTTGGGTCATTAACTTGAACATTTTGTTGATTTTTTGTTGTTGTTGTTCTTTAATAAAGTTACGTATGTTTTGATAAGCGACTCGGAGGAGGATGTGCTGGTCTCAGTGTCCAGGCGGTGTTCAGTTTATCACCTACTGCCGAGATCGACTCAAAACCTTCCACGATCGACCTATTGCAACCCTGCTCTAACAAAGCACAAACAGTTCAGAAACAATATGAAATGGGGGGAAAAAGCTATTTATTAAGTGATTTAATCATGTTTTGGATTGTTCTTGAAAAACGAATCAGTCACGGCTGATTAGTGGGTGCACTCACTGCACAATGCACCCATTGATTTTTTTCTCTTTTTTTTTTTACAGCACATAGCCGCTCCCCTATCTTGCAGAAACTGGGGTAGAGGTACGCAATACCTGACCCTACCTGCCTACTTTCAGCCCTGCCTCTAGTATACAGATAGTTTTTGCAGACGATTTATTTATTAGGTTTGTAAGAAAGGGTTAGCATCGAATGATAAATTCCTTCTGACAGGTTTGGTTGTTGCCCTGATTTAGGGGTGCACGATATCTTTGTCCTGAATCATTATAGTTTTATCAGAACGTGAAAGCACCCATATTAATTCATCAGAGCAAATGACTGCTGCCAGTGCATTTCAAAAGCAAACAAAAAAGAATAAGCAAATAAATACTAACTTAAAATGTAACAGATCAGTTAAAACATGAATTGAAAATCTTCTCAAATCTGTTCATTTGAGAAGTTTCAATTTGAGACTTTGCAAGACATTCCAGTGATAACACAGCAAATAAGTCATACTGAGAGAAGTCCTCTTAAGGCTTTTCAAATGTTCTGGAATATAATTAGAGAACAAAATTTACAACAGGTTTTCCTGAGTGTCACAATCACTTTGCAAGAAGCAGCTTTAAAAGAAGTGAGGGAACTTTGACAGTAACTAAGAAAAACCTTCAACTTCATATGAAAATATTTAGATTTTTACCTGTTTGACATCTTTGGCCTCTGGCAGAGTTTCTGGCATTTGTGTGGCAAGCATGGCACGTCAAGGGAAGGTTTATTCTCACATGGCACCTTAAAACACACAAAAACTAAGTCTAAACACTCACTTACAGTAACTGTGGTTCACAAGTACATCTGATATCCAAATTTACTAAAGAATAAGACCCGGGGTTTTTTTTTGTTGTTTGTTTTTTTAATTAATTGTTCCTGGCAGAAGACTACATTTGTGTTTCCTTATCATGGGACTCTGCACTCTTACATAGCTGCAGTTTCATGGTCTTTGTGAGTAACCTCTTGTAACCGAGTCATGTGAGGCACTGATTACCGATGGTGTCTGTCTGCAGGGAAGTAGCTACAGAAGCTTCAGAAATAACTTCCTCAATCAAATAATGAGCTCTGCGAAATAATAATAATAATAATAAAAAAAGATTTAATACAGCAAGCGAGTTCAATTTTCAGGCTGGATTAATTATCTGAGCTACATTGCAATCACAAAAAGGTGTAATTCAATTTAACTATAGTTTATTAATCCCAAAGGCCAACTAATGAGACAATAACAGAACAGGAAAGTGACCTACAAGGTCTTCCATCGTTGTTCAAATAAATAATATGAAAGCTTGTTTACACTGGCACCACATATCTGTGTTCAGCTATGTGACTTCATGCATATCATCAAGACAGATAAAATTGCTTACTAAAACTATAGAACACTAAAATACTCTGTCTAGTCCGTGGCCAACATACTACGGACGTTAGGCGATAAAAGCTTTGTCCGAGCTGTAACCTACAATCGACTTTAGAGTTGCAAAACAGCGTTAAATTAGCACGTCGGTTGGCTAACTTACCGAAACAGTTTGGCTAACCTCTCTCCAGACTCCCAAAAACACGTCGGTGTTCTTCGGGAACTTGATGTAAACTCACTGAAAGGACATCGTGTAACTAAACGAATCTCAGTCCGTACAGTTGTTTTCTGTTAAAGCACTGTAACGCAGAAAAACACACCCGTAAACCTCAAACACAACCGACTCCTCCTCCTGTTGCAGTCTAACTGAAAACCGATGCATCATGGGAAGTCAAACGATCTGTGATGCCTTCACTGAACTTTCTTAAAGGAGTAAACCTGAGTGCTCAGCACGAGCGCAACATTTACATTTTAAAATTTTTTTAAGCCCGTCTACAATATTCCAAATGTATGGCCAAATACATTAATAGTTTTTTTTTTTTTTTTTTTTTTTTTTTTTTAACGAAATTTGGTGGAAATAGAATTTTATGTATTTATTATCGCCCTTACATGTGAACATTTCAATGTTACTATCAACCTGCAACAAGTGGCACCACCAGGTGTCGCTCCCTCCACAGCCTGAGCTTTTATGAAAGAGAAGCTGGAATGTTGGTCAAGTGTTAATTTCCTGTGTGTGAGACCAGACGTGTGTGGGGCCAACGCTGTCTACTGGCTTTGGGCGCATTATTAATGACATTCCGGTGGTCGCGTTACCTGGGCCGCAGGGCTGCGCCAGATCTTCTACATCAAGTTTAACTGTAGAGTGCTGGTTTATGTGATGCAGTTTTATCACTGCTTCTTGCTGTCTTTTAGAGTTTGATTTTCTTTTTTGTTAGTCCGCTCATTTTTGATTGTTTGTCTCCCCTTAGTGTTTGTAAGTGCGGCCTAACAATCTTCCATTTGTTTTGTTTGTTTTGTCCTCTGTTTGTCTTTGGGTCACTTCCTGAATACTCACATTTCATGTCGCTGTAAATCTTAAGTATCTGAGACCCGATCCTGTATGGTCTGATCTTGGGTTTGAGTTGCATGTGATCATTTTGCAGTGAATCGAGAGAATCTTAAGTTTGCAGTGAACATTGTAGTGGTTTATGCCGTCTAAGTCGCACGTGAATGAGGTCATTTTATACATGTTTGTGTTAAGTAGTTAGGTCTTTTTAAATTTGTTCATGTTTAGTAGTTAGATCATTATAATTATCCCAATGGGATTTTAATTACCTCGTTATAACCAGATAATTATGAGATTATAATTATCTGGTTATAATCTCTGGTTATAAACCAGATAAGTATGAGAGTATAATTATCTGGTTGTAATGAGGTTATTGATCTACTAGCTCATTATATTGAGATAGTATCTCATAATAATATTATAATTATCTCACTATAATGAGATAATTATCATGTTAAAATAATGAGATAGATAGTATTTGTAATAAATCATAAACATCTCATTATAATATAGCTCTTTTATATATATTTATCAAAGTGGCACTGTCACGCCAGTCTTGTTTCTGCAACAACAACAGAACACATTTCTTTGACTATAAGATCATTTTATTTTTTTGTTTTTGTTTTTAACAGTGTATATGTGATTATTGTAATTGATTAACAATGATTTCAAAACAAATGGAAATACATAAAATGCCAACACAGTAAATAAATACATAAATAAGTAAATAAATAAATAAATAAAAGTTAGCATAAAAAATAATAATATAAAGTAATCAAAAGATGGGAGAAATAAAACAAAAATAAAGAAACTGCGCAAATAATGATAAATAATGTCTTCACAGTCGTAAAATACATGATAATATTGAAAGAAAGAAATAATTTGTGACATATATGTTCAATGTTTTAGTTGGAGTGCAGCAGAGAGGAAACCAGGTGGTCTGCTTTCATTAGGCAGACTTTGACTTCCCTCCTGATCAGCTCCCAGGCGTCAGCACTGTGGCCCTGAAGACACAACAATGTTATCATTACATTACGCAGTTTTGAAACATGACATAGCAGACAGAGGATGTAAACTGACCATTTTCGCCAGGATTTCATTGGATAATCTCTTGAAATACAAGTGCAGCCTGGTGTTCCTCTTCTTCATGTGGCCATGGCCTTTAATCTGAAATAATTGGAGAGAAAAGTCAGGTTCCTAGATTATGCTTTGTAAATTCCTTGCGAGATGTATTTACATCAAATTGTTATGAAATGTATCCAATCTGAATCAAGGTGAACTTACACAGGAGTGAAGTTCATCAGCCTGTTTGTTGACAACATTGAGAAAGTTCTCCACTGTGACCTCCTGCCATGATGAAGAGCTTTGATCTTCCTCAAACAGGACAGAAACCTCCTTCAGGATGTGAACTGCAAAGGAAAGTTTACCTTCAGCCTAGAACAAGAGGAAGAATAGGAAAACTATGAAATGACTGATACAATCATTGCTGTCTCATCCACAACAGATCATAAGCAGCAGCTGTAGAGGACTTACTGATGCTTTGGATGCCTGGCTGTACAGATGATCAGGGAAGGCCACAGTGTTCTCTTCACCCTCAGTGCTGTTAGTGATGTTATTTGCCTGCAGCACAAACAGACGCACACATCAGACATTAAATACATTTTCATAGATTAGACGAATTTCAAAAAAAGTATCTTACCATCATATCCAACAAATTCAAAGAGTTTCCGCTGTACTGTCTGAATTTATGCTCCATCCACCTGCAGCTGAGAGCGGAGCATGCGCAGAACAGACCGAGAAACAAACAAGCGAAGAAAATCCTGCTCAGCATCTTGATTTTGTTCTTTTAACTAAACAATAAAGCTTCTTTGTATACGAGCTCGTGTCTCTCCTGGTGTTGTTGTGTTGAAGCGGACCCGCGGCGGAGCATTTAAAGCCAGAGCGAACAGATTTCACTTTCCGGACTCACCTGCGGGGAAAAGCCAGCGGCTTTCGTGCAGGTAGAAAACGAACCTTCTTCAGCTCGCGAGCCCGTAGGGTGTTAATCCGTGTGAACGAGTGAAATAATCATGTCAAATAGGCTGCGGTCTGAAACAGTTTAAACATTTTAGACCACAAAAGCTGTAGTGAACATTTCAAAACAAGAACGTGGTGAACTTTAATTGAAATACATTTATCCTCATGCGTCATCATGGGATAAGGCATGTTTATACGTCCATTAGCCTGATAATACACCAAACTTTGTTCTTGAATTGACTAAGTTTTCATTAAAAAAAAAGCTATTTGGATAATAATTCCAAAGATAAGAATTAAGTTTCCTAAGAGTAAAGTTGACTGATCCAAACTCGGGGTCAGGTTCTGCACTGTGTCGGTTCCTGTAGTGAAGTGTCTGGATTTATTTGATTATGGGTCTGTAATGTTTATTTTATTTTCAGTATAAATATTTAAAAACAGTTGTTTTGTTGTCTTTGTTGTCGAGTCTTCTTTTTACATCTAAAAAATAAAATTAAAAATAAATAAAAAAACATCTTTATCTACCTCACCATAATGGGCACCCTGGAGAAAATGAAGTTAGATAAGTAAATGTCAATTTCAATCATGCACTGAGTTATTTTAAATCAAGGCTGAAAACCCACGGTTAGAGCTGTCTTTGATTAGTAGTAGCTAATTGAAATGCTGGTCAACATATTTGATTTGTATTTGCTTGATGATTTTGATGATGACATTTGAGAAAATGTGACGTACTGCGTATTGCTTGTTGCCTAATCTGTCACTGCTTTATGTTTTTATGATGCAGCGCACTTTGAACTGCCTTGCTGCTGAAACGTGCTTAATAAACTCGACTCGAGTTACAGAACTGACTTCGAGATGAATGACATCACAATCAGTCGGTGTCCCGGCGTTGTTTGAATTGCGTCACTTCCTCCACGTGGATGAACTGATAGCGAAACGGGAGAGAAACTGAAAGCGGCTCTGACGCTCACTTTGGTATTTCATCATTGTTTTAGCTGGAACACGCGGTTGTGGGCTTGTTGTTCACAGTTATTCACAATTAAATTTAAGCTTGTCTACCTCGCACTAATAAGTACAGGGTGTGACTATTTATTCTAATTTAGACGCACACGGAGTCTAAATAGGCGAGAAAACAACTTTCATTCAATAATAATAGTAATTATTATTATTATTATTATTATTATTATTATTTACATTCTTCAAACCTGAAATCGGCCTAAATAAAATACTACTACTACTACTGCTACTACTACTACTACTACTAATAATAATAATAATAAATAAATAAATCCACAGATGTGACTTCAAAGACATGACGTCATTGTTTAGCTCGTCAGCTTGTATGGTGTAAATCCGTGTGAATGAGTAAAATACTTTTGTCAAATATGATCTAAAATGAAGTTCAAACGGATTTTAAAAAAAAAGTTGCAGGGACTACAAAACATGTATCAATAGACTATTATCTCATATGCCTTGTTTTTATATTTTCATTATCCTGACACTTAATGAAACATTTTGTTTCCCCTGAAATTTACACACAGTCAATTAAAAAAAAAAAAAAAAACACTCTCTGAGGTGGGAAATGAAGTGACCTATAGAGTTAGCTGATACAAACGTGTTTCGAGACGTCCAAGACACGATCATATGTCCTCTGAAAATTGTACATTTCTGTGATTTTGCTTCCAATGATATACAACTAAGTAGTTAGAACAGTTTTAAAAATAGTTATTTTTGTTTTGTTCGTTGTGCATCTCGTCTTTATTTGTGTATCTTACGAGAATGGGAAACCTAAAATGAAATATAGACTATCGAGTAAATGTGTAAAAAAAAATCGTGTCATGGTTAAATAATGGTAAAGTACGCGCGGAACGAAAGGGTTTGTTTACGGTACGAAATGGACACTGGAAGGGCTGAGAAAGAAATTCATGGGTTTAAAAATTGTCGATAGTAAATGTCACCTTATCAAAAAGAGAGACGGCAGAAAATCTTATATTATTATTATATATTTTGGCTTCATAATAAAATGCAATCATATTGTGTTAATAAATTATTTTCCTAAAAATAAATAAATACACGAATAAATGCGCCTTCGAATGTTTTATTGTGTACTTGCAGGTATTTAATTAATTGATCTAGGAATGAATGACCATGTGTCGCGAAGTTGTTTGAGTCTCATCACTTCCTCAATGCGAATAAACAGGAACCGATAGCAGCCAAACAGGGAAAGTTCAGAAACGTGAAAGCCGCTCTGACACTCACAACCAATGATATTTCATCTTTGTATTAGCTGGAACTGGCGGCCATGATAGTTATTTTAGTTATTTACACAATTAAACTAAAAAAATATAATGCCATATGGGAGGACATTGTATAAACAACTCTTTTTTTTATTTATTTTTTTACGAACAAGCTTCAGTTAATTTAGATTATATAACCTAAGAAGAAGAAATAGACTTTACACAAATACGTTTTTCAGACATATTCAAAAGAATAAAATACAAACATATATATATTCAAAAAACTAAACACTTCTTGTTTATTCTTTATTTAGTCATTTTATGTACGCGACTTTTTTCAGATATTGTCTCGTATATGTCTTTTAATTAATTGACATTGGTTCATTCCCATTTGTCTGTTTCTGCAAACCCTGGTATGGAAACAGAAAAAAAACGTTATTTATTTATTTATTTATTTATTTTCTACTTTCTTCAAACATGAAATCTGCCGTCTCACCTGAAAACCGCAGATGACGTTTAGATGCACAACTAAGAAAACGAAATCGGGCTTTAAATGCTCCGCCTCGGGTCCGCTTCAACACAACAACACCAGGAGAGACACGAGCTCGTATACAAAGAAGCTTTATTGTTTTGTTAAAAGAACAAAATCAAGATGCTGAGCAGGATTTTCTTCGCTTGTGTGTTTCTCGGTCTGTTCTGCGCATGCTCCGCGCTCAGCTGCAGGTGGATGGAGCATAAATTCAGACAGTACAGCGGAAACTCTTTGAATCTGTTGGATATGATGGTAAGAGACCAGATTTGAAGACTTTTTTTGAAATTCGTCTAATCTATGAAAATGTATTTAATGTCTGATGTGTGCGTCTGTTTGTGCTGCAGGCAAATAACATCACTAACAGCACTGAGGGTGAAGAGAACACTGTGGCCTTCCCTGATCATCTGTACAGCCAGGCATCCAAAGCATCAGTAAGTCCTCTACAGCTGCTGCTTATGATCTGTTGTGGATGAGACAGCAATGATTGTATCAGTCATTTCATAGTTTTCCTATTCTTCCTCTTTTCTAGGCTGAAGGTAAACTTTCCTTTGCAGTTCACATCCTGAAGGAGGTTTCTGTCCTGTTTGAGGAAGATCAAAGCTCTTCATCATGGCAGGAGGTCACAGTGGAGAACTTTCTCAATATTGTCAACAAACAGGCTGATGAACTTCACTCCTGTGTAAGTTCTTGTTGTTAAATGAAACACTTCAATTACACAACATAAATTATAGTTCTGAAAGTTGTTTTTCTTTTCCTGCATCAGATTGGGGCTCAGGGAATATCGAAGAAGCAGAACACCAAGCTCCACTTGTATTTCAAGAGGCTCTCAAATGAAATCCTGAAGAAAAGGGTTCGTTTTTTTATTATCTCTCTGCTGCTATATGTACATTATGTTTTAAAGCTGCGTGACATAATAATAATGATAACATTGTTGTGTCTTCAGGGCCACAGTGCTGACGCCTGGGAGCTGATCAGGAGGGAAGTCAAAGTCTGCCTAATGAAAGCAGACCACCTGGTTTCCTCTCTGCTGCCCTCCAACTAAAACTCATGAACATGGCTAAACCTTTAATTTATTATTTAAATGTATTATTTAAATATTTATTTATCTACTTATTCTTAATTTTAGTGCTTCTGCTGTTACCCAAACTAGTTTTTCCTTCTGTTTCTTTTTGTGGAAATAAAGATGATTTAAAAAAAAAATACAAAAATAACTGTGTTTCATCTATCATTTTATTTCAGTATTATGGAAGAAGCCTTTCAGTTATCCCAAAATTAAAACAAAATTGCAGAGAAATGTGCAACTAGAATATTTAATAAAAGAAAAATATGGATGTAACTGACTAAGTCACTCCAAAAGCTTAATTTGTTTATTTTTGACTGATTCAGAGGTGGAGTTGCTGGTGTGCTGAGGATTATTTTCATACCTAGGGTTCGCTTCAGGTTGAAGTGATGGCGTCAGGATTTTCTAGAAGAATTTATGAATCCCACTTTCAGCAGCTTATTCAAGTCCTGAAGCAGCAAAGCAATGCCAAACCACCTCTCTGTCAACAATGTTGGAATGTCAATATGAAGTTCCACTTTTGTCTCAAGAGTTCACTGGATATTTTAATCAAAATTCTATGGGCCCTTGTGTTCTTTTGATCAACAGTGGTTTTGTCATTGCAACTGTCCCTTGGATGCCCTATCTGCCCAGTCTTCTTGTTGAATCATATGCAGGCTTTAGATGTCTCTATAGGTTCTTTTAAAGCAGTGGTCCGAGTCGGTCCTCGAGTCGGTCCATGCCGGCATCCTGCATGTTTAGTTCTCTCCCTGGTAGTACCAACAACCTTTTCAGCATGTCAATGTTCTTCTTCGGCCTTCTAATGAGCCATCATGTGATCCAGGTGTGTTAAACAAGGAGAGAGCTAAAACAAGCAGGATGCTGGCCCTCGAGGACCGATTTTGGGGACCCCTGTTCTCCTGGATAAGTTGTTTATCTGCCCTTGGAAAGATTTTGCTAGAGGTGGCTCCTGGGAAGTTCCACCACAGTTCCACAATCTCTCCATTTGTGCATAATGTGTGTCTTTTTGAGATCTTTCAGCCCAATTCACTTTTTGAGGCAGGCTTTTTTTTTTATTATTTTTTTTAAATAAGTAGATATGCTAACTGATTCTTGAGAAGTGGGACGAAATGGGTTTAAGTTTTCCCAATTAAAAAAAAATAATATTCCTCAAGCTTCTGTATACAAATATGACAAATAATGTTTTGGAAATGTAAAGATGAAAAGGTAAAGATGCTAAGATTACTTTTTTTTAAAATTGGGGCCTGCCCACAGCAATGCATAGGGAGAGCTGTGACTGACTTGCACGCAGCTCGTACCACGAGGAGGAATTAATATGGGACATGTGGGAGGGTTTAATATGGGATATATGGGTGGATTTAATATGGGACATATGGGTGGATTTAACATGGGGACATCCAGGGGGATTTAAAATGAGACATATAGGAGGATTTCATATGAGACATATGGGTGGATTTAACATTGGGACATATGGGAGCAGTTAATATGGGACATATGGGTGGATTTAACATGGGGACATCCAGGGGGATTTAAAATGAGACATATAGGAGGATTTCATATGAGACATATAGGTGCATTTAACATGGGGACATATGGGAGCACATAATATGGGACATACGGGTGGATTAAACATGTTATGTAATGTAATGGATTTTACATTACATTACGGGCGTGGTGGCGTGGAGGATAGCGCGACCCACATTTGGAGGCCTTGAGTCCTCAACATGGCAGTCGTGGGTTCAACTCCCCGACCCGACGATATTTGCCACATGTCTCCCCCCCTCTCCTTACTCCCTTCCTGTCAACCTATAAGGGACACTTGAGCCTGCAAAAAAAACCCTCAAGGGGAAAACTACCTCAATTTATATGATGTTATTCTGAAGGAGGCCATATTGTAGCTCCTCAGGTGAAATCTTTACATTATACTAAAATTAGACATTCATTTCACACAATTTTGTCAAAGTTTTGTAAATTGTTAGTTATGATGTTGACACATCATGGTTGTGATGAACAACTTAGGAATAAAACAAAAGAAAAAAAACTAAAGAATTATATAAGCTAACTAGAGCTGTCTGGGAAGAGAAAGGAAAAGGTGATGGGGTCCTCTGAAGTTCTGATGCCCCCCAATAATGCCTGATTTATTTTACATTCTTTTTATGTCTGACGGTGTTGATAAAAACTTGGGACAAATTTCAATTGAGTTGGAAAAGACATAAAAATGATTTTTAATTCAGTTTATTGATACTTTTATAATTATTTATTTGATTACTTATACTTAATTGTCATAATATATAATCTTGGTATCCCTTTAATTGTTTTAAACTATTATGATGTTGTGAATTCTGCTCCAGGACAAGGGATTTTAAAGACATCATCCATCTACTACAATGTTTAAAATAATAATAAAAAAAATAAAATATTCAGCAAACACCAAGAAAACATAAGTTGTTGAGCTCACATGGCACAGGTAATTAATAAAAATACTATTTTAGTAGTGTTTATCTGTTTGCTTTCGAGTTAATCATATTTCTTCAAACGTATGTAATTGTTTACAGCTTAAGCAAATTACATCTGCATCCAGACATTTGGTAATTAGGCCTAATGTACATTATTAGGAATAGATCAAGAATTTTATTTTGTTTTAAAATTTTCATTGATCAAAATATATTTATTCATTTTAAACTATGCTGTGAAAAAATACTGCTTCCTGACTTTCGAGTATTAAATCTTTGCTCTGTTTCCACAACAACTTGACACAACTTAAAATTTGGCTCATTTTTAATGTCATTGTTTCAAATTTCTAATTTTTAGTCTGGATGCGGTGTCGAATAAATCCAGTTACTGTTTTTCATCACCAGAGGGCGCATGAACAAACGTTTTGTTTTTTTTCTTCTTTTTATTTGAAGCCCACCTAAAATGTTAGATTGATTTCTTCAAAAAATATTCTCTCTTATATTTCCATTTCAAATATGTTATTTCGTTTACATTTTCACACTTCGCATACACGTCAATAAAAGTAAAACAAACAAAAAGTTATTCATAAATTGAATGAATGACGTTGAAAGTAATGCGCCGAGTACGACAATGTCGTGTAATTTGGGTTAATATCAATAAACGTATTATACTTATTCCAATAACTTTTTTTTTTTTTAATAAAGTCTGATGACTTCATGTTAATTAACTAATGCAGTTCGCCAAATATATGTAAGTTTTCTGGAATTCAAATATAAGTAATTGGTAATATGTTGTTTAATCTGATTACGAAAGGTGGACGAACTATTCGTCTGAAAGAGTTACAGTGTTTTGTTTTGCAGCGTGTTTCAGATGGGACAACGTGAAATATCGCCGAACGATTCCAAGGAAGGAGCGTCGATGCGCGTCACCGGCCGCAGACGCTTTCATTTCTCCGCAGGAAGTTTACGTTTATGGCACCTATGGGATTGTAAACACACCTTGTTGCTAGCTACACCATTTTTTCTAACTAAAAAAAAAAAAAAAAAAATTTTTTTGTTTTCGCTTTCACAACGTTTTCTGAGGTTGGCAGTTCCACATACAACATATAATAAGACATTGATTAAAAATATAAGTCATAATATTTCCTGTACTTATAAGTGAAAAAAAAACAACTAAATAAAACATTTACTTATGAGGCTAATTATTTATTTTTCATGATGTCGTAATTTGGACTCCAAGCCTTTTTGAGTGCGTGCTGTAGCTCCTTCTATAAATGTTCAAATTAATCTGCAATTACGTTTTGCTAATTGAATGCGAAATGTGTTACTGCTGAGGTGAGAAGTTGACGTTCCGAGTAAAGCTGCACGTATTTCGAAAATGAAATCAGTGCGCCCTAATTTAAAAGGGCCTCTGCGGGGCAGATCCACCAGGATACCCGGAGACATCTGGAATTGATTCACATTGAAAGAAAATTTTATTTACATAAAATAAATAAATAAAAATCAAGATGCTGAGCAGGATTTTCTTCGCCTGGATTTTTCTCTGTCTGTTCTGCGCATGCTCTCCGCTGAGCTGCAGGTGGATGGAGCATAAATTCAGACAGTACAGCACAAACTCATTAACTCTGCTGGATATGATGGTATGAGACCAGATTTTTTAAATTTTTTTATTTTAAATATTTAATATTTGATAAGTTCAGAGTATTTGCTGATCTTTATGCCTTTATATGATGCAGACTTACCATTACGTGAATCAGGACCCTGAAGTGAACATTGCGCCATTCCCTTATCCTCTCTACCACCAGGCTTCAGGAGCATCTGTAAGGCATCTACAAAATCAAAAATTAATATTAATTGCATGTAACAACTTGTGAATGGTCTCCTTGTTCCAGGCGGAGGGTAAACTTGCCTTCACTGTCCAGGTTTTGAAGGAGGTTTCTGCCCTTTTTGAGGAAGATGACAGCTCTTCATCATGGCAGGAGGTGACAATGGAGCACTTCCTCAATGTTGTCAACAAACAGGCTGATGAACTACAGCTCTGTGTAAGTACAATTCATTTGTAAACCTCTGATTTATCTTGCAGCAGCATTCACACCCGATTTCGACATAAAGTTTTGTCATGATATAACCACATACCTGATTGTACAATAATGTGGTTTACACGATAGACCAAAACAAAATAGGACCTAATTATCACGTTGAAGGAAAAGGTTACAAAATGACAAATCAGCCAACAAGTTGTGATGGGGTTCTGACAATGCTTGAAGATCTATAAACTGAGATCTATTGCAATTACTTTTTATAAGACAGCCTTAACTCAGTCAAATTAATATGGGACATATAGGTGGATTTAACATCCACCCATATGGATGGATGGATGTTAAATACATTCATATGGATTTTGAGGGACAGCCACCCATATTTAGATAGAGAGCCACTGCAAACAAGTTTCACATCTTGGAATGCCTTATTTGAAAAATTAGAACATTACTGACAAATTTATTTATTTCACTAACTCCATTCACAAAGTAAAACAGTTTATATGGCTTACTTTCACACAAGCTACCTTTTACAAGTATTTCTGTTACAATTACAGTTAATAAAAACACCACATTTAGCGAGCATATTCTAATTTTGTCATCTAAAGATCAAATGTTCGAAGCAGGATGTGCATTGTTAGTTTTCTTACATTCTTTCTTACATTTCTTACATAGCATTTATCCATATTTAGCTAGTGGTAAATTGCAAATAAGACTTCTTATGGCTTCTTTTTTCACCAATGGCTTTCTTCTCATCACTCTTCATAAGACCTGTTTTTTTTCAATAACACTACAAATAGTTGTGTTGTTCAAAGATTCTCCAATCTCAGCTGTGGATCTCCGCTGTTCCTCCAGAGTTACTTTGTTTACTTTATTTTCTAAATCGTGGACTTCTGAAGGCGATTGGTTGCACTGGATTTTACTTCAGAGTAGAGAGGCTTAATGTAAATACATAACATACTTGACACTTTCAGATTTTTATGTGTAAGAACATTTAACAACCATATATCATTTTACTTTTCACTTCACATTTTAGTGCTCCTTTGTGTTGGTCTATCACATAAAGGTCCAGTAAAACCGCACTGACATTTGAGAATGTCATGAGGCAAAATACTGGAGGTGTTAACCCCACATAAATAGAAAGGTTAACCTTAAACCTTTTAATGACTAAACATTCATTTTCTTATTTTCTTTTTTTAGGCTGGAAACCCAAGAAGGACAAACAGGAGGCTGCACATATACTTTAAGAGACTCTCAAGCAGCGTGTTTGGACAGATGGTGAGTCTCCCTTTCTAATTAGGTGGCTAATTAGAACATAATCAACAGTTTTGATGTGTTACTTATTCCACAGGGCCACAGTGCAGAAGCCTGGGAGTTGATCCGGAGGGAAATCAAACTCCATCTAATCAGAGTGGACCATCAGGTTTCTTCTCTGTTCATCTCTAACTGAAGCCTCAGCTTTTCCAACAACAATCTGTTTATTTATTTGCTTATTTATGCATCAATTTATTGCTTATTTTTGTATTAAAGAACATAGAATTGACTACCAAATATATTCTGAGGCACACATTTATATATATACATATTTATTTTAAAACAATATTTTATTTAAAAACAATAAAAATCACCCCATGAAGCAACCTGGAATCTGTTTTCTGTTACACAGATGTTTTACATGAGGTCAGCCTTGCTGAGGCTCTAATGGAGAGCAGTTCTATGCTGCTATCATGTGACAAAATGGGAACAAAATTAGATACAACAAAGTTTATCAAATAATTATATAAAGCACCAAAACAGAAAAGAAAAAAAAAACTGTAGAAATTTCAGATATGAGAGCAAACAATTTCTTTCACAATCAACACTAAAATGTATAATATTAACAATGCAAAAATCAGCCAAAAGCATGCCACCTGAGCTTACAGTATTCAGGTCATTAATTAAAAGACTGTATTACTGTTTTGTAAAGAATTATTTCATCATTTCTAATCCAGAATCTAAAATGATGAGACAGATCAAACTTGAAGATAATGACTCTACTGTTCTGATTTTTTAAAAACATAACATTTACAAACCCACCCTGGGACATAATTCATGCATTCATACAACTACCACCAGTGAAGGTTCTTTGTTGTTTGAATTGTGTTGATGTCCTTTAAATTTAGTTAGCAGTGCTATTTCTGTCAGCTGCTGTTATTTTGTTGGGCAAATGCTGGAAAATGTAGAAATAAATCGTTTAAGCATATGACAAAAACTGCACCATTCTGGGTAAAACACAGATATAGTCACACCCGACAGGAGGCTTGTGTATCTGCCTTACACTGCACAACTGAAAATTATGACTTTGTACTCCATATGAATGAGGCGGTGGGAGATGTCAGTCTCACTCCCATGGGGCCTCTGCTCCTTCAGCCCGAGAGTACGCTGTGAGATCTTCGTACAGACCTCCTCCACATGACTCAATGGCCAAGCCCTGAAATTGGGGATCAGATGAAATTAATTTACTTGCACATATGTGTCTGATTCCAATGTATATTCAAAAGAGCCAACTAAAGATTTTTCTTTATCTTTGAGTACACTTCTAGCATCACGCAGCTGCACTTTCTTGTGTCTGAGACAGCATGAATGACTCAGACACAAGAAAGTGCAGCTGCTAGATGTAAAAAAAAAAAGAAAGAAATGCTGACATTAACAACAAATATCTGCATCAACTTTGATGACCTTTCTACAAAAGGTCATTCTGGGTAGTACCACTTTGTTTTTTCCAAGAAAACAACAGTGTCATTAAAAAGTCTACTTGGGACTGTCCTACCCTTCAGCAGATGTATAAATCCCCAACATTAAACATTGTCAAAATTTTGCTAAATAAATAAATAATACTGCTAACAAAAACGTTTTAAGGCTAATCTATGATGTAATTTTGGACTAGAAATCCAACATTTCTAGAATAAAATTATTCTACAATTTTATTATAATATTGTAGAATAAAATTAATAGAAAAATCTATATATTCTTTACACTGACCAAATGTTACAAATAAATAATCATTAACAATAACAATAATAGAGTTAATTTAGAATTCACAGCAGTATTGAAGCAATGTGCATTATTATAGACTCAATTACTTTCAGAGAATAATTGCTGTATTCTCAGCAGTTCTGTGCTCTCATGTCTTATCTTTGTTTTAGCTTATGTTGCATCAGATTTATGTTGCATTTTAAGAAAAATACATAGAGTGATGTTATTAACAACAGCAATATTAATTAACCAGAGTCAACAACCACTCAATCTTAAAATAAAATATTGTTTATGGCATTAGTGGAATATTTCTGCATTACACTTACTGGTTCAAATTTAAATGAGCAATGTGCAATAAACTGAACTAAATTTAACCATTTACAACAGTATTTTTACTCAACAGTATGTCTGTAAATCCCTAATGTTTTATAATTTTGCTGTAAAATCATATATATTAGTTGCTTAATTGTATAACTATTGTCAGTAACTTCTCTTTATATCGACAAAAACCCACTGCAGTGTATTTTTTAATCTAACGATGCTAATTTTAATGTTACTGTAAATCAATTCTGGCGACAGGGAAAGCGTAGTCCAGACACAAAGCTGCCAGCAGCTCCAGCAAAGGATCAAGAACAAACAAAGCAGTTGTGGTTAAAAGGTTACTGATGCAGGGAGATAGAACTTCCTGTTGGCTGTCAAGATTACACTTGTACTTGTTATGTAAAAAAGGCACATCTGTGAAGAGTTTTGAATGTGACATGGCTTAATTAAATGAACAAAGGAAATGTAAAACCAGGTTAAACAAACCTCATAGATGTGGTCAGTTTCAGGCTCTTCATATAAGCTGTCGTTGTCTTTCACCTGTATGAAAGGGAAGGAAGAAGTTACATTGGTTATTTGGCATTAAATTTATGAGTACTGTAAATAAAGACACCTATCCATGTAGTTTCTAAATTAAAAAAAAGAAATAAAAACTGTGTATTGTTATAAAGAAAAGAAAACCTCTGGAGCACAGTCAAGGCCAGAATTAATAAACAAATGCCTAAATATTCAATACTTTTTAATGTATTTTTATGTTACATTACCAGTGTATTTATATTATTTGCTTATTACCTTATGTATTCATCAATTCATACATTGTTTTATCAATTACTCTGTTATCTTAACTCTCACACCCAGGCCCATCAAAAGTGCCACAATTTAACAAATAGTAAGTCTTTATATATTATTTAAATACATTATGAGTTAATCAAAACAGGAAGTGCATGCATTAAATACAATAATTGGTGGACATATTCAGAGAGATTTGAATCCATCATTAGTTGAACGCATACATCAATATTTAAATGTGAAATTTTATGTTTTAAAGTGGATCACTTCTGAACAGAGCTCCACTGGGTTTTATTCAGGGATATCAGAGTGAAGCGGGTTGAGTGGAAATGCATGTAAACCCTGATGCTTTTATTTTTCTTTCACAGTCAGGTGCTACTTTGTGTACTCTATCACATGAAATCTTAGTAATATCCATGTAAGTTATAAGCTGATAAAATATACATAGATACACAGATTTCAATCTGTGACATGTTAGAACACCAGATAATGGTTATATGAAACTACCAAATTAAAAACTGTTTTTTTTTTTCTGTTTCTAAACTCTTTATGTCTGATTGTTGGGGGAGGCGGGGAGGGAGGTTATCATTTCCCTTACAATACATATGCTTTTGTTGTTGAGTTAAGAACAGTGTGATGAAAGCTATTCGTACCAGATTTTGTCTCCGCAGTAGATAAGCACCGATACAAACACCCAATAGCAGCCCCTGCAGGACAATAAGGCCATCCTTCATCTGGCTTCTGTACTGGGCTTTGATGGGGTCATAGGGCCCTATCATGGAGAGAAAAATGAGAAGTTAGAGGTGTGTTTTGACTGTGTGTTATTTTTATCTATCACACAGAGTCTTGTCCACTTACTGACTACTTGTACTTCAGTTCCAGGGCCAAAAGTGCCATTTACTGAGCAGTAATAAACTCCTCTGTCCTCTACTTTGAGGTCCATGAAGTAAAGGAAAGCATTTTCGATCAAAAGTTGACTTTCAAACCGGATCCTTTCATTATGCACAATCTTGTTCTTGTCTGCGCCATATTTGTCAGCTTTGTGCCACTCCACTGTGCTTTTCAGATGTTGATGTGAGACTTGGCAGTAAATAGGCACTTTCTTATGAGGTCTTAATCCGTAGAACCTGGGTTTCTGGCTGATCTGCAGGGTGACTGAGCAGACAACAGAACAGTTACAAGAAATTGAAAAAGACATAGTTTGCCATTCCACTTAGCCTCAAGAGAGATGTCTTGTATTCAAACTGTATTCAAATACTTTTGAATACAGTTTAAAGAGAATGCCAGCGGAGACAAGAAAGAAGAACAGAGAAAAACACAATAAAGTACATAGCTAAAGAAACTCAGAAATCCAAGACACTAGGCTTCTATCTCATTTAATACAGAGAAACAATAATAATTTTAAACATTAGGATTTAAATGCTTTTTGATCACCTGTATTTAGTTCTGGGATATAAGCACCTGGGATAATTTGTCAGTTCAAGAAACAAACATTCAAAATTATTTGATTAATTCTGCTGAGAAAATCCACATGAATCCTCCATCCAAGTATTGGGGGCAATTTTTTCAATTAATGCAAATAAGCAAAAGAACAAATTAATCCCATATGTATCCATTTTTAACTGTAAAATGGATACATTTTACAATTAAAATATCATTTCTGATATTTTAAAACTAAATATTTTACCAATGTTCAACCAAATATTCAGTTAATAGAGCAGTTTAGTAGAGCAGCAAGACTTGCATGCAACATCAATGTTCAGTGCTTATTATTAAAATTATGCATTTTATGAAACAGTTAAAGAAACAAAAATCTTGCTGAAGTCCATTTTACCAAAATGTTAAAACCGATTAGCAAAAGCAAAAATACAAACATTTCCGTACTGAATAAAATTATTTTACTTCATAAATGATTAGTAGTTGTATGGGTTATAAAGCACGAGGACTTTCTTTTATGTGAATTCTTTAAATGATAACTTGACACAGATATGCATGATGTCTAATGGTTCAAAAAAAAAAAAAGATGTCAGTTTTATCCTGTATTTTATTTGACTCAAAGCTGAGGAAAACAACCACCAATTAAGTGGCAATAAACACAACAGAGTTTGTAGAATGAACAAAATGAGTTGATAGTTTCCCTTAAAGGATAAAAAAAAATGCTTTTAACAAAGTCCTTCAGTTATTGTAAAATAATTTCAAAGAAGCTCTTCAATATGACAATAACATAATATTCTTTGTCTCAGACAAGAACTTCCTCTTTTCCCCTCCAGATGGCCAGGAAGTAATGGTAAAAATAACATGCAAAACTCCTGTGTGCCTTGTAGCTGTGGTTAAACAGACCTAAAAAATATGATTATATGACATTGTAACTATAAAAACACACAGCTATTACCGGATCAAGATTAAATTTGCTAACATTGATTACAGGTACTGTAGAAAATTACAGGTCCTACAAGTTCTTTCGAGTTTACTAACAAGTGAAATGAACCATGTGACAAAAGTTTACAATTACCTGATATACTTATCAACACAAATCCAAAGCATCCAGCTAGAGTCCAACGCATGATGACATGCAAAAGGAAAAACTGACTAAACAGTCGACACCGCGGGTGCGTGGAATCAATGGAATCTGCAGCCTGAAAAACAATTAAGCCTTGACTACAGTGGGTGTGGAGTCTGTCTGACAACCTTCAGCCTCATGCAAATGAGGGGAGGAGAGCAACAAACCAAAATAACTTTGAACAATGCACTTTCGATATTACAGCCTGAAAAAAATAAGTTCCTTTAAAACTCAAAGCAAATTATTATAGCCTTCGAATCCAGGAAATCTAAAGAAAAAAAAAAGTTTTTGAGCCTTTTAGTGGAGATAGCAACTTAACTTTAAGTTGTTTTAACTGGCAATGAGTCTTTTCCACCACTATGGAGGGATGTTCAGCCACTCTTCTTTGCAGAATTATTTTTAATCAGGCACACTGAAAGGCTTTCAAGCATGAATGACCTGTTTAAGGTAACAGCAGCTTAATCGCAATCAACTTTGGCCTCTGACTATTCTACTTTGCAGTCTTAATGATAATTTATTTTAGCCATTTGGAGCTGGTCATGCTGGTGTGCCTTGGATCACTTGCCTGCTGCAAAGGTCTTTAAGGGATGAAGTATTTTTTTGTTTTTCCTTTTGGCTTGTACAATCTATCACTGTTAAAGTTTTCTTTTAAAAAACAACCAAATTGCAACAAACATTTTGAATTTCATAAATATTCACTAAGTATTTTATGGCTTATGCTCACTGCTCCAGTGAGAAAGTTGGTGAACTTTGCCGTTTATGGCAGTGGAACGTATTTAAGGAGGTAAGGTGTTCTGGTAAAGTCATTAGGGAACTACAGAAAACGGCAGATGTTGTCAGATGCAACATTTTTAATAAACTATGTTGATGTAATTAAAATAACCAGTCCACTGTATTAAAGCTAAATAAGTAGTAATATGTAGAAACAACAAAAATATACTAGGAAACTAACACTAGTTTCCTAGTGTTAGGAAACTAGCACTTGAACAACATGATTCTATTCCTTTTGGCATCTAGCTAACCTATAAAAAGAGGGTATTCCCCTGTGAACTCATTTCCTTAATGTGTGTGTGCATGCAAGCATGCAAGCAGATAAAAGAGATAGAGGGAAGACACAGAATCATATATTCTTAACAATATATGCACTACTTATTATCTGCAACCTGTGTTTGCAGTTTATCCAGAGCAGGAAGACATGTTTTGCCTAAATATTTAGTTGCTTATTGGAATTCATACCGTCATATTGAACAGCATCCATCAACTTCACCTGCAACAAAGCACATTGCACATTTTATTAATATTGTGTGCTCCTGTTTGTTTTCAGCATTTTCTGACAGAGAGCAGCCAAAAATAATGATCTGAACCAGTTTAGCACAGTTCTAGACAATCCCACCCTCTTCTCTATCTGTCACCAGCACCAGGAGGTGCTGCCACCAGCACCTCCTGGTCCATGTCCTCCATGGCCACCTCCTCCTCTATGGAGAAGGTGACCTTACTAAAGATTCTCCCCCAAAAAGCTCTTATAATTTAGCCAAAGTACTGCAGCCAGGGTCCTGAACAAGAACACCAACCCCTGACATGCAGTCAGTCCAAAAATCAGATGTAAGCAATTGAGAATCCCACAATCATCAGATTGCTATTATCCATCCATCCATCCATTTTCTGTTCACCCTTATGCCTAGTGGGGTTGGGAGTTGATGATGTCTACCTCCAGCTGCGTTCGGGGCGAGAGGCGGAGTAGATTGCTATTATCAGTTTTTTAAATCAGTTATTTTTGTGTTACATTATCATTTTACTGCTTCTTTCAAGCCACGCTTGGACTATTTGTATACAAATTTGCCTTGCGCATGAATGGTGACATGGAAACAGGTTTGCCCGAAAACTGGTAGGCTTGTTATGCAAGAGCCATAACCAGTCAAGAGTGAAGTTTTCAAGTCAGCCAAGCTGATCACATTTCCCTAATTCTCTGCTCTGTGTAGCACCAGTCCGGTATTTATTCACTGCATTAGCTTTATCAGTTTTCACAATATGGCAACACTAGATAAATCAAATTTAAATGCTGCTCCCTCCTCAAAGATGAACTTGCATTTCAGCTTTGCAGTGGTTTTACAAAATCTAATGTTTGTAAATGTAATTATGAAGTTTTACACTTAGCCCTTTAGGGTGACATTTTACCGTCTGTCTAGGGCGTTCAGGTGAAGACGAGCCTGTTGGCTAATTGGGCATAAGAAATGTTAATATGCGTTATCACTGCAAAAAATAAATTCTAATTTCTACAAAGAAATCGACTGCCAGCAGCTATGGTTCAGCTCATTAGATGAATGGCTGTTTGAGTAACAGATTTCTATTAGGGAGGTATAAAATGGCTGAAACAGGAAAATGAACAATGGACCCTGATTGTAACCCAACTCTTCTGACATTACAAATTTTATCATTCTGTTTTTATTAAACTGTTTTGTGGGACTGTCCTATAAAAAAAAAAGAAAACAAGGAATTGTGATATTTGCTTTGTCCCCTTTAAATCTATTAATCTTAAAGTCATCATAAATTTTAATAAATTATACTTTGAAGCAAAAATCCACTGTTTTCAGAATGTCAGGGAGGCACATATGGGCTTACAGCCTGTACCATGAGTAATAAAAAGGCACTGTTCATTTTGCTGTTTTGCGATTTCACTTGTACTCAATCACACAGCAGTTTGTTCAGTCCATCTGGATGTTTCTGACCCACTTTAATAATTGCTGATTTGAAGTGATCATTTTATTTATCTAATGTCTGCTTTGTGGAAGTTATTTTAGTGCTTTTATCAGGGGTCAGAAGCATGGATTAATTTGTTCCCTTTAACAAATTAAAGGGGTACAGAGTGAAATATAAATTTACAGTAGAGAGACTTTTTGAAAACAGAACTTTGCCACTCTTTAAGTGCACTTTTAAACTTCCACTAAAGTTTAACAATTGACCTTTAAATTAAAATTTTTGCTGATATTCTATTATACTTAAAAAACAAACTAACAAAAATCAGTAAGCCTGTGCCTTAACCTTAACCTCACTTCATGTAGTTGATTGATGTCTAAGCCATAATGAATAAGGTCATTGATATAGCACCAAATAGAAACATTATATAAAATTATCTGATTAAGTTTAATTTATCTTGAGTTCATATATATATTTTTAAAGAGTTTCTCTCATAAAATATGTGTGATGCGTATATAGTCTAAAAATCAATGCAAGTTGTCAAGCTTACAACCACTAGAGGGCAGCAAAGTATCGGATTGATTTCTCACAAAAAACTAAAAATAGTCCTGACAACACGAGCCCACAGCCTGGTTTAACCTAAAAGAAACTTTTTATTCTAACAGTGTGGTGACACTTTTTACAATAAGAAAATAAAAATATACACAAGAAGAAAGAAAAGAAATTAGTAAACGCACTGTTGATTTTGGGTGTAGCTGTAAAATTTACCGAGAGATTTTTTCTTTTTCTCTCGGTAGAAATGTAAACAGAGGACACAGTGAATGTGACCAAATCATCACGGAAGACTACGGGGGACAAGCTGCAGCAGAGTCTCAGCTTCAAAGAGCAGAGCTTGGGGTCACATTTCAAAGCTTAAATGTTGCAGATAGCGTATCATAGAAGGCCCCGCAAACAAAAAACTGTACCCTTTGCTTATTCTGATCTTCTACCCAGTCAAAACATTAAACAAATTAAATACTTAAACAAAAAAAATAAATAAATAAAATAAAAATAAGAACATATGGGGATTTGTGTGGCGTACTGTAACAACAGAAGTCATAAACTCTGAAAGTGCATAGTTTAGTCATGTTTTGCACAACACTGGAGAATGTCTTCGGCACATCAGACAACTAGAGCAATAGCCAAGTTTACAATAGTTTGGGACATTTTGTAATACGTCTACATTTAAAAACACCTTTTAGTGTTTTTTATTTTGGTTACAGTGGAATTTTTTTGTGTTTTATATGTTGAATAGAAATTATTTACAGCAGTACTTTACTCACAGTGTCTACCATTTCTGCACAGAGACAAATGTTTGCAGTAAGACATTTGAAACTCAGTTAAGACTTACACAAGTGACCTTTACACATTAGGACAGAGATGAGGACATATCCTTTAATGACAGATAAATACATAAAATTTTAGATTTGGGCTTAGTATGGCAAAAGGTCTGGAAAACCATTTAGTGAGATCACTTTTTGAAAAATTATAAGTTTGTTCTTTTCATTTGAAGAAAAAAAACAATAAAAGGAAGCTGAAGACCTTTGCTCAGATCTTAATTTTAGTGCTTCTAATATTTACACATATTTCTCTGTGGCTATAATTTTTAACTGATGTATTCTTTTAATTTTAGAGTCAAAATTTGACTAAGCCAACCATCGACTGTATGTTTTGCACAAAAGGTTTCATAACTCTAAAACCTTTTGATAGACAAAGTCTGCAGCTGAGGGTATTTACAAATGTACAACAGATACTAAAGTATCTTCATAAAAGTATTGCTCATAAGCACTGGATGGGTTTAAATGAGTAGCAGTTTAAACACTAGGTAGACATAGCTAGAATCAAAATTACAGTCAGTGTCTCAACCTTTATCCTGCCATAAGTTCAATTGCTTTTTAGATAAGTACAGATCAAACAATAGCAATATAGCATTTCATAAGACAGATGCATATGTCTGAAAAATTTAAGAAAACATTTTTTTTAGTTTAAAACAACTGTAATAAGTTCAACAGGTAAAGATTTTAAATAGTGCATACCTTTTCTTCTTACATACTAATTTACAAATATATAAAAGAATTTGAGACTTTTCTTGTAGATTTTGATGACCAGAAGCTTGTAAAATGGACACTTCCAATCTGAAACAATGCAATAATCCCCTTTATTCTAAGCAGGAAAAATAGGGATATGTCAACTATTGGACATTTTGCAGTTCTCACACTGAAGTTGTCTTGTGTTGTTTTAAGGCAAGAGTATGAACTTTAGTAGTTGCTGAATAGAAACTTAGAAAGTCTGAGGTTTCTAAAAGCTGAAAGTGGTGGGAATAAACATTAAGATTTAGAGGACCCAACTATTTCTGGTTATGCAAGTATTGCAAAGAAGATAGGTAAATAGGGGCATAAAGAAAAGCAAAACAGCCTTAATAATGATTGAATCATTTCATCCATTCATGTCTACAGTTTTAAACTTTGAAAACATGATTTTAACAATTTTAGAGTTAAAGTTGATATGGAAAATAACCTCAATACCTTAAACTTGATTTTGAGACCACACCATGGGGCACAATCCAATTGTATTTTAAAAAGCTTTTTAAAATGTAAAATTATTTAGTATAATTAAATGTGAGATTTATGGTCCAGACTGGTATTTCTCTACACATAGATAAGTCTAAAAATATTTGAAGTCTGAAGGTAGATATACATTTAATAAAATTGTTGATTTTCTTTAGAAGTTCGGAACTTAATTTTGAATGACTATTTTGATTATTGTCACAAGAAGCTTCAGTTGTTTTTAACCTCAATAAGACAGGTCTTCAATAAACCGGAACCAGTATTTAAGTTGTAGGTAACAGGAATACTTACTGTTATAAGTATTTATAAAGTAGGAAATTTGTGAACATTTGTATCAATATTGTTGCTTTGTTCATTGATATAAAATAGGGGGAAACACCTACTTCATCAGTTTGTCATACAAGCGGCTCTCTCAGATTTGTTGGTATGGTTAAGGGATGTTGGTAGGGGGCAGAATGCAATAATTCCTCACTGGTTATTTCAGCAGGAACCACAATCATATTCTGCACAGGAGGCTCCTGAAGACATCGGGCCCTTTCGCAGTCTGTATTAAAAGGTTCTTGGCTTGTCAGAGTTTCTAAAGCCTCAAGCTCCATTTCATCAGCAAGGTCTGTATTACTTCCATAGAGAACTCCCAGTCTTCGTGCAAGCAGCCCCTCTTTTTCAGGGGGATCATCATCGTTGTAATTTCTACCAATCCTCTTCAATCTGTGCATGAAAGCAGCATGGCGTATGCAGCGCTTCAGAAGATGATTACGATAAGCTCGTTGAAGGACCACAGCAGCTTGTTGCTCTTCCTTGTGGCGTACCGTTGTGGTAATTGGTGCAAAGGAGTCTTTTGTGGGGTTGCTAAGAATGAACTTAGCCTCAATGCTATCCCGCATTGCTGCCATCTCCACTGTGTCTCCCAGTACCATCTGTGTAACAGCCATCAAAACATCCAAGCAGTGGATCCTATCCCCAATAACTAGGGGCAGATCCATTCCAATCAGACAAAGCCGATTGGGTTTGGCTACCCTGAGAGGCTCCTGCAAAGTGTCGCAAAAATCTGAAAGTCGACTGTACTCAATAAACATTGTTCCATCCAAGTCAAACTTCTCCCAAGTTTCATTGAACATCTCAAAGTCTTCCTCGCAAAGTGGGTCACCGCTCTCTTCTTGAGCCACATTGAAGTTCTCCAGGATGATGGCAATGTACATGTTGACCACCACTAAGAACGAAACGATGATATAGGTGCAGAAGAACATCATGCCCATCCCCGGGTTTCCACAGTTGCCCTTTACATCTGTGCCTGGATTCTCAAATTCAGGGTCACAGTCTGGAGGTTCCCTGTTCAGCATTGGGAGTAGAAGCCCATCCCAACCAGCAGATGTTGTAATCTGAAACAAGCAGATAATGCTACCACCAAAGGTCTCAAAGTTAAAAATGTCATCAATTCCAGCTTCTTTCTTGACATAGGCAAAATTTGACATGCCAAATATGGAAAAGATGAACATAATCAGGAAAAGCAGGAGACCAATGTTGAAAAGGGCAGGAAGGGACATCATTAAGGCAAAGAGAAGAGTCCGAATGCCCTTCGCTCCTTTAATGAGGCGCAGAATCCTGCCAATCCTGGCTAGTCTGATCACTCTGAAGAGAGTTGGGGATACAAAATACTTCTCAATTATGTCTGAGAGCATTGTACCTGAAATCAGAAAAAAACAACAGCATGTAATAGACCAGTACAAGTTTTCTTTTTATTTTTTTGAGTAAAACAATTGCAAGACATTGTACTCACCAGCTATTGACAAGATGACCACAATGAAATCAAAAACATTCCATCCATTGGTGAAGAAGTACTGCCGCAAGGCAAAGAGCTTCAATACACACTCTCCAGTGAAGACAACAATGAAGGCCACATTTAATTTGAAGAGAAAATCCTCTTTTTCTGCGCTTTGGTCATCTGTTTCCACCATCATGGTCACCATATTGAGGCAGATTAGAACCATAATGAAGATGTCAAAAAACTGCTGGCTGATGAAATCAAACACAATGCCCTGGACCGGGTTCTGTCAGAGAGACACGGAGAACGTCAGCGAACTTTTTCAAACCATGTAATGAAAATGTTCTTTATATACTAAGCTCCTCCGTCATAAATTAAACTTGAAACTAGCAATTTAGAAGAAAAATTCATGAAGAAGAACTTCTATAAAATATCAACATTAGTACAGGCAATCTTCATGCTAAGCTTTTAATAATCTCTAAAAGCGATTTTTGAAATTTTATTCAGGAAATAAAAGCAATTTTAAGAATGCGTCATCTTGTGAGCTGCTGCCATTTCCTATTATAACACAGTGACACCTATTGGCTCTGTCAGGCTCTTACATCTCCCTACAGAAAAAAAGCCCTTTTTGATCAATGTATTAGAATTTATTTCAACAATTGTTTCCTTAATGGTCCATGATTTTCATAAATTGCTAAATTAGTAACATACCGTTGGTCGTGGAATTGGCTTTTGTGGCTTCTTGGAACCGAGTTTCTTCATGGCCTCATAGTATTTTTTCTGTTCATCAGTCATAAAAATATCTTGGTCTCCAAAGTGCATACATAAGACAAGACAAGAATTATTTGGTTGCTTAAAGTGCCAAATTGCTTTTCTTCTCAAGAAAAGCATAAAATAAATTTGTATTTTTACAAGCTGTTTTCTTGAAAGTACTTATCTTTTTCTTCTGTTGGTTGAAATTGTCAATAATGACACCGATGAAGAGGTTTAGGGTGAAGAAGGAACCAAAGATGATGAAGATCACAAAATATATGTACATATAAAGATTGATTTCGTAGGATGGTTGCTCCTCAACCTAAATTGAAAAAAAAAAACAACCAGAAAATATTTGCCTGAAACACAGAAATATTTTAAATATAAATTCTTCCATTTAGTCTCATAGTAATGCCTTATTAAATTGCCATCAGTCTCTGAAATAAATCTCAGACTACTCTCACATTTATTGGAAATAAATATGAGAGTATTTATTTTATTTGAATCAGCCAGTTAATCCTACTAATTTACACAAGGACAGAATGATTCAAATTGATATATTTTTCAAAAATAATTTATTTTACATAGGACTGCACAAAATCTAATATTCTATGAGCTACTATTCCTAATCTATAATATATTATCAAATGAAGGTTTCTTTTTCGCCCTCTTCTGAAAACCAGAGTTAAGGGGCAAAATGTTCGGGGTTAAACAAACATTTTACCCCTCTACTTATGGTTACTTTTTATCATATTTGAAGGTGCCATTTCAGTTGCTTACAATAGAAGCAACTGTAAAACATCAAATCTGAGGTGCACTTCCCATGTAAACAAAAAAAATGAAGATCAATACCTCTCTTGAGTCCACGGCAGCATACATTATGTCCATCCAACCTTTAAAAGTTGCCTGTAATCATTAAGAATATCCTCAAAATATTGGCATCCAAAGAAAAAGACAATAGATAACTAAATCAACTAAATATCTCAGCATACAGTAAAAGGAATCCTCACCACTTGAAGCAGAGAGAGGTAGCCTGTCCCAACATTGTCATAATTGATTTTGACGTTAATCCAGCGAGCCTCCTGAGTGGCTTCTTCAAGGGCCAAGCACTCGGTTCGATTGTTGACCTGAATCATGGGGAATAGCTCCTCTGTGGTGGTGTTGATGCAACGGTAGAACTTCCCCGCAAACAAATTGACTCCCATGATGCTGAAGATGAGCCAGAAAATCAGACACACCAGCAGAACATTGAAGATGGAGGGAATCGCTCCAACAAGAGCATTTACCACCACCTGCCCAAAAGAAAGAACCCTATTTCAATTATCTAAAAATATAGATTGTTAAGACAAAAAACAAAACAAAACAAGAAAAACATGTTTTGTTGATAAGAGCAAGAAAATAAATCTTTAAATTATTTCAAACTGACTTAAAATGACTTACTTCTACAATAGCAGACAGCCATGTTGTGAGTATGGAATCAACAAGCGAAAAGGGGCAGCCAATCAGTGCAGTCAATATGAAGTTATTTTTAGACATGCAAATAGTTAAAATAGTACTGTTCAGACTCCAAAGGAGATGTACCTACCCTCATGCCTTCAAATCTTGATAACGCTCGAAGAGGCCTCAGTGCCCTGAGGGTTCTCAATGACTTTATCGGACCAAGATCAGAATAGCCCATCCAATTTGCAACTAAGCTAATCAAGGAAATCTGCCAGAAAATAACAACATTTCCTATTCAGGGGTTAGCATAGATGTTAGCTAATGTAAGACATGTCAATCTTTCTTTTCTGTTGCATATTGTGCAGGCCATCTTTGGAACTTCACAGCTACACTTACATCCACAATGAAAAAGTCCAACCAACACCAAGCGTTGGTGAAGTAGGTCTTGAAGCCATATGCAACCCATTTCAAGAGCATCTCAATGACAAAAATGTAGGTGAAAACCTTATCTGCGAACTCAAGAATTATCTTGATGGTTCGTCGCCTTTCTATGTATATGTCTTCAAAGGCCTTCAAAAACAAAAAGAGAGGGGGGAAAAAAAGTTAAATGTTTAAGAAACAATTCTGATTTAGTTGGAGTAATGACTGGTCTCACCAGAGCCCCACTGCTAAGGAGGATCATGAAAATGATGAAGGTTTCAAACCAGTCGTGTTCCACTATGGTGAAGCAAGTTTTTCTAAGATTCCACCATTTTTTGCCTTTGTCATCGGTGATATCCACCGTCAGACATGGCCATTTGGTCACACAGTCTGCATAAAAAGAAAAGGCACCCTTAGAATAATACACTTTGGCACTTTCAAGGTAATGCATAACAGTGAAGGATCATTTTAAAGGTATGTTATGAGATTTTGTTCATACCATCAGTGAAGCAGGCCTCTGGTTCTTCAGGTTCCGGTTCCTCTTCTTCCTTCTTTTCTGGTTCAGGCTCAGGAGGACGATAATCAACTGTGCTGCAGACTGAAGAATCCCCGTCATCATACTCATTTGTTATAAAATGAAATACAAGCATAAAATTAGTATTGGCTTTGGGCTTCTGCTTGAACACATCAGTGAAAATTGTTACTCATAAAGACTTACTCACTTTTACTTTCTCTGGGATACTACTTTCATCTTCAAGGTTTTTCTGGAATAAATTAAAAAATATATTTTTATGTTTGTGTAAGAGGTAATTTATCAGTTAGTGAGACTGTAATGTGTTTGGGAATTACATCATCAGCACAATATCCAATGCTGGTGGACTGACGGCAGGCCACTAGTTTATTTTTCTCTGAATCAAGCTTGCTAGCCAGCTTATTGAGTTACCTAACAAGTATTTGGTAGATATCTACTTAGCTAATTTATTGTGAGACAGATCTTGACTTTTTTTTTTACCATGTTTTGTTCATCATCTCTCCGCAGTGCACTCTCTGGAAGTTCGTTATCTTCATCATCATCATCACTCAGATTATCATAATCTGATTCTTCTTCAGCGATTGGGACTTTCAGATTGAGCTCTCCATCCACCGTGAATACAGAGGGTTGGCTTTGCACAGGGCCATCTGAAATCCCATCTGCTACTTTAAGAGCCAGACAGGCGTCCAAATGGTTCATTTCAATTTCCTCTGTTTTAGGTTTTCCATCGTCCACCATGTCCTTATCCGGCTCTTTGGGCTTTTTACCAAGTATTTGCTGGATTCGCTGAATGAGAAATGCTTTTAACCAGTCGATGCCTCGTGTGATTCTCCCAATAGCAATCTGCAGATTGTTCATCTCTCCGTCGTCATCCCCTGCTGATAGGTTGTCTCCGCTAAATGAGCTGAGCAGCAATGCCAAGAAGAGGTTCAATACCTGAGTAAAAAGATTGACAGAGGTAAGGCTTTAAATTATACTTTAAATATTTTACAGATGTGAAAAGCATGAAAATGAATACAAGGTGGAGCTAATTAATTAGTTTTTATACAAGTTCCTGCTGCTATGCAAGTCCCTTTGAAGGGACTGAAGCAAATAGGAAACATGTCACATTAATAAACATTATGTTGACAGCCTGCTATTGCAGATGCAGCTATCTTTAGATTCTTAAGTCTAGTGATCAATTTCTCACTTCCCGTTTGCCAGGTTTGGCGGCTTATCATGGTTACATCGACTAGTTGATCTCTCTCAGTCTGGAACAAGAGCTGTGAATCAGTAAAGACAGCTGGCGGATAAACAGAGCTACACAAAGGCAGAACCAACAATAAAGGAGCAGAAAAGAACAGGCTATGGTTAGAAGGACATACAAGTGAAGCACAGACTGATTTTCAAACTCACCACACACTGTTTTAGATACAAACACAAGAATCAGACGATCTCAAGGCAACAACTCCAAGGGGAAAAGAAGGGGAGGTACGACTTTGTCCACGGTGTGGTTTAATAGTGCCAGAAGGGTTGTCTGAGGATTTTAAACGTCAGATATGAATGGGCAGACTTGTTCCAGATGACAGGAATGCAACAGAAATTCAAATAACCATTTGTTACAAGCAACATATGAGGAATACCATCTCTTAACTCTGCTGATGGTGTAACATTGGGCTTGTTTTTAGGCCCACTTTCAGCATTGTTTAAACGCCAAAGCCCTGTACACCTCTTCTGATTGCTACTTCCAGCAGGATAAAGCACCACGTTGAATCATCTCAAACCAGATTGAATCAAGTTGTTGTTGAATCAATGCATTAAAAATATGGCAGTTCTGAAGACCCAAGGGTAGTCAAAACCAGCAATAGCAGGGTGTAATAAATGACCAATGAGTAAGAAGTAAGAATTCCACAAGCTTGTAAGAAATACTACAGAAATATTATGAAATCATTCATGTATTATTTCAGTTTGATCCACTAATTTGACTCTTTTAAACACATCAACTTGGCTCTTTTTCCTGCTCATGGGGGAGCATAATTTATCTCTGCTTCAGTTACTATCAACTCTCCTATCAAATGACTTTCACTGTGCACCCTGTAAGTATCTTTGCTACCTGAGCTTTGCTTGCTCAGCTGTCTGTGTTTCTTCCCGAAGCAGTAGCTGGCTTACTAGAATCAGATCTTAGCACATATGAAGAGTCAAAACTTCTGTTTGCTGGTTTCACGTGATTTGATCCACATAGAAAACCTGCCTTTACCAACATTATATGCCTTAAATTCAATGTGCATTTTGTATTAAATGCACATTGAGATTGTAGGAGATTGTAGGATATAAGCAAACTACATTTAGCGTGACGTAGTTCACACAATGTTTCAGTTAGGGCTCAATGATGAGTCATTTCCTTTTTATTTCTATGAATAACCTGACAGGAAACTGTTTTGGCTCTTGCAATAAAATATGATCCAGAAACAATGTCTGTCAGAGATCCTCCATCAGACCTTGTTCCCTGAAGCAAATACAAAAGGTCAAGGATAGTATTTTTATGCTGTTGACATTCACAATACCTCTCAATGAATTACAAAGAACCTTTTTCTTTTTTTCTCTCTGAAGAGTTTTTAGCAGCACTAGTGGCTTGCATTTTTTGATGGTGGGCTGGCAGGGGGGTTTGGGGAGCATGTGGTGGGGGTCGCTGGGCCCGGGAGTTGAGCCCACGATGTCCGCGTTGAGGACTGAGGCCTCCAAACGTGGAGCGTGCTAACCCCTGCGCCACCACAGCCCTTCTTTTTTTTATTTATTTATTTTTTTTACATAAATTAAATTTGAGTTTGACTGGCTGTTAGCTTACAAACTTTTAATATGTTAAAATATCCAATTCATTTTATTGCTTTACATTTATAACATAAGAAATATTTTATCATAGAAGGATTTTTGTGTACAAACTGTGTGTGTGTCCTGGCTGGCCGAGGGGTTAAACTATACACCATAAAGACAAGCTGTTCACAAAATCTTGATCCTGACTCTAATCAATTAGACAACTACATTAGGAAATGGATGAACTAATTTGATTAACCATTGTCTTAGCCAATGAAAGAGTCGAATTGAAGAGTCGAATTTACAAGATTACTTATAATCTTGTAAAATGACTGATTGATATTTTGTTCAAATTCGCCATCGCTGCAGCACAAAAAGTAATTATTCCACTTTCAAATCTGCATATTTTAAACTTAAAACAGAATTAGTTCTTGACCTTTAAACTCACCACTAGATTTCCAATGACCATGACCATCATGAAGACGATTAAGCACATCGCAGGTCCAGCCACCTCCATGCAGTCCCACATCGTCTCGATCCACTCGCCACACAGAATGCGGAAAACAATGAGGAAGGAGTGGAAGAAGTCATTCATGTGCCACCGTGGCAGCTCACACTCTGAGGAGATCTTGCATACGCAGTCCTTGTAGTTCTTTCCAAAGAGTTGCATGCCCACTACGGCGAAAATGAAGACGATGATGGCCAGCACCAAGGTCAGGTTCCCCAAAGCTCCCACTGAGTTACCAATAATCTTAATGAGCATGTTGAGGGTGGGCCAAGACTTTGCCAGTTTGAAGACACGAAGCTGTCACCATCACAAAAGAGAGATAAAGATGTGCCATGAAGAAAAACAGAAGAACTTTCAGGCAAGTAATTGTTTATAAGTTGAGGGGTGCTGAATAGTTGTGAGTAGTTAACACTGCATCCACAGTAAACAGCAGTCAGTGACATCTCAGTTTGAACAATGAGAGAAAAGTTATCAGCGCTAATTTAAAACAACATTAAGCCAAACATGGCCCATTCAATTAAAACTTCAAGTTAAACAACGCTGCTAACTTCGTGATAACTTCTAAAGGTGATGATTGAAGTCGATCATAATTATTATCTCTCTCTTACCAACTGCTTTTCCTTTGTCTATTGTGCAGATACCCTCGTCTCTCCTCAGCATAAAACATATTCCCTTAGGTTTTATGAAACGAGTTGAATCTAATCTAGTTCCAAAAGAGTGAACAGCAGAAATGTTGACCAAAATTAAGATGCCTTTCACCATCTGAGGACTGATTTAGTCTAACATTAAAAGCAAATCAGATTGACCTGTTGGTTCTGAAACTGTTTTTTTGCTTTTAGTTTTTTCTTGGATTTAAATAGGTTGTGAAAGTCCAAATTAGACTAATTTCACACATTTTCTCTCAACATCTGAGACAGATTCTTAATAACAGTTCATCAAGAAATAGCATGTTGGTAAAAAACCATCAATTGTTTGTGTCAAGGTTTTTAATTTTTAGCTGTCTGGTTTTTACTCAATCAGCAGCAAATAGACAATGATTGATTAGGACTAGATGGGATGTTCAGTACAAATTCAACACAACTTTACTTGAACAAACAGAGCAATAATTTTTCATCCTCATTGTTTCTTACCAAACGGAATGACCTTAGGACTGACAGACCCTGGACATTTGCCAGACCTAACTCCACCAGGCTGAGAGTTACAATAATGCTGTCGAAAATGTTCCATCCAACTTGGAAATAGTAATAGGGATCCATGGCGATAAGCTTGAAGAACATTTCAGCTGCAAAGATCCCAGTGAAAACCTAGAAAGCATAAATAAAACTCAAAAGGTCTGAAATCTTGGCACATATCCCTACTAGATTAAATGTAGTAAATACATACCAGATTTCCTACTGACAGCATGTTGTCGAATTCCGGGGTCATGGGGTAGTGCTCCATTGCCATAAAAAGGGTGTTGAGCACGATGCATATGGTGATAGCGAGATCAACAAAGGGATCCATGACCACAAAGTGCATCCACTTTTTAAAAACAATCCAGGTGGGGCAGCAATCCCACTTCAAAAACATGTCTGCAAATTTGTACCAGCAAGGTGGACAGGGTCTCTGAGCCTCCTCCAACTCTAGACAAACACAAACACGTTTGTAAAGATTGTACTTCAACAATCTAATGCTAATCTTTGCATGTCTGTTGCAACATTCTTTGTGTGACAGCTACATTCATGTCATTGCTGTTTCACTTTGTTTACCAGGCTAAAATAGCCCAAGCTTAACACCACAAGGGCACGACACTAAATGTTGACAGGGATTTGCACGGGATACAGCATGATTAGCCTCAACGTGGGAAGCCAATGACAATGCCAATGTTCTCTTTAAATAAAATACTGGTCATAGTTAGTAACTGTTTGAAAAGTTAAGTTAGTTGGCAGTGGTCCTGACACTGATGCAAATTACTGTTGTGACACTAATTTTTTCTGGTTGTGACTAATGTGAGTGTGGAGATCTTAGGATGTCAAGTTAAATGTAACTAATTATTCATACAAAGGTAAAAACTTTAAAGGCTATTTTAATAGTCATTAAGTCCTTGTTAATAGCCTTAATTGTTAATATGTTTCAGTCAGCATTGGTTATGATTGCAAATGTTTGGGACTGTTATTTTGCGGGTCAGCTCCGAGGTTAGAAATCTCTGTCTACAACATCAAATGTTGTCTTTTACAGAAAGAACTTCAAAAACTCTCACAGACTTACCAAAAGTCTGTGGCTAATCTCATTCAAATTATTGATAGAAATTAAACATTATATTTAGGAATCGTGTGTGGCAGTTGTTGGTGGCACTGTACCTTCCATGGCAACTGCAGACAGCACTGTGGCAGCACTAGCAGATCTCTTTTTCAAGCCAGGCTCTTCCAGATGAAATGTGCTGTGCACCGAGCCCAGTGACTTCGCTTTGACTTCATAATCTACAGCCGTCTATGGGATATGTTTAGAAATTCTTTGAATGATGTGAAATAAACAATATTTTTGCAGACCACAATATGTCTTCTCCTTTTATGGGGTAAAGGTAAGACCAACCAACCTCCTCCATAGTGGGTGCTCGAATCATCAAGCGAGGAACAACTCTTCCATTGCAGTCATTCACAGCCTCACCCTGTTTGAGACCATGTCCATTATCTTCCATCTCTGATAATGTGTGTTGACTCACAGACTTCTTACTGGTCAGGGTGGTTTGGCTTCCATGAAATTGCGCCTGCCAATTAAAACATGGCAATGTTGACTGAAAATATGCTATTTAAATATGGGTATCCATCCTATTCTTAATAAAAAAGAACTATGCTTGTGTGAAGATAGAATTAAAACAAAGACCAGCCAGTGTTTTTATTGTCATTATCTTTTGGACTTTGGTTTTGTGTTTTGCTTTATTTTGGTGTTTGAATTTGGCTCCTTTGTTTTCTGTGTTCTATCTAATCCATTTCGTAAGTTTAACATTATATCCTTGCCTTATATTTCTATATCAACTTGTTACTCACGCTAACATTTCCCTGTGGTTCTCTTGTGAAGTATTTATTAAAATGGGTTACCAGTGGATCTTAGCTATTTTTTAAAAAGTTTTTAAATAAAACTTTTAAGGTAAAAGTGTTAATTTTGCCTGCCTGTCTTACTTTGCAAGTAAAAAAAAAACAAGCTGGAAGACTTTAAATTAACTATTATTACTATTATTATTATTATTATTATTATTATTATTATTGTTATTATTAATCATCTTCTGATGTTTGTCTCATTAATCAAAATTATTTTTTGCCATGTTTGAAATCTTGAATGAGATAAAATAAAGTGTCCAAAAGAAATTTAGAAACAGTTTACTGAAAAAAAATGTAATTGTATTGATCTACTTTTAATTTAATAAGAAAAGTCTTTTTATCTAAGAGTTTATAATCTATGCCTTGGATGAATATGACTTGCTGTAATTACCTGCTCTTGATTTTTGAGTTGTTCTAAAAGCCGCTGGAATTCCTCCTCTTTTTCGATGGCCTCCAGTTGAGTTGCTTGATTCTGTTCATAATAAGCCATGGCTACCACTGCCAGGATGAGGTTGATGAGGTAGAAGGAGCCCAGGAAGATGACCACCACAAAGAACAGCATGTATGTCCTCCCAGCTGCTCGGAGAGTCTTTATAAGAGAAAAGAAGCTGCAAGAACTTAGGACAATTTTCTCACTGTAAATGTAATCATCGAAACAGACAAATCACAAAGAAACACAGAAGAAATTAAGTTCCAACCAGCTGGAAAAGATTCTCCCAGAAGTCCTGTGTCATGAGCCTGAAGAGAGCAAGGAAGGCCCATCCAAAAGAGTCATAACTGGTGTAGCCAAAGTTAGGGTTCCTTCCAGCCTTCATACATGTGTATCCTTCTGGGCACTTTCTATCAACAGGGGAAAAAAGTTAACTAACAACTATTGGCACCTTTCTTGAAGCACATCTGTCTTTTAATCACTTTAATCAAAGATTTATTTTGTTCTATAAAATATGCTGTAATTTTCAAAACAAACAGCAAGCAGCTAAATTACATTAGGGAAGTTCTTTGGTAAAACATACCCAGCATCAGAGCTGTTGCCACAAATTAGAGCATCTTTGCTGCCTTCTGTAAAATACTGATTTTCTGTAAGCAAAGAAGATAATGGTATTAACTCTCCCGTGAATAAATATTGCCGTAAAATAAAGACTAAAGTAAAACCAGAAACATACCTGGATTTTCAATATATTCTGTAAAATCAAAAGAGCTGTTGGAGTACATAGACTCATTTACAGCCATGGTAGTGTTGAAAACTTCGTTCATCAGAATGGGCCATCGCACACATTTGTGACGCAGGTTTCCCATGAAAAGCTGGAGGCCAACGAGTGCAAAGACTGCAAGGGCAAAAACGGTCAGGACCATGACGTCCCCCATTTTCTTCACCGACTGGATCAGAGCCCCCACTATAGTCTTCAGGCCTATGAAACAGTCACTGGACATTAACCAACTAGAGTAAAGCAACTGGAAATAAGCCTTTGTTGTTACATAAAGAACATTTAAAGACAAGTTGAAAATGAAGGCGATTACCAGGAATTACGGTAATTGTTTTCAGGGCTCGAAGTACACGAAATGTCCTGAGAGCTGACACATTGCCGAGGTCAACAAACTCAGTAATGTAGCTAGGAAAGAATGAGAAGAATAAAAATTAAACACCCAAATAAAATTATAAAAAAAACCAAAAAAACATAACATCTAGTTATGCTTTTGTTATAATATCGCTACTATAAGAAGTCTGTGAAATACAACAGAAATTGATACAGTAGACATTTTGTGTGATTGGTTTAAAAATGACAGTAAGTCACAAAGTATGCACTGAGTAAACTGTTTTAAAAAATGAAAGACATTTCTTGTTTCATTTGATTTTATTTTGAAAGCATCAGAGCTATGTGGTCTAATGTGGTCTGTGGATAATGTTCTTCAGATTTTCTCCAACCCTCCATCCAAAAGTAGGCAGCTTTTCAAGCCCTTGTGTATAATCATGGAGTAATAGGAAAAAGGAGTTTTCATGTTAAAGATTTCTTGCTTTTTTGTCATATTTTTCATCAGACTTTGTTGTCAGACATTTGACTTGAGTAAATCTAAAATACAGTTGTCAAATTAGGATTTTATGTATACAGACAAAACCTATCAATATCAACACTGCAATACCTAAAAGATCTGAAAGATTTTAGTAAAATAAAAAGCAAAAACAAAAGTAATAGGCACGAGTGCATGTTCCTGACATTTGTAACATGAACTATTATTGCACATGCTTTCCTCTCAAAAACAAATATTGTTTAATGGATGACATTTTACTCCATTTTTTTTTCTTATTTTTGTATTCATACACTACACAGTAGGTTGTTATGGTCTGGCATAAGAACAGGAAATAAAAAAGGCATCAGAAAACCTTCAATACCTCTGCTTAAGATCACTAGAGAAGACTCCAAGAATAAAACTATTTTCAGATACTTACGCCATGCTGATCACCATGAAATCCAGCCAGTTCCATGGATCTCGAAGGAATGTAAAAGAACCAATACAGAAACCTCTTGACAACACTTTGACTGTGGCCTCAAAGGTATAAATTCCTGTAAAAACATATCTGAAAAAGACAATCTGTCATAAATGAGAAAAAGCCCAGGCACCAAAATGACCAAAAAACAGTAAAATAAAACCACTTACTCCACAGTTTTACTCCACGCTGGTGGGTTGCTCATCGTCATGAACACACAG
The DNA here is from genome assembly GCA_010277075.1 of Poeciliopsis retropinna. NCBI lineage: Eukaryota > Metazoa > Chordata > Actinopteri > Cyprinodontiformes > Poeciliidae > Poeciliopsis > Poeciliopsis retropinna. Next base: position 6,006,314 of record VMRM01000023.1, on the reverse strand, counting down.
TTCGACAGAATGGTAATCATGATGAACATGCTAAATAATTTAAGTCAGGATTAAGGAAAGATGCTTAAGATGCTTACAAATCTTTTGCTTTTATTCATCAAATTGAGTAAAAAAATATTAAAAATTCAAAATGTGGATGTTAAATAGACAAAAGGATATGAATGTATGAGAATTTTGATGGATCCTCTCCTGATCACACTAAAGGGGCTGAGAATGTAACAAGCCTGCTCGGCGTTGAACCTGTAAATCGTGTTCCCTTTGCTGATCACGACAAATGTCTGAAAAACAAAGAAATGTATTCTGAAAACTAATTCCTGTCTAAACAACATCGCAGCAAATCTTTAGCAATGACAAACTATAACTATTATATAAAAAAAGAAAAACATTGGCAGTGTATGTATAAAAAGAGAACTTAAATATTGGATGAAGAATGCAGTTGTCATTGCAGACATGCAGGATGAGTAATACATGCTGTAACATTTTAATGTTCTGTGATGTAGTGACAGAGTTGAACTTGTTAAGCACTACATGTGGACAGTTATTGTATAATTCTGCTCAGATGGATTCAGACTGACATTCTTGGCTTTGTAGAAGGGGTCCAGGTCTTCCAGAGGTGTGTTGAGCAACTCTGGAGGAGGATCTCCATATATTAGGGGTAGGCTCTTTCCAGCTTCCAGATCAGGGTGTGGCCCCACTGGTTCTCCCTCATCATGGCCTTCTGCTTCTGCTGATTTCTTCCTTTCTTCCGCGAGCCTCTTGATTTCCACCAGTGATTCCTGGGTGAACGGGCGGAAGACCGCAATGCCTGGGGGAGGGAGCAGGTTCGCCATCTTTGCATCGCGAAGGGAGATAACCACACCGGGTACTCCCTAGATTGAGCTAAATGAAAAATAGAAAGTAAGAACAAAATGCATTCCTGTCCAATGTATTCGGATGTGTCTCAAAAAGCATTTAGCCAATGTTCTTCCGTTAAACCCAGATAGAAATTGTGTGCTTTTGTGACTATCCTTCACCAAAATAATGTGACATTATATCATTTCTGTTTTTAAAAAAAAGAAAAAATATATATGCTTGGCATAACTGGTTTAAAACATTTAGAAATCAGGAAATTTGATCAGTATGAATGTTACATGTTGTCATGCACACATCACCATCCACATTTATTGAAACCAGTGTTGAAGGTGTATGAAAAACCTGAAAGTAAATGTATCTTCTTCTGTAGTAACAGCAAAATCATTGTCATTATTCCAAAAAATATTGTTTAACAGCATTAATTCAGTAATGCAAAAAAAATAAATAAAATTTAAAAAAAATAAATAATAATAATAAAATAAATAAACTGCAAAGAAAAGTTGTGTGTGTTTTTTTTTTGTTTTTTTTTTTGTTACCACCAAAATGTCATAACTCAATGTGTTGAATATTATTAGTAATCTATGCCTTGGCTCTGTAATATATCAGTCAGGAAAATAAGATGTGTCTTGATTTTCATAAGGAATATAATTAGTCATCTAAGCATGAGTATTATTGCACAATATTGTTGTGAAATATTTTTTGACCCTCACAAAACAATGGTCAGACATTCTGCATCAAGATATTCTAGAAACAGCACTAATGGATCCATCAATTACAGCAAGTCATCCAGATTGTGAAACAGCAAAGCAGTCACATTCTGGCACACATTCAAAAAAATTTAATAGAAAGTCACACTAATTGCTTTAGAGTATTCCAAATGTTGCTTGTGGTTAAATCTTGATTTCTTATAACAGCTTTGGAAAAAACACACTAACCTATTTAACGTGGAAAATCAGATCACGTCTCCCGGAAAATGCATTATAGACCTGGCATAGATCACTAAAAGTGTGCAAACAAAGCAATTACGCACTTTACAAAAATCAGTCAAAAATGATAAGACAAACCCACGTTCGGCCGAGTGCAGACATGAATGCATTGAAACATTTCTTTGAATCGTGCAACTTGAACACAGAATCATGCATCCTGTGCAGAGACGCACACGCTCACAGAGATACGGTGGCTGCACAGCTGCTCCAGGCAATCAGGACGGAGCATCGTGTTTCAGAAGCCCGATGAGTCTGCTCATTCCTCCCTCGCTCTGCGTCTCACATCCCTCTGATAAACAGGACAGCTTGCCAGCTTAGCTTACTGACTCTTCTCTGCTTCCTTCTAGTTTACACGGGACCCTGAACACACCAAGCCTCTGTGCCTCTGTCTCTACCCTCACAGGTGATACTAAAGGCCATCTTTCAAGCAGAAAAGTTAACCCGATCCTTACTGAAAGCTGCCTCTCTTACCCAGCACACACCTGACTCTGGCCCTAGAGTTACCCTCCTTTTTTATAGCCTGAAATAATCAGTTACAACAGAGATTAGTGTGTCCAAAACCACCTTTTTATTGCTTTCCTGGACCCTTCACATCACTGCTTTTCAAAACTCCCATTCTGGGAGCTGTGGGCCCCACTGCTCCCAACAGTGAGCCAACCTTAAAATACACATCATGAAAGTAGATGTGTTTCTCATTGGCCTTATGGGGAGCATTTCCTGATTACGTTACATCAAGATGTAACTGCTGAAGCCATCAAATGTCCATTTTTAAAGATCTCAAAACTGAAAGCCTGCCAGTGTCAAAAAAGAAGTCCTATCATTAGACTGTTGCCTTGTCTTGTACAGGGGATGGAAATGAATGTTTTCTTCATAATCTGTACCAGTCACTCAAAGAATCTTAGAAGCAAAGTCTATTTTTGAATTATCTGTTTTAGTTACACAAAAAAATCTGATCCAATCTAATTGCTTTGTTAAATGTTACAGTTATCCTATTTCTGCCAAAACCAACTGTACTTTGTACTTCAGGATACCAAAAAATGTAATTTTTCTTCTAAATTCAGTCTTAAAAAATCTTTCAAGCGTTACTTGTTAACACGCTGCCATTCAGCTTCTGACCTAGATGATAAAAACAGAAGAGAGATAAGATCTCGATAACCGCTGGATTTGATTTGCTATTGCGCATATTATATATATATATATATATATATATATATATACATCTTGTATACATCTATATATTCTATATAATCTATATCGACAGACAGACAGATCGTGACAACACTGGGATTAAGAATCTCATCTTAGCAGCGTCAGTGAACCATTAACGTGTATTTGCATGGAGCAGTTGAAATCCAGACCAAAATCTAACATTTAACTGAAATTCCATCACAAAACTTCAAAAATATTGTCAAATATTTTGGTCTACAGGTGTGCAAAATTGATATTCATTTGCATGGGACATATTTCACATTTCCTAACATAAATAGGAAAAGAAATCTCAATTTTGCACAACAAGATTTTATTAAGCAGAATTATTTTATTGTACTGTCTGTGGCAAAATGGGAAAAAGGATTTGAAAATATCAAAGCATATTAATTGTTTTTCCAAGATAATGTCCATAACTATCTAAACTGTAAAAATGCAATAATTCTGTTTACAAAATATTGCATTGGGGTACTAATTGTTTGTAATTTAAGATATACCTGTGTTAATAACCACTTTTTGTCTCTTGCCAGTCTTTACTTCCTGCATGCTTGGTTTATGCATTATTTTTCTTTTTGTGGAAAATACCTGCAGCCTCTGAACTGCTTCATGCAGATGGTCACCCATCCTTCGCCTGGCTCTGCTGATGTACTTTTTTTCACTTTACATGTCTGTAAGCCAAATTAGGAATTGCTGGAAAATTGAAAAACCAAAGACTATGGAGGGGAAAAAAAAAAAAAGTGACTTCAGAAGACTTCCCTGACAGTAATACATATGTATCATTTTGCACGTTAGCAAAGACCAATATGACCTGTGACATTTTGGTTGAGGATATAGACGGGGTAATGTAGACGTTACATTACACTAGCCAACCATGGAATGTGAATGCCAATATCTGCCTCCGGAAACAAGCCCAACTAGCTTTTTGGCTTTTATCACAAGCCAGTGTTGGTTCGTAGGGGTGAAATAAGGGTTTCTGGGTCTTAGAGTGGGCTTACCTGACTTACGGCTAATATACAAAGACCATCTTCTGTGATTCTATTGCTGATCTTTGGACGTTTATAGATCCAACCAAGAATTTGTAGAAGCACTGTCTAAATGCTGTTAGTTAACTGATAGATTTGGGCATTAAGAAAACAACATACCCACATTGTTTTTCACATTATTACCACAAACACTGTATTTTTATTGCAACTCAATATTTTGTGGATTTACATTTCAGTCCAGTGGCATCTTTTAGTCTTTTTAAGTATGTCTGTGTCATCTTTGCACATTTGCTCATTCACACATTCACATACAAAATAGCTGTGAACACTGATTCCAAAGTCTTGCCAAAGATTCCCAACTGACTGTAGATTCAGACTTTGACTGGGCCATTCTAACATATAAATATACTTAACTTAAACCATTCAATTGTGGCTTTGGTTGTGTGTTTAGGGTTGTTGTAAGATGAACCTTCATTCCAGTCTCAAATCTTCTGTAGCCTCTCAAAGGTTTTCTTCAAGTACTGTTCTCTATTTGCTAAAAGTTACAGTCTCTGCTCTGACAAGCCTTAGCGTAACTGCTAGTTTTCTAACACAAGAACCTTTGTGTTTGTAGCCCAAATGTTTACTCTATGAATACTTTCATTTTAGATATCAAATCCTAACCCCAAAACCTTATACACAATTTCTCCTGTCTCAAACTGACCCATTTGGCCTTTGTACTGACTGGACAGACATTTGAGATTTGGAACTGATATGAAGAATAACCCTTTCATATCATGAGGGACCGTAGGGAGCTATTAGCTCCAAAAAACAGAGAAAACCAAAAGCAAGCTACTTGTGTCTAAGTACTAGAAGTCAGCTTTGAGTATGTCACTTTACATGTAAAGAAATAGGTTTATTTATTAGGAGAGAGTTGCAGTTATGCTTAACCTCACTTCACCTTTTAAATACGGAGTCCCGGCCAACTAGTCACATGGGCTCACTTGGTGAAAGAAACTCAAAACCAACATGTTCTGCGTCCAAGTACATGTGATGCAAGATGAACAAACACTCACAGGCAGAAGAAGACAACGGAAATGTGCACATTTACATACAATACCTGGAATAAATGCTTAGGAAAAGCAAGAAAAAAACTAAGCTGAATATTTAAGTCAAATCTCGGGAATCAATGCACATCAAGACCCTAAAGATGTTCTCCATCTGGGGTGAAAGTTGTATCAGCCCTACCACTGGGCCTCCAGGAGCCCATCCTGTTATATAAGAGTTTCAGGTTCTCTGTTGACAGGATCAAAAATGAACACCAGCCTCCACGTTCTCCACCATGTCCAAAGATCTGCTCCAACTGTATGCCTGGAGGTAGTTTGTCTCCAGGCTCCAACATCACTGGTATGGGTAACATGGACTAACAGCAGAGAAATGGCTACTTATGAGCATCCACAGCATCAAGGGACATTGCCAATTTGCCATGAAGACACAGGCTAAAAATAACACTTTGCCTCTGTGGGATAAGGCATTAAAGGGGGGCACAGAAGATTTCAAAGTCGTCCAACATTGACTTTAACGGAAGCCGATCATTCACCTGCCGGGTGACAACAAAAACCTGAGCATAACAAACTTTTTTCTACAATATTGTGCAATAAAATTATGATCTTCTTCACTGACAACATGCACATAAAATCACTCCTTCAAATATTCCTGTTAGACCAAATGTTGCAGGTGTTGGAATAAAGGCACTCATGCTAAACGAAACAAGACAGATTTTTGTTTTGCTCAGCTTAATAAAATGAAAAGTGAAAGGCATAATGTCCATACAGTGCTCCGCTTCTAAATAAACACTTTCAGACAGCAAAATATTATATCATATGGAGAAAACTGTAGCTTAATGGAGTAAAAATAGCAGCCCAACCATAATTAGAACAAAAAAATGACCCCCTCACTATTCTGTTTTCTTCAGAGAAAATGAAACTTGGTCATATGTGACCAGATTTCCCAAATTTCAACTGAATTTCGAAGACAAGGACCATAAATCTGCAGCCTGACAACCAGCGAGTTCATGCACTACATCAGCATGAGTGTTGAGTGTTTTACCTTGCACAAATATTCCACTCAATCCCTGTGTATCATAAAAGTATCTCCTTAAGACGCTTTTGAACGTTATTTCCCCCGCCTGTGGCAGCCGTGGCGGGTTGCGGGCCAGCTGTTCCTGACGCACTCAGGATTCCCGCAGTGAAACCGGAGGAGCTGCTCCAGGTGGGGTCAGATCAGACCTTTGACAACGTCCCGTTCCCACACAGCTGGTCGCTCAGGAACATGTCTCCCAGAATCGCCGCAAACTCAGATCAAAGGAGGAACGCCGAGGTTCTGTAGAGTGGCACTTAATGTATCCCAGGCAGCGGAGCGCACTCCGTCCACCTTGAATGAACGGCTACATCTGATGATGCGCACGATGCCCTCTGCTGCCTTCGCAGCCTTCAGGTGCACATATGTGTAACCTGAAGGCTTACACAAAGGCTTACACAAAGTGAAAATCATCAATGTACATTTTTTTGCATGCAGATAGTTAAAGCGTTTATTCCCCAATAACAGTGATTAACTAGGACTTAGAGCCAATTCGTCCCCAACATAAAAAAAAAAAGAATTAAAATACAATCGTAAGTACGGTTTTAAAACTTAACCACTAGATGGCAGCAGTATGCTCACAATTGAAGCTGCTGAATGCTCACTATACACCATTATGTAATGTAAGAGTGCTAAAATCTAAGAAAAAAGTCAATATAATTTATAATTTTTGCCTAAACGTTTTTGACCATATTTTTTTCAGTGGTTATTTAACTATTTTATAGTGCTACTTTGATATTTTACCGGTCACTTTACTAATTTGTTCCGTTTACCAAGCAAGATAAATCACTTTCACGCAAAAAAATAAATAAATAAAAATAAAATAAAATATAAAAAATCAGAGTAAAGAATTTAGCTGCAACACAAAAAGCAAGGACGAGGTCGGAACTGTTCGAAAAAGATTAAGAAGGAATCCAAACAATGAGGCGCCGTTACTATGGAGACATAGCGCTACATTCGACGCGCAGCAACAAGGTTTGTCTTATGTTCCTGCTTAGTTAAAAACTAATATTGTAGTTGTTTCAGGTAAAATATTGTGAAACATTAAAACTATTTTTGGTATAACTATAAAAGCATTACGTAGTTTAAAACCTACTATGTATTTCACCGTCGCTAACTGGACTTTTAATCACTTCTCTTATGTCCGTGTTGTTCCTAGGATTACTTGTGTAGGTATTCGTGTGGAGAGTGACAGTATGGACTCGGAGTACATAAAGAGACACCTGGGGGAGTGCCTGGCCGAGGGGCTAGCTGAAGTAGCCGAGATGAGACCCGTTCACCCCGTCCAGTATCTTGCTCATTGGCTCTACAAATACAGGTCTAATGCTCAATTCGAGATAGAGGTAAGCAGCAGTTTCTTTTGTTGACCAGCAGGAGACACCATACCACCCTTGCTCCCCCCTAAAGTGTAGGTAAACGGTTTGCCATATTTTTTTTCAACGCAAGTCTTTATGAAAATGTGGTGCAGTAAATAAAATATGCTCCACTGCAAGTAAGGAAGTTATGACTTTGAGGCCATTATTATTTGCCATCTTAAATCTTTAAATTACAATTTTGAAAATATGTAAATATTCATACTTTTCTTTTTCCACATTATGTTATAATTGCAAATGTCAACACATTTTATTGTGTTTGGTTATGTGATAGACCAAACACAAATTAGTGGATGATTGTACTGGAAAAAGGATGAGTAGGTTTCAACATATCAACAGACACATATTGTTGACCATCCTTAATCAGTTTTCAAGATTTTTTTTAAATATATTCTTTGTTGGATTTGAGCTATGCAGGGTGACTGGGACACCATGCTTGGATCTAAATTTTTTCTCTTAATGCCTGACCACAAGCCACATAGCTTGACGCTACCACTATGTGCTCTGCGATGAGAATGGCATTTTGTCACAAAATATGTTGGCCATAAAGAAGACATAAAAACCAAATTAAGTATTTTTACTATGTATAGTTATTGTCCTCAACTTGTAGAGATGTTCAAATGTTTTAAATCAATTCTAAATGTATTGTTATACTTTGCTTTAAAGCTTCCAGACTATAATTGGAAAAAAAAAATCTTATTAATACTTGTCCAGACTTTCTGAAGGACTTCCCAAGTTTTTTCTTTGCAGTTTTGATGCTTTTTGTATAGTGGAAATATTAGGTAAACAAAATAACCAAATCCCACCACAAGGTGATTGTTTTACTTCCAGTTCTGTGTCTCCCTCATCCTAAACCTCTACTATTGTTGCCATGTTAAAGCTCTGATCTTTAAACGGGTTTGAAAGCTGTTCACGGATAACAGAGGCTTAGACAGTCTAAGCTCATCAGACTGAAAGATATGGCCGCCAAATCTCAACTACCTTTTACCTAGACATGAACAAGCCCACCAACAGACGCATGTAGAACAATGGTTTGGTTCTGAGAAATATGATTAACATATTTCTGGAGCATATTTTTCAAAAATCTTCTAAGAAATAAGATTATAAATACTTACATGCAATAATATAGTACAAACAAAGTCAGAAAATGTTAAGATGTTAATGTATCACATTATTTTTACAGAAAAAAGAGCAATTTGCTCTGTTGGAGGAAAGGATTGCTGAATATAACAGACAGAAAGCGCTGAGAGAGGAGGAGGAGAGAGCTGCTAGAGTCCTGGAAGAACTTCTAAAAGTATGATTATCACTAATTTTGTATTAACAATGTGTTTAATCATTTACAAGTTATTTTTTATTGCCAGAACTTACTTCCCAGTTGTATCTGCCGGTTAAGATAATTATGTGAAGCACAACAGAAAAGGTTAATTGTCAACTTTTCAACAGGCGGCTGAGGAACCCGTAGAGCCTGAACAACCCATTGAAACCACTGCTGAAGTTGAGAAACCTGCTGAAGATGAGACACTGGTAAACATGGATTAATCCAAGTCTTAGCTCAGGTGGAAATATGTTGTTAGTACAGTTATTAGATATCCACTCCAGAAATCTGCTTTTTCTACAAGACTGACAAGAAGAAACTTACTATTGGAACAAAAGCATTAGAGGGGAAAAAAGTAAACACATGGAAGAAGGTACCTTGGTCAGAAAGGATCACTGTTTTTGGCCAATGCTCTATATTCCATGTTTTGTCCCTGTCATGTGACAAAACATGGGAAGGTTTGAAGGTTGACTCACATATGTCACAAGATCTCACTGCAACATTGCAAAATATATTGCTTTTATTTGTCCTGCAGGTGACTGGTCAATCTGAGTCTGGCAAAAATGAGGAACCAGAGCAGACTGGCCAAATACAATCAACTCCCAGACAAGATGGCAGTGATTTAAAATCCAACATTACAGAGAATCTGCACAACAAACCTGAAACCTTTGACTTTCCAAATGCAGAGAAGGTGATGCAGAAAAGAAAATGCAGTTTGCATGCTGGTGATCGTGGCTCGCTGCATGTATTCATATTGAGGAGAAGATCCAGCGCTTGAAAAAAAATGTATGGCCAGGTGGACAGCGTGAGCTAAAGTATAGAAGACAGATGAGGAAAGAGATTCTTCAGTGAGAACAAAGACAGGAATCAGGCTGAGATACAGGAGGATGACAAGAGTAGTTTTGTCACATTCAGTTCAACTTGCTTTTATCCTTTCCTTCAAGGTGGATGAAGAAGATAAGAATAAATCTGAAGGCTCCGTCCATGTGGAGACAACCTCCACTTTGCAGAATGAGGAGCTCAAAACAGAGAAAACAGATCCAATTGAAGAAGCAGAAGAAGCCATGACAGACACCAAACAGGAGACTGAAGAGCCCAGTTCTGTTCCTCTTCAAAACCAGGTGGCTCATTGATCCTGTTTTTTGCTCTTTGCTGCTGCTGCAGTGATAAGTTTGAGAAAGATCAATTTGCTCAGAAACCAGAAGAAAGAACAGAAGAGAGTTGCTGAACTTTCCTCTCATGTCAGGAGGAAGTCAAGTCATGTGTGACGCCACTGATTTTTTTTGGCTGCAAGTCACATAGAGTAACAGTGTAGAGTCAGAGAATTGAATTAAGGAAGATTCCTCATACAGTTGCATAGAAATAACTTGCAAAATCATTAAAAACTCATTTGTTTCACTGATTAGATCCAAAAGGTGAAACTCATAGTGTAATCTAGTTTTGTGTGTTGAATATAATAATCAGATTTTTGTGAAAGTCCTCCTGATAAACATTAAGACTTTCTTTAAATATATTGTTTTGGGTGTGTTGAATCTGTACGAGTTTCGCTTTTTGAATTTGGATGATTTTTAAAACACTGGAATGCTGCTGTAGATGATCTGCACTGAAAAATATAAAACAGGTCTCAAAAAAGGAGGATAGAACTTAAAGTAAGACGTCATGATAATGCTTTGTCTTGCTTTTCATGAATAATCAAATAATAAATCGAAGGACAACAATGTCTTCTACAGGTGATCGATCAGTCTGAGTCTGGTGGACATGAAGAACCAGAACAAACTGATCAACTGCAATTGACTCCCAGGCCAAATGACACTGATTTAATATCCAACAATATAGAGAACCTTCACAGCAAACCAAATCCTGCAGCCTTTGACTCTCCAAATGCAGAGAAGGTGATGCAGATAAAATGCTGTATTTATGTTGGGGAATGTGGCTCACATCATATATACAAATTGAGGAGAAGCAGAGAAGATTTCTTGCATGAAAAATATTTGCCCAGGTGGACAGCGTGAGTTAGAAGACAAACAAGGAAAGAGAGATCCTTAAAAGAGAACAAAGACAAGAATTAGGGTGTGTTCAACTTCTTTTCTCTCTAACTTAAAGATTGATGGAGAGAATGATAGACTTGAAGACTTTATCCAAATGGAGACGAGGTCCACTCCTCTACAGAGTGAGGAGCTCAAAACAGAGAAAACAGATCCAAATGAAGAAGAAGAAGAAGCCATGACAGACACCAAACAGGAGACTCGGGAGCCCAGTTCTCTTCCTCTTCAGAACCAGGACAAGGTGGCTCACTAATGAAAATGTCTGAATTTTCTACTCTTTACTGCAGGGAGAAAGTTGAGGAAGATGAATTTGCTCAGAAAGCAGAAACAGGAGAAAGAACAGAACAGAGTTACCAAACTCTTAACCAGAACTTTCCTCGTATGTCAGGAGGCAGTCAAAAGTGCCACCACTGATGGTTTTGTCCACAAATCACAGAGGGTAACAATAAAGAGTCAGAGACTTGAATTAAGGAACATTCTTCATACAGTTGAATAGAAGAGACATGGGATGTCATCAAAAATGCAGATTGTCTGGCCAGGTGGACAAAGTGAGAGGAAGTTTAGAAGACGGATGAGGAAAGAGATGTTTTCCTCATCTCTTTGAGGAAATGCCTCATCTCTTTCCTCAAAGAAAGAGGACCTGCACCTCAGTCGTATTCCTTTGAATACGACTGAGGTGCAGGAGGGTGGCAGGAATATCACTTTTTTAATGAATCCAGCAAAAATATAACGTTAATTACATAAATAACAGCTTATGTACTGTAGCTTTTTTCGGTTTTCTTTCCCATCCTTCCCCACCTTGCTTCCAAACAACAAAAAACACTGAAATGAAACAACTGTCATCCTGAGTGAGTATAATCAATTTAAACTCATGAGATCAACACAGACAAGGAGAGTTGAAAAGGTCAGCACATTTTCAGTTTCGTGTGTTATTGATTTACCCTTCAGTGGGACTCCAAATATAGCCATATCAGCACCGGGTTGGCTATCTCTACAAAAAGATTCAGATACAATATCATAGACCAGAAGTTGTACGATTTGCGATTTGTTACAGGATCAGAATCTATGCAAAATATATTAGTTAAATTTGCTTTACAGCTATATACTGATTGTGGAAAAGCTCACTGAGAGTCTGGCTCTACTATAACGTATTTGATGAAGAATCCTGAACTGAATTAGTCCAGGTCAATAACATGAGATTATGCATTGTTTGTGTAATGCATTATCTCATTGGAGATATTTATTCCAAGATGCTCTGATCCCATTGAGCGTCAAAGGTAGCAAAGTTCTAATATGGCTACCAGGAAAACATAGTTATCACATATGGGACTATGAAGTTTGTCAGATTGAAGTGTTGTCTAAATTGTGATAACAGGAATATCACTTTGACATATTTAGTTTAGCTTCTTTTCTATCCTTCATTTCCAGGTTGATGAAGCAGAGAAAAAACCTGAGGAGGAGTCTGTTGAAGGGGATCTGCAGAGCAAGGTACTCAGCTCTCTTCAAGACAAGGACAAGGTGGCTCAATGCTAACTATGTCTTGTTTTTAGCTCTTTGCTGCAGTGAGAGGTTTTAGAAGCTGCAAATTGTTCAGGAAAAAGCTACAGGGCCTGGTTATTCAATGCTCAACCAGAACTTTCCTCTTATGTCAGTTGGCTGACAGTCATACAAGTGATACCACTGATAGCTTTGGCTCCAGGTCACAGAGAGCAGCAGTGATAAGTCGCATCATTTCTTACAACCCAACCAGAAAAAAGCTGAGATCATATTCATTCCCGAAACACTGAAAGATTCAAATCAAAGGAATACAACTGCCCTATTGCTGTATGTTTTTCAACTGCTGTGTCTCTTTGATGTTTTTGTTTTCAGTGGGGTTGGTTTTAATCTTTTATAGCCTTTTGGTTAGCATTGAGTTGTATGAGAGCGGCTAAGCAAATAAAGTTTAAACGACTGATTGATTTGCTTAAAAACAAGGCCGATAACCAGAAGATGGGACACAATTGCACACAGAGATTTTTTCTGTGTTTGCTTTTTTTGTCACTTAGATGTTGCTGTCCATGAGATGAGTTTTACTATCGGCCTAGGCCAACCTGAGTAAATGTAAAATACATTTCTCAAATGATTTAATTTATTACAGTAAAGATGTTATCCAAACCAATCTGCTCCTATGTGGAAAAAAAAATGATAGAGCCACCGGCCCAGAACAATACCCAGCACCCTAAACTCTTGAGAATCACCAGGATGTTGCCTTTGGTAAACACTGCACAGCTTTTTAGTTCTTTTTGGTCAGCAAAGGTTTTCACTTTGGAACTTAGTTTTTGTCCAGTTTCTTTGCTATTGTTGACTCGTGATTACTGACCTTAACAAAAGTGATGCCGGCAGAGCTTTAGTTGTTATTTCAGTGGTTTTCTGTCCTCCATTTGCATATGATCCCCCTCACTGGTTTGCTAAAATCACAATCTCTAAATCCCATGATAATTAAATCATCAACTGAAAGCATTTGTTTTGCACAGGCTATCTTTGACTGGTAGCAAAATTTATTTGATTATTTGAAACAGTTAAGTGTGATAAAACAGCAAACAGAAGCAAATATGTAAAGGAGCAAATGCCTTTTTCATCACACTGCAAAGATTTGTGTTGCTTCAGAGGGAAGACAGGGAATTTTACATTTCCATAATCTAACTTTGATCTGCATAAATGCTTAGGATGAAGATGACAATAAATCTGAAGAATTCGCCCAACCAGAGACAGATTCGCGTCAACAGAGTGAAGAACTTGGACAAGAGGAGACAAATCCTGATCAAGAAAATGTTGCTGAATTAAGTGAGGAGATCCAAGAAACAACCTCCCCCACTCTTGAAGACCAGTCTGATTCACTTCAAAATGTAAATTGGTTATGCTTTTTATTCACCTGTGTTTGCAGATAAACAATTATGAGAGAAATGTTTGTAAGACATTTAATGTTTATTTGTGATGTTTTTCGATGCGCAATCTTAGGAGACAGAGGGACAGCTCGAGGATGAGGCATGACTTGACTCCCGCTGAAAGTGAACCTTCACCAGAATGATCACCGTGACTCAGCCAAGGCAGCCTGATGAATCTCTCAAAGACTGAAAACAGAGGTCATATTTCTAGAGGCTGGTTTAAATCATCCCAAACTAATGATTTACACACACACACTCACTCACACACACACACAAAAAAAACTGTTACCCAACAATAAACGTTACTTGGAGTGATACCATTCAATCTGTTTGTTTTCTTTAATGCTATCTAGCACTGAGAAATAAATCAAGTCAGCCAAGATCATAAATTCAAATGGAAATATGCTACAGGTTGTGGTTTAACATTATGGCACCAAGAGGTATTAATTCTTTTGCCAATCATTTGGGAATTTGGTTCTGGATTTCTATTCCCATGTGGTGCCCGGTAAATAATGTCAATCATCTAACAATAATATTTTTGTCTTATAATATCAAAGCAGAAATCTGCCAGATTTCACAGCAGATTTGTGAAATCTGGCGTTTCATAAATGTGACTCTGCATTTTCTGACAACCTTTGAACTGGAGAAGGATCAGCTGCGTAACGATGACTGTTTCCTAATATCTTTTTTTTTTTTTTTTTTTTTTTTTTTTTTTTTTTCGGATGCGTGGTCCTCCTGTGGATCGTTAAATCGGAACGCGGCTGCAACTAATCTGACACTGATTGGTATTTGGGTCCAACAGAAAGGGGGCTGGCTTTGGCCCTGCAGGGTGGAGGCTCAGATCGAGCTGCAGTTTAAATGCGCTCCCAGTCGTGGTCCGTTTAAAGTGGAGTGAATGCAGTGAGGGGGAAACAAGGGGGGGGAAATGGCTATGGGACTTATTGAAGACACAGTGGCCGCTGTGGGTGGCCTCGTCACGGGAGTCTTGAACTTTTTCACGGACTTCTTTCTTACTCCGCCCCTGAAAGCCACTCTGATGTTCTTGGGGGAAGCTGAGCTTAAAACCCTGAAAGGAGGTAGGTCTGAACTGCGTATTAAACATAAACAAACTTAATTAAAAAGTCTCGTCTCGTAACTTTAATGAACTATTGAAAGAAACCATTGTGCCGATGGACCGCGTGACTTTTAATCTCTTGCTCAAGTCATGCCCTTCATCCTCTTTCCTTTCCCCAGAAATAAAGACATTCAAGGCCAAGACGCTTTGGGAAAAGTCTGGAGCGGTAGTCATGGCAGTGCGGCGACCAGGGTGATTTTTGTGCAGAGAGGTAATGTTACAATCTATCCAGGCAGCATCTATAATCCACAAACTGTTCACACTGACGCACAATACACTGACACACAACGCCCCCTTTTTTATTTATTTATTTATTTTTTAAATATTCCTCCCTTCCTGTCTCCCCTTTTCTTTTGAACCACACATTTTCTCAGTCTGTGCAGTGTGTTTATAGTTTACGGTGTTTTGTCATACACTGCAATAAATTCTTGGCCAAGAAAGTTAAAATTTTATTCTCGGCATCCTCAAACATTGTTCCTGTTTTATTTGTTTTGTTTTTTTCCTCTTGTGGGAAAGGGGATTAGTTCAATCCCTGGTCCCCAAACTGAGCCAAGGAAAATTCTAGGCTGCTTTTGCAACCTATTCCAAACTCTAATCAAAGTATTTAGAAACGTTTTATAAAATGCTCATTTTCTTCAAACATTTTTGCAGATTTTTTATTATTATTTAAAAGATCCTGGGACACATCAACTGCTCTAAAGTATAAACTTTCTAGTTTTAAAGTGTTCTCACTGTTCCAACAGGAGGCTGCAGAGCTGTCCTCTCTGAAACCCCAGCTGGATAAGCTGGGGGTCCCTCTGTATGCTGTGGTGAAGGAGGATGTGGGAACCGAGGTTCAGAACTTCCGACCATACTTCAAGGGGGAGATTTTCTTGGATGAAAAGGTTGAGACTTTTTTTTTTTTTTTTTTTTTTTAAATGAAATGAATGAACTGATGCATTGTTTAACCAGCTTGTCTTGGAGAGAGAAAAATGATCGGTGGAACCCTCCTTCAGACCAGGCTCTGTTTTACCAGTGTGTTCTATAAACACTGAGCTCATTGAGTGTGTAATAAATCTGAAGTTTGCATGACTGACTGATGAATCCTATTTCGCTTGCAGAGGAAGTTTTATGGGCCCCGTGAGCGGAAGATGGGACTTCTGGCTTTCATGCGTTTAGGAGTCTGGTTGAGTGGAGTGAGGGCCTTCAGAAAGGGCTTCATTGGGAATGTTTTAGGGGAAGGCTTTGTCCTCGGTGGGGTGTTTGTCATTGGGAGAGGCCAGCAGGTAAATCTTAATTTGATCAAGAATTGACATAAAATGTGTTTTGTATAGAATTGATTTGTCAAACTTGAATATTTTTTTTCCCCTTTTCTCCTGCAGGGAATATTACTGGAGCACCGAGAGAAGGAGTTTGGGGATAAAGTCAACATTTCAGATGTCCTCCAAGCAGTCAGAAAAATACCACAGTAAAACAAAGCACGGTTCTAGATATGTGAATCAAGGTTTGCCTCTGGGACATGAGGATTTCATTGTGTATGACTGCTCGTGAAACTTTGGGTGTGTTCATGATGGTCTGTTTTTTAAACTCACCAGAGTAAGCAGACTTGATGTTTAACACAAAGTTCCATGTATGTTGTACTGCAGAGTGACTCAGGGACCAGAGACTGACCTTTCAGAACAATAAAGCATCTTGTTATCCTCTGGTTTGTCTCAGTTTGTGTAAAGGTGTACAAATAAGTCTCCCTGTTTTGAGCCTGCTGCTATACCATAGTTACTGTTGGATGTTTCTAATTATGAGATTTCAACACCAATCTTCAGAATGTCTTGCAGCATAAGAACCTTTGGCCTGGAATGTACTTGACCTGATTGGGTGAAGTGTGAGAGTCTGTATCCTTTGCTTAATTTGTACTAAATTTTTTTGTTTTGTTTTTTTCTTCCTTCCCCTCCCCTAAGGTACTGAAGCAAGATTAATTTTAAGTCTTCATTACAGTTCTTTTTCTGGCTTAACTGTTTAAGCCTCACATCACTATTAAAAATAAGTTGTTATAAATGTGCGGAATGGGCCTTCAGCATTTTTGAAAACTTTTTATTTTGAAAGTGGTATTTCAATGTGATGCAGGCAAACTTGTGTCAATCGCAAAGCCAGTCGTCCAATCAGACACCTTTGTTTGCTGACGGTCGCTTCGCTGTGGCGTTTCGTGAATTCCAGGTGGATAACGCGTTTCGCACAAACAAGCGTGTAAGCCGTTTGCGATAGTTTTATTTTTCTCGACCGCCGTGGGATGATTTAAAGGACGTTTTTATTACGCGTGCTTATCAAGTTGGATTAATACAGAACCGGAGCGACTTTTCCTGTATCTGTTTCGTTCTGGACTCGAAACGCAAATGTTTGGTAAGTTCTAGTCTTCGTCGCAGAACTTTGCATACTTGGCCAATAGCTTTTTAGTTATGTAGTCTACACAATATCTAGGAGATTTATTTTTATTTATTTTTTTTTAACACTGATGGATTAAATTTCGTTGGCGCAGCCACAGTTTTAAGTTGCGCTGTCCAGGGTCCTGGAGTCTCCAGAGCTCCAGGGAACCCCAAACTAACGACGTGTGGATAGACTATTATGTTTAGTGACACACAGCCACGGAGACGGCATGTGACTTCCGAGCTGTAGGGGATCAAGTCTGCCTTAGATAACCCCATGAAATCCTATTTCTGAGCTCACCTGCTGCAGTTAAAACCCTCTGAGACTCAGTTTTGTGATGGGATGTGATCTGAGAAAGCTCGAGGACAGCAGGACTGATGGGGTGTGAGGTAAATGTGTCTGTTTTGTTGTTTGAAAATTCAGACAGGTGAGGGAGATGCAACATGGAGTGGAATGGACCGAAGTGTGACTCCAGGGGGACAAAGAGTCAAATATGTCAGAGAACAACCTACATGAGTGAGTGGGGATTAAGAAATATCACATAAAAACCTGGACAGGCATCTCAGTAGACTGAAGTGTTAGTATAAAGTTAAAAGTGAGGCTCGTGTTGTACAGTTTAGGCACCCAGAGTTGACATTCTTGTCTGCTGTGATGATTGTAGTTTACAGATAAAGAACAATAACTTTAGCAGTAAGTAAAGTAGAATACCATTGTATTTTAAAAATAGATTTTAATACAGAAGTGTTATTGTAAGTCATAAAATAGCAGCCTTTAAAACAGCAAAAAACTGCCATTAAGAATTTGGCTGTCCAAAACACTGTATTCAATCATGTTAATGGAAAGTTTAGAGCAAAAACAAAACTGTTATAAAAAAGGGCAAAATCACCAGTGATATCCACAGCTTTCACGTTATTGGCAAATGGCTAAAATTGTCACATTGCATGTACAGTAAGTACAACATGCATATGTACAGACAAATTCAGAAATATCTTGCCTAAAGAGAAAAGTACAGTAGGTGGTCTCAAAGTCCTCTTTTCAGATGAATGGAAATGACAATGTTACAGAGTTATTGTGCTTGATTGGCCAGAAAGCTGTCCTAACCTGAATCACAAAGAATCTATCGAGCGTTGCCAAGACGATGATTAGGGACGCCAGAACCAACAATGTGGATGAGTTAAGACAATTATTAAAGTAACCTGGTGTGTGTTAGTACCTTGGCAAAATCACAGGGTGATTGTGCCTTTATTTATTAAGTAATTCATGCAACCAAGTATTAGCTTTCTATACTGTATATGAACATACCTTTCAGTAGACCCACTTCCATGTGCTGAAAATCCGTTTGTCTTATCTAACATTTTAGTGTTCTGAGAAACAGAACTTAATCGGCAAAATTAACAGGAGTGATTCAGTTTAAGGAATCTAGAGATGAATCTCACTTTTTTAAAATTGAATTACTCTAATTGATTCCCTTTAGACTCGTTCACCTGGAGCTGACTGGCTGGGGGTGTGTGTGTGTGAAAGGAGAACCATCCAGCCCCCATGGCTTCCTCGTCAGATCCGTCCCGTAGGGAAAAGGGTCCAGCGACACAAGGTTCGCACACGGCAACACGCAACCTCTTACGAAAGAAGGAACAGCGTCGCCGTGGAATCCGATCCTCCTCGCCCATGGGTCGGGTCATCCTCATCAACTCTCCTGTAGATGGTAAGAAGCACTTGCAAGTCACAGTGAGCCATAAACGCAGTGCTGGCTGATTCATAATGTGCTTTGGTATAACAACTACAATTGTCGTTTACCTTCAAACCTAAAATTCCAGTATTTGTATATTGTATTAAAATGTTAATCAAAATGCTTTAAATATAAATTGGAAATTGATGACAGATATTTTAAAGTCCCAAGGCTCCATTTATTTAGTGCCCTGCAAACTTAATTATGCCCCTCTAACTTTTCTATTTCTCATTATAATCAAAAATTTGGTCACAGTTTTTTTCTAAAACCCGTTACATATAAAAATTTGAAAATGTATTTAGTTCTTTCAAATAAATAATTAGATGTGTGTCTACATCAACTGTGGACACTTCAAGACTGAAATTCCTGATCATTTTTCTTTGCAGAGCGTCAATTTTCAAGTCTCTCCTCAGATTCTTAATCAGACTTAGGACTACACTTTGGACCACTCTATCACAGAAATACTCTTCAATTCTTTTTGCAGTAATGATGTTCTTTACATTTTGAGATGAATGATTATTCTTTAAGCATCCTTTGAAGGAAGGTCACATTAATTCAAGCAAAATCAGCTAAGATTACAGATTTTGCCTTTGTATCTCAGATTCCTCCTGATATGTTTTAGGTGGAGATGACAGTGAAGACCTCCACACAGTCACAGTGGATAAGAGTGTGGACGGGAAGCTTGGCTTCAGTGTGCGTGGCGGCTCGGAGCACGGCCTCAGTATTTTCGTCAGTAAGGTGGAGGATGACAGCACGGCGCGTGAGTGGTGGTCTTATAGATACGGCCGGTGCTGCTGTGTTTTGTTTCTACTTGATGTGCCTTAATCTTCCGTTTTTGTTTGTAGAGGAGGCGGGCCTGCAGGTCGGAGATAAGCTGGTGGAGGTGAATGGCGTCAGCCTGGAAAGCATTACCATGAGCAGCGCCGTGAAGGTGCTGACAGGCAACAACAGGCTAAGGATGGTGGTGAGGCGAGTGGGGAAAGTTCCCGGCATCCGTTATTCTAAGGAGAAGACAACCTGGTGAATTTTACTATTAAAGTGAGTTTATGCTTTTCTGTTTTTCCTGCTTCTGTTTTTAAAATCATTTGGGTGCAATGCTGGTTTTCTAGGGTGGACCTGGTCCATAGGCGGATGGTGGTGGAGGAGAGCGGGCGGACACCTTCAGAGGCCAGTTCTGACAGTGCTCTGCAGAGGATCGTCCACCTTTATACCACTTCTGACGACTACTGTCTCGGCTTTAACATACGAGGGGGAAAGGAGTTTGGTCTTGGCATCTACGTCTCCAAGTAGGTCTAACATTCACTGCATAGGAAGGATAAAGGCTCACACATCCCTTTTTATACACAAACCTATGCTAATACATTGTTATATGCAACATGGAATTACCTCTCAATAAATCAGAATATTATTTAAAACATTGTAATCTTTAAATATTAACATTTGTTAACATATACAGATTAATTTCTGGGGGTTTTGTTTAATTTGGGGATTATGGTTTTTAGTAGATAAAAATTCAATTTCAATTCCAAGTAAAATGTTATTGAAAAGTTTGTCAATGCACCCTGATAGTTGAGACAAATATTGTTGGGTTTTTTTTTTCATGTTTTTGGTTCTTACTATCTTAATGTCTCAGATTGGATCCAGACGGTTTGGCTGAGCAGAATGGGATTAAGATTGGAGACCAGATCCTGGCTGCCAATGGAGTGAGCTTTCAGGACATCAGCCACAGCAGTGCTGTGGAGGTGCTGAAGAGCCACACACACATTATGCTCACTATTAAGGTAACAATTTGTCTTTGTTTTAGGTTATTATTTCTACCTTCCTTTAACCTGATGCTGGGTTATATCTCGTTCATATATGCAATGCTTTGTGTTGGTCTTTTACATATAACCCCAATAAAACACTACAAATTTTTGTAGTTGTATTGTGACAAATGTGGAAACATCAAAAAGGGTAGTGATACCATAATGGTCTGCATGAGCTACTATCTTTAAAAAATATATATATATATATCTTATAATTTTAAGATGACATTAATTCTCTGGGTTACAAAAGCAAGTTATTTTATTTTACTATTTTTACGATTTTTTTGTCACTACTGGTCTTTATTTATTAGTAGTTTGAGAAGAACAGAAAGAGGAGGAGAGGACTTGCAATAAATGTTCGCTATCACTGTCGAACAGTTCTCTACAGAAAGCTTAAATAGACTTAAAGGAAAGTTTACACAAATTATGTTCTGCCAATCATTGGTTGATCACATGAAAAATCATCAGACCTTAACAAAACAAGCCAAACCTTTGATATTAAAGAGGAATGATGTAAAGAAAAGTACATGTACTCATACTCTTCAGGGACATTGCTGATAGCTGAAGAGATTGGATTGTATTCCACCCTGAGTCTTCATTATTGGAAAGCACCCTGGCTCTTTCGTTGCCTCCACGCCTAACTGACCTGTATGCATTAACTTTCTGACCTGCTGCCTGCCTCTCCTCTTTAATTCACACACCAACAAACATGTTTCGCCTCCTCAGTGTGGTCATTGGGGCCTGTTTTGTGGGCCAAGGCTGACAGCTGGCATGCAGTCACAATATTCCTCCCTCACTTTGCTCGTCAGAGGTTGGGTTTCACTCTGTGAACAAAAAAAAGCCCGGCCCCGTGCATTATTCACCAGGCAGCCAGGATCAGGTGCTGATAAAAACTTAGCCTGTGTTTTGAGTAACTTTTGTTGCTTTGGTCTGTGTAAGCTATCTCTGTGGAGTTAGAGAGCATCCCAGCTATCAGAAATTACTAGAAAGCTAGGGGAAAAAAAGTTTTTTTGTTTTTGTGGTTTTGTCTGAATTTTTACATTGATATCTCCACAGGAAGCAGGGAGGTACCCTGCTTATAAAGAAATGGTGGCAGAATACAGGTGGTTGAATAAATGTAGGTATTTTTACAGAATTTATTTTTGTATTTTCTTTTTGTCTAGTCTGAAATAAAGTTTTATACCTGTATTCAAAGTATTAGCACTCACTAACCCAATCTCTCTTTGTTTTGGTAGTTATTTTTCTACATAGCAAATAATTCACCAGTAGGTGTAGTAGAGTAATAGAAAACCAGCAGAGCTGACAGTAACACATCCTGCTGATGTATTTGAATCAACAATTAAAACGGCAAAGCTTAAAATCAGATGAGCCCAACTCCTAAAACGTACACGAAGAAGTCCTTGTAATGCAATTTCAACAAGTCATCTACTCCAACACATCAGTAGATGAGCAATTTCTACCAACAAGTTAAAGCAGTTGTAGCCTGATGTCTGGGCTTTGGCTCAATGGGAAAGATTCCAGTGATTCAAAGAAAAGCAAAATCTTCAAACATTGATTATGTTATACTGTAAATGTTTATAGACAAATTCAGATTTCTGTCTTGTGCAGTGCAAAACCTTTACCTTTGTGATGTGATTTGGAAAAGAATATGTGTCCTCAGTGCAATTGAGTGTGTGGAAATAAAAGTTATTACAACAAAGATGTGGTATAACAACTAAATAATAACACATAACTAGTTTGAACAAAGTTGTACGCTAAGTCACATAACACAAATTGGACATTTTTACCTTCAGTGGCCAATGGTACTCAGCCATCTTCCTCCAAGGCTTCAGACTCCAACTCTTCAACCTCCTCTCTGTCATCTGGGACCCCGGTCAGCTCCCTGAGCGGCCTGTCTCAAGTCATGTTTCCGCACAGCCTGCCGTTCGGTTCAGACATGGTGGACGTTTGCATCTCTACAGAGGACTTGAGGTCAGTCTTGCCTAGTTTATTTTATTATAATAACCAATTTTTATTTTATTTTTTTTTAATTGCAAACATTCCTCTTGCGCTTAGCTATTATCAACTTTGACATTTTACATAAAAATCCTAAATGTGTGGCCTGCATTTCACTCTGATAGCTCTACTTAAAAGTCACTGTTACCAATTAGCTTAAGGTTAATCACAATTAGAGAATTAGAGAATAAAGCATTATTGATCACCTCGATAAGTTTGTTTAGTTAAATTAGCATACCAGTGGAATTTTACTTTTCCTGAGCAGGAGCATAAAAACAAAACTAGACATAACACAGAACCTCGTGGAAGACCTTTATGGACTCTGTTGACAGTGGAGATCATTAATAAATGTCACCTGTCAGATAGATATTATTTATTTCTGCTGTCTTTAAGTGGACAAAGGTTTTCACTGACAGAAATGGAAGTTGTTTTGATGTGTTCTGAATGCATAGAGCTTAATAAAATAAGAGATGCTAATGGGTATGGCCCAGTATGTTTTAGTTTTGATTTGAGAACTGTTAATAGGGACCAACACTCAACAAAAAGGAGGGTGCAAATCATGTCCATAAATGTAAATGAGCAGTATTAGTAACTGAAGGTACTTCAAACAATTTGAGACAAAGAGTCTCAAATTGGTAGTAATTAGTAATATATTAAATCTTAGAGTGTTTTAAAATGTATTTGAAAATGTTTACTTATTTCCTTTTAAGGAAGTTTGTTTTTACAGCAGCATTTATTCTTAAAGTAATTTAAAGTACTTTAGAGACAAACTAAAATTAAAAAAAGGAAAAATTCTAAAAAAAAAAAAAAAAAAAAGGAAAAGAAGGAAATTACTTTTACTTGCAGAGACTGCCAGGGAACAAGACAAAATAACTGGTCTATGTATTTCTTCATGCATAGGTCTGAGTCTGAACTAACAGATTCCGCCATCCAGACAGATTTTTCCTCTCAGAGAATGGAAACAGACACCACCCGCAGCCTGGGACCAACCACACTGCTCAAAGACACGGCGATCCGTGGAGAGGAGAGCAGGAGGTGGAAGGAATCTCCCAAAACAGCTGTGCTGCTGGCTCTCAGCAGACCCAGTCGACCAATCAGCAGGTCGCAGAGCCAAGTCACTGTAGCAGGTCGGTCTGCATTAAAAAAAGGTTGAAAAGTTCCTACACATATGTAGGACTTATAGACATTTACAGAAAGCATTTGTAACCCTTGGGGTTTGTCATCTTTTGTCACTTTACAACCATAAACTTTAATGCATAGTTTTGGAATGAACAAAAATGATGCAAGGTTTTTACGATTGAAAATCTCAAAAGTGTGGTGTGAATTTACACTCATTTCATAGTTCTACTCAGTCATCAGTAGAACTATGACTTTCATCAAAGACTACACTTTATGAAATTATCTGTCACATATTATTCTGAAATACAGCAAAGTTTGTGTATTTTAACTTGGCAAAAGTGGCAAAAGTTTAAGGCACTGTAACAAAATTTCTGTTTGTGCTCCACTACAGAGATCAATCAGAAGAAAGACAAGAAGAAGCACAAAGAGAAGCAAGCAGAGGTGAAAAGCACTCTGCAGCGCTCAAAGACCTTTGTTAACCTGCTACTGTTCAAAGGAGGGCGCAAGAGAGACGCCTCAGGCGGGCGCTCCAAATCACCATTCAGGGACAGCAAAGGTAGCTGATCTTCCGTGTATTTGCATCTTTTTATTTTAACAAGAAAACTTTACCTCTGGCTCGCCCTTGAAAGATGTTGCAAGCTCACACTCTGTAACACGGAAGCTAAACACAGCTTGGCCAGGAGTTTTGATGTAAAATACATTTTTCTGGTAAATCAGAAGTCAATTTTGTTCTCTTCTAAAAACTGAGCTGATTTCCTGTTATTTCTTTAAAGTTTGGTCTCCTTTCTTATGTTTTAATTCATTTTCTCAAACAAAACGAGTCGTGTTTTCTTTCGGACATGAGAAAATTTTGGCCCTTACATTCAGTAAGTTAAACTTCACATATAAACTGATCTTCTAGATCAGTTTATATTGTTTTGAATAATGTCAACTTTGTATTAAAAGTGTCATGATTTACCGAATGACACTTTATAACAGTCATAAATATTCATGAAGACTTACTCATGTTCATGACAGGTGTTATGTCATGTTTATGACGGTGTAATGACAGTCTTATTCACAATCTGTTAAATAAAGCGATACCGGATAATCAAAACAAGTTGATGTTTTACCTGGTTACATAAATGAATAAATAAATAAATCATAAAAATGCATGACATTTTGAGGCAGAATAAAGTACATAAAAGCATATAAATGTATCTCCCTGAACAGAGGGTGCCAAACATCCATTGACTGCATATTAATAAAAGCAATAGAAAACTTGTTTAATGCAGACAAACAAAGATAAGGAATATTTTATGTCTACCTTTTCTAATGTTGCTCTGGAGAGCTCTGGGGAACTAGCCATGTGCCAAAATCAAAGACAGCATTGACCGTAAATTTCATAGTCAGTCAGGAACTACATCATGTTGAGCTCCATTTCTCTTTGTCCTGAAAAAAAATAATTGAACATTTTCTGTCTTATATTCTGCTGAAGTCTCAAATTAGAACTTAATGTCAAATTTTACTGTGCTGCTTTTTAGAGGGACGAAATGTCAGTGTGATGCCAAACTTAGAGATGCTTGGCGTGGTGGAGGACATGGCCCGGAGGCTGCTGACTGAGGAGGAGGTGTCTGCTGTGATGACGGCATGCCAAATGGTGTGAGAAGCACTGAAACTGAAACATGGCAATTAGCTTCTGTTGCAAGTAATAGTACAGCTAGTTAAGATATCACGTACACAGCCTACTTCTCTTTTTTGTAGTTTATCATCCTGGTTTATCACACTGATGCAATATTCAAATTTTCACAGGCTTTGTATTGGAGGGATTTATTTGATGTTTGCCACAATCTTCAGAAATGCTCAAAATATATAATCCTGTATGTTATAAATCTGAGTCTTCTTGCACTGAATAATACATTTAATCCTTAAATACAGCAGCTTATTGATGATATTCTTACTTACCAGGTCACACTCAATACCTCACTGGCATTGCAAAAGAAAAAAAACCCAAAAAAACATACTAAATGTCAGATTTTGTTCACCCAGTATACAACAGAGAGGTCAGTAGAGAACTTGATACGCCACCTGCTGGTTGTGCTGGACCGACCTGAAAAGCTGCTGCTTCTGAGGGAAGTCAGGTACGGAAGAGGAATTGGTAACATGAGGGCGTTTTTAGCCCTTGCCATCCTTGTGATTATCACATACTTCATCCAATTGATTTTTAACTATATGAGATTTATTCGCTCAGAAAACTCTAAAAAATATATGAAAGATTTATTTATGAATTTATGAAAAGAAATTGTGTAAATTGGGAACTTTCTTGATAATCTCAATGTGTATCTTACACAGTATTTAAAGATGATGCAACCTACTACAGGAAGTGACACATTGTTTTTCCCATTTTGGTGTTCAGACTTGTGCTTTCGCCATCTGATCTGAGTGTTTTCAACAACATGGTGACCGCTGTTGAAGCCGAAGCCTACGATCTCCTCAAATATCGGTCAGGTGTGTATTTTAAATTACCAAAGAAGGCACTGCACAGCTGTTCAGATATTTTAGTTCACTTCAGTTTCTTTATTACCAATATCTGTTCCAAAATGATCACAATCATGTAATAACAAAATCCCATCCTATTTATTTACTTTCTTATAAAACTAATTTAAATAATGAATTATTCCAAATACTGTCTTCTTCTTTGACGTATACTTTTGTCTTGCAAAAGTATTCATATACCTTAAATTTCTTCATTTATACCAGTGTAAATACTATCATTCTCTGACAGAGTCAAATCCTTTTAGAGAACATCACTGAACAAACAGCATTATAAAGACCAAAGAACTCAGCAGACAGGTTAAGGGTGAAGTTATAAAGATGTTTAAAACAGAGTCATATTGTACATATAGCCACGCAAAAATAAATTGTGCTGATGAGAAGTAAAGAGAAGAAAAATAGAAAAAAAAAAAAAACATGGGTTAATCACAATATTGTAATGACAATTTTTAACACCACTTTGAGTTCAAGTCTTTGGCAATTCTACAAAACTTGAAGAGGAAGGTTCTCCAGTCAGACGGGAAGCAGATTGAACTTTGTGACGTGATTCAAAACACTGTGAACATGATTCAAAACACTGCACACTGCCCTGCCCACACCATCCTGTCCATAAAACATAGTGATGGCAGCATGACTTTGGGGTTGCATCTCTTCAGCAGAGATGGGGAAAGCTGATCAGAATTGATATATTTAGCTGCAATCAGGAAAACCCTGAAAGGAAGCTAGGAAATGCTGCAAATGATTTGAGAATACTTGTGACAACGATCCTAAACATATAGCCAGAGCTACAATCAATTGGTTATTTTCATTATAACTATTCAGAGATCTCTTCTTTTCTCTGGTTTGTAGTCCGAACTCCTCCTCTTCGCTCCCCCATTTCTGGTCGAGCCCCCAAACGGCGCCTCATCACACCCATCCCAGGTCAGGACCTGTACCTTGATATTTGTTTGTCTCTTTCTTCATTTCTTTCTTTTAAAACTAAATAAATAAGTGAGTAAATAAATAAATACATGAATAAATAAATTGTTGCCAGTTGTGGTGTTCTCTAAGAAACATCTTGTTTCAATCTCTTGCTTTTTATTTACTCTCAAGAGGCCTTAAAGTCCTTCTGTTTCTTCCATGTAATTTTTTTTAAAGCTACTTCGTATTGAAATAATTACATTTTGGGGTGTTTGGTAAGTATTTGTACCTTTTGCAACATTTTTCTTCGTACTTGAATATCAAAACTGTTGGGTTTTCAAGTCTTTAAACTTTGTTTTTTTTTTTTTTTTCTTCTTTCTTTTTTAAGAAAACTCTTTTACGCACAGAAGTTTTATCTCACACACTCATCATTATCCAGTATCACCAGCAGTACACATTTTTCACTAATTATCAGACAGGACTGTGAATAATCTTTTAATAACTAATCAAGTCGAAATCTCCTTCTGATATTTTAATAATATGATGAAAACATCCTAACCCAGCACTCTCTGTTCTCATTTTTAGTAATAGACTTGGGTGTGATGGTAGATCTTGCTAGCAAGATGACACATGATGCAGGAACATAAATGATGGAAGGAAGAGGGAGATGCATTTTGTTGCTGGAAAAACAGGAACTATTTGGAGTTTCGCTCGCCAAGTCCGATTATTATAAGCAGCTTTGGGGTTGTTGGGTTTCTTTTTTAAGTCGCTTGTAGATTTAAGAGGGGGGGGGGGGGTCCAAAATTCTGTTTATAGTTTTCCAGACAATAGAAACACACAAAAACACACACCAATTGCTAAAGTTTTTGTACTGCTGTAAGCATTAAATGATCTCCCCTTCAGTTCAACCATATCAGTGGAGACACATTGTTGATGTAATCATTATAAAATAACTTGCAATTAAGTATTGGCAAAGATCAATATGATTTTCACAGGTGGCAGAGTGTTGTTGTTGTTAGCAGCTGCTGAAAGTAACTAAAATTGTTATTTTTAATGTAAATTAGTTACTTTCCAAATCAAGTAATCAGTAATCTAACTAAGTTACTTTTTCAAGGAGTAATCAGTAATCCGATTAAAGTAACTTTTCCAAAGTAACTATGCCATCATTGCTTTTGACATGATGGCAGAAAAATGAACATATTAGAAATATGCACTCATGCTAATTCAGTATGATAATTTTTTTGCTTGTTTGTATTGTTCTTTCGCTCACTCATATTTTTTCCTTGTTACATCTTAGTTTTTGCTCTTTCTAATCTGTGAAACTAACATTTTCATGCTCTCTCCAGATTATAGGGGCGGCTTTGAGCTCCACAGTGCTGAGGAGGTGGAAAAAGAGAGCCACCTGCTGGAGGAGCTGGAGAAGCTCAGCCTGACTGGCTCTCAGGGATCCAGGGGGAGAAGGAAGACCTCTAGTTCTTTCTCAGCTCTTCTGGACATACCTGTGGACGGATATAAGCCAGAGTCCAGAAACATCAGATCCCACTCTGCTGGTCCCTTGCTCCCCAACTGGCTGCTGGCCCACAGCAGTGACTCCCCACCTCCTCTCCGCACAGACATTGGCACCATTCGCTCCGTCCACTTTGATGAGGCTTCTCTGCGCTCATCTTCAGATAAGGTGGAGACAAACTCTGAGAGGGGAAGGACTTTCTTTAGGAACAGCAACGCTCAGGGCAGGAGGGAGAGAAGTGCAGATAGGATTAAGAACGGTGCGTTCACCGTGCAAAGTGCGAACCGTAGGAGTCGACCCTTGCTGTCGCAGGTGTTTGGTATGAGTCAGGAGCGACAGATGAACGGTCATCGGACTTCCTCTGAGAACAGGCTGAACGGTACTGAGCCTGAACAGGAGCATCGATTGAAGACAGTCAGCATCTCCAAGACCAAACAGTCTCTGGGTAAATATCTTTCATTCTGTCTCAGTCAAAGCTTTTATGGGAGTATTTTCTTCTATTTCAACTTTTTATAATTGCTATATTTCTACTAATGAGGAAACTTAAAAGTGTATCTCAATAACTTTGAATATTCCATAGTTATTATTATGGCTCATTTCTAATGAAAACCCGAAAAGTCAGTTTTTATGACATAAAACTAACAAAAAAAATATTATACACCCAGCTAAAAATGATTTCCATGCACTGAAATATGCTTGAAAAGGACTTTTGCATGAATTACTGCATTAACACAACATAGCATGGAGGTGATGAGCCTGTGGCTCAGCTGCGATGTTCAGAAAGCCCACATAGCTTTAACAGCGGCCTTCGGCTCGTCTGCGTTGTTGGTTTTATTGTGTTTTTATTTCAGCTTTCCATTAATAAGCTTTAGCAATAGTTTGTGGAAAATGTAAGTGAGGTATACATGAAAATTAGAATCTTAGAAACTAAACATGGGGTTTTGAATTAACTACGAACCATAATTGTCACATTTAAGAGCTTGCTCTGGATTTAGCAAATGTACATTATAGGTTTCATCTTTTACATTTTAATTAATGACATAAACTACCTTCTAATTTATCAACATGCACCTGTACACACACATTTTACATATGGTGTTTGCGTGCTTGTCGGTGAGCTTATCCAAGCATGGAGCTTTAGTTTACCTATTTAAAATAGTTGCTGTAAAAACACATCACCACAGCCACTAACTCCTGCAGGCATCAGCATTTCTGGTGGGATCGAGTCAAAGGTGCAGCCAACCGTGAAGATCGAGAAGATCTTTCCTGGAGGAGCCGCCTCCATGTGCGAGGTGCTTAAGGTAAAGTGACAAGAATTTTAGGATCATCAGGTCCTGTCTCCTTGATCGTATTGTTTATAGTTTCAGTACTTTGCAGCAGCATAGAAACATAAGAATTTGAATTTGCTAAATGTTTTTTTTTTCTTCCTAAATCTGCTTTTGCCAGTTATCTCTTGGCTTGTGAACACGTCACTGGTTGCTAAGTTAATGAGTAGTCACCAAGTACTCTTGTAATGAGGGATCCAAAATAAATCGAGCAGTTGCTGCAGATGGGCCTGCTCCCTTTGCACCACATCTTAAAAGTCGTCTACTGGGTTGAGACATGAAGAAACCAGACTATTAACGCTTTGTAATTATAGTTATTACAACTACAAAGTTGACTATAAAGGGATGGACACGGTCAACAACAATACCTGGATGTACCTCATTTAAGCTGGGTGTTGAAATGAGGTACTAAGGGGCCCAAAGTGTTCTAAGAAAATATCCCCACCATTTTATCTTCGCCAGCCCGAATGGTTGATACAGGGTCAGATGGAGTTGTGCTTTGATGCCAGTTCTACCACATTCTGGCCTCAGACTCGGCAATGTTTTTTTCAGTCTGTAAATTGTAGGCTTGGGTTCCTGTTCTTTACAGGAGCAGCATCTGGTGTGATCTACCGCTAGTTCATCTGCTTCATAATTTGACATGCTGTGCATCTAGAGATTGCAATGCAAAGCATTTTGAGTATAATTCAGCAAGGGTTGCCTT
This sequence comes from Poeciliopsis retropinna, assembly GCA_010277075.1. NCBI lineage: Eukaryota > Metazoa > Chordata > Actinopteri > Cyprinodontiformes > Poeciliidae > Poeciliopsis > Poeciliopsis retropinna. The sequence goes on along the minus strand of VMRM01000023.1, from coordinate 5,975,389 downwards.
GCTATCATCTCATACCAGTCTCCTTATTCTCCTCTGACAAAGAAGTACTTTTATCCAAAAACTGCTACTCACTCGATTTTTATTATTATGCTCTATGAACCAGAGATGTTGCATGTTTTTTTTTTTTGTTTTGTTTTTTTGGTGCCAGACAGGCAGGTCTAACTTACCCAAATATAGCATACCGTTTGCATGACTGACTCACCTGGAAAAACTCACTTTGTTCCAGGCTGGATTGGAGTTGGTGTCTGTGGATGGAGTTTCCTTCCAAGGAGTGACCCACCAGCATGCCGTTGACATCATCCGCAAAGCCTTCAGCAACAAGGCCAAAGACCCTATGACGTTTGTGGTCAAAGTTCCCAAAAACGTCTAAAAGGACAAGTTTGAGCTCAATTAGTGAGAATTATAGAAACACCGACTTGCAGACCTGTAGGAAGAGAGGTCAGGTATGTCATTTCACCATTAATTTCAAAGAGAGCAACATGCTGCGTATAATAAAACAACCTTGACAATCATAGGAATTAAGGATTATGAAAAAAATAAAAATAATGTACAAAGTTTTGTTCTGATTTTGCAGCTAGATTCATCCATTCAGAGACATTTTGAAAAAGTGGTGAAGAACACATCTTTATTTGTACAGTAAAGTAAATAGAGTGCCTTTTAAACTTTTATGAGAGCCTATGCCTTTTTCAACCTGCAGAGGGCAGATATGAGCCACGTAAACAAAATCAAAAGTTCAAATGTCAACCAAAGTAGATACTACTGTCCAGGCTGGAGATGGTGTCCCTGTCAAAACTTTGAAACATGCAGAATCCAAATAAAAAACATTAAACATGGATTGATTTTAAATCATATTTTAATTAAAACCACATTGGTTTTGTTCAAGAAATGTACAGCATGAAAATATACATTTAATGTCTTCATACAAATATTGAAGGTTATAAAATTTGTAGTGAGGAAAAACAAAAATTCACACACGGTTAAAACCAAGCTTTGTATCTGTTGGAGGAAAATAGACATGTTGGACATTGCTTTGGTCTATTCACAGTGGTTATGTTTTTATTTATGGGGACTGTGGAAGCAAAAAGACAATATATAAACCCTATTTGCAGAAGATCTGATAAAACAAAAAAATATATATTTGGGTTTCTGGTTTATTAACTAAAATGTTAATCAGTGGAAGCAAGTAGTCCAAATACATTCCTCAGTGCAATTTCAGGGATATAATAAACAAATCCAATACATCACAGCAAAAAGATTAAGTGACAACTTTTTCCTGATAAAAAGCCGAGGCTATCACTAATGTGGCTTAGTGCTGTAACATGCTTCTCTTCACTCTTGCTAGAGAACAACGAGTCCTTCGCATCGCCAAGCAGAAGATTTACTGAACTCTGCTTACATTTTATCCCGTGCTTTGCTGAAGACTTCACACCTCTACAACTTTTTCACATTTTGCCACATTTCAACCACAAACTTTAATGTATTTTATTAGGATTTTTGCTGATTGACAAGCACAACGTTGTGCATTAATGGGAGGCATATGACGCATGCTTTTAAACATGTTTTACACAATTACTTACGGACAGCTTTACTCTGATGCCCCTAAAAATAATCCAGCGCAACGAATTGCCTTCAGATATCACCTTAGTTGATGAATGCTGTTCAATCTGAGTTTGGTCTACATGCCAAGTGCCATTCATGGTGGAGCACAAATGCCACACATCACCCAGAATACGCAATCTCAATACCTAAAACTAACTGGGAGTCTATAGCAAGACTTTAAAATGGAAGCTCTCCAAATAATCTGACTATGCTTGGGTTATTTTTTATAGATAAAAAATTGACAAAAGTTTAAGTCACTATGTGCAAAGCAAGTAAATAGACCCCAATAGGATTTGCAGCTACAACTGAAGGGAATTTTGAGACCTATGCATCCTTTTCCATCTTTATGTTCGTCATTCACGCAAAAATCCCAATAAAGTCCAACGATGTCTGTGGTGATGACATGGCAAAATATGGAAGAGTGAACACTTTTGCAAAGCACCGTATCTGAAGACGTATGATGACCACTATAATTTCTGCCTGACTCTTTATCTCAACTGATACTCACTCATATTTTCTCATCAGGAAGCATTTTAGGTTAGCTTGCATATTGGTTTTAAAGATCAAAACAAGTCTGGACAGATTAAACAGCTGCATATCTTGAGGCCACAACGATAAATAGGAGATTTAACAGGAGCATGCACTGAAACTTGCTGCCTGGGTCGTATACCGTAAAGCAGTGGTGTTATTTAGAACATAAGGTAATTTATGCTGCGCAAAAATCAAAACAACTTTTGACCACTCAGAGGTAACTGGATAATCTATGGTTGAGATTATTTTTAAGTTGGTATGTAAAGGTGGGAAAAGGAAGCCAGTGCGTCTTTAATGAAAGGTGTCAATATTACTTACTGTAGGTTTTGTTTCATAATATAGTTCAAGAACCTCAATACTAATGTGTTACTACAGGGGTAGTACAGACTCTTTTAGGGGATTTATGGCTGTCCATGACATAGTTTAAGTAAAAACAAAAAGGATCTGAACTCTGCCACCATCCAGTTTCTCAAAGACATCAACACCTAAATCTTACCATGACACAATGAAACTGTGGACAGAGTGGGAGTGTAATGATAAACCCAGCAGGGATACTGCAGTCAGAACCAGGAGAGGAGGAGGATGGTGGTGAACGTTAACCAAAGTTACTCACAAACTCCTAAAGGTGTGAAATATCACCAGGACTTGGCCGACTCATCAGTGCAATGGCAGCCTCTACAGTAGGAGCAGAGAGCTGATGTGGTTAATGACATTTAAAGGTCAATAACTCTCAAGAGCGACAGCAGTCACAGCTGAAGTGTGGAGACACTTGTCTGGTTGTTAGTCACATACAGAACACAAGATATTGCTTCAGGGGAAGGGAGGAGGGGCATTAAATGTAGTGCAAATAAAATAAAAAAGGACATCTATGAGGATCAGATTTCTGTTGCAGCAATCTCATCAAAATTGATCTCGTTGCCGCTGCCCTCGTCCTCCTCTCTGCTCTCCAGTTCCAGGCTGAGCTCCTGCAGGAGCTGCTCCAGCTCTCTGTTCCTGCGATACATCTGAACGTAGTTCTCCTGCAGCTGTTTTTGGTAGCGGATCACTTTGTCCTTCTCTTCCTGCCATATCCGCCTCTCCTCCTCAAAACCTCCTGCTTGCTGTTCGACCTTCTTGCGTTCGAAGGCCAACTCCGATTTCAACCCTTCCATCTGTGCCTTCATGCCCTGCAGCGCCTCGGCGCTGCTCTGCCGCTGGGCCTTCGCCTCGTCGCTTTCGTAGGCGAGCAGATGCTCCTCGGCTTCCTGGAACACCTGACATTGTCTGTTTCCTGGCCCCTGATTGGCCAGGGTGTCCTTTAGGTGAGCCAGCTCTCCTTCCAACCGCCCCACCTTTTCTCTGAGCAGCTCCGCCTCGCTCTTTCGACGTTGAAGCTCGTTCTCGCACACCTCCAGCTCCATGGTCCGTGTGCGCGTCGTGCCGTGCGCCTCCTGAAGCAGCACCTGAGTGTTGGTGAGCTCGCCACGAGTCTCTCTAAGCTGACCTCGCAGAGAGACGATCTCGCCCACGCGCTGAGCCAACTCACTCTGCACCTCCTTCAGCTGCTGCTTCAGCAGGGAGATCTCCCCCGACTTCTGACATACCTGAGAGATGAAAATAGAGTAATGTGCAATCTTGTTTAAAGAAAACCACAGTATCTCAGGAGTTAGAGATATTTTCACTAAACTGTCATATGAAAACTAACAATTAAGGGTGTTTTCACACCCGATGGCCCGGTAGACTTCAATTGGGGGCCAAAATTCCAACATTTGTTATATTTTCAGCCGGTGCGGTTCGCTTTCACACTGCACAGGACAAACAGTCCGAACTAATTGAAAAACCTGTTTTGCCTTCCTCCCACCTGTGCTGGTGCTGCACCAAAGGAAATAACAAAAACCTCAGAGGAAGACATGGGCGCAACTTAATACTCACAAATTGTAAACAAAGTTGAAGTGGCATCAAATTATCGAGGTTGTAGGATTTATTTTTTTGTCATTTTTGCCATTTCTCCCTTCAGTGTTCAAACATGTCTGTTTTTGTTCTATTTACCCAAAATGCCTTGCATTACAGTCTGCTTCCTGCTTTTGGAGTGCTGTTTGAACAGAGACCGAGGTTTTTAGACCAACCAGTTTTGTAAAGTTCTACTGTACATTCACACCTCCCCAAACAAACCAAACTCTACAGGCAAACAAACTAGAGTTTGATAAAACAGGCCTGGTGTGAAATGTGAAGACATTTTCAGCTTTAATACAGAGAAAACAAAAGTGGAAACTAGTTTCAGGCACAAAGATCATCATTAGTGCTTTTGAACAAAAACAGCTTAGTTGCATTTATTTGATGGAAATGTTTAGGGGTGTTAATAATTGTAGAATTAGTTACTTCTATAATAAGCAATTACTGATTTTTACCCCTCGGAATCAGCCTGCTATTTTTAACTTGGATGATGCTGCAGCTGCAATAGCAAATTTATTTTCAGGTTTTCGATGCACCTTCACCAGGGATGGCAATAAATCTGAAGGTTGAACCTTATAAAAGAACGACATGTGCCCAGAAATCCACTCTTCATCTCCATTTCTTCATCATGTTTATTGAGCTCACCATGCGGTTGCATACAGACATGCTTTAATGCAAAATGCCCGAGCCTCATATGCTCACCTCCCACTTGGTCTCCTCCAGCCGAGGCCCCAGCTGGATCTTCTCGTGTTCATAGGAGGTGCAGCGCTCCTCCAGCTGCTCTCTCTCCTTTAAGAGTTGAGCAAAGTCCTCCTGCAGCTTCTTCTTCTCCTGCTGGAGCTGATAAACCTAAATAGCATAAAATACACTTTTGAGTTTATATTTTGGAAAAGAAAAATACAATATTAAACAGTTCGTTGAGGGGGATATTAGTAGTTTAAACAAACACCCTCCCTTTGTCATCCTATTGGGATGGTAAAGTTTAAATTTGTATAGCTAACATCAATGTTTAAAGTCAAAACATTTGACTTATCCGTTTTGGTTTCTCAAAGTAGCTACTCTGCACTGCAGACTTCAGTTCACATTCAACCCTTTCTGTACTTCTCCAGGGTTTTTTTTTTTAATACTAGGTTTTTAAAGACAGAGGGACTGTAAAATTTGGGATGATTTGAAGTTTGGTGATGATAAATTGAGGGTTTCGATGCTCTGCAAGGTTTATTGGTTTAACTCTGAAGCACAGGTGTTTGTTCTAACCTGCAGCTGTAGCACCTGTTGAGCACGCTGGGCCTTCTGAGACGCCACCTGCATCCTGGTGGCACAGCTCTGTCTCAGCTCCTCCAGCTCCAACTCAAAGCGCTTCTGCTTCTCTTCGTAAACCTAAAGCGTGACAAAGGATTAAAATTTGTTATCGGGACAAGGCCTCTTAGAAGAAGAGTTTTGATTCGAACAAACCTGACAAATAGCAGCTTCATTATCGTCCAGGTTGTCTTTGAGTTGCTGCAGCTCCAGCTCCCTCTCCCTCAGTTTGTCCTCCAGGTCCCTCACCACGCCTTCGTAGCCCTCTACGGGGCCGGGGGAGCGTCCGCCGGACCCGCTGTCGGACAGAGGCTGCCCCCGGCCACTTATGGAGCCTGAGCCCGTGCTCTTACTGGAGGATGAGCGGCCGCTGTCTGAGTTGGTGTGTCCGTGTGTGCCGACCGATGGGACGCTCCTTATGGGCTCCAGGTGACCTGCAGGGACCTCGGCTGCAGCCAGACTGTAGGTGGCACCGTTGAAAGGCGGCAGACTAGAGAGGGAGTTGCGGCCCGAGTCGGACAACGAGCAAGACTGGCTGCTGCCGCTGCTGGCGTTGCGACCGCCGCTGTAGGAGCTGCGTTTCTCAGAGCAGGACGGGGACGCCTCCCTGTGGGCGGGGCTGAGCAGGTTCAGGTTATTTTGGCCTTCAGGGGCACTGGCACCGTGGCGAGGGGAGAGATACTGCATGGCGGAGCGGCTCTTGGGAATGACAGGTTTGAAGGCAGTGGGCCGCAACACTGTTTTCTCCATGTTCTGGTAGAATACAAAACAGCAAAAATGTAGGAAAGTGAAGAAGCAAAGACTGACAATTTAATGAATTTACATCTAAGTAACAGAACAAACAATATTAGGCATTGTCCGGGTACTTGTACTTTTGAAACAATACCCAGTGAAGTTTAAACAATGCTGCCCCTGTTTCAGGGATCAAAAAATGTTGCAACATATCAGAAACCAGATAAAGTTGACAGGAATTTGTTCGTGAAATAAAGCAAAGTAGAATCCGTTCCAAGGTCTCAACTGGCCAAATACATTATAGCTATGAAGAACATGAATGCATGTCACTTCAAAAGACTTATCCTACCAAATATTACAGCAGTCAGTTGCCATAGTGACAGACACCAATATTGCCACCACAATTGTAATTCGATACGGTGTGTAGTTCCAATCCAAGCCCTAATACTGCAAAAAATATTTATAAAATCTACCATTGATTATTATTTCAAGAAAAACGTAGTCAAAAATATTTGTTAATGTATATTACTGCTTATTTAGCACAGTATTCAGAGTCTAAAGGTTAACAGCACCTACCTCATGGCAATAGGCCTTTACCACCATGAGCACCTTGTACGAAAACAACTACTGGGCTTCCGCTGGAAGTTGACTCCTGACCACATGCCATAGGTGTGGGATCTTTATTTTTTACTGCATGTCTCTTTACAGTGATGGGTGGCTCTCCAGGCCAAAACTTGATTTTCACAATTTTTCAACAGCTAAATTAGCCTTTTTTTGTAAATGAGGTAAAAGTGTTTCAGCCAGCTGACTGGTGGTGTCAGATGGGGAACTCTATATGTTAGAAACCTATCACTCAGAGATTTAATATTAGCATCTTGTAAGAGATCTTTAAACTGTAGCTATGCTACGATAGATTTTTTTTAAAACCACATCCATTTAAAACCAACCCAGGCTTAAATACAACTAAAATTATATATATTTCCCATTATTACCCGTTACTTCCTGTCTGTTGTGTTTCTACCAGTAAACTCTCACCTTTTCCAGTTTTCCTGACACTGGGATGAGCCTCGGAGGAGGTCCCCCCACATTCCCAGTCAATCCGAGACCCTCTTTAGTCTCTTCCAGTTCGCTTTCCAGGCTCGGAGGTCTAACAAGGTTGTCGTTCCAGTCCCCCACATAGTCCTCCTTTATATAAGTATAGTTCCCATTCCGACACTCTTTCTCCAGTCCTCTGCTGGATGTTGTGGAGTTCTGTTTCTTCGAAGGAGGGACATTTTGCAGCAGTGGGTCTCTGGGCGACTCAGAGCCTAAGCAGGAAGCCCCTGGCATTGGCCGCCGACCTCTGCCCCCCAGCTCTGCAGCAACGCGATGGTCCTGGTAGGGATTGGGACGTGTGGTGACGAGGCTACTGCCTGAGCCCATTGGATCCAGAGTGGGTGGTGGCAGGTTGATGGGGGGTGAAGGGCCAGACTGGTGTCGTCGACGAGCTCCGCCACTGTGGCTGGGGGTGTGGGGCTCAGCAGATATGGGCAGAGCCTGAACCAGGGCCATGGTGGCAGCTCGGAGGGGTCACTTGCACTAAGAGAAGAAAGTTGGAGATTGAGGGAAAAAAAACAAAAAAACATAAGACCTATAAACTCTTGTCGGTTTAGCATAACATTATGTTTGTGCTACTTTTCCTGAAGTGAGATTCTGAAGTAACTAACTGACCCCTGAAGATATGCTGTGGATTCTGGTACCAAAAAGTTAGCAGCCAATCCTTTAAGTCATGTAGATTTTTAGGTGTGTTCATTGACCCATTTGTCCAACGTATCCATCATGATTGGATTGAGATGTGGGGAATTCGGAAAACCACCACCATTCCAGAACCATTTTTGTGCTTCATCTGCTTCACGCTAATGCTAATGACAAACATTTGACACCTTGCAGGACACAGGTCCTCGAGGTGTGGATTTGAAGATTGAGTTGAAAGAGCTCATGAAGGAGTAACTTTTGCATAAAAAGTAAATGGTCAGCAAGATGCTCAGGTAGGTGCTACCTAACAAAACAATTCACAAGGATGGTAGGACCAAGGTGTCCCAGCAGAGTGTTGCCTAAACCAACACACTGCCTTCATTTGGAAAATGTCTTGATATTTTCCAAATTTACTGCTTTTATCTAGGAAATAAAGTTCATATACTTTTTGTTGCTCAGTCGTCAACACTGTTTTTAGTTTAGTTTGAGTAAACTAGAGCCTTAAAAAATTCCACACACAGAGAACCAGGACAGGCCATTCAGTAAATTCAGCCAAGCAGCACAAACTTGCAGCCACAAGGCTCCTGAGTCGACACAGGGAAGGGTTTGACGGATCCAAGATGTAAAACTTTGACCCACATGCTGGCAGTTTTCTTTATAGCAGCAAACACTACTGTCTCCAAACATCCAATCAGTTGTGGTAGTAACTGAAAATTCACAGCTGTGGATAATCCTCCAACGGTGCAGCACAGGAGAGAGGAGACAGGTTAAACTTGCCGGGATACTTTGACGGCCAAAATTCCTGGGCAAATCCATCTATGTGCGTTTTTGCAGGGATAATATGGTGGGAAAGTCAAACAGATGTTTATTCCTTCACTCTCACAGGGCGGAAGGTAAATACTGACATCATAGGGCTGACAACAGAAAATAGTTTTTTTGTGGGTTACTGCTGAATTTTTGTTTGGAGAACAATGGCCAACGGGATACTTGATAATGAAGTCATGCTGGGTCTGAAAACAATGATGGAGCCTGATACTTTTAAAAACATAAACACAGTGAGTCAGAATACGAGAATATCCGACATGCGGGTGTGTCTTGTTCTAAAGTTTCAGAAAGATGCCGGAATGACTTTCTTTTTGTCATTTTACTTCCTCTGTAACCCTCTCATCCTGAGAAAACCTTCATAAATAAAGATCTGAATATTACAAACTAGCAAAGATGATAAACGAGGTAGAAGACAAGCTGACAGCTGGAATGCTGGGCAGACGCATTTCTGGAGCAGAGCAGCAAAACAGAGGCCAAACCAGGTACATTTTTCCAATGTGCCACCTTTACAACACGCCTACAAGGCCACTTGTATGATTTGACTGATCAGCAAACGTTAATCAGACCCTTTAAGCCTGGCTGATCCCTACTTCGACTCTGAAGTGACTGGGACAAACATGGTTCTACAGTGTGTTATGATGAATGAAAAAAAAACAAGATAAAATTATGTGTGTGCATTCTTGTTTTGTTTTTCTGTTTTGATAAAATGGTAAAGATAAAGTATTCTTCATAAATGGAAATATTATTAGCTTGGATATGTGGAGCTGCTAAGAGTTTCAAACAAATGTGCTTCAGAGGTTAGCCTGTGAAGACCAGCTAAAGTCATGTGCTCAGTGGAGACAACAGGTTGAAAGAGGAGTTTTCCAATAATGTATTTGGATGATCGTTTACTGTCCTTTACCCCCATACCTGACATAGATTTTAGTGACCCAGATCAGAAAGCACGAGGAGTTTAACAAATACATCAACCTGCAGTTGTTTATATTGGATCATTCTTTCTGATCAAGGAGAATCCATTGCTTTTCAGGGAGAAATGAATGAGCTCTAATCCCTGAGGAAACTATGCAGGGCCCCTTATAAGCAAAGCATAAGGGTCTCGACTGCTTTTAAAGCCTCTGCCATGATCATGCAGTCCCATTTTCCCTTTTGTTGTCATAGAGACGAGGGCCTCAAACATTAAAGAGGGGAAAGTAAAGGGAGGGGGGTCAGAGGGCTGACAGGGAGGCCAGGACCCTCCTTAGCATCTTAAAAACTTTAATCATTTTATGGCTCTCGCAGTCGTCCACATGAGGCCTAATGGAAAATAAATGGACATTTACAGCTAATGACAAAAAGATAGATGTTTGCGCTCTATTAAAGAGTAGAGAGCAAAACTCTAAAATTAAATGCAGATCTCCAAGTTTACAATATGACAAAAAATATGGCTGTAAAATTAAATAGGCAATTTAAACCCATTACTCTAAACAGTCAAAACCCATTGAAGCAATTACTGCAAATAGACCACATCTAACTGCAACAACAATAAACACGGCACAGCATGTAGGCGACATTTCAGCTACCCACATAAAGTCTACACTATCAGCTGATTCTGACTGAGCAGACTGTTTTTGTCTGGGGAAAGCCTGGAAGGGGTTTTAATGCCTTTCAGTCACTCCTCTAACTGGAGGAATGTGTGCTGCTCCAGCTGAGAGCAAACAATTAACCTGACATGTTTTCTTATGATTATCACAACTAAAGGAAAAGAAAAGCTCTACTCAATTTGTTGTAAGATTGATTAAACTGAGCAAGGAACAACATCATGAACAGGAAGGAAAGGGCATCCTGTTGACATCCAGTGGAACATTAACCATTATTAGTGTCCTGCTGAGCCCGCTTTCCTGGTTAACTAGAACACTTCACAGGATGTCACACAAAATCCACTAGAGAAATAAATTTTAATAACACAGTTTCTTTTTTAAAATGGACAGAGAAAGTCCAAATCCACTGGATGATGTGACTGGAAATATTCACAAACAGTCGAATTTGTAAGATGCTAAATGTAGTAGCCTTCTTTTAGCCAGCTGACCAGCAGTGTCACCAGCAACAGGAATTACAGCTGAAAGAAATTCTGGTTACAGAGTCACTTTTTCAGGCTTCAAATTAAAAATGACTGAACTGTAAAGTCTGTTAAAAAAATATATTAGTGCTTCTTCACTTATGCTTAGTGTAACCTGACACCAGTGAGCAGTCTGTGCATCTCTCATTTTTATCTAAAAGCAGATTTTAACTGGATTGGATAATTAGCAATTAGAAAAAGAAAAAAAAAACATTCACAAGCTATATCTAGCTCATCTTAGTCCTTGTGTTGAAATGATGCCTCAAAGCAAAACTTTGAGAAGTTTTTGCTGGGATTTCAGTTTGCAGATTCACACATTCACACACATAAAAATGTGTGTGAATGTGAATGTCTGCAGGCTGCTCTAAAATAACTGCAGTATCTTACTACAGTCTGCCAGCTAGGTAACACCAATCCACATACAGTAGGCCTTTATGAATGTATGATATTTACTGGCAAGTAGAGTCACTTCCTGTCTGACTACGCCTGAGACTAGTCATTACAGGCGTTAGAAATATAAAAACTGGTTTACAGGAGCAGTTTATATGAGTACAGTGTATACCTCAACTCCAACATCACACAAACCTGCTTTGACCCAAACTGAAGGAGCTGAAGCTAAATCCCTCTTTATTTGCGCCACACCATAAACACATATCCACGGAACCTAAAAATATACCTCGCACCAGGTAAAATGTTGAATGTGTGTCCTAATTGTAATTGAAAAAGTCAGCCCTCAACTGGAGCTTCACCTTTTGTGAGCCTCAAGAGGGACATTTTCTGGAAGAGAGAGCATCTTGAGTTTTCTGCAGGGAACGTCTGCATGTCTGGAGATCCCCTCCTCCACTTCACTCTCCTACCACTGAAACTTCTGAATCTCACTCTGTAGCCCCCCTTCTCCCACCTCTTTATTCTTCTCCCTCTCTTCAGAAAGTGGAACAGAGGGCAAAAGTGTGACAATGCTATTTTGGTTCCAACGACAACCCAGCTTTCTGCAGCCAGACACCTCACAGACCTGACAAAAACTGCAGCCACAATGAACAATGTAAATATTCCCAAGCAAGGCCGCTAATGATGCTAATTAGCTACTGACAGGATGTCAAAACCATGTTTACTGTCATTTGTTGCATAAAAATAATGAGAAAAGCTGTAACAGTTAATGTACCTCTTTACATTTCTGTATCCAATAGAACTATCTTCTTATCTTCTTTGTATTTTCAATGTCATTGATTTTCCAGGTATATTCATCACACTTAACATAAATAAATGTGAAATTTTTCTTGCATCACCTTAAATACAACATGAATTGCCAGTAAATAACTTTGCATGCAAGCTGAAGTCTCTCTCTGATGACTCAGATGGTATTTTCTTTGCACTTTTTCCCTCCAATGCTGATTGGAATAATGGTCCCGGTTTAGTGGTAATGCAGGTGTATGAGGTGCTGGGATAACTGGCTTCTGCGGTTGTTCTTTTTTCCCCGTAATCCAGGATTTTGTTTCTCACATGGACCTTAAATATGTTGCAGCAGATGCACAGGAAATAACTAAACCATTGAACGATGATGTTGATTTTAAAAACGGCGAATAAAGAAAAATAAGAAAACAGAAGTAGAAATGCTTTAAAAGAGTTCTGACCAGCTGCCTTACGTGATGTCAGATGTGCATGTGAAAGTTTGGTTTTTCAGGAAGTTGAGTAAGTTTGTCAACTAAAATAAAATAGTTTGTAATTTTAGTATCAAAAAGGTTTCCATATGAATGTGACATATAAAATATATTTTTGTTTCTTAGGAGCTGAAACTGAATTTTAAAATGCTCATTTGTGAAAGTAGCTTGTATTTTATACTTGTACAAGATTGGAGTCACTTATTTAACTTTTTTAAAAAGCCATTTTTTTGTGCAATAAACCTCCATGAGTCCCAAGAACCAACAACACAAGTATAACAATGAACCAGCCGTACAAACATCCTGTCTCTCTTGCTACAAAAGTAAATAAAGGCAACGTCCCATTTCTCCAACAGTCCAACCCTCAGAGTTTCTTACCCCAGTTTGTTCCTTGCATGGCTGCTTTGGTGTCAGACCAGCTCCTCCTGATAACCCAGCCCTTCCTACAACGTTTCTAAGATGTAAGCTCGCTCCCTCGCTATGTTTTGTTTCTAAAACCCACCCTCCCTCAAAAAAAAAAAAAAACCTTCAAATCCCCCTCCAAAAATAAAAGAAACAGCTCATTCTCAAGACAAATGCCACCAATGTGAATAAGAGCTCAGTCCCCTCCCCTTCCTCAGCTTTCATACGTTCCCTCCTCCTCTTCCTCACAACACAGCCCAGCCTCTCTCTGATACAGATACACCTCCTTTTCCCTGCTTCAGTCCTCTGCCATTTCCTCTAACCAAAGAAACATCAGCAAAGCCCTGAGCTTTCTTTGTTGGACAAGAGAATGAAGAGAAAGGGGGGGAAAAAAATCAATAGCTGTGGAAAAGAACAGCTTTGAGTTAAAACCTTTTTTAGCTCTTTTCACTACTTTCAATTCTTTAAAAAAAAAAAAAAAAAAAAAAAAAAAACATACAGGCATTAAGTATGAAGTCATCAAGCTGACAAGACCATTTCTCTTTCAAAACCAGAATATGAGAGCGCTCAAAATATTTCTTTCTAGGCTTTTTGTTGAAAGTGGTGAATGAAATATCTATTTAAATACCCTCTTGCATACCCTCTTGCATCTCAGTGCCTTATTTGTCTTTATTCTTACACACCTCACTGGAAATAGCTCATTTTCAGTCTTTTGATTTTATCAATCGTGGCTGAAACTTTATTGTAGTAACAGACTGTTTGGCTGGGAGAACTGCAAGAATACCATCAACTAGAAACTGATAAAAATTTACATTTTTCATGAGCTTGAAAAACTGACAAAGTTTGTTATTTGAGCCATTTATTTCCTATTGGCTTCATGAGACATTCAGTAATTATCAATTTAAAATGACTAAATGGTTTATTATAAATTTATGGGGCTCCGACTGTAACCACTGTATAGCCGGAAATACTTAATTGTAAATTTTGTTATTGTGACATCAATTAAAAAGAAAATCATTATGAAAGTTGAACTATCTTTATTAAAATTTTTTTTTGAAAACTGTAGCAAATAATGCCCACAAATACAGTTGTATCTCACAAATCTAAACATTTTAAAATTAATTTGCTAAAATCTGAAAGCCTTAGGCATACACCACTCGAAATGCTTTTATTTTGTAAATCAGTATCTTCTCCAAATTTAGCAGAAAGATGGTGTAATCTGTGTAACTCTGATCAGCTCCAACAACAAGACTGGGGGATAAAGTAGGGTAGAAGAAGTAGGCTAGGTCCTGCTACAGACTTGCACACAAATCTGTCCCCCATTTCTGCTCCCTCTCCCTGCTCCTAGAAATGGGTCACATTGGAGGAACAAAGTTTGTCCTTGAGCCCTGTGCGGGAGCTGGAGTTCACGGTCATTCTTGACGGTGACGTCGCAATGGGAGGTCTGCGTAGAACCGAATGTGCCACAAGCAAAGCCCCCATGGAGCTGCAGCTAAAGCAATATAAACCAGAGTTCAATACAGAACAACAAACATCAATCAGCCAGCCCAAGGCCACCAGTGCTGGCACAACGAGGCAGACTAGAAATCACCTCAGTGAATGCTACCATCACTTCTTTAAAGGCGGGGGGCGGGGGGGAGTGAGGTGGGGTAATGTGACTCAGCCCCCTTTGAGGGAGCAGATTTACATACCAGGGCAGAAAGAAAAATAAATATTGCATGGCTTCTTATTTTTCAGGACATCCACGTTAACATTGCAGCAACAACAACAACAACATCGTAGTTCTACAGTACAGCAGTGATTTTCTCTTTAGTGGCCTCAAGGTCACATAAAATTTTCAGTATTCAGGGAAAACCGATATTTTGAGGATTAAAAGCCAATTTTTATTTATTTTCTTTTTTAAGAAGAACTGTAACAATACTGTTGAAGAGGATTAGTAAAAAAAAAAAAATTCTGAATTTAATCTCAGAATTCTGACTTTGAAATGTAAATGGGCACCTTAGTGGAATCCTTTTGCTCTTTCATTAATGAAATAGTTTCAGGGACCCCTCGACTATGGAAAAACTAGCTTGAATCCAACATGTTCCTCCAGAAAGTTTGTTGTCCTCCTCCACAACTTGAATCCTGGTCACTGAAGCTGGTTCCTCTCAGGTGCCCATCTGTTATTAAAAAGTCAGAATTCTGAGATTAAAGCCAGAATTCTGTTGTTTTTTTTCCCCCAGAGGCCCTAATTCTCTTCTGTACAATATAAAGCAAAGCAAAAAAAATAAATAAAAAATCTGAATCCACTTTCATACTGTAGATATTAGTGTTTATAGTCAAAATTTCACCATCTATCTAAACAAAAAATTCTGTTCTGATAGGAGAAATATAAACCCTGTCAATAAGACAAATGTTGCCAATTTTTACTTGGTGTGGTGTTCTTTAAGAAATACTCAAGTTTGTTTCATGACAACTGTTCATGAAATGTGGCCTAAATGTCTAAGCTTGGTTTCATCAGGACATCTCACATTCTCCAACAAAGTTTTAGGGGATCTCAGCAGACGATTTATATTTTGTTTTCACAAATTAAAAAAAGGATTTCATCCTGAAACGCTACTCCACACATGGTGAATACAGAAGACTGCATATTTCACCTGCAGAAAAAATGAAATGTAAGAAATCCCAGAGGCACCATTGCTGTATATCTTCATCTTGCCGGCCTTCGTCTCCAGCTTCAATTTCTAACTTTTCATTTAATCTGTTATGGTATATATTGCCATTGATTTAGTTTGAAATTTTTGCTGATACATTTGCACAATGATATACTTTTTTTTTTATCTACTTCAACCTATTTTTAACCTGGATTATGTAAAGATGTGGAAGAGCAAATGTCAGCAATTCATGTTAGATGTGAACTGAAGACTAAATGAGGTGACTAAATCAAAAACTGATTCGACTGGGATTTTTTTAGGGGTTTTTACTCCAATCCAGTCAAATTGCGACTTATTTTCTGAATTTGTTTTCATAATACATTACTTTATTTTTCTGATTCATACAAATTCTGCGTGGCGTTAAGCTCAAAATGTTTTAAGATTTTTTTTACACCCCTAATTTCTCTGCACCTCAAAAACTGTCTCTTTAAATCAGGGATTTGCATACTTTCGAGTCAGGCACAATCCAAATTGATGCTGAGAGGGCCTAAATTTCTAAGAACTCAGGCCATAATTCTGCTTCATCTCGCATCCTCTTGTGGATGCAATGCAGGTGATCATCCATCACAGGAGCAGATGTCATCTCTCTGCGGCCCATCAGCCTGCTTCCATCCATATTTTCATAACAAGGGCTCCAACATGGGACTAGAAACTGGCAGAAAGCTAGGCCATCCATCAGTGTCTGCCCTGTCTCGGCATGGGGACATCATTCCCATTGGATGCTGCAGCTAAAACTGGCGCCGACCGGCCATCTCTCTTGGACCGCTTGTTTCCATAATAACCCACCAAGGCCCAAAGCATTACATGGACACCTCAAGATTAAAACAAATGAAAAATCTGAGCCAGTGTCATGGAGTGGTTCATCAGTCTCGGAGCCAAATAAAGAGAGATTGAAATAAGCTCCCATAGTAAGTCCAGTCATAAATCCACACTGTAGCTGTTCTGAGTTGGCAGGCACTCGACTTAACCACAGTTCTGATTTACTGTATAATGTGCCAAAGAGATTAGATTTGCGTCTTGAGCTCTGGACTTACAGCAGTACCCCATGCCTGATTAAGATCCGTTCTGCTGCACACTCGCACAGCAGAAATCTGTTAACGGTCACACAGGATGAGTACTGCATCCCAAAACTATGCCAGTAAAATGTCCTTTGGAATCATCTGTTCAAAGCAAAGTAAGATTTCAACTAGAAGTCAGCACTTACCTTTTAAAAAATGACCTGTCTTCAGCTTCTGATGGCCTTAGACGAACACATCTGGTGAGCGTCGCGGTAACTCACACCGGTGAGAAACTTCATTCCCCCCCCTTTGCCTCGATGTTCTCTCAGGCTGAGGGGAGAAGAAAAAGAACAAGCATATTATTCAACAGAAGCAAAGCAGTGAGGTAAACAGCGCTGTGGAGTGCTGGAAAACCTGAAATGTGACAACTGTGTTTATAGAAGTCAGCAAGAAAGAGGAAAATCTGAGTCAGAGTTGTGAAAAAAAAGGACGCTTCATATGCAGGAAGGTTAAGGCTGGGGGGAAATTCCATGTCCGCAGGAGTGAAGACCAACACTAAAACTGTGAAACCCTGTTCGCAAAACAAATGCCTGTTGTGTACAGTCTAAATGTTAACAGCTGGAGGCACATTTTCAGAGTTTCTACACAGCTTTGTCACACTTTTTAATAATTTTTTTAAAGTTTCATTTCATTAAAAGAGATGAGGCCAATCTGTTCCTCATATCCATATGGCTTCTATTAAAGAGCCGTGCCAAGATAGCACTGGTATAGAGGATTACATAAAATACACACACTACAGGTTCCCCACACAAATTCAACAGGTAAAGATCTGTGCTGTGTTTCCCATATCAGAGTGGACCTTATGACAGCTGGAGAAGTTAATTAGCCCCCCAAAGCTACTTGACTACCAATATGAAGATGTTTAACTATCAGGGGTTTGGCCTGATTTTGGGGTATTTTTCGACCTTCTAATTTTGCCCTTATAGAGTACACAAAAAAACTTGATTGAAAAAATTTGAAACCCTTTCTCAGTTCAGGGGCATCTTGGTTCATATGACTGAGTCAATTTGCCCCTTTGCCTATTCCTATACTCGATTTGGTACCTTGGTATAAAGAACTGTTTATTTTATTTTATTTTATTTTTTTTTACATATTTTTATGATTCTTTTGAATTAAAAAAAATATGTCCTTTAACTTTTTTTCCCTATGTTGTCATAAGTACCATTGTAACAATTGTCTTCTTGATATACTTCTGAGGCCATACAGTGCATCCAGCTAATGAGAAATGTTTTTTTTTTTTTTTTGTAAATGTGAGTAAGACATTAAAATGAGTCTGACCAATACGTTGGCATATTTTGCCCCAACTCCAGGTTGATTAATCAAATGTTACAATTGAGAAATCAGTAAAACACAGCAGATAAAAGCAAACGGCACAATAGTTTGCTATAAACCAAAAATAAAACCTTACATTGCTGTAACACCACTCAAAAGGCATAAGTGTGTTTTAATCTCTTTATTTCGTTGTTTTGGATTAAAAAAGGAAACTGTTGTCAGAGGTGTGAAACAGAATGAGGAAGGCAGCATCTGGTCAGTGTGTGTTCTGCTTATCAGCAGGATCAGGATATGTTTGCTAAAACTAACGTTACCAACTGCCAACAGGGATAGCGTAACCTAAGACCATCAGCTCCTCCATCTGTGGCTGACGCACTACAAATGTACGTTAAGAGACAGATGGAAGTGCCGAGGACAGCGTAGCTGCCCACATATAATGTGGGTCAACAGAAAGAAAGGTTTTAGTCAGGTGTCAAACTCCAGTCCTCGAGGGCCACTGCCCTGCAACTTTTAGATGTTCCTCCACTGCACCACACCTGAATAGAATAATTAGGTCATTAGCAAGGCGCTGGAGAAGGCATCTACACAAGATGGAGGTAATTAAGCCATTTCATTCCAGTGTTTTGTAGCTGTGGCACATCTAAAAACTGCAGGACAGAGGCCCTCGAGGACTGGGGTTCAACACCCCTGCTTTAGAGCATCTTTTTAAATGTTGCCTAACAGGGCTGAGTGGCAGAATGAACTCGGCGTCCTGAAAAGTACTGCCCTGAAGCGTTTGTTTTAAATGTTGACAAACTGCTTTACATAGGAGAAACAGGTGTTTCCTCTAAGAGGGTCACACCCCTCACCTGCTTTTCTGAGGGATAATCCTTATTAAAATGAAAGGCCTAACAGCAGAGAAAGAGGGACTTGTGGCAGAACGTTTCCTTGAAACGGGAGCTTTAAAAATCGTTTAATACCACAAACCTGAAGTTTTAATCAATGAGGATATTCAACTTTAGCTAGGAACATAATTTAAAAGTGAGGACATGATGTACTTTAGTAGATAAACGCATCTCAACACTTCTCACTACATTACCCTTCAATTTCATTGAGGACAGATTCTCGCTTCTATTATGAACGGAGGCTTATTTTATTCAGAATTAGAATCTTCTTTCAATTTCCTGCTCAAGTTTAAAAAAAATAAAAGAAATAAAAGAAAATCGTCACCAAATGAATGAAAAACAGCAGTTTACCACTGTGGCAGGAAGACTTTCAACAATTAAGCCCTAAATCAAGAGCTTGTAAGAGATCAGGGTAAAGGACAGAATTTGGTCTAAAACCTGTCTCTGCTCATCCAAAGAGGGCAGACAGAGGGAAATGGGACACAGATTAGAGCTTAATCTGGAGGCAAAAGGTTTACCAGTGCTCCAGCATGCACACTCTACCAAAAGAACTGCAAATGACAAAAGAAAAAAAAAAAAAAAAGCAGAAAATATAAAATGGAGATTTACTACATATTAGGAGTCAATACTAATTTCTGGCCTGAAAGTGTTGTAAAAATTATTCGCTCCATCAAACATTTCTGTTTTTGCTTTTCTGATTAATTTTGGTGTTAAACATAACCTGAATAAATACTTCATGCCTTTTTCAAGTAAGAATTTTCATTTATGAAACGGAAAAGTGATATCAAGATACTGCAGTGCAGCTGAACCCTCGAGTAAAACACAATGGTTACGTGGCGAGAAACAAGACTTTCAGCTGTTTCCATTCACTACTTAATGTTTCTAGATAAAGAGTGCCATTCTGGACATTTGGGAGAAACATGTGCCCATGCACATCAGAGTAACAGCGTTGGAAAGAACAAAAGAAGCAGGTCGTGTCATCTAACTCAATGCAGAGAGAATTTTATGTAAACTGTAAATTGTCACGAGCCGTCACTTACCACTGGAGAATTACAAGCACATTAGGCTGGTCACAGAGCTCTTAAATCTCTGAATAGGGTGCTTGGCTTGCTAGGTTTCCAAGTCACTAATCAGACAATGTTTCTAGCAACTTTCTTCTCATCACTGAGACTTTACAATCATGACTTTCATTTTGGGCAACAAGTGTAACATTTATTGATGCCAAAGTTCAGCTGTCTGTACAAAACAACCTTGGTAAAATATCGTGAATAACGGTCTGAAAAAATAATGGGCGGGGGGAAAAAAAGAAGAAGAAAAAAGTTAAAAATGAGCAGCCCTCTAGAATAGGGCGATTTCTGACTTCATCATTTATACAAGCTTGCAGCACAAAGGTTTTTGCTCTTCTACAGTTCAACCAAGTGACAATGGTTCCAGTCAAGTTAGCAAACTCAATGTGAACTCATGGAACCATCACATCCGGATAGAGGCTAGGAAGGGGAAGTGGTGGAGCAAAAAGGACACCATTGACAGCATGCTTGATATTTGCATACTAGCTTAGGTTTAAGTGTGGCAAAGAACATGGCAAAGGGTAACAAGCACTCCGAAATCCTGCTACAACACAAATATTTATTTGAAAGAGGATAAACTGGGCAGAGGGTGGGAAGTCGGTCCACAGGGAAAACCAGCATGCCTGACAGCCCACATGGAAAACATTACATTCCATCTTAAACGGCTCAAAATCCTTGTATTTTCCGCAGACATCCTCATTTAGGATCACTAAGCCAAACCTCAAACATCCTCTGACAAACCAATGAGGGAAAACCACTCCTGTAGTTCAGGTTGACCATTAGGTGGTGTTTTGTTTTGTTTTTGTTTTTTTTCTCACCATACCTTTATAATAAGGTTCATATGGTAAAACAGAGATTACATTTCCTATTCAGCATTTTCTTATAAATAAAAAAAAAAAATTATTGCTAATCAGTAAGGCACCAACTACATTCTGGAAAACAGCCATCGAAGCAACTTTGATTAGTCTGCTAGGAACACATAGATGGACTGCTGACAGCTCGAACAATAACCATCTCTCATCCCATCAGTGCTCCCAGATAGAACCAGTGGCTCCCCACGCTCATTACTTCAGATCCACATCCCCTCTGCCTACGTATGTTCTTATATAACGCCATGACGCAGCTAACCGTGCTTCCCACCACCCACGTGGCTTATGATTCGCACCTCCAAACCACCTCTTCACCTTTCATTCGCTCATCCACCCACCAACTGGCCAGCCTCCCCATTCAAAAAATAAATAAAAATACATTCACTTACAGTACTGTGGAGGTGTGAATCTGTTGATATTTGCCAATATTCTGCTATGTTTAAATTCATGTTTTGAAGTAGCAGTACACGTGTTAAATAAAGTGGAGCTGGATGTTGTCATCATGTGTTCGCTCAGCTGGAGAATAATCAGGCCAGAAATCATAGTGACACGGAGGAGAAATGTATTTAAAAATACCCAAAACAACCAACCTCAGGGAGGACTCGTCCCACTTATGTAATGAAAGTCCAGTTGAACACCCCGTTCCCCCCAGTTATGAGAAAACTACATTAAAAAGATGTTGGTACAACCAGACCTGATAACACATAAACAGGATTTTTTAAGTGTTGTGAAGCTGGGTAAGTGATAGATTAAGAATACAACTTCGCCGAGTGTGAAAGAAGTAAAACAAGTAGAAGTGAATCCCACAGAAATGACAGTAAGCAAAGGTCGAATTACCAGTATCAAAATACATTAAGGTTTTAAAATGCCATAGAAATTGCTAATAATTCCAATAAAATGAACAGTGAATGGCTAAAGGGAACAGAGCTGTGATCTTGCATGCAACAGCCTCCCCCCCATCTGTTGCTGCCATCGGGCCTAAGTTAGGCTTCTTTTCCCTCACCAAGAAAATTGAGAGAGTTTGGGAAGATTTTTATTGACAATCCTGGTGAGAATATAAAAATTAATTAAAATAAAGATGTTTAAAAAGTAAACAGTCATTCTCTCTGTTAAGTAACTGAATACAGGTTGTGTCCCAGCAGATTCATATTTTACACAAAGCAAATTGACTTGAAATTTACTAAGATTTTGACATATTTTTGCTCAACTCTACATATACTAAACAATATCAACATGTAATATTTACACGTTTAGCAGCAAAATATTTTTTTAATCAAAAGATTAATTTGCGCACGTTTAACTTTTTTGTGTTAGAACACCACTTTATTGTAATTTTACCAGCCCACATCAAGTGGAAAGAGACCCTTAAACCATAATGAAATGCACAACGGTTCTGTACTCAGTCAGGTTCTAGCAAAACAAGTAATATTTTTAAAGTGATGAACATTAAACAATACTAACATTGTAATACAACTTGGGAATTAATTAGGTGTTTGAGTTATGAAGTGGGCTTCCCACTGCAACAAAAGAAAAAAAAAACAAAAAAAAAAAACCCTGGAGATGAACTGACAGGATCTTTTTTTTTGCCAACTCCAATATAAATATGTTTTATTGGTACACATGCACTTGAATCTATGTAATGCTACAATGAAAATTATAGCTATAAAAGAACTAAACACATTAACAAAACCTAATATTTCCTTTCATTTTTTAAAGTTGCAATTTGTTTTGTTTGCCACTTCTCATGTTCCTCACCTTAACGAGAAACACTTTGGGCTGTTCTGCAGTCAGAGGTTACAGATGGATTACAGAAGGATGCCAAGCAGCTGACACAACTGAAGAGTAAATAAGCGACGACACTGATGGCAAGGCTTGATGAGCAAAAATGTGAGAAAAAAAACAGGATAAACAACACAGAACTGGACGTGAGATATTGTACCGCACAAGAGCACATATGGGCCTCTCTCTGCAGCAGCTGTGAAAGTCATGATCACACTAACTACACCTCTAATCGCAGCTGCTCATGGGAAAAGGTTGTTTATGCGTTTCTTTTTTTCTTTTTTTTTTCCTCAGAGCACATAATCATCCACGATTAAAAACAGATGATGCAACAAGCTGAGTGGAATATCTTCCTGACAAGTGTAACAGATCGGAGTAATCTCAAATGTGGGCAAAGTTCCAAGTGTAACAAAACCGGGACCAAATCTTCTTACAAACCCCGAAGACTGAGTTAATTAAAACCAATCAACTGAAAAAAACTGTTGGGCTTTAAGAAAATGAAAAAAATAAATAAATAAATAAAACAAATAAGACATCTACAGGAAGCAATGACACAAAAGCTAATGTCACTGTGATAAAAACACAACTATTCCAATAAAAATCTGTGAAACTAGACTATGAGCCTACATGTGCTTGAAAAAAAAAATATTCATAACTCTTGAAGCTCCCCAAATATTACACCGTAAGAAGCTGCTGTTCTAAGTTTAAAGTAAATGACAAGGTGATCTCCCATATAAGATACATTTTTGACAACATCGCGTCAAAGTTAGCTTCCTCCAAGGACACTTTGTCGGAACTATTGCCGATTTCTGTCATGCTTACTTCGCTGTGACCACAGCAGCCGGGCGTCTTATTTGAGCTGTTTACAAAACTGTAATCTAATCATGACTGCAGCAGCTCTGTGAAACTCATTCACAAAGTGACTTCAGGAAAAGACGCACTGGAAAGAAGGGTTGAGTCAGAGGGAGAAGGGGAGGAAACATTTGGGAGTCATTAAGAAAATGAATGGGGCTTTAGAGGTGGAGCACTGATTGAATATGGAGTGGCAGCACAGGTTCACCCACTTATAATTACTCTCAATGATCTATCTTTATAAGTACATTTTCTTTGAAAGTCAAAATATCCCAGGGAAGTTTTCTATTATTTGAAATGATGACATGTTTTTGTAACCTAGGAGAGTATTTCTATAGCTCTGCAGTTTTGTGTGTATGTCTGTAAATGTGTTTATTTATTTAGCACCAAGTCACAAATTCATCCCAAAGGCATTTTACAAAAAAAAAAAAAAAATCATGTCAGATCAATGACATGTTGCAAAAAGACCCAAACAGAACCAGCCTCTGTGATTTTGTAGGTGGGAGGGGTTGAGGTGAAAGACATGATGATTTCTTAATATTCTCCAGTGTGAGAAATTATAAAAATAAAAAATAAAAAATAAAGTCAAAACGCATGACTAAAATAGCTGAATTAACTCCTCAGCAAGCACACAAGTTTTAAAGCCTTAATAATCATGTCATTATTTACGGTAACATTTCTGAATGCAATTGCAATTAAGGTGTTCTCCTTAAAAAGATGTGAAATATACAATAGTTTCTATGCTGGTCACCTGAAGCAAATAAAAAGAAATTAAAACATGTGTTACCTGTCGGGAAATTATTGAAGTACTCTGAAATCAAAGCATGCAACTTGTTCCTAGACTCAGAATTTTAAGGCCATAAAATATTCTCCAACATGCCACAAGCAGCTGTGTAGTCCAGCTGTGGATACAAAAAAAAAAAATCAGAGCCGGATTAGAATGCCGATCCAAATGTGGAGAGGTCACAACCCTTATGCCTCGATAAAGAGGAAAATCCTGACTGCCAATGGATGAAAGATATATTGTTAAACCTGAGTACACAGTCACTATAAAGTGACATCCCTCATCATTGCAAGAATATTAAAATACTTTATCCCAGGGCTAAAATTAACTGTTAACGCTTCTATAAAAACTTTACATACAAGTTAGCTGGAACATCTGGGTATCAAAAACTGTGATACAAGACAAAAAGTTCAGAGTCTTAGATTTCAAATAAAGTACCAGCTGATATGGTTCAGGGACCCCTTTTCATTTTTTTAAAGTCTCATAATCCATCAGTACAAGACTTGCATAACTGCAGAGACAAAGTTATGCAAACACTTACTCCAGTCTTTCGACCGGCTTTGATTCACCACTGTGAAGGCAACAAGAATGTGGCATCACTCCAGCACATAAAGGGTGTTTGCTTGGATAAAACTGGAATGTCAAGAATACCAATTTCAGAGTGTTTCTTTTAAGTTTTATTAAACCTGCAATAAAATACAAGTTAAACATCCACAGCAAAGTTAATGGTTGCCTCACCAAGAAGGGAACTATTTAAACAGTACTTAGTTATTGACACTATTCTTAAAAAAAACTTTTATTTTCTCAAAATCAATTCAATGTTTCTCAAAAAGCTAATCTATGCACTTTATGTTTTGTTTCTGAGCTTGCTACACTTTCACCATTGTGTCAATTCAGATTTCTTTGTGGATGAAATGGACTGACACAAGAAGAGGAACAATTTCTGCCCCTCTGTTTACAGCCACATTTAAAAAGAAAGGCTTGCTGCCTTCCTGAGATACTCCCGCAGCTCACATACAGGAAAGAAGATTTTATTACTGACAATTTCAATAAATCATTGCTTCGTCCATTTTTAAATCAGACTCTTAAGACAAATTAAAAACTAGAAGTAGCAGCATTTCAGCCACCTTGCTTGACTCGGTTTAGCTGACACGGCGTGCAATGCAGATTCTATCAAAAAGTGCTTTCTTTTAATGAATGTCAAGGTTATGGACACAGTGAAAAAGTAAGACATGTCCTGCTTCAAGGATAAAACTAATGTGGAGCATCACGGTGGCACAATTGTTGGGAGAAAAGAAATGAGAGAGCTGACACCTGGGAGAATCAGAGTGAAAATACTGGTCAGAACTGGAGCAGAAACTTCTAATTTCCTACCAAGTATTGACAGAAATGTTCACATTATAGCAGATGCCAGTGTTTGAAGTCTTAGTTATCACTCCCTGCAACTTCCTTCTCTGCTGTTAGCTGGCCTGTGCTCAATTTTCTGCAAATTCTTTTGACTTTGAACATGGAATAAATATGAGCAGTCAACCTCTGAACCTAAACACTGCTGACAATGAGATGCAAGATTATGAAATACCCTTTAGGAATACAAAACATGGAAGCTTGAAACTTGTGCGACACTGTCTTATTTGGGAAAACCAAAATGAGTCAGTGTTGCAGTCGAAACTACCGCAGTGTGGGAAATCACTAATTACAGCCAACAGTCATCTACAGCAGAGTAATTTCCACACAATGAAGGACAGCCTAAACAAAGGAAGCTTGTAAATCCTCAAACAGCACTGCTCTTGATGTGATGGTCCCTCAGGAAAACTAAAACACAGCTTTCAAGTTGCCTGACGGCTCTCACTGTGATCCTATTGTTAACTTGTCTCCTAACGTTTAGCTCTTTTTATTTGTTCAAGAGAAAAGTTTGTGCAGCGCAACATAAAGGACAGAGGAACTTGACCCTGAGTTTAATCAGCTCAAGGACGAAATTCAGAGCAGCAAAACAGGAGGAGACTTCGTAACTTGAGATGAAGTGTTTTAAACTAAAAAAAAAAAAAAGAAACAACATAACTTGGATCTAAATTCAGTCAGCTGTTTTCCAAAAAAAAAAAAAAAAGAGGAGAAAGCCTAACCCACACAGCAAGTCAAAATGTATTTAACTTAAAAGAAAAACTACAAGAACAAAATACAATTTTAAAGCAAACAGAGAGCATATCTTAACTGGTATAGAGTTATGAGATTGATATGCCAACTAAAATGATCCAATGTGAGGAAGAAAAAAAAATAATACTGAATGAAATGATGACCGCATAGACACAAACATCCCACCTCCTCAAGGAAAACGGTTCACGTAAAAGTCTGGCCTTGTTCTGTGCGGAAGGTGCAGAAATGGAAACCCACTTTGTTATCAAGTTCACATGTTGGAAAACCCAGAGCTGCGTTTGTGTTTCCTGGATTTCTCTCTCCACACTTGTCATAGTAATAATGCTGCACATCTGTATCATGTAAGGAGTGGATGTACACTGCATTACAAGGGAAATGCCATTTATTTTAGGAATTCACAGGCTATTATTGTGCCTATGGGGCAAGTTGGTCCAAATAAACAAAACAGTATTGGGCAACCTCTGCTTTGATGTAATGGAGACTGTTTTAAGTTTTGATATGGTTGATGCTTATCTTGACAAGGGTTTTTTTTTTTTTTTTTAATAAAAGAATCTATGCAGCTAATGGCTGAAATTCTACAAAGTCGTTTATTCCTCTGAGGCTGTATGGTTGGAGGTGGAGACATTTCAGGTGAATCATATGTACATCATGTCTGCAGATCTGGTAGAGAGGAGAGATTTTTCTCATTCAGATGGCTGAAACACATTACTCACTCCACTACGTCAGATGTTCTGCCCTATGAAATATGTTCAATTTTGTCAAAATTAAGTTTCTCCACACTCTGCTTTTACTTTTCTGAAATTGATGCATCGCAAAACACTACAAAATCAATGTATTATGTGTATTTAGTGTGTCCTACATGACTTAAAACAGGGCTTACTTAGAAATCATGAATGGAGATATTACTTAATTAACCGACAACAGTAGTGACAAATGTCCTCTCTGATTGTTTTCTTGATAGTTTGTCCTACTTTTTTTAAGCTTTATTTCACATTTGCATTAAGATTTTATGCAAAAAGCATAGAGTAGTATTTGCTATTCATGTAAATTTAACGTGTTCAATGCTTTTTCGCAGTTTCAGGTAGTGGATATAACAACAAAAATGGAAGAAGATGCTCAGGTCAAATGAAATCAAAATACAATGTTTTGAATACAAATGCACTCTGCATGTCCAGATTTTAACATTTTGAGAACTACCCGGTTTCCCCCACAGATACTAGTACTAGTTTGTAGTAATCTATCACATAAAATCCCAATAAAATCCATCAAAGAATGTTGCAATGTGACAAAATGTAAAAATATTTAAAGGGTAAAGATACTGCACAAGACACTGTATGCGCCTTCAACGAGGGCACAAACTAAATGTATTGTACAATCCAAGTTTTGTAGTCGTCCAGTGGAGTGTAACTCAGCAGAAATTGTCTAGGACTATTTGTTTCTGAAGATATGAGATAAATAAGATTTATTGGGAGATGAGGAAGGTTACTGTTGGACGTTCCTGATAAGGATCTTTGGTGAAGCAGAGTCCTGGACTGAAACTATAATCTGAGCAGGAAACGAGTGTGATTACTCGAAAGGAGCTTCTTTGTTATATCTGCATCCACCCAACTTGTCATGCCTGATTCATACATAGATTAAAAATAAATAAAATACTAAAAAGAAAGAAGAACAACTATCTGTAACACGTCAGAAAAGTGCTGTTGGCTTTAAGCAGTACTTTAAAAACAATAAGTTCTTTCTTGTACTATTTCATGTTCGATTAATCGAACAAACTGCACCATGTGGAGTTAATCTTTACACCTGTCCACAGGTGATTAAACCTACAGTACAGCGAGCCCCTCCGAACAACAGTTCAGTCATTAACAACTTACACAAACAAAGTTTAAAGCACAATAATGTTTAAACAGTTAAAAGACAAAATAAGATAAAACTCGATAAAAACATACCATGTACAGATTCCCAAGAGACAGTGTTTCCGATCGTCAAAAACTGTTTTGAGGAAAACCTGCATGCGACGTTGATTTTCTTCCTTTCTAAACGCCTCATCCACAAACACGGAGCAAAGTCAAGGCAAGTGTTGATAAAAAAAAAAGTTAAATGTCCTCCCTGTAGCTCTGAGGCGTCTCGTTCTTTCGCGTGAAGCGCGTTTGCTGGGGTTGGACAGGAATCGCAGGAGTTTTAGAGAGCGTGAGTAAGCTAGCTCGAAAAACTACCCTCTGCATCCGGTTTAAACTTTCAAAATAAAAGTCCCCGGAAGTTGTGTCGTGATTATTAAGTTAATATCTTGCAAAGATTTATAGCAATTTTTTTATGTATTTCAGCGTCATTTTACGTAATAGATCAATACAAATGAGTACAAAGTGTGCTGTACGAGCTCATTCTATGTGGTTCAAATTAATTATGTCCCGACAGATAGGCCAATGATTACACGAAAATAAATGCTATGATATACTGTTTGAAATGCAAATACAAAACAAAGTAAAAACAAAATTGAGACGCTAATGTTTGTCTGGCCTGACCAAAGATTGTTCTTCAAAATGTTTGTTGTGTGTCCAGCAAGCCTGTTTAGGCAAAGGGCTGTGTCATGTTACAAATTATCAGGTAGTGGATTTAACAGTGCTCTGACAGCTCTTTAAAGCTGCAGATACTGATCTAACCTGGATTTCAACTTCACCTAAGAATGTTGAAAGCATCTATTATTGTCCTATCATTTCACAGTTATTTATTCATACACCAGTCTATTTATAGATTTTATGCAAAGAGAATATATATTTTTTTACATATCCAAAAATCAGCATCTCAGCTTTAAGCCACATTTTATAGAATCCAGTAATATCAATGGTCACTCTATTCACCAACTCCTCCAACCAGACCCAAAAAAGTTTTTGAGTCTTTTAATACTGGCTATATTAAAGACACATCCTATCAAATCTTCTATCAGCAGGACAAAGGTTTTGCCAAACAACTGATACATTAATTAGAGTACATCTGTTTTAACATATTTATATTTCGTAGTATGCTCAATACCTGCTAAAAGGTTACTTTCGAAAGGCGCTATTGATCTGACAAGCCTGATCCTGATTTATCCTAATTTACTGAATAAGACTGTACGGCATTCACATGTAAGTTTTGGCATTATTTTCAGCACTAGGAAAGTAAAGGCCTTCCAGTAATTGTGGGTGCATCGGCACTCCCCGGCTCCTCCACGTCCCCACCAACTTGCAGCACAAAGTTACACCCGTGCCTTTCACAATATTGGCAGAGAATAATGTTACTTTCTAATCAGGCGTATCATAGCCACATCTGTATCAGTCTGTAGACTAGAAATAACAGAAATAAAATATGCAAGCTTTTGTTTTGAAAAGCAAATCACGGTTTCCTTTGTTTACTCTCTGAGAAGAGTGCATTTATATATCCCTCTTACACACCCACACATACCAAGCACACTCACGCAGGCTGTTTTACTTTTCACATTACCCCGTTGCCCCCAAAGCCTAACCCCGTCCCAGCCGTTCTGTATACCAAATGGCCTTCTGGGTTTGAAGGAAAACATTTGTCCCCACAGACACACAAACCTGAGGCTTTATGTGCAACGAGTTTAAAATCCCATAATGCTTGCATAAAATATGTCTAGCTGAATTGTTGTGCAAACTGCAAAACGAGAGAGAAAGTAATATCTATAAGGAAGGCCGATTTGTTACCAGAAAAAAAAAATGGTTTATGAGGAAGATACCCCAGATTTAAGGTCTGTTTCTGAACAACCTGTTCTTTGCTCTAAAAATATAAAATGAGGCCATATCAAAGAAAGCTCAGAGAAGCTTCCACAGCAGAGTAAAACTTCACATTAAAACGTATGAATTCTGGAGAGATAGTTTATGATTAACTTAACCATAGTTTCTTCATACACTTCGAATGTTTTTTTTTTCCTAGATGTACATTTTCAACTAATTCCTCTCTGTATTGGACTTTAGCCAATAATTCTTGCAAATGAAGTATCACTACTTTTACTTGTGCAAAATGTCTTGCTATTCTACCCACTGCAGTCTGTGAGTAGTTTTACAAAAGAACCATTTTACCAAAGTTCATCAGGCACAGAAACAAACTTACAGTTTATGTAAAAATTAGATCTCTTGTTTGGTAACAAGCATTGTTCGTTGTTGTAGTTGTATCTGATGAGCCTGTGATATTCAGTGGAGAATAAACTGTCCCTGCATACTTACAATATCTAGTATGTAAGGATTCAATGGATGGATGAATGGACAGATGGCTAGATGGACAGCTGCTTTCATAGAAGATAATTCATTCTTGACTTTGTAGACTAATCCATAATTTATGATATCTAAGTTTAACAGACTGACCACTCAATATTCTAAAATCTACTGTGAACTTGAATTTATTAAAAACAAACAAATGGGAAAAAAAAAAAAACGCTGTGGAACACTATGAGTTGTTCGAAGACATTCATTTGGATCTGCACCAAAAGCTTTGATTTAAAAAGTGAACTGACAAAACAATTCTCATTTTCATATTACATGTTATTGCATGAAAAATCACCATTTCATTCAGTGCAAACCAAGCAAATATGTGCATCTTGAACATTTTCTCCTAATTGTCAGAGCTCTGCATTTCATTTAGTCTAATGTTTAATCCTCAGAGCTCTTTGCAACTTCGGTTCCGACACGCAGGAATGCAGATTCAGACTGTCCAGCTTTTCCCTGACCACGAGAGAAAGCAGTTACAGTAATGGATAATTGTGTGTGGGCTGAGTGCTGCATGCCTGCAGACTCCCAAAACCCAAACTCTGAGTCTGCTCTTTGCCATTAAAGCATAAGGACTTTAGTTACTTCCTACTCCCAGCTGGGCTGGGTTGCATACATGCTGAGGATGCCTATCACCAAACAAATTACTGGAAGGGGGCCAGGAGGCCCCTGTAATTATGCTGTGCTGGTTGATAAAAATGGGCCCCACTGTCAGTTGTAGACACGAGTTGTGAAGAGTAACTGATAAGTGGAGCTGCAGCTCACCAGATCTCTGGTGTTTGAGAGCCGGCTTCCTGAATGTGAAACTGCAGAACTTTCCATTCTGATGCATTAGGCACGTGCAAGAGGGAAAGTCTGGAAAAGACATTTCGTGTTCTCCCCAGGTGCAGCATAAAAGCTTTTATGCACATTTATTATTCCTATTTGAGTCGTTTGGATCTGCTTTAGACAATGTGATATTTACAGTCACGCACTTCTCTCACCATTGATAGTCCATGTTTGCATTAAACAGATGGGAAGAAAAATAAAGCTAAAGCAAAGAAAGAGTTGAAGCTAATATATAAGTGTGAGACTCAAAACTCCAAAAAGGAGTTGGATTCTAAGAGGCAAAACAGATGCTCACCAAGGAGGACAGCAGTTAAAATTTATAGCTACTGGAACGATAGCCTGTCACCCTGATTTATATTGATCTTGTTACAAGGTTGAGAGCACAAGTGAAGAACAATAAAAACCTTGTACAACAAGTTGTCGTCCGTGTTTTCATTTCTTTGATTGGCTGGTAAATCAGAAGACTTTTAATAGGGAGCGGTGGTTGTTAATTAGGAGAAAAATGGGAAAAAGACAGGCAGGCTTTTGTGCTGAATGCGTGCTCTCTATTCATGGGAAAAAGATTAAAGGATAATTCTGGTCTCTTAGAAATTGGGCAATACTAGGACTACAAAGACTATGAGGGGTGAAGAAATAGTCTTGATAATTTAAAGCACTTTAAGACGAACACCAGCACCAAAGCTTTAATGTTTAATCCCTCTTCATCTTTTTCTGTTTTATATTTCTCTTCTAAAAGTATCTGCAGCAAGGCTTTAAGGATAAGAAAAAGTCTACTTCTGTTGTACAACTCTACGCTTTGTATTGATTCACAAACTTATGTTTTAGTATAAAACCACAGACATTTTGTCACTGAAAACATAAATATTTTATTGCAAAGTGTGTTTGCGCAATAAATAGGAAAGGAAAGAAAATAACAGTACAAATAGATAAAAGCGGTGTATTTGCAGTTTTTGCTGTTTGTGTCATTCCTAAATAGAAATGCTTGCATACTCAAGATGGGGCCATGAGTTTATTTTCAATGTAATAAATAGGAAGTATCTTGTCTTAGAAACAATACAATTAGAAGGAAGACATAGAAAAAGTCTTGAACTTATGTTCCGTGTAAAAAAAAAAAAAACTCCTAACAAATGGAGTTTAAGAGAGAAAATTAGTGGGTTAAACTTAAGGGGGCTGTCGGTTCTTACTGTGATGTTGTGAGTCAGAAGCTGTAAAGTTGGTGAGCCGCGAACTGTGAGCATTTCTAAAGGACATTGGACTTAACTAGTAAGCATGCACAACAAGATTTTCTTTATTCCTCTAAATTCTTCGTAATTTAGAATCAGCAAAAGGAAAAAAAACAGAAATATGAATTCATCCACTTTCCATGTTCTGAACTGCAAAAAAAAATATATATATATATTTTTTTTGTTTCACAAGTCCAACTAATATTAGAGAAAACTGACCTCACTTCAACTTGTGATCGTATCAAAAGTTAAATCCATTTGGATATTTCTGTCCCACATGTTATACATCTGTTTTAAAATTAGACTGATGTAATTGATAAAATATTCAGTTTCTGGTCAGCAAAAGTATCCAGGATCCTCTTAATGTTTAGTTCCTTGCAAAAAACAGTTTCCTGGTTGTTTTTCTTACAAATAAAAATCTGAAAAGTCTACAATCTCTTTCTTAAAAATGGTGGCGGCAGCAATATGTGTAAGGGATATTTGTTGCAGCAGAGACAGGGAAGCCAGTCTGTGTTGATGAAAAGATGGGTGAAGCTAAATGCTTTGCAATCCAAAGAGAACATTTCAGAGGCTGCAAACCACTGGGAGTAGAGATAAGTTTTTCAGATTGTTTTTGTTGTTTAGAAAA
The DNA here is from genome assembly GCA_010277075.1 of Poeciliopsis retropinna. Lineage (NCBI taxonomy): Eukaryota > Metazoa > Chordata > Actinopteri > Cyprinodontiformes > Poeciliidae > Poeciliopsis > Poeciliopsis retropinna. Next base: position 5,942,238 of record VMRM01000023.1, on the reverse strand, counting down.
CTTTTAAAGCCAAATGTCATTTCTTCAAGGATTCTCATCATCCTTGTGCTACTTTGTGTTTGATTGCCCTATAAAACACAATATATCTTGATTTTTGGACACTAAAGTCACTCAAATGAAAAGTTTTGTTTCATCACCTTTCAGTAGGGAAGTGACATGGACAAGCTGTTATAAAATTCACCAGGTTCTGCAATTCCAGCTGAAGCGTTTGATAAAAGAAAACACACACACACACACACACACTATGTGACATTTAGCAAACAGAAGTTAAAGAACAGGAACATCCGCAGACAGCAAAGTTCAGTTTTCCAAACCAGCGTTGTTATTCCGCTTTTGTTGAGTGACTGGAAAGATTCCAACAGTACATCCATTGTTCTCTCTCTGCATATTTTGAGAGCAGAGGAATTTTACCACACACACCACTGTTTACAAAAATGTTAGAAAAGACAGAAACAAAATGCAACGCAAGTTTACATAAAGACAGAAAGTAAGAAAATTTGAACACAGAGATTTAGTTAAAACTTTTTAAATGGTGTTTTTGTCATAGCCGTCTTAATTTGTTATTTCCTCATAACTTTAATTGGCTGACAGGTGTGAACTGCATACTGGCTAGTTGAGTCTATTGCTTTGCAGTCTGTGAACTATATGATTTGATATTTTCATCTGTGTGTTTCTAACACAACAGTCAAAGTCAAATGAAGCGTAATTGTTTAGAACCACATAAAACAAACACTTGACCAAATGTGAGAACTACGAAAGAGGGGAAAAAAATGAATGGAAATACAAATCAACACAATAAATCAGCCCATCATACTCTTATAAGAGTAACAATGGAATCAACAATCAGCACTGAGTCTGAAAAACGAGTTTCCGCATTGTTTTGGAAGGATGGTGAATAACGCTAAAGTTAGGTTCAGTAATAGCTTTAATCTGCTCCAGACCAGATATTACTTCCTGCAGCCAGGATGCTGTTCATGCATGATGCCTTGGATATGAATTTATATGCCGTCACATTACAGCTTCAGTTTACTTTATTAGTATTTAACTTTGTAGAAGTAGTGCGGAGATGTGAAGTGAAAACAAAGGAACAATGTTTTCCCATGTTTTTCTAAAAAGAAAATCAGAAAAGAGTGGTTTACATTCCTGTTCAACCTTCAATAAAACTTGCTCTACATATAAAATGACACCATGTGAGGCACAAAACAGGCTTTCCAGTTCACACACCATCCCTTGGAGAAGCCATGGTGGTGGCTGCATCATGCTAATGGGTTTGCATTTCTTCTTCAGGGATTGGGAAGCTACTCTGAATTGGTGTGGAGAATCTTGTTAAAAAGGCTGTGCTGTTGAGTTACTGATTTCTGACACAGGGCTAGGAGAACCTTCCATAGAAAAGAAAATCAAGAATAAAGGCAGCAAAGTTTTGCCCTTAGATCCAGGACAAAGACGATTTGTTTCTTATTTTCAAACAGTAAAACTAAACAGAGATTCAGTGCAAAGAAGGCAAGAAAACACAAGATGTGCTCTCACTTGCTTGTGTCTGTCAGGAGTCAAGTTGCAATGTTATGGAAAAGCCGGGTAGAGCAGGTGTCAGTGTCCCATTGTTCTGTTCATTTCAGTGTAATTACACAGTGCTGTTTTACAACAAACTCCATCTCAAGCCACTTTGACAAGCAATTTCAATTCATATTCAACTATACTAAATCTAGCTCCACCTAATACTGTCAAATCATAACAGTTTAATCCTAAAGGTACAGACCAGTACAGATTAATGCATCTCAGTTGATCACGGAAAGTACCTTTTCTGCCACTTGTCTTAGGAAAGTCACTTATTTTACAGAAGTTCAAACACATTCTGTCCTTTTTTCCCCCAAGTGAAACTGAATATCTTTATTCCAAGTAAAATACTCAACCAGAAAGGAAGTAAATAATTTGCTAAAATGAAATCAGATGGACAAATTATATTGCTATGAAAGCTGCAGGGTCAGACAATAAAGAGTTTTACGTCGTCTGAAAGAGAACAGATGGTTTTTTAGGCGTCTAGTAATGGACCACAAGTTTTATATGGATCCCCTTCCACATATGCTCCAATGATCCAGTCAGTAACGATCTGCTTTTTTTTTGTTTTCTTTAATCTTTAATTTGGAAATTTATGATTAACTAACTCCATCTGAAATGTAATAATCAGCGTCTGCCACTTGATATTTATATAGATACATTATGGCAGTGTTCTTCTCTGGGTCCTGTCTGACTTTTTTTAAAGGAACGATTCAGCTGCTCTTGTTGTCTAGAGCTTTGAGAAGCCAGAGGATGTTCTCAGCTGTCCAATGCTGGACCGTGCACTAATTTCAGTTCTCACCACCAAACAATCTCCTGTTGTAATTCACAGCCTCGGCAAAATGTGCGTTGGTGATATGCATTTCTTAGCTGATCTAAAAAGAAACATTTTTATGTAGATGATGACAACAAACGAAACTCCTTACATGGCCTGGGCCTGGCTTGATGGACGATAGCAAAAAAAACAAAAAATCAGCTTAACTGACTGTGCTTGGGCTGATAGTTCTTCAATTAACTGCTGTGGTTTTCTGCGTCCAGGAGCTTGTGAAGCAGTTTGAGCAGATTAGACAGAGAGGGGCCTCGTTTGAAGGTGGCCGCAGAGACAGCTAATTTGAGAGTGAATAGCAGTTTTCTTTGGCCCGGGTTTGATGTGCACGCCTGGTTAGCTGTCCCTGTCTCATGTTTTTCTTTTCTTTTCTCGCCTTCAGAGTGAATTAAAAGAGGCTTGAAGTGAGGAGCTGGAGTCCTGCCAGGTGCTTCCCTTGTGCCCAGAAGTATGGGACACCGATTCTAACCACTCGCTCAAAAGCAGTGGTTAGGCCGACCACTGAAGTAAAGTTTTTCCTATCAAAAACCCAACATTCACACCTCTTTCCCCTATAATTAAGCTTTCATTATCAACCCAGACTCTTATTTCAACCTTTAAAGCACTTCTGAAGGATTCCCATATGATTCTTTCCAATTTCTACAGGGCTTCCTTCAGTGCCAGATAAGATTAAGCATCTCGGCTCTCTTGTTGGCCAGATTTCAGCTGTATAAACCTTGGACATGATGATGTCCCTCAAAACCTTTTCCAGGCAGGACACGGTTAGCTGAGCAAACGGAGATGGCAGGTGTTTGCGGCACAGCTGTGTGGCTGGGGCGAATCAGGGTCCATGTCTAATGCAACATGACAGTTTAGCTCATGAGCACATGGTGTCCACAGGGGTGGCTGAACAGACAGAGGAGAATAAGAAGGAGTTTTAAACAGGACACCAATGGGAACTATAAAATTGTCAATTGTAGCACTGGAGAGACTCGAAATCATTTACACGTTAGCTCCCATTAGCAGAGTTATTTTATACTCTGGTCTTCTTTTTGCAGCAATGCAGAACAAGGAACACTTTTAGTGAAACAAGGAAACTGCACATGGCAAATGGAAAATGGACTCGTCACCAACTCAATTCAGGAAACTGACACGGCTTGACATAAAAACACTGAGCCCGGCATACTTTCTGTGTGAAAGTACCGGTAAACATGTACAAAAGTTTAGGAAAACAATAATTTCATTAATGGCTACGTCCACGTAGGAGACAGGTGTTTGCAGCGCAGCTGCGTGGCTTGAGGAGCTCATGGTCATTGTGTAACACAGCATGACAGTTTAGCATATGAGCCATGAAGACATGGCGTCCTCAGAGTGGTTGCAGGGACAAAGCTGAATGGGGAGGGTTTCCAAACTGGAAAGGGAATGGCACCACAAAAAAAATAAGTAAATAAATAAAAAAAATCACTTGCAGGATTGTTGGCCCACGATTAACTGTACTCAGCATAAGTTTATATTCTGTAACATGATTTCTTTCTATTGTCATTCCAGTTATACTTTTCAGCGACTGTCAAAAATGAAATTGTTTCTTCAGTCCTATTTTTTTGTTGTGTTCAATTCCTTTTCTTACATAAAATAACTTGATAATCTACAATTCGTCAGTGATGTATTTGAACTATTTCTTCAAATTTAGGACTAACAATGCTCATGGGCATCTTTTTGTTGCTATTTCACTTTTGTTTTTGTTTTTCAATCTCACTATTTTTCTTAGTGACAATAGAACAGAGAAGCTAAATATCTGCTTGAGAAGTTCACTTATTAATAGTTATAAACTTCTTCATGCTGACTGCTTTTAATTTTTCCCTTTTGTTTGAATGGAAGGTGTAGTCTACAGAAACACAGATTTGATCTTTCTCATATTTTAACTACTTTACTCCGGGTGGTTAAAATAAACCAAAATTTCATTGTCCAAAAGCATTTTCTCCTGGAATCTTTACAACCCATAAATGTTCGAATCAAAGGAGCTAATGTCCAAACGCCTGCCATTGTATTTTATAGTTGTTTTATATTCATTTTATTTTACGTACTCAAAATTGCAGCCAATAAAGTTGTTGAACATAATAGACTGCTTGTAACAAAGTTCCCCAATGTAGATGATTTAGATGATTTATTTTTGATTTGCAAGGTGTTCAAATGAACACTTTAAGTGATCTTTGGAAAGTCTGGGGGTTTTATAGCTCATGATCACTTTATAAGATTACAAGAATTTAAGGAATGGGAAAATTAGGAGTGGTTCAAGACTTTTCCATGGTGCTGCATCACAGAGTATCACATCAGCAGCCAAAATGTTATTGTGAGATGATTAATTCTAATTGCACAGAGAGCTTTAGATTAGGACATCCAGTAGCAGAATAAACTTGTGGTATATCGTCTTGCTCGTTTTTGTAATTAGCAACATTAGCAAATTAGCTTCACATAATGAGCTGAAACCTGAGCTGTGTCCTGGCCTAAGAGCACACAGAGGAGTATGCGGTTATTAATACGCGCAGCAGAAGGCATAATGTGGGTCAAACGTGCCAGATGCCACGTGAGAGAGACAGAGCAAAAACCCACCTCCCTCATGTCCTGACATGAGGAGGGGCAGCAGGGCTGCTTGCATCAGCTGTGTGAGTCTGAAAGAAGGGCCTCTGGAAAGTCTCCAGTGCAATGGGGCTGCTGCAGCACCACACAGAAATGAACCTCAAAATTTATGTGGTCATGATGGGAATGAGGTTTTCTGAGGATTTTAGATTTAGTATTTGTTAAACTGGTGTAGTCCGTCAGCATGAATACTGCTGAATTATGTGATGTTGGTGTTTTCCCACATTTTATACTTTATCATCAGACTTTCTTAAATTCATTTTTTTTTTATTTGTCTGAGGGCTTGAATTAAGGCTCGTCACTTGTTATGGCACCACAACACACGTAATGAATGGCCAGGTGTCGCTTCATTTATGTCATATTTTATCACATTGGATCAATTTTTTTTTTTCCCAAGGATGGCAGCGAAAGCATGGAGGGACCTGCAGCTTTAATCTGAAGGAGGTAGTGATATCTTTTGCAAATTTGCTGCATACTAACACCTTCAAGACTTTTGATGAAAGGATATGTTGTGACAGAAAATTATATTCCGTGTAAATATTGACTGACATTTAAGTAGATTTTACAGAGGTGCATTTTTGTTGGAGAACTGCCTCATGTGTACACATTTGTATGTAGCATCTTGAATTAGATAGTTCTTTATACAAGAACACAACCAAATATCTGGCTATATGGCAGATCCTTCATTTTCAGAAAGTACTTAATCATATCATATATAATATTTTATATCATATCTCAGGATTACAGTGGGTTTATTTGTATGTATTTATTGATACTTATTGAAAATTACATATCCATCCTTTCAAATTTCATGTAAAGATACAAGAATGTTTTTATATAACTCTTAGCTGGAAAACATTTATTATTCTCCAAAAAAAAATTACTTTCTCTTATTAAAAAGTTAATGGACTGAATTTATATAGTGTTTTTGTATAAATGCTTCCATATATTGGTTGGCAATTTGTACCTTCATACTTTGTACTGTAGCTCCAGTACTTCCTATTTTTACTCTCATAAGAAATACCTTCTGTCTTTACATAAAAGACGAGATCATGTCTTTGTGTGAACTCTGTATTAAAGTCCAGATTCGACTTACTGATTGCAAATCCCTAAATTACCTCCAGCCTTTGTTAAATATAGCTGGCTAAATGAAGGGAAGCTAATGAAGCGAAAAGCTATGCATGCATGTATACATGCGTCCCACCATCAACACAGTTCAAAGTAGCCCTCCTCTCCATCTTTTGTTCTTCGTATAATACCATATAAGGTTTACATTTGTGTGCAAGCAGCTTACAAAAAAAACAACCTAATTTGCTGGACACTATTTGTGTGTTTTGACATGATTTTTAGCTGATTTATGAGCAGATGAAACATCTTTTCTCAGCTTTGTTGTACCACATCCTGAAGGATTTGATAAAGTGGGATTCTTTTGGTCTCCCCGCTATTTGTTGCCTCCGTGATTAAAAGCTGCGTTACTCAAATTGTTTCTTCTGCTTTTCTCGCCAGATGGGAACTATTTGGATAGGCATGCGAAGAACAGATTAAACCAAACTTATCCAGAGCTCTAATTTGACAAAGGCATTTTATGATAGAACATTTAGGAAACTTTATTTCATGCTGTGAGTAATGACTAACAGCAAAGGGCATGGCTATTTGGTAGCGTTTGTACTGATTTTCGTGAGTTTTTGCCTCTAGAAGAGCACTCAGGCGACAGGGCTGCCATCAACTCGATGCAGTAATGCCTGAAAACACAAAGAAGCCCATTCAGAAACCCATGAATCCATATCCCACACCCACAAAATCAAGAGGACACACAGGCCCATCCAGCACAGCCTGGAGTTAGTACAAAAGGCAGTGTGTGCTTACTCAGTAGTTAAAAAAAAGAGAGAATCTAGGAATCACTACACCCATCCACAGTCATACACAAAGAGTTATGTGTGTAAAACATAGAGGGATATTTCTCATGGTTTACGTTACATTTAGTGTTTTAGTGATCCAGTGCACTTAGAGTTCCACATCGTCTGTGTTGGCTGAATTTGGAGCCACAGGCTTCTCTGGACTGGTCTGGGAAGGATGGAGCCAGAAAAGAAATTAGAAGCAGACATAGAGGCCCCAACATCGGCTGGTCCACACCAAGGCAAACAACGCTACAGAAACATTCAGGGTGGCTTGCAACAAGTTGTTTGACAAGCCTGCAGAACTGCTCAAGCCCGTGCATGACAGGAAAAGCGTGAATCCAGCCTCTGCTTGTTCACATTATCCCAAATATTAAAGAGATCCTGTTGATTGTTGACAGGACTTCATTCAGTCATACTTGGATGTCGATCACACAACAGATCAAAATAAGGATAAATATGATCAAAACGAGACAGAAATCAGAATTCAATCAAACAATTCGGTTTGATTTAAATTTGGATCATTTTACAGTCCACACCACAAATTCTTGAAAGGTCTCTTCTTCGTAATCATTTGAATTTAGTGAGATTGGGTAAGTTACGGAAGCGACACAGTTGTGAAGAGAAGGGATAATGATCTATGTTTCTCAGAATTTTTGTTACAAATTAAAAACCTACAAAGTGTCTCAGTCATTTATATTCAGTCCTCTCTACAAGTAAACATTAGAAACCTTCAGAGGATATCTCCGAAGTTTGTCTGAGAGAATTAAGGAACAAAAAGCATCATGAAAACTGAACGTATCATTAACACATTGATGTTTCACTGTACTTTTATCAGCAGGGTACTTGTGGCAGGGCAAGTACACAGCCACAATGTTCAGATTTCAATTTGAAAACACATTTGAAAAACTTTTTTCCACTTCACAATTATGCACAACTTTTTATTGGTCTTTATCATAAAATCTCCCCCCAAAAAATACTCTTAAAGTTGAAGCAGCATTTTAACAAAAATATTAACTTTCAAGGTGCGTAATTACTTGAAAAGCACTGCACATGATACATAGAGGATGTTGAATAAACAGCTTTCAGGTTGAAGGGAACGAGGAAAACCACAGAGAAGGTTAAAGGACAAAGTAATGAAAGACATGGAAAGGGTGTGACAAGAGAAAATAATTGAGTGAGATGAAAGCAGAGGATGATATAACATCTGAATAAACCAAATATCATTTCCTTTGTTTGGACTGTGAAGCCACAATAAAAACACAATTCTACACTGCCAGTAGTTGAGTTGTAGTTTGGGTTACTGGATCCTGAAGGAACCCAAGTAGAAGTTTAAAAAAGGCTGAAAAATAATCAGTTTAGATGGTTTTGATCAACATTCCATACTATTGCAGGAGTTTGAGTTTCTTAATCAAATTCCTGCAGGATTAACATATTCCATATTCATCACAGATGCCAAGATTATAAATTATTAAAAACCTTGATATGCATTTTTTTTTTTTTTTGCCTTCACTTCATCAATGTGGAATGTATTTGATTTGATGCGAGTGTGATGAGATCTAATCAATTCCACCTACGGAGCAAAACCAACTGAGTCAAGGTAGGACAGTTAATTTGACCTATTAAATATTCATGTGAAGACGATTTGAAACGCGGCACATTTATTAAAAGTCATCCTAAATAATAGATTGTGTAACATGATGCAGGAGGGGTTTAATGCAGGGAGGTGTGCTTAAACCTGTAGATGTGTATCCTCACGCATGCATAATCTGTAACTATCAAAGTTGCCAATATTTAAATGCTTGAGGGCAAGTAGTGGAAGCAGAATCTTATTAATATCCACATTTGTGCTTTTCATGCTGTAGTTCTCTATAAAGCACCGTTGGGGAAATTCCTTCTTTTTGAAAAGTATTGCTTCTGCTACGTTTAGGCACAAGAAATCTATTTAGTTTTTTTTTTCTTATCCCACACTGCCCCCTGCTGAGCATGGTTAAAAGCATGTCAACAATGAGATTTTATGTAGAAAAATGCTTTATTAATAAATCATGATACAAAGTGTATGAAAAAGATCAGTAAAGTGAGAACACATTACGGTAATGGAGACATTGATAGTGCCAAACAAAATACAGTGGACCTTAGTTTCACAGTAAATTAAATACTTGGATGAAAAGCTTAAAACACTGCAACAAAAGTCAAATTTTGACTAACATTATTCCTTGAACTTATGACTGACAAGAGAGGCATGACACTGATGCATTATCTTCTGTAAATTTAGAGAATGATAATGTTTAAGTAGCTGATCACTCGTAACGTGATCCTCCAGTTAAAATAAAGAGTGTCACACATGTTCTGGGCCATTCCAGGTTTTACAGCAGCATCGAAACATACAGGTGAAATGTCTACTACACATTTGCAGTGAACACTTGCAAGAAGTATATGTAAGTGCAAAAAAAAAAAAAAAAATCCCTCCACTGGCCTGAAAACAATAATGACTTTGAATTGTTCTCAATAGTTGGAGTTTCAGGAATCAGGAACTGGAACTGGAAATTGGATTTAAATGAGCCCCAGAAGTTTGACAACCAAACTTTACAACCAACAGTGAAACTCATCATATATAAATTCATTATACAAGAGTGACCTACATAAGAAGCATTTATTTCTGTTCTGGGATGAGACTTAGTGAGACTCGATTTCAGGTGCATTAGACATATGCCATAATCATCAAAATTAAATGTGTCACAGTGGAATAAATCTATATGTGTGTTTCTCCTTTTGAGTCGGATTACTAAACTAAATTAACTTTTCAATTAAATTCTAACTGATTATGATGTAACTGTGGTCTGGGTGTTTAAATAACATATGTATGATATACATAGAAAAACATGCTTATTCGCACTTCTGACAGTTTGCATCTTATTAAACCAGAAAAAGTCAGATTGTACTGGACATCTTTTTCTAGAGTTTCAACGCATAGACTGTAGAGAACTTGTAGGACAGATCAGGGAATCAGATCATGTTTTAGCTCCATTACAAGCAGTATATAAAATATTACGGGATGACTCAAAACTTTTGCACAGTGCTGTAAATATTTTCAGCTTCGTCAAGTTTTGAGAGCTAACAATCACTTCATTCTCTAAACACTTCTTCGAATCACTACTTTGCTTTCTCGTTTCCGTTAGCAGGGCATTTAACCGCTTGTGATGCCTTCGCAGTTTTCGGCGCTTTTTCCTTCTTCCCTTCATCCTTCTTTACAGTTACCTCGTTCCCCTGCACCTCCTCCTCGTTTTCCGGCTTGGTGGCGACCTTCCTCAGCTTGTGCTTGCCCTTGATGGGCGTTGAAAAGGTGAGCGAAGACTTGATGAAGTCCAGAGGGAAGATACCCACGTCTCCATCGAACCGGTTTTTGGTGACCTGCAGGGATCTGCGGCCGGGACAAGTCACCAGCTTCTTCTCCTGCAGAATGAGGACGTTGTCGGCCTCTTGGCTTGCCTGGAGAGAGGCTAAAGGTCAGGACGCGTGCGCTAGATACTAGATACCTTGTTCTTCCTATTCACTGGGTAAACCATGGTTTCTGCATGTTTCAATAAATTACATGTACGGCACTTTAAACAAAATTAGTCCAATAGCTCATTGAAAACAAATATTTGCACCCTCGTAAATTCTTCTTTGACACACTTAAAAGTTTTATTTCATTAAACTAGTTGAGGAAATGTTAAGACGTGAGTGAATTTAATTTGGAATATAATTCGACCTTATTCAACGTAAGACCCTGCAGAACCCCCACAAGACCTTTTATGGGAAAGATTGGACAAAAAAATTGAAATTAAATACCTTAGCAGAACCAAATATGGACGCAGTCTGCAGTTCCCTGTCGTCCTCCTCTTTCCTGGGGTGAATGATCAGAGTGACGTGGCAGCTGCTGTTGGTGGCAAACTTCCTGAACACCCCGATGATGTGGTCCTGGACGGCAAATCTGGATCATAAATTCATTTACACATTTTAATTCAAATGTGTTAATAATTAGAGCATAACGAGACAGCTATTTTCAAATCTACTTTGTAAGGAATAGCTGTTCAAAGAACATTGTTAACACCTGCCAAGCACGGTGGTGGGAGTACTTGTCCAGTGGGCTACCTTAAGAAGGATGGCTCAGGTAAGTGTTTTGTCTACCATCAGTAGGACTTTCAGCTACCTTCCTGATGTGACTATTAGCTGATATGTTGTGGTTTTGTGTGTTTCAGTAAATTGGTTCCAGATTAATCTACAAGTCTTCATAAATTTACAGTTTTTGTACATTTGCCTGCTTACATTCCAGAACATTGAGCTCTGCCTGACACTGAATAAAAGTTTCTACTCACTTATCTACTGAGAGGTTTTCTTGACCCATCATGAACTGCAGGTTATCAATGATGACATGGTTGATGTCATAGAGGTAGACGGCGTGTTGCATGGTGTCCAGTACTGTCCTGAAAACAAGTTCGCAGAAGAGTTCCTAATTAAAAATGGTGGTCACATCAGCAAATCATAAATAAATGCAAAGAGAAGGTAAAGATGGGTAAAAGCCGACAGCCCTGATCAAACGCACTTGATGTTCTGTTGTCCGTGGAACGTCATAAAGTAAAGCGGCAGCTCCTCAAATCTGTCAGCCCAGAAGTCGTACTGCTCCAAGTTCTCCTCCAGCCTCTGCATGGCAAACTGCGTCAGCATGACCTTAGCTAGACGCACGTTGTTTATCTCAAAGCTGCCCCACAGCGTGTTGACACCCTGCATGCAGAGGTCCAGGGCGAGCTCGCTGATGAAGGTGGTCTTCCCGCTTCCAGTTGGACCTGAATAGGAAACACATTGATAGAAAACTGGGCACAAATGGGGTTATGAACCTTACTAGTTCATAACCCCATTTCACCCTTTCCTACTTCTATTTCACACCTTTAAACAAAGCATTTTATGCCCACATAATGAAGTAGAAATCCGGTTTTCTTCAAAGAAAAATGCACAGATCTGTAACATTATTACATTTAAATACATACAATTCCTTCAAAAATGTTTCACTACATCATCTTTCCTTTTATTTTGGCCCTGATTCCAGTTTGGGCCAGTTTGTAAAGATTTCCATTTTTATCCACTATTTCTGCACCAGCTTTAAATAAAATAAGTAGACAAATGTCATATGACATGGTAAACACAGATGAACCAGATTAGTACCTGTGAAAACTGTGAGCTCTCCCTTTCTGTGTCCCTTTAAGATCCGGTTGAGCTCTGGAAATCTGGTCCACTTAACTCCAGCCACCTGATCTGTGTTCATCAGCTCTCCATAAACATCCTCTCTGAGCTGCTTGAAAGAGACAATGGACTTATGCGCCGCTGGGATGGAGGCTTTGACAATGCGTGACAAGTTTTTCCCTTGGGAGAGCGCCTCCAGTGGACAGGGCTGGAACTCCCCCGGTCGCACCAGGGTGCAGCGCCGCAGGCCCAGCTTACGCGAAAAGATCTTTGATGCCTCCCAGGAGCGAATGTCGCCCCCCAGCCACAGCGTCACCCTCTTGAACTGCTCCAGGTAGGGCAGCAGGGCCGGTGGAAGGCAACTGACCCCACGGGGCAGAGCCACGCTGGGGAGCCCTGTGCCTTGGCTAACAGCCAAAGTGTCCAACTCAGAGCCTGTCACCACCACCTCCGAGTCCATACGGCTCACTAGGGTGAGGCCGAACAAGTTAAAGTAGGAGCTGCACTTTGGAACTGTGGCTTCATTATAGGTGACTTTCTCTCCGTCTGTCCTTTGGGCCGAGAGGAGTTTGATCCCCTTTAAGGAGGAGTCGGGGCCACCAAACCAGGGGAAAACCAGACTCTTGGTGGGCTTAAAGAGCCTCACTCCAAACTTTTTCAAGGTTGCATTGGAGATCTTTGTGATCTGAAAAAATAAAACAGTGAAAAGCTTGTGAGGTAGTTCTCCTTTTATTAATTCAAACACATTGTGAATCAGAACAAGCGTTTTAACAATCAGTACAGATAACAGTTAATAAAGGTCTGCATTACGCAAAAGATTATTAACTCTAACGTGTTGCTAGAGATGCAGATTTTATTTTTATTGTAACTCACACTTTAAAATATCTGTTTAAATTCACCAACAATGGTGTCTTGCAAAAGTATTTATACTTTTTGAACATTTTCACATTTATCATATTAGACCCAGAAACTTCAGGTGTTTTACGGGGATTTGATGTGATAGATCAAGTGCGTATTTGAGAAATGGAATGGAAACAATTAATGGTTTTTTGAGGCTTCTACAAATACCAATCAGCAAGGTGTGGTTTTAGAAATTTTGGAACAACTTTTTAGAATCTTGCAGCATGCAGACTTAGTTGTAGCATTTCAGAGAACAGCGTAAAGATGCGATGCACATGAACACAGGATGAAGTTCTTCTTAATCCTACCTGGAACATGGTTTTAACCAGCTGAGCATCCTCGTCGTGGAGATCTGTGAAGGGCAACGAGTTGGACCAGATTTCCCGCACTTCCCTCTGCTCCCTCTCCCTCTCCTCCTGCTCCTCCAGGCTCTCCGGATACCCCAGCAGCACATGAGGGCTGAGGGAGTCCTGCTCATCCTTCTGCATCACCTCCAGACAGTCCTGGAGGTCCTCCCAGCTGCCCTCCACCAGCGTGTCCTTGCACAAAAACTGTCCCGTAGTTTTGTCAATGAACAGGGAGAAGCTGTCCTTCCTTGTGAACACGTCCATGAAGATGCTTGGGATGTGGAGGCAGCTGTAGCCATCGTGGAAGGGAATGTCTTTGGAGCGCAAGTACTGCTTGATGTCTGTAACCGTGATGGGACTCAGAGGGAACTCGACAGTGGACTTGGCATCCTTTTTATAATTTCTGATCAGGTTGTGGGATTGGAAGAAGTCTGTACTTCTAAGCCTCGGGATGCATGATGTCTCTCGAGGTTTGTGGAGGAACCTATGGGTGAGAAGCTTGAAACACTGGGAGGAAGTATGTCTTTGATGGAGGAAGCTTTGGGCCGACACCTGCAAGAGACAGGCGGTGCCCTTCAGCAGCAGGCCTCTCCACATTGGCTATCTGCTTAGTTCATTTAACCTACAAAAACACACAACGAAGAAAACGCATGCAAAACATTAGTTCGATGCATTAAAGCTACACAACTAACTGTGAAATGATACAGAAATATACTAACGCAAAAAGTATTTTTTTCACCCGAGCTAACACAATTTACAGACTGGAAGTGGAAAATGAAGCACCTTATAAAATCAGCTAAAAAGTGCGTTACGTTAATAAAAAGCACGATCTTCATAAAGACATTTTACCTGCTGAACGTCTGACCTCGTCTTGCCCCATGCGCCATGCAGCCCGGGTTTTATTGGTACGCTTTCAAAACAAGTCCGTCTAAAACACACTTCGAAATCATAGAAGAAGAAACATCTCTTGCGCGTTCGGGACCTTGCGTCAATGTGGTTGCCATATTGTGATAGGCATTTTTGTTGCAAAGCATCTAAAAGAAAAAAAAGTTTGGGTAGAGTTGGGGGATTGTGCCGTAAATGGAGATGCGGTCCCGAAAGGAACTACAATTTTAAATGTTGCAAGCCATTGACTACATTAAATCTGCAGGGTTTTCTTGGAAACTACTTATACTACTTTGAGTAATTGTGATTGGCGTTATTGAAGTTATTATTTCTACGGAAAGTGCCACGAGACGACATTTGTGGTGAATTTGCACCACAAATGTCGTTTAACTCACAGAGGATTCCCCCCGTGGTAGTAAGTTTGGGTTCACTCGCACACCGTGGTAATGTTATTTTAAAACAGGAAAACGAACTGCACATGAAAACTATTCCAGTCTAACTACTAGCACGAAAAAGCTTGCGTTGGTTTCCAAGGAGAACCCGAGAACCTGCCACACACAATATGACAGACGGCGCTCCATATTGTAGCACCGCGCGAGGAAGCTATGGAACTTCAGTTCCTTGTGTGTTTCACATCGGACCTTTCAAGTGACGGGCTACCTTGTGTACCTAGCCGAGAGGTTGTCCTTTACAAGTTTAGGAGTCGCATTTTATAAATTACTACGTGTTAGCAGTGGTTCGTCTTTACTGAGTTGAAGATAAAGTTGAAGGTCAAAGGATGACATCCAGAGGGACTCCCAGCCGCTTCCTAAAGAGCGTCCTTCAGAACGGTGTGGGCCGATACGTGTGTCAACTGAAACGGATCTCCATCATCTTCTCCAAGAAGTCTCCGAGCGCACTGGGAGTCAGGTAATGTATATCAAAATATATAGATTATATTGGTATTGTACACCTTTGCACATTTACACTTTGTCTCTGTACAACCACAGACTTTAATGATTTATTAGAATTTTACGTGAAAGACTGACAAAGTGGCTTTATAAAAGGACAATCTGTTCTTCAGAAACCCCCTATTTAGAAAGTAGATTCCACTTGTGTGTAATTTAATCTCGCTATAAATCCAGAAGTTTGTTTACATGAAAACAATGTACTTAAAGCTCCAGCCGGATCTGTCAAAGCCTGTGACCTTTTACATTGTAAGAAACATAGTCAAATACCTACTGAAATGTTGCGTGCTTTACTTTATTTCTTAAAACATGCCTTATTTATAGAACTGTCTACAAACTAATTAATCTTCTCCTCCTGTAGGGATTTCATTGAGGATGGAGTGGTGGACTATGCCAAGAAGAACCCTGGGACTGTTGTTTATATTTCTCCTCAGGCCTGTAGTATTCCTAAAGTAGTTGCAGAGTACTGTAAGTACCCACAATATTGACTAAATATTGAAGTGGTCTTCTCATGATGATTTTATTTTATTGTTACTGTAGTTATGTGATTAATCATTGGTAAAAATGTCCCTATTGTTCATCACAAAAAAGATCATCACAAAAAGTACAAGGGCAAAGCGTTGTGTTCTCTTGAAAGCATTTAAAATTCTTACACTTGGGGCTATTAATGTTTAGAAAAAGTATTTGAAAAAGTAAAATTTCTGCCTCAGTTTTACACACCAAACAGTTGAGTAAAATGTTGCTGATACATCTCCTAAAGTACCAAGTCTTGCTGTCTGTTTAAACATCATGCGGTCAGGCTCTCTCTTACCATGCAGGTCTCTTCAAAACATGCTCTCATAAATTGCTTGATTGCCATGTAATTTGGAAGCTTTTAAAATGATTTGACTAGATTTTAAGCGATTAAGGAATTTGTTGAATGTTTTATTTTAAATAAGATCTGGGTTTCATTACAAATTTGATCTGTTTGTGATGTCAGATAGATTGCGATGTTGCATTCTCATGACCAATTCAGACTTTTTTCCATTCCTCCATAGATGTGCAACAAAGAGTAACTTCTATGTAAATTTTGCACATTAAGATACAGTACCGAATGACATAGCAGGAGCCAGAACAAAATAAATACAAAAATCAGTCATAAAGCAAAATGCAAATACCACATCACTGTGTATTAAATTAGTTAATTGTGAGAAAGTGTGAACTGTGATGTAACACCCATAATGTACTGTAGGGGGCAGTATGTTTCCCCTTTTCTAAGTTAAGGAACAAGACACAGATTATGATCATGACATAGTTTCTGTCACACTTACACGTTTGTCTTGTTCCCAATCAGTCTCTCACCACATGACACGTTTATTCTCCCATCTTGCAGTAAATGGTAACACAAAGGAGGAGCTGCTCACCAACACAACGTCGCAGCAGGTCTTAGAAGTTCTCACCAAGCTGACCTACCAATCTGGCCAGGACATCATCCGCATCCGCAAGCCGTTTCACACCGACAGTCCCAGCATCCAGGGCCAGTGGCACCCGTTCACACACCGACCCCCATCTGTCTGCCTCATCAGACCACAGAAGCAGCATGTAGAATAAAGACTTCCTAATGTTATTGTTTGGACAGTTTCCAGAAACTAATGAGGCTTGTCTTCAGGTTATATCCTGAGGGTCCTGCAGAGAAAATCCAGTTCTGACAAGTGCTGTTATTACGTCTGCCGTCCTCTTAGCTGGGAGCAAATGCAGTCTTCAGATACATTTGAAGCTAGGATGTTTAATGATAATGTTTTTTAAAAAACAAAATGTGTATATAATGCATTGTACTGAAATAAAAAGCAATCAAAATAAATTATCTAGAAGAATTTCATATTTCATGGACTGAGCAGCTTTTTCTCAAAATGAACTGAACAGAGCAAAATTCTAACAGGGCTTAATAGCTTTGTGAACACATACGGTGCCCTGGCATATTTTTCATAGCCTTTAAATATTTTGTCACATTATACTAAAATATTTTCAATGTCTGTTATGTGAACTTTATGTAATAGACCAATACAAAAGCGTTTCATCGTTATGAATTGGAAGGCTAAAGATCAAATCATCTGAGGCGGCGGGCTTTCAGTGGAATTCATACAACCTTTGCACATCTGTAGACAAATTTTTTTACAACATGGCTTCGTCTGTCGCTTAAAATCCCAATAAAATTTTATCAACAAATTCCAGTTCTAACTTTACAAAAAGTTAAAAGAAAGATGAAAGATGCACATGCTTAAAGCTTGATGAAGATGACAGATGGCTGTGTGATAGCTAGAAGGGAAACAGACTTTTATCATCAGATCCTACTGTCCTCTGTATAACGACCTTTAACAGAAACTAGATACTTACTGCTGTAGCATGAGTTTTTAAAAAAAAAATTTTATTCAAACCTAACGAGCCGTGCATACAGGCTACCGATCCAGCTTGTTTTTGCAAATCCCAACCCCTAATTCATCATTTCTGACAGGAAAATCTGGCAATGACCTCAGTGATGTTCTCGACTAATAAGCAGACAATTAGAAGTTGATCGTTGCCACAGGAATACAAATAAGCGGATGTTCTTGGAACGATCAGAACCGTCTCAGGAGTGAGTCACACCAATTTAACATTGTATTGAAAATTTACAAAACCGTGCAACGCTTTTAAACCACCCTCTGTGTTTTTGTATTTACCTTTATAGCAGGCAATTTTTCTTGTATTTTTTAATTTTGCAACAGTTCTCCATGGTTTCTGAAAAGTTTTTCTTTTTGTCAGCTGCTGGTCATTAGCTTGGATGAGACCCCATGTTGGTATCTAGAATGTGAAGAGAGAATCAAACTGCAGAAATGTGTGTCAACTTGGAGTCTGCATAACAGTCATTAGATATTATCTACAGGTGCATCTCAAACAATCACAATATCGCTAAAATGTTAATTTAGTAATTCAAATTAAAATGTCATACCAATTTAATGGGACCTGAAGTGATTGGACCTGAACTCTGTCCCTGAATGCAGATTCACTTTCTCCCTCAGATCTGCATCTTACAACATCACGATCGCATGCAAGTGAAAATCAGAGCTGTTCATCCAGAGAAAAAACATAAATAAATATAGACAGAGCAAATGCTCTCAGCTGTTTTAGCTCTTTAAGAATAGAAAAGACTTGGGAATTGAAAAGGTGAAAATTCTTCTGATTCATTCTCACCTCCTTCCCTTTAATCTAACTGTTGCACCAATTAAAGACATCACATCCGCTGCTCTCCCTGAGGCGAGCTGGCACAGCTGACCCAAGCAAGGACATTAAAGGCTCTAAATAAAGTTGCTGTTGCTAAGCTACTGCTCTGAAAAATGGTAATTTTACCCCCCATCCCCCTTTCTTCTTCTTCTCTGGGCTTATGTTTTACCTCTGCCCTGACATATTCATGCAGAAATGTAAATGACTCTGGGACTCATTGTCCCACCGGAAAACGCCGGCCTCTCCTCTTGCCACGAGCTGAAAACAAACAAGCCGTCTTGAGAGTAAGATTCAGTTTGAACATGTCTTACATGTAATTTCATGATTTCCCCCTTCAGGCTGTTGACACTCATTTCCTGTTTTTCTTTTTTTTTTTCTTCCTCCAAGCTAAACATAACCCAAGTTATTGTTGTTGTTTTTATTATTCTCAGAAAAACCAGCAGCCATTTAATAAGGTGAAATAAATAAGACATGAGACTCAAAAAATAAAAATAAAAATAAAATAAAATATATATATATATATATATATATATATATGTGTGTGTGTGTGTGTGTGTGTGTGTGTGTGTGTCAACACATTAGGGTAATTTACTATTTTACAATAAGAGTGCATAATTTCAGACTGAAAGGAAATACAGATTTATGTCAAATAGAAGAAAAATGGATAGAGCGAGTCACTGTTTACAGATTTTACATCATTTTTTAAAAATATACACTAATAAACGGCACAGATCATGGAAGCCATTAAATAAATCAAGCAAAATTGCACTTCCACACATATCACAAAGTATAAATAAATGACAGTGACTTAAGCCAAAGATATAAGTTTGCATTGCAGTTTTCCACACAGTGCTATGTGCATATTTTAGTAACTGAATGTCCTAGTGAAAAACCAGAAACAAATAAAAAAAAACAAAAAAAACTGTAGACGTTTAGTTTTCATTTGAAATTACAAAATATTCTATTAAATGCAAATGTTAATGAAAACCTCGGTGTATTTCGATTTTATGTTTTGCTCTTTAAACAAAAGTTCCAGTGACCAAAAAAAAATGCACGCAATGACTTCTTCACTCAAACTTAAAATCAACAAAACACAGCAGCAGAGGCTTAAGATTCAGCATGGACATGCATGAGTTCATAAGAAAAACTGAGCACAATAATTTACTGTTAATCTAACACCAGAGGAAGCAGCGTTGTATCACTTTACATGTGCTACAAAATACAACTTTTTACAACTTTGATTTAAATAAAACTGCACCCTATAAATATATAGCATTATAGATTATAAAAATATCCTTAATTATGTGCTAAGCATCAACGTAGAAACTCGTTGCCTCTTTCCTGCATCTGCAAAAACACAAACATGAGTGTTCTTGGAAATCTGGCTCAAATTGGTTAGCAATCACTCATAAACTCAGCAGGGTCCTTGAGAGAGCAAATGGAGGGACTGATGGATAAAAGTTTAATGCAGCGGTAATGGGATGAGGCAGCAGAGATTTAATAAGAGTAAAAGGTTTTTTTTAAAAAAGGAAGCGTCTTGACAAAAAACAAGGATTAAAGCATGAAATACATCTGCTCTGGAAAAGGTTTTTTTTTTCTGCAGAATCAAGAGCATCCTAAAGGCAAAGAAAGAAAAGAAAACACTTTTGCAACTTTATTAAAATTTGTTGATTAGTGATATACTGTTTGATTTCAAGTGGGAATCAGACGTCGGTTGACTTGAGCGCATTTTATGTTACTCAGGAAAAATCCAGCAGGATTTGCTAAATGCTGAGGCGTTAAGAACACTGAAGCATACTTAGCGCCTCAGTACTTCGTGATTCAAATCACAAGGAAACTTGTTTACAAATGGACATTTTGCAGTGCTGTGTGTGCTGCTGGTTTAATGGGATGCAAACCATCAGAAATAAAAATAAACAGTTCATACTTCCAACTCCCACTAGTCTCACATGTGCAACAGCTGTTTGCAGCTTGATATACCAATAACAAGCAATGTACCGTGCAATCTTTTGAGTGTCTGAACCGAAAATAAATATATAAAAAAGCCCACTGGTTTTCCAATTTGCAAATCAAATGCACTCAATGCTGATCTGACGACATTCCCACTATGTTTGATTCATGAGACTATGCATTAATGTGAAGTTGTTCGAACAGAGGGATTTTCTGATGGCCAGGTTGTCTAAGTTTTAACTTGGATCAATAAAATACTTTTGTTGAAAATCAAAATTTGAAATGAATTTAGGGTTGGCTATGAAAAACAAAAAAATGTACTGTGAAAACGAGGATGAAACCCTTAACTTGTACCTGTGGTGGCTTATATCTCACTAAGTCAGTGGTACATATCGCATTTTGCAATCCTTACATCTGACCTTAAATGTTAGCACAAAAGGAAAAATAATATGCTGTCGTTGGTTTGTATTAGTGATAGTAATTAGCACTTCGACAAGAAGCTATCCCAAATAGTTTCCTGACTTGCAGCTGGTTCAAGCCAAACTGGGTTGAGGCCTCATTTCCAGATCTGATTTCTGTGGCAAATCAACCATAGCATAACTGTACCCAGTCCAAACTAACTTCTACAATCAATACAGTTCAATAATAGCATATTTCTCTGAATTTTATGTGCTCAAACTTTAAAGGGACATGAAGAACATGTTTGTACAGCAGGCCATCAATTAGTGAGATACAAATTTTTAGAACTCAAATTACACAGTTTTGCTACATAGCATAACATGTAGTTATGCTGTATTTAGATCACTGTAAAGAATTGTTCAACAGATTAACTCAATTTTTATAGATAACATTAAGAAATGCTCCAATGTTGTACAAAGCAACTGAGAGAGGCTTGAATTGACAAGCAAAGGAAATAAAATCTGTGCACAAAGACCAAATGGTCTTGTACCCTAAAAGGCTACATCAGCCTGCAGAGATGGCAGGAGCACAGGAAGCCTAAATGCTCCTGCCCTCTCTTTGTGAAGGTGAGCCAGGCTGCGCTGCTCTGACTTATGCACTGCAAGCCACGAGAGAGGCCTGCTGCTGCTGAGCTACAAGAGCTGACTCGACACCTTTCTGGGAAGACAGACATTTGTTCACGAACGACCGTGACATGTTTACAAACTGCTCACAGCTTCATTTCAGTCATCGTATATTATACAGTCTCTATTTAATCACAGGGATGCTCACCTTGCCATGGAAATACTATGAGCTCTGCAGCTTTTGGTCGTTTTTTTGGCATCACACTGCATGTCCGGTCTAAAATTTGCCACCTGCAGCTTTTTTTTCCCTCTCTCTTTTTACTGCAGAGGACAAACTTATGTGCTAATACTCTATTTGTGCTGATTTCAGGATAAAACAGACATTCTTTAATTCTGAAACAGCCAAATAACTATTTTCTCCTGTGATATCATTATATTTTACCTAAAAGACAAAGATGGCAGAGACATGGAGGACAAAAATCAAAGGGGTCGGGGTAATTGTAGAAATGATTACAATAGTGATAAACAGAACAAGACAAAAAAGAAAAAAAATGTAAAAAAAAATAAATAAAAATAGTTACTAAATTACAATGAAATATAAATTATCAATATTGACATGTAAAAATGTTTCTCAGCTGATGATGCTCCTTGTGTATATATGTAATCGCTGCCCTGTGACCGTTACGCTCTCTATTTATGAATGCTGGTATGGAAGTGTGCAGAGAAATGGAGGTAAAAGTTGCCTGCAGTTTAAATGTGGGACGAGTCATAGTCATGAATAAGAAACATATTTACAGTGTTTTATCAATTTTTCTTCAGGGTGCGCTATCCTTTTAAAAAGCCACAAAGTCCGTCTGCAGTATTTAGATAAATCAGTTAATCCAGCTGAATACTCCTCCTTTCACACACGGCACATTTCCTTAAATGCAGTATTTTGTTTTCCCACATAAATGGCGGAAAGCAGAAACAAGCGATAGCCCAGCAGCAGCTGTTTTTACAGACACAATATATTGAGCCCGTAAAAGGAAGCAAGTATTTAAACAAGAGAAAAAAAAACAAAATAGTGTTTTAAATGAACACACAGAAATATATGTTTCATACAAAATTTCTCAAGTGATATTACAAGCAAAATGCTAATTTCACAAAAATGTCCTTTCCATTGTGGTTGTGTCACAGATTCGTCTTTGACTCCAAGCTTCCTTTCTTCCTCCATTCAGAGTGGGAAAACAGAGGTTCAATGCTTCCTGACAATAATTAAGAAATAGCGTGAACTAACATCTACAGCAGGAAATATGCTGGAAGACAATCACTTAAACTTTAGCTCTCCACAAAAGCTTTCATGTTTTCCACCTGTAATTTGAATTCGATTGCATATTTCTAAAATAACGGTGGTTTTTAAAAATATGTACAGTTTTTGCTTCAAACACTTTTTCGGTGGTGGTGAATTATTGCAGCTTAATAAAATGTGGAAGTTCTAAAGTCTGAAAGTGACAATATCTGAACAAAATATAGTTTTTAAGAAATAATGAGGGTTTTTGTTTTTAGCTGTTTTTGTGTAGGGTGTATGTGAAAAGGGAGTCCAGAGAGAAGAGGAAAAGTTAGTAAATGCAGGACTGATGCAACAGTGATGATGCAGGGAGTGGAGGCACACAAAGCCAATGAGTTTAACCAACCAGGGACAACCATTTAAAGTAATTTGTGTGTACTCTTCACTATACAAGTAGAGTCAAGAGAGTCAAGAGTGACAGAAGGGTGTCACTCTTGACTCCCTTCTGTCAAGAGGGATAAAGACAGTAGAGTAAAGTAAAGTACTTTACTTGGGGGTAAAGTAGAGTCAAGAGTGACAGAAGGGTGGAAACAAGACTCTCTGTAAGGATGGTCTAGTAGTGTTTTTACTCTGGCACTGCTAGAATCCAGTGCTCTTGCGTCAAAGTTCAGACAAAACTGATATGTTTGGCCCGATTTATTGTGGTGGCAGCATCATACTGTAGGAATGCTTTTATTTAGCAGGGAGTAAGAGGCATTTTCAGACTTTAAATGGGAAGATTGGCTGGAGCTAAACACAAGGCAAGAGAAGAAAACATGTTAAAGGCTGCAAAACACTTGAGACAGAGGCAAAGGTTCACTTTTCAACAGGAAAGAAGAATAGTCAATAGTTTCAGTCTCTAGATATGCAAAGCTGGTAGAGGCAAACCTCTGAAGACTTGCAACTGTAGCTATATGAAAGATAGCATTGACTCATAAGAACTGAATACCAATGTACAACACACTTCTCAGACTGTATTTCTAAAACACTTTGGATGGAAAACCTGTCACTTTCCTTCTAATTCACAATGACTTCAGTCTACATTGTGTAGATTATAGCAATTGTCTTGGTAAATAACAAAAATACTTGTAATAGTTTGTGGTTGTACTGTAACAAATGAGCTTCAAAAACTTTCACCATTTCAGCCAAAAATAAATACTGTTCTCCCAAATCAGGAGAATTGAAACCTTTACTTTTACAAACAACCTCACTTCCTGCCCTCCAGGCAGTCAAAACAGAAAAAAAAACATATTGTACAACAGTCTCAGTTCTCAGGATTCAAACTTATTAATGACGTTATTTTCAAAGACGAAGAGTATCCCTTTGTGCTACTCAGAATAAATGATACGCAATGTTTAAACTTCTCAAAAATCTCAAATGTTAAAAAAAAAAAATCCAGTGATTCATTGCAATGCAACTTCCATCATCCTTAAACCTCCACAGAGTTTAATGAGGTGACATCGTCCCCCTCCCATTTGCTTTATTTTAGTGCAAATTCTTCACAGCTGCTAAGCTTGTTTCAGTCACTCTGGTTCTTTTGGTCCATCATAAAGACAACTCATGGACACTCTCCAGATGCAGGAGCCTCCATGTTTTGAATCAAGCTGCGACAAGTCCTACACCTGGGAGAGCAATGGCAAAATTTCAGCTTTTCCCACAACCGAACATCTCCGTTGGGTTGAAAATAAATAAGGTGGACAAAAATGTTGACCGAAGCGTCCTAGATGGAGCTCTCATCGGGATGCATGTCCAGCTGTGTGTGTTTCCTCTGCTCCAGGATCCGGTTGAGCTCCTCCGTGAATGAGTGATAGAGCGGTGACATGCCCTCGGGGTCGGCCTGCCTCAGCAGCACGTAGCTATTTCCATTCATCTTCCTCAGCACGCTGGGCAGCGTGGCCGACAGCCCATTGGCGTAGTCCATGTTTGGAAGTGGAGGCGGATTGGGAAGAGGGGGAGCTGGCGGCGGCGTTTTGGCCGGAGACATCTGGTCGTCGCCGGGAATGATCTGCAGGAAGCTGTCGTTAAAGTCCCCGAAGGTCGGCACCGAGATGGAGCGCCGACTCTGGCGTCCGTTGCAGTGGCTGGAGATGGTTTTGAGCTCCAGGTGGGAGCTCCTCTTTCTATCCGAGGCCCCAAGAACATGGAGGTTCTGATGGGAGAACTTCCTACTCCGACTTGTCCGTCTGGTGCAGAAGCTTACGTAAAGTAGGACCACAGTTAACACTAAGCAAAGCCCTCCCAGAACCGCCACCAGAGATATGTAGATGGCCTCCATGTGTCTGTAGGTCTGGAAATTGGGTCCTGGCGGCAGCGGTGCTGGTGGTGAGGGCAGAGGCTGCTCAGTGGGGCTGGCGGTGGAGAAAACCACCGGGCTGGAGACAGTAGTGGGTTCTGTGGAGTCTGTGGGCTCCACTGGGAAGTATGAATCTGTGTGAACCTTCACTGTGTAAAGATAAACCAGCACTGAGACTCCGTTCTCCACTGCAAAGCAACGATACGAGCCACCTTGCTGCGTACGAGCACCTATTATAAGGAGCCCGTCCGTCCCAACGCGGTAGCCTGTGTTCAACCCGTATCCCTGGAGCTCCTTGCCATTTAGCGTCCAGCGTGGAGTTGCCAGGTTGGAGTGAAGCTCACACTGGAGCAACACATCGTCCCCCGACATCACAGCCCGTTTCCGATGCATCACTGAGTAATAGAAAAGGACAGCAACGGATGAAGAATGCGACGGAGACGAACATTGAACAAGATGTCAGGTCACAGAGGTTACGCGTTTTAAAAGCGCAAGTGGAGTTAAGGCATCACTTTCTATCACATCTCACATGCTTCTTTAAATGTAGCGAGCCCTGCAGTGCAGCAGCAGGACCGCCTGACCTCCAGCAAGAGAGGAGCTGATTAAAATGTGTATGCTGGGACCTGGGGGATGGGTGAGGAACGTGCACCTAATGAAATCCCTCCACAAATGCCAACAGCTTGGGCTTTTTGAGGCAGGATAAGAAGGACTCGTTTAACCCTTTAATCTGAGTGTGAAAAAAATTAGGAAAACTCATCAAAGAAGGGCGGGAGGCAAATTAAGTATTGAACTTTTTAAAACTTAAAGGAGTCGGGGCTGTTGAATAATAGATTTATAATAATTGCAGCGGTGTGTGTGTGTTATAAGACATACCATTTCCTGGATTCTCTTTACAGCCTCTGGTTCCTCTAGAGATGTCTTGCGTTAAGTTTGATCTAAAAAGGAAAGGTTTTAGAAAATTATGTATTTAGCTTTATTAGAATGCAATGGACTTTAAGAAATTAGATTTTAAGAAATGTTCCCAGATATGTTGCTTGGAAGAAATAAGCAACGACAGGAAGTTAAAGACAGTATTTCCCATCCACACTTATTCACTACTTTAAGTTGGTCCATGAAATAAAATTCCAAGAAAAATATTTAGAAGTTTGTGCTTGGGACTTGATCAAATTTGAGAACCTTCAAGGGAGGAGAAGCGCTTTATGAGAGCAGCTTGATGCACACTGTTCTTTATAAATAACAAGAATACACCAATTTTATAGCATTCTGCTGTAAAGAGTAGCTAGCTAAACATGTTGTACCAGAGGAAAACAAGAATGTCTTTTATTTTGTAAAAGAAAAAAAAACCAACTCATTTTAGAAAATTGTTTCCTGTTAGTTAATATGTTTTTTTTTTAAAGCAGTGATAGTTTGCAACATAAAAAATACGCTGCTACCAGTCAATCACTATTAAAACTTTTGTCCATGACAAAGATCCTATATAGCAGATGATTTCTTTAAATTCACACTTACCTAAACCAAAAGTCCAACAGCAATATTTTCATGCTGCAGAACATTTTGCTTTGCTTGAGCTCACTGCAATCTACTGGCAGAGGGAGCCTCCGCACTTGGACGCTTTACTTGCTTTAATGAATAGTGGGTGAGCAAATCTCTTCCAGCACCTTATCCTTTCTCCAACAGCAAAGAACAGGTTGTTCCATACACTTTGTAAAAGATTGGTTTTAGATATCAGATGTGTACATGTAAGATGTTTCATTATTATTCTGCTCTTTGTGTTGCATTTTTCCCCCAGCAGACAGCATGAGTACAACAAATCCACAGAAGTGGCAGAAGTGTTTGCTGCACTAATAGAGATTAAGATGTCTGCTGCTCACTGATGCAGAGTGAATGAGGAGAGACAGTCCCAAACGGAGGACTGAGCACACTGTATGTGTTTGTTTTGGACAGCTTTACACTTTGTGATTCCGCTAGTTTATGGCTGGCTGCACGGTGGAACCGCGGTTTAGATGTTCTCCCTCTGCATGCATGGGTTCTCTCTGGATACTCTGGATACTTCTCACAATCGAAAAAACTGGCTGTTGGGTTAATTGGTTCCTCCAAATTGCCCTGCTCTAAATTGTGTGTCAGCATGTTTGCTTGTCTTCGTCTAATGGTTGTTGGAGGTAGGTACCAGCCCCCACACAGCACTCACCCCTCACAACACTGCAGGGATAAGTGGCTGTTGATGATGGAAGGAAGGTATATGTGGCTGAACCACTGGCATTTAACACTGTAACATCAAAACAACTGAGGTTACACTTACAGAGATCCCCATAAACATAGTGTGACAAATGGCCGTGTCTGCCTTCAACAAGCTCCCTAAACACATGGAAATATTATTTTGAAACATAAATGTAAAAAAAAAAAAAGATGTCCAACATCAAACAGATTTTAACTACTTACTGTTTAAGTTTTGAATTTCTAAAACTAATGATATATTATTCCTAATTACATGCTCTGCCTACTGCATTCAGTCTCATTATCCATCCAAACTATCAAAACTTTTTTTCTGCTGAAGCTCCTGCTGAGTTTCACAGAAGGTATAAAAAACATAATCTGGGCCAGCCACAGTGTCTTAGACCTTTTTTTCACAGAAACTGCTTTGGATGAGAAGAGGTTGTATAAATGATTAATCATGCTTTGATATTGCTGTTGGGACAGAGGGAGAACGTACATCTAGACCAAAGCACTGTAAAAGTTGTAAATCTGTTAATAAGCTCAGTGAATATGATTTATCCATACATTGATGCTTTTTCAGTTTATATCAAAAACTAAAAAGAGTTGGTGGAAATGTAAATGATGTGTAGAAACTAAAGAATGCAGATTTTATAATCTTTTTTTGTGATCTCTGTTTTCTGTATGCACCTCTATGAAAAAAACACTGCGCATCTATAGGTGCTTTTGTGTCCTTGTTACCTCACCTCTGTGAACGTGACGATATTTCCACACACACTCTCCCATCCCAGCCGCAGAATGGGTCTCTGGCAAATATGCAGTCATAACAGGAAGTGTATCTTGGACAGGTGGACATTGGAACCTGGATCACACCAGAGTGGGAACTGATGTAGATGCTTCTCTGTCAAACCAAAAAAAAAAAAAAAAAACAGTTGATGAACTACATTATTTCAACTTTGGCTTGACGTGATAGCTGTTGTGCCTATACAATGACAACAGTGCAATGCACAGTTAGAAGATTTTTAAAAAGATCCTCAGAAAGCCTTATGCAACTGCAGATCAAAATTGCTTTTAAATGCCAAAATGAATGTTGACAACCAGAGAGAAAAACAGGAGGGATGACTCAAGGCACTGAATCTGTAAATACCTGTACTGCAGATATCACCATGCTCTCTATTGGCTGTGGTTTGGCAAATATCTGCAGCTCCTCTATGATATGCATCTCTCCATCGACTTCCACAGCTTTGTGCAACCACCCATCATCTACAAGACAAGACACACAAGTATTAAACTAAGATGATGAAGATTAGAAACAGTCACTAATTGGAATTTGACTGAACTTTACCTGTTCCCAGAAACAAGACAGTGTAAAGGTTTTCATCCAGCGCCGCCTCCTTGTGCACGGCGATCTTGATGTAGTTGACGCTCCTCTTGAACATAAGTGGCCGCAGGTCTACTGGGTGAACCTGCTTAGCCATCAGCGGGTGCCTCCTGGCGAATGTGAGCACGCTGTCTGGGAGGTCTCGAGAGGAGTTAATGCCCTGGGATCTGTGTACGTCTGTTATACACTGTAGGGGAAAACATAATCCAAGTGTTTTACTTATGAACGGTTGATACAATGTCTCAGAGTTCAGACAAGCAAGAGATGAAACTTACTGAACCAGGTCTTGGCTCTGGAACCTTTCCTGTATATTCCCGCCACTTCGAATCCTGCACCTCCATATACGGTCCTTCAAACACTCTGCGCACATCTGAGAAAGCGTATTGGCAGATGGCGGATGCTTTGATATTCTTCCTGAAATATAATCCAACACCCCAAAGACATGTCCAGAGGACACCCGTCAGGATTGATGATGCAGAGAGATCTAAGAAGAAGCTGCCACCGCCGAGATCCACTTTCAGACACAGTACAGATCATCAGTGACAAGTCAAAGATCAGTAGGAGGTTATCATATTTATCCAGAAACTTGCAGCCAGGATGAAAGGCCTAATCTTTTAAGAAAATAGACAGTAGATGCAGGTTTCCCAGTTTGTTATCAGTATCTACTCCCTTCATCCACACCAAGAATAACCATTGGTTCTCTTCACCAAATTTGCAAAGCTAAAATTACTCCCTCCCTCTCAGTCATAAGCAGAATTGGTTTGTTTTTGGTACCAAACCTGTGAAAAGACAAGATCAGAAACTGGTAATCACAAACCAGGTGGCTCCTAGTCTGGTGCCCTAAAGGTGAGATTAGTAAACTGAGGGAGTAAGAGAGGGAAAAAAAAGGGTGTACGTCAGATTCTTAAATCCATTGTGTTCCCCACGTCAGTCATCAAAGCATTCACCTGAGATAAATGAGAACCAAGTGAAACCTGAGTCTGCAAGCCTCACAACTGGTGACCAGTATGGCTCAGGGGCTTACTCATTCTTCCACGCTTGAGCTGATGTACATTTTAGGAAGAAAGAAAAGTAAGAAAGAGAAGAAATAAAGAATTTCCACTGCAAATTCATAGTGAATATCTTTGGCTGTTTTTCAGGTCATAGTAACTCCTTTTTTAAAAAAACATTTGCATCATTTATTGCTTTTGTCAAAAACTAATTTGGAAACTAATTATATAATATTAATGTATGGGGTACCTTCTTATATTCAGCTCTTATTGATTAGACCAGTGAAACATTTTCCAATGTTTCACTGGTCTAATCAATAAGAACATTTTCCAATGTTTCACTTGGGAAACATTGGGATATATGTTATATATATATGTATATATATAAACTCTCTCTATATTATAAAACTATACATATAAACTCTTACCATTCCAAGCCAAAAACACCATAAAAGATGCTGCTATGCACGTCTCTCCCCTGCAGGACAAACACGTCACGCAGTATATTGAGGTGAAGCTCATACTCTGGGACTGAACACACCATTCTGGCCTTAAGAAAGGTGGTCCACTTCCGCTGCAGAGTCCTCTGGCCACCCCAGTCATTCTGCAGGCAGAGGAAGCAAAGGAAACATAGACACCAGATTGAGTGGATACATTTTTGGCTGTAGTTTGACAGTAACTACACAATCTTCACTTCAGATTAAGTTCAAGCAGAATATTTAATTAAGAAGTCAAACTCAAATATGTGGATTCTTTATAGACTGAATGATACATTTGAGCTTTTTTCAGTTTTATTTGATAGTAGTTTACAGTTAACAAAAGGTGACTCAGAAAATGAAAACATTACACGAGACAAATTTTTAAAATATTAATAAAAAAAAAACTGGTATGTTACACTATGGTCATATCATGACCTTTACACTCATACGGTATTCACAATCTGTTTCTTGTGGATCTGTATGACTTTAGTTTAGCATTTTGGTCTAACTGTGGTCTTATGTGTGTTAGTATTGTCCCCTGTTCTACATTTCTGGTTATTTTTAGTGTCTACTCTTGTTCTGCTGGTACCTTCTTCTCAGAGCATCAGTTCTCTGTACTCCTTCAGCTGTCTCTCACTTGTGTTATACTCCCGTAATCATCAGCCTCTCCAGCAGAAAAAGCTCTGAGTTTTATCAATCAGCATGAGATCATCTGTTGCCCCAGTCTCCTGTTGCGTTCAGCCTGGTTTCTAAATCTGTTATTAAATCTTTATTGCACCATGATCCCGTCTACGTCGTCTCTGCATTTGAGATACATTACAACCAGAAGCCCTGGAAGCGGAAGACTGCTGATTTGACAGTTGTCCTCCATATGGTTCATTACACCCTCCGCAAGGCAGGTACCTGACAAAACGCGATTGCAAGAGAAGCTGGTTGTTCAGAAGGCTGAATCCAAGTCTATTAATGCAAACCTGAGGGGAAGGAAAATTGTATTCCTTGTTTTGAGCCACTTCTGACCCAGAGACATCATCAAATGCATCTTAACTAGGCCGAGGATTGAATGACCAGAACTACAGCACTTTGGTCTAAAATGAACTTTTTAGATGAAAGATGATTTTACATTCTACTGGGGAAAAAGAGTCTCAGAGCTTCGAGGAAAAAATTGAGACAAACAGAATCTAATATGCTTTAACAGTCAGTGACGATTTGAGACATCATGTCATCTGCTGGTGTTAGTTCGATGTCTTTTATCAATGGCATACTTGCTAGAGCAGCCGTCTGTCAAGAAATGCTAGACTACTTCATGCTTAAAAAACTTGAACAGACTCAATGGATTATTAACAACATGAGTCATTGTTTGTTAGCCATAATTATCAAAATTACCAGAAATATACTATTGACATGTATGAACATATCATATGTGCAGTTAATGTAGATAATGAGTGGGTCTCACTTTCACTGAAATCAACTAACATTTTAATGATTTTCATATTTATTGAGATGCACCTATGCACACTATGGGAGATATATACATCTTATAGATCAGACTGAAACAGCTGCATTTTCCCTAATTACGTCTATAGGGTACTGCAG
This sequence comes from Poeciliopsis retropinna, assembly GCA_010277075.1. Classification (NCBI taxonomy): domain Eukaryota; kingdom Metazoa; phylum Chordata; class Actinopteri; order Cyprinodontiformes; family Poeciliidae; genus Poeciliopsis; species Poeciliopsis retropinna. The sequence continues at coordinate 5,910,587 of VMRM01000023.1, read as the reverse complement.
TAAAATTGTGCTTTACTGTTGTTTGTTCAGAGGTAAATAAAGACACTCATTTTTTTGTCTGTCTGGGGCTTTCAGCCTCATCTTTCTGTGTTTGAGTTGTTGGGGGACGTCTGCCATACAACAGTCCGCACCGCCTGCCTCAGCCTCCCACACCAAATGGCAAAGTGTTGAAAATCAACATACGACACGCACACACACAAGCCCACACGCACACACACACCTTACATATTAGGACATTTCCATCAACGCTAATATTTCGTTGTAATAGAAAAGGGAAAAGATGAAGACAGTTTTTCACAAAATAAAATGTCACATGAGTTCCTAACAAAGCATGGTCCTGGATAATCATGAGAAAATAAGCACTTATCCGAAGATGATTCCAGGTTATTATTGTGTACGGAGCTTAAGGGATGTACTGGCAGATTACAATTTCTGTCAATCAAAGCACAAGAAGGGAGGAAGAGTCAAAAATTGCAGCAGAGCAATGTAATATATGCCTGTGGGAAAGATGATGTGCTCTGTGCTGAAGAGAAAAGGCACTGGAAAAAAGATTTTTAGCTGCTGCTAGCTGCTGCTGAATATATATGAAACATCCAAATGATCGGGGCATCATGATGACTTTGTTATGGCAGCGATGTCTGCATTTGGGTCAGTGTATGAACCCAAATTCCAGTTTTTAGTGAAAACAGGCAATGACTGGTAAGGAACTCGATGATAATAAGGAACAATGGTTAGACTCAGAAAAACAACTTTTCAGTGGTTACAGGCCAGAAGCAAATGTCTGTCTCCTCTATTTGTAGATCTTCCTGCAACCAGCGTGTTGCCTGGCTGGGGACTGGCTCGACATCTGCATGTGCTGCTGTGGCCTACTTCAGACTGAGTTATTACTTTCTCGACTGTTCTGACAACTCTGCAGCTCTGATGAAGTGAGATGCAAAGGCCTTATTACGAAAAAAGACTCCTTTTGGACCCAGAACTGACCACTAAATAAATATTTAAAATTTTTTAGAAATCCTGTAAAAAGAAAAAAAAAAAGCTTAATAAATGCCAGCACTTGTGTAATCAGTTTTGCCCTAAAGATAAAGCTTGTGTTTTGCAAGTTTGGATTGCTTGGAGGGGCTGTCTCTGCCTTTCTGAGCAAGACTTTCCAAAGCTGCATCTGGATGAAGCCAAAGGCTTCCAGAATAACATCATCGGGACAAATGAGACCAGTTGAGAGATGGTTAGCCTTACAACTGCAGGATGTAACATTTATTAAAATATATATGTATGTGTTTTTTTACATATTTGTTAAAACTGTAACCATTTCGTGTCAGTGTGGTATGTGACCGATGAACTGCGGAAAAATCAAGCTCTTCCACCTCCTCCCAGTCCGATTATTTATTATTTAATAAATTAAATCATTTGATAAGTTTATATTTGCTCAGGTTACCTTTTTTTCTGTTAACTGATAAACAAAATTAATAAAGTACAGAAAGCTGAAAGGCAATGACTGGTAAGGAACTCGATGATAACTCGAAGTGAGATAGCCTGTCTGTCCATGGGGTATGAATCACTGTAAAATTCAGATTCCTTGCAGTAGTTGCAAAGTTCATGACTGTAACTTTTATGCTAGACAAAAAACCAAAGGCAATGAATTAATATTTTCTAAGTTTTCTAGTTCTCCCCCAACAGGATTCAGTTTGGTACTGATACAAAAATCTTTTGAATACTCTCCTGCTCTGAATGATTTGTGTTTTTTTAATATAATTGGACGTTCCAAAGTCGCTATTTCCCCTATTCAGTTCTGTTGCAAATTGTCCTTTCTACAGGTTTCAACAATAAGAAATCAAGCTCCATCACCAGCTGAGTTTCTAAGTCACTTCTTTGATCAATGAAGCAACAATTTCAACATAAAAACACTCTAACTACACTCACACCAGCATTCAGAGAGAGAGAGAGGGACAGAGAGAGAGAGAGAAAACAAAACAAGAGAAATGTGATGGTATGATGTCAAATGAAGTGAGAGGAGGACATGCAGAGACAGGGAGGATTTGATTTGGTGGGGAAAAAAAGGAAAGGGTTTGCTTTTGGAGGTACAAGTATGGAGACTTGTGGTTTGCCTAGAAACAGCAGCACAAAAAGAGCTGCGGCAATTAGAGATGTCCAACCGCTACTTTATTCAGTGAGGACTTGACTGTCAGCAAACAGCGGCAGTTCACTTCACCCTGAGTCACTGGTGTAACTGGGGAAATAATTCTGTGATTTTTGTTCTTTGATGGCCGGTGTTTTTCCTCTTCCTTTATGTCTCCCAGTGGCCCTACTCGTAAATCATTTTTTTCTAGGGAGAGCATTGATATAAACATTTTCACTCAAGCGTTGCCTGGTGTGCTCTCTGACCTTGCAGACTCGAGCGACCCGAGACACCTTGGTCTGACTGGGATAAGCGATCTGCTCCTGGCTTCTCTCTGTGAAGAAGAAGTAGATCTTGTCATCGTCGCCTATGGAGCTGTTGATGCTCTCCTTCAGCAGCACAGAGCCCACGAAGTCTGCCTCTGTACACACAGATCCACATGTCCAAACACAAACCTATTAGCAGCCAGGAAAGAGTCTCCTTGGAAACTGAAGATGGAGCGCTTTCGATATGACTGAATCACAACAAGAACATTTCAGCTGCAGTTCATCTTTTATGTATATTGTTTTCAGGTCAAGTATTCTGGTTAACAATGAATGAATGAAGTACTGTACTTTGCAAAAGTATTTGCACTTTTTTTTTTTTTTTTTTACACAACAGCCACATTTGTTTTTGTTTTTTTGTCAATGTAGTTTTGTAAACTGGAAAAAAATATATGAATGTCTTTTCATACACAAAACCCTGATGTTTGCTGTGCATTAATAATTAACCCCCATAAGTCAATACTTTGCAAAAAACAGTTTTTGCTTAATCGTTTGAATTGCCAGTTTTGCACATATATTGACTAAAATATCTCTCCATTATTCGTTCCAGAAAATCTCAGTCAGGCTAGAAGGAAAATGGTAGTGAACATCTATTTTCAAGTCATGCCACAGAAGTTCAGTTTGATTTAGTTTTGAAGTTTGACTAGGCCGTTCTAACACATGAATATACTTTGATCTAAACTTCCATTGTAGCTCTGGCTGTATGTCTAAGGTCTCTGTGCTGCTGGATAGTGAACCATCCACTTACGCTCAGTTATATTTTTTCAGGTTTGCCTCACTGCATGATGCTGCCACTACCACATAATTTATGTAAAGCTGTCAGGGTAACGGGGTGTAAATATACATACTTACTACAATTATATCTTTTTAATATAAGTTATTAAAAAAAACGTATATTATTGGCGGTTTACTTAATTATGATGCATAAGTTCAAGGAGTGTGATCATTTTTGAAAGGGAAAATAGTATCTTACCACAGATATTCAGAATACAAAAATAACACGTAGCATACTTATGGATTATTGTATATTTACCCAGAAGCCAGCGGGTTGGAGCCTCCTCTGTCCTGAGAGTGGGGAAGGGGAAATTCCTGCGGATGTCTGGTGAGCTCCGAAACTCATACTGGGAAGCTGTGAACATCTCACCATCTGAGTGACCCATAAAAAAAAATGGTTTGTAGGAGGATAATAAATATTAATGATATGCAATTGAAAATAGTGGACAGCCTTACTTGTTGCCCACAATAAATCAACAATATTAGCAATGATACACGTTAAAATAGTCTCTCTATTTTAAGAGAGACTATTTTTTTCACTAGCTGCTTTGAACCCCATCCCATCTCTGAATGCAAGCTGCAGAAACGTACCAATGAGGAGGCCAGTGAATCCCTTTGCTGGGTCATATGGACATCTGTCTCTTCCCTCTTCAAAACCAGACGAGAAGTTAAACCTTTCTGTATCCTGTAAAAGAGATGAGACATAATTAAAAAAAAATTTATTTTGCTTCCAAAGAGTCATATGTCCCAGTAATCCTTTAGACTTTCTATCAGTTTTGGGTCCAACGAAACATTTTTGTTTGTTCAACATATGGCAGATAAGAATTCTCGTCTGCTAAATCTGTTTTGTTTTTTCTTCTGATTTCTAAAATATATTTCCTAGTTATTTAGGTCTGAAGAACTATGTGTGCATCTCAGTGCATCTCAATAAATCAGAATAGCAATTACTTCAGTAATTCATTTCAGAAATAGAAACTCGTTATTTTGAGCATTTATTTGAGTCAATTTTGATGAGTTTATAGCTAACAAAAAACAAAAATTCAATTTCTCAGCATATCAAACTATTATAAAGAGAGAAAAAGTTATATTTTCCACAAAATGTTGTCGTGTGGAGCATAGAATTATGAGGAAAAACAGTTTTGTTGCAAACGATTAATAAAAGCCTCCAAAAGGGCAGTAAGTAACTAAAGGTGACTTCTTATGAAGCTGGCTTTTAGCAGAACGCTACATGCAAGAAAATTAATGGAAAATTAAGTGGAAGGAAAACATTGAAAAACGTTTCCTAAATGCAAACATTTTTGGGAATGCATCAATACTGATCAAGATCAATTGATTCTCAGTATATAAGACTGATTGGAAGCAAACTACAAAGAAATAAATGGTCGTTTAAAACTTGCACAGCATTGAACACTGCAGTTAAAGTTCAGTAAGTCTTACTATGTAAGCACAGAGAGGTCTGAAGGCATTTGTTCCACAGACGTACAGGTGAGTTTCATTGAATCGCTGCAGGAAGCGGATGTGGTTGTAACATTCTGTCTGCAGAGAACAAAGAACAACTGGTTATTCATGCTTTCCAATACACAGACCACTTTATCAGGGTTTCTTTGCAGAAAATAACACTGTCATAATTAATAACAAAAGGCCAGGCTGCCGGTGAGTGCCTGCAGATTGTAGAGAAAGAAAACTACAAAGCAGTTGGTGTCTAAAAAATAAAAACCATAAGAACAAACAGACCTCTTTGGAAAGAAAATGAAAGGAGTGTATTAAGGGATGGAAGCATGTACCTGATTGTTTCTGCCTTTATTTAAACACTGCTTCTTCTGTTCAGGGCTGGCAATCCAATCAATCTGGAAACAATGGGGTGTAATAAGGATGACTCTGTTAAACCAGTAAATAAAAGGCATGGTAATTGATTATTAGGCTCTATAAACAGACAGTAACGTCACGGAAAGAAATAATGGAAAACAAGAGTGTGAATGAGTCAGATAAACAGGAAGAGAAGAACAACAAACATTATTTTCTGACTGCTTCACTAAGTTCTAAATCCAGCAAAGCCTTAAATAAAGTCTTGGTGCATTTAAGCCAATGAACATAAAATCCGGAGAAACACAACAGGATTTACTCAGACTGTTTGCTTAAGGCTATTATTAGTTTTTTTCTTCTCTCGTTAAATTAGTTTTGCTTTTTTTTTTTTTTTTTGTCCAGACAATGGGAATAAGTGGCCTTTATTTTGGCTTGCAGTACACACTTACAGTGAGGTTTGCAGATGTGGAGATGTTGGAGGTGTTCAGCGCATATAAAGCTCCTCTGCCTCCCACATAGAGACGCCCAGTCTCCTCCTCTAGCAACAGGGTACTGTAGTTCTGGGATGAGCCCGTGAAACCGTTGCTGCTCAGTATTCCTGTAGGTATAACACACAGGTTGTGACAAGATTTACTTGCAGCTCCAGAAGTCTAAGATATATGAACAGGTCAGTATGTCATTGTTTCATTTACGAAGACTTGTTACATTGGTAAAACATTTACAGCATATATTTCTGTCAGCAGTTATTGGGTTTCAATTAAGGCAAGGTAATATTATTTCTAGGGCACATTTTCAGTAACAGGGTAATTCAAAGCGCTTTACAAAATTAGAAGGAAAATGAAGTAACAAGCAAGCAAAAAATATATATTTTTTAGAAATTAGAATTAGAAATGAATATTGTGTGCGTTAAAGGTTCCAGGTTGTGTTAAAATAAATTACTCCAAATTATCAAATGGCAAAATCTATTCAATAAGTATCCTTGAGTATATGCATATTACTATGGCAACTTTTCACAAGACTGAAGCTTTAAAAAAAGTGTCATTCAGATAATTTTTAGCTTTTCAATCAAATTAGAGGTGTTTTATTGTGATTTTTCATTGTTGCACCTGCATGAATATGACTCAAAACACTACACCTTCATATATGATTTATGATGATTATATTTATATCTAACCCCTCATACATTTCGTCTCACTTACTTTAAAAAAAAATTGGCAAACACTGGTGAAGGATCACAAGAACATAAAAACAGCAGATGCAGAGCTGACTCAGCTACCATCCTATTATGTTCCCTGCCTCTGATAAAAATCACATGCTGTTGTTTAAAAATGATGGTTCTTTTGTGTTTTCAATCATTTTATTAGAACAGTTATTTTTAAATCAGTTTGTTCTGTGAGGAACAGATCTAAAATAAGTTATAGTTGAAAAAGGAACGTCCCATGTCACAGGGACCTCAATCCATCCAGCCAGCCAATCACTGTCCTCCTCTTATCCAGGACCAGGTTAACAGATGCAGGAGGGAAACCCAGGCATCATCCCTCTCCGGAGCAAAACTTGCCGACTCATTCCAGGGATCCCGAGGCGTACCAAGCCCAGAAGGGATTTACAGTGCAGCCTCTTCTGGGCATGTCCTGGATCCACGGCAGCTTGAAGTATCTTTAATTTTTTAAAGCAAATTTCAGTATTTCTAAATTAAATTGTGGGCGGTTTGGCCTCCATATTTCTTTGCAAGTATTTCTATCGTAAACACTTAAATGAACATGCTTTGATGAGATGGTGGTAGTGGGGTGTTGATTGCGGGGAGAGGACACAGAGTGGGAATAGGGTGGCTCAGGGAAAACAACATTTCAGGGCATTCAGCAGGAATCATGCCCCAATACTGCCAAATCACATCAGCAGGGCTGCCAAGCCCATCATGACTTCTGTGCTCGAGGATGTGTGCATGTGTGTGTGTGTGTGCGTGTGAATCAGGGTGAGGAGAATGATTCAAATAGTAAGTAGGACAAATAAGGGTTACTGTGCAGCCATGGAGCCTTACTGTCTTACTGAAGCTGTGCTGCTGGATGCTCTTTTTCCCAGACAAACCAATTTTTCATCCATTGCAAAATAAGTTGGCCGGGTGCACAAAGCTAAATATTTGAACGCGCCCCAGTGCCGCACCCGAGAAATGGGGGCAGGTTGCAACTACCGCTGCAAGACAGAGAAAAGAAGGACATTGTTTTTTCTCCTCTGGCTGCAGAAGATCTCCCTCTGTGCAGAAATAGGTTTACAGAGCTTTGATTTGCACTCAGAGTTGGCGATTAATGTCTGACTGAGTAAATCTGACATTCAGGAGGATAAATCTCCACATGCAGAAAGAACAGCAGTCATTAGAAAACAAGAGAATGAAGGTATCAACCATGTTACGCTGTGGGATCCAAGTCAGCAGGGTGCAGATGGGAATATTAATCTCCACGGGTCCTCTCTATCTTCTCTCCCTCTTCTCTGTCTGTTAGGAAATTATGGTAATATATCCAGCCTGTACTGTATAAGCCAATCGATTTATTCCTGTCACAATTAATCACCTACTGTTTCACTTTGCTTCAAGGAGTAAGAAATATATAGAAGGATCCTTCTTTAACTGAAGAAAACAGTGTAACCACAGTGAAAACTGGAGTGATCAACATGGCTGTGCTTTCCTTACATTTTACTGCCTTATATTTTTTTATTATTGGGGTCATTGTCCTGCTGGAAGGCAAACCTCTTTGCAACCTCTAAAAAGTACTCTTGAGAATTTTCATGTCTTAGCTTCATCCATCGTCCCTTCAACTCAGTCCAGGTTCTGTGTCCCACCTGAAAACAATTATCCATACACTATGATGCTGCCAGCACTTTGTTTTCCCTTTTTTTTTTTTTTTTGAAATTTGTGTGTCTACCTGATGTGTAAAGTTAGTTTTCTACTACATAATTATACCCTATTGTGTGTTGGTGTATTGCATAAAATAACATGTACTGCATAAACCTCACTAATAATTGTTGTACCTTGATAAAAGTAAAAAAGTTCAATGGGTGTGAATACTTTTACACAGGGTGTGAACACTGTTCCTACATAACTCACCTATCGATTGCCTAACGAAGCCAAAAAATGGACGAAGTCAACCAAACAAACATTAAAACCAGTGATCGACTTCCTCCATCTCAGCTGCACTGTTACTGACTCCTCAGCGGCTTTGATTGGAAACAGCTGTGATGATAGTGTTGAACGACGAGCTGGTTTGATCTGAGATAGTAAAACTCAATTAACATGATGAAAACAGTTTGGGGTTTCTAAAGTCACATGGAGGGAGTTTTCTGGGTCACATGACTGTCGGCTCGTCTTACTGTCACATAGAGAGCAAGGGGCATGACAGTAGCAATTTAGAGTGAGTCAGATTGACCCTTCCTTGGCCAATAACTACAGCCTCTTCAGCTTAGATTAGATATTGACAGACACCCACAGGAGCAGCCTCACTGGTCAATACGTGTGTTATCATCTGGGCTCGGCCTACATAACAGAGTCAGGAAAGAGTCTACAAATTTACGTTAGGTGAGGTTTTTCGCCCCAAGGCTTTTGTTTCTTTCAAGGACCTTTTATTTCATATTGTCATATTGCAGTGTCTAGTTCTGCTTCAGAAGTATTTCCTTTCATAGATAGCCTTACATATTCCTGAAGCAACCTCTGAAAGCAGGCAAAATTTATTGTGCCTTTATAATCCTGGGACTTTGGTTCTATTGTGTCTATGTTCTTTATTATTTCCCAAATATATTTATTTGATGAACTTGCTTGGACGCTACTTGGAAAGTTCTCCAACTTGAATTTATCCCCAATTCTTTCCTTTATAAATCCCTTTACAGACTCACAAATTGCTTCAATATTTTTCTTCTGAAGGCCTCAGGTGACTTGTTTGATCTCAACTTGGTGTTCACTCTAACGATCAAAAGCACAACAAGCTAGATGTCTGAGGTATTAAAAGGGCAAAGTTTCATGATATTGTTAATATACTGTGGGATCTGCCTTTACTGATTTTTAGCTATTTTTTTAGGGGGAATATATGTGACACTGTCATTATTTATTTTTACCCAGAAATGTTTTTAATTACATTTTAAAGAAAATGTTAAAATGTACATATATAAATATCCAAATATAAAAAATGCAAAAGTTGTCACATCATAGTACATCTTTTTTCACATCCAGCATAAATGATCACCTCATCTCTTAAGAATGGACAACTTAATGATATAATTTCTGAGACCTTCATCCCAGACTTCAGAGAACTAAGAACAGGTCCTAAACTCAAAGGTCAGGAAGCGTCAGGAGGGAATTCATCTTTCATGATGTGTTGGCGAGGGTGACTAATGCAGCAAAGTGTCCTTTCCACTACAAAGTATTCATTCACTGCACAATGTATAGTTTTAGGTAACTGAATGTGTGTCATTCTCATTACGACAGTGAAAATTTCCAGCTAAGATCATGTTCATGAGATGGAGTTGTGCAACTCATTCAAAAGAGTTCTGCAACCCAAGGCAATGGAAAGAGCATGTGGATTGTGTGTCATCCATGAGTGAGCAAAAACCTTGGTTTCTGTCTTATAAAAATAGTGGCAGTATGAAATAACAAGCTCAGCACCGAGGAGAAGGGCTTCACTGCCACAAAGTGTGGCTGGCCTCGAGGCAGCAGAGGCACAGTGTCCTTGGTCTCAGATCTTGGCACAACTATGTGTTGTCCTATGCTTCCTAAGTTTCAATGACAGGGCAACCAGATGCGCAATGGGGAAGAAAAAAAAAAAGGAAAAACTAATATACGTTTTTCAGCACCTCAGTCTCTGTCGAATTAATGGGCTGTAATTAGTTTCTTTTAAACTGCCTCTCTGCTAGATGTGAACATTAAAAAGAAATCTTTCTGCCTGACTTGGCTTTTAAAGTTTGCCTATTGTGATGAAAAAAAACTTTCCAAAAGTGGAGCTGCGGAACGTATTATAAAAATAATTATTATATATGTGACTTTATTAGAAATTACCTGTATCTTTTTCTTCTAAATAACAATTTTTCCAGGATTGTGTAGACTGCAACATTTTTATATTAATCCTCTTTTATTGCTCTTATTTAATATTCAAATTAATTTGGAAAATTCCTTTTGGGTTTCATTGTAGCTTACATTAATTAAATGTAAACTACATTCATCAAAATTAATCGAGGCAAATGATTAAAATCAGTCTGTGTGTATACTATATGTCATCATATATGTACTATATGATGTTTACTTGTTCATTTGAATATCTCAAATAAATTAAGTTTTTGATGATATTCTAATGTAATGAAATAGAATTATACCTCTTTATTTTGGGGTCATTTGCACCACAGTGTTACACTTAAGATTCTGGGTTGGAGATGTTCACATTTTCACTCATTTATATTTATTATGCAGCAGCCTTGGCCCTGGATAAGGTTAGATGGGTTTTTTTTGTTTGTTTTTTTTTTTTTTGCATTACAAACACTGAGCAAGTGCCACAGTGATTCACACCAAGTATTCAAATTTTCGTGTTGCATAGAAAAAGCAGACATGCTTTTTTCGAGAAGGACACAAGGTCAGTTCACCCCTTTGCAAATTCATACACCCATTTCTTGCCATTGTATTTGGGTATTGTTTCATTTTGTATCCCTAAGCAAACCATGTTTCATGTCCTTAAAGTATTGGTTATCGATACAAAAAACAATCTAGTTTGTTTTTACTGTAGGAAAACACAGGAGTATCCAGAAAGAACCTGCACATGGAAGGTGTGACTGTGCCCCTATGTAGTGTCCTGAACTTCCTCACTATGGGAAACAATAGATATTTCTAATTAAATAACAGACCCTCACAGATGTTGGTCCTCTGGGTCCCGAAGCTAAGGTTTAATAAATACAACAGACACACACTGTACTTTGGGCTTTCCCACAAAATCAATGTGAAAAGTCAACAGACCATTGAGGTGTGCCTCCAGCCATTTAGTTTTCAGGTTGTGTTCTGCTACTGTTATCCTCTCATGGTATGTATATATGCTCTTGTGACTGGTGTTTGTGAATCTGAAGATTGTGAGCCAACGGGTCAAAACAGCTACCCTGCATGAACATCTTTTCTCTCGCACATACGTGCTGCCTGCTTCTTTAAACCCTCTCTTGAACAAGACACTTCTGTCAATGACTCAGAAGATCTGAGGAGTGTGTAATGGTGTTTTCGACTCTGAGCTGTAACAGGTGGTGAAGCCAGAATGTGAAAACTCAGGCTCAGACACATTTGAAATCCTCCATGTGGGGTCCTGGATGATAGTAAATCCACTGGATGTTTGTACATGTGCCACAATCACTAAGACTGTGTGACTTCCTGTGTGACTCACTGCTCACAGGACGCACAGTGGTGAGCATGTGACGCACACGCAACCACACACGTGCTCAGACATTCGAGGACAAAATGCTTTAAGGGAAAATTAATTTGATTTCGTTGGACATCGTCAGAACTGTCAGTTGTTGTCAAATTTATCCACATTACATAAGGATCTTGTTATTTCTTAACTAAGCTCAAGAGTTGGTGGTCATAACTTTGGGTTGTGTTATGTAAATGAAAATACACAACTCTCTAAGAAAAGCACGAGTCCATTAGGATGACAGAGAAGATTATTTTTGAATTTGATCCAAGTTTAAAATTGAAATGTATCCTTTAGGCTTACACATAACATGGAGTGAGTTCAACTTTGATTACTTAACACAAGTATATTGTGTTTATTTTTGTTCTACTCAGATAAATATTCTGAAAATGAGCCAAGAAGTCCACGGTAACACTGGAGGAACTGCAGAGATCAACCACTAAGGTGTAAGTTATGTCCTTCACAATTCATTGCTTTATTCAGGAGGGGCAAGAAAAAAGGTGAGAAGTCTGGCTTAAAGTTAGCTGTACAGTGTCGGACTAAAGCTAAACTTTTTGGCTTACACAGAAACAACATATATCACCCCAAGCCCTTCATCCCTACTGTGGCATAATGCTTTGTGAAGCTTTTCTTCAGAGTTGATGGAGCTAAATGCAAAGAAAATCTGTTAAAAGCTATAAAAGACTTCAAACTGAGGAGGACAAGAACCTACTTAAAGTTCAGATCTAAATCCTATAGAAAATCTGTGGAAATACTTGAAATTTGCAGTTGGCAGATGCTCCCTAATTAACTTAATCTTGATGGAATGTATCCTTATTTGGCAAAGAAAAACAGACATTAGGTCTAAAAAAGCATATCTGGTAGGCATACGTATATATGCTGCTATTCAGTTTTCTATTTGTTAAAAAAAACTAAAACTTACATATGGACGGATAAATCCATTTGTTGTTAATCTCTCCAGACGGGCTGTTCTGATAAAGTTCAATTATTCTAGTCTAGGGAATATTGTTTATAACAAATATGAAATGAAAACCGCTGTCAGGTAGATATTATTCTGTGTCATGTCAGAGTTTACCACCCAGTTAAAAATGAAAGAAACACAAAGTCTTTATTTTTAGAGCTTGTGTGAGAGCCAAGTTTTTTCCAGGACTCCTTCAGCCTGGGAGTCTGCAGAATGAGATGAAAGACAGCCAAGTATTTCATCTCAAGAACCAAAAGTCAAACATAACCCATTTGTACAAGACACGGATATTTTTGGTGTTGTTTCAGGTCTTCCTACATGCAGTCACTGAATCATCAATAAGTTCCAGTTAAAATCACAGATCAGTGCAAGCAGGAAATCAAAACACGATAGACCTCTCAGTGGAGGTGAAAGACCAAAGCATAAAAGATTAACACAGACGTAAAAGCTAAATGGGGAAAACAAAAGGTAAAGCAAACCTGACAAAAATGCTGATGGGAGGAAAACATCATTAGTATTTCAATAGCAGTGGGTGCAGCTAACACTGCACTTCTGTGAATATTAAATGTGTTCATCATCAGCTATCTGCTGCCACAATAATCATACTGGAGCTATGAACACACCACAATAATAATATGAGTAAACCATATAGGAAGCTAGGACCTCTTCAGCATGCAGCAGAAGCATCAACATTTTATTCTACAGCCACACCCTTGAGTGCCTATGCAAACAGGTAAGCTCGGAGCACTAGAGTTAAAAACACTGCCATTCTGTTCATTTAATTTGGACATACAGATATTTCAAATCAATTTTGATTTGAAATATATGTATTTTTATTTTATTTTATTTCTTTTTAAGTTACTGAATATTTGTCTTTAGTTCAAAAGTGTTTTTGAATCCAATAAGAGAGAACCAGACAAAGAGAAAATGTCTGAAGGAAACCAACACAAAAAAGTCATCAGTGATTATGCTCATTTGAGTTTGGAGTAACCATTTAAAAATGTATTTAATTTCGCTTTTAATGCTGCTTTCTGCACCGACATATTATATAATCTGTTTTCTCACTTAAATGGGTTTGCTAATGCATTCATTTCTCAGAATTTTATGTCCCATAAAGTCATCTTCTGAGATGTTGCAATACATATATATCTGAGCTTCCATTGATGCAGCATCTTTTTGTCCTCCCACTGATGCAGGCCACCAATAAAGCACACTGTAAATTAACAAATGCCCCCTCATACCAGCTCAAAATTATAGCTAATGTCCTTCCACAGATCCTTCCATCCATATTGACGCCCACATATCACATATAGAAAACTTGTCTCTCATCACCCATAATGTCATATTTCTCAGGAGGAGTAGTGGCAGTAGACGCACAAAGTCAGATTTGACTAAATGTTTTTCCCGGGAGCATCACAGAAACAAGACAGACCCTCAGATGGCATACGCTGACAATGATGACACATGCTGACACATACGCCCAGCCTGTACTACTGCGCGCCTTCCCTAACGATGAAAAAGTGGGTCAAGGGCAATTTTTTACAAGCGCCAAGAGAAAAATAAGATTTCTAATGACTGACAGGCTTGAGCTGCAGAACAGAAAAGAGCCCACAGAAAATAGAGCGAGTATGATCCATAATCCAAAGCAGGAGCAGAAATGTGAAAGTGAAGACAAGATAGTTTGGAGGGGATAGAATGAAGCAACAATTTCTTTTTTATCTTGGATGAAGGAACAAACATTCTCAGAGAGACTCAAGGAGTCTAATCTGATGAAGTTCTCCAAGTCCACATTTATTTTTAATTTGTTTCATAATTCAACAATTCTATAGGGCTTTGTTGCAACAGAGAGTTGCGCAAAACAATTTCACAACAATAACTGTAAATGTTGAGCCACTTTCTATGCGTTTTGGCAAGTCTTGTGACTTCACATGTTGTGGTTGCGAATCGCATTGTATTTGAATTATCAATCAGAATGATCAGATGCATGTTAATTAAGTGCTAAAAGCTTCAGCAGCTGAAAACGTTTGTTGCCAAAACAAATCGCATTTCCACTGTATTTTTGTCCTGGCATAATATATCATAATGATTTTGATTATACTGTGTCTTACAAAAGTATACACACCTTGTCAAATTATGAATTTCAAGCCACATCGAGATCTGATTACTGACAGACTTGTACAGTTAAAAAAAAAAATCTTAAAAAGCAAACATTATGCTACAAATGCCACAAAATCGTTTCAAACGAAGCTCCCTCAGTGCCATAGTCCACAAAAAGATAAAACATGGAACAATGATCCTTCCTAGGAGAGTGTAGCCTACCAAAATTGCTTCAAAAGCTCAGCAAAAATTAGTGATTAGCAAAAATTAGTCATACAGGAGGTCACAAAAGAACCCACAAGAATGTCTAATGCACTGCAGGCATCACTTGCCTCAGTTAATGTCAGCGTTCATGATTTTGTAGACTGATGAGGCAAAAGTGGAATGTTTTAGAAGGTTCCTATTACATCTGGCATAAAAATAACCACAGCAATTCATAACAATGACATCATACTGACAAAGTCCAATGGAAAATCTCTGGGATATTCCCAAACAGGTCATTCATCCTCAAAAAAAAAAATTGTGGGAATAAAAAGTGCCAAAATTCTTCTATAATACTTTGAAAATACTTATTGCAAGTTATTGAAAATTTTTGATGGCAGTTGTTACAAAATATAGTGGTAGAACCAGTTATTTGGTTGTGCAGAGGTTTGGGGGCTGTTTTTTTTTTTTACAGCAGACCAGGTTGGTTTGGACAAATCTTTTTCCCTTTAATAAATAAAATCACAATTTGAAAACAACATTTTGTATTTACTCACTTCATCTATGTGTGATTTTCAAACTTGTTTGATGGTATGAAACACTAAAACGTGGCAAATAAATAAAAAAGAGCGAAACTCAGCAGTACTTCTAATAACACTTCAGAGACCTGATGATGAGAATGAGGAACGGTGGAGTGGTACTTCAGTTTAAGTGCGCTGAAGTTCCCACCTTTCAGCAGCAGCAGTAATGTTGGCCTCTTCCACAGTGATAGGAAGCAGGAAACACTAAAGCAGAGGACGAGGGGGGGCAGTAAGACGGGTTGAATTAGAGATGCTGATGGTCTTCATAAATACCAACTCATCAACCAAGATCCCCTTATTCAGCAGCATTTTCTGCACAAACTCTAATCAGGTCCATGGAGCTCAGGTCCTCTTTTATGGAGGCCTCCTGTCTATTGTTTCATTAGAAGTGTTTGCTGAGCCGTGTGATCTAGGACAGGGCTTGAGAGAGGCGATTAATAACTCTGAGCATGAAGGAACCGTCTTCAGGGCCAACTTTAAAAACTGTGCCACTTTAACACGGAGGGGAGGAGGCAGCAGCAGGAGCAGCAGCAACAAATAAGGACAGTCAGGTTGTTATTTAGTTGCTCTGTGCATTTGTGTTGTGATACCACAATATGTCTGTGGATTATTTATATCAACAAGCAGTGTTCATAAAAACTAGTCACTAGCCAGGTGTTGTTTTTCCTGGGATAAAGTTAAGTCAGAGAAAAATGTCCAAACTGCAAGTGGGGGTTTTAAATCTGTGGTTGTGGGGATGAAAAATTGACTTTGCTGAATAATTTGTATCTATTTATAGGAGCCATTACTAAGACAGTAATTTAGATCCAAATGCTATACATAATATTGTCATTTTATAGGAACTTTAAACTAATTACAACATAATTTGTTTTTCAGTTTTCCCAATCAATTACTCCATAGTAATTGATTGGGATTGAACATGACAGACCAGCACAAAGCAGGGCATAATTGTAAAAGAAGATTAGACATTGTTTTGTATGGATTTGCATTCAGATTCCCATGAGAAAATTAATTATAGAACCACCAATTAAGCCAATTAAGGATATGTATCTATCAGCTTTGCTTATCTGGGGCTGAGATTGTTGCCCATTGTTTTTTGCAGTATGGCTCAAGCTAGTCAAATTTGATAAAGAGCATATGTTTAACTGATTTTCAAGTCTTCCCACAGTTTTTCTGCTAGTTTCAAGTCTGGACTTTAACTGGACACCACACTGTTTGCTCCTGAATGTTAAACCTCTGTCCTAGTCTCAAGTCTTTTGCTGACTCCAAAGAGGTTTTTCTTCCAGGATTTTCACTTTATTTAGCTCCATCTGTCTTCCCATAAACTTTGATCAGTTTCCATGTTTCTGCATGATGCTGCCAAAAGGTTAAATTTTTTTTCTCATCAGACCACAGCACTGTTTTCATATACAAGCAGAGTTCTTGGGTTCGCTCCTCTGTTAAAGGCTAGATTTGTGGCAGGCAGACTTGTCTTACCTGAGCTGTGGATTTCTGCCACAATCTGGAAATCTTGGTGGCTACTCTGATTAATTCACTCCTTGCCCAGCTTGTCAGTTCAGTCAGAGAGCCAAGTATTGGAAGATTTGCAGTGGTGCTATACTCTTTCTATTTTCAGATGATGGATTGAAAACAGCTCTGCGAGATGATCGGATATTGTTCTATAACCTTGCTGAGCCTTTTTCACAGCTTTCTTTTCACTTATTAGGTAACTTCAGAGAGCAACTTATTGCACTGTATTTTATACTGAGTTTCCAAATGAAAAAAGGCTAGTGCTAATGTCCATCAAGCATCATGCTTGTTTGTAAAAATAAAACAAAAAAATAAGCTTCAGACTTATGCACTGCTTTGTCTGTTTGTCTATCACGGAAAATACAAAGAAAAAACATTACACTTTGGGGGATGTATGTGACAAAATGTGAGTATTTCTGATGGTGACTCTATAAACTGAATTCAACCCTATAAGCCTCTCTAAAAACTAAGACAGAAAACAATATTTGACTCCCACCTTTATTGAAAATAGTCGTCCTGGGAGTGACGTCCAGGTCCAGAGATGGGCTGAAGGGAAATGCCCACAGCTGAGGCAGCCTGTTGAGGAGCATCAGCATCAGCAGCAGGAGCAGGAAGGGCTGATTTGATTTCCGGCCCCCCATGTTTAACACACTGATCCGGGTCCAACGCAGAACTCAATTTGTTGGATCCAAAAAATGCGAGTTTCCAAAAAGTGTGTATCTTCTTATTCCAGCCTCAGACACACACTTTCATTATCCTCCAGTCAGTCCATCTGTGCAGGGATAGAAAAGATAAATACGAATACTTAAATTGTAAATTCATGAAGCATCGTTAATTAGTTTTATTGAGGTGGAACTGTAGAGCATTTAGGAAATAAATTATCATTTGCTGAGCAAAGAGTTTACCATCTAAGGGAAAATGCTGAGATGTATTCATTAATAACCCCTAAACATGCTTTTCATTTATTTTTCAAGCATCATTGCTTAATTGAAATGTGGAATTTTAAATATTGTAGTGCATTTAAGAGTGCATACAGTTAAAATGAAAATGATACAGATAAAACCTGAATCTTTTTAAAAATGAATCTTAAAGAGCTGACACTTATTTTAAACGTTGCCTTGTCTTGTTTTTGTCAACTTTCTCAGTTAAAAAAGTAAGTTTTAATCAACATTGGCAATGTGTATGAATACTTTACACAATACAAAATCAACACTGTATACCATCTTTCATTTCTTTGCATGTTATTCCTAAACAGCAAAGACATTCGTGTGATCTTTTCAAGGTTTTTCCAAGTGTTTCATTCACTTTCAGTCCAGTCCTAGTACCTGACCACGCAAACATGTTGTGACATACATAATTTAAAAAACAGGACAATAAACAAGTGGGTGTCACAGTATCTAGAGATTTACAAGTTTTAAAGGTTATTAACTTATGTACAGAAGCAGTAAGAAAAGTACACATTCATCATTATTAGTGTTTAATTAGTTTGAGACTTTTAATGAGTCAAATCAACTATTCTTTAGTAGGGTAAATTATACAACAAACAACTTCAATGAGCTTTGAAAAGAAGAATTTCTGTCAGAATTTTATTAGGATTGTCTCTCCTTTAGGCCTTGTCACAAAAACACTTGTATAATTTGGATTTCATGTTGAATTTAATTATCACTTTTTTTTTATCTTTGTTTCATCAGTAATGCCAATGTGAAATATCTAATATGGATTACTGTATAATGTTCAAATTTATCATATGTACATACAAACATAAATATTAACAAGAGCGCAGTTTCTTTAGGCAAATTGGGAAAGTTAAGTATGTGAGAAACAGGTAAACATAAAAGAAAGAGCTAATCCATGAGCTGAGGTATACATAATTCCTACTGTGGTGAGAACTAAAGTAATAGTCTGTGAGAATCACCTTTTTGGTGCTAAAATATATTTTTGTCAAATTGTGCTGTCTTTGGTATTTAAAAAAAAAATATTTTTTTAAATTTCTTTTGACTACAGCAACATCCCGATGGACACACCAAAAATGTTCTGTGCACCAAATAATTCATATTTTACTGTCAAGTTGCTTCACAAACAAAAAATTTAACATTCATCTGAAAATTACCAGATGCTGGATTTGAAAAGGGATGAAAAAGCATGAATAAGCTCAGAACAACTTTCAAGCACTGCAAAAAAACTGATCAAGATTTTAAAAGGTCACAGAAAAGCCTAACTTCTTGAAAGAAAAGAAGAAAGAAAATTTTAAATGATTGAATACTTGCTCATAATGCTGACTGCCATAAAGTCAAGCTAGAAGAAACTGAAAATATACCTGAAAGCTATAATTATGTATTTTGTTTATTGTGTTGCAGTGTGGTAAAAATTGAGAGCATTCCCAACCTGTAGAATTAAATCTAATAACAAATATTATGCATAAACATTATTTCCTAAGTGACAGCACAAACTGCCTATTCCTTGCTGAGATGCATCATCACCCTGAGTACAGCCAATTATCCAAAATTGCTGTTATTGTTCAAAACTAGTCGATAATTAAATAATACTTTCCAGGAAATGTGATGCTACAAAAGCTGCAAAACAAAACTTCCTCTTTTAATTAGCTGTGTTCGTGTTGGAGCAGCATGACGGTTAATCTGAAGATTAGGCCATGAGCCATCAGCAAAATCACCGCCTGGCTGGATGTTCTCTGCTTCTGATCAAAGGGTCAACCATGTGAATCTTGTTCTGCCCAGGAGTGACACTGGCGACTGCCCAGATCAGTCTATCATGGCCCCTGCCGTGCTGCTAATCGCACACAGCCTGGAGTACAATGAGGCTGGTGACATTTCTGTTAGCAGCCTAGATGCTAAGCTCTGAGACTAACGGGGGGCAAGGACAGTCGACAGATGAGAAAGTGACGGGTTCTGATGAAAAGGATCAATGCACCAAGGGTTTAACTAAGCTCAGTGAGCTGTGACAAATTCAAGCAAAATGTGTCTATGCAAAGTGTTTAAGACATGACATGTCTCCAGAGTAACTTCATTACACCTTGATCCTCAATCTCTAAATTGTATGAACTCTGCTAAGTGCATACAGCATCAGGGAAATGCTTCCAAAAGGATTGCCAATGGTTAGTTTAAACACTGACAGTGCCACTTTCTGGGAAGACTACCTAAATGTTGCACACTGAAGAGGCTGAATATTTCTGAAGGATACAGAATTTCTAACTTCTAGAAAACAGTCAAAGATCATTCCCTAAAGATTTCTTGAGGGTTACTTTTAACTGAACTGTGCAAACGTTATCGAATATTCCCTAAAAGTACCAGAGTAGAGTACATATTTTGTAAGCTTCAGGGAATGTTACCTAAATGTCTTCTTAAGGTTACAAATTGTCTGACTTTAAAAAAAAAAACTTTAGGGAACATTCTGTTCTAAAGGTTTTTGAAATCCTGTATTAGCATTGACAATGCAACGTGTTGGAAATATTAAGGGAATAGGTCTTAAAGTCTTCACAGATCACAGCTTTTATACCAAAATGTTCCCTAAAGGTTCCCAAAAAATTTATTCAATCACTGCAAAAGTCTGGTAATTAGCAAGAAGTGTTCTATAAAGATTTCCTACATATTATTTACAACTTGAACAATGTAACCTTCAGAGAACCTTCACAAGATACAACAACAACAAAGGGAAGATTTTTTCAAACTGAGAATAGTTTGGTTTTACACACTGTTCATATCGAGAAAGAGACTGAATTAAAATATTTAGCTACCGGTTCATCACACAGATACTGGATTTTGTGTGAGAATTTAAGCAGGAAAATGCTACTTTACTATATTACTACACCGAAGACGGAAGACGGAAAATTTTTAGCAGCAGCATATTTTTCCTAGTGGAGGACTTTGGGTTAATGGGAAATTGCTGTGTGATACGAGAGGAATGAGGGGATGTTTGGGAGATGTTTGCTCTATCTTAATGCAAAGTTTGTTGAACCCTTTGTTGGACAGAAAAACAGTCCTAGTAAAACATCTACACCACATCCATCAAACGAACATTGGTTCGATGTTGGGTGAAGATTTCGTAACAACCATAGACATTTGCTGAATATTTTCTGTATTTTCATTTTTCTATCTCGAAGCTGCTAGATCTGACATTTCTGGCATCTTCTATCTGCACGAGTTCATGTTATCTAATTTTACACATCTAGATTTCTTTGCATCTTAAAATGGCTACTTCAAATTCAACTGGGAATATTTTTATCTTTTATCTTCATATACCTCCTTGTATGGCCAAAAACTTTTGCATTACAGCTCTGCAAGACCTGTAAACACACTTTGAAATGTAAAAGTCAGAATTGCAACCCTTTGACATTGTATGCAAAATTAAACCAATGTGACATTGGTTTGATGACGAGGCCAAACGTTGAACCAGAGTCAGGGAAACTTGTGGTAACTAAACACTGATTGCAAGCTGTTTTCTTGTGGTTTTTCCCATCAGCTGCTCCAACACACAACAAAATACACCAATTTCTCAATACTTCTGCAAGGGCATTGTGTGTTCTGTTGGCAAAGCGCCTGACAGCAGTGTGTTGCATGATAACGCCACGAGGTAAAATGCAAACACGTCTGCCTTGATGGAAATCACGCAAACAATGTGACACGTATGGCGGCAGGCAAGAGTAATCAAACAAAAGCAGCGCAGGATGGCTCAAATGCATTTTACGCAGTTTCTTCCTGTTTGCTCATTTGCAGAGCTGAACAGATCTACAGGGACACTTTGACCTAATTTCATTGATAGTTGGTCCCTTCTGTTTTATTTCCAGCAAATGCTCTAAAATAAATGGTCTTCAGAGCATGAGGAGTTGACAAGGCTTTGGTGAAACTTCACTTCAAAAGCCACAGCAAGACGTTCTTCAGAACACCTGACGTTCCGGTTGGAGATCAACAAAACAAGGGAGCTTATCTTGCAGAAATGAAAAGCTCACCTGCAGACTTTTGTGCTTTTATTCAGTTATGTAGTGTGCAGTGTGGTAAATCCCACAAATGTGATTACTTGCACTATGACAGCAGAAAAAGCGTGTTCACTCTGTGGGCCACCAGCACTGTATTAAAGATTTAAACATAAACAGCTTGCTTCGCACAACTAAGGTAACTAATAACACTATTTAAAGTTATTTTAGGAATTATATTAAAAAATGCAATTTCTCAGAAAATTACAACATGTTCACAGTATATGCATAGGATCAATTAAAATCGTGTGAGCCAACTGAAAAGTATGTCCATGGACTCAATACATGGGATCATTTTGCTTGAATTGCTGCATCAGTGCAGCATATACAGTAAGTCTGTGGCATGCTAAAGTGCTCATGAAGCTCAGGTTGTTTTGCTGTGTTTGTTAAATTGAAAAACCCAGTTCCTCATGAATCCCGAGTTTTAACTGATCATTCATATCTGATGACAAATCTTTCTCAGCAATAAGGATGAATGACCTTTTTCCTCTTGCATCAACAATTTTGTAATCAATATTTTTAGTTTTTATTATCAGTTATTGTTAAAAATCTTTTGTTAGTATAAATATGTAACACTTTTTAGAGCTTACAGAAACTCTAAACAAATGTTTCGTCATGAATCAGCACAAGTCAATCTCTTATATGGAAGGATTTTAAATTTACAAAAGTTAAAAAGTTTAGACATCCTCCAGTTAAGCGTGCAATTCCATATGATTTGCTTTCATTTTCTACTTATATGCAAATTAAACTAAGAGCTGAAAAACCCATCCTGCTATTTCGGAAAAAAATAAAACGTGTATAGCCTACTCACACTGCACACACTTCTCTCTTTGTGATGATCCAAAAATACATTTTATTTGAATAAAACTTATTCAAATCCCTTTAGATTACTGTGTATCATTGTTATTACAATGATACATCTGCTGACTGCTGACTGCTGTAAGCAGTACTTCAGTAAGCTTACTTATTAAAGTACTGCTTTCATTTTGTCATGTTACAGTCATACACTTCTGCATTTGGGATTCCATGTGATTGAGCAACATCAACTACAACATAACTGTAAAGTGGAGAGGAATGATGCACAATTTTCAAAGTATTTTAGTAAAATAAATCTGAACTTTGATATGTGCATTTTAATCAGGACCCCCTTGAGTTAGTATTAATTAACCACCGTTTGCTGCATTTTCAGCTGCACGTCTTCTTGGTTATATATCGACCAGATTTGCATATCTATGGGTTGAGGTTTGTACATATTCTTCTTTGCAACATAACTCAAGTTTCAATCTGATAAAGTGCGTATGGTTACATCAGTTCTAAAGTATTCCCAGAGATTTCCAGTTGGCTTTAGGTCTACACTTTGACTGAGCCTTTCTAACACAAATTCGTATTGATCTAAACCACTCTACTGTAGCTTTGGCTCCTATTGCTATATTTAGGGTCATTGTCCTTCTGGAAGGTATATATATATAACTATTACAGTATTCAAAGAGATCAAATCCCGATTATGTAAATGAATCAAATAAATATATTAGATTTTTTTATACATGATCCAACTTATTATTTTGAAGTCATTCTTCTTTGTCTCCAATAACAGCACCAAATTATTAACACAATCTATATAGCTACTTAATATATTTATAGCCTATTACATTTTTGTTATTTAACTTAAATAGAAGGTTGGCACGTTTCTCCAGCTGAACGTGTAGGCTGCACCAGAGTAGAAGCAGTTGTAAACATTAATTTACCTTTACGGGTGTGTTTTGCGTTTTTGCGCCACCTTTGACTGAACTTGGCAGTAGTTGTTTTTTGTTTGTTTGTTTTTAACCGTCCAATCGCCTAGTTCTAACAAATAACAGCTACATCTGGTTTGGAGCCACTCCGCTCCTGTCCGAGCTGAACTGCGGCGCCAAGAGAGGAGAGACGGAGCGCCGCGCACAGTTCATTCACCTTCACCTGAGCGAGCCGATATAACAGAGATGTCATAAAACTACCGCATGGAGCTCAGTGAGACGCTGCTGCCGGACACAGGGACGTAGTTAGGATCCACTCACCTGCCTTTGGTCCTTGTTTCGGTCTCAAACAAACACAATCCTGATTTGTCCTCTTTGCGGTGCAACATCGAACTGCTGCTGCTGCTGCAGTCATCAACTGCTCAAATATGACCACATGCTCTCTCTCTCCTCCTCTCTCTCTCTCTTTAACACACGCAGACGCACTCTCACGCGCACGCGCATACACACACTCTGAAACTCACACAAACAGCTCTATTCACTTGCTATCAGTGGCGGGTTTTGATTTGGGCTGCACGGGCAGTTGCTCAGGGCATGTATTAAAATGAGGGCCTACCAATAGCAGAATAATAATACAAATCTTATCAGTTATATAACTTGTCTGTTACATAGCTTGAAAGGATGTGCAGTCCATGGGGAGTTGGTGCCTCTTGCTTGCTGAGGAGGATAGGGAATTTATTTCACACGTTCTGATGAGACTGGATTTCTGCGCTGAACTTTTACACGCTTTCACCGTCAAAACAATAAAATGTTTGCTAAATCTAAATAGCATATAGTTAGGCTTCCAGTCCCTTCGCCAATACTCGCCTATTTTCTTGCATTCTGAACTTTTTTCACGTTTATTCCACATTAAGAAACATCACAATATTTTATTGGGATTTTATGTGACACACAAGTGTATAAGATGACATGGAAGGAGAGTGATCAGAAGACTTCAGATAAAAAGAAAACAAAGGAAAGTGCATTTGTTTTTAGCCCCTGTTACACTGATACCTTAAATAAAATCCATTTAAGAGGATGCTTTGGATTGAATAACATTAGACCAAACTAAACCATGTTCCAACTTTTAATAAAAAATGGATCTAACAATTATTGAGTGACCAGCCTACGTATAATGCATTTTTGTTGTTGTTGTTGTACAATCAAACACTGCAGCAACATGTTCACTCAAAGTACAACTTGTGCAAAGGATTGAATTACATACAAATTATCAAATGCATAGATAAACAGTTTATTAGTTGTTTTTATTTGTTTTGTTTTTGTTTTTGTTTAGCTATGTCATTGGATTTGAGGTTGGGGTTACTAAGAAGTAGTCCTTTCTCACTCAAAATTCCAACTTTTGGGAAATGTTCTGTTCATCGTCTCAAGCTTATTCTTGTAAAATTTAACCATTCTTTTGTGTACCTTAAAAAGCAGTAGTTAATTAGATACTTTTTTTTTTCCCAAGGTCATACTGTGCAGAAATATTTATAACCTGGTCTGAACCTCACAGATAATTTATCTGTGGAGTGCTATCAAGAAGAAGATCAGAGACACCAGAGCCAACAATTCAGACAGGCTTAAGGAAGACAAACTGGGCTTAATAAACACCTCAGCAGAACCACAGGCCCCTCTACACTGATGTAATTATTAAGTACTGAGTGCATACACTCAGCAGTGCTTGAACTTGCTTTTCAACAGGTCAATTAAAACCCCTTATTTACGAGTCTTACATAAGATCCTTACTTTCTTACTTAGATTTTTATTATTATTATTATTATTAACTGTTAGTGGTAATCATCCAATTTATCAGAAAAAACCCACTTTAAATATTTCACTTGGCTCTCCATATATGTGTGTTTGGAGATGAAATACCAAATACAGTACTTACTTTATTGTTTTATTGTTTTTATTTGTTTATTTCATTTATTCATTATTTATTTTATTTTTTGTGGTTGGGTTGTTTTTTATCAGTTGTGCCTGCAAATAAAGACAAGGCTTGTGAAACAGCACCATCTTGAGAATCTTTGACGTATTACATATAATACAGTTGTTGTTTTTTTTAATGCATTGTTATAATTAGTGCTTGCCAGTTGGGGGCGCTGCGGATCCCTTTCTGTTCGTCACAAACGCTTGGGAAACCCCTTCAGTAATCCACTATAGTCGTCACTGGCGTGAGTAACCCACCCATCTGAGCGAGTAGTCATGACGTGGACTGTCTGGTTCTGAGAAGAAACAGCTACTTCCCCCGGTGTCGATACGAAATGAGTGTGTTCGGTCTGGATACCTGACAGCCTCTTGAGTCGGTACGCAACACGTATTTTCTCATTTGTTAGCGCTGTTGGAGACGGTGGTTGTGTTTACTAACAGATAAGCTTCCTGGGTGAGGTTAACTAGGTAGCTAATGCTAGCAGCTACTAATACAACTAGCTAGTGCTATCGATGAGCAGGATCGCCAACAAACTGATTATCGACAGTCTTATGGAACGAGTCAGCTGTTACTAACTTTGAAGTGATGTGGTGCTTTCAGTATCAATCAGTTTAGTATGAGATGAACAGTGGAGTTAGTTAGTGAGACAGACAGTTTGTTACTGTGGTAAGTGTACCTGTTCGAGAACAAAAGTGTTATAAGTGAATCTGGTTTCCTCTTTCAATGTAGACGTAATTTTAGGCTACCTATAATACTTTGTTTCTTTAAATTGTGTTTTCTTGCCTAATAATCTTGCATTGAACGCAAAGGCAATTGTAGTAATGTTACAAAGAAAATCAAGTGTGTTAATAAAGCAGAGATATAGCGTTAAATAAGCTAGATAGCACCAAATTAAGAAAATAATAATTCAGAACGTGTCACTTTTTGTAACTAACTTTAAATTACTACCTACTGACAACACTACAGGTGCAGTCTTGAAAGGTTTGCTTTTCCTTGTGTGTATTTAAAATGTTCAACAGTATTATTTTTATGCTGTAAATTTCCAATTTCTGACAGTCTAATTTTTATAATGTTTTTAAATTTTTACCTCAGTTTGAATATTCATGCTTCAATTTGCATTGCTACTGTTTACCACAGTGGGACTACAAAGGATATTTCTTTCTGTACCATTAAAGATCTGAGGTTACTGCCAGATAGCCCAGTCTTTACTTAGCAGTCCAACAATTATATATTCTTTAACGGAGCTGGTATAATTAAGGTCAGATGCCAAACAAGCAGTAGAGTAAAACCAAAACTATGAAAATTGGAAACCAGTTTCAGAATTGCTCTTGTTTTCATGGTTTGAGAAATCAAGATTCAGACCCGAATACTTTTTAGGTAGTTACATACAGCTCAACATTATTTTTTCGATTTGTATTTATAAAACTTCAGAGCTTTCTGAAAGCAGAAAATGTGAGTTTGGAAAGGTTTGGAAAGTGCAACATTACTTCTCGACTTTGTTTCTTTTTTTTCCCACAACGCTAGAAATTAAATTCTTCTTGTTTTGTTGAAGAATGCAGTTGAAGATGCAGTCCAATTTTTCTCTGTACTACTAGATGTTCCCTAACTAATATATATATATACATTTTTTTTTTTTTTTTTTTCTGTGGGATTTGAAACGTACACAATTTTTAAAAATCCCACAAAAAAATACTCCAGCTAATTTAGCTTTGTGTTGATTTGGAGGGATGACATCATAGGAGGCACAAAAATCAGGCCGATTGGCTGATGGTGCTATGCAACACAAGTAACCATTTATCAAGGTGGAATTTGACTACCAGTCCTCCCACTGGGTTGACATTTTTCCCATCCAACAATTTTCCCGTCCAATATATTCATCAAAACTATCAGTAAATCCTTCTGTCACTCCTTACAGTCTGGGATTTTAAAAAAATGCAGATATTTAAAGCCGGAGTTCAGATAGTGGCTGTAAATTGTAATTTGAAAAAGTTTGATGTTTGAAAATGTGGAGAACCTGGAGTTCAGAGATCAGGTCTCATCAGCTCCTGCTTCTTGGCGTTCAGAGTGAGCAGCAGGTGTGTCTTTGCCATCAAAATAAAGAGATCTGCATGCAGGTTAAAACATCTCCTGCTTTGCTGCACTTCACTGGGATGTTTGTAGATGTTGTCTTGTTTTGTGGTTTTTCTGCAGACTGATTTGACACGATACGGCCATGTTTTAGACGTGATACGACCCAGCCGAGATATGATAGGGGGAGCTTCTTCGTTCCCTTTGCAAAGTGTGTTATCTCACTGTGATCCGAATCTAACGTTTTAGGGCCTCTGTTGTTTACCCAGACAGAAGAGGCCACATCGCACATTGAAACACGGTTGCTTACAGCCGTGGGCTTCTTGCTTTCAGTGAAGGAAAGGGGTGACAAAAGTTGAGATGTAGCGCTTAACTTTTGGAGTAACTGTTACTTTTTTATTGTGTTAAACGTTCATAAATATGAGACCGGAGGGCAAGTTGATGCAGCAAAAATTCCTTGTCCGGCAACAGTCATATGACTTCACTTTTATTTCTTCACCGGGCAGCTTTTTATAGAGCCTGTGGTTCAAACATAAACTCAAGTGAAACACAGTGGGATGTGGCTCTGCCTGGTGAGAAAGGAAAAGTTGTTCACAGCTAAACAAACTTTAATGAGTACTTGCAGTCCTGTTGCTTTGCCAACAGCGTTCCTGTAGTCTGGGGTTTTTGGGAAGACAGAGCCAGTAATATTATTGTTCATTTTATGAGTGTAGATGTTGCTGCTCTAAGGGACTTTACATTTTTTGAAACATTTGTGTGTAGTGGTATGAGATTAAAAAGGGGAATGAATAGATAAGACTTTATTTTCTACCTTTGAAACCTGTTGGAAAGCATTAATACATTTTTTTTCACATGAACATGCTCCTGTTAGTGTGTTTACAGACTAAAAATGATGGGATGTTTTTTGTTCGTTTAATTAATGCATTATAAAAAAAACAAAAAACAATTTAGATATTTCATTGTTTCTCATGCCAATTACAGAACTGCAACAATAAAAAAAATCTTAAAT
Organism: Poeciliopsis retropinna; assembly: GCA_010277075.1. Classification (NCBI taxonomy): domain Eukaryota; kingdom Metazoa; phylum Chordata; class Actinopteri; order Cyprinodontiformes; family Poeciliidae; genus Poeciliopsis; species Poeciliopsis retropinna. Next base: position 5,882,044 of record VMRM01000023.1, on the reverse strand, counting down.
GTATTACCTTCACACAGGATTTTTTCTTGTTTTTTTTTTTTTTTTTTTTTTGTCAGGATATGTATTTGTGAACGTGGGTCGTCCAGGCAATGATGGTCACAGCTTACCTCAGAGAAAGGACCTGAGAGAAAAGCATGGGCAGGAGCGTCTGGGGCTTCTGGCAGAGTGTCTTCTCCACTGCAGTGCTCTATGGCTCACTGGCCCTTTTTACGTCCATTCTCCACAATGTGTTCCTGCTTTATTACGTGGAGACGTTTGTGTCCATCTACAAGATCGATAAAATCTCCTTCTGGGTGGGAGAGGTGAGTAAATGGAAAAACCAAAGTCTGTTTGTGATTTAAAGTGAAGTTGACAGGAAATTGTTCAATTCAGGGTTTTCTTTTTTTCTTTTAATGTTGCACCAGTACATAACAAATGTTGTCACAAAGAACTTTACAAAAGAAAAGTTAATTCAATGCAATAATACAGAAAGATTCAAAGTCAAGCGCACAAATTCCATTAGATTTATTCTTCTTATTGATTTAAGTAGTAAAGTTCAGTTTATTATACAAATTGCTTAAAAGGTTTTCTATCTGAGGATCTGAGGTTGTTTTGATCTGATGTCCATTTACTTTATGTCTTATTGTCTTCTTGTTATTCTGCTCCACAGACTGTATTTCTTATCTGGAACAGTCTGAATGACCCTCTCTTCGGCTGGCTGAGTGACCGCGCCTTCCTCAGCTCTCCTCAGTAAGCCTCTGCATCTCTTTTTAAACATTCTTCCCCTGCAGAATATTTACCTTCCTACCGTTTTGTGACTCAACAGATCACAGCGAAAATGAAACCTGACATAATTGTGTGTGTCTCTTTGTGATTTTTTTATTTAATGCTGTCCTAACGCAAAGTTTAAGCATTACTAATAGATTAATCTATCGGTTATTCTGTTGATGGATCAGATAAAATAATTGGCATAGTTTGCAGATTTTTTATTTACTCCCATAACCATTTTTTATACAATATTTGAAATACGTCAAGAGGAAAATAAAATAACTCAATTCCTTTTTTAAACAAGGATGTCTTTTATGCCTAAAGTGCAACAATGTTGATCATTTGTAGCAAATAATTTATTTGCAGACTAAAAGAAGCTACTTCTAACATCAACATATGAAAAGTTCAGTCCTTTTCTGCTAGACTTGACATCAATTAAGTGTAGCACCAGTTTGTTGATTATTTTTGGATTAACTGAATAATAATCTGAGCAAAATGTGCTTGATAAGAGATGGTTGTTGTTTTCACAATTTGTACCAGATAAAGCTAAAATGTTGCTTCTTGAGGAGTTCTGAGTTAAACATTTTCACAGACAATGTGTTTTTCTGTCTGCAGTCTATGTATCCAAAGTGAGGTTAGACATTTAATGATGGCTTCACAAAACCACAGTTACTTTTAAGAACAGCCTTAAACTAGATTAATTTTGTTTTGACAAATGTGGAAAGAAAAAGAGCATCACCCTAAAAGTGAAAATAAAATTATTTACGTAAAAATAAAATTATTTACATGAACAAAAGTAAATAAATAAAGCAGAATTAGCATTTTTCTACTATCTAGGCTGCATTGCTGGTGATTAACTAGCTTAAATATTAGTTTTCATTCTATAAGTTTGACAACAAAACAGTTGGAAACCCCAGGAAAATGATAACATTTTCTTTGAAAAATACTTGGATCTGAACTTGACTTTGTGTAAAATGATCACAAAATGTAACAAGTCATCTTCTTCCTATATTTCCTGTTTTTTTCTGACTTTCCAGTCAGCCCAAAAATATCACCGATGCCAACATCTGACTGTCAGATGTGTAGCCTTGTCCGCTCTAATCTGCTGCCATGGTGACAGGGAAACCAGTTGATCACGTCAAACAGTCTGCCACCTGTGTTGATATTTCTGTCATACTGCAAACCAGTTATGTTTATTCAGTGAGTGGTGAAATAAATTGTTTAAACAGAGAGTGTACATTCTCCAGGATATTCAGTATTTATTCTTGCTTTTATAAATATGTTTTGTTTGCTGTTCGTGACAGAGTTTATCTTATTCAAATCTTAAATGTTTTTATAAGAAGGAGAGCGAGAATAGATCACAGCCCTTGTTTCTGCAGATTTCTCAAACACTGTGTGTTTTCCACCCAGGTCAGGCTCTCAGATCACATCGCCACAGGTGGTGCTGAAGCGCCTGAAGGCTCTTTCTACAAATGGCCCTCTCTTCGCCCTGTCCTTCCTGGCTTTCTGGGTGGCATGGGCCAGGCCAGGCCTGCAGTTCCTGCTGTGCCTGTGTCTGTACGACGGCTTCCTCACCATGGTGGACCTCCACCACAGCGCCCTGCTGGCCGACCTCGCCGTGTCCGCCGCTGACCGCACGCGCCTCAACTTCCACTGCTCCGTGTTCAGCGCTTTGGGCTCCGTCTCTGTTTTCCTCTCCTACTCTGTCTGGGACAAGGAGGATTTCCACTCCTTCCGTCTGTTCTGCTTGACTCTGGCAGCTTTTTCCATTTTGGGCTTTTTCATCGTGTCTCGGCTGCTACAGCAGCGTTTCAACAAGGAAATCCGCTCAAAGCTAGATGAGGCATCAACACTGAAGGAGTACGACATTTAAAGTCTCTTAAGTTTTGAACAATATGTATTTTTTTGTCTTTTTCAATAATATGTGTTCATGTGTCTGGTTCTAGGCTGAGTGTCGGTCATGCTCCATTTACTCAAATAGAGAAACCTATCACTATTGGCCAGTATCTGAAGCAGCTCTCCAAGCACAGAAACTTCATGTGGTTTGTGTCCATGAATCTTATCCAGGTAAGGTGATAGTAAAGGTGAAAATATCAAAATAATATATTATTAAAATTAGTTTTGTATGAAGGTGTAATTTTTTTTTTTCTTTGACTATTTAATCTGTCAGCATAACAAATGAAATTCTGCAGCACGGGGAAAAAAAACAAATTTTATTTTTTTTAAATTGAATCACAAATTATTGTAAGGACTTTGTTCAAAATCATGTTAAATGTTTCTACATATTTTCAGTTCTACAGCATAAATGGACTATTATATTTACTTTCAAATCATATATATTTGATCTTTTTGTCTGTGTTTTTTCTGCAGGTGTTTCACTGCCACTTCAACAACAACTTCTTTCCTCTTTTCCTCGAACATCTGTTGTCTGATAACATTTCTGCCTCTACAGGTTCAATCCTGCTCGGTAGGATCTCACAGAAAACTCTTCCACACCAAGAGCATAAAAAAAATCAGAAACCAGTAAACATAAATTCTCTTAAGGACATGTCAAAAAATTAATGGACTCATCATCATGTCTATTTTTGTTATTCCGTACAATGGCTTGCAAATGTATTGGACATCCCCTGAACTTTTTTTTTTTTTTTACATGCAACAACCATAAAATGTATAGGTGGGTTTTATGTGTTAGTCAACACAAAGTGGTTTATAAATATGAAGAAGAAGCTCAAGTATTTTGCAAAAATATATATATAAATCTTAAAAATGTCAGTCTCTATATGTGCAAAGCTGGAGATGTGCCTCAAAGTACTTCCAGCTGCAGCAGTGGATGGTTCAAAGTATTTGCCCAGGTGATGCTCAATATAAATGCACACTCTTGATTTTTATTTGTAAATTTCAGAAGAAAATCTTTCCCTCTTTTGATTATGAACAACTTTGTGTTGGTCTGCCATAATAAAACCTATTAAAAACGTTGCATTTTTATTTCTCACTCGGCATGCCTATTTCAGTTGGGGCTGTTAGTAAGCTCTTACCTTAGCTGTAGTTAAAACCAAGCACATTATCATTTTTCTATTTCTTTGCACAGTTTGTATTTTTCTTTGATGCAGCTCTGCTTCTGCTCCCTCACAGGGATCTCTTACGTTGCCCCCCACCTCAACAACTTGTATTTCCTGACACTGTGCCAGCGTTACGGCGTTTACCAGGTTATCCGTTGGCTGTTTATGCTCAAACTGGGACTTAGTGTGGTTATGCTGCTTGCAGGGGCTGACCACATTTATCTGCTGTGCATCTTCATTGCTAGGTATGGCCGACAGTTGATCGTTGACAGTTTCTGCTTTTTCTTTGCTCTGCTTGTTCTTGGTTTTAATACTTTTAAAGCTGCACACGCAAGGAAAGATTGACCTGTCTCGTTTGCACTTAAAGAATCCCTGCCAGGTCTCTAACTGTTGGCCTCTTTGTTTCAGTAACCGGGTATTCACAGAGGGCACCTGCAAGCTGCTGAAGCTGGTCATTTCTGATCTGGTCGACGAGGATTATGTTGTGAACCAACGTCAGCAGGCCGCCTCGGCTCTCCTCTTTGGGATGGTCAATCTGTTGACCAAACCAGGCCAGACATTCGCCCCACTCATCGGCACCTGGCTGCTCTGCGTTTACACAGGTACACACGCTTCCTCGAAAGCATTTTACATCCAGCTTTGGGGAAAACTAGATTAATTTGGGACTTTTTATTTGGTTAAGTTTTATTTTTCATTTGAACCATTATTTTTTCAAGATGGAATATTGCTCAATAACTTTGAAAAAAAAGTCATAGAATTTGCAGAGGATAAAATTTAAAAAATGTGTACATTCTGGCCAGATATTTACCATTTACTCTTGTTTTAGCAATTAGTAAGGTCAATCTTTTAATTGCTTTTTAAAATCCTGAATACAAGTAGCAATTATGCAATGAAGAAGATGCATGTCATTAACTTTTTAAGTATGTGCTGAAGTATGTATTCAGCACATACTTAAAAATGTTTAGAACTTTAGCAAGTCAGCTTTGTTAAAGTAAAATAAATATTTTTCATTAAATACCTCTTACTTAAACAAGGATTCTAGTTAAACTATAATGCATCCATTTTGTTTGTTTTTCTTTCTTGTATTCTAAAAGATTGTTCCAGGATTTCTGAACATTCTCAGATTGAAATTTGCACTTTGTGGACAACAAAGGAATTGTTTTCCTCACTCTGGGTTTCTCCTCCCCAGGTTATGATATTTTCCAGAGGACACCCATGAAGGATTCTGTGTCTGCATCCGACTCAGGGACTCCGCCTCTCCGTCTGGGCTGTTTCTACATGTTGGTGTTTGTGCCTATCAGCTGTGCCCTGCTCCAGCTGGCCACCTGGTCTCGCTTCACTCTTCACGGCCGAAAGCTACAGGGAATCAAGACTCTGCGGCAGGGGACCCAGCATGGTAGTCTCATCGATGTCAAGGCTATTTAAACTAGAAGAAAGAAAGCCTGGAGCTGCACAAAGACACTTTTTAAATAACCGTTTTTATGTTTCTGTGATGTCTTAAGAAGCAAAAAGCTGCCGCGTTTTCACTCTGCAGCCTTCATCATGAAATTCTGAACATTTACAGAAAATCTTTTTTTTTTTGTACAGTAAAAAATTAGACAAGAGAACCTTTTTTTTTTTTTTACTGAACTATGCCTTATTTTTATATTGGAATTCAGATTATATTTGTATTTAAACAGAAGACCAAATGCTAACATTAAGCCAATCAGTCCCTCTGGGGTTTGTGGACCAAGATGAAGGTCATTTCCTATCCTCGCTGCTCAGTAATAATCCATAATATCAGTTTGTTAATCCAAATCAGGAGAACTTGTTTTACGCTGGCTCTTAAGTGTTGACAAAACGGAGCCTGGAATATAACTGGACTGAATTCAGATTGCCATTTATACAGCACAAAACTAGCAATCCAACACAGCTATTTTAAAATATTTACTACACAGAATGTCCTGCCAGAAACTTATTCTGTAAATTTTACTAGCACTGAATATGTTTAGCTTTGTCATCTGTGCAACATAATGTTCAGTGTTATCTTTAATTTTCTTTTTCTTTTGTCACAAAACTGAAAATGAACCAGATGTGTTTAGTTTAAGTCAGGGCCCTGTGATATAGTGACACTTGAACCAGGCAAAGTAATAAAAAATGTTCTACACAAGACGTTTTTTTGTGTGTGACTGTTTGTATTGTGTCCATATAAGTAATGTTCAGATGCCCATTCTGTTTATCCAACATTACTGTTAAAGGATTTACTCAGTTTAAGTAGTTTTACTTTTGTTCATTGTGTTCTTTGCATTAAAGAGCAGTGATAGGAGTCTTTAATTTCGCATCTGTTAAATGATTTATCCAGTAGATGGGGAAAAGGTTATCCATTTTGTCATTCTGACACAAATTGTTAAACAAACTTCATGTTAATTATGGGTTTATTGCTCACAGTTTTTTCCAAATGAAACTATTAAAAAAAATGGAAATGCAGAAATATGGGTGAAAATCCCCTCAAAAAGCTTAAGTAAACCCAAAAAAGACCTCCATAAAATCAGAAGCAGATGATTCTTCCAGGGAGTGAGGTACAAGAAAGACAAAGGATAGATGAAGTTACTCCTTAATGCATTTAATCTCTTTTATACCCTTCCTCACGGACCATCCTAGATCTAGTTGAAATAACAGCGCAGAACCGTTTTTAAATCTCGAGTGAAAGTTTTTCTGCTTCATGCTTCATCAGTACCAGAATATAGGTGTCAATCGGACGGAATATAATTACAGTACAGTGTTATATATATTTGACGTTCGTATCGTAGCTTGGCATTATTTTTCACACTTTTTTCATGCATGCACGATTCAAGGATATCTTGCATGCGTCTATACGGCGCATGCGTGAAATTTATAAACGCCTATAAAAGTTTTCCATCATTTAAAATAAACATTTTCCCAGTTTATTTTAATCGTCATGTCTGCCTCTGGGTTTTCGAACAAGTCGCTGATTTTGCTTTATTAAAGAGATAGCTAAACTTTGTTAGGCATCATGAAGCTGTGACGAAAGCGGAGTAATACCCATCAAGCACTGCGCGATGTGTTGTTCAGTTTATTTACGTTAATATTTGAGATACGAACTCTTTTCTCGCACATTATGTGGTGATATTAATATTATTTAACGTTATTTTTCAGCCTCTTGTAATATGTTCAAGCTTAAATTCTGATTTTTGTTGTTGGCTGTTTAGGTTAAGCGCTACCGTCAGTGTGAGTTGTATGCTGGAGTATAAAGACTCGAGGAGCGCTTTTACCGTCATGCACTCATGTTTCTCTTCAGATCGTATAAATCTTTCGCCTTTTACTAAAGATTTCCGTGGAGAGGAACAACATGAGTTTCACCTAATTTTTTGATGCCCTGTCTATGGCAGGGCTCCTACTTGTGTCAAATAATAAAACGATTCCTAAAAATTTAGCTGATTACTTGAGAACTCCTAGGTTTCATTGTATTTACAGTAGGAGACATCACTATACCCATAATGTGAGTGGTACACTGTTATTTCTGCCTGGGTCAAACAACAAAAAAAAACGCTAATGTTTTTATTTACTTTTAAGATTAGTACTGGGACAGCCCTGGTTTTAAACAATAAGCAAACTAGGAATATTGAAAGTAATAATTTTTAATTCCTTATGACAAAAAGTGACTAAATATTATTTAGCTTTTTGTGTTAGGTTGTTGTACAGATTCCATTCAACTAATAATTGGTTTATTTGACACGTTTTGCTTTTATAATCAATAATTATATTTGTTTACGGCCTTGGATATCTGTTCCCAGTAAACATTTTTTGTATTGACTCAAATAATCTATGTCTAATATTAAAATATGCTTTTTTGACTTGAAAACAAAAGAAATTTCTAAGGGGGCAAACACTTAGGACAGAATGTAAATCGTTTTAGTTCAAAACAAAGACCATTGTTCTCCAGCAGAGGGCGTATTTGATCGCTAACACAGATACAGTTTAATTGTGATATAAACAGATATGAATTGTTTTATGTGGTTTCCAGTGGTTTCTACCTTTTACATTTATGGTGCCATTAGTGAGCAGTCTCAGTAGGATATTCAGTTATGTTTCCCTTTTGGTATTGCTTAAAATTGTTAACTTGTTATTTAATCACAAACTTAAGTTTTCACTCCTGTTTCAGCTACCACAACATTTTTATGGCATCTGCTCTGTTAAAGAAATGCTACTATTTTCCTGCGTCACACTGACTCAACGGCATGCCGCCCAATCCCAGTCAGCATGCTGCTGTATAAAGAATTTACATGCCAAGTATTCACTGGGAAGTGTGGGTAAAGTCAGACTTCCCATTTCGTGTGGCTTTCAGAGCTCTGATGTTTCACAGTTGGTTTCTTTCGATAAAGGCTCACAGAACAGGAAATCAGCCAGTCGAGCAGAAACAGTACTTGTGAGCAGCAGGTTCGGGCTCTACATCTCCACATCTCCACATCTCAGTTTGTTTGGATATGGATACAGTGGCTGTTTCTCTTCAGTGACTCTGAAGTCTGATCACGAGGAAACTTAAAGAAATCACAACTTCAGGCAAGTAGAGACAATTAGACATGCACGTAATCTTCAAGGCTTTTGATTCCAGAAGGAAACCTGTTTCTGTTTTATTCCACCTCACTGAAGCTGCAGCTGCTGAAGGACCCTTGTGAAACGATACTAATATATCAAACTGAGGGATTTTTAGAAGGAATTATTTTTGAAATCGAGTCAGAATTCTTTGTAAACTACTTGCTGTTCTGAATGTATCTTATCTTTTTCCTAAGGATTTTCATACTATTCATATTAGTTGATCTAATATGTCAATGGAAAACAGCGTTTTTCATTTACACTGTTATTTCTGCCTCTGTCTTTACTCCAGGAGGGCGGTAAACACCCCGAACATGTCGAGTGTTTAATGAATTAAATGCAGAGGGGGAAAAAAACAGACAAACTGAGATTGCCAGATGACGTCGCACTGATGCAGAGCCAAGGTTGGTGCAGGCTTCCTGTTTTGTGGGCGAACACTTTACAGTCTGCTTTTTGTGTCTGTTAGTTAGTTTAGTTCGAGGTTGCATTTGCAGGCGACTTCCTGTGTATCTCCTGTGCACAGAGAGTGAATCTTCCATCTCGGCTTGCCTTGTTAATCCGCATTCTTTAGATTAAATCAAGCACCAAGACAAGAAATGAATCCTTGAACAATGTAAGGGAAAAAAAGACAAACCATCCAAAAAGGTGAAGCTATAAATGCAGAAACATGCAAAGCGAGTCAAAACAAAAGTAAATATCCCTTATAAAGCAAAAAGGCTGCAGTTACAGTAAAACATTAGCAGGATTCATATTACATAATTCCTTATATAGCCTTTCATTTACCCTTAAGTTGATGATACATCATCGGCTACAGTTTCACTATTTGTTGAGTGAACAAATAGGCCAAAACTAGAATTGCAGGAAAAAAAAAAACTAAAACAGAATAATCTTTTGAGGCCCATCAGTCTGTAACATCACTTCATGTGATGCCATGCAAAGGTATTTACACCTCATTGGATATGAACACAGCTGAAAATACAAACAAAGCATGGACTCAATGTATTTTGAGGACTTCTTTGTGCCAGATCAACAGTGTATAATGGCATAGTAGAAGTAAAAGCAAATATGATTTGTTGTTTACAATATGGAAACACTTCATTTGGGAATTTCACACCTTTGTTTATGCACAGTTCTCTTAAGATTTCTCTCCTTTTCTGCCCGTCTTATTCCTGTTCCCTAATTTAAGTTCCTCCAAGCTTCTGTGAAAAGACAGGCGGCTTCACATTCTGTTATTGGTTTTGTTATACATAGAACTTTATGGATGATCATGTCCTGTGGCTACAGAAGATTTTTTTTTTTATTATTACTTTTTTTTGCACATATGCTTTGGTTGATTTTGAGTAAACAAGACTCTTTGTATTTTAGGCCAAACTGTTCCTCTTTGCTTTCATATGACCTTAGAGAAGTCTGTGAAAGCAATCACATTCCTGCAATATTTTCTCTGACATCCCATATTGAACAGCATTGTAATAGACTAACCAACTGCACTTTGTAGTACTGAACTATATTCTTGTTTGTATTGTTTTAAGCTGTTACATTGAAAATTAAAAGCAATCTCTATTCAGAGGCTGCACACTACGACAACTGTAAACTTACAGCCTACAATAAGTGCCTCAGATGGAAACAAATTTATGTGGTAGTATTTAGAATCCCATGAAAAACTAATTGAATTTTCTGGCTATAACTTGAAACAAACAAGGAAAAGTTAAAAACATACTACTGGCCTGTTTTTAGTTTTACAAACAGGGGAAGTTTTGTGACATAAAGGAACCTGAGAGCGTAGGTCGTGTGTTGTCCATGTTGTCAGGCGAAAGCAGGGCAGAAACAGAAACTTGTTTTGGTAGGTGGAAGTGTGGGAGAGTGAATTGTGTACTACTTGTTGACATTTTCATTCCGAAACTTATTCTAGCATCACATTTCCTCTATTTTGCAGCTCCAACATGTTAGAGCTGCCACCAAAGTAACTGAGCTTCCACAGGAGGGAGGAGGAGATGGCGTTCGTGTTGGTGGAGTTTGAGTTTGAGTACAAAGCGAAGGACGGCCGGCACATCTGCATCAAACCTAACGAGAGGTACATCCTCGTCTCCAAGACCAACGATCATTGGTGGCATGTTTCCAAAGACCAGCACTCCAAACCCTTCTACATCCCAGCTGAGTACGTGAAGGAGGTCTCTGCGCCTCCCGGGGCCTCTTCTGGCCCTAAAAAAACCGACTCACCAAAGAGTTTGGCAAAACGTAAATCAGTGGATGTGACTGGGAAGAACAAAGCAGTGAACGTGACCAAGAAAACACAAGCTGATACAAAAACAGCAACTCATCCAGCTGTTCGGGATGATTCAAAAGAAACCTATCGCTTCTCCACGTTTGGTCTGTGGGTCAACTTGCCAAGTGAAAAAGGTGGACCAGCAGCCAGGAACCGTGCTCACAGTTTGGACGATAAAAATAAGCTTATGACTCCTCCTAATTCATCGCGCCGTGCGTCAGTCACACCAGACCCATTGATATCTGAAGATCAACAACTTTATGCTACACCTCAGCATGGAGATAAAAGGCAGCAGGGAAAAAACACAAACCAGGACAAATCCAAAAAAAAGTCTCTGGCTTCTACGAATGATAAAGATGTGGATTTACTGCCACATAATACATATGAAATGGATTTACCTTTACCTCCGCCACACTTCTACGACATGACTCCAGAGATACACGTAACTGACTGTGACTCCTTTCCTGAGCCTCCTGATCTCGCAGGGTCCTCACCCAAAGAATCAGCGCCGCAGCACCAAAGCTCTGACCAGACAGCTGAGCAGGCTTCTGTCACAACAGTGCAGGTAAAGCTTTTACACAATTATGACTCTGATTGTTTTGAAACATCATTTTTGGCAGGGAGAGATAAAAAAAAATTTTTTTTTTAAAGTTTAACTGTACAGCCACCAGATGGCGCAATTTTACTCGTCAATGTTTGGGGACTGCCACATTGTTTCTATTTGGAGAAAGTTCAGAAAGAAAAACAAACAGGAAAAAATGCCCATCTCAATGTATTTGGAATTATCGTATTTATGATTGACCGTTAAGAGTATATTTTAACAAATTTCAAAGCATTACTTTGCTTTATTAAGCCCTACAATTGATAATAAACCCTGCAAGGAGGTTGGTTTAGTAGTCGGCATTTTAACAACATTTATTTCTAATTTATGCAGAGGCTGCTAATCCCAATGGCTTCAAATAAATTATCATAAGAAACAAAAACTCCTCCTAATTAGTTGCGTTTCATTGTATATTATTTGCAGGGGAAATCAAAGCACCAGATAGTTTTATTTCCTCTGGCTTCTGGAAATTATTAAAGTTCCTTTCAGAGGGGAAAGTCACAGGACTTGCATGTTCAGTGCAAGTAAATACTGTTTCCTTTTGAACTTTCCTGCCTTTTCGTCACATTCTGATCTCAACCTGCAATAACTTTTATTAGGGTTTTATGACAGACCCATACAAAGCATGAGGAAGGAAAACAACGCATCTTTTTTAAAATTAATTTATTTAGTTTTACAAATTAGGAGTCTGGGAAGTGTGCCATGTACATTTTATTTGCATGCATAACTGATTTTGATTAGAAAACATGTATCCACTCTGTGTTGGTTTGTCATGTAAAATCACAGTAAAGTATTTTCAACATTTGTGACTGTAAAATAAGGACATGTACAGTGCAAGTAAATACGATGTGGAAAAGCCCAAAGGCTGTGAATAATCTGCAAAGCGCCAGCAGAAGCTGCTTTAACTGTGGAGGCAAAAGAGGATCAATCCTGTCCCTGAAGATGTTAGACGACTTACTGGTTAAAATACGTCTAGACTACCAGAATAAAGGCTTCAAATGACGAGAAAAGTACAATAATTTAAATAAAAGATATGACTTCCATTCAAGCAAACTTAATGCAATGTTTGAATGAAGCATCTTTAATTTGTGCATCTAAAACTTCTGGGTATAGAACTGGCAGAATCAGAATATGAATGCAGATTTTTTATTTTTTTCAAAAGTAGAATACATAAATTCTACATTTTGCATCTTCAAATCGGGATATGAAATTCCGGTGTTCACTGAGACATTTTGCAACCAAACGAAAACTACCCGACAAATGTTTTATTGTGAAAAATACCAATAAATAGAAAATCTCCATACACGCCTGATAACTATTATCAGTTCAAAACAACACTCTGTCTATTCCGGTCTGAGAAAGAGGTACAGCTGAAATTTCATCCCACTTCGACATTTTATTTAACCCTCACATTATTTCACTTCCCGCTCCGAGAAGCAGAAACAGAACTCAGTGGCATCCAAGTCTGAGTTTCACTATTTCATAATTGTGTCTCTTTGATAAATCCACTATTAATACAAGCAGCCGATTTATTTCGTTTGCTCTCTCATCTCTAAGGAGGAAAGAAAGTGACTTTGTCAACAGTTACACGAGTTGAAGGAAATTTTCTTGAACACATATGGAAAAATGTCATTTAAAAATGATTTGTTACATGTTTATTTATTTATTTATTTATTTTTTAAGTAATGCTAAAAGTAATTAAAATTTATTTGAATTACTCAGACTCTTTTGGGGTAATGCATTACAAGCTGTCATACCTATTTTACAAATATAGTTTATCTTATGAAAACTAACCAAAATTTTCAGTAAATGTAGAATTACTGGTTATCTCTTGAAACAGGTACATGGCATATCTTGACTACACGACTGCATTTCTTTGCCAATACCAGTGTCAGAATATGAGGTGACTAATAATACGACGATCCATCAGCACCAGGTCCTGCTAACAGAGTGGCTTGGAAAAGCATTAATGTAGGCTACTTGTAACTTTTCACACTTTCTCTCATTGCAACCTTTATCTTCGGTAGTGCATTTTATTTGGATTTTAACACAAAGCAGTGCGTAACTGTAAAGCAGAACAGTGAAAGTTACAGAGTTTTGATCATGTGTATTTATTTTTACTACCAGAACTTTGTTTCACTGCAGTTGCAGCTTCAGATTTGGGGATGTCTGTTGTCATCAGCTTTGCACCTCGAACGTTTGCCAGTTCCTCTTTGTGGAGAGGAGTCTGGCTTAGAGCATCTGTGAATGATTTTCTAGTGTTACCACAGATTCTCAATTTGATTTAGGTATGGACTTTGACTGGACCAACACGAGAATATTCTTTGTTGAAAGTGTTTGTGGTTGAAGTTTTAGTTTTTTAATAAGTAATAATCATAATTTAAATAAAGAAAAAAAAGTAAAGCAATTTTTCAATTGCACAATTATAAATTAAATAAAATCTGGATTTTTTTTATGGTTCAGTCAGAAATTTGTGGTGTTATGCGTCCCCCATTTTTTTTTCTTCCCTTGAAAAAACATGTAAGTTAATAATAAGTGGATCCCTTACCGATACCGTGAGCCCAGTTTCCATCCATACACATGGAGCCTACACACACAGTATATCTAGTGAAATAAAAAAGAGAGAGAGAGAGAAAAACAAGAAGTTTTAGATAGTTATTTTTCAGACCTGTCAACTGGCTCTAGTGTGTATTCTCTAATGTAAGAATGATCCAAGTCTTGATGTGGTCAGATTCAGGGCTGCACCACCTCTTGCAGTTAGGTTTTGTTTTCAGTGCCAGCTCATTTGCATATGAATGGCTCAAAAGTTCAATAAGGGTTGAAAAGAAAAAAGAAAAAAGAGGTGTTTCTGAAGTCCTCTCGTGAAGGCAGCAGATTCAGGTTCACGCTGTCTTCTCGGATTGTTTCCGTGAGGAATTGCCAGCATCCCGGTGCGCGACAGGTCGCGCTTTGATTTGACTTTTCCTGCGGATCGGAGGAGCGAGCGGGAGTGGCGGCCGCAGGAACAGGTTCCAAACAGGTCGAGTGAGTTCGGTGAGGGAAGGGAAAGAGTTAAGTCCAGAAGGTGAGAGCCACTCCCAGACCTCCAGCTGCTACTGTACCTGCTTCCCCCCACCCCCCTCCACAGCAACAACACCGCCGATCCTGGGAATTAAACGATCAAACTCATGCAGGGCGGCACTGAAACAAGTACGAACACCGACTAACAGAACAAATCTGACTCAGTTGTTTTTTTGACTCATTGGATTCGATTTCTACCGAGAATAAACGTCGAAGGCTCTCATTCGGGTAAGTTTCGTGTCCGTCTGTGTTTTGCACCTGTTGCAAAGGAAGGCTGTACTATGGTCTTAGTTCAGTCAGTTTTGTGTGCTTTTAATTACACCAGTACAGTTCGTTGATTGGCCTCACACGTTTCGATTTGAAGAAACAATCTGGATAAATTCCTCTACTCAAAACCAAAGATGTTTCAAATCCGGGTTTTCTACATAGATGAATGAACAAAATAAATGAGCCCAGGATCCCTGAAGTCCATTCTCGTCCCGCAATGGAGGGGCCTCTCCATGGTGATGTGGTGGTGGTGGGGGGGGGTCTGGCTTGACTCCCAGGACGCAGATCTTTTGAGCTTTCAGAGCTTTGCAGTTGGCCCGAGTGTGTGCATATGTAATAAACAGGACTTGCAATTAGCCCCAATGTAGGTCACTCGCTATGTGTGTGTCGCTATGTGGTCTGCAATACGAAGGGCAAGTATAGTAATTAAAGTTTGTGTCGTTCAGTTTGCAAGTAGGCAAAAGACAGTTGTGGAGTTTTGTATGAAACTTGTGAGTCTGAATGACTCACATGTGCTCCTTATCTTTTTAAGCTCAGAGACTTGTTGAGTCCAAGGTTTGATTTATTTGAGCAGCCGGGACTTTGCAAAAATGCCTCGCCTGTTGCATGATCTGGTGTTTCAGACCTCCAAATCCAGCCCTTGGGAACTGGTTTCTGTCAGGGTGCATCACCTCAGAGAGACACTGCTGATACATCCTGTTCCTTAAAACAAGACAGAACTCAAATGCCAAGAAACTGCACCGACAGGTAGAGTGAGCATCTCGTCAGACGTCTCCTTGCAGAGCTCACATATCAATCATTTATCTTGAGAACGTGTGGCTTCATGGTCCCCATTTCTTTTGGGGGGTGAACTCTTCTTCTTCCCCCCCACTGGAACAATCCAAATGATGTTTTTGAAATGGCACAGATCTGTCTTAACACTTACAGGTGTAGTCATTATTGCTATTATGATAATTACTGTACCGTCATGTTGTCTGATTAGAGGGAGCGTTCCAAAAACAGACTGCAGATCAACATCAAGTAGACAAGGAATCACATTTAGTGTCGTCAAAACATTAGAGTCATATGTAGCACTTCCTTGTCATATCTGTTTTTTTGGTTGTTTGTTGGTTTTTTTTAAACCTGAGGATACATGAAATGTTGAGTTTGGTCGTCCAATTACTTGTATCTTAAAATGCAAACATGTCTGCCCGTCCAGGCAGTTGTTGTGCTTCAATGTTATTTATGCCAAATTCTGAGCCTCAATCAGAGGTTGGTTTGACCAGGCTAAGCTTTTCAATCTTCAACAAGCTGTGTGCAAATTGTAGTCTCAGTTTCTAGTGATTTTTTTTTTTTTTTTATGGTGCTAGGGGCCTCTATTCAACTCTAGTCAACAGAGAGGGAAGGGGAAGGCATTAATCCTATGGCTTGGGTCTGGGAATTGAGCCTGGAAGAACCTTGTTGATCACGCTATAGTGCGCCTGCTCTACCATTGAGCAGTATGCTCCATCAGTTTCCAGTTCTCTGCTGACAGCAATATCACCCATTGTGCTGTAACCGATTTTGAATTCAGAAATGCACAACACATTAAGGGTACTCTTGTTTACCTTATTTACAAGTGATTAGCTCATTTTCTCTCATGAGGGAGATCAACAAGGCACCTTCATCCACATGATTCCTGCTCGCTCGGAATCATGTGGATGTGAACGAATCAATTTTTTTTGTCCAGTTTCTTTAAGATCGAAAAAAGATTATTCACTTAAATCCCTTTCTTCCTCATTCTAATAATCAGTTTGAACTTTAAGACATCTTCACCAAGGCGGGGACATGCCTAAAGGCATTTTTCTGCTGCTTTGTTATTAGTTGATTTCCTATTTTTGTTAAAAAGCGACTGAGCATGTGCAAAAAAAAAAAAAATTTTAAAGACCCGTGCATTTAAACTTATTCAAAATCAAATACGTACTTTGCAATAATTACATGGTTGCAGGTCCAAAATGAAAATGTTGGTGAAATTTGAATATTATTCCATCCCGTCCTGCTTGTTTTTGAGTTCTTTAAGATTTAGTCTCTTAACGGCAGCATTTTGTTTTACATTTACCGTCGACTCTGACTCACCTGTAATGATCAGCAGCTTAGACACAAGTAGAGTTAAGTCTCAAAAATATAATTACAATATATTTTAGACAGGATTGCAAAACATTGCCCACACTCTATAGTGGTGAGAAAGACAACATTTCCATGACTATCAGCAGTCAAGGGAGACTCTGAGTCCACCTTTTAGCAGTAATTACTTAAAGTAACAGGTTTTCTGTATAATATTTTCAGACTTTTACATTGTTGTTGAGGAATATTTCTAGAGTTCATTATATTCATTTCTGTCCAGCTGTCTTTGCGTCCATTTCAGTCTGGTTTAAGACTGGATTTTAACTGGGGCCGTTGTAGTTTAGCTGCTGTGTTTCAGATTCTGTTGAGATCCTCTTGATGGTTCAGTTTCAGCAGGCTTCAGCTCTCTGACAAATGGCCTCACATTTAACTGACTCTGGTGTACAGAGGAATCCATGGTCACCTCTGTCACTGAAAAAGGCTGTAAAAATCCCAAATCATCACCTCTCCTTTACCATGCCTGATGATTCATTTTAGGTTTGGAGCTGAAATGATATGTTTCGTTGTTTACAAGTTACTCCCTCCCCCCATAATGACCACCAGCCCCAATCTGCCTCCATGTTATTATGACCCAGCAAGGATAAACAAGGATTATCATGAAATCAACTTCATAAACTTTAATTTCTGAGTTAAAACGAAAACATTTTTTCTTGTGGACTTAAATTGCAGTTGCAATGCAGCAGGTGGACTTTCATGTTCAAATCAAACCACCTTCAAGTGTTTTACAGTGCATAGACAATGGCTAGATTGATGGTTTTTACTAACTAAACACTATGCATTATTATGTGTGTTTCTACTTTTGTCTCATCTGTCTAAATAACACTACCCTACATTGTGGTGCAATGTGGCAGAAAGTGAGAAGTGAGCTACCCTCAGACTGACAAGTAGCAACAAGAAGTCAATGAGGGCAAGATGAGGAAAATAAGGCTTATTGTAAATTAAGTTACATTTGTTACATTTGTGGTTGTTAATTAGGAAAAAAAATAAAAAGAAAGGATACGATCTGACCTCTGATCTTTTGATCCCTTTGTAATTATAAATCTGGCAGTAATTTGGCTAAAAAATGTAGGTGAAAATATGCCAAAGAAAGCTTGAATGTTGTCATCAGATAGAGGATTAGTAATGTGCTCCAGAATATCATATGTTTACAAAAACATAGTAAAGCTGCAGTGAGCTGCTTGATTTCAATATTCCTGTGGTTTAGTACATTTTACAGTGAACACAAAGGGATTTCTGTTTACTGTAATTATTACAGGTTCCAGGAAGCAGAAACCAGAATCTGCGGACCTTTCTGTTTCCTGTCCGTTTGCATACTGCATGATCTTTTACTAGCAACCCAAACTGCATACTCCAAAAGGAGTCATGTTTTCCTCTTAGCAGAGAGCTGTGCAGCACCAGGTACGGAAATGTTTCCCCTCCTACACAAATACATTTCATCTACTATTGTGGGAGAAGGTGAAATCTGTCATTAGTGCGTTTTGCACATCGGATAGAGGCCTGACCTGGAAAGCAAAGATAAGATGATGATAAGCGGCTGAGCATTTTCAGGATCCTGGATTCCACACCGGGATGAGTGTGATGTAAGAAGGAAAGGAGCCAGTTTGATTCAATAGCCCAACTGTGTGCTGTGGCGTGATTTGGGCCCCAATTGGGGTCCCCATTGTTAGACTGGATGGGTTCTAATGTGGTTAAGTAATCAGGCGGATTGCTGCTTCATGCTCTGCTCAGGGCACAGAGTTTAAGGTTCTGAACTGAAGGAATTTTGCCTCAAGCCACGCCTCGAAAAATTATGAGAAGTACTTTGCAAAGCTTCCCTGCAAATTCTTTAGCTTTGTTGTACAACAGGTGTTCTTTTCCCCATTTTTATGCAGTACTGTGGAAGAAGCTTGAGTCATCTCGCTTTTCTTTACATTTTCTCTCCAGGGAATTCTTGTGATATTTCTTTGAATTCTTCAATCAATGGTTCTCTTGGGTTTTGAAGGTTGTGCTGTCTTTGGCTCCTTTTTATCAAATCTTTGCTCCAGTTCAGAGGACATATTTTTCATAGTTGTTAACGGACTTAGACCTTACCTTCAATTATTTAGCCATATAAAGGCGCTTATACCTAATTTGATTTTAAAAACACATTTTGTTCCCAATTCTTTTGTGGGAAAGACAAAAGCACCAGAGTTAATTTGAACTTAACTCTAATTGCACTTAGTTGAAATATTCAATACAAATCTAGACTGCTATTGCTTGTAGTATGTATCTCGTTAACTATGGCTTTTATTGGGACAGACCAGACTAAAAAACAAATTCCAAGTGAAATACACATATTAAGTCTTAATGTGCCCTGTTGCATAGTGAAGTGCCATACTGTGTCATGTAAAATTGTGTTGTGTTGGGTTTTGTCGCATTATGTTGCATACCATGTCATGTTGAATTCAGGTTAACTGTAGCTGTTTTGTAAGTTGGTTAATAGGACAGACCTGAATTTAAAAAACAAATCCCGAAATGAAGGATATATATGCACATATGTTGTATTAGGTTTCTTTCTTGAATTTTACACATTTTCACTCGTTTGCTATCCAGAATAGTTAAAAAAGTCATATTTCTCAATGCCTCCTCAAACCTCATTTACAACCAACTCTAACCCAGAAACCTCTAAAACATTGGCCACAAGTTTCATGCTAGGTATTTTGCAATCTAACTAAAACTCAGCTTCCTGTTTGAAGTTTGAATTCTGTAGTACTTTCAGATTGGCCTGGTAGTGGCAGCTCCCCTCTTTATTGTGAGAAATTATTGCTTCCCCTTTCTCTCCATTATTGTCTGAGTCACCCACCCAAGGAAGGTTAAAGGCTCACCAAAAGCTGTTCATTTCTTCTGCTAAGTGTTTGGTGTCCTTCTTCAAAATCTTTATTTCCATTACTGTCATTTCCGTTTTATTTGTCTTGTACATACAAAGACAGGAAGTAGGTTGAAGTGACCCGCAGAGCTCATGTTGTTCTGTCTACTAAAACTTTTTTTTTTCTTCCTGTCTACTTTTTACCGACTCTGGGTTTTTTTTGTGTGTTTTTTTTTAGCTCTGTCAGACAGTTACCCTCTACCCTCCTATCCTGTGCACAGGAATTTAAGCACACACAAACAGTGGCACACACCCACATCAGCGAGCCCTCACGCAGTCCCTTCCTACTGCTTATTGTAACGGACCTCAGTTCTCTTTTCTATCTGGGCTGCAACTATCACAGCTGCTGCGAGAGAAGGCTGCATGCATGAGGAGAGTATTTAGGAGTCTAGCATAGTGCATGTGAACTGAAGGTTATTGAATAGTTAGCTCGCTGGTTTTGAATCTATCCATGTTTGGATCCATGGATCGTGTTGCAAGAAACGTGTAAACATGGTGGAGATGTACTCCAGGGTTTGGACAGGTCATCAAGCCCGGCAGGGCTTGACTCTGCCGGTGGCTGCCCAGGTAAGAGATTATATCCACCACATTGTAAAATTAAAATTTCTAATTTTACTACCGGTTACTTGTTCGAACACTTCAACAAGTGCTCTACTTCCTGTTTCAATGAACCATGCCTCTTGTGCACTTGTCTTTTCCTGTGTATGTTGAAGTGGTGTAAATATAAACTCGCAACACTGTTATCTTTTCAGCTGCTGTCTTTCATCTGTAACTCTTTTGCTCCTCTGGATGTGAGAGACACTTTGTTAAGTGTGCTCAAATGTCATTGCAATAGTTTGTAGCAGACAGCTTTGGGTGAGATCTGAAGGCGAAGGCGTTTGTTTGTGTCAGATTTCACTTCATGTGGGTTATAATTTCGGACTGTTCTTGAGGGGGAAAACAAGATAAATCGTCAGTTCAAAAAGTTACAGTGGATCTTGACTGTCAGGCAGCGCTTGCTGAATCTTTAGCAAAACAGAAAGGTAGTTGGAGAGGACAGATTTTCTTCAGACATGCTGCAAAAATGGGGTCATTAGAACCCTGGTACAATAAATTCTGATATTATCAGCTCACTTCTGATAATGTCGGCGGACTGCCGTCATGTACAGTAACCAAAGCCCTTGCAGAAGTATGAAAACGACGAGAGACAACATCAGCGAGTCCCATCTATCAGATGTGACTTGAACCATTTTAAATGACAGGTTACATCATTGTCTGACATGACCTCTGATGAAGGACTCACTTCTATATCAGATGGATACGGTGGATTTTCCAAGTATTAACTCATCTCAAAGCTTCTCCTGTTTTTGTCACATTACAAGCAGTAAGATGATTGTATTTTATTGGAATTTCAGGTGATTAATCAACACAAAGAAAGACATTCAATGATAAGCAATATGACATGTATTTTAAATAAAAATCTAAAAAGTGCGACATATATTTCTATTCAACTCCCTTTTGTCATTCACCCCTAAATAAAATCCGGTGCAAACAATTGTCCCTTGAAGTAAACTAACTAGCAAAGGGAGTCCGCCTGTATAAAATGTAACTACAGAAGAGAATGAAGCTAAGATGTGAAAAATCTGCTCTAGTTAGAGGAAACCAAAATTGAACTTTCTGACCTACATGTAGAATGTAGGCTGGAGTTAAATACAGGACAATACTGGAAGAAAACTAAACTTTTGTGGCTGCGAATGTTTGTAGAATAGTTATGTAGTTATGCAATACTTTGTGTTGGTCTAAAGCTGACATAATGCAAAAGTAATAACCAAATATATTATTTGGAAATGACTGTTCTTTAGGATCATCTCTTACATTTCCATGGTGTGTTTTGAAAGATTTCCAACGTAATTTTTTTATGGATCAGTGAGACAATCCTTTCATTTCCGCTTCGCATTGTTTGAAATCAATCTGTTTTGAGGTCAGTTGTCTGGGTATCCACATCGATTGATTTGAGATTGCATTTGGATCAATAACTGAGGCAAAGTCTGTAATGTGATAGGACCAAAACAGATAGATCAAAATAAGTGTTGTGTAAAAGCAGAAAGGCTCCTTTTTCTTTGTTCGGAATATTTTTTATTTCTACGTCTTGCTTATTTGAAGATCTTGACATCAATTTTTCTCTTCGATACCTATGAAGTAGTTTGATTGATTAAGAGATCAATCAGCACTTCGGAGGAAAACAACACCTTTTACATCTCTTGACACCAACTAGCACAAAAACTGCAGTAGAAATTAGTGGGATTTTATTGTTCAGCACTGTGTGCCCTCTAGCTGCATCCAGACTCAATGGTAACCATAATTTTTTCTTGATAATAGGCAGCTTAGTCTCCGCTACTTCCATCTAATTTAAAGATACACCACAACATTAAGATAATGTATTCCCTGAAGAACCATCTCTTTGTCAGCTGCTCAGAAACACACAGTTAGCAGGATATTAAACTCTTACTATTTTATATGCTGTAGGTGTTTTTCCCACTGTAAATAATCCATCCTGTTATCTGAGGGACAAAAACTACCAGGACAAAGCTGATGTGCAATTGTTTCCCACAGGTTAGCTTGAAACTGTGATCTGTTATGCTATGCTGTGCTCAAGAACACCACATTCCATGCATCCTCATTCAGTTCTGCCTGAACTGAATCAGCTGCCTGCTTCCCTAATCATTGGGTATGCAGCTTTCCCTCCACAACACGTCATCTGTTACAATCCAGAACTGGATTGTAACAGAGAGACCATCTGTTACAATCCAGAACTGGATTGTAACAGAGAGACCATCTGTTACAATCCAGAACTGGATTGTAACAGAGAGACCATCCAGTACTGGATTGTAACAGATGGTTTATCGTTGGTGTCCTACACAGAATTTTATTTGTTTTATTAAATACTTGCTCTTTTTGAGATAGTACAACGATTTTATGGTGACTCATCAGAGTTGGAATGAGGGTGGCTACCAATTGTAATCTATTTATTGATAAGTTTGCAGCTAAATGAAATGTGTTTGACATCAGCACAGAGACAAGTTGAAGAAGTTAATAAAGTGTCACCTTTAAGAAAAAATAAAAATGTAAAATTCTTGTGCTTGTCTCTTCAGTGCCCCTAAATTTTGGCCTGCACTAGTTTTTCTAGAGCTACAGATGCATGCAGCCATTTTTGAACAATCCCAAAATATCTCAACACAACCTTTAATCCAGACTTGTTTGTAACCAAGTCAACAAATGAGCTCTCCAGGGATTTTACAAAGACCTTCCTGTAAATCTGTAACTGTATCCTGTACAAATGTTTAAATTTCCTTACAAATAAAACAATATATCAATGTTCATTCAAACTAGAAGAGAATGCAAACATTGGAAACGTGCAAAAAACTTGAAGAGCCTGTAGCATTATGTTGTTGACTATCAAGTCCCATTTTTGAAAGAGAACACAATCCCAGGGCCTGTATTTCTTGTGGACTTTTCTTTGCATGCCTTTTGATCAATCTTTCTTTCGAAAATAAAAGTAAAACTAAAGCGGACCTAAAAACGGTAAATAAAAATAGCAAGTGTCTAATATTTCAGATTCTTAGACACCCTTTCTCTTTTTTGAGTTCTGATACTCTATAACACGTGTGTTCTCTACAACACTGATATGTTGTAGACAATTTATTTTTCTCTGTGCTAACTTTTGCTGCACTGCTCTCTTTTTAGCATGGCATGTTTATTCTAATGGTCAGCATATACTGCGCAGAAACACACACGCGGGTTTTGGTAAATATAGCCCAAGAGCCTAGCGGTGACACAAGGTCTAGTTAAAGTTTAGTCTAGAATAGACATGTCACAGCTTTCATTTGCGCTGTCTTCATGATGGCGAATGAAAGGGCGTGCAGGACCATAATTCCCAGGAGTTTTACTCAGAGAATTAAGCGTCTCACTGGAGCAAAGGTGAGAAAAAAGAAATCAGCTTACAGAGAAAAGGCATTGCTTTTGATGTTGCCAAGAGGGTGTTTTAATGGAAGCTATGGCACATATGTATCAGGACGATCAGTTTCAGGAGCCCAGAGGACAGACAGCCTTTCATCTCTCTCTGTCACTCTCATTGGTATTCTTTAAGCAAATTAGTTGTGAGGGTTGAGTCTACTTTACATGCCGTGTTCCTGCCATGTGGAGCTCTGTTTACATACTGCTTCCCTTTCTCATCTGGAAACTGAACGTGTAGTTTGTACGCAAGAAAAACACTGATGAGCTTTTGCGCATGAAAGGTAGCCGGATGAAAGTGGGACACAGAAGTTAATGCGTGACTGTTATAGTGGAGTTTAACCCAATTAGAGTCCACTGAAAATGCCCTGTGTTCACATGTTGGTATTTGAATGGCTGTTAAACTTTTATTTTCAATCCAGTACATAATTAAACACAACCCAGATTACACAGTTCACGTTTTAATTTATGGCTTACAGTGGTTCACATCAGAAATGAAGTCTGGGTGCAACTTTGCAAAATAAATGCAACTAGGCTCCATTATTGATTATTGGTACGGCAGGAATGCCCCAGAGGTCTGTGGGGTTTTTTTCAGTGTTAGACTTCCTGTGTTTCAGTTAGTTGCAGAAGACAGATTTAGGGCGAACAACAGCTTAGCTTAAAGCTTGGGTGTGGTACTTCCTACAACAGTTTTTTTCTGTTTAAACTTTATTTTAATTTACCTGGTATAACTTGTGTGTTTTCAAAAGGGCATATTCAAGATACCCACAGATATATCTACTGGGTAATTACAGTATACCTATAGGGTACATGCAGGTAATGGGAGTTTTACCTATCCTGTTATGTAAATGATTCTAAAACTGTGCCTGCAGGATATCTAAAGAATATTTAAGAGGAACTTTGGGAAATCACAAGTACTTATTCAGAAGCCCACTTGGTACAACGGGATACCAACAGGATATTTACAGGTTACCTATGTTGGTTTTTATTTGCGGCTTTATGTAAAACTACAGCAAAACATACTAAGTACTACAATTTACTTTTACCTTTTGTTAACTACTCTAACTTATACTACTCACGAAAATGTTAAACTCCCAGTAAGT
Organism: Poeciliopsis retropinna; assembly: GCA_010277075.1. NCBI lineage: Eukaryota > Metazoa > Chordata > Actinopteri > Cyprinodontiformes > Poeciliidae > Poeciliopsis > Poeciliopsis retropinna. The sequence continues at coordinate 5,857,335 of VMRM01000023.1, read as the reverse complement.
CTCATACAGTACATACAGTAACATACAGTAAGTCTTATGTCTTTCCCTTAGAAAAGTACCTTGTTGGCACTCAATTGGTCGAGGTGGATACAGGCCAGGGTTTCCTTATTCTACAATAGAAACACTCATAGATGTGTTCAAATGTCAGCAATTCTCTGTTTTATTGAGTTGTTCTTTCTTATCTTCAGGTGCAGAATGAAAATCTCCGGTCAGCAGTGTACGTCAACGTAGCAGAGCTTCGCAAAAGCATCTCAGAATCTCCCCCGTCGGACAATTCGCCCTGTTCTCTTTCCTACCTAAAACAGGAGGGATGGGAGGTTCATGTTGACCAAGAAAGTGGGCAGGAATACTATTACCACTCCGACACGGGGCGCACCACCTGGGACAACCCCTTTCTAGACTCCCCCACAGACACTGAGCGACTCCCTCCGGAGGTACCTTTCCCTCCACCATCCCCTCAATCTGATTGGGGCTCAGAGTGGGAGCAGCTGGTGGATGAGACCACTGGTCAGCCTTACTTCTATAACCACATGTCTGGGGAGACGTCCTGGGACCCTCCTGAGCAGCAGAGTCCTTACCCTTCTCCGATGGAGCCTATGAGCGTGCACAGGTTTCGCGATGATGAACCGGTAAGGACAGACAGCCAGGCTGCTCCACTTAGGCTCCCTCTGTCTCCTGTTTTAGCTTCACCCAGGGGGAACCTAAATACAGTCTGCTCTTAATGGAATGAAATGTCCTGCACCTACATAACAGACATGACTTAATTCATTATCTCCGAACAGAATAGGCTCAGCGGTAGTCCCAAATAGTTTTCCTGAAAGAACATTTGCCCTCATTTGGATTTCAAAAAGAGACAGTGAGTATTAATCTTTGAATAGCCTGAGATTTCACAGGAATTTTGTCATCATAGGGAAAATGTTTTTTTATCAATAAACATATACATTTACTTGATTTGGGGTTTGTTTTTCTAAGCAAGTGACCCAATTTTTGCCCTTCAGTGACTTCATATGAGTTGCAAAAAGAGGAAGAGAACATGAAAGACAGTGTAGCTTGCTTCTCTGAAAGTCAAAGACTTGACATGAAGATCGTAGTAGAAACTGAGGAAACTGACATTATTCAGCGACTGCATTAAGCTGGAACATTTCAACATGAAGTATGAACAAACGGTTTGTGTCACTTGCTGCAATTGAGGAGTGATAAATGAAAAAACTTACATGTTTGTGAAAATTTCTGTTTAGAGGTCAAAAGTTTCCATTTTTAATCAGAAATTCCTAGGTATACCTGAAATAGAACAAATTGATTAAACTACTCTGTAACGTTTGATGACAAACTCTCATTTTGTTTGAACTAATGCAAACTAAAAATGTACAAAACATGAAGTGAAAAGCCATGAGGGTTACTGACTCACCTGTAGTCCAGGTGTGTAATGGGTGTGACCATTACACACCATTCCTCCAGTAAAACATGGTGTTGGCAGCATCATCACTAACAAGAAAGCTTGTCAGAGACAATAGGAGGATGAATGAAGAAAAGTACAAAGCATTCCTGTGAGAGCATTCCTGTTTGAAGCTGAACAAAGACTTGTGACTGTGGTGTAGGTCGAACAACAACCTTAAACATACAGCCAGAGCTGCGTTGATATGTTTTACATCAAAGCACATTCTGTGATTCTCAGACATAAATCTGAGAATCTGTGGTGAGAGTTGATCATCACTGGGAAGTGGAACGTTGTTAGACGCATACACACAAAAGGACTTTCGACTGTAATTGCAGTGAAATATGCTGTATTGGTTGAGTTGTTTTGAGCAGAAAACAACACAACACACATTACAGTTGTAGATTTTTACTGTATTTATTTATATAAAAATTAAAAATTACCCTTATTCTTTTCCTTACTCTTCATAGTATACTATGTGATGTTGACCAATCTAAATGTAATACAAACAGGTTTATGATTGCGGGTATGAACATTTTTAAAAGCATCTGTCAAGTGTGTATTTTCGACTAGATTTACTAAAGATTAATCCCATGTCTGATGATGTCCAACTTTTCTTCGATAGTTTGTTCAAATTTACCACGCAGTGTAATTTTCACTAATAAGAGAAATAAGTTCAAAATAAGCAATATGTTGTTTTTATGTACAATGTTTTTGTTAGCCTCCCTTACCTGTGGAGGACTACCCATCAGAGGATTACCCCAGTGCAGACCAAGCAGAATTTTATGAGGATGTCCAGAACACGGGACCCCCCACTCTTCCAAAGGAGTACACTCTTGGTCATGTGAGTCGGACCACCATCCCCCGGGCCAACCTGGACCGCAGCACCCCGCCTGGCTGGAACCTCACAGTGGAACCCAATGGGACATGGGTTTTCACCAGTGAAAACTCTCCAGATCAGGTATCAATTTAACTGAAGAACATTTGAATTATGTGTTTGAACACAAAAAATGTGGACGTGTCAGTTGGCGTTCAGTGGACTTTAACATTAAATGTGCCAGCATTGCAGCACTTATTTTCAGCTCGGTCTGTTCCTCCTCTGATTTCAGTAGTTCTGCCAACAGCATAACAAAGAATAGAGCTGGAGAGAAAATGTTAAATGATGCTTTCCTTCACATCTAAGCACATCTTCAGAATGGGTGGATAATGACAACAAACGTGGAAAAAAATGGATTTGGAACGTTACGTAAAAAGCCAGAGGCAACCCTGCTAGATTCCTCCTGAAAAGGTTCACTGTAGTTTAAGCTTAATTTAAACCTGTAAAAAAGTAAAAAATAAACTGCACAAATTTAAAAATAACTAATGAGCAGCTATCAGTGTTTAAGGTTAGGACAGGATTAAAATAGTGTGCATGGTGCAATATATAAATAATAAAGTAAAAATATATATATTATGCTTTGCTATAAAATAGTTCCTTGTTGTAAAAAAGGCAGCAACATATAAAATGCTGATTTGAAAAATGCAACTTTTATTTTAAACTTGCTCAAGGTTTAAACGTTGATTAAAAAAATGTGTCAAAAATATCTTAGTAAACAACATACAACTTAAATAGAAACAGGTCACATGGCTGGATATGGAACTAGCAACAGGGTTCAAAGGTTCACGATGAATAGGAAGATTTATTTTGCTTTTCAAAGCCTTTTTATTTTGTGTTTTGCACTGCAGCAAAATAACTGAGACTTCTGTGAGATAAGTACATGGATCTCAGGAAGCACAAGGTAGTGATTTTTGCAGAGGACCATGAAAACTTCAGCTATCATTTTGAGCCATGTTAGTCTAAACCCATATAGTAAGCTTCATTCTATCAAAAAGATGATTGAGCACTAACAATGTTTTCATGCAAACCTGCTGTAGAAAATGTTGCCAGGCAGTCTGACTGGTTATGTGGCACATCAAAATAAACACTTTTACATTTAAATGTGACTCATGCTGTAGAAATTAAGTCAAAAGCAAACAAATGTAGTCATTTAGGCGGACACGACAGCTAATCAGCTCAGTTATTGTGTCCCTTGTGATACCGTTAACCACCAAAACCACAATGCAGAAGTAACCCAATTGTGTTTTTATTAGGTGTTGTAAATTTGCTTGAAGAGCAAGAATACACCTCTGGATAGAATTTGATAATTCTATCCATCAAATCTGGGGAATTGGTGTGCCTGATCTTTTTTTTTTTTTTTTTTAAAAAAAGCCTGAAAATCCCAATAAACACCCGTGGATGTTAGTGATAGCTTGCTAATCTCAGCATGCTCACCTTGGAACGAAGCTTGTTGTGGTCTAGTTTCACAGATGACGTATCCAGCACCGGTACACAATACCAATGCTGTTAAAAGAGTACATTGCTCTACTGTGACTGTGGCTCAGTGGTGGAGCAGTTGTCTTTGAATCACAAAGTTGTTGGTTCAATTCTGGCTTCACTTGGCACATGTTGACATGGACCCGAGAAAGTAATCGGGAAAAGTGTGAGATAAATGTAACTTGTTTACCATTTCTAACTGCAACAATGGACTAGTATCTGTGGCAGCATGAGTGGCTAACTTACCAAATAGCATTGAATGGATAATACAAACATAACTAATTACATACATGCATTGAAAGCATTGCATAGTAATTTCCAGCGTTAGACCAGCGTTGTTACTCCAGAGCTCACAGCTGTCAGTCTTTTTAGTTTTTCAAACAGCTGTGCGGCCAGAGTACTTTGTTAGTGAGACATGCAGTGGTTACAAAGTCTCACCCTCTCGCCACATAATCTGCGCGTTTTCTCGATTTTATTCTGAGGAAGCCATCTGTTATGCCACTGAAAAGGTAAAAGCATTCGTAGTCTTGATTTCTCCGAAAAACTCATAATTTTGCCTTCAAGTTTAAGCCAGTACTACACCAGTCAGAACACATATGTCTAAGTCAAGTTAATTATCTGTGGCCCCCTGGATGATATTTCATTACTACTAGAACTGGCCTGCAAGCCACAGCTGCCCGCTGGCGTTTTGCACGCACCAACACTACATTCCCCACAATGCAACGGTAGCCCACAAAGTCACTGCAGCAGAAGCGGCTTCAGCAGTAATAAGAGCAGAGATCAACTTTCAGGTACCCCCTCCTCAAAAATGGCTAAACTTTTAGTGGATGCTGAGAACAGAGAGTTTCAGGCCAGGTGGGAGGCAGACAGTGATGCCAGTAACACATTACTGACGTTGGACCACTGTTTTCAGTAACGGGTAATCTCCCGCGTTTCTATTTCAAATCAGGTAGTCAGACTACAGTTACTTATCAAAACGACTTGGCGTTACTATTTTCTTTTGTAATTTTATTTCCTCTACGCGTCTTGGAGAGTAACCGCGGCGTCTATGCGATACTGTCAGCAGTGACAGAAATAATGGAGGGAGATGAGCATTTTTTGCTGAAAAGGAAATATTTTGAGTTTTGGTCACCAATTCCGAACCTCAAAATGTTTTTTTCTTTCTAAAGTCGCTTGTAGATTTAAAGAGTCGCAGTCTGCGCTTTTTGGACTTGGATATAAGCAGACATGAATCCAGAATTTGTCTGATATCCAGTTAGTGTTAGACGGATCAACATTTCCCAGATGATTCGTCCCGCTGTGTCTTTGTTAATTTTAATATATTTGCTGTGAATGACGTCAAGCTTTGCGTTGCGCTCCAGAAAATTGCAAACATCGACACTGATATGAACAGCGCAGTAAACATGAAAACAGTAACGAAAGAACGTGCTCGTAAAGTTGTGCGACTAAACGTTATTATAATTATTAATATTAAGATAAGTGTCACAAATCTGTGCAGCGGGACATCTGAGTTGTGAAGCCGCAGGAGGAGATGTGTGAGATCTGTGACACCAAACCCAGGGCCGTAACGCACAACCTGGAGGCTGGGGCGGGGGAAAGGGGGTAAAATCCTATTTATAGTTTTCCAGACAATAGAAACACACAAAAACACGCACAAATTACTTATGTTTTTTTGTACTGTTGTAATCATTAAACAATCTCCACTTCAGTTCAACCATATAAGTGAAGACACATTGTTGATGTAATCATTATAAAATAACATGCAATTAAGTATTGGTACTTTCAGCAATTGCTGAAAGTAACTAAAATAGTTACTTTGAATGTAACTTAGTTACTTTCCAAATCAAGTAGTCACTAATCTAACAAAGTTACATTGAAAGTAATCAGTAATCTGATTAAAGTAACTTTTTCAAAGTAACTATGCCATCACTGCCTGTGTGTTTTCTGTGTGGACAAAGTTTGGCTGTAATGAAAGAATATAATTTATCAAGCTTCTCAGAAACACACAGACAAAGACAAGAATATGAACATCATAAAACAGAACAATAATGCATTTCAGTTTATTATGCACTTTCATTTATGTATTTATCTTGATATTAAGAAATATATTTTGGTTTTCTAAACAAATAATTTTTTTCTGTTTGCCTGTTGAAAATGTTTTCCCTTGAGGTTACTGACAGAGTCATAACAAAATATTGCTTTATTCTTTTAACGTACAGAACATGTTATTTTTTTTGAAGGAAGTTTGTTTTTGTCTGTTTGCCTTTTCAAAAATGGTTTCACTTGAAATTACTGACAGATCTATATAAAAATATTGCTTTATTCATTTAATTATTAAATAATATACACTGTGTTATGTCTTGGTTCAATAGGCTATATGCAGTCATTCAATATATTTTAATAAACGGTCAACCAGTCCGGCCCTAGGTTTAGGCCCTGGAGAAAAATTTGTTTTTTTGACTCTCTGTGTGATTGACTTGGACATCCCTGAGTTAGATTACTCAGACGGGCTCTACAGCCAAAAGTTTTTTGAGTTAATTGGCTCAGACACCAAGGAACAAGCAACCCGATGGGCAATTATCAGGCACTAAAAGACATTTCTTACCTGGCACACTTTACTCTCACCATAAATAACAGTCTGCCTGCTGACTCTGCTTGAGCTATGACTGTATAACCCTGACACAAAGTGTGTTCTCTCCTGTGTTCAGCCCCCTCTTGCACACTCACCTAAATTCAAGACCCAATTTGTTGTATAATCCTGAGAGAAAAAGAGACTATTTTTGATGGATGGGGAGAAATTTATTTTCTTCATATCTTGATAACAATCCATTCTGTGATGATAAATTTATAGACTCAACATTGTCATACATGCATAATAGGGACTTCCTGGTTAGTGGCTGTGACCTAAAAAAAAAAATCTTTCAGAAAAGTATGTTTTGAAAATCACATGAGCTTTGAGAAATATAATTTGTTCATGTTTCATCCTTTGAGAATCAGTTATGACTTCTAAAATATGAGATTTGCCCTTTAAAATAGCATCCTGGTTTATTAAATGGCACCCGTTTTTCATTATATTGCGGATGTGTTTTATAAAGCCCTAAATATAATTTGTTGTGAGATTTAAGCCGTCAAGCAGCTCTGGTTGAAAAACTGCATTAGAAAAAATGGAAATATGTGAAAACAGTTCACGTTGATGAGCACATAAAGTTTTTGAATTACGAGAACTGACATTGTTTTGTCCCTATACATTACTAAACATGGGATTCAAATGGGAACATCTTTTTTTTTTTTTTTTTTAGAAAATATGCTATTTTGTAACTTTTTAGATTTCTTATTTTGGTTTGTGACTTAATAAGTTACAGAAAATATGCCAAATAAAAATGTTTCTGTTGTCTAACAGTGGATCAAGTCTGTGGATGACCAGGGGCAAACCTATTACTACCTAAGAGATGGCACCAAGTCCGAGTGGAATCTACCTGAAGTGAAGACCCTTCTCTACTTTACAGACTTTTCTGACAAATTAAGCTAAGAATGTGGAATCTCTGTCATTTTTATGGTGTGAAATTTCTTCTTTTTTTTTTGTCCTTGAAGGCCCCTACAGCTCCTTCCCACTCCAATGTCCCGAACGGCGATGAGAATGAAAATGTGCATGTCATCAAAAACTGGAGAGACTCGAGGGTGCCTGCTCAATTCTCCACTGGCCTGGAAGATGGGGTACATGCACATACACACTAACGCCATCACAGACATGTGCGTGTACACACAGGTTCTGTGACACATCCAGGGTGTGTCCAACAGTTAAATATAAAGTTATGCAGTTGTCAAGTAGTATGGGTAAGTCTGTGTTTATCCGCCAACACTGAAAAGGTTTAACCCTTATTTAGCAAGGCAAATCAACTGCATTGCTCTCTGATTGAAGCAACATTTGCACAAACACCAGTGAGACTCCTGTGTACAAATACGGGCTTTTGCTTTTCCTTACTACAAACCTTGGGACCCATAGGTTGAACATTTTTCCAACTGGCGCAGTTAAACAGAAATTATTGAATTAAAAAATTCTTGTCATGTGGGATGACATAGGCAAGGTACTCACAAGATACAAAATTTGATATTAAAAGTAGTGTAATTGTAGAAAATCAATCACTTAAGATCAGAAGCATAAAACAGATTTTGCAGGTTTGCCTTAAAAGAAACAGGTTTCTGTTTTGGTCTTTGAAAGAAAACATTATGGTCCAGTTCTTAGCACAAGAACTGGACATAAGAAACTCTTTCTATGTGAACACTTCCTGTATTCAGCCAAGTTCAATACATGAGTGCTCCCAAATTTGCGTTTGTGTGAACTTGCTGAATGTTTGCGGGTCTGATTACTATGAAATTAAAATGGCAGCAAAAACACAGTTAATTGCAGGTAAAAAGATTTTACTTGTTTTTTTTAATGTCTCACTCTGAAACTGAAAAAAAGTATTGTAGCACATTGACAAACAATTAGTTTTAATCACTTGAGTCATTACTCTTAACCCCTTGAGTTAATAATAATCAATCTACCAAAATGAGCTCAGTTTGACTAATTCTGGTAAAAATGTAGGAGGAAGCTACACCCACTGAAATCTACGACACACTTCAGTTTTTTTCCTGCTTATTCTTCTGTTCTGTTTTGTCTTACATTTTCATAATCAACACTAAGATTTTCATTTGTGCTCTGATTTTAGAGATTCACCCAGAGCCATCTGAGGAACACATCAGACCACAGCAGCGACAGCTCCAGTACGGGAAACTCTCCTGAGCATAATGTAAGTGGACTTTTGGCTCTTCCATTTGAGTTTTGTGACCTCATTAAAGTGAACCATTAAGCCCTCCGATCTATTCCTGCATCTGAATGGTGTTTTGTGTCTCTCCTTAAAGGCTATTGGGTTTAGGCCCTGGAGAAATCCTTATTATTTGACCTCAAAGTGGCTGCGCTATAATGTGGGTTATTAGTTTAAGCACTCACCTGAGCTGTAGCCATAGATAGCAGCATCTATCTATGACGGGCAGAAGGTGTGACTATTAATAACTTGATAAGCATTTTTTTTTTTTTTATAATTTCCATAAAAACTTTATCCATTCAAATTACCCTGCCTCTCATTAGCAAACCATCTTTTCTCTGCAGCTATATAAAAAGCATCTCCCATGTGCATCATCACCAATGCAGATAAATATAGTAATAGAGTAAAAGGTCTTGCCTTAATGCCAATCCAGGAATGCAGTATGTTGTTTACTGAAAGCAAAAGCAAAATTTCAATACGTTTGCGTTTAGACTCTGATATGAGTTTAGCTGAACAAAATGTGTTATAAAAATAACTAAAGATTAGTTGATTATCTGTTGGAGTTTAAGATCTTTCACATTTTTGTGCTTTCCAGAACAAATCCAATTATTTCAAAGTACTTTGTAAGTGATCCTAAGCAGATGTTTTTTTTTTTCATCCTGCATGGATGACAGATTATGGCCTTGTTTATGCCCTCAAAGCATCAAACTCGCTTTTCTAAGCCAAGTCTTATATTAACTGTGGATTCATAATCTTAAGGTGTCTTGCACAGCTTCCCTCCCCACTGCCTGACTTTTACATCCTGCTGTTCTGCTTCAAGCTTCCACAGCATCAACCTAACTTATGACCTAGCTATTAATTCACTAAGTACAGTACTGGACTTTTTCGATTAAAAAACTGAAAGAATATAAATAGAAGTTTCTTCTTCGTTCTAGTTTCTTCTTAAGTGTTGAGAGATATCTAAGCGGCTTGCAGAGCTGTGCTTTAAGTTTCACTTTCAGACTGTGCTCTTTAATTTTGGTCAGTGATTCTCAGGTCAGGCAGTCTTTTAGTTTCTCCTGACTGTGTGACATTTGTTTCACAGTGTAGCATTTATTGTAGTGTTCTTTTACTAAAAAAGGTCCTAATGCCAGGTGATCTTTATACACTCAGTCTGCAGAACAAAATGTCTGATCTTGTCTTGGTGTCTATTTGCAAACTTCAGATGCAGATTTTTGTGGTCAGGGTGCAGAGGGGTTTTTTTTGTCCTTTGCAGATGCCACTGCACTGTAGAACAATGCAATAACATTTAAGATTCCTTTTACACACTTCATTTTTAGTTTTATTTTACTATAGAACATCGTCTCCTTCATCCCATTTTCGCACAAATGTCTAACATGTACACCCCAGTCTTCAACACAATGAAATATTGGCTTTTCTGATACAATTCCAGGTACAGAATTTGGAGAAAGCTGGAATTCTCAACAAAACAAAAGTCAGTGAGAATGGAAAGAAAGTAAGGTAAGCCACATGATTATTTCTTTTTTATTTTATTTTTTTTTAGACATTTGTGTTTCATAGTTTATGTATATTTTGATTCTTACACAAGTTCATCTTGGTAAACTATAACATTATTAAAAATGTAGCCATTATTCAAAAAGTAAAGTAGCACGTGTTTCTGTTAAATTCATTATTATGGCTTACATCCCATGAAAACCTACACATTTTACCAAGACTTACTCCTGAAAAGTATATTTATCTGCTGTAATGCATCTGCATTTGACACGTGGTAAGGACTTGCTGTGAATTACTGCATTGGTGCTATGCTGCTTATCCTGTGGTAAAGGTGGGTGAAAATGGTTTTAACAGCAATTTAAAAACTAGAAAGATGGTAAAAAGCAAGATGTTCCAAATTGTTTTAAATTCTCTATCTCCTCTAAGCAGCCAAGAGCAAACTCTCTGCAAGAAAACGTGAAGCTCAACAGGTTCGACAGTCATTAGAGAGCTAAGCCATGTGGACATTTAAAAGTCACCACAAGTATTTTAAAATCTGTTCTCTGACACACAGAGAGCCAAAGAAGAAAAAACAAAGGAGATGTCATTCGATCAGATTTCTGTGTAGAAGGTTAAAAGACAGGAAGCTGCGTTTTCACTACTTGCAGACATGGAGGCATGACTAAGTCAACTACAAAGTGCATTACAGTAATAAAAACGCAAGCAATGATTTCTTAACACAGGCTTCAGTTGATCAATCTCCCCCTACCGGAGGAAATAATTGCTTCCTGATTGTTTTAGGCATTCTTTCAGAGAATGTGGGTTGATTGATGAGAACTTCAGCTCATCTCCTGACTTGATTCTGGTGTCACATGTTTTTGTGGAGTTGACCTAGATTGTTGCCAATCCAGCTCAGTCATACCAGGGTCATTAAAGCGGCCCATGGTACGTTTAGCAGTGTAAAAAAGGTGGCAAGTGAAAGTTTGCGAGTTGAGGGAAGCAGTAAGTCCGCTAAAATTTCAGCTGCACTGACTTGGGACTTGAATAAGCACACAGGGGACCGACACCTGCAGATGGGATTGGTCATCAAATCAGTGTGAAAACTTCATACTATCTCTCAAACAGTTTGATTCTTAAACAGGCAGGCTCATGCCTCTGCACTATTCCTACTGATTGTGGGACCTTGATTTTCAAATGAAATGCAATCCTTGTTTTCATCTGAAAACAGGAGTTGGAGACTTAGCACAAGTTCAATTTTTTGTTGTTGTTGTTTTACCTTTTTCAGCCCAAGGTAAGACATTCTGACGTTGTATCTGGTTCAGGAGAGGGAGAGGCTTAACATAAAAAGTGAAACAGTTGCAGCCCATGTCCTTGATAGGTATGTGAGGTTCCTTTTGAAGCTCTGACTCCAGCTGCAGTCCATGCCTTTCGAATCTCCCCCAAACGCTTGAACAAGCTTTGTTTCGTAATCCTCGTAAGGCTTCAGTTTTTCCTGTTGACTCTGAAAACGTTTTCCAACACATTTTTTTCTATTAACATTCTTGGATACAGAACTGTGTCAAACTCCAGCTCCATTACCGATGGCATTTTGTGACCTTTACTTCTTGTGGAAAGTATCACTAACTTTGTACTTGTTAAGCCAGCAGTCAGCTCTGTGATTGCAAAGACATAGCTTCTCTTTAGAAATCTGTTTTTACTGCACTTAAGTCAGATTTGTTTCAGTTTTGGTTTTCATTAGTTGTAAGCCAGAAAGATCAAAATGATCAGAAATTAAGTCTTGAAATATCTCCGTGGTTGCAATACGTCTGTATAGTATTTTTGCTTTTCATTATTAAAATCATTTTCAGTAATGTTATCAGTTTTTGAGATGCACCTAATCTGTATATGTGTCTTGTTTTTTTTCCAGGAAAAACTGGGCTCCAACATGGACAGTTCTCCATGGAGGAGTACTGACATTCCACAAAGATCCCAAACCCTCCCCAGGCGCTGTGGTAGGGTCCTCACTTTATTCAAATTGGTGTTTTATAGAGAAAAAAAAAGTTCTGGCACTTCCCATATTTGTATGTTGATGTCATACAAATATGGGACAGAAATGTGTGTAATATTTCTATATACATTTGTTTATCAATCTATAGATTAGCAGTTTTAATTTACTTGAAACCACTTTTAATAACTTCAAGCATGGACATGAAAAATAACTGGAAAAAACAAAGAAAAACTCCTAAAAAGCGGAAAGAAGTGACAAGTCACCCTTAGACTCAAGAGTTCAATAAGCTTATTACTATTACAGCCAGAAAAATATATTTCTTCTCAGTATTAGGCCTAACCTCAACAAACTTGGGGCACAGATGAGTTGTTCTGTCATCACTTGATCTGATGAAAATCCCAAGTCGACTTTGCCGAATCAAGATGCTTGCGCTTCCAGGGTTGTGTTTGGGTTTTTTGTTTGACCGTTTCTTGGGAATAATTTATGCTTCATAGTTTCTGCCATTTTAGCTCAATCCTTGATTTTCAAAGTTTATTTTTTGTTTTCTCCTTCCTTAAAATTTATGTGATTTTTTTCCTGTCGTTATCTAATGTGTTTTTAGTACAGCTCAGGACTTACGTTCTATTCAATCCCTTGTATTAATTTTTACTCGTAAGGTCTTGCCATATAAATATATTCCTTTATACATATTTTGTTTCTTAGTTTATTCTTGCATATTGTTCTTTACTATTCTGCTTCTTAAACTAGTTTTAGCCTTTCTTGATTTATTTCATATCTCCTCCTCTTATTATTAGTCCATATCCTGTTTCACCACAAGTCTTTATTCTTGTGATTCACCTGCACTGCCTGTTCATCCTAAATTAAACCCTAAACTGCTGCACTGCCTCGGCTGTTCTGTCACTTCTGTCAGAATCGCAGCCATAGACGAGCCTTCAAGTCACGAGCTGGCAGTGACAGTCGCATCTTTTGTTCAACTTCAGCTCACCTCCTGGAATGTGGCGCAGTCAGTTTGGTAATCAGCTGATTTTTTTTTTTTTTTTTCCTCTTGTTTTTCAACAAGCAGAACAAGACCAATCAGATTGTTCCAGAGTTTACGGTGGAACTGAAGGGCGCTATGATTGGCTGGGCCACAAAGGACAAATCCAGTAAAAAGAATGTTTTAGAGGTGTGTTTGTTTGGTGACACTGAAAGCAATGTTAAGTATTCTGCTGAGTGGATGATTTTTACTTTAGAACATCGTCAGTTAAAATATAATGATGTACATTAAAAAAACTAATTTGAATCATTAATAGAAACTTTGATTTAATCCCCCTTGATGTATTTTATTTCCAGCTCAAAGGCAAGAATGGCGTGGAGTTTCTTATCCAGTACGATACGGAAAGCATCATCCATGACTGGCACAAAATTTTAAAGGACACCATTCAACAGCTCGTAAGTCCTTGCAGTGAACAGAACCATCAACAGGAAGTAGTTCAATGACAAAAAAAAAAAGCATCTCTTATGCAAATGTTTTGGATTTGCAAATAAGGATTGCTTTTTCTTTCCAGGACACAGAGACTGATTTTACATTTTTGTGTGTATTTAAACGTGAGCCCACAGGGAGAAAATGCTGAACTTTTCATAAAACCAGGAAATGAGAGGAACAACATATTTAGGGGTTTGGCTTAAGGTTAAAAAGAGCCATTCTGTCACCAGCTAATCTCACTGAACATCTGTTTTATATTTCTTCTGACAGGTCAGAAAATGCCAAATGAAGTCTTGAATTGAAAGACCTTTACTTTAAGCCACTGAGGCTCTGACTGAGGAATTGAGGTGTTACTACACTGAGCCCTGCCTGCAGAAATGCTTTACTGCTTATTGGCTTACTTACATTTTTATGTTTGTGTAAAGTTAAAACCTTCTTGTCGTGGCCTCTCATTCCTAGGTCCTTTATGAAAGTAAATACTTAGAGATTTGACTTGAAAACAATTGAAATAAGTGGCTAAAACCTCAATGTCAAGGTTTTAAAAAGTGTTTAGTATGTTCTAAATTATACAATTTAGTTACATTGTAAGATTCTATGCTCTTTGCTGCTGTCAAGTATTCGTTGTTTTCTTTTTGTTTGTTTTGTAATACATATTCTGTCTTGTACTTCTGTTTAAAGAATGAGGTTACAAAATTATGCAGAGCGGGAATTTATTTTTCAGCATTAAGCCTTTCAACAAACCCAGTGAAGAAATCTACTCAAAAAACTGGCTTTGTGTTAGGAATTAAAGTCCAAGTTCTTATTACCTTATCTATCACCAGCTTCTATAAGGAGAGTGGAAACTTAAGTTTAGGCTTGAACACAGGAGATTTTCAGATTTAAAAAAAAAAAATGTTCTCAATAACCATTGTGATAATTAGTGCATAAACATGTTAAGAAAGTTAGCACCAAGCTAATTAGATAGTTTTATTTAACTTACTTTGGTCAAGTATAAGCATTACATTTAACTACACAAGTAAATTTTAATAAAAGGGTCAAACTGTCACTAGATTCAGATTTTGCCAGTTGCTTTACCAGGAAAATAAATTTGTCAATTTCTTTTAAAAATTGCCCTCTTTGATTTCAGTATTTGCTTTGCATCTACAAGCAATAATATATCTGAATTACATTATTAATCTTAGTCATAAATATATATTTTTTTTTTTTGTCAAAAGATTGTAAAAGGACATCTAGTGACTAGAATGCAAATGGCACCAACTGTACTTACCCAACTGCTGGGAATATTCATTGTTGCCAAAAACAAACAAACAAAAAAAACTAGTCCTTAGTATACTTTGCTCAGATTGAAATTAAATTAATCCATGTTCATGTTTCAACACTGCATTCATCTCTGTTCATCAGGACTACCAGGAGCATCCTTCTGAGGAAGAGGATGGGGACCTGTATGAAAAAATTGGCAATGCAGACAGAGACGAGAAACCCGGCGCTGCCCTAGACAAGCGAAGACGTAGGTTAACTTAATTTTGGTGAAATGGTTTTGATAAACTGGGCTTGCTTGCCTTCGCTGACAAACAGCAGGTTGGTATAAGATGCTGCAGAAAGACTATATGGTTGTAGAATCTAAAAATCATCTGTGGGAGGAGTTTGGAGATTATGTGGAAAATTACTTTTTTTTTTTTTTTTTTTTACCTCAGTGAAGTTCTAAATAATTTAACCTAACTGGGAAAGTTTATTTAGGGTGTTGAAGAGCATTAGTACTGTTGTTGCTGAGGGGTCGTGTGTTTGATTGTTGGTCCAGTGCATACTGGACCTTCCAAGGACGCTTTATGTCTTCGATCTTGTTTGTGATGAAATGCCTGAAGCTAAAAGAGGAGCCTCATGATCTCTGCCTTTTCCTATGACCACAAAATATGGAGTCACATTCTGTGTATCTTTTTTTAGCCCCAAAGCCAAGCATATCTCAGTCGCCCAGCAATGCAGGGGAAACAGATCCGAAGAAGGTTCGGACCAAGCTGATGAAGTTCCTCATGAAGCGCCCAACGCTGCAGTCAGTCAAAGAAAAAGGCTACATCAGAGGTCAGATGGCAAGGATTTCTAACCAATGATTATATGGATGGGCGACGGAAATATTCATCCTTTTATTGTTTTAGATTCATTTTACTCTCTTTTGAATTTTATATATAAAAAAAAAATAGGTAAAATTAAGAGCTTAAATGGATGAAATTAGGTTTCTTGCAGGTAATAATATATCTACAACAGATCAAAAATAGCTGATCAAATTTTAACCAAAAATTTGGTTAAAATTTAAAAATACAGTAATAGGAAAGCTTGTTGCATAAAACTCAATCATTCTTACACTTTTTTCTGCTTTGTCCTGATCTTTGCAATTAAAAAGCTTGTTAGTATCATTGTTTTACTTGCCGTGAAAAATAATGATCTTATTTTGTGCAGAAAACGTGTTTGGTTGTCATCTGCACACTCTGTGTGACCACGAGAGGACCACCGTTCCAAGTTTTGTGGAGAAGTGTATTAAAGCAGTAGAGAGGAGAGGTGAGTTAAATAAGTGAAATATTTAAATCCTTTTTTTTTTTTTCTTTTTGTATTAAAGTAGTTAATCAAGAGCTGCTGGTATTTTTCAGGTTTAGACATTGATGGGCTATACAGAGTCAGTGGAAATCTTGCAGTCATACAGAAGCTTCGCTTCAAGGCTGATCATGGTGAGGTCCATTTATGGTTTGTTTTAACTTTAAACAGTAGCGCCCTCTGCTGGGTTTTAATGCTTTGTGCACATGTTGTCTCGAAACAGAGGAGCTGGACCTGGAGGATGGTCAGTGGGAAGACGTTCATGTCATCACCGGAGCCCTAAAGTTATTTTTCAGAGAGCTTCCTGAACCTCTTTTCCCATTCAGCCACTTTAATGACTTCATCACAGCTATAAGTAAGTACATTTTTCACTTCTTCAATATTTAATTTCATGGAACAATTAGTAAAACTTTTGTTTTTATTTATATCTTATTTAGTTTTTATTGATTGCTCCATATTAATGCTTTATTTACCGATTTTCTTTCATTTTCTAGGAATTTCTGATTACAACACAAAACTCTCTTGCATTTATGAACTGGTCAAATCACTTCCTACTGTAAACCATGACACTATGAAGCTGCTTTTTGGGCATTTACAAAGGTTTGAGTCCTTTTTTTCCTGCTCTTATTAGCTTTCTATTGCATTGCTTTGAAAATAATAGCAAATTACATTGCCTTCCAAAGGTTTTAATACGACTTCAATGTTTCACCAAAAACATTTTTCATGTCATAAACCAACACAAATTAATACAAAGTTGTGAAGTCGAGTACAAATCATAAACGATTTTAATATCTGATGACAAATAAGACTCAAAAAGTGAGCCAAATGTCTTTCAGCCTCCTTTACTCTGACACATCTAAATAAAATCTATTGTGACCACTTACCTTCAGAGGTCACCTAAAGAGAAACAAATGACCATCTGCCTAACGTAATCTCACTTTAAATACAACTGTTCTGTGAAGATTTCAGAAGCTTGTTAGAAAACATTAGTGAATGAACAACATCAAGAAGATCTAGGAACACAGCAGGAGCCTGACAATCTAATTAATTAAAATCTAAACAGGAAAACAACTTAATTTTTCTACTAAAAATAAAAGATTGTATTTCTGTCCCTGGGTAAATTCCTGTTTACCCAGACTCACTGTTTTTTTCTGTGAACGACAGGGTAATTGATTATGGAGAGGACAATCGCATGACCGTACAGAATGTTGCCATTGTGTTCGGCCCAACGCTTCTTCGGCCGGAGACGGAGACGGCAAACATCACCATGCACATGGTCTTCCAGAACCAGATCGTGGAGTACATCCTGAACGAATACCGCCATATCTTCCACTCTAGCTAAAGCAGTCGCTTGTACACCCGGACAAAAGTGCATAAAGTGCTTGACTCTTTTTTTTTTTTTATTATTATTCTTTTTTTTTTTTTTATGGTTTCCTTCTGCATGTACATCAGCAGCTTGATTGCCACATGTAAAATTGAAGTTGTTTTCTGGAATAAGTTAAATGTGCCATTGCAATTAACCTGCCAAGATGAGGGATTTTCAGCTGCCGTTGCTCTGAATGTTTTTTTCGTTTTTTTTTTACCTGAGGACGCTTGCACTGTCAAACTGTCTGTGCCAGTATTTTAGGAATGTGTCTGAGCCGCACATGTTTGACGTTTCTTCAGTGAAAAAAGCACTGTATCAAACTGCTTTCTCTCTTTGAGGCTCTAAATTGTCTAAACCTCACAAGCCACTTTCTCTTTTTTTGACTTTTGCTTTTTTTGTTGTTTTTAGTTTAAGTCAACGTGTCAAAACAAAGCAGGGTACACCTAGAAAGCATTAATGTTGTCTTAAATTAGCTTTCATCTTTATTTTAAAACATTTGACATGTTTTTTTAACATTTGTTTCGGCTTTTATGCCACAGTATATTACTTAAGTCAATAACTGAGATTGTATTCTAATATTTTCCTTTTTTCCTCACCTTTGCCCTTGAATTTATTGTAATATAGACAACTGAAGTAATGCCACCATGTGCCAACATGTTGGTCTGAAGTAGAAAATGAACTAGATATAGATTTTAAAAGACGGTAAGAGTATTTTTCAATTATGCTGTTCTTATAGAGATTGTAAAATAATGCCATGAAGATGAAATAATAATTTAATGAGAGTTTAAAATATACTTAATCTAGAAGTGAAATAGAAAAGTGGAAATTAGCATAACTGTATGTCCTGTAAATAGTAATAAATGGCATATTTATGCTGCAAGTTGGTGGAAAAAGCACAAATTCTTTCTATAATAAATTAACTTTTGAAAAAATACAGAGGTTTCCTATTTTTTGTATCAAAATGTGTCAAATAGTTTACACTCATGTCATTTGGGGGAAACACACCAGCTATGTTGATCACAGGTTTGATGCTTTGTCCACAGGCACCAATTGGACTTAAATTCAATTACTTGTTGAATTTACGTACAAACTGCAGTTCAAAAATTACTGACAGAAAAGTTTTAGCTTTAAACAATGACTGGTTTCCAATTGGTTTCCTTAAGAAAAAGTTGAACATAGAAAAGTCAGTGTATGTCTGTAACTTAATTCAAATTCAAATTTACTTTATTGATCCCACAGGGAAAATAAATGTTGTAATTCAGATTCTTCAAAGATTTATTGTAGATAGTGATGGCTGTTGGCAGAAAAGATTTGTTGCACTCTGTATTACAGTGAACTTAAAGAATCCTCTGACTGAAGACTGTTTTCCTTAGACAGTCTCATGATGAGGATGTTCAGGGTTGTCCATAAGTTCCTTGGTTTTATGATGGATCCTTCATTGCATCGTCACCTCCAGAGGTTCCACAGTCGTCCCCAGAACAGAACCAGCTGTTTTTATCAGGATCTTGAGACTTTTTGAATCTTTTTAAGAGGGAAACTCATATAGTTTCTTTGCAATATACATTTCAAGCATTTATTTGTTAATAAATGCTGTAACTGAGGTGTTGAAGAAGCCCTGTGCTTTACCGGTTGCCCTCATCTCGTCTGAATCGTGGGGCCTTAGTGTCTCTCCTCTTCTTTTTGACAACACTCCATACATCCTCTGTGGAGTTTTACAGTTTGAAACAACAGATGTTAGACTTTGAACTTAACACATAAAAAGTTGTGAAACAAATTAACACATTTACAGACAACATTTTTGCAGCTTTATTCATTAGCATTAGAAGAAAGCTTTAGAATCTGTTTTACTTTCTCACAGGCATGAAATTATCATGATAACTTTGACTAGATGTAGTTTCAAAGTCTATACAAAAATTCTAATAAAATATGAGCAAAATTAACTATTATTTCTACTGCTGCAAAAATAATATAGTGTATCAATTATTATAACTATTATAATGTTGTTTATAACTTTTTTATTGTTAGCTGTATGCAGAATAAACCAACTAAATTTAGTAGTTTTCAGATGGATGTGCTCATTCCACTGGGGAATATGCACTTTCAGCTGCTCTTTAAGTTAATCGACATATACTGGCTGGGTAATTTGACAGATTATTTGCTTTATTATTGCCGTACCTTTTCGTTTTCAATTTATGTCCATGTAATAAGCTAAGAAAAAAAAAAAAGAACTGCTTGACAAAGGAGTCCCCACCTCCTCCAACTTCTTCTGAGTACCACAGGAACAACAACAACAACAAAACGTGTGAAGAAGAAACCAATTCAGAACTTCTTACAGCCTGATGAAAAACTGATTACAATGCTTTAAAAAAAATCCAAATAAATTCTGATAGACACTTTAATAACGTGTTCCGTCTGTTAGTTCGCTCTACTCTGTGTGCTCAGCCGGAACTATTTGTGTGGTCGGACGCTCTTCCGGACGCTGTCAGCTGTGAACACCGCATCAACTGCGATGAGTTTTGAGTGGTCCTGGCAGTACAATTTCCCTCCGTTTTTTACGTGAGTCGTGTTTTTAACAACTACCGCATAAAAAGAGCGTTAAAACGTGCCTATTAGCTATTGTTTTTTATCTCTGTAGCTGTTTGAAGAAGCGTTGATTTTTCAACCTAGCACTACGTTAGCAAGCTAATTTCGGCTAAGACTGCTAAGGAAGTGAAATTACACTCAGGTTTTCTAAAGTTAATAAAATAGCTACTTGTGACTTGATTTAATGATGGATTTACACGTAATTCTGAGCAAATACCCGATCACATGTAAGTAGGGTTTTATTGTAGGTTTGTGTTGAGAGAAAATCTGTTTTGGAGGATGTGTTTCCGTTGTTGACTCACTGACACTAGTGACATCTCAGATTCGCAGTGTTTGGACTCTTTTCTTTCCCCTGCCGTTTATCTATCAGAATAACACATTTTGATAACACCTGCTGCTAATTATTAAGTAGAGGAGAAAGAGATTTTTTAATATCACAAATCAATAAATAGTAAAAAAAAAAAAAGTGATATAACAAAATCAGTTGTCTTTTTCCAAATGTTTCAAACTAGTTTGGATTACTATTTCCTCTTAATAATTGTTTGAAAAATATATGTTCTCCGGTTATCTTTGATAAGAATTAGTTTGATGATGTGAAACATTTAAGTGTAACAAATTGGGGGAAAAACCCCACAAACAAAATCTCACAGGGGCTCATCACTTTTTCATGAATTGTTTATGAATTTGCTCAGATAAAAAAGGTATTTGATGTATAGGGAGGAAACCTAATAATCCATTAATTAGGATACCTCATAATGCTTCCTCTATTTTTAAAACACTGCAGCATGTTTCTTCTTTTTGGATAAACTGATTAGGCCACAGGGTTTGCAGTTTTAGACATATCCAAACTATAGCACAGCTGAATTTGCTGAATCTGCATTGCCTCTTCAGTCAAAATGTATATAAAAGAATTCAATACAAATTTAAAATTTTTATACAATAAAATCAATACTCTCACTGTGGGAGCTATTTTGTAAAACACCTGAATCTGTTTTACATTTGCAACAAAGGTTGAATTTTTTAAAAGTAAATCCTCAAAATACTTATTTATCTTTTATTTATATATATATATATATATATATATATATATATATATATATATAATAAAAGATAAATATATATATATATATATATATATATATATATATATATATATAATAAGTATGTGTAGTGAATAGGTACTGTCAAAAATATTTACTGGGTTAAAGTTTCTTTGCTGTAACCAAATTTGCAAGCTTCATCCTAATACTCGAACCTCTAAGTTTTCTAAAATAAGCTGAAGCACATTGAAAGTTGTTAAGTTATGAGTATGCCTTACATATCTCGATTTGTTTGTTTTGTATTTTCGGACAGACTTCAGCCCAATGTTGACACGAGACAGAAACAGTTGGCAGCCTGGTGTTCCCTGGTTCTGTCCTACTGCCGGCATCACAAGCTCTACGCTGTGGATGTCATGGAAGCGCAGGAAAGTCCCGTGTTCAACAACAAGAAGATAGAGAGTATCCTGAAAGCACACTTACACTATATTTAATACAAGAAGTTTAAATTTACTCATTGGAGTTGGAATATTTCTGTAATTTTTGCCTGTAATGCTTTTTTGGTTTTTTTTGCAATGTAGAACGGCTATGACAGGTACAACCTGTGATTTCTTAACAATTTTCTTAAACTCACAGAAAGATAAAAAGAGGAAAACTACCTCAAACATGTGCATAAACACCCACTAATATTTGGATGTCTTAGCAAGTTGAAAAAAAAAACATTATTGTTGGCGTACAACATGGAATTATTATGATCTCTTTTAAAATAATGGGGGTTTTTAAGCATTTTGCAAATTTTCAATAGGATTTGAGGTTGAGGCTTTTAGTAGGCCATTCCAGAGGTTTAACCTGCTTTATTCATTCTAGTCCCAGTTGTGATGTGTTTGTGGAACCCTTGCTCTGTTGGAAAACCTAGTTGTGTGTTTTCCTTCAACTTATTAAAAGACAGTTAATTACATATTATCCTAACCCTAACTGGTTTGTTGGTTTATGTAAATGTAACCATTGTTTGCATGATAAGCACTGTAGCTGCTGGAAAAAAAAACATTTTAGCGTAAATTGCTAATGGAAGGCTTATTGACTTTTTTTTTTCAATCTTGCTGTTAATTTAAATGAGTGTGTTCCTTTTAGAGCAGTTCTGGTTTTCCCTTTTATGTTGCAATTTAAGCCGACCAGATGAAATGGTTTTTTTTTTTCCTCTATTGAGGTTTGTACCATTTGATTTACATCTGCCTTCCTGAATGTTGGTTTGGTTCATCCTTAATGCAAGTCCAGGAAAACTCTCAGTGGAAGCAATTCAAGTTGTGTTTGAAGAGTTGAGGAAAAAAGGTAAATCCTCTTCTGTCTTCATGTTCTTGCTGTGTTGATGTTCCAGCAGTGTCAAACACGCCTGTTGTCTGCTACTTCTTCAGGCAACCTGGAATGGTTGGACAAAAATAAGTCGCGGTGTTTAGTCATGTGGAGACGGCCAGAGGAATGGGGGAAGTTAATATACCAGTGGGTGAGTTACAAACTGTCCTCTGTTGTCTTGTCTGTGGGACTGATAAAGTGAGAGAATCTGTTATTTATAGCACCAAGAGAAGAATGTTTCTCCAATCACATGTTCATTATGTCATGGAAACCTCTGAGATTATCAAAGCTCTAAACCAGCTTGATCTTATCAACATTATTCTCATCTATAGATATGGAAACATTGAAACAGTTGATTTAGCCAGTTATTCTTCAGTTCTGTAATCGTATTCCCTCCATGGTGTTCAAAAGACATACAATTGAATTACTGTATCATTTCCAAACTGAATTATTTGGACTTTGACTACTTTTTTAAAATTCATTTTTAGTCCAGCATTCTAACTCTGTGCTGTTCATGCCAAGAAAAGATAATTACAAATGAGTCATATATCGAACTCATTCATCCAACAGATTTTATTTGCGGTGTTAAAATGTCTGGAAATGGAAATGTCATTTTGCCATTGAGTGGGAAAAGGCATTACTTTCCAGACTTTTTCTCTATTTATGAAAGGACAAAAAAAGTCTAATAGAGCTGAAGAAAGTCAGTATTATTCATATAAATCAATACATATATAAATAAATTAACCTAAATAATCTAACCTGTATCTGGTGGGAATTTTATATTGTGTTACTGGAAGCAGCAGATCAGCAAAGTAAACAGCAAAACTGGTGATATGTTGTTTTTTAGTTTATTACTTTAATTATTTTCCAGGTCTGGGAGAATATGGAAATAATCTGTTTTTCTCCAGTCTTCTTTGTTCTCTCCTGCATGATCAGCCTAGAAACTTGTTTAATTTCTGATTGAAAAAATATGCGGACCATTTAAAAATAATCCGCGCTTGGAACAGGATCTAAGTGATTCTCTTTCTGCTGAATATTTGCTGCATGCCAGGTTGAGGCTTTTTCAAAAAATCTTTAGGAACCACCTCGCTACGTATAAAATACTGATTTATATAATTATTTCTATTTGGCTAAAGTTATCTAAAAAAAACTCTGTGTGACAGAACTCTAATAACACGCTAATAGATTATGCATTTGATATATCTTTTTATATTTTTGAATTTTAAAGCTTTTTTATGCCTGCAAAAACGTCTGAAATTGATGAGTACTGGACAGAAGATGATTGGAAAAAAATGTTAGTCTCCTCCTTTAAAGTTCAAATTGTACTGCTGAAAACGACATTATTTTATGAACTTCAAACATCATCGTTATTAAATACTACTAGTCTAAAATGAAGCAGTTATTTCCAGAAACCTGGTGGTTTTGTGGGGTTGCTGAAGGTTTGATATTCAATGTCACTTATTGCCATTGTAAATCTTCATGTTATCTCTGAGATAAGGATGAATCTGTGCAAATTCATAACTCGGTGAAACCAACAAAGATACAGAGAAAGCGTGAGACTCTCCTCTCCGCCTCTTCTCTTAAGAGTCAGAATCCACACTGTTTGTCTTTCTGTGGCAAAACTTGAAATATTAGAGATATGATTAATCTCTGCTTATCTGAAACGGAATAACACACCCATTTATGCACTGGCTGACCTTAAACTCTGAGTTAGGCAGCTATAAAGATCACTAGGCATCACACATTTAATATATATTAAAACAAGAGTGTATTAATTAATTAATTAACTTTTTAAAATATGTTTGTAAATATCGAATGTTTTTCAAATATTTTGGCAGCAGTTGTTTGCATCCGACTCCTGTATTTTCCATAGGACTATGCTTTATAGTCCTATAGGATTAGGTCTATAAAACACAATGCAGGTCTGGCTACAATCTCCTAAAATATGTTGGAGAATATGGTCTGATCAAATCAGAACTTGGACCCTGAGCACCATTTCCCACAGTGACACATGGTGGTGGCACCATCATTCTGCTGGCTTTGTTTCTTCTGCAGATTGAACTGGGGCTTTAGAACCCGGTTATTACATCTTCATAATGTGTTTTCCATTGAATCGCACAGGATAAATGCTATCTTTAAAGTGAATAAGGTTTTGAAACTGTTTATGATTGTGAGGTTTTTTTGTACACATCACATATACATTATTTTTTAGTTCTAGATATGGTTTTTATGCATCATCAATGCCACCAAGCTCCATTTTTCCAAAGGTGCTTGAATCAGGAAAGAAAAAGAGCTGTCCTGTGTATGTTACACTTTCCCTTTATACTCAGTAGCATCTGAGGGCAGTGTGCATGTAAACAAACCCAGTGTTAATCAATCAACATCATTATTTTGGCACCGTGGATTATGTAATTGCATACATTTCTAACAACAGAGGTGCTACGTCACACCATTTTAGATGACATAAACAACAGATGTACTTTTGCACATTTTGTTCAGTTTGCCAGAATGTACTGGTGGCACATTTTGCCACCAGTAATACTAATGTTGATGTTTGCTCTCTTTTAAGTTGGCTGAGCTATGATGAAATGCTTGATGTCTCAGTGTCCATTGTGCATGATTTTCTGTTTTTGAGTTTTTATGTGATTGTATCAGCAGAAACCAATAGAATGATCAGAAATTTCACATTGATAATATGGTGATTTCTTCTTAAAACTACATTTAAAACTTTTTTTAAAAGTTAAGTAGCAAAGTTCTTATGTATAAAAAGAAGTATGCAGAAGAAAGTAGTTTTAGTTGAGAAGAATCCCAATTTTAAACTGTGTGCTTATTGTGTGTTTTTTTTTTTGTTTGTTTGTTTTTTTAAGAGGAAATTTAAGGATCAACTGTGTTTTATTTTCTCTGTTTTCTCAGGTGTCCAAAAATGGCATGAACAACTCTGTGTTTACACTTTACGAACTCTCCAATGGTGATGACACAGATGGTGAAGGTATGATATGGTCCTAATTTCATTGGAATTAGAAACATAATTCCTAAGAATTAGGAATTCCTACGAATTCCTAATTCCTAATTAGGAACTTCCCGTTTAGAGGATCAGGATTGTTCTGATCCTCTTAATGGTATCAGAACAATATCTGGAGAATTATGTACAATTACACCAAATACAATTTTGGTAAGTTTGATCAGTATTTCTGTAATTTCCCAATGGCTGAGCTTCTAAGAGAAAACACTGGTAATTAATGGTTAAGAGCATTTGTTTGTATTAGAAGTAGGCAGAGAGGAAATGATAATGCATGGAAAGCTGTTGTTGATGTAAACATGAACCAAACCTTTACATCACAATCGACACCAGGGGGTCGGTGATGTTTCTCCGTCAACATTGAGCCTCGTCTATTGCATTGATTATGAGTGAATATTGGTTTCATCTATTGAAATGAATTGCTGAGTTTAAAATTAGACAAACATGGACAGACAAGATGAATAAATAAATAAAATAAGGTATCCAGTGACGATCCTCATAGTTATAGAGCCGTTGCGCTCTGATGATACCATCAATTGATCGTTCTTCTTTTTTTGTGCAGAGTTCCACGGTTTAGAGGACTGGATGCTGCAGCGCTCCCTTCAGGCTTTACAAACAGAAGGAAAAGCAGAGATCATCTCTATGGATGACGGAAAAGGTGTTAAATTCTTCTGAAGCGGTTCTGGGATCATACTCTGACTCCGACCGGAAACAAGGCGGATCTTTAGGATGGGTCGCACCTTGATGCAGAGGCCGGTAGATGCTGGCCCTTTAAATGTTTTTGTAGTTGCCTTTTTGGTTCGCGACCTTCTCTTTCTGGAAGAGAACCATTATTGTTTGCGGGAGGAAACAAAAAAAAAAAAGCATCTGAGGTGACACTGTGTTTATAAAATTATTACTGGTAACATTTGTTGCCATTTAAAGATGCAATGAGTATCAGGGGACTAAACACTATCATGTCTGAATATTTTAGGGGAACATTTCCCCATTAGCCGTCACTCAACTTCTTCATTTAGATTTTAAATGCAACTAGTTCTATCTCCATTTTCTCTATCAAGGAGTTTACTGTGTATGATTAGCGCTGGACCTTGGCTCTGCTGTCGCTCCTTGGTGCCCAGCCAGAATTCCCAAAGAAATCCCAGAACACAAGACCTGAGGGACTTTTTTAATTTCTAAATAAATGCTTCCAGAGGAGGAACACCGGAGAGGCTCGAGGCAATCTTCATTCAAACTGGCTGAGTGTGATAATATTGGACTTTGTGTACAGATGTCTGCCATCCTGTTGTTGTACTGTAGCTTCTGTGATGCTTCTGTTATCTTTCCCTCTGTTCTTTTTCATATCCTACAGAAAAAAATAAATTAGGAATTTGTTAAATTTGGTTTATTCTCTTTTTTGTGTGTGTGTTTCAAATTCTGAGTCATTTCAAATGCTTCAGAGATGCAGTTCTTGCAAAGACGCCACAAAGTGTCTTTGTAAGAATCTTCCAAAGACCAAGTGCAAAGTTTGGATGCAAAGCTTTTCTTTGCATCCAAACTGAAACCATTACAAGAAAGTGCCTGTTTGAAAGAAGATAGGAGCAGAACTGCGCAGTGTTTTAGTACCTGCACAGTTCTGTAAATGCCACAGGCAGAGCTCAGCAGAGTAAAACCTTTGTAATGGAGTTCTTTCTGGCTGTAGCTGTGAATAAGGACAGCACCCTGAAAGGTCCACTTACATGATGTGCTGTGATAATGATACAGCTCCAAGGAAACGTGTATATGTGTGTATTATACTTGCTGATTAAAACCCTGCAAGAACACTTGTGGCACAGGTGGAGCCCAGCGTGGCCTTTGGCGGTCGAGGTGTCATGGTCCAAGGGCCGCTGCTCCACCGCCGCATGGCTCCCCCTGCAGGTCAGCCACGCTGCTCTCCCACTCTCTTTCTCCGAGTGCTGCTTATCTCCCACATTCAGGCTAATAAAATGAGGTCAGATCTAAAGTGGAAGTAAAATGACTCATTGGTCATTGCTGAAATTCAGCTCTTTGTAATCAGTGGAAATGTGGATGTGAATTTTACCCAAAAACATTAAAACTATAGGATGCCTGATAACAAAATCCCCTTTCTATTTGATTTTATTTCAGATTTAGGCATCTTGAAATATTTTTTTTGTTATTAGCTATTAACTAAGTTGAATTTTTTTTATTTATTTTAATTTAATATTAGAACATATTACTTATGTTTTTGTTGTATTTCTATTTTGTATGTATTTGTATTATAATATATATATATATATATATATATATATATATATATATATATATATATATATATATATATATATATATATATTATAATATTCCCTTTTATTATTATTATTATTTTTTTCCTGAATTTATTTATGTAGCACATTTCCTTAAGGCCACAATGTATCAGTTCCCTTTGGATGGATTTCTCTGCGCGTCAGAAGCGGCGGTGGGCGGAGCTGGAGCGATCAGGGCGCACAGCCCACTGGAGCTTTGTTGATATTGGCTGCTCCGTCCTCTCACAGGAGGCTATATCTTCAGGTCTTTGGAAAGACAAGAGGTGGAAAAAGAGAGAACGAAAAGGGAAACTAATGGAGACTTTAACTGTGCGTTAAATTTGCGCGTCGCGTTTATTGGGAGACGTCTTTACACACACAAGTAAGTATCAAACATAAATTTGTGCATGCTTCTCTCTTTTTTTCCCCCCAATGAAGTTATATTTGCGTTGCTTTCAATTAGTCATCCATGTTTATTATTAAGCCATCGCTTGCGTTTTGCCACTGAAATGTGACCTGAAACCTGAATGCACTAATTCAGCTTTGTCCAAATGTGCCAAATGTCATTTCCACATTTAGACTCTAAATCTGGGAGGTGTTGCAGCGGCCACAATGTCTCACGCACAGGTTGAGATCCCAGGACGCGGCTTTCCAGGCCTCTCCGTGGACATGACGGACGACTGCTTGTCCCGCAACGTGCTCAGGACGCACGGCTTGAACGCGCGGAGGAACTCTTATTGCCTGCAGAAAATCACCATGGACATCGACTCTCCCCTGTACAGCAGCGCCCTCTCCAAAGCGCTGTCCTGGTCGGCCGAGAACATCCTGTCGCTCGCAGAGTCCAGAGTAGAGGAGGAAAAAGCGGACGAGTCCCCGCAGCAGCTGTCTCCCGTCTCCAGCCAGGACGCCAGCGCCGACGCGCCCTCGGGCAGCCAGGAGCCCGACGCGGTGGGAGGAAACTGGCCCTCGGAGCGCAGGTCCAAAGCTCACGATGCCAGCTCGGACTCTGACAACGAGCTTCAGAGCAGACAGAACAAGGTCCTGTCCCGCATCACCTTTGACACCCAGTGGGAGCAGGAGGAGAAGGAGGACGTGGAGACCAAAGCGGTGGCCACCTCACCCGATGGAAGATATCTCAAATTCAACATAGAGATCGGAAGGGGTTCCTTCAAGACTGTGTATAAAGGTTTGGACACGGAAACAACGGTGGAGGTGGCGTGGTGTGAGCTACAGGTAGGCGCGCCTATAGTTCACGATTTCACTTCAACGATTAAAGTAATATTTCAAATTGTATTTATACTAAATAATGTGTAAGACGCGCATAGCAAGACTTCAGAACCCAGTAATACACGCCCCCTCCTCATGCCAGAGTAACAAACTTCAGTGTGTTTGCTTTGGATCTTATAGGATCAACAGGAACTAGTGGATAATAATAATAAAGTGAACTAATAATAATAATAATTAATAAATAAAATATGTCACAGGACCTCCACCAGCATTTTGTATCTAGAGACTGGAGTTTTTTTTTTTTTTTTTTTGTCAAACTCAGTCAGATTGGATCTATGAAAATCAGTTTTGAAGTCTTTCCCATCTTCTCAATTTGATTTTGGTCTGGGCTTTGAAGAGGCTACTGTGACACATCAAAATTGTTTATACAGAATCTTTTGTAGCTCTGACTGTGTATTTAATGTCATCGTCCTGCAGCAAAGTGAACCTCCAGCTCAGTTTAACGTTTTTGCAGCATCAAACAGCTTTTCTTCCATGACTGACACCTTATTTAAGGACTACCTGTCTTCCCATTGATTTTGGCCAGCTTTACAGTCCCTCTTGATTTTACATAAAGGTGACAAGGTTTAACTGTGGTCTCATCTGTCCAGAGAACCTCATGTTTACAACACCCCTTACATGGCTTGTGGAAAGACTTCCACAAAGGGCATTTGTGGAGAAAGTGTGTGACTTTCTCTGTCATCAAATGTTCCCACCTGAGCTATGGATCTCTCCTGCTCCTCCAGAGTCAGGGCAGGGACATCAGAGTGAAGGGGAGTGAATGCAAATGCAAATTAAGATTTTCTGATTTTACTGCTGATAAACTGAAATCCACTTTGTGGTTATGCACTGCATTGTGCTCATATGTCACTAGAAATTCCCATGCAGTACACTCGGTGTGTGGTTCTTGAGTGAATAAATGTAAAGAAAAGTCCAAATCCGGAGAATATTTTTGCAAGACTTTGTGAGATTTTCCCCACTTTCTAGCTCACTCTGCTCCACTTCCTAACTTGAAGCAGCTAATCTGGTGTGTGTCATTCCTTACTGACCTTGTGTTTCCTCATGTAGAGGGCCTGACACAGTAACCCGTGTCACTCCGTTCCAAGTAAACGGGCTGACCGTTCAGTCCGTTTAGTATTATCCTCTCCTCTTTCTCTCATCCCTTTTTTCATTAAAAATCTGTCGCCGAGGTCCACTTCACATGGAGTATTTTATTTGCAGCTCGTATGGTCTGGTGTACGCTCTTTGCATGTGACAGATGAGCCGTTTGTTAGGCTTCCATCTCGCGAGGTCTCGATTGTGTTTTCATGCTCTGTGGGCTGCTGAAGCAGGCAAACACTAACCGAGAATGTAGGCCGCTGTAAATCGTGTATAGGTGTTAAAGTTTAGCATGCAGGATTTAAAACAGCTTGGGCAACAGCTGCCTCTCCTCTTACTTAAATGGTGTGATAGCGCCGTGTTGCATTTAAGGGTTTAAGCTTTAACTCCACCCTTAACATTTGCCTTTGTGCTTGACCCTGGCCAGTGTTAGTGTCTGGCAGACGTGTGAGCCTCGGTAGGCACCAACACTTAGTGAACTGCATGCTTTCGGCTATTGTTTGTTGCATGAGAGCAGAGGCTGCAAGTTATTTTAGAATATCAAAAAGGCCTGGCGGCAGAGGTAGGATTTGTATTTTAACTGTGCAGAACGTTGCTGGGTTCTCATTTTATGGGAAGGACATAAATCTGCCCTAAAGCCCCAAGTCACTAGAAAATATTATCTTCCTGCTCTGTTTCACTCATTCATTTGACTCTACACCTGTTATTCAAATAATGCACACGCCTAACTTTCAGTTTCTCAGTAGAGGAAATCCAAAGTTTATATTTTGTAACTGATCCATTGGCCGCAAACCATTTTTTGCAAGCAAGCTTTTTTCGTTTCATCTCTTCACTCGAGACATGAGTCCAGTTAAGCTTCTTAATCGCTGCTAATAAGCTTAGGGGTTGTGGCTGTTGATATGGCTACTGTTGTGATAAGTTAACCTCAAATAGATAAAATTTACCTGCAGTGGCACTTATTTACAGAAATCGCCGCCCCGTCCTGCGCCATGTGTGCACTCCCGATGCTTACAGGGAAACGCGGCAAGCTCTGCTGTTGGTGGCTAAACACAGTCTTTTCCCTAATGTTGACGGGGCAGCAGTCAGAGATGCGTCATCACAACTCTGCTAGGAACGCCTTAAGCTCCTTTAAATATGTGCAACAGAGGCGGAGATCTAATCTGCAGGAAGTTCAGATCTGCTGTTTGGGTATTTAACAGGGGTTTAAATCGCATCTACTTTGCTTGATTCCCACTTACACAAAGTTATCTATGTTTTTTTTTTATATAGATATATAGATATAAAGATAATACAAAGGTGTTCTTCAGTGTACTGTCAACACAGTAAGATAGAATGCAGGTTTGTCTGGGCGTTGTGCACTTGAACCTTTTGTGCTGGTACACAATAAGTAAACAAAACATTTAGATCCTTCTGTGACGTGACACCCACAGCTGGGCTGGAACCGTGTGTTGGAGGCAACTTCCTGTCACCGCTCAGGAATATAGAGCAAAACTTTACTATTATGATTGGAAAAAACCCACTTACTGAAGGAAAGGCTCCAATAAACTTTATTTAGCAGCATTCACAGCCCCATAAAACCCTTATCAGGCCTATAAACAGAACATAGCTGCTCTCTATTATGTTAACTTAGAATTTATAACACTGTTTGGAATTATGAATTATGACCAAGGATCTGTTACTATCTCTGCTTTCTATCATATCAATATACATCAAATGTAAGCCACACTGTGAATGAATCTCAATGATTTATTTTGGACATTGCTTTCAAACGACACATTGCCTCTTAGAAGTCCTCATCATCTCTGAACCTTCTCACATTTTATTGCTTTACAACCACCAACTTCAATTCGACTGCCATTTTATGTGACAAACCAGAAGCTTTCTCGCAGCATGGTGCTGCCACCACCATGCCTCACCGTAGAGGTGGTGCATTGAGGGTGATTCTCAGTGTTGATTGTGATTTCTGGTCTTGTCCGATCAAATCACATTCCTCCACGTGTTGGTTGTGTCCTCAATGCTTATGTGAAACTAAAAGTAAGACTTTTTTGGGGTTATATCAACAATGGCTTTTGTTTTTTGTTTTTTTGGCGCGCTCCTATGATGGCCAGTTTTGTGAAGTGCAATAATGTCAATGGATGAGATGAGAATTTTGGATTCTCTTCTAAAATTTGAAAGACGTTACAAATACCTGTACTTGGATATGTTTAATTGTAAATGAGTCTGTAGTCCATCGCACTAGACTCCAGATATACAGCCACTGTTTTTTATTTAAATATTTTTTTATCTCCTATCTCCCTCATTCTGTACGTATGCCTTATCACTTTAAATGCTGATTTATTAAGTCAGATTAATATTCCCTCTACATTCTTCACAACCTTTGCAGAGTATATTGACATTGGTGTAATATATTCAGGTCAAACATTTTGCTATAATTTAGAAATCTATAACCATGAGGAAATTAAAAACTTGAGAACGGAGCCACATGAACACATAATTAGAGTCTGGTGTAGTTACTAAAAGAAATGAAGCAAAAAAAAGAGGGATGAAATGTCCATGTGGCAGGCTCCCAGGAACCGCCGCAGATCCACAAGTGACATACTGACATAAAGGAAACCTAGTCTGAGCTTTCAAGGTAAATGCAGAAGTGATAAAATATGAATGAGCTGTTGTTTGCTCCTTTTCCCTTCCACACGTGCATTCATTGGGTTGTGGTGCAAAAACTATCAGATTGCTGCTTTGATGTTTGCTTTAAACCAAGTTTAATAAGCTGACTGCTGGTTCTTGATGAAATACAGAGCATAAAGCTCCTATGTGGTACCACTCTGATGACTGGATGCACCAGCCATATGAGCTACCGAATAACCAATAAGAATGAGAGCATTCAAGCGCAACTCCTTGTTGGTGAGCCTCTCTACAGGGCATCAGTTGCATAATACCTGTTCTCATTCAAGGGAAGCGGTTTCCAGCGTGCTCCCCCACTTTGCACCAGACACTTGTGTCGTCTCACGTTTCACTTTTAAGCCCATAAAACCTCGCATTCTTTAGTCAGGCTCCATCTTATCAAGCTTCACCATAGCCACCTGTAAGTTCAGCAGGATGAATAAGGAACAAACTTTGGGCAAGCGTCATTCAGAATTCTAAGGAAAAAACTGCAAAGCCAACATGAAACTTCAGCTGAAATACATTATTTAAGGCTTATTTTTGTGATAACATTAAGTAGCAAATGTTTAAGAGGACAATTGTTAAATTATTTGTAATTTCTGTTGGGAGAGATGCACTGTATGAATGTTTTCACAAAACACAGAACTGACATTGTATTTTGCTCCAGTTCAGAGGTACACCAAAATGTAAAAGTATGCCATATTTCAAGTTTTTAAATAACTATCTACAAGATCCAATAAAACATGAATAACAACTCAGTCAAATCTAATATTTGACTGGAATAATCTTGTATTTGCTGTAAGTGTTATATTGTCCCGTTAATGTACAGGGGTCTTTAGGTACTTTAGGGTTTGTGATAAGATGCAATGATATGTTGAGGGGTTGATGCTACGCTGTGAGAGAGAGCAGTCGATATTACAAAGCTCTGCAGTAAAGCTGGATTCCAACATTGATTAAGTCAAAAGAATTAAACGATTTCCTTTTAAAGAAGGTTAGAGTTAGATCCCCCAAAAGAAGAAAATATAAGATTACTATTTCAGTCAGAAGACGGTAAATCATACATGGGTGATGATATAACAGTTTTTTTTAACAACTTTTATTAGCAGCTAACACCATTCACAAACCCTGAGCGTTTATTTTCTTGATTGTAAATATTAATATCATTCCGATTAATTATAGCAGCTGCCGACACTCAGATTTGTATTTTTCATTTTATTTGGGAAAAGAATAAATGGGAAAGAATAAAAAGTTCCAGAATCTCCCCCTCAGGTTGCAAATTAACAGTCAAACGGGACTGGCACACTATGCAATTATCCAGTATGGCTTGCCGGTTACAATACACACAAGGCAAAAGGGTCTTGAATGCAAACAAGATCAGTTTTTATGTTAAGCCTCAAAACTTCTTTGGCTTGAATTTGATATGTGGCAGATTAAACAATGAAATGTAATAACTCTGTTTTTGTGGTCACCATTTTTCAGTTAAAACCAATGTGATGACATGAGTCATAATTTAATTAAGCTGTGATAAAAGTGACTTCTTGTCTCTATTTTCCCTTCCTTGTCTAAATGCCACTGGTTTCTAGGAAGCACAGTCGTCTGAGCACAAAATCAAAGCAGGGTGTTGTGGTAAAACATTTACACCAGCCCTGCTGCAGTCGGAGAGCTGCAGCCATCTATGAAGCTGTAAAAGTGGAACTGGAAGCTGCTATGTCTTCACTTCGAATTTGAAAACTCTTTGAAATATTACAGCTTTTGAAGCCCCACTTTATTTCGTTGCGTCCCGGTTTGTGCACAGAGTTATGAACTCAAACAATGATAGCTAAAGCTAGTTTAACCCAAGCCCTTCATTTGTGCTGCTAGTTTGTTTGCCAGTGTTTTAATGCACAAACTGAGCTGTGTATGCTTTATCTGAAAGTGGCCAGTGTTCACTCACAGGCATCCTATCAGCCTGACTGCAGCCAACATCACTGTCTTTCCTTCTAGGGCCCACAGAGCGGCAAGACTGACTTTATCAGAGCCAAGTCATGCTCTTTAAGGTGCAGTTAAGAGGGCTCACAAACGATAGCCTACATCTGCACTTGGCAGCATGTCACTTTGTTTGTTTGGATTAGAACTGCTCGTCTTAGAAAGAAAGAAGGCTGCATCGGATCACCTATAAAACTGGTACTGTACTCCACATGCGCACACTGCAAGATACGACTTGTCAGTATCAATTCAAGTTGAATTATATAATGTCGATTCACGATAACAGTGCCTCATTGGCTGTCTTTGATAATGTGTCAATGTCTGACTTTGGTACTGAAGGAACAAGCACAGGCTCCTTTGTTTTGGCCTGAAGGTATTTGGCGTGTTTGTAATGACAACAGAAGGTGTTGTTGGGTGCAGGTTTATGCTGCGTCTCTGTGACATATGGTTTAGTGTAGCTCACTGCTGAGCATTTAGCTCTTAATAAATTTTTGTATGCATTTGTGTTCCTCTTCTCAATTCTGCAGTGCGGTGTGTTAGTCTGTCACATAAGACCCCAACAAAATGCATTTACGTGTCGGCTCTACTGTGACACAATGTGAACAAACCAAAGGGGTTTGAACACTTTTGTGAAGTGTAAGATGTGGACAAAATATTCTGTTTTGAAAAATCTGGAATATTAAATATGAAAGCAATGCAAATAAAGCCCTTGCTTGTTTTTGTAGAGCTGGTGTGTATGTACACATACATATGGATACGTTTTCTGACCATGTCTATAAAGAGATTTTTTTTGTCAGTGCAACAAAGTTTTCTGGTGCCAAAGGATCTGAGCCGAGTCTCTGCTATTATTTGGGTTCTCACAGGCAATCAATTTCTTATGCCAGAGAGATTTCTGTAAGCTGTCCATGTTTGTTGAGGTTTCCACCGCCTGCTGAGCTTCATGTTCTACAAATGGAAAAGCGTGTGTCTTGTTTCAAAGCTTATCCCTTTGGAGCCTTTTAAAATTGCATCTGGATCCGTGTCTTTCTCTCTAATCGCACTGGCTTTTTATTTGAGAGAGCACACACACTTCATCTGATATTTATCTGTTGTAGATCTACGTTCAGTTCTTAGGTGAGCTTTTCCAGCCAGGTTTTTATATGCATAGCAAAGCTGTTCTCTAACTGGAGGTTAATTGCATGTCCCCTTATGAGAGACGAGACCTAAAACGTTAGCATGTCTAATTTAAGACTTTGGATGTGAGCATCACCTGGTTAACTGTGGAACTATTTAACTGTACAAAGGATGCATATAATTTACAAGTGTTTTATATTCCACATTTAACCAAATGTATTAAGACATAAAAATGAGAAAAAGAGCCTTTAAGAGTCTATTTTAATTTTAAGAGTTGGAACACTGGTGGAGAGGA
Organism: Poeciliopsis retropinna; assembly: GCA_010277075.1. Lineage (NCBI taxonomy): Eukaryota > Metazoa > Chordata > Actinopteri > Cyprinodontiformes > Poeciliidae > Poeciliopsis > Poeciliopsis retropinna. The sequence goes on along the minus strand of VMRM01000023.1, from coordinate 5,821,202 downwards.
GGCTGAATATTATTCTGGAAGAAGAAAGTGTTTTCTTGATAAGCACTTTCTGATTATTTTTCCTGCTGCATTAATTTTCCCATAATTTAGTTTGCAGACTTAGTCTGGAAAACCTTAGAGTGAGGCTGCACAATGTTGCAAATATGTCACCATCGCAATATCAGGATGAAGAACTCATATTGCAAAGGACTGTTTGGAGTGTAATTATTGCTGGCGAGTACATTCTAAATGTTGTGATCTTACATTTTACTTACTATTTTAACATTTAGCCAGTTGGACACCAGAAACGAATAACATTGCCTCCTCTTCCATCTTTTTGTCTGTTCATCCGTCTATCCAACTTGACTGGTTTTTGCAACAATTGCAGCAATTTAAGGTATAAACAAGTATACCTGGTGTTTTAACTTGGTCTCTTGGATGCAGCAGCTGTGGTTTTCTCTGCCACATTAGAATGAATAATTTTGATTTATTTGGGCGGTGAACTCATGTCCTGGTATATTCAATAAAATAATTTATTTTGCAAGATTCCCTTTATTTTCTATCTGTGATTACATCATATTGTACAATTTACTTAAATTCCACTTAAAGTGCTTTTTTGTTATTGAAACTATTTCCTCTCTGGAGACTGATATAAATTCAGTATTAGCTAGATGTAAACTGAAAGCATGATTTTTCTGTCATAATAACTAATTAGTTTTGCTACAATACAAAATACATTTAGATAATTTCCCCAGCAAACGTTCGAACATCTTGTTGTTTTTCATTGTCTTTAACTGTGTGTTGCTGTGCAGCTGTTAGTTTGGTGAAAGCATGTGGTCACACTGCAGCCCTGCTTCCTGAACAAACCAAAAGACCTCAAGCTTTAATAGCTGCCCAGGCTCTGTTGGTAAGGGGGGAAAGGAGGACCTTCATGCAGAGGTTACTTCTGGTCATTTCTGAAGCGACTGTGTGTGTCGGAAGTGTGCAGGACGGAGATGTGAAGAGTTTATTTAAAAATGGTTTGGGTTCCCTTCATTAGCTATCTGCAAACACTGCTATATGTTTTCTCTGTCAACAGAAAACAGATAAATTAGTGTACCCACTGCCCTCTTTATAGCCCCCCTAAAGCCCTGCAAAAGTAAATGAAATAGTTCTCGTTCACGTTCATTTTGCATTGCGGGTTTCTAAACTCAGTTCTCCCTTTTACAGCTTAAAAATAAATTTTCAGTGAGAGTCTATTGAAAACAAACTGTTGAATAAAGAGTCCAGGAGTCATAAATCTTTCATGCTGTTACCTTCCTGTGACATGGCCACCACTCCAACGCCGTCAACTCGTAAACTATATCCGGTCCTCCTTGCCATTGGCACTCGATAGCACATCCTTGTTTGTCAGTGTAACATGAGGCTCCGTCCACCTCCTGCAGTCAGGGTTGAAGTGCACTGCAAATAAGATGTTGACCAGACTTTTTTCTTTTCTTTTTTTTTTAGTAGTGGAACATTTCAGTTTTCTTTGACGCTCATAAGAAATAAGAGTTCTCCGAGGGATTATTTGAAAGAATTTTAAATCATCCTCAGATCTTTTCTCACTTTGAACAAGGGAAAGTAATATGACTGAGATGAAAGCTTCCTCACTTCTTTCTGGTTGCAGAGCCTGAGGCCAAAACAACCCTGATGCTCCTATGGTCTGATCTCAGTCGAATAGCAGCTTTCTGCAAAGCATAACGCAATCCGCCTGTTGAAGAAACAAAAACCACAATCTAGGGGGAAAGTGATTTCATTAAACTGAATCTTTATTATTAAGTCACAGATATTTTACTGAACCTACACAAGCCAGTGGCAAACAATGCGCTCAAGAAATATGCGACAAGAAAAAGACTGACAATCCCCTTGATATTTATTGAGTTTAACATTGTGGGCTTTAATTTGATAATTTTTGTTCCCAACAATTTTATTATCCATTACTTCTACAAGTTTTCCTCATTCATGCCAGAAGGCACATAGTTTTCAAACCAGATATGTATTTTCATGGACTTGCAGAGGCCTGTACTCTCCCAACAGTAGTTTGGGTGATTTAGCTCCCAAACTGAGGTTGTGGGTTTCTGGATTCATCTGAAGCAGTTGGGACATGACAGTGTTTTATGGTGGTCCAAAAATGCTGTAAAAAATTCTTTTGGACCTTTGTAAATGTGACACAAGAAAATATTTATTTAAAATTGCATCTTTAGCATTACCAGAAATAATCTGTTTTGTAAATATTAGCTGTAAAAGTGTCCTGTTACAGTGAATATTATTATTGACCCTTTACAGATGGCTCTGGTTTAAAAGTGCCCAGCTCCAGTTTGGGACTTTTGCAGCTGCTCAAAAGTGACAAAACGTGGCAGCCTGGTGTATGATGCTGCTGTGCCATTTATTGAACATGAAACACTGTTTCCACTAACTATTAGAGGAACTTCTAAATCAGAGCTGATAATTTGTGGATGTGCAGGGGTCTCACATGGCAGATTGTTGGTTATTGATTTGGTGCGCTGCTACTCCAGGAGAAGACATTTTGACATCAACTGAGAAATTCTTAGGTTTCAAGCAGGCATTTATTTTTATTACGTGTTTTTTTTAATAGCAGTGTCATAATAATGTGTTTTTAAAAGAGACAACACATCTTGTAGCCTTTTCTAGTGGTTTTATTGATTAGTTTTTCAGATTTTCTGATGGTCCATTGGCGTTTTTCTTTGGTTTCTTTGGTTTTGGCTGCTTCACAAATTTCTTGTCCAAAAACAACTACTAACAAAAGGCAGTCCTTTAATTTATGTATTAGATTACCAGAAACTCAGTAAAAGATGAACTGCAAATGCAACATGTCATTTTAAAATGATGATTTCAATTATTAACCATGAATTAATTGTTCTTAACCACATTTTCTGGATAGCTTGCTTCAGATTCATGAGCCAGACAAAGTCTCACTATTGCTGAACGTGCATATTTAAGAAATAACCTAGAGATAAGTTGTCAGCACAAAGTAAGCTAAAAGATCTCAAGAAAAGTCTTGAAAGAAATATGAATGGGACTTTGTAAGTCCCATTAAACAACTATGAGAGAAATTATCACATTTTGGAGAAAACATGAAATAGTGGTGAACTTTCCCTGGAGTATCCGGCCTACCAAAATTACTCATTCAGAAGAACATCTAAATAACTGCAGGCTTCACTTAATTAATATCAGTGTTCATAATTCAGCAATAAGACATCTATGAGTTTCAAGCGGAAAACTACTGCTGCCAAAAAGTAACACAGAGGCCTCGCTCACATCAGACAAAAAAAAAAAAAAAAGAAAGAAAATCTTGATAATCCCCAAGACTTTTGGAAAAGTTACCTGTGAACTGATAAGTTTAGACATGGAACTTTTGGAATGTATGTGTCCCGTCACAGCTGATGTAAAACAAACAGAATAACGTAGTGGCAGTCAAATGTGACGGTGACAGGGTAATTGTCATCTTGATAAATTTAGCTTTTTAGCAGAAAATCCCATAGGATACTCTCTGACCAGCTGTTCCTCCTCTTAAGTTCAAGTGAACTTGAGTTATGCATCATAATGATTATCCATAGCACATCAATAAGGTCCACCTCTGAATGTCTCAAAAACAAAACAACATAAATATTTTTGAGCGGCCTTGTCAAAGTCTGGAATAAAATCGGAATGAGATGCAGCGGCAGCACTTTAAATGAGATATTCCTGCTAAAAAAACAAACAAACTGTAATATGACTGAATTAAGACAATTCTGCAATAAAAGAGTGAGATAAAAGACTCAGTTGTTTTCGCAAATTCTATACGACATCAGTTTAGAACCTAAATTACTTTTCTTCATCTGGATTAATTTGTTTTTTTATGTCTGATAATAAAACTGGTTTAACTTGACCCACATAAGTTTCAGTGAGAATAACAAGAAATTATCTTATTTAATAAAATCTATTAAAAGATTTTTAAATCATAAAAGATGATAGAAGAAAAGCGTAGAGATTTTTAACAGTACTCCATATTACAGAGCCCATTGCTCACTTTTTTAAATAATCATATTGAACTTCTGCTTTTAAGACAATACTCCTACAAGCCATATCCTTCAGGGATCTTGTGATCTTTCTGTGGTTCACTTAGCTCCCTGACTTGGACAGAGTGTTTGTTTCCATTCATGCTCCTCTTCTGAAATGCTCTTTGTACAAATAAAATAGTCACCCTTCCTCCCACCGCCCCTTGAATCTCAAAACTTGCCTCTCTATTTGGGTTATATGATCATACCAGAGGAAGAATCTCCTCTTGCATCTCTGTTTACGCTGACCTGGAACTGCTCAGACATCAACAAAGTAGGTGTTTCGGGTTAAGCTGATTGTCACACCATTGGGTCAATCAAGAAAGTTCTGGACGCATCATGGAATTTGATCAGCAACATCAGGCAACTCCACCTTTTGTAGATTGTGGAGAATAACTGATGTCTTTGAGCTGCACTCCAACAATCTTTTGTCATCTGGAAAAAAAAAAAAAAAAAAAAAAAAAAGATAAATCACAAGATCCACTCCAAGTAACAAAACAAAAAAGACCATGTCAGATTGCTTATAGATGGGAATGAATGAGATAAATCTGGCATGCGGAGTACAAGAAAACATGATCAGTTTCTGACATTACGCAACTCTGTGCTGAGCTTGAAAGGAAAGAGGATTACTGAGGAGGACATTCAGGGGGAAGAGGACAGGACTGTAAATGCAAAGCATTTACAGGTCACTGTTAGCTTTTTAATGAGTTACTAAAAGCAGACACGAGACATGTTAGGAAAAGTTACGAACACCAGAGTAAACAGACAATATAAAACCTAGGAGCTCCTTGATAAATGTGCTGTAAAAAAAAAAAAAAAAAACGTGAGGCAACTCTTAATGGAGAACGGCCTTGCACTTATGTAAATATAGCAGCCCTAGATAGATGGACCACATCTGCCTCAGACTTGCTATTCCATGTATTAATTTAGGATCAGAGAATGTATCTTAGCCAAACTGACCACAATGTTTTTGTGCTTTAAATGCACAGGACGCTGTGCAAAGCTGCAGGTTGATGGTAATTGGACATAAGCCATGAGTCATGTCAGGTTCTCTGAGTGAGAGCAGCAGTCAGGAGTCTGGTTTGACTCCTCAGTCCTGATGAGATTAATGGCTAACGTCCCTCTGGCTGCTCCATTTACGGAGCATGTCAGGTTTTTTCTTGGAACGAGCACACTGCCGCCTCAGTTCTCACCTGCAAACATCTAAAATACGACACCGTCCCAGCACCAGCACCGACGTGCGTGTTGGTGCATTTCATATGTCAGTCATGTGGCAGGTATGCAAGCTTTGCAGCTGTGAGGTCAAATCTTTTTTTTTTTTTTTTCACCTGACCCCCTTTCAGTCATCTCACCTCTGACCTCAATCCTAGCCAGTCGCCACAGCTTCGGATGGACTATCTGTAGCAGTTCAGGCTCTCAGATGTCACTGGACCAGCTAACATGGGCATGTTAGCTGATCATGACCATATTAGCTGGTCATGTTATGTTAACGTGACCAGCAACATAACAAAAGAAATACTGTTTTTTGTTATGTAGTGAATAAATATTATTGTTAGAGATGTATCAATCAATTGGCCACATACTGGAACTGGACAGATTTCCTGTGATTAGCTCTGACCAGTGATTGGCACTGACACTGAAAAATATTTTCTTCCATCTATTTTTACTTGTATTTTCCAAATAAATGAAATTTTGTACTTAAGTTCAAACAAAATCTAATAAAGATTAGAACCATATGTCTATCCAGGATGTACCCCACCTCTTAGCCAATGACTGCTGCAAGGTTAAGCTGCTATAAGCGATGGGTGGCTGGACAGATGGTTAGGGACATCTGCTTGGAAGGAAAAAATGGTGTATTCTTGTAATTCCTTCATTTCCCTTTGTAATTCATTGAATAACAATTAAGTCAGTCAGTAGTTCCTAAATTTAAAGACAAAAATGTTTATTAAGCCTAATAAATGATTTAAAGAAACACATTTTAAAATGAATGGAAACAATATCTTGTTAGATCTTGATTAACCTTCCTTCATGCTGCATTAAGACCATTCCACATGCTTCATTACATGGCTGAATTGTGGTAAATGTCTCAAACCTATAGTAAACCAAAAGCCGTCTTAGCACACAGACGTTTTACTATTTTACGACTCTTCAAAGTTTATCGATTGTCAAAGATCCTAAATAAATGCTCAGATAAAAATAATTGCTTGAAAGTGTACATTTGAGTAAAAAAGATGCAAATTAAATAGTCAAATTACAATTAGGTCAGTCAGTAGTTCCTAAATTTAAAGACAAAATTGTTTATTAAGCCTGATAAACTGCACTATGCAGTTCCTTTAATTCTTAGTGCCTTCTGAAGAAGGACTTAGAGAGTAAAAGCATACCAAAATGCAACTTGCAAATCACAAAAGCAAGGATGTAAACAAATTAAAAGCAAACCAAACCCAATTCTTTGTTATGACAGTTAGTTTATCAGTGTTTACACTTGTGTCTGATACAGATTACTAAGAGCAATGCTAAACACTATCACTTTGAGACAAAAAAAACTTTGAACTTTTTGATTTAATTATCTCTTGCACAATGTTGCACAAATATTATGGAGAGCAAAGTGAAAGAAACACCGTCTCCAACCCTCAATATTCAGTTTTGCATGCAAGAAGTAGTGTGACAGGATTGACTTCTTTTTCTCCCACCCACTGGACCTATATATATACATTTTCTTTTTCGGTATGAATTCCTACAGATACCACAGTCTGTCCACTGGTTGTTGCACAAACCCTTTCCAGACTTACTATATCTGTGCGAGCGTTAACACCAGCACACTGTTGGATCCCGTTTTAAAACTCTTAAGTGCTCCCCCCTGGATTGGAGCAAAGGTTGGCTGCTGTTTCGGTGTTTCGTGTTCCTGTCCTGGTTGTCATAATAGTGGTGCTGTCCAGGACCTTTTCATACCAACGCCTCCCCGACCATCAACACACCTTATATAACTCCACTTATACGGTAACATGTCCAAGTGTTTCCATCGGCTACTAGACCACCAGCCCACTTTTCATTGGCTAAGAATAACTGAGACGACGATTCTTAGATGCTAAAGCATATTTTAAAGAGAGCGGCAACTTGTCTGATGTTTAATTTTAAAAAAGTGTGAGACTTTGGAGTATGATTCTATAAATCCTAATGACTTATGACAAATGTTTCTTATTTTAGTTACAGGATTAATAACTTAACCTTTTTCACATACTTGTGATGATACAACTTCAAACTTTAATTTGTTTTGTCAGGATTTATGTGATGATGCAATATGTAATTCCATGACAAAGAAAAGATACATGGTTTCAAAACTAGTTTAACAAATTTGAGATTCTAATAATTTGTAGAAACACCTTCTGTGTATTTTTTTGGGAAATCCATCTACCATTTTCCATCCCCCTTCACAGTTATTTGCTACCTTAAGTTGGACTGTCGCATAAAATCACAACAAAATGTATTACGCTTTGTGGATGTAACTTGTCAGAATGTAAAAAATGTCAAGGGATGTGAATACTTTTGCAAGTACATAACATAAAAAGATGACCTCGTCTGACCAGTAAAGTCACTTGCATTACTGGAAGGATAGTATTTTTTAATGTTTTCATAATATTAAAAGCTCCCTCTTTAATATTATTTCTGCTATTAGTTACAGCTTAATTGCCTGCATTCACTGAGTAAGGTCACCAATAATCTAATCATATGACTGCATGACAAGCTCAAATCATTTTATTGTGTTTGCATTTTTCCATCACTGCTGGATTTTGCAGTTAATTTTCCACTTCTTGACTTTTCAAAAGAACATTGGCTGCTCTAAACAGATAAATGTTTTTGTAATCTGCAGCCATACCATCCATCCATCCAGTGTGCCAAGCTGTGGTGTATCTTGGGGTTTTGAAAGTGCCAGGGTGTCATTTTTGTCTGAATCTTGTACAACATCTTTGTGCTTTTAAGTGTCAATTCCTTTGCATAGATGCCTATCTGTAGGAGACAAAGCTCACTATACAAGGGGTCCGATGGTATCACAGAGATCCACAAATACCCAGACGCTGATCAACCACAGAAACCCAGTGACTCGCTCGTTCTGCAAACACACATTCACACACATGCACTTGCATATCCACCTTGTGGTTTATACTGTGTTGTGTGGGGTACCTTGTTTATTTATTTTTAGTCAGAGTGCACTGATCGATGGCAGTGGTAAACCTCAGAGTCCACAAGCCTAAATTTAGTGCGTCTGGTGGAAATTAGCTTGAAACTGCTTTAAGTTACCTGGAAAACATGTCTAAACTTGTCATTTTACTGCTTTTTGCAGACTAGTAACATTTTGAACTTGTCAAGATCATTACTTTTCACCCTTAACCTGAGATATTCTGCTCTTTTGCTAATCATTCAGTTTTTCTGAGAAAGGTTTTAGAAATAGAGGATAAGCTTCAGTCCATGTTCACGTCATAAACTTATTTCTATTGACATGATTGTAATCCATTTGGTCAGAGGTCGCCTCTGAGTCTTTGCTTCCCTGCTGGGATTGCTGGTGTAAAATGGCACTTTGACAGGTGAATGACGTAGGCAGAGAATTTTTGTGACCTCATGATGCCGCTCACGTCCTCTCAACGGTGTGTGCACAGTGTCAGCGTCGGTGATCGGTGTCAGCACTTGAAGAACTTCGTCCAAGGAAAACGCAAAAAAGAAGCCGTTGAACTGATTGTAAACGTAAACACATGCAGAGCGTTTTTCCTTTTCCAAGAACTCTGCCTCAATGCAGGATTCATGGTCCTGTAGATTCCCAGGAGTTTTCCACTAGCCACCCCACCGCAGTCAGAGTTACTCCACTGGCAGCTAAATCAGATCATTCATCCTAGAGGAAGCACAAAAATGTCTTTGTTCGTTGAACTTGATTGGAGTGTTTAGTTCGAATTTACATGGTGCTTGGAGATCTCTTCCATAAATCTATAAAGTTGGTACTTCCTTTATTGGCTCTTAAATAAGCTTATGTAACTGGGGCTCACCCAGATGGACGTACCTGTGGTTTCCAATCTGACAGGGGGCTCATAAGCTGAAGTAGCAGTGATTTATCCAGTTGCTTTCATTAGATTGCTGCAAACTTATGCAATGATGCATAATTCTGAGAAAACCAGAAACCGCGTGTGTGCGTATGTGTGTGTGTTAAGACTTCATACCACTGCCAAAGAAAAACATTTTTATGGTTGACAAACTAGTCTCACCTCGAGGTCCATTTAGTTACAGTTGTAGAGCTTTCCACATAATTTATGGTTTGTAAACGCAGTAAGTGCGGTTTAGACTTCCAACCTGATTGGAATTTTTATGGCCTTTTTGTTAATTTTGGCACAAAAAAATAAACTAGTGATCAGTTCTTGGCACAGTGAGTCATAGGAAAAAATTACTCTTGTCTTGTATTTCGAGGGTTTCACATATGAGAACATTAAAAGATGATCTCGTCTGACCAGTTTTATTCTGCTTGTGTGTTTAGTACCGATTTACAATAAATGTCACCTCGATGCAAATTTATTTTCAACAGCTACTAAGTAAACATTATTAGGACTGGGGTCTGCAACCTTTACAATCCAGAGAGCCACTTTTTACCCCCCTTCATCCTGTTCCATAAAATGTGTTTAGAGTTGGGAGTGTTACGTGACCTTTAAATAAACATCTCAGAACTTTTAAAGAGCCACTATTATTTTTATATTCGGCTTTAAAATGTTGAAAAAGCATAATTCCAGAATTGGTGGGATACATTTTCTTAAACTACATATTGATATTTGTGAAAAATTGTTTAAAAAAACACATCATTTCCAACTTAAAGACAAGAAAAAAAATGGATTTAGAAAACTAAATCCATCAGTAGTGTATCTATATTTAAAAACATTTGTTTGTTTTCTCATTTTAAGTTATTGGGAGCCATTGTGCAAGGTCTAAGGAGTCATGTAGGCTTTAAGAAGAAGTTTAACTATCTTTATAACTATCTCTGGGAAGGAGCTTGCAAGTGTGCTATATTGAGGAGGAAAGACATGCAGGACTTCTGGAATAATTTCATTTGGACAAATAAGACCAAGTTACATATATTTGGTCACAATGCACAACACAATGTTTTAGTAAAACCTTGCATAGAAGCACAACCCATCAACAAACACACCTCATGCCCATTGTAAGGCATGGTAGTGAAGAGTTGATGATTTGGACTTTCTTTCACAGTCAAGAGGAAGGGAAATCAAATCTGTCTGGGAGATAAAGCTATGAACTATGCTAGTACCAGGACAATTTCCCCAAACACAGCAGCAAATCTATAAAAAGAAAAGCCTTTTACTGAGTCCAATCCAAGTACAGATATCTACTGAATTTTAATGTTTTGCTGATGCCTTACCTGCAGTAGTGTTATAAAACATTTACAAGAAGACTGATTGTCACAAAGAAAAGAAAATACCTAAAACCTCTTCTAGCTATTAATAAAAGTGGTTCTACAAGCATTTGAATCATAAAATCTGCTTTCTTTATCTTTAATGAATAACAGTGCTGAACCTGTTGTGTGTTCTGTTCTTTTGTGGTTGATTGGATATAATCTCTAAGCCTAGATTTATTAAAATGCATACTTTGTATTTCCTCTCACTGAATTTAGGATGTTCAATAAATCGGCCATATTTTATGGAAATTTTTATCCAATTAGATGGAGAATGAAAACGAGGCTGTGCAAATCTGCTTTCTTAATTGTTTGTTTTTGTTTCACTTTATCCCTTTGTAGACACGTAAGCTGACCAAAGCGGAGCGGCAGCGTTTCAGTGAGGAAGTGGAGATGCTGAAAGGGCTGCAGCACCCAAACATCGTACGTTTCCATGACTCCTGGAAGTCAACGGTGAAGGGCCACAAATGCATCATCCTCGTGACTGAACTCATGACCTCGGGCACGCTCAAGACGTGAGTCTCTGGAACCTCTTCTTTTCATTCCACATTTTCATTCTTTTTGTCTCAGATTATAAAAGTTTTTATTCTATGTAACAGTTGTGTATCCCACCGATAAGTACAGTTGTGTCATGGCTGATGTCTTAATTTCCACTTTTAACCTCTTTGTACCACAGCCTCTTTTTCAGAAATGTTTTGGAGAGTTCTCAAAAATGACATTCCCAAAATGAATTCCATATATCTCAGGAACTACAAGGTGTATTTGACTGGCTCAAATACACCTTGTAGTTGTAGGTGTATTTGGTAAAGGTAAAATATTACCTTTTATAAAGGTAATATTTCTATATTACCTTTATCAAAATAGAGGTAATATTCCAGAGAATACTCTAGAGGTCTAAAAATCAACATTTGTATTACCGAGGAAGAACAAATACATTAATCAAGCTGCTTAGTGTTGAAGCTGAGTGATGTTGAGGTACGTGGATATGCAATATGCCTACATTGTTAAATGTATAGTATGTGTTTTTCATTGATCTTGTTGGGGGCAGGTGCTGAGGCGCCATATGTGGGTCCTCATATTACTATAATGTTAAAATAGATGAAAATTACTGCGACAGGCTGGCGACCTGTCCAGGGTGTACCCCAGCTCTGGCCCGGAACACAGCTGGAGATAGGCACCAGAAACTCCCGACCCCATTAGGGAGAAGGGTGAACAGAAAATGGATGGATGGATGGATAGTTGAAAATTACAGAGCAAAAAAAAAAAAATAAAGAGTTCTACTTTCGAATTTCTTGGAGAAAATTCTGTAAACTTGCTAAGTTTAGAACTTCCTTTTGGCTTCATCCTGAGAATACAGGATGAAGTACTTTATGGCTCTTAAAAGCTTCCGCTTCTTACTGTGTAATGTCTGGGGTATGTTTAGGCCCATGTGTTGAATCATGCCTCTCTGTGTTTTAGGTATTTGAAGAGGTTCAAGGAGATGAAGCTAAAGCTGCTGCAACGCTGGAGTCGTCAGATCCTCAAGGGCCTTCACTTCCTTCACACACGCACTCCCCCCATCATCCACCGGGACCTCAAGTGCGACAACATTTTCATCACCGGCCCCACTGGCTCTGTTAAGATCGGAGATCTGGGGCTCGCCACTCTCAAAAGTGCCTCATTTGCTAAAAGTGTCATTGGTAAGTGATGTCTGGTAGTAACATCC